>HG993147.1:9607500-12107500 GCA_905231865.2 Boloria selene
ATGGACGGTGATCCACCTCCTGAGCCGCCGGATCCCGGTGGACTCATAGCGGGAAATAATTTAAGCTCACGCAAACGCCAAGGGGATATTTTACCCCCTGATACTAATGTAGTAAATATAGTGAAAAAGACGATTCACAATCCCGAAACCGCTACCCCGTCTATTCAGAGCATTTATATTCACCCCTCCCTTTCTGATGGTCCAACGTCCTACAATGACGATGACAAAGGTCCCTTTATTGTGTATGTCTCTAGAGAGACGCCTGACCCTGCAGCTGGAACCACTTTAAGGGCCATTAAGTTTGGTCAATTTTTACATCACAATAAAATACCAAATATAGTAAATGACGGAGTCAAAAATGTTGGTCGCAATAAAATTGCTGTTCAATTTTCTTCAGCTGACGCCGCTAATACATTTCTTGTAAATCCACTTTTAAGTATGTGTAAATATGTTGCAGCTATCCCCACCTTTAATATTACAAGAATGGGTTTAGTTAAAGGGGTTCCAGTTGACTGGGCGATGAACGAATTTGTCGAGTCATTGGCACTCCCTCCCCGTTGTGGTATGGTTGTGAAAGCGAGACGTCTGAATCGCAAGAATATAAGTGAGGGTGTTATTACCTGGGTGCCAACACAGTCAGTTGTAATAACATTCAGAGGACAAATGCTGCCTGAGAAAGTGTACTCTTACCACACTTCCCTTCCCGTTGAAACCTACAAATTACCTACGATTCAGTGCCTCAATTGCTGCCGTTTTGGCCATATTAAAAATCAGTGCAGATCAAAGCCTAGGTGTTTCAGGTGTTCCCAGCCACATACTGGGGATGCTTGTGAAGTTACAAAAGAAAATTCATCTTGCCTCTATTGTACAAGTAAACATTTCGCTACAGATAAGGAATGCCCTGAATTTGTAAGACAACAGTCTATTAAAATGGTTATGTCACAAGAAAATGTATCTTACATGGAAGCATCCACACGTTTTCCTCCTGTACAGAGGTCTTATGCCGATGTTGCCAAAGAGTTGTTCTCCTTTCCTGCCTATACCAATACTCCTGCTGGCCCCACCCGCTCACCAGTTTCACCCACTAGATCCTATCGCCAAACAGTTCTACGTTCTCCTCGTCCCCAAGCTCCTTTAGCGAAGGGATATGACCGACAAGCCCATCAAGCAATTGTTGGTAATTGCTCTTCCTCTTTACCTAATGGTTGTGCTCTCAATGATGCTGACTCCCTTCCCAGTCCTAAAAAGGATCTCCTAGTAGCTCTGATTGAAACCCTTATTTCTCTCATATCCACCTGTGATGATGTCCCCTTACCGTCCAACGTTGCCCAAAAATTAATGCAAATTTTCTCCATTGTTAAAAATGGCCCCACTGAACTTCCTTCAGTGGAATTGTAAAAGTATTCTTCCAAAGAAACATGAATTAATACATCTTATCTCCTCATACAAGCCCGTCATTATTGCCCTCTCGGAGACATGGTTAATCCCTGGTTCCCGTTTCCTGGTGCCAGGTTTTTTCTGTTTAAGAGAGGACAGAAATGATGGGTATGCTGGTTGTGCCATCCTTATCCGGCACTCCACTCCCTATTCCCTTATCCCTATACCATCTCACAGTCACCAGATTAATGCTGTGGCTGTGAGGGCCTTTAATATTTCATTCCTCTCTGTCTATATTCCTCATCCTTCTTTCTCAGTTTTTTCTGAGCTTCTTTCTATCATTTCTTCGCTTCCTAGTCCAGTCTTGATCATGGGAGATCTTAACACCCACCACACAATGTGGGGGTGCTATTTTTGTGATAGATTCTCTCCCCAGTTAGTAGACATTATTGATGATACTAATCTTTGTATTCTTAATGATGGCTCACCGACTAGAAGGGTCTATCCCAATCAAAATCCTAGCTCAGCTGTAGACCTCTCTCTTTCTTCTCCTTCACTTGCTTCTCAATTATCATGGAATGTCCTTTCCTTTTCCCATGGTAGTGATCATTTTCCCATTCTTCTATCCCATATAAATAGACAAATCCCTTATTTTAACTCCAACTCTCTACTTAGATATAATGCTAAAAAAGCCAACTGGCATGATTATGCTTGTTCTGTAGATTGCATGATGGATTTGCTTCCTGAATCTATTGATAGTGAGAATGTCATTTTTTGCTATGACCGGTTTGTCCAGGCTATTACCTCATCTGCAGACCTCCATATTCCGAAAAAGATCTCTGCGCAGAATCACTTGCCTTCCAATCCTTGGTGGGATCAGGAATGCACTGATTCTGTAAATCGGCGTAAACTCGCCGAGATGTCATATGCAGCCTCTATGACACCAGAGAATTTTATTAATTATCAGCGTAGTGATGCAAAGTTTAGAAGATTGGCTCATAAAAAGAAAAAACTTGGTTGGATCAACTTTTGTGAATCCCTTGATCCTCGGTCTCCGTCTTCTTTAGTCTGGAGAAATGTTAAGAGATTTCGCAGATCTCTTAATGCTGATCCTAGCCCTAACTCCAACAACCCCTCCGACTGGCTAAACGACTTTGCTGACAAACTAGCCCCTCCTTTTGTACCTACACATGACTCTTTTCCAAATTCCTTGGTGCCTTCAGCAGCCAATGAAATGGATAGTCCTTTTACGCTTGATGAACTTGAGAGCTCCTTAACGGATTTAAGGGATACTAGTCCTGGTGAGGATGGTATTCCTTACTCTTTTATAAAAAAAATTAACATTAGACCCAAACAGTATTTCTTAAGTTTAATAAATGCCATGTTTGAGTCAGGTATTGTCCCAGACTCATGGAAATCACAAGTTGTTATTCCTGTTCTCAAACCTGGGAAGTGTCCCTCTGATCCTAATTCATATAGACCCATTGCTCTAGCATCTACGTTAGCGAAAATTACTGAACGAATTTTGAAAAATCGCCTTGAATGGATAGTGGAAAGCAGAAATATCTTAGCACCCTCTCAGTTTGGCTTTAGAAAGGGTCTAAGTACAATAGATAGTCTTAGCATTTTTACTACAGACATTCGACTAGCCTTCGCTCAAGGAGAGTATCTGGTTGGGGTTTTTCTGGATATCGCTTCTGCTTATGACAATGTTCTTCTTCCGATGCTCAGGCAGAAAATGCACCATCTGAACATTCCACCGAGGCTGACACATTTCATAAGCCATCTGCTGACCGGTAGAGACATATCAGTTAAACATCAACTACTTACTGTACCTTCTAGACTCGTCTGGAAAGGTCTCCCACAAGGCTCGGTCCTCAGCCCTCTTTTGTATAATATATACACCCACGACCTCGAATCGTCTGTAAATAGTTTTTGTAATATTCTTCAGTATGCTGACGACATCGTCCTATATTACAGCTCAAAATCTGTAGAGGACATCAATTTCCGTATAAATACTGCTTTACAATATCTAGGTCAATGGCTCTCTGATAATGGTCTGTCATTATCAGTGTCTAAATGTCAGGCAGTTGTGTTCACTAGGAAAAGGTCAGTCCCAAACTTTCAATTTTGCTATGATGACCAATCCATTAACATAGTGGAAAAAACAAAATTTTTAGGTGTCATACTTGATAAAAGACTGAACGGAATTGCACATACTGAATGTATTATTAATAAATGTGAAAAGGGCATCAACGCTTTGCGTGCGGTGTCCGGTGTGTGGTGGGGTGCACACCCATATACTCAAAAATTGCTGTACAATTCCCTTGTACGTAGTCATATTGACTATGGTACATTTGTTTTAGACCCCTTTAATAAAGCTCCCACAGAGAAATTAAACAGAATACAACATAAATGCCTAAGAATAGTTCTAGGTGCAATGAGGTCTACACCCACCAATGCCCTTCAAGTTGAATGTGTTGACCCTCCGTTCCCTTTACGTCGCCAATACCTATGTGATAGATTTGTTGGTAAGGCGTTACAGCTTTCATCCCATCCCTTATGGCCCAGGTTGAGCAGACTAGCTGATTTTAATACTCCTCAAAAACCTTTATCCTATCTTTTAAAAAGTTACCTTAGGTTTACTAGACTGCCTCATCCCTTATCTCGATTTCCTTCTAACCCTCTTTTCTGTTTTCCTTATAATTCTTTGATTTTTTCGCCCACCATTATTATGGATCTTGGTTTGTCCAGGGACGCTCCTGACACCAACACAAAATTTCAATCCATTTTTCATCAAAATTGGTCGGAACACCTCCTCATTTTTACTGATGCATCTAAGCTGTCTCCTGATGGCTGTGTTGGTGCAGCGTGCTGGGTCCCTAAATTCAAAATTGTTTTACAGTTTAAGTGCCCTCCAGAAACATCGGTGTTTACAGGCGAGGCTGTTGCTTTGCTGGAAGCAATCCTGTTCACTCTTTCCCATAACCTTAAACAGACGGTTATACTGACAGACTCTCTCAGCTGTTTAATGGCAATAAAGGAGAACCCGTTCCGTAGCAAATTAAGATCTTCTATTATTTTAAGGATTCGTGAAGCTCTGTACACATGTCATCAAAAGAGCTTGTCGGTTTCTTTGGTTTGGATCCCAGGTCATTCTGGCATTGCGGGTAACGAAACTGCAGATTCCTGCGCTAAATCTGCTGTTCACTGTGGGACCCTAGAACACTTCCGTAACTTATCTTATGATCTGTTGCCCCTTGCTAAAAAATACTTAGAGAAAGCTTGGAATAATCACTGGAATCTGTCAAAATCTTTTAAAGGTAAGCACTACGCAGCTCTTCAAGCTGAGATCCCAAGGCGCCCTTGGTTTCATCGTCTTAAACTAGCTGAACGGTGGGTAATCACTACGATATGTCGTCTGCGCCTTGGACATGCATCTACACCTACTCACCTCGCTAAGATCAGGGTCAGGGACCATTCACTGTGTGAATGTGGTCTTGACGAAGGTACTTCATCCCATATCCTTTTTAGCTGTCCTAAACTCCTCCATCCTATATATGATGTCCTTCCTTTAAAAGTCCCCCGTCCCATTAATGTTAACTGTTTGTTGATGTTTGTGTTTAGTCCTTTGTGTAAATTTTTATGTAAATATATTAAAAATAATAGAATTAAATTATAGACTAACATTTTATGTAATATAATTAACATCTACTAACCAATTTTTTGCTGTGTGTTTTTGTAAATACTAACTGTGCTGTTTTTTGTTGTAGGATTAATAAGGATTTACTTCCCTTATACTATCATAATTTAAATAAACTTATTCACTCTATGTTACCGACCAATCTCCTTTGTGTCTTCTCCATTCTACGTGACATTGGCGAAATAATCTGTGCTCAACTGGCACGCTTTGAAGCCATCAACAACAGAATTGAATTGAATGTCTAACTGACGTTTCATTCGTAAACATAGGTGACTTAAATTAGTTATTTTAAAATAAACTAAAAGTGATAACATAAATAGATTACGGCGTTCACTGAACTAACAAAGTAAGTCCAAATATTTGTTAACAGAAAATTCCTAACAATATGTTTCATCAGATTTGTAGGTTATCTTGGGGTCAACAAATTAGTGTGGGACTTCTCTTAACCGCACACCTTTTTCCTAGATGAATACTCCATAATAAATGAATTACTTTTAATGAATATAAAGTTTGATATAACTACATATTAATATTTGTAAATATAATGAAAATCGAGGTTACTTATTGATAGTATCTTAATTGAAATAACCTAGAAGTAATAATGAGGTTGTTTTTGTCTAAGCAAATTCATATCAATGATATTGGTCTTTTATCAGTATCTATTGTTTAATTTTGCTAGGTTCAAGATCAAACATCTTAGGATTAAAACATATTATTTAATATTGAAAATAATTAATAACAAGTTAACAATTGATTTATTATGAATTTATTCAGCCATATCAAATTTTAGATGATATTGAATGAATGTTTTAAATTATCCCATAGTATACAAATGTATACAGTGGTATTGTCGGTAAAATTAAAAATATAAAAAATTAAGTTATGCATGTATAAAAACTTGTGAAAGTTACCTTTTTTATAGTTTTAATCCATTGCTTTACATATAAAATAGTTAATACTAGCTTATTAACTTTTTTTGAGAATTATCTGCCTCAAAGTGGTTAATACAAGAAGTATTACTCAATATTAAATTTAGTTGATAACCTTTACCGTAATAGACATAATATGTTCCCATAACTGCTAAAAAGCAGACTTATCTCATAATTTATGGATTAACAGCAAGTTTATTTTTTTAAGTTTATTCCTTGTTAGTAAATCATTATCTTGTTACACATTTGAACTAATGACCTATGTACGTCAACAGTAGGCGATGAGGCAAAGCATATGTTGTCGTATAATCAGTTCAGTACTGAATACCAAAATGAGAAGTCACACATACTTTGATTCCATGGGGGTGCCCAGGTAAAAAAATAATACCTCGGTTTTTGTTTTGTGCGATAAACTTAGGTGTTTAAAAGCTTTTTACTACTTAGGTTTTATTTTGTTTTTGTTGTGCTTAATTTTTTTTAATTTAATTTTTTTTTACATTTAGTGTTAATTTGTTTGTTATTTGAAACAGAATAATGGCACGAATCCTTGATGGCAAAGGCTTAGCGAAAGAAATCCAGGGAGAATTAAAGATAAAAATTTCTGATTGGATTAAGATGGGTTATAGAGCACCATCTATATGCTGCATAATTGTCGGTGATGATCCAGCAAGTCATACTTATGTGAAATATAAAATTCAAGCTGCAACAGAAGTCGGCATTGAAGCACAGACTATAAAATATCATGAGACATTAACAGAAAATGAATTATTAACAGAAATAGAAACTTTAAATAATAATAACAATATTGATGGTATATTAGTGCAATTACCATTACCTAATGGGATGGATGAGAGGAGAGTGTGCAACGCAATTGCTCCTGAGAAAGATGTGGACGGCTTTCATATAACCAATGTGGGGCAACTTTGTCTGGATATGCCAACAATTGTACCGGCAACTGCTCTTGCTGTCATAGAAATGCTTAAAAGGTAAGACTAATAATAAATTTTACTTAAAACTATTTAAATTTTTACCATGTATAGCTTTAAAAAAAGTAAGCATTTACACAAATGTAAGATAGTATATTTTTACATATTTTTATATTTTTTTACATTATGATCTGTTTGTAGGTAAAGAATTATTCAGCAAAAACCATTTACTGTCTTGACTATAAAATTTGTATCATTCACTGCATTTTATGAATATTAATTTTTCTCTTCAAATCCTTCTTGTGTTGTTACGAGTAGTAGTTATTTATATAAAAATATTTATCCCAACTTAAGGAGTATTTAGGCTATTTCAATACATGTTTTTTTAGAAACTCCATATTGAATATTCTTAAAGACATGTTCCATGGTAGTGATTTTCAAAAGTTATTACCTACTAAATTAAATTAAGTAATTTCTATTTTTAAAATGATTAACAGAAACGATTATTAACATATATTTAGCAAGTACATAAAATAATATGTAATTTGCATTATAATGATTAAATGCAAAACATACAATTTTTCTTTTTATATTTTAAATACCTAATATTAAATAAAAAAAATTAAAAGGTATTTAAAAATTTCATTTTATACATGTTAGAAAGTAATTTTTTTCTATTTATTAAGGATTAAATAAATAAATTTTATTTTATTATATTATAAATGGATAAAAAATACATAACAAAACTTTTTAAAAAAAATGACTAAGGAATTCATTAAATTCAATTTTTTGGTTTGATGGCTTTAATGCTTGCCAGTTGAGCACAAACAACTATGTTTGTGTTCTGTGACGTCATTTTACTAAACTGATCGCCGCACAAAATATCAATTGCTCAATTGATTATAAGTAGCATGTGACTTCCTAGTTCTACAATTGCTTTTAGGGTTCTGATGTCAAAGAGGAACCATTTTAGTTTCTGCGTGTCTGTCTTTCCCTCTGAACGAAGCTTAGCCCAAAAACTCTTAGTACGTTTTCTTCTTCTTAGTCAATAGGCAATAAAAAAAAGTCTTCACGTGAAGTGGTAGTGTTTTTTATATGTATTGCTTTGAACATTCTATTATGAAAGCTCTTCGTCTTCGTCTTATCGTCAAATTTTAGCTAATAATATTACCTAGAGTGGCCTACGTATTACACTAGGTCATACTAGTTGAATACTAAACACTCAAATCTATCCAGCAATTACAGCTTAAAGAGTAAACGTAAAAAAATATATATAGTGGAACATTTAACCTCCTCCTTTTTTGAAGTCGGTTAAAACTATCATACTCGTAATTATTTTATAATATCAAGTAGTATGATGTAAATAGGAAATAAGTTAAAATAAAGACAAGAAAAGAGTCTTTTATTCGCTATCAAGACTGATAAAACAGTCGCGTCAAATGTATTTTGTAAATTGATTGTTTATAGTAAGCAATTGGTTTTTTATCATAAAGTGTCGTCATTCACAATTACTGATAATGATAAGGAGGAAATGTTACATAGTTTTGCGTGTTAAGTATGTGATAACGTCATATATAACTTGCAAAATTGTGGCGCATTGGTACCATGTTTTGATGCAGGTTCAAACCCAAGTTCAAACGCGCGTAAGATAATAAATTGATTTATATTAAAAGAGCCTCTATGAAAATCTTATATGTTTCATTAAAATCGATTCAGCAGAGTATCCGTGAAATTTTCAAGCTTAATCATTTATACGAAACAAAATTGGCGTAATTATATACAGACAGTAAGAAAAGTTATATACTATAGAGATTAGCGCGTTCAACCAAACAAACAAACAAACTTTTCTGCTTTATAATATAAGTATAGATAAGTATTTATTTTACTATAATGTATCTAATTTAATAGGTTCAAAATCCAGACGTTTGGACGCAACGCGGTAGTAGTAGGACGGTCAAAGAACGTAGGTATGCCAATAGCCATGATGTTACATAGTGACAAGAACCATGATAGTGGCTTAGGAATGGACGCAACAGTCACAATATGCCATCGATACACGCCTCCAGAGCAGTTAGAGATACATTGTCGAAATGCTGATATCATCGTGTCGGCTACTGGTATGTTTTAATTTTTTTTACTATTAAGACTATTTAGGTGTTTTTTTAATATTATGAGCACTGGTTTTTTTTATTTTTCAAGATTTTTTATTTTTTTTAATCTATAATTTAAAGTATTGGTAACTTAATTGATGTTAGAAACTTTTAAAAACGGTTTTATACTTTCTTAATACAGATTTTTTTTTAATTTAATTTTTATATTTATGACTGAAATTGTATTTGTTTTTGCGGGAAGACATTATGGTAAAAGGTTGCTTGTAAATATATTTTTTTTTCTTCATTTTCTAATCTTCTTAGGTGTACCGAAGCTTATAAAAGCGAATATGATCAAGCCTGGCGCTACTGTGATAGACGTTGGCATCACGCGGATAACGAATGAGGAAGGAAAATCGAAATTGGTTGGAGACGTCGATTATGATGGTGAGTTACCTTATTACCTATATTGAAGTATTATAAATAAGAAAAATATGTATAATATTAAATTCAATAGCATTTATTAGATTTAACTTTTATATGGCAATACTTGTTCTATTAAAAATAAAATTTATGAAAAGTTTATTTGAATAGTAGTTCATATAATATTATTTTCCATTTTTTATTCGCCTCATTAATTTATGAAGCGCCGGATTAAATCTTATACTTTATATATCTCTTAGTGCTTCTTTTTCAATTTTCTAATAATAAACTATTTAAAACGAGTATTAGATTATTAAAAAAATACTTAAACCCCTCTTATAGCATTCAAAATTTTATAACAAAAAAATATTTGTCCTCTCAGAGGTAGTCAAAGTGGCGGGAGCAATTACTCCAGTACCAGGAGGAGTTGGCCCAATGACGGTAGCTATGTTAATGCATAATACGTTCCAAGCCGCTCAGAGACATCAAGTTTTAAACTAGGTCTTATATTTATTTTTACCATATTATAAGCGTTCTGATTGATTAATCTATTACACTTTTGTATTTTTTTTATAATTGTTGTGTTGATTATAAATGTTGTTGAGTAACGTTTTTGGCGTTATTTATATTATCTTAATTTAATTTCAATATAAAAAAGGTTTTATTTTGATATGAGTTTTGATACTTGATAGGTCATGTTTTTTGTTCGCATGCTCTCGTTACTATTGTACTTTTCCTATTTGGTGCTTCTGGTAATTAATCTATGACTACTATTAGCATTGTATAAATTTTCGAATATTTTAATTACATAATATTAATGAATTTTGTCAAAGATTCATGTTTTTATAGATACGGCATAGTGTTTTTTTTGGAATCTCTATTTTTAGTATTAATTAAAATGACGGTCATACGCTAAATATTCAACAGAAAAAACTTCAGTGCCTTTAATTGTTAAGTAGGAATAAGAGATGACAAGTATTATATGTATTATGAATATATTAAGGAGTATCTAATCTAATTAAATGGATATGGTATATAGTGAAGTAAGCTAAATATTAAAAGTATAAACTACATAGATGTTTAATCAATACAGAATTCTAAAATCGATTTATCGAAATTAATTTTTTTTTTACTTTTCTTTATTGAATGTGTTACGTAAAATTGTTATCGATTTTCTAATAATTACATTCCACTCGGATATATTGGGGAACAAATGGAAGGGAGATGGAAGAAAAGTACCTTAAATATTAAAGTTGTGTTTTACTCAAAGATTATTCCTTTAGTACAAAAAATAATCATAACATCATTTTAATTAAAAGAAGTTTACCAACATTTATAAAAACGGAAAATGCACTTTACTATTTTATTGAACTAGCCGATAGTCTTTTCAATTGCCTGAATACCTAGGTAATCGAATCAACTCTCAATTGTTCCACCCCTGTATACGCTGTCGTACATTTTGAAAGACATTTATTTTATTTAGTTATATTCATATGTTCTTGTTACATATGATTGACCTAGATGTAGATTAAAATTTATATAATACTTTCTTAGGTTTACGCGAATGTTTGACATTATAAATGAAACTATCTTTTCGGATTTTGTCGCGGATTTATTATGATTTTTGGTTCCCGACGTTTCGAATGCTTTACACTTTACAGCCAAAAATCATAATAAATCCGCGACAAAATCCGAAAAGATAGTTTCATTTATAATAAAATTTATATTTTTAGTATAAATTTGTAATAAAGAAATATTAAGAGAATTGTTTTTTTTATTTAAACCATTTTTTTCTATTTTAATCTCTCGCCCTCACCTTTGCGTCGTTCGGGTTCGTTCCTAGTTAAAAATCAAAATTTTATTTCACAGGATCTGTACATTTTTCCAAAATAAAAATCAAGAATCAGAATCATCTCACAATTAATTAACATTCCAAAACAGTTTCCTGAATATATGTATTATATAATCTAGGTCTGTGCCCATCCAGACTATGCGTTTCAATCATATCTATTCAGCCGTTGTCGTGAATTAGTAACAAACGTCTATCTACTAAACTTTTACATTTATAATATTAGTAAGATAGTAAAAAGAGTAATTGATATTTTGAGATTTATTGTAGAGTTTCATTAAAATCCATTGAGTAGTTTTTACGTGAAAGAGTAACAAACATCCATCCATCCATACTTACAAACTTTCGCGTTCATGATATTAGTATAGATTACAATTTACATATTAATTATTTTGACATTTCATCCTTTTCCATTAATATTTTCTGCGTATCTGAACCATCTGAGTATTTTTTACTCTATTTTTGCAATCGCAATTTCATCTAACTTGCCATACTGCGTTTCTTTTTATTGCGAAATGTAACAGCTAAGCTGACTTTAGAGTCTTATGACAGATCGGATTACTAATGCACTTAGGTATACTTTTTAATATATTTACTAAATCGAATTGATAATATCTATGCTGAAATACTATTTTTTTTAAAAGATAGTGGTAACGTGCTCGTTTGGATAACCGAGTGTTGCGAGTTCAAATCTGGGTCTCGCACCTCTGATATTTTCATGTGCGAATCATTCCTAACATGCTTACCAATACGAAAGAAAACATCATGAGAAAATCTATATGTCTAAGAGAACTTAGCAAGTTTTCAAAGGACATGTAGACTCCGCCAACCCGCACTTAGCCAGCGTGGTCTATGGCCTGATCCTCCTCGTATTGAAGGAAAGCTCGTGCCCACCAGTGGGACGTTAAAAAGGCATGAATACAATACACGATACAAATACCAACTAATTTTATAACGCTGAAGCGTTTGTTTTTAACCACCTGCGGACTAGTGAAAGAGGATTATGTGTTTAATCTATATGTGCAGGACAATAAATAGATTTAATTATTTGTAAATAGACATAGATTTATATAAGTATAGTTTATATAGTAGTTTATAGAATAATAACATAGATTTAATATGTATATATCAAAAATAGCATAGATTAGAAAAGATATAAATAAATACATTTAGTAGGCTCAGACAAGTTCAAACATGTTTAGTTTTCAAGGCCAAATAGAAAAGGGATAGATAGAAAATAGAGCGAGAGGGAAATAGTTTTTAATAAATTAGCTCGTTCCCGACTCTACTACTGCGATAACACACTCAGGTATAAATAGAGCGGGTCGGCCCAGTGAGTTCATTCAGTATCCGGCCTTACTTGTGAATAGTAATAATAGTAAAAAGAAAAATAAAGTGAAGAATCAGCAAGCCAGGAATTTAATTTGAACAACCCCTGCTCCCCAATCCAGCGCACTGGTGTGCATACTGCACACTATACGTATGCATGTCTACTATATTGATACTAATTTCTCTCGTTTACGTTAAAGCGAGTGTAAGCTATCGGATATTAATAAAATTCAAAATGGTAGAATTTATATAATTTGATTTATAATTGTAGAACTAACGTCACATAACGATTTTGGAATCTTTAGTTATGAAAAGCTATTAACATTTTTTTCTAAATGTATAATAATATGTAATTACTAAATTAAGTATAGGTATACGATAAAAACAGCCACGAACAAGTCTGTCTGTCTGTGTGTTTCCTCTAATCAGTGAATCGGGTCGACGGCTTATGACAAAAACATAAAGGTAGCTAAAGATGAACTCGAGCGAAGCTATATGTTAGTTTCATTGACAAGGTCGCTCAGGCAGGCGTTCTACAATTATTTACATTAAATGAATACATAATGTAGTACTCAAATAGTAAAACACGTATTTTAATGTAGTCAACAGGTGTCGTTTGATTTTAAATATTTAATTAATAAATGAATATATTTTGAAGCAATTGAATGACTTTTAGAGCAAAATAAACATGTTTGTAGAAAAATTTAACAAGTATTTTTTTAAATATATTAAAGGCCTTATTATCTACTATAACTATGAGATATCTAAACATTTCACTGTTCATGCTGAATTGTAGTAAAGCTCCAAAACACCGTAGTATAATGAGAAAGCCAAAAAGTAATATGAACAAACAAATCTAGGCTTCATACCTACAGTTCGAAGAAAGCAAGGGATAGCCCCTAATCTGGTTATCCTATACCAATGATGACCTGAAGAGAGGCCAAATAGACGTCTAGATCCAAAGGCTTACCATAAGTAATATATATGATAAAATATATAGGGATTGACATATTTTGATCTAAGAAATTACAAGGGCTGTAGCTACCGCCGTATCAGTCGTATCAATGATACGGGGCCCCCTAGCTAAAAGGGCCCCTAAGGCCTAAACCCAAGTAAGTAAAAATCTCACTTGAGCCCTAAACCCGTGAAAAAATTATAATATTATACACATTTGAAAATTATATTTCAATAGCTAGTTTAACTCGTTGATAGTTAAATTCGCGTGGTTGGGGGCTTGCTTATTAATCTAGTCATGAAGTGCTTTTTGGTCAACTTTTTAAGCAGTATGAGAAAAATAAGAACGAGATGTATTCGATTCGGAATAGCATGTCGATGTTTCTTTTCAAAAATTTCAAATTACTCTCCAATTTAGCATACAACTTTAATTATATTGTTTTTTCTAACACATTTAAATAAATGCAATAAAAGGCCACATTAAAAAATAGTCCAATTAAATATCTCGTTTTTCAGTCCGCTATAAAAAGTATTCAAAGTATAATTTCTAATAATATTAAACGACGATTTTTTTGTAATTTACTTTGTGTACTTCGGAAACGGCTGTAACGATTTGGATCAAAGTTTGTATTGAGATAAGGTTTTCCTTTTTTGATACCTATATATGAATCTTTTCAGAAAAACCGCATATATTACATATTCCCAAAACACCGTAAGTCTCGGTTACATAGTTACTGAATTTTAAACCTTTTTCTAACCTACAAAGAGCATTTTTATTCAAATCGTATTCACTCTTAAAAGCTTATAAAGCTCATTATCCATTTATTTCAATTTTGTCAATACAGTCTGCGAAGCTACTCGCATTAATGTAATAATATTTACATATGCTTTTCCGCGCCATATGCTGCCCCAATAAATATGTATTGTTATGGAAATTGGAAAGACATTGTAGAAGGGAATAAATACATGAGTTATATTCATTACTATCATTTCCCGCGGCTTCACACGCGTTCTAAGGGCCGTAAACCAAATCCTTTCTGAGCCGCACGGTATTTTTTTTTTTATGGTAAAAAGGGGGCAAACGGGCAGGAGGCTCACCTGATGGAAAGTGATCATCTCCGCCCATGGACATCTGCAAGCCAGGCTTGCAGATGCGTTGCCGGCCTTTCAGGAAAGGGAGGGATGGAGGAGGGAGGGAAGTGGGAGGGAGGGGGGAACGAAGGCGGAGGATGAAGGGAAGAGGGAGGGGGGAAGGAGAGTGGGCCTCCCGGACTCTCACTCACCGGACGAAACGCGACAGCAGCATAGCTGCCACTTCACGCCGGTCTTCTGTGAGAGAGTGGTACTAATGAACTATACGGGGCGTGCCGGCCCATTCAGTTGCTACCCGAAGGTAACAAGCATGGCACTACCACTAATAAGATGGTGTATATATGGTACCTCGCAGAACTAACGCCCGCCCTTCTTGTTTTTGTTACATTTTTGATGCTCCGCTCCTATTGGTCACAGCGTGATGTAATATATCACATAGCCTTCCTCGATACAGACTATACAACACAAAAAGAATTTCACAATTCGGACCAGTAGTTTCTGAGATTAGCGCGTTCAACCAAACAAACAAACAAACTCTTCAGCTTTATAATATGTATTAGTAATTAGTATAGATAATATTTTAAACGCTTTGCTTATATTCAGCCTCTTTTAACGTGTCAATGCTGGCCACGGGTCTCTCTTCAATACGAGGGTGATCAGGCCATAGTCCACCACGCTTACTAAGTGCAAGTTGGCGGACCTCGCATGTCTTTCGAAAACTTGCTAGGTTCTCTCAGACATACATGTTTCCTCACGATGTTTTCCTTCACCGTAGGACACGTGGTAATCATGTTAGAATTAATTCGCACATAAAAAATATCAGAGGTGCGAGACCCGAATTTGAACCCGCATCGCTGGGTTATCCAAACGTGTGCGTTACCACTGGGCTATCACTGCCACGCTTTGCTTATATAACATTTTTTTGGTACATATTTTTATATTAAGTTAATTAATGACGAATAGTAGCTAATCTGGTCACGCGTTGGCGTGGCACACTTACAATTTTTCTTTACTTCTGGAATAGAATAGCGTAGAGTATTATATTCTTAGGTTCTTTTACCATGTTAAAGTCGTATTTTTAAAATAACAAAAGAAAACCTAATAACTACCCTTTCAAACAAATCATGAAATTTTTAATAATCGTTAAAATCAGTTAAGTAATTTCAGAGTTCATCGTGACAAGATGTTTATAGGTAATAATAGGTAAGATATAGCTAATTTAAAACTTAAGGATTCTTAACAAGTTATTTATTAGTATCTAAACGATAAATTTTAAATTATTGCGGTAAAGAAAATAGAGTAGGTACTTAAGTAAAGAATATCAATCCGCACTGGTGTCGTCGACCTAGCTTGGTAGTAGACTATGGCCTGATACAGCCTCATATAAAGGAGGCTCATACTTCAACAGTCGGACGTAAAAAATCTGAATTGTAATTATTACTCAAGTTTGAATTTTTTTAACATTTCTATTAATTTATTATTCTTCGAGAAGGAAAAAAGCTCGCAACTTTAATTTTGTAATGCTTCAATATTTTTTTTTCAACGTATTAATTCAATTTTACTTTATTTTCGAATATGAAAAAATATGAAATTCTGTTATAGAATTCAAACAAAATCTCAAGATTTTTGTAATATTTTTCATAGACCTCTGACCTGAAAGATTATTTGGAATGTAATGTAAAAAATATTAAGATTTTGTAATATTGGTCTATCATATAGATTATAGACGGACATAATTCATACTAAATACAGGCAAAGTCGAAAAATAAACATACTGTACATAAATCCAGAAGTAATACAAGATCTTATTAGAGTCAGGCCCACGTATAATTGAAGGGTCGGTACGTGGTCGCATTTCCTAACAAAATAATTACGTTATTTTGCCCCGAATTGTCCTTACGGTCCCGTACGCTTTAACGTTTTTACGACTACCCTGAAACTGCCATACCTTTGCATTAACATGCAAAATTCAACTAAATTTCATACAACATAAACTTTAAATTTGTTTAAAAAATAGATTTTATAGCCTAAATAATGTTATCATAAGAGCTTTAAGTTACTTAATTATCATAGTTAAAATTATTATTATACTAGGCTAAGTTAAAATTCATTTTAATTTTGTTAATCGTTAAATTTTAGTTACTCATACATAAATTGAATATATGTCTCGATATAACTAGGTATATCGGGACAGAAACACACATCTAGTTCCATGATAAGGCACGATCCTTGTGTTATGGACACTAGGTAGGTAATATACTAAACATATATTCATCATCATCATCAGCCCTTTTTAATGTCCCACTGCTGGGCACGGGCCTCCCTCAGTACGAGGGGGATCAGGCCACAGTCCACCACGCTGGCCTAGTGCGAGTTGGCGGACATATATTATTACATACATATTACAAATATCACATGTTTGGAGTAGAATTCGTGTTCATAATACAAATTAATGCCCGCAGCGGGAGTCGAATCCACGACCTGACATGGCAAGTAGAGACATTACTAATTAAGCCTATTGTTTATTGTTATAACTACATCAAATTTAACTTTTCTAAAATCGCCTATTATTAATTCATGATATAAAATGAAACGCATATTATAAATCGTGTATATAGCTCCGGGCTTATAATCAAAACAATAAGTTAACATTTTTATTTTGGTACTAAATAAAAATTATTTGGTTCACCTATTAAGTGAGGCTTTAAAGAATTAGATACTATTTATTTTGAACGAATTTATAGAGTGAATTGAATTTTAATTTATAGTTTGCATTTTTATTTTTTTATTTATACTATGCTTTATTTTTTTATTCATACTGTGCCAAATTTACCTTACGTATGCGAATTAAACGAAATCCTTGTCACGATCTATGCTTCAAAGCAGAACATCTCACTATTTAACCATTCTTTAATAACGCGACGTTTATTAAAGAAATAAACAATATTTTACTTATTTCTTTTTCTTAATTTTTTTTTGATTTTTTTCTACTACTATTCTTTTTTTCTAAAATTTTTTTCTAGGCATTAAAGAAGTTTCTACGCCCCGTTCGCGTCTCTGTGATTCTTCTGGGTATAATAACACGTTACGATAAGAACGAATTTAATTACCTTAAATATCTTTTATTGGCTTATCAGCGGTCTCTATTCCATTCACCAATTCCGTGGGGACGATAATTCGACACGACCGATGAGAGATCAGGCGCAGGACGGCTTTACGTGGTCTCCGAGGCACGTGGGTGTAAAATCGCCAACTTCCCTACTTCGGACTGTTATTGAACATTCCTTGATAGTAAAACTTATTATCTGAATCGTGACAAACCCGGAATCGAACCCAAGACCTCCGAATCTATTGTTTTGTAGTGAATAATATAGTACTTAATAATGAAGATACTTGGAGTTAGGATCTATTTATAAAATCTGAATTATTTTTAAATTTTTATATGTACTAGGTATATTACATTTTGTATTATTTCTAAGAATAAAGTATAAAAAAAATATTAATTTTTTTTACAAAAGAAAAAAACTATAAAAGCTCGCCAATAACGCTTTTTATATGTAAATTTTTATCAACAGATCGTATAAAGCTATATGACAGCTCAAACATTAACTAATGAAACATCGCTCCATAAAAGTGAACAAAAACGAAATTTAAATTTACATAACGGTCATTTTATTAATTGATCGCCTATTGGCCTCCGATGAATACCTCTATTTAGATGCAAAAATCACTATAAATACCATCAAGTAAGCTTTTTGTTAAGATTTCATATTACCACTAATCTATAGGTACTAATCTTCTAATATATATAAAAATCTTGTGCCACACTGTTTGTTATCGAATTTCTCCGAAACTAATAATTTCTATGATGTAAAAGTTATAATGAAGTGAGTAAGAATGAAGATAATGAAGTGTATGTGATGTCAAAATAACAGCTTTTTACTAAATGCATATAAAAGTATAATTCACATAAGCATATAAAACTCATAAGAAAAAAACTTATTTTTTTATTTTTTGTGTGTCTATTTTATTCATTCTTTCGGTCTTTCTGTTTCTTCAGGCTAATATGCTACTTGACCAAAAGATAGACGTTATAAAAAGCGAGTTAGACTAAGTAAAGTTATTTTAGAAAAAGATTTAAGGTTCCTTTAAGAAAAACTAAGTCACCACTAACTAAAACCCCTGAAATTTAAAAGAAAACATTCGGGCGAAGCGACAGTATCTTGCTAGTATTATAATATAAAATGTTCATATATATGAAGTATTAAAATTAATGACTCTATCGTTTTACACATCGTATTAACTAGAAGGTGCTAAAATAGACTAGCATCCATCAAGCTATTATACTGTAGACTGGAGTAATCCCAGTGTCATCGCTAGTTGTCCGGTGTAAATATAATATCTCCGGTGAAACATGTAAAGCTTTAGAGTAGTGTTATACTGAAAACGATTACAAATATTTTAATTGTTTAAACATTTTTTTTCCGGTCACTGATATTTTTGGTATACAATAGATAAATAGTTCGTCTAGATGTGGTATATTTTTAGTGTATAGGTAAGAAGACAAATAAAGCGAAGTGAAGAAGGAGGGAGACAGGAGATCAGTATGATTGGGCTACCTCTTGGTCGGTATTCTGTTTTGTGCTTCCTTAGAAGAGCCGGTCAGTTTAATTCATGATTATATTATTAAAAAAATATTTACTTTACATATTATTGATTATATTTCTCTTCATCATCATCATCATCAGCCCTTTATAACGTCCCACTGCTGGGCACGGGCCTCCCTCAGTACGAGGGGGATCAGGCCATAGTCCACCGCACTGGCCTAGTGCGTGTCTTAAAAATATTTACAAATAATAGTAGGCTTTTAGATTGAAATGAAAAATTGAACCAAACACCATACATACAACGCAATTATAAAAAAAATACATAACGAAATTTGATAAAATAAATTAGATTCATGAAATGACGACGTACTCGTACCTATATATATATATCAGAAAAGCTTAGGCAAATTACGCTCTGGCCAATTTGACGATCAGAATTCGACGTAAAAATATATTTTTATAGTTATAGACTCGCTATGAATCAGTGTTCATATGAAGGGGCACTGTCGCAGCGTGCATAGACAGGAAGATTGATAGCTTCTTTCGTGTAAACCTTAGCGCTTTTAGCTAAACAAATATTTCCTAAAATGTGCATAAGTTCTCCGCTCTATAAGCTAGGTAAGCTTTTTATTTTGAAAATAAAATTCTTGCGACCCTACTTCCTGCGCCAGTAGTCGCGGGTTCGAGTCTCGCTGGGGGCATTCATTTGTTGAGCACGAACGTTTATTTATGTATTACACTGGTGTTTA
Organism: Boloria selene; assembly: GCA_905231865.2. NCBI lineage: Eukaryota > Metazoa > Arthropoda > Insecta > Lepidoptera > Nymphalidae > Boloria > Boloria selene. The sequence continues at coordinate 9,627,529 of HG993147.1, forward strand.
TATTTAAGGTATAATATGTATGTATTTAAAATGTATATGTATCAACTATCTGGTATCCGTAGCACGAGCCTCGTACGTTACCACGGAACTATATGGTGCTGTTGTAATAATGTTCCAACATATTTATTTATTTATTATTTATTTAATTAATTATATGTTATATGCAAACAATATTTTTATAAATTAAAATGAATTAGATAACTTTTAACGTTGAATTATTAAAATTGTAAAGTTTACTGAATTTAAGACCCATACATATTATATTTTTTTTTAAATCTATACATATAAATAAAATTGAAGTGCTTTCACTAAATGCATATGAATGCATACGGTACTCACGCCAAAAGACAATTTTAATTTTTTTCTGTCTGTTTGTTCCGGCTAATCTCTCAAACGGCTGAACTAATTTTGACGGGATTTTTACTCGCAAATAGCTCATGTTATAAGGAGTAACTTAGGCTACATTTATTAGTTATTTTAACTAGCTTAACCAGCGGCTTCGCTCGCGCTAAATTGAATTATTTTAATATTTATAAATATAATCAACATTACGATAAGTATGCGTCATTGCTCCTATACGATCATTTATAAAGTAAAATTCCCCACACATCAGATTTAAATGCGCGAAATTAAATCATTTAGTAGGTAAACTTCACATTACGGTTGTGTTGGCTAATGTACGGAAATGGGGTGCATACGAAATAAGAATAGCACAGCCCATGCAGATTTTCTCTTTACCACAAACCACTTCATCGGTTTTAAAAGCAAAATGTGCCTGTGTTTTTACTCATTTTAAATGCAAAAGCACCATATGCTATTGCCACAAATAAATAATGAAAATTATTCGCTTAAAATTTACTATAGTGATAACTGCTAGGAGAGGGAATGCTTCTAACATTTTTTTGTTAAAAGATCCCATGGGTCGGAGAATACGACTATTGTTAAGTCTGTAAAGACGGTAAGTAAAAATATAAAAGTAAACTTTGAAAGTTTGAAGTATAGAAGTAGCTTCATCAAACTGGGCACGGGCCCAGCACTGGGCCCCTTTCAATATGACAATATGATTGGCCTATAAGTGCGGGTTGGCTAACATCACATGCCTTTCGAAAACTATGGAGGAATGACAGATATCATGGCACTTTCATGGTGTCAGGATTGGTATAATAACTTGATAGTTTTTATGGTATCACGTTATATTGACTTTATTTTTCTAATTATTTTATAATTTTGTTTGGCTCGAGTGTGTCCCTAAGCTTGGAAGATTAAAAACGCATAAAAAGCGATATTTTGCATCAGAAACCTTCGCAGGCGCATGCATATTATTCCGCCGGAGCTTTATAACAATCAGGTCAGTGGTTTCCGAACATACAGAGGACAAACATACGAAAAAAATATCTAAATATTTTATTCCTCTGAAAGAAACCTCTGACCTAAGAAGAACTGGCGAAAGAAACTCAGTGGGACTAAATTAACATTTGTTTTAGTTCATACCTGTAGAAGAATAATATAATCTTTTTCAATATAACAATCATAATAGTGCTTAAGTTTAAGAGTCAATAATGTATGTCCGTTCATCACTACTTTCCCGTGGGATATTACAAAATTACTAATAAATCCATTACAATTAACTATGCAATAATTGCAAATATAGAATCTTTTCTAACCAGCACATTCGTATCAAATCAAAACCAGACGTTCTAAGCGTAAAATACATGCCATTGAAATATAACTTCCTTGTGACTCCCAATGAAATTATTGCTAGCAATGTTACTTGACACAAGGAACTGGCAGCAACGTAATGCAATATGCCTCGCTGATCGGACAGTGGACTCGAGAGGAGATTAGACAGGTTCAATTTATTGAGATAGCTCTCCAGTCTCAGGACATGATATTGAATTTTATATATGAGATTTCTATATACCTTGCTTACATAAGCTTCTCCAAATGATATATCTATGATAGTAGATAGGTGATATTGGATTACTAACTATATGTAAAAGTTTGTTTGTATGGCTGAATCGTTGGGGATGTTCATACATAGTTGGAAAGGCAGTGGTAGCATAGTATCGGGTTCTCTTGGGAAATCGAGTGCAGCGGGTTGAAATCCCATGTCTATCTTTGATATTTTCATATCAAATCACTAGCTTTTCCCGCGGCTTCGCTCGCGTTCTAAAGGCTTAAAAACAAAAGAAATATTTTTCTCCCGTTCTTCTAACATTTTCCATTGATGCTCCGCTCCTATTGGTCGTAGCGTGATACCTATAGCCTATAGTCTTCCTTGATAAACGGACTATCCAACACAAAAATAATTTTTCAATTCAGACCAGTAGTTCTTGAGATTAGCGCGTTCAAACAAACAAACTTTTTAGCTTTATAATATTAGTATAGATTACCTGTCTTACGTAAATAAAAAAGAAGTTACGTAGTGGAATGTTGAAAAATGTTAAATATATATACAGTAAGTTATGTGGGATCTCATAAAACGAGCAATAGGCTTTCTGTGAGGAATATAGGTAACATTTTTTATTTCCAATTACCACTTCATTTATAATAAACTTCATATTACGTCCATCGACAATATCGTAGTTGAAATTATTTCAAAATGACAATGTCTACAAGGGTCATCAATTGTTCAATATTGACTTTGTAAAAGGCTGCATATTTCAATTGTCCATAGTCATTGTCAATTATTGTCGATACGATTAATTAATCTGTTTATTGGCAGTCACAATGAAGTTATTTGTTGCTTCGAAACAAAATGTACTTCATTAAACAAGCCGTTCAAGTGCTTTTAATGCGAACTGTCTCATTGACATGAGTCTGCATAATTATGAATTAACCGACTACAATTGAAGTATATATCCAAATTAACTATAATAATAGAGAATGCAATTTCAGCTGTTCCAAACACTGCACTGTTCAGGTTGTATTGACCGTTATTACTGTAACAGAGGTCGCAGGTTCCGCTGGGAATATTCATTTGTGTGATAAGCACGAATGTTTATACTCCAATCAACTATCAAAAATATAAACAAATAAACAGGCTCTCACAAAAGAATGCCTCCAGCGGAACTTGAACCGGTGACTTCTGGCACAGCAAGTTGTTGCATGATATATATTATTTATATCATCATCATCATCATCTTCATCAGCCCTTTTTTAACGTCCCACTGCTGGGCACGGGCCTCCCTCAGTACGAGGGATCAGGCCATACTCTACCGCGCTGGCCTAGTGCGTGTTGGCGGACTTCACATGCCTTTCGAAAACTTGTTAGGTTTTCTTAGGCATGCAGGTTTCCTCACGATGTTTTTCCTTCGCCGGCAGACAAGTGGTAATCATGATATAAATGATTCGCACATGAAAATATCAGAGGTGCGAGACCCGGATTTGAACCCGCATCACTCGGTTATTCAAGCGACGCGTTACCGCTGGGCTACCACTTGTCTATATTTATATAATATTTATTTATTTAGATTTCCAGCAACATTTATATACTTCGTAGCCTAACAATTTTATCTCATACATCTATTAATATCATTAATCTCTTAATATTTATTTTGAAGAAATATTCAATTTCATGATTTTTAGCTTAATTTGAAATCATTGCAAAAATATAAACCAGACATTACCAAAGGTTCATATCATCCAACATTTTTGCTTTTACTCTTTTGCTGGCTTTTCAATACATGGTAGTTTTTAATCTCTCGAATGAAGAATTTTCTCGTGCAGTTGGGTTTTTAAATAAACAATGGGGGTATCATTCATTCATTTTCATATTGGCACACATGGTTTCAGAACGCAAGTGGTAAGTAGATCAGGTTGATTATAAACTTATATTTATTTTTTACCATACATATCTGTACTAATATTATAAAGAGGAAAAGTTTGTATTTTTGTATGTAACGAATAAACTCAAAAACTACTGAACCGATTTCAAAAATTCTTTTGCCGTTAGAAACCTACATTATCACTAAGTAAGTAACATAGTCTATATTTATTACTAGCGGAACCCGCGACCTCGCTCGCGCTATATTTAGGAATGAATCCGAGCAAAGCGAGGGTGAGTCGTTTGTAATAAGTTTAAAATGTTCCCTTTTGGTCTAAGAGCCGGTGGAAGATCGACCTTCACCGATCTGATAACCAGATGAGACATATTTTTTATCAAATATAATTTATAAACAAATATACCTATAATTACTTGGCTATCTGAAAGTGCTCATGGCTATTTTTAATTAAATTAACTTTAATCGATTTTTTTTTCATCACTTTCATTCTTTTGATAACCAAATGAATTTTATTTCACTGTTAGTTTTTAACACAGAGAATATGCATCAGTAGGCTTCCTACTCATTTTTGTGTATAGCTACCTGGCAAGCCGATGTGAACAGGTAAGTCAATATAGGTGACTCCATCGTTCTGCTAACTTATCGAAAGTTATATCAAATTTTAGATCATTTTATTACAAAATCAGTCATATAGAATTGCCTGCAAAAAATCATACTTAAAGCACTGTTGCCTAGCTAAAAATAGCCATGAGCACTTTCAGATAGGCAAGTAATTATAGGCATATTTGTTTATAAATTATATTCGATAAAAAATATGTCTCATCTGGTTATCAGATCGGTGAAGGTCGATCTTCCACGTCTCCTCTACCATTTTATGTATCGTCTAGACTTAGAAAAAATAGACCCTTACACTATAATTGATGATATTTTTGTATGTTTATCTGTTTATTTTGATGCTAAAGGACAAAACGGATTTAAATTATAGTTTTTGTAGTAAAAACTATAACTTACTAATTAACTTACTCAGGTTAACATTAAGGCTATGAAGGTCAAGGTTAGTGCAAAATAAATTAAAAAATGTCTAAATTCTAAAAAAAGGTTGCTTTAAACTATCCAAGAGGACAGATTCAAGTACTTAGCTTTACAGCTAAGACGTAGTCACTTGTAGAGTGCCCTCCTGGTCCCGGTGTTTACACTAATTGCCGTAGACAGGTGCCACTCTGATTCTGCGAGATAAACTTAACCTGCATTTGTTTAAGCGGGACAAAATAGGTTTCTGTGTTTGTTAGTATGTTAAGTGGGCTTTGTTTAGTTTTAAGAATTGTAAGCTTTTAGAAGGTCGACATTTTTAACCGACTTCAAAAAAGGAGGAGATTATATGTTCCACTGCATATATATATTTTTATGTATGTTCACCGATTTCTCCGCCAACTGTGAGCCGATTTCAAAAAAAATCCTTTTGTTTGGTAGAGTATAATACCGAGGGGGTCCCATTGTCACCAAAGCAAAATAATCTTAATAGATTCGATTAATGTATCTTGTAAATGTAAATACCCGATCGAAAGTTCATTGCAAAGGCATTTGCAAAATAACGTTGCCTAGCAACGACTTATTTATAATTGAATATGTCATTTATTGTCTAATTGTATAAATAACTAATTAATTCAAAAAATACATGTTGTTAGGACAGAATTATGAATTGAAACCATTTTCGAATCCACTCGAACACACACAAAACATTTCATAAAATCGGTCCAGTCGTTTAGGAGTTCAATTACATACACATGCACAGAAGTGTTTTATATATATAAAGATTGTTAAGTCTTGAATATTATTTTTAACCATTTTGCATTGAACTTTAATAAATATATAAAATATGCTTGCAACAACGAGTTTTCTTGATTTTTTTGTCATAAATATGGCTTTAGTGCTTTTGCGCTCACGCACTGCACTGTATTATTTCTTACACAGTCTCAATTAGATAAGCCGTTGTAGCCAAAATATTTTGAACAACGTTGTTAATGTCTTTATTTCAATATACATTCATATATTTAATGACAACCTGTGTTCTGTTATACTTCACAGACAATTAAACCTAGGTTAAATTGTCTGTGACTTCAGTACTACATTGTATATGATTAAATTCAAAAGGCAAACTAAATCTTGGAATTAAGTCTAATTGCAATAATTTAAAGGTGCTTTCCTGAAACGCAAACCTCTTAATTGCCAGAATTGCACTGAAACTTGCAAGAAGTGCTGAAAGCGAACGTTATTAAAACCACATTATTTAGTCAGTTAGTTCAATTTAACTAACTCTTTTGAATCAAATATAGCTTAGCAGAAATCTGCATCCGTTTTAAAATGATTTAATTAGAAACGTTTTGTATAATTTTTTTAACCGACTTCAAAAAAGGAGGAGGCTATTTAAGTGAAATGATTTAATTTATCCATATTTGGAGACAGTGGTAGCCCATTGGTAACGCGCTTACATAACCGAGTGATGCGGATTCAAATCCAGGTCTCGCATCTCTGATATTTTTATGTACGAATTAGAGATGGGCCGAGTACTCGGTTAAAACTCGGTACTCGGTGTACTCGGCGGTTATTTTGATACTCGTACTCGGCCGAATAACTCGGTTTATTGCCGAGTATACTCGTTTTTAGTAAAGCAATATATTTATTTAGGTAGATATAATTAAAACAACTGTGTTATATAATCAAAAAGTGTTTATTACTAATTTAGGAAATCTTTGACAATCTCAAATATGATAATGAGTAGTAATGAGACAAAATTAGGAGAAAGTTAATGAAAAAATCAATATTTAAAATTTAATAAAGGTAAATTATGATGCAGGAACACAAGGCTCTCTGCACGTTCTGGTAACAGCCTATTCTTTTTTTCTTCGTAGACGTTACCGGCGTCCGAAAATAAACGCTCGCTATACACGGTGCTTGCAGGTGCACATAGAAACACTCTTGCTAATCGTGCCAGCTCTGGATACCTTGTTTGGTGCCCTGCCCACCACTCAAAAGGACTCTTATCTTTTGCCAACAAATTTTCTTTTAATTAACAATTTTTTTCAATTATTTATCTACTATGATTCGCAACGTGACGTATTTGTTTGTAAACTAGCAAGCGACTGATAGACGAAAGGCGCGGGCGGGGTGAGGGGTGTATAAACTTATTTACGCGCCCGAAACTGGAATTTGATTGAACCGAGTTACTCGGCCGAGTACTCGGTTGGAACAAAATTGTACCGAGTACAACTCGGTACTCGTTACTCGGTAAAAGTGCTACTCGGCGCATCTCTAGTACGAATCATTTCTAACTTCTTTATTACGTTTTATAAATTACCACTTGTATTACGGTGAAGGAAAACATCTTCATAAAATAGTTTATTTACAACTAGCGACTCGCCCTCTCTTCGTTCGGGCTCTTCCCTAGATTTAGCACAGGCAAAGCCGCGGGATCTGCTAGTTATGCATATAAACCTTCCTCTTGAATCACTCTATCTATTAAAAAAACCACATCAAACTCCGTCGAAAATACATAGGGATATAGGGACAGAGAAAGCGACTTTGTTTTATACTATGTAGTGATATGTACGTAGTAAGATTTTATTGGGATTGGTGCTAGCTATTAGAAGGCAAACAAAAATTATGAATCCATTTAGATAAGATAATAGACGAGGTTTCTGCTGTAATCATATGAATGTGTCACGCTTGGCTTTGGTCGCGGGTTCGATTCTTGCTGGGGGCATTCATTCGTGTTATAAGTTCGAGTGCTTGTTCTCCAATCATATGTGTTTATATTTATCATATAGGTATATGTATTTAATGTTATATATATGTGTAGTGTATTAACTACCATCGATACCACACACCTCGTAGCTTACCATGAAACTAGAATATTCTGTGTAAACCAGATCTGTTAAGCCCTTTTCTGCAAAAAACTTATTTTAAAAAATATACATAACTAGTTTTGTCCGCGGCTCCGCTCGCGTTCTAAAGGCTGAAAATCAAAGGAAATATTTTTCTCCCGTTTTTGCAACATTTTTCATTGATGCTCTGCTCCTATTAGTCGTAGCCTGATGTACCTACTCGTAATATAGCCTATAGCCTTCCTCGATAAACGGACTATCAAACACAAAAAGAATTTTTCAATTCGGACCAGTAGTTCCTGAAATTAGCGCGTCCAACCAAACAAACTCTTCAGTTTTATAATATTAGTACAGATAAACACAGTACCTATTGATTTTTATTTAAGACGTTTAAAAATATTGTTATTCATTTATCAATAACTTTATAATAAAATTTAATCTTTTATAGTTTTAAATGACCCACTGTAATTATAAATAATTTATGATATAAATTATACAATAAACTGATTGATATACAGTTATAAGTAAATTTTACATCATCGTGAGTAAAAAGTTAATTAATGGCTCTCATTATTCATTGAAAGTAGATTAACAATATAATAATTATGCCATTTATTATAAATTAAAATTTTTCATTAATATAATAGTATATGAAATTTTATGCTTTTGGCTTTTTGGCTTTAAGTCGTGCCAATATATCTTGTGTAAACAGCACTTGGTATTTTCAGCCAAGGTCTATATAAATAATAACATACTAACTCATTCGAATCTGTATATTGAATTTTTTTTAAATTATGTGAATTTTAACACATAAACGCAGCCGAAGCCGCGGGTTAAGCTAGTCTATACGTATAATATTTTTTTAACTGAGTCAAACCAAAAAAAATATGTATAAATATTAAAATAAATCTTATAGAAATAGTCATTATTATCGATTCAGGGGTCGTAAAAGTATATTTTTAGATTTTCAGTCTGTCTATCTTTCTATGACCGCATCACGAAATAACTACTGAGTATATTTTGATTAAATTTTGTATGATGATAGCTAGATATCCGGCTCAACATAAACGATACTTTTTATTGCGGGAAAATCAAATTTCTGAGTTTATGCTAACCCGAGCGGAGTGAAGTTGAGTCTCTTGTCGTCTCTAGAGATTATTGTATAACATTAGACCTTTAAAATATAGTAATTAAAAAATTATATAACGCCATAAATGATTTTCGTCATATAGAAACAACATAAACTAACTAGTAAAATAACAATTATAGTTGACTGTTCAATGAACTATAACTAAGCTTTTAAGCCAGGATAAAATAGAGCTTTCAAACTTTTTCCAATCCACTGACATCTTAGGATTGTTAATCCCAGTCAATTTGAGGTAAAATTATGCAGGACCAAAGTTAAACAAAGCGTAAAATTGAGTCACTAATTTCTCGTGACAAATACACTAAAATCTATGACCCTTCGATTAAAGGCAATTGGTTCCGATAACCCTTAACTTGATCAGCTTATCTTTTACAAATTATCTTGAGGGTTCGCCTGTGGATTGGGTAAACTGTTGAGTATAAACACATATTTATCTAACATCAGTTTAGTTCGCAGTTAAATTATATTAGTTCCTTCTATGATAGTTTAAATAGATTTGGTTAAGTTTTCTGAGTTGAAATATTATTTTACGAAATTTAAATAGGTTCATTGTATATAAGTAGTTTTAATTTTATATATCTATCTAGTAAAATGTGTAATTTGTTTTTTATTTTATTTATAAAGTAATTATTTTATGACTGTTTTATATAATATTTACAATATGGTACTAAATTGTATCTGCTATTCTAGGTAATGCTGTTTTAGGTATCATATAATTAATAGACTGTTGACCTCGTATATGTACACAAGTTTGAAGAGTTTTTGTAGATTGTATTGTTGCTTGTTTTCCCGTAGAAATGAGATAATCTCCCGTGGTAAAATAAGTCTATTTAACTCTCAACAATCTTCAAAAAAATCACTCCATTCTATCTGTTTCAACGTTAAAAAAGGACCAATTTATATTTATATTTACAATAATAAAAATATATTTAATATCGCTGGCAGAATGCGGCTCTGTAAACATCACATGTCTTTTGAAAACAATAAGGTACTTTCGGTTATTGACGAAGATGTTTTCTTTCGTTAAAAAAATAATTAGATTTGAGACCCAAGATTTGGACCTTAATTTTCCAAGTACAATAAGACTACTTACTAAACATTATCATTTTTTTTGTTTTATTGTTGTCAGGCTGTTTTCACCAATAGATATAATGGTTCTCGTGGAAGGTTTTAGTAAATAATTAGTCAAGTTTTTGTATACCTTTACTAGCGGAACCCGCGGCTTCACTCGCGCTAAATCTAGGGATGAACCCGTACGAAGTGAGTCGATAGTGTTTAAATAAACTTCTATATCGTTTTAAATAAAATAAAATGTTATATTAATAATAAAAGTTCAACATTTATAAGATACAAAAATACTGCTTGGTATCGAAAAGCTAGCGAAAATTGTAATCGTAGAGTGAGCGGATATATAGTTGCTTCACGAACTAAGATTGCGCAAATGTCTTTAAGAGGAAAGTTTTCCGATTCATTGCAACTTCGGCACCTCGTTCTGTTGAAACAAACTTACGTATTACTTTATCTAAGTCGGTAAGACATGTAGCAATACTTGCTTGAGATTTCAAAGCTTAGGTAACTGGTCTTGTAACTTATTGGTTTACTGTTAATTATTAAGCTTACATATAATAAAATTGTGTGTCCAATCTGTTCACAATTTTTTTAATCTTATTGAAATAATCGTTATTATCGAAAGAACTGCCTCGGTGTTGTAGTGGCTAGCACGTACGGTCGCACATCGAGAGGTCCTGGGTTCGAGTTTCGGGTAGCACCAAGTTAGTTATTGAGTCTTTCTGTTTCAAAAGCCTCAGTAAAAGCCCGGAGTTGAGAAGTTGGTAGTGTGTCACACCCGTACCTCGGAGAGCACGTAAAGCCGTCGGTTCTGCGCCTTAACTCTTACTTGTCGTGTCGAGTAGTCATTCCATTGGAATATGAGAGTGATAAGGAATAGAGAGTGCACTTGTGTCTGCGCGTACACTTGTGCACTATAATATCTCCTGCGCAAATGGCTAGTCTCAATGAGATTGGCCACCGTGGCCGTAATCGGTCGAGAGGACCTATCGATACGTAGAGGCCGAATCTTTAGTTTTTAGTATGTTTGTCTGTTTTTAACAGTAGAAAATCACTGAACAGGTATTTTAAAATTTGCCATGATATCAACTTAGCGGAACGAGGGTAACTAGTAACATTGTAAGCGTAACCAATGTTTTTAGAAACCTATTTTATTGAATATACAATACATGATAAGTTTCAATGGAAACCGGCTTCGTTGCGTTATGAATTTTAAATGTCACTGTAACCGGACGTCAGTAAGTGCTTATTTAAAGCTTTTTCAAAAAAGCTAAGGACACTTTACTTTGCAATGCTGTGTGCTTTCTTTTTAAAATATTCCCTAAAGAAGAAATAATTACTTTGAAAGTGATTTTAATTTTTTTGAAAAGATGTTAATGGTCTAGCTAGCATATATATTAAACGCGAACTTTAGAATTGAAAAGGGAGGCTGAAAACTGCAACGATATATTAAAAAAACTATAAAAATTTTAACGTGAATTATTCAGAAACTTGTTTTATTGAAATCGATGTTGAGGATCTAGTCCTAATTATTTTTAGTATATAACAAACTTGAATTTTAAAGAAAGAAAAATAATTAATGACTTAACTAATAATCACAATATTCGTTCAAAATATTGTATCGTATTCAGCCCTTTTTAACATCCCACTGGTGGGCAAGGGTCTCCCTTCTACACGAAGGGAATCAGGCCATAGTCCATCGCGCTGGCCTAGTGCGAGTCGGCTTGATTTTCTCAGACATGCAGGTTTCCTCACGATGTTTTCCTTCACTGTAAGACAAGTGGTAACCTAAATGATAGAAAAGATTCTCACATGAAAATTTTTCAGAAATGCGAGACCCGAATTCGAACCCGCATCACTCGGACGATATATCCAAGCGAGCGCGTTACCACTGGGCTACGACTGCAGATATCTTTATGTCGTACAAAGTATATATTTTCGTAATTATGCGCAAGCGAAACCGCGTCCTCATAGAAGTTATAACAGAAAATAAAACTCAGTAGGTATTCATGATTTACTTCCTTGTGATATTAACAACATTGTTTTCGACGTATAAATCAAAACAGTAAATACACTATTTACATTCCAAAACGTATCTATTGAGCCTTCTTCATTTTTCAACACTTACAACACCGTTAACGTCTTCTTTCCATTTTTTTTGTATAAAAACATCAATCTAATAGTAAGCCCATTTGGCTCAAGCCCAAGAAAAAACAATAAAACTATAGCCTTTGGAAAAATATAGGGAAGTTTGAAAATTCATTTAGACTGCCATACTGGTGTTTGTCTAACGCCGAGCTTCTATTTGGATTGGAGATTTTATTATGAAGACATATTTCTAAAGCTTATATTATATGAGGAGACAAATAACGTTTTAAAGAAATTGTGTCACGAAATGTTTGAAGCAATTAAAAAAATGCTTTTGTAAATGGTTTGATAACTTTTAATTAGGTAGCTCAACCGATAGGCTACTTATTCTGTTTCATTTTGATTTATCTTATACGGAGGATTCGTAACACATTTGTAATAAAAAGTGCCAAATCAGTCTAACTATTCTGAAGAAATGTGCTTACCAACGAACAGAATTTCATTTTTATTATATAAGTAGAATATAGATTATCAAGCCAAAATTCACTCAATATCATTTCTTGTAAAAAATGATTTTAAACATTTAAAAAATGATTTTAAATCTAAGAAAGTTTTTTAATGTAAAAAATGAAACAATATTAAATTAAATTAGTATAAACAGGCAGATAGACAGACTGATAGTAAAATACGGACTGACAGGCGGACAAAGTGATTCTATATAATAATAAAAAGGTTTCCTTATTTCTTGTAATGTACGAAACCCTACAATTTATTTGGAGTACATTATTCTTGAATTCTCCATAACTTCTCTGTAAAAAGGGAAACTCCTGAAAACTAATATTACTCGTATTTTAATAGGAAATAGGTCTGGGTCGGATCTGATTCGATATTTTACAAACTTTTCTAAATATCACAGCCTTATAGTATAATTAGGAAAGGCTTTTAACTAGCTCTCTTTGGCTTAATTTTCGCTAAGTGTTAAAGAAAAATGGACTTACAGTTTAAAAAATAAAGTCGAAATTGGAAAAACATGCCATTTGCTATCTATGCTTTAATTTTCAGACTGGAGTTGTTATATCCATAAAACAAAGAGTTAACTAGAAGAAGTATGAACGAAGTCACATAATATAATAATATTAATAAAGTTCAATTTTTACACACTTTGAGAAAAATATAGAATTAACTAATTTATACTCGCGACTCCACTCGCGTATTACATGAACAAAAATGACTATAATACTCAGACAATTCAATTTTTTCATGTTTTTAGAAAAAAAAATAGGTTTAATAGTTTAAAAGTCCCTTTAAAGTAGTATAAAGTTGTCATTAACAATAATTTATGTCACAGGAGTAGTACAAAAAAGTTAAAGTAATACGGTCTAGTAGCAATAGAGGTATCGAGTATGCTTTTGCCTAAGCCGATATGAAATTTTAAAAATATTTCTAATTAATTTTTAGATTTTCTTCTTTGACAAGAACGCCTACTTACAAGTTTTTTTTAAATCTTAAGACTAACAACAAAGTACCTACTTTAAATGCCAACACTGATAATTACATCTTGTTGAAATTGTCTTTATTATCGATTTAGAGGTCGAAAGTATACTTTTTAGATTATTTTTTGTCTTTCTGCATGTTTGTTGTTCTGTGACGGTTGCACGAAAAATCCAATGATAAAATTTTGATGAAGTTTGATATGACAATAGACTTTTTACTTAGAAACTTTCTCGTCTCTGATATATGTGTACCTACTAACATACGTCCCAGTCAAACCTCAAAAACTATTTTCGTTAAAGTTAACAAATAAATGATTACTTCAGTTTATTATTTAATATATTTAACCAAATTTAATATGTTACATTTAATAAATTAAACGATGGCTCTTCCAAAGCCTGATCTAAGGTCACATCAGCCTAATACAATTTCTCGCTCCAGCAGTGACCGCGTCCCTTGGTCTCAAAACAATTAGTACGGCGACATTCATTTTTGTGTCACTCCTAATCCCTATTTTGCTTGACACAACCCAAGTTAAAAAGCTATAATATATTCTTTATATAACGAAATGTATCACATATTCTACTGGGACTATTTTTTATATGAATTTCCAACAGAACGACTAAAAAAATAGTAATTTTACTTATAGCAATACATCGTACCTATTTGTTAAAAATATAAAGATGTAGAAAATATTTTGAGAATTTTACAAGTAAGTGGTTTAATGATTTGAGTGACAAAAAAGACGAGTATTGTATTTATAGATAATGGAAAAGTAAAAGGCAAAGTAAAGCAGGTTCAAATCCCGAGTCTCGCACTCAAGATGAAAGGGGCTTGCTTCACGAGAAAAGTAAAATAAAACTTAAAGCCTGCATTTGTCAAGCGTATGGCTACTATGGATATTATGGCTTGATAACTGAACCCTCTTATATTGAAGGTACTCGTAGGTCCGTGCCTAAATGGAATGTTACAAAATCATGAATACATAGATTATAAAAATAAAAATTCATAACTTTACAAATTATATATACTTGGCATTTCCCCACAAGTTTTTTGTTATTTAAATAGAAATAATCCATTTATTAATCCATAATTAAATAGGAATAGACGAGACGTGTTTTCTCTGGACTTATCTACTGATTGTATTTCTGTATAGCAAAAATAGAAAAAAATATATGATTGTTAGTCGACCACTGATAAAGACTAGATTTTTAAAATATTTAAATTGCAATGTATATTAACTTAAACTTATTAATAATACCTTCTCAAACTTCCCGTAATCTTTTTCTGATAAAATTTCTGTTTATGGCGAACTTTAGAGGAAAGTTTTTTACATTTTTTGTTTATTCTTTCACGTTTTTGTATCCAATCGGTGTTCTTAAGAAGTTTTAAGCGAACGTTTCTTAAATTGTTTCTATTCACTTAGGGAGCTTTAAAAAGCTTTGTGAAATATGTTAATTTTATATGATTTATATACAAAGTAAATAAATAATATGATTTTCTGTAAAATATACCATACAAAATTCTTATCGATTAGTACCTATCTCAAAAGATGAACCTAAAATTAAAATATGATATTGTTTAATAACAACTACATTTAATTGAATTAAGCACAAACGGAAGAAAACGATTATTCCAAACATTATTCCAAACTATTGTCAGACTAGAACCCATGGCTTTAGTTCAGAAAATTTATATATATGTTTATAATATTTTTAAATATTACATATTATCTTAAGACGTAATTAAGACGAATATTTACCAAGAGAGAATTTTATAGAAAAGTTTTCTAAACAGACATACATTAACAACAAAAAAACACCCTCTTTCGTAGCAGTCTAGTAATACTTATTAGACTATAGTTATTACACCCTTAGCTCGTCATGTATTTATTATAATTTAGTCTATTACATTTACCAATTTTACCCTCCAACGTCAACTTTAATGATAGGAATTACTAGATACCCAAACAGTAGGGACTTCTGCTAATACTACATATTTTAGTGATAAAATTCAGTGAATACAGTCGTAGTCATAATAATTAAACTTGTGTCCTTCGGGATGAACCTAAATTTAATTACATTGTGAGGTCGGACAATAGGGGTGCGCTCATATTTGTTGATGTGTAAAGACGATTGCTAATGGGTATTCCATATACGTCTAACTTACTTGTTATGTTCTGTTGTGATCAGATATATCTGAGCTTTTGTGAAAGCTTATAATTCTTTATTTTCTTTAAAGCTCGATATTATTGTAGTATTAAATAATAAATACGTCACTAAATAAAAGGAATATTGAAAATTAAAGCTAATAGTGGTATACCAAGAAACTTTATCATATAAAAGTAAAACATTGCCTAATCCTTGTCCTAATCTCCGCAACTTAAGTCTACATGTATCTTTTATCGATTTATTATATGATGACCCAAATGCTTCGTAGTCTATTGGTTAACTATTATATGTTTTTTTTATGGTAAAAAGGGGGCAAACGGGCAGGAGGCTCACCTGATGGGAAGTGATCACCTCCGCACATTTGCAAGCCTGGCTTGCAGATGCGTTGCCGGCCTTTCAGGAAAGGGAGGGATGGAGGAGGGAGGGAAGTGGGAGGGAGGGGGGAACGAAGGCGGAGAATGAAGGGAAGAGGGAGGGGGGAAGGAGAGTGGGCCTCCCGGACTCTCACTCACCGGACGAAACGCGACAGCATAGTTGCCACTTCACGCCGGTCTTCTGTGAGAGAGTGGTACTAATGAACTATACGGCCCATTCGGTTGCTACCCGAAGGTAACAAGCATGGCACTACCACTTACTAATGCAGATTAGGATGTCTTGGGTTCGTGCTCTAGTCGGGCTAAGTTTAATAGCTAAGTTTTTTAGTTTAATAGCTAAAAAGTTGGCGGTGATCCTCCGGCATAGTCGGCTAGTTTGAGTTAGCTTAGTCACAGCATTGAAAGATTGAAGTCATATTTTATAACAATTTTGGGTGGTAGGTTTATTGATTCCATATAAATTAAAGAAAAAGATGCCTTCTTATATAAAATCTATAACTCGTAAGTAAATGTGAGAGACTTTTTTCAAAAATATGTGCAATTTGTGTGTAACACAAATGAATAGAATAACTATAATCTATACATATAAATAAAATTACAGTGTCTGTTTTTAATTTCAAATTAACAGCTTTTCACTAAATGCATATGAAAGTATGTACCTACGATACTAGCAACAAAAAACCAATTTATAAAATTTTTGTCTGTCTGTCTGTCTGTTTGTTACGGCTAATCTCTGAAACGGCTGAATCGATTTTGATGGGACTTTCACTTGCAGATAGCTAATATTATAAGGCGTAACTCAGGTTACTTTTTAACCGACTTCAAAAAAGGAGGAAATAGAACTTTATTTATTTTTACTAGCAGAACCCGTGGTTTCGCTGTCGCTAATCCTAGGGACGTACCCGAGCGAAGTAATTTTTATAAAGAAAGTATAATTTAATGTTTTAATGAAAACGAACGTGATTTAGTATAGACATTGTTTATTATCGGTTTTTCTATTAAAGTAGACAGATGTTTCACAATAAAATAGAACATATCTTTAGAAATTCTTAAGCAGTAAATCGAATCAAAAGGAAAAAAATCTTATAATGACCTAAAGCTAGTCTAAATTTCTCCATAAAATGTAAACGTAGGTATGTATTTAGTAGACTCTTTGTATAAATAATAAGCTTGTTATTTATAGTGCGTGATTTTTTGTAAGAAAGGAACCTTATAAATGTAAAAGTCAAGGTTATGGGATAATCTGGCGAAGGTCATATTAAATTACAACCATAAAAGTGAAATCACGAATGGTTTCTGATGTGTACAAGAAAAAGCTTTCTGCTGTATTATATAGTATAATACCTATTTTTGTTATATAATTTATCAATTATTAGTTTTGAGGAAAATTTAAGTCTTTTGGGATATTGATTATTAAAAAAGTTTTGATATAGGATTGTGTTGTTTATATACTGATGACTTGTGCATCGTTAAATTGCCCCAACCTAGGACTTGAACCTAGGACTTAAAAATACTTGTCACTAGACCACCAAGGTAGTAGCACATACTAACATACCATTAAAGAGCAGTGTTACAGACTTTTTCCTCTAATACCTGACGCAGCATACTCTTGAGATAATAATATTAAATATGTATGTAACCAAGGTAAATATTAATGAGATGATCGTAACTTTTATGGACACAGTAGTAAAAAAATAATGTTTTGAAGAATCATTGGAATTATCCACTTGACTTAAATATTTAAAAGCAAAAATATTTAAAAATATGCTAACGAATGTTTTACGATATTTTTACATAGCATATAACTTCGCACTTGCGTTTAAAGTTGTAAAGTAAAACTTAGAAAGCTTTAGAATTTCGCTTTCCTAACATCGTACTCTCTCTTTCACTTCCACTTAGGAGTAGACTGAAGTTTTCGTTTTTTAACATCGCTCGAACACTTCGGGTCTAAGGCTTCTTTAATCTTGCCTCCACTTTGCTTGCCTTATTAATGCTTACCTTGCTGTCTTGGGTCGAAAGATGTATTACGTTGTAGTACCATAAAAGTGAAAAATATGCAAAGTTACGACGTTATTAATATTCATAATTAAAATGGCCTTTTTAATCAATTTTTTTATAAATAAAATTAACTAAATGAAGTAAATAAAAGTCGATAAAATATAACTTTTAATTTTGATATACCTTTTAAATAGTTTATTTAATACTAGCCACTGACCCATGCTTCGCTCGCGTTAGTAAGGTTTTAGAGGTTCATATAGATTACTCAGAGTTATGAAATGTTCATATAACAAACAGTATCATTTATATCGACACAGATAACCAAGTTATCATCATACCAAATTCCATCAAAACCTCTTCCATGCTTTTCTCTTTATAGACAGACAGACAGTTGAACATTCTAATTCTATAGATTTGGCCACTTTATCGATACTAATGACTATTTCAACAAGATTTTTCAAAAAAATCATAAAATTAATTTGGCTCAAAAGCCAATTGTACCTTTTGAAGTTACCCATACAATTTTCTTAAAATATTTTTTACATATATTTAATATTTTGTGATTTTAAGCATATTAAAAAATTTTGATAGCAGTTTATTTTTTACCTTACGTTGCCGTATCAACTCTACAAGAAACATGAATAGCCCTACCATACATTACAATGGTAATATAAATAATTCTCCGATTGCGTCTTGCACAAGCTATTTATTCACAAAATTGAATGAAGGGGCGTGCCAACCAAATAATTTATCACCAAAATGTGTTACATTACATTGCTTTTGTAAAAAATTACACTGCCTGGTAAGGGCGGGTGTTTTTTTATGTAAATTTACTCTCAATTCAATCATTTGAGGAATCGGGCTCAGTTTACATATATATTTGTTCTAAATTGATTGTTATTGTCTTATAATAAATAGCCTTCATTTAACTTTAAGGGGATAAGGTATGTATATACTCTTATTATGTCAAATGTGTATGTACGTTTTGATGGTTTCTCAGAGAAGAGAACGGGCACAGACAGATTGACAATAATTCTAAAAACTATAGATTCGGTTACTTATAGGTAAATAATATTGAGTATTTGACAAGGTTTTCCAAAAAAATATTTAATCTAAAGATTTGATTCTCAGTTTATTAGAATATTATTCAATTAGAGAATAGATAATTAGTGTATAAAATGTTATTTCTTATAATAATTAGAGGATTTTTATTCTATTAGCAAGTTTCTCTGTTGAAAATTAAATTAATTATAGCTAATTTAATATCTTAAAGTCAAGTTAATCTTTATCTTCTTCAAAATATTCCAAAAAGTTTTCGTGTAATGCCTTATACATTACATTCCTACTACTACTTGGGCTATTCGGACTAAACTGAAACAAACATAATAACTTAAACATGTACTATGTTTAGTTAAGAGTAAGTACTGATGTAATATGCTCTACCATTCATTATTGACAAACCAACAACCGATCTGCATTATTGACGTAATGAGAGACGTAACTACTGTATACGGGTGAGTGCATAAATTAATTTGCTCCGGTTCACGGATCGTATATCTTGCCTGAGCGACCATGTCGTTAATATCGATGAATTAACATATTATGTTTTAAATTTTCAATCTATATCTATACGAATATTATAAAGAGGAATGATTTGTATGTAAGTATGTTTGTAACGAATTGGTAAAAAAGTACTGGATCGATTTTAAAAATTCTTTCACCATTTGAATGCTACATTATCACTGGTATAGGCTATTTTAATTGCAAGAAAAAAATTAGGATCCCTACTAAAACTACAATAACAGGAGAGGAGGAGGAGTGCACGCCGCACATAATATATGAAATAGGTAGCCGCGCGGCTCAGGAGTATATTAAAGTTGGAGTAATTTTGGAGAATTTTCAACCCAGCGAGTGATCGAATCATAGATTATACACTTATATACTGGTATAGATACGCCACTCTAAGAAATAAAATTAATGTATCGCCACCTCCCCCACCGACAGATGGCGTGCACATACAATTTTATTTCTATAATAATACTACAGATGGCGCTGTTTATTTTTAACCAGACCGATAATAATTATTCAATAATTATACTGTATGTACTTTTCACAATTTTTCCACTTATTTATTAATATAAACAGTTTATATTAATAAATTAGTGGAAATAGTGTGAAAAGTATTTTATATTTATTTATCATTAATTTCCATCAAAAAGTAACAAGTATGTACATTTAGAATATTTTCTATCTTTTTGTGTTAAGTATTAAAATTTTGATTTCAAATTAACTCTATTTAACCTATTAACAGAAAATCGAGGGTTTAAAAATAAAACACAAGTACCATATAGATTTGATAAATTTATAAAATTTATAAACTTACATTTTAAAATACTTAATCAAAATTGCGAAAATCGTAATCCGTGTAATAGAGAGCCACGTTATCAGTCATGCAATCAGTCCGGGGTCCAAGTAACAAGCCAGATGATGTCGTAACACGTAGAAGATCAAAAAGTCCGTAAACAAGCCAAAACGTGGGAAATAACACAATAATTAATAAAATTAAAATCACAACGCACACCGAACAAACGTAGATAAACAAGTAATTCAAATATGGCCGACTAACGCACCACAGATACATAACGCAATAATATTGCCACGGTGACACAAAAATATTGGAGATAAATTAAAATATATTTATATTTTATAATATATTTTTTTATACCTATGAGTCTTACAAAACATGTTTGAAAAATTATTTAAATTTATTATATTAGCAAAAGTTCTCGACTGCTACTGCCATCTATTTTTGATATATTAATATCTCATCCCGAATTCACCCTCCTCGTCCAAAAGGCAGCGTTAGTTTGTACGACTATTTTTGAATTGCGATAATGTAGGCGAGTTTCATACCCCTGGATCGAATGGTGTTAAGTAGCGATTAAAAAATGAACGCGGGCGAAGCCACGCGTATTGCTAGTCGTTTATATGGATGAATTTACATATTATGTTAAAAATTTTCGATGGTACATAAAATGGTATTTAATCACTATATTGTTGGGCCTCTCTAGTGCGTGCGGAGTTCACATGTCTTTCGAAAACTTGCTAGGTTTTCTTAAACATACAGGTTTCCTCACGATGTTTTCGTAAGACAAGTGATAATCATGATAGAAAACGATTCGCACATGAAAATATCAGAGGTGCGAGACCCGGATTTGAACCCGCATCACTTCGTTATCGAAGCGAGCGCGTTACCGCTGGGCTACCACTGTCTGCACATTATTATTATGTGTTTGTAAATCAGTGTGTGCAAATATGGAGGTGGATGTTATTTCTACTAGTTTTATATTTAAGTATTTTACATACATATAACTCGTTATACGAGAAACTGAACCAAAGTACCACAATCTTTAATTAGCCACATTCTAATCTATCTGAGAACAACTCTAATTGCATTCCCCCAACACCCAACTACTGAACTGCGTGGAATCTAGTAACTTTAGTCTATAATTAATTAATAACAAAGGGAATTTCAGTTTTACCAACTTTGAAAAATTGAGGGTTATGAACATGAAATGTACGAGTATGTATGTATGTGTATGATAATTTTTTGAAGAAGAAAAATTTAAATTATATTTTTATCTTTCCACTAATCTGAAGCATTTTATCAAATTCAGTTATAATATTATCCTTGTAGAACCATTTGTCAAAATTAATATGTAGATTTTTGTGACGTGAAAATATTTTTACATTTTTGTATAGACTTTTATTGTACAGTTTGTGATGACTTCAATATATTCAATTTTTTTCAAACGGTTCACTTGATACACGATTTAAACTTGAGCTCTCTGTGCCATATGATTCACATAGAACGCGGTTTACGTTAAGTGGTTACAAACTAAATGAAAATACTCTCGCAGTTTGAAGCAAAAACTATTGGTGAAAAACATATTTCGTAGTAAATTCTCATAGTGAAAATGTTTCTAGACCCCACAAATATTTCTAAACGCCAAATCAATAAAATGAGTTCATAAAAGTTTTGGTAATACGTGTACTTTATTATTTTTTTGATATAAGCCAATGTTACTACTTATAAGACCACCATATAACGACTGAACAGATTTTGACGAGACTTTCATTGATAAATAGCTGATATCATGAGGATTAAGCTTACACTCCTTTAATTTTAAACCAGATGTGTTTCAAATTTTTGGAACCCTAATTGTGGAACCCTTATTCTTTTTCTGAAATTAAACCTATCTAGCCACTAACCTGAAAGAAGAAGCGAGGGTGTGACGCTAGTATTAATTGCTATAACAAATAACATTTCAAAGCATAAGTTATGGAGAATCATAGCTTAATTGAAATAATCGAAAACAAAATAAATGAGCAAGACATAAAAACGTCTGACACTGAATACGCGAGGGATAGGAAATTAAGATACCTTCTGTTCCATTTTATTTCATAGACATTTGCACTCCAACAAAACACGTAGCGTGCAACGAAAAATGCACCGGCAGCTTTGTTCGAAAGAATTGAATTAAAAACGGCAACGGGAAAATTTTCTGTTTTTCACGGCACGCGCGACTGCCCGCAAATGGACAATTAGCCGCCGAGGCACTGTAAAAAGTTCACTCCAGTTTTAGTGAAAACATTGTAATTTCTGACGTTTGACCTAAGCGAGTTAATTATGTTGTGACCCTTATTTTAATGTCACATTTACATTTTGGATAGATTTGTAAATTATATACGCTTATATAGTACAAAATTTTGGACTGAATGCGTAAATTTCGTGGTACTTCTGGTTCTAAGAAACCTATTTATTTCTTACAAGCAAACATAATATGTCTAGAACAACAAAGTTATTCCAAGAAATAGACACTTATTCTTTTTGAGTAAAACAAAAGGCATTTTTCGCAATTTTAGTACACGTGTTTTGAAATATACGAATTTCACTTGCAAGGTCTTATTTAATAACAAACTTCCTACTAAATTCAAAGCGAGTAACTTTCTTACTTAAAATCATACTCAGGTACGCCAACCTTCACCTTTTTCTTTTTGTATAGAAAGCCGAGGGGAGCGGAACAACGGCAAAATAAATTATTAAAAATGCGAGAGTTTGAGCGTCACCCAAAATTTTCAGGCGGCAGTAAACAACTAGCATTGCGGAGATGACTCCCGGTCTACAGATTTGGAAGCTGTAATAATTTCGTTGATGCCGCAAATACAAGGATTTTCTTTTAAACCACTTTGTTTTTATAAGCTAAGTCCGACTCTTTTGTCGTTTGGACTGAATTATTCAAATATTTCATACAATTACTTAAGGACAAATTCTTCTACTTCTATTATTAAATATTTAATTTTTAGAAATTAAATTTACATTTGGTACTTAAAATTTTAATATTTTTTTTATTTTTGCTATCCTTTAAAAAGGCGTATTTCGTGCATATGGTAAGCAAACTTGATATCCCAAAAATAAGGCAAATACTTGTAACCAAATGGTACTTAATGGTTATAATTTTAAAATTACCTACGCTCATATTATGTTAATTTCCAAAACGTGGAGATCTCTTAAAAATTGCCTCCCTGTACTTTTAAACTTACGAGTAGTCGAGCTTTTAACGAAGCTTTCACACCTTTACTGATGGGTAGACGTTTTTTAATATGTTTAGTATCTACATTTATATATATACCCGTAAATAAGCAAGTCAAAGTTTTTTTATATAGAAAGCTTAGCTTTTTATATAAGAAAAGTGTCCTATACAAAACAGTTGAGTAAAACGTATATAAATAAAAATCTATTGCCGTCTGCTTGTCTCGTTAAAACTAATTGTTTTTTTATGTTTTTTGCTTTTTTGATGTGTTAAGAAGTTGTAAGTATAAAAAAATAGTAAAAACCTATTTTGAATTAACCGTCAAAGGTACCTTACCTAGGAATGAGCCCAACAAAAGTAAGGATTAGTCGTTAGTTAGCTATTTCGTAATAATGATTATGGTCACGACTATTGGGCAAGCATTGATAAATTATTAAGCGCTAATGTAAAGATTTAATTGAAAACGTTTTACCCTCGTTTTACCCAATATATGCTTGCTAATTTACCTCTTTATAACAAGATATTATTCATGTTTCAATTAATATTCAAAATGTACGTAAATGTATGATATAGCGTCCCTTACAGAGGGAAGCTTGGATCCGTTTAAGGCGAATACCTACTTTACATATAAAAGACGAAAGGAGATGAAGCGAAAATTTATTTTTCAGCAACATTTTACGTAGAAAGCGGTAAATAAAGTTTGTTTATAAAATTTCGTTTACTTAACCCGCCGCTAACGCCACTTTGCTTCCAATTTTAGCTACTCTAGATAAAAATAATGTAACGTCGAATATTTAGTTTTTCTTAGAATACATTAGATTTTGATGCTTGGTCTTTTGTTATTCAATTTTTTTAACTTCTTTTATGTTCTACTTTCTTAGGTTTAAGCGAATACTTGACATTATAAATGAAACTATCTTTTTGGATTTTGTCGCGGATTTTGTTTTTTATGTTCAGTATAAATATGCCTATATCATTAAGCCTAAAGTTTTGTGAGAGTAAATACTTTTCAGGTGGAAGATGTTCACTGCTTATAGACGGACATAGGTGTCCTCGACAGCTTTACCCATAACTATTAAAAAGTATTGTAGGAAGGTTAATAAGAATGTTTGACAGATTTAATACTCTTTATACAACTCTATAGTTTGCTTTCGGTCCTGCTCACTTTGTGAATCTATACTAATATTATAAAGAGTTTGTTTGTTTGGTTGAACGCAATAATCTCAGGAACGACCGCTCCGAATTGAAAAATTATTTTTGTGTTGGATAGTCCGTTTATTATAGTCTAATAATTGAGAAAGGCTACATTACTTTAACGTTACGACCAATAGGAAAGGAGCATCAATGAATAGGTTGCAAAAACGGGAGTTATTTGGTTGCCAGCTTTTAGAATTTGCGCGAAGCCGCGGGAAAGTCTAGTCCACTATATTAATTCACGATGTTAATCCAAGATATAAGCTTTTTTATTCTGACTTTACGTATCTACTCTGTGTCGTATCTGTATATACTCGTATGTACGTACAGAAGTTCATTTCATATTATTATAATATATTTTACACGCCCGTGTATAAAATAAATATATAAAAGGCTAAAAATGAATAAGTTATATTTTGGAGGCAGCCAGGGGATGCAGAGAAAATCCAATTAACTTAAAATTAATTTATTAATTAGAAATTACAACTAAATTACACAACTAGATGACAACTTGTCGATATTAGAGCAAGAAGTGCATGAGTGAACCAGTGATCCGCTTTTATACATTTCAAGTACATTTCGAATAGGAAGTTAGACTACTGACTTGGTTTTAAAGTAGGTGACCGCTGATACAGCACCCGTGCATCGCGACAGCGTCGTCTTGTCGTCGCTACGCGGGTTTGTAGGTCAAATGCTTATGCGGCGCTTTGGGTTTGCGTAACACCTTCCCCCGTAGCATGGCGACTGTTGGAGGATTTATCCGAAATGGTCGCTTGTAGGCATCTGGGATCGACTCGTACTTGGTTGGGACTGGTACTACTGATTTCAGTACTGCCGTTGCTCCGAATTTCTTCACTTTTGTCGGTTTTATTCCTCCTGCTTATCCGGCGATATAGTAGCGTAGCGATAAGTGCACATATGCCTGACAGCATAAGGTACATTGGTATAGTGGTGTGGTATATAACCGGATCAGTGAAGTTGTCTAGATGGATGGAGGGCTGAGTTACTATCTCATGGGTTAAGGTGTGAAGGCTTTGTAGATTCTGAGAGGTAAGGGTAAGCTTCGGATGTCTTCTAGAGCTTACCTCGTTGGTGAGGGGCATTTCCATTATTCTTATGACGTGTCCCTTGATATGATCCTTTGAGTTGAAGATGGTAAACGTTGGTGTTCTCAGGTTACAGTTCAATGGGATAACTGCTAGGTAGCTGCCTTGTAGAGTCCGATACTCCTCTTGTCCGCAAGATGTTTTCACTTTTGTTGGTACAGGAAAGCTCAGGGTGTAGTGTCTGTCATCTAGTACTTCCAAGGCTTCATTTGTTAGAATTACCGGTGTAAGTTTACAGAAAGGCTGAAGTTCTTGAAGAGTAATGAACTGCTGGACACAGTCGGGTTTTTCCTGGATCTTTATGTTAGGTTTCGACTCGCAGAGAAATAGTGAATTTATCTTCGGAAATTCAGTCTCTATGTACCTGTAGTCTTTACTAGAGAGTGCTATGAACGGAGAGGGCGGAATCAAGGTTTCGTTATTTTTATTAGGTATCGACATGCAACGAAGTCTCTTCAAGTTGCAATCGCCAATGCTAAGTCATTGTGTTGGAATGAGCTTCTCGGAAATCTCAATAGCGATCCGTGGGGTCGTCCCTATAAAATAGTGTTGAATAAACTTAGGCAATGGGTTCCTCCTTTAACATCAACTTTGGATCCAGAATTCACTGTGAGTGTACTCAATTTGCTCTTTCCTAGTGCTGAGGAACGCACAATGCCCATTTTGGCACCAAGTGAGCACTGTGTCACATCTACCGAGCTAGAAGTTCCGGACATAGAGGTAACTGAAGCTGAGCTCAAAAAAGCAATCAGCCGTATGGCGAATCGTAATACTGCGCCGGGACCAGACGGTATTCCGGGCCGAGTGCTGGTAATAGCGTCAACTATCTTAGGTCACACATTGAGACAACTATTGGGCACATGCCTACGTGCAGGTATTTTTCCATCTAGCTGGAAAAGAGCAAGGTTAGTTCTTATAAAAAAACCTAATAGACCCGCAGATTCACTCAATGCCTACCGTCCAATTTGCTTGCTTAACGAAACAAGTAAGCTCTTTGAAAGAATCATTGCAGATCGACTGACTGATCATATGTCTATTGTTGGCCCAGATTTATCAGATAGCCAATTCGGATTCCGGCGAGGAAGATCTACCATAGATGCTATTAGTCGGGTTAGAAGCTTATCCGAACAGGCTGTTACTAATGGCAGAGTAGTTTTGGCAGTTAGTTTGGATATTGTCAATGCCTTTAACTGTCTTCCATGGACTGCTATTAGAAGAGCACTTACGTATTTTAACATACCGAAATACCTGCGTGACATAATCGGATCATATTTGCACAACAGATCAATAGAATACATTGGTCGAGACGGTATTTTGCATCAAAAAGAGGTGACATGCGGTGTCCCACAAGGATCCGTTTTGGGGCCGCTCTTATGGAACTTAGCTTATGATGCTATATTACGTGGTACTTTGCCTTCGGGTGTTAACATTATTTGCTACGCAGACGACACTTTGGTGCTAACAGAAGGATCCGATTTTACAACGACTGCTAGGCTAGCAGAAATCGCAGTAAGATGCATAATTTCCAGAATTCAGGACCTGGGGCTTAAAATAGCCCCCCATAAAACGGAGGCGATGTGGTTTCATAAACCTTCTAAACGTTTGGAACCACCCAGTGCATCCATCCGCGTGTGTGACGTAGATATCAGAGTGGAAAACTATTTAAAATACCTAGGTCTCATTCTAGACAGCCGCTGGAATTTTCAGAAGCACTTTGAGATACTAATCCCCAAGATACAAGGGGTAGCTGGCGCATTACATCGCTTACTGCCTAACCTTGGGGGCCCACAAGAGGGAGTCCGAAGATTATATACAGGGGTGGTGCGATCAATAGCTCTCTATGGAGCACCCATATGGTCACAAAAACTATCTGGCAGTAAACGCATCAGGACCAAACTCCATAGTGTTCAGCGTCGTCTAGCTATAAGGGTTGCAAGAGGTTATCGCACAATATCTTTTAATGCGGCTACCGTATTGGCTCGTTTTCCACCGCTAGATATCTTAGCGAATAAGGATGCAAAAATATACAATACCATTCGTGAGCATCAGCAGAGAGGCGAAACTGCTACAAGAGCAGAAATCGAGCAAATACGACGGGAGGCACACAGACAAGTCTCTATCGAATGGCGTACACGACTAGAGAACGAAAATAATTCACGCGCTGTTAATGCTATCCTTCCAAACTTTGAAACATGGCTAGAGAGAACGAAGGGTAGTATTACATTCAGACTAACTCAGGTGCTGACTGGTCATGGATGTTTTAGCGATTACCTTCACCGAATTGGACGTGAAACGACCCCACAATGTTACCATTGTAGTAGTGAACGGGATGATGCACAACACACGCTAGAGCACTGTTCAGCGTGGAACTCCGAGCGAAGTAGTTTGACATTAAAAATTGGAGGAGACTTCACCTTGTCATCTATAGTAGCGAAAATGTTAGCAGACGATAGTATATGGGATATGGTAACTTCTTTTTGCGAGACAGTCCTTATTAAGAAGGAAATATCCGAGAGGAACCGAGAGAGAGCTGATCCCGCTCGACGAAGGCGCAGGAACACTAATAATACACGTTCCCGTGCATTAACAACACAGTAATCGTATTTCTTGAAGTACGTAGTTAGGGATGTGCTTAAATCAGCATCGCGCAAGGACCGGTGCGTTCTTAAAGAGATCCCGGTACTTTCCACTAAAACGCAGCAGACGGTAATCGAGGGGGTTTTAGTAGGTAAAAATCCTACATAACCTAACCATCTCGTACGTTGGTTGGGTATCTTTAGAAGATTTCCCCCCCGTTAACAAAAAAAAAAAAAAAAAAAGGTACAAGGGATAACTTATAAAAGTCGTAGCTTATGGGAAGCACAATTGGAACCTTTATTACTATTACTATTTGTTTATCTATATAAAAATAACCTAATTTAATAATATCATAAAAATTCCTAAATTCTATATCAAGTATTTCATTACTAGAATATAACATTTTTAGCTTATTCATAATGTCCTTGATTTCGTTTATATTAAGGATTGAGAATGGTGTACTCGATGCCCGAATAAATGAAAGGGTGTTTTCTAGGTTCTGTAATTCGTGACACATATCTTCTACGTTATCTCCTAAAATAAGTAAGTGCTGTGCTAGATGGGCATATTTTATTAAGTCCGTGTCCCTACTAGCATCGTTTTCTAATATTAAGTTCAATGTCTTAGCCATTTTATTTTGATTTATAGCCATATTACTTATTATTTGAGAACTTTGTGAGAAATATTTTTTATTTAGACTTATATGATTATTTAATTCTAGTTCTATTTTTTGTTCGTTACTGCGTAAGATTTTAATGGCGTGATCATATTTAATTGCATCAGTATAGTCTAGGTTACCGGAAATACTTTTTATAACAGAGCCTAGACCGTCAATAAGACCTCTTTTATTACGCACTGACTCGAATGTATTAAGTTTATTTATAATTGCTGTAATTTTACTATTGAGATGTCCTATATGAGGGTCAAAAAGGGACGAGGTTTTGTTATTTAATAGGGGTCTTAGTTCAGCCATCTGGGATTTTAATAATTCAATCTGGAGATGAAAATTTTCTAGATCTATATGACTTAAGAAGGAATGGTAATGGGCAATGATCTTCGCTGTTCCTAGTTTAAAGGGAAGCAGTCCTGGTCCATTATCCAAAGAATCAATTGTTACTTCTTGTTCGTCGGTCGTATGTAGCAGCGTCACCCATAGTATTATCCTGTAACAAGGTGGGGTTTTTAGGACTTCGCTTAAGGCGAGATTTTGCTACTGGACCGCGGTTCTTTTTAGTATAAATATGGATTGGAAGGTCTGCTAGTACTATGTCTTGTGTATATCTCGGGGCCAACTTTTGTCGTGATGCTATAGGATTTCGTATAAAGACTTGCTGATCAGTGTTATAGTCTTTCTCAAGTTCCCTATTTTTATTCCGACTTTCGGTCAGTTGAGTCCGGTCGTGCAACGATGTTTCATTAATGAGATCGTACACTCGCGTCATACGTTTCCTATGGTCATGGGAATACTGCTGTAATAAATGTTGGGATAAATCAATGTCTACGGGATCACGCGGGTCAAAATGTCCAGTTATCAATTCCAATGGTCTATACTTCGTGAAGCTATGTATAGAACTATTGTATGCTAAAATGGCATATGGCATGAGATTAGTCACTGGTTCATTATTGTTTTCAAGCTTTAATATTCTAAGGTGTTCAAGGATAGTGGAATGAAACCTTTCTACCATGCCATTGTCATTTGGGGAATGTGCTAGTGTTTTGTGGTGTTGTATCTTATGTGATTGGGTGAACTCTGCAAATATCTGGTTTGAAAATTCGGTTCCTCCGTCCGTAACAATGGTTAATGGAACGCCATGGTGTGTACAAAATACAAGTAGAGCTTGTACGACACTAAGAGCTGTCCCGTCCTTCAAATGATAGGCTTGTGCGTATTTAGAAAAGGCATCTATGATTGTTAGGAATTTTTCATATTGGGCGGTAAAAAGATCAAGATGAATTATCTGAAACGGTTTTGAAGGGGGCGGAACTATCGACAGTCTTGGTTTAATAGGATTTCGATCATATTTAGCCTGACCACAGATGTTGCATTCATTTATGTAGCTAGAAATACATTCCTTCATTTTGGGCCAATAATATTTAGAGGATAAGGCCAAGTGACATTCGGTTATACCACGGTGATTGGTTTTACCTTCATGGTATTCTTTAATAATCTCCTGTTGACGAAAATAATCCTTAACATTTTCTAGCTCGAATTTAGTCAGAACAAGATTCATAGAAGAACCTTTAAAATTATCTTGTATGATAGGGATGATTTTATACATAGCGAGAGGGGGATGAATAATAATACCTGTTCTCACCTTGGGATTTACATGTTCCTTAATTGCGTTAACAACGTCATTAACTAGGTTAGATTCAGAAAGTTGTATAGTCGTTCGGAGGTGAGTTTCAAAAGGTTTAGTCGATGTTGGTCGCTTCTTTATGTCACCTACTAATACAAAGCAAATTTGTCTGCTGAATTTATTTAAAGGGTCGTCAGAAATTGGTACTTCTAATATTGGAGTTTCATTACTCGTATGAATAGTTGCGGTTTCTGAGTTGTGATGATTTGGAGGTATATCACCGTTGTTCGTAGGGGTTGTTAAAGTGTCAAAACCTTTAGTTGTGTGTGATTTCTCCGACACATTAACTGCTATGGAGTTAGTATCTTCATTATTGAGTTCAACCCGGGATAGGGCATCTGCATTGGTATTCTGTTTGCCCTGCTTGTAAATGACTGAAAAATTGTATTCGCTCAACTTGAGTTTCCACCTGGTGAGTCTAGAACCGGGTTCTTTCAGACTCATGACCCATTGTAGGGGTCTGTGATCTGTCACTATTTTGAACTTTCTTCCAAACAGGTACGGACGAAAGTATTTAGTAGCCCAGACGATCGCTAATAGTTCTTTCTCAATAGTGCTATAATTAATCTCACTTGAATTTAATGTCCTAGACGCGTAAGCTATCGGGTTATCGTTACCTATGGGTCCTTGTGAAAGGACAGCACCAATGGCAAATTTAGAAGCGTCAGTTGTTAATACGAAGTCCTTCGTAAAGTCGGGATATTGTAAGATGGGGTCGTTGGTAAGTAACACTTTACATTTCTGGAAACATTCAATATAATTAGGGTCGTTATAAGTGATCTTTGACCCCTTTTTCAGACATTGCGTCATAGGTTTTGTTATACGCGCAAAATCTGGAATGAACTTTCTATAGTACCCGAGTAGGCCGAGAAAACGCTTTATCTCTGTAGCTGTTTTAGGTATGGGGAATCTCTGAATAGCAGTGATTTTATCGAGATTAGGCTTAATACCGTCTTTACTTATTATATGGCCTAAGTATGCGGTCTCTAGCTTTAGGAATTCCGATTTATCCATTTGAATTTTGAAGTTCGATTCCCTAAGTCTTTTGAATACCTTTTCTAAATTTACCATATGTTCCTGTAAAGAGACACTAAACACGATTATATCATCTAAGTAAACTAGGCATATAACGTTTTGGAGGTCTCTAAGAACATTATCCATTACACGTTGGAATGTGGATGGTGAATTCTTAAGACCCATAGGCATTCGCACAAATTCGAAGTGCCCATTCTCTACATTAAAAGCGGTCTTGTGAATATCATCTGGATCCATTTCAACTTGGTAGAATCCGCTCGCCAGGTCTAACGTGGTGAAATAATGACAGTTACCAAGTTTGTTTAATACGTCATTAATGTTAGGGATAGGGTACTTGTCATCGATAGTTTTTTCATTGACTTTCCGAAAATCAACGACAATTCTCCATTTCACTCTACCAGATGCGTCAGCTTTCTTTGGGACTACCCATATAGGAGAGCTCCATGCTGATTGGGAAGGACGAATTATTCCTTGATTAAGCATTTTAGAGATTTGTTCCTGAACCTCCTGTCTATGAATGAAAGGGTATCTATAAGTTTTAGTGTAGACGGGCGATTCATCTGTAGTGCGAATTCTGTGTTTAATTTTATTGGTAAAAGTCAGAGGTTCATCATCGAGATAGAATACATCGGCATACTGTGCACAGAGAGATTCCAAATTGGCTCGTTCTTCAGGATTCAGATGACTAGTACGCAACCGCGATATTACTTCGGACGTACGGTTATCAGGTTGAAGAGTGGGCAGGCAATTAACATTAAAAAGTTCTGCACTAAGTGGTTTATTCATTGAAAATACTACATCATGCTTAGTTGGGTTAATTACCTCTATAATACCGTGATTATTCCTAACAGTGGTGATGCAGTCACGAATAACGCAGTTAGATATTGTTTGTTCTCGCACTATTGCTTCGCCGTCATGAAAGTGAATATGGATTTGAATCAATTTAGATGTATTAGCCGGTATAATATCTTCATAAAGGTTAAAATTTCGCGAATCATACATACGCAAAGGATTAGTAGATCGACGTGTGACTAAGACTTTCCTCCTAAGATCTATGGTGGACTCTAATTTTTCTAATAAATCTAATCCAATTAAACCGTCGAAGTAGTTGTGAAATTTATATATAAAAAGTGTAATATCACAATTCTCATTAAGCTCGGGAAAGCATGGTAAAGTAATGGAGTAATTGTTGCGAGTAGTTGCATGGATGTTAGTTACCTCGAATGGTTCATAGTTACGGGGAACGTTCGGGTAAAAACTTTGAACGGCGTCGGGACTAATAAAAGACTGATTCGCGCCTGTGTCAATTAATAATTTTAATGGTGGATTTGCTATCTGAATGAAGGGAAGCTGTCTCTGCGTTTGTAAATTAATTTCTATTTTGGTTTGTCTGTAATTTGGTTTATCTGAAAATCCTCCTTTTCTGAAGGAGAATTTTCTTTTTGATGTTTTTCTACATTATCGGGGACATAGGATTGTTCATACATGGGCTCCAATGGAGGTTCTATGTTGGGATACTCGTAATAGTCATAGTAACAGTCGGGGTACTCGTAATAGTCATAAAAATCTAACTCATTGATATTCATTTCGCGAGTCTTGAAATAATTAGAAGGGGGTGGATTTCCGTGTTTCGTCCAGTCGTGTCCTGTTATGGGCCTAGGCATAGGCTTGGGAACATAATGGCTTACACCACTCATCGGTTTAGGGTCGTTACTAGTAGTAGGTACGTAATCTAACCTTTGCTGAGGCATTCGGAATACGTTACTTTGGGGTCTATAGTGTGGTGGGGGTGCGCTAAATATTTGTTGCGTTCGTGAAGGGCCACGATTTAGCGGTATTTGGGGTTTCCAACCTTGCATTGGCCTTGGTAACTGTAAAGTAGGTCTGGAGGGACTTGGCATATTGCTAAATTGAGGAGGGAAAGTAAATGGTCGTGAGGGTGGTATATTACGAGGTTGATTACTAACTGTATCATTTCGTTGCTGCAAATATACTGTGTTAATTTCCTCTTGAACAAACTCTAATGCTTTTTCTATTGTATCCGGTCTCATACACCGAATGCGTGATCCTAAAGGCTCTTTCAGACCACGAACAAACGCTTGTAGGGTTAATTTTTTATATAAAATACGTTTTGATTCTATGGTAGTAGGTATAGTCTCGTGGAGGGTTACATATGTCATTATGGTACTAAAAAGGCTTTGGCATTTTTCGTAGAATTCTTGGGGAGTCAGCTGTTTTTGTGCTAAAAGAGCCAGGTCGTTATATAAAGCGGTCTCATCTCGCTGGTCAGAGAAATTATTAACTAATGCATTTCTTATACCCTGCCAGTTCTCAGGGATGCCATTTGAGTTTATCGTGCGGGCAGCATGTCCGGTAACCTTATTAAGGATCCCGTTTATTAAAGCTAAATTACTAAGCTCGAATCCGGGCTCCGCTCTAATAAATTGTGCAACTAGCTGATCGCATAAATGCACAAACCGTGTGAGTACGTTAGGGTTCCCATCGAATTCGGGTAACAGGCGTAAGGCCTTATATACCTGGTCTACTAAATCTACGATCATATCGTTTCCTAATAAACTACTAAAACCCGTACTTGAGTTATTTCCTAAAATATTATCTATGTTCCTACGCGCATCAATTTGCGAGGTTCTATTGCACGACCCAGAGGTCCGCGATTTACGTGGGTAAAAAATTTTGAAAAATATAAAATACACACAAAGAAAATTAATTAATAAATTCTATACTACGCCTATTTTCTAAAATATTTCCTAAGCTCCCATTCGCATCGATTTGCAATATAGGTAGGTACAAAGGAAAATTAAAGGAAATTAAAAATAGGAAAGGTAAGCAACTCTAGAAAGATTGAGGTACTTACCAAATAATTTTCATTTCCCTGCTTGTGTCGATTTTTGGACGCTCCTCCTAGCCACAGCTCCGTGAGATTCGTAGATAGCCGCCGTTCCGTTGGTGAACGATTCACAACTATACTGCGACTGTCCTACCGACTGCGCCAGTTATATTTTGGAGGCAGCCAGGGGATGCAGAGAAAATCCAATTAACTTAAAATTAATTTATTAATTAGAAATTACAACTAAATTACACAACTAGATGACAACTTGTCTATATTAGAGCAAGAAGTGCATGAGTGAACCAGTGATCCGCTTTTATATATTTCAAGTACATTTCGAATAGGAAGTTAGACTACTGACTTGGTTTTAAAGTAGGTGACCGCTGATACAGCACCCGTGCATCGCGACAGCGTCGTCTTGTCGTCGCTACGCGGGTTTGTAGGTCAAATGCTTATGCGGCGCTTTGGGTTTGCGTAACAAATATAATAAACTTACTAATATACATACTTATTATTATTATTATGTTTCACTCCAAGTACAAAGTATGCCAACATTTTTAGGCGACCAGTAAGACCGGTATCGAAAGCTTTACGAGGTCTTAAGATATAACACCTTCTACATCCCTACGGACGGGCTATTATTGTAAAATCTTTTGTTTCTCAAAAAATATTCATATTCAAAGAAAATTTCTCTAGTGAACTATTCTTGCACCAAGTCAAGATTCAGACCTTATTAAACTAATCCAGACTAAATTTAGTCAATAAAAGGAGTTAAAAGAGAAGTCGCGTTTTTTGATATCGAATACATGTTTTAGCAAGTTCAAAAGCTTTTTTTTATAAAAAAAACTTCGTTATTTCTATGACAGAAACAACCTTAAAATAATTTATTCGAGCTAAGCTTTATCTTTAAGAAACAGTGAAATACAGTAGCATCTCGCTTTACTGAAAATGCACAAGAAAAATTAAGTTACTTACTTCTAATAAAATTAAATCTTCTCTCACTTTTGAATACAAATATTTATATACAAAATTTTACTCCTAAAATAGAACATGGTTATTTTACTAAGTTGTAACGGCTTAAAAGATTTGAATGAAACATGACTAAATAGATACTTTTAAGCTGTATTAATTTCGCTCATTTATTACAAACGAACTTACTTTCCTTTCACAATCTTACTCGAGAGTCAAAATCAGGACATCTTCCTCCAAAGACATACTTAAAAGCTACAAGACCAAAATAGTAGTTTTAATAAACAGCTTTTTATATACGAGTATATATAAAAAGAGCTTTCGATGTTTTCGAGCTTTGAAGATATAAAATCAATAACCGAATTTTTAAATAAATACATATTTTTTATTTAACAGTGCAAAATAATTTCGATGAGTACAGTTGCAAAGGAAACACGAATGAAATTATTTTAACAAGGCGATACGAGAACCCTCTTACTCTACTTACTTTTATATTAAAAAATACGCTACGATATAATATTTGTATCTCATTTTGATATATTTTAATCGTGTCACGTTATGTGTTTTATTACAGTCTCTTTTTAAAATCTAATTCTATATTTAAAACAAATTTGGATATTATCAGTATAATGAAAAGCACCAGTGTGTACTTAATTTGCTTAATAATTAGTATAACACGCCTTAATTATGAATTATAATTTCAACCTACCCCCTTTTTATCCCTACTTCCATCGTATGTGTAGTACTAACTGTCTGGTATTCACAACACAAGCCCCGTATATTACAATGGAATTAGATGGACCAGTGTGTTATTTTTTCAATATAAAAATGTGCAAATATGTATATTTGTTACTATATCAGGCTGAAATAGTAAGATGGATTTTTACCTGCTAGTTTTAAAATAAAATGTTTCCTTAAATATATAAGTAAAGTCATGTCAAGTTAACACTTACTAAAACTAAAACAACGTACTTGACAGATTTTTAAAAAATTTAGGTATAATAATTTAATTATCACTACATAGTATAAAACAAAGTCGCTTTCTCTGTCCCTATGGGATATAGGGATATGGGATATGTACGCTTAAATCTTTAAAACTACGCAACAGATTTTGATGCGGTTTTTTTTAATAGTGATTCAAGAGGAAGGTTTATATGCATAACTAGCAGTTCCCGCGGCTTTGCCTGTGCTAAATCTGGGGAAGAGCCCGAGCGAAGCGAGGGCGAGTCGCTAGTAATATATATTTTGTTCAAATAGTTGTATACTACTATCAATATAATGTCTGTCAGATCATTTTCGCAATTTGACAAACAAATAAAAAGGCTTGTCCTACCCACTTATGTCATAAGATTGATATTACCACATATATTGCTATTCAGAATCGAATTTTCTCGTTCGCACTACGCCTATAGATTTGCATAACTTGAAAGGGTATTATTGTGGAATAGAAAGAAGGGGATATAGGTACCTTTAATAATATTTTACTATATTTACATATACAACTATTATATTTGACGACACGTTTGGCGCAGTTTGTAGTGACCCTACTTTCTGCGCCGGTCGCGGGTTCTAGTCCCGCTGGGGACATTCATTTGTTGAACTTATACGTTTGTACTCCAGTCATGAGTGTTAATATTTATAATATGTATGTATTTGAACTTATATATGTAATATTTCAACTATCTGGTATTCATAACACAAGACTCGTAGCTTACCGCGGAACGAGATGGCGCTGTGTGCAATAATATCCCAATATATTAATTTATATTTAATACTAGTGATTCACCCTCGCTTCGTTCGGGTTCGTCCCTAGATCTGTTTTAACAGTATACATTTTATAGATTAGATATGTTCCCGCAGTAAAAAGGTATATTTGCCATCTATCATCGTACTTCATCAAAATCTGTTCAACAGGTTTTTCATGATGTGGTCACAGAAAGACAGACACATATTTTAACAACAACAGGTATTCTTTTTTTTTTTTATGGTAAAAAGGGGGCAAACGAGCAGGAGGCTCACCTGATGGGAAGTGATCACCTCCGCCCATGGACATCTGCAAGCCTGGCTTGCAGATGCGTTGCCGGCCTTTCAGCAAAGGGTGGGATGGAGGAGGGAGGTAAGTGGTAGGGAGGGGGAACGAAGGCGGAGGATGAAGGGAAGAGGGAGGGGGGAAGGAGAGTGGGCCTCCCGGACTCTCACTCACCGGACGAAACGCGACAGCATAGCTGCCACTTCACGCCGGTCTTCTGTGAGAGAGTGGTACTAATGAACTATACGGGGCGTGCCGGCCCATTCGGTTGCTACCCGAAGGTAAAACACATTCAACACATATTCTTAAAAATATGTAATGTAGAGCGTGTGCGTATTTTATTGTATATAGATATAAATAATATCTCATATGAAATATTATAATATGTGATTATGTTTCTATATGTCCCACCTTAGACAAAGTTGAATTCAGAGATAGTCTTTGACAATAATATTGGAATCTTGTCATTTACTTTCCCCTTACTTTCCTTTGTACGACTCAATGAAGCATGTTCGATTCGCCAAAGCTCGAAAGTTCAATTCTCCACTTGAAAGAAATAAAGAAGTATGTAATGTAATATCACTATAATCTCATACGATGGAAAAGTAATATTGTATTCTAAGAAACTGTAAATCTGTTACTTATATATTCTTAATTGCACATAGAAATTTATATAGTAATGCAAGTGCAAATTTAGTTTGCAATGTTTACCTTACATACTGTATTATGATCGCAGCCACAGTTTTATTTTCATGGGCTCCGAAAGGTCTGAAGGGATTTTGATGAAATTTTCAAAAATCTGAACGGATTCGTTTATTGTTCTCTTATAGCCAGTAACTTCATATATTTGACGACGCGTGGCGCAGTTTGTAGTGACCCTACTTGCTGCGCAAGTGGTCGCGGGTTCGAGTTCCGCTGGGGGCATTCATTTGTTGAGCACGAATGTTTGTTCTCCAGTCATGGGTGTTTATATTTATAATATGTATGTATTTAAACTTATATATGTGTAGTATATCAACCATCTAGTATCCATAACACAAGGCTCGTACCTTACCGTGGAACTAGATAGTGCTGTGTGTAAATGTCCCAATATATTTATTTATTTATTTATTTATTTATTTATATTCACATGCTTTAAAGTAATACGTATTTTAAAATATCTGATTTACTTGAAGTGGTGAAACCGAAATGTTTTTCTAAACAATTTAATAACATTTAGGCGAAAAAAACCTTTAAACTGGATCTCGTTTTTAAACTGTAATATATTATCTTTAAATTAGTACAATTTACATTAGACTCTTTAAACGCCTTGCATCTCCTTCTTTTTGTATAGATAGTTGGAGAGCTTCAATAAAATAAATTTTTCCTGCATAATTATATGTGCCCTAAGAAAGCAAATTAATAAAAAAATACAATAACAGACTTTTCAATTATGGATTTACTTAGACCACCCAAGTTGTTTCACCTGCTGGCATGAGTAATAGCTTCGAAGTGAAAGTCGGAGTTCACCAAGGGTCTACCCTAAGTCCTCTGCTCTTTAATATCGTCATGGAATACATCACCAAAGATCTTCAAAAACCGGCCCCATGGACACTTCTATACGCAGATGATGTAGTTCTAATAGAAGAATCCCCGTCAGAACTTCAAAGGAGCCTTAATACATGGCGGGTAGCACTGGAGAGTAAAGGTCTAAGAGTGAGCCGACAGAAAACTGAGTATATGCACTGCAACTTTACCGAAAGTGACGTACGTATACCTTCCCCACCCACAATCGAGGGCAAACCCTTAAATAAGGTCGAGGAATTCAAGTATCTCGGGTCCGTCGTAAACACTAAAGCCAATATTGAAAGCGATATTCAAAATAGAATAAACGTAGGTTGGCTTAAGTGGAGATCTCTCACTGGTGTTCTTTGCGACGCAAAAATACCAATTAAAACCAAGGGCACCGTGTACAAACGGGCTATAAGACCGGCTCTGCTCTACGGATCTGAATGTTGGGGTATGAGAAAGGGAGATGAACAGAAAGTACATGTCACCGAAATGAAAATGTTGCGTTGGTCTGGAGGTGTTACTCGATCGGACAGAATTCGGAATGAGTATATCCGAGGCACTTTTAAAGTTGCTGATATACGTCATAAGATGCAGGAAGGTCGATTACGCTGGTATGGTCATGTAATGCGCAGGGATAAACTACACATGACAAGACGAGTAATGGAAATAGACGAGGGCAAGAGAGGCAGAGGTCGCCCGCCAACAACCTGGATTAGAACCATTTCCAAAGATATGACGATGCTCGGCCTAACGCCAGAAATGACTCAAGACCGTAGAATGTGGAAATCGTGTATCAGGAGGGCCGACCCCAAATAGGGAAAGTGCCAGGGGAATGATGATGATGGATTTACTTAGAGGTAACCCCATGCAAAGTAAAGGTATGAGTACATCACTAATTAATAGAAGAAAAACAACACTATTTTTATGTATTAAGGGTTAAAATTGCTTGACAGCATAAAAATCCTGAGGCCATCTCTATGCATCCCATAGCTTGTACAGTCGTTTTAATTGTTTTTAAACTTTTGGGACGATATTGGAAACGAGATTTTATTGCAGTCCAGTTTGCGTTTAGACAGCTAGTTAATATCAAAATAGTGAATATTCTCTTCTAAAATTGCAACGCTAAGAGATTTTAACTTATATCTTACTAGTGACATTTATAATTACAAATATTCGCGTACACCTAAGAAAGTATTAAGACTACAGTATTACGCTTTGATATTTTAAACTATTTTTTTATTATTTATATTTTATACGAATATATTCCTGTGAGAATAATATTACCCATATTATTAAATATTAATTAATTATAAATGAAACTATATTTTCGGATTTTGTCGCGGATTTATTATGATTTTTGGTTCCCGACGTTTCGAATGCTTTACAGCAATCATGGTCACGGGAGAGACTAAGGTATTAGACGTCTCAGGGGGTTATATACTTGTTACAGACAGTGCCTACCCACAATTTTTTACAAATATTCAAAATGATAGACTATAAAATTATACATTTCAATTCTATACTTTTAAGATTTTAAAATTTTAAATTATATTATAAATATGGCAATATTATTAACTTATTTCTATATTTTAATATAACACATTATACATATTTTAATAATAGCAACACTACTTAATATTATTTTAACAAATATTAGAAAATTATAATAATTATAATTATAGTAGCTAGAAATAAGTTAATAATATTGCCATATTTATAATATAATTTAAAATTTTAAAATCTTAAAAGTATAGAATTGAAATGTATAATTTTATAGTCTATCATTTTGAATATTTGTAAAAAATTGTGGGTAGGCACTGTCTGTAACAAGTATATAACCCCCTGAGACGTCTAATACCTTAGTCTCTCCCGTGACCATGATTGCTGTAAAGCATTCGAAACGTCGGGAACCAAAAATCATAATAAATCCGCGACAAAATCCGAAAATATAGTTTCATTTATAATGTCAAACATTCGCGTAAACCTAAGAAAGTATTAAATATTAATTAAATTATTTAATTTGTTCTCTACATTCTAGTATTTTAAAAATTAATTACTTTACTGCATTGCTTTTAACTCAACAGTATTTGAGTTGTTCTTTTAATACTTATTGAATGAATCTTTCAATAAAATCCTTTTTTTAAAAAAAACTTTTGCATAGAGAGATTAAATTATTATGAATACTTTACATATTTTATAGCAAAATCGCTCTTCGTTTTGTGCTTTAACCAGTTTGTAAATACCATATACATGAACCTCGTTAGTGTCGTATTCGCGACCTTCTTCATAGTGATTTATACTTGTTACACACATTATGTTATACTCGTAGCTTGCTACGGTTTGCTACGACACGAAGAAGCTACGGTGTGCTACGATGACTACGCATGTTGTAAAATCTATATTCATAATTTCGTAAAGGGGTACGGTAGATTCGATCGAAACCTTACCTGAATAATAAAACATACAAAAATAAAGGTTTCGAGTCGACAACATATATCCTCAAAATTCGGATTGTCGAGTATTTTGTTTAATTCTAATAATGCTGACAGATAAGTCGAAGTCGCCATATTGCTCGCTGACGAAACGTCACTGACAACAAAAGACACAACAAAAGTTTATAAAATAAAATATATGTTATAATTAAATAAAATATAATTTATAATTACTACATAAAAAAGAATATTTAATTCCTAAAATACTGTTCAAAAAGAATAATATAATAATGTGTTCTAAACTCTTAAATCATAATTCCGTACTTTCACTTATCAAATGATGCGAAATGATTTCTCATAGATGGCGTTATTAATATTTTTATTATTTAATTTTAGTAACTGTTAATTGAATTTTGATATAATATTTTATATCTATAATATACCTACTAGCGATTTAGCGCGGGCGAAGCCGCGGGTTCCACTAGAATAATTATAATGTTATTTCTATCTTATTGATATGAATTGAGAGGAATCCTTCAAATATTTGTTAAAACATAAGAAGTTATCCAAACCGTCTCTGGATATAGTCTCTCTTCAAGTCTTCAGCTTGAAATATTTAGTGTCGAAAAAGTTCACATATGCTTGTTTTCTATACAAATATTAAAATTCTAACAGAGTCGAATCTGTACATTAAATATATATATTTTAGAAAATATATTTAAAATAGGTATTACCATCGAAATAGCGTATCTGTAGTTTCTAACATTTTTGACTGTTTATTTGTCTGTGACTGCATCACGAGAAAATCTCTTAACAGGTTATCTGGATCAGCCTATAAGGATACCTTTACTTAGTACTTAAAGATCTCTACTATCAATTATAACATACCTTGGGATTAATTCGCGAATAAACCAAGGGTGAATCGCCAGTAATATAGTAATATTGCTTAAAATATCCTACCTTTTAATTAAAAATAGAAGAAATAAAACGCACATCTTAAAAGAAATCTAAGATACTTCACCTACTTCCAAACGTATGCAAAACACAGAAGTGCGACCTCGAAAAATAAGATGAGACAAAACAAAGCATTTTAAATTCTCAAAGT
The DNA here is from genome assembly GCA_905231865.2 of Boloria selene. Taxonomy (NCBI): domain Eukaryota; kingdom Metazoa; phylum Arthropoda; class Insecta; order Lepidoptera; family Nymphalidae; genus Boloria; species Boloria selene. Next base: position 9,670,329 of record HG993147.1, read on the forward strand.
TACGTCGTAAGAAATAAAGACTGCCCCTTAAAGAAGCAAGTACGGGCAGAATTTTAAACGCCGCCAACTGCACAGCGAGACAATTGAAATAATGCATTATGCATGGCCGGCCCCAGGCTTCCGATACCGACTCACTAAATATTTGTGGTGAAAAATTATTTTTCTTATCTTAACTTATCTCTCTTTTAAAATTAACAACTTTATTCTTAAGCTATTCCTTATAAGTTTAACGACGCTATCTCTAGATAGCGATATAGGTTTCCTGCGTAGAGGTGGACAAATTCTCTGATGATCTCTCATACTTACTTTTATAGGTCAATTAAAACTGATTTTTGTGCTTGGTTGATGGGTACTAGTACTCTTCGCCCACGATAGTCTTGGAAACCATTTCACATAATTATAATTATTAAATTGTATGACTTATTATTGGGGTTTGCTGTTCAAATTAGTCTATAGAACTTGTAAAATCGGCGAGTTTTGCTTCTGAGATAATGTTAAGTTATCAGTCCTATGCCTTTTCAAACGAAACACGATTGCAGTCCTTTGGGAGTATTCGAGTTAAAAGAATAGCGAGTGCACTTGCGAAGACACGCCTACACTTGATAAGTAATAAATCCCGTGTAGCTGGCTAGTCTCACAATCAGTGAGGTTCGACATCGTAAATTCTTACGATGACATTAGGACCCATACAATTTCTATTTTTCTATCATTATTTATCAAAAATACTACGTGTTTTATCTGTATCATTTAAATAATACGACTTTTAACAGTACATAAATGAATCATAAAATACTTTCAAAATGTAAAATAAAAGTACGAAAGAAATTGTCTTATACAGACGATTTTAAGAAAGTTTCCGAGCTTTCAAAAAATTCAAAGGAAAGGAACATCCGTAAACTTTTTTTAGCGTTCGCTTTAAAAAATATGTTGTGCGATACAGTCTCTGCACACTTTATAGCAGTTACAAGATATTTCCACTTTTTATATAGGTCTTTTTCGATTCCAAAAAATCTAAATAGATGAAAACAATATTCATCATTCATATAAATAAATTAGATATTATAATAACGACTTGAATAATGTTTCAATGTCTGTTCATTTGTCAGGACTAATATATTTATTGATATTACCTACACATCTTATCAGTTAAATATCAATTTTAAAACACCGCAATTTTAGCCTTAGCACAAGTGACAATTACAACTTACCGTTACCTTCTTTTTTAATGTTGGTAAATGCATTTACAATACATTTGTATATAAATTGTATATTATATAGTTGGGTTATGTGTCAATTACTGGTTAGAAAAGGCAGTTAAATGCTACGGGACTTCCTCTTCTTAATATGGAGAGTCGCAGTATTTCTTCCGCTGTACACCACGACCGACGGCATTTTTGCCGAAGTAGACCACACAGCCATGGCTAACTACTAGAGAAAGTACAGTTTTGCTATAATTTCATCGCTTTCTAAATTTACAGACGCAGGAATCGAACCACCACCATCGGTTTAATATATTTTTTATAAAAAAACCTCTTAAAATATATAGCTTTCATATATGCAACGTGCATAGTAATACTATTCTAAGGTACATTCGTCGGAAACAAATATCAGTAAAGTAAAGGCGTCACTTCTCTAATGGGAAACTTCACGACATCTGACATTGAATCCCGTAAGGTTACTTGTCTACGAATTACAAAAGCATTCCAATATAATATAAAGGCAAAAGTAAAACGTTCTTTCTATTTTTACCTACAAATTATTTATTTGTCATAAACGACATATTGTCTACTGCTTTTTTTGTTTTTCTAACTGAAACGAAACATAATTCAAATTCAAAAAATGTTTAAAATATAGATTTTGCTTCTATTACATTACAAATATGTTTTTAACATGTTTTATAGAAGAAATTTATGTAAATACGTACGATTTTTTAACATTTAAACTGTTATGTTTTATCTTATACTACATCAATACATGCGACTGTATTATAGTCTGTTTTTAGTAATCATTGAGTCACACTGCCATCAAAAGCATTTATACTAATATAAATATCTATCTACATTGTACATTTATTTAAAAAGAAGTTTAAATCATTCCCTATTTCTCGTCAATTTAAACGATGAAATATTCTTTATTTCTCATCAAAATACCACGATATAACGATTTTATATGTCCTTAAGTTAAGAAATTATTTATTCCCAATACAAACTTTTACATTTATTTCTCGCTTTCGCCAATTTTGAGACAATATGTATCCTTCTCCAAGATCCCACATATCACTATACTAATATTTGTTAAAATTAATTTAGCGATCTAGGCGTAACAAACAGTCAAACAGATTTACTTTTGCGTTTATAATATTAGTGTGGATTACTTATAGTCCCTAACTATAAATTATTTGGTAAGATTATAATGCAAATGTAGCCTTAGTTATATATTCCGATGTCATGGGACTTACAAAATTCGATCTAATCACGAGGACCTCTCAAGAAAAATCATTTATCTTAATTCTATATCAACAAGAGACGTAAACGGGAAAACTTCTGTGATATTCCTTTAGCGACGGCCTAATGCGGGATGTCGAGCCAAGATTTCTTCAGTTATTTGTTCTATACGAAATTCCCAGTGGTGAAGAACAAAGACAATACCGTAATCCGTACAATTTTGGAATATTGAAATTCTTGAATTACGATTGCATGTTATTCTCTAATGTAGTCCATAATTTTCTTGTAAGGAAAATGTTACGATAAAAGTAACTCTTCACATTAAATAAGAGTGTTGTGAGTCTTCATAATATCATATACAATTTGAATATGTTAACCAAGCTAACAATAACTGACGAAATATTAGCCCGAGAATGAACTCGCTACACTTAATTCGAGAATGAATCCCAAAAAGTGCGTTAAAAACGAGTTGAACAAATATTTTAATGTTTATTGAAAATGATAACCCAAATCTTCAAAATTATATCATTCTTAAATATTATAACGGATCAGGATTAAGTTAATGAGATTTGATTCTGAAAAGATATTTTAGGAGATGAAAAGGTTTTTATTCAAATATAATTAAATCTACAATATACTTTTCGTAAATTAAGATCGTAGTAGAATATTATGTTTCCAATCTTTAGAATCCAAGTTACATATTTATTTAAATTTATCCATACAAAAGTAAAGTTGCTTTATTAAATGGTTGAAACAATGTGGAGAAAAGCAGTGATGACACACTCGCTCGGGTAAAAAATTGAAGAGGGTTCAAATCCGAGTCACGCACCTCTTATATTTTCATGTGCGAATTATTTCTGCATGACTACTTTCTTTCGGTGAAGGAAAATTTAGCGAGAAATCCTGCATGACTGATAGAACCTAGCAAGTTTTCGAAAGATATGTGAGTTCGCCAACCCGCATTTAGCCAGCGTGGTACTACGGTATGATCCTCCTCGTATTGAAAGGCGTTCCCAGCTGCAGTAGGACATTAAAAAAAGGGCTGAATACTTATACAGAGATATATTATGACATTAGTTAGATAGACGATTTTCAGAGAAGCTAAAAGATGGTCCTTCGTACCGACCACTCATCACTAACGTAACTATTTTATTCAATTTACTCCAAATATATACATTAAAACTCGTACAAACATACTTATTTACAAGTTTTTATTGTAGCACTCGCATAAACTCGCGTTGAATGTATGAACATGCTTTTAGAATATTGGCATACGTGCTCGCGTTCCGTCGTAGAGCCACTTAGGTATTAGGCTCTATATACACTGTGAATATACTTAAAATATTTATCTTCATTCCTGCTATAAGAAGTGTTTCTAAGAAATTTAGGAAGATTTGATTGGTATGTTTTATTTGACTGAATTATACTTTGCACTTCAAATTAAAATTTACATTTGAGGTGATAGTTTTTTGCTATGTGAATCAAGCGTAATTAAATATGGAACTATTCTATTGTATTGTATATATTACAATTAAATATTTCGCTTTGATTGACAGCACGTACTTTATATTATTACGAAAACCTGTTAGTGTTTCATGAATATATTAGGAAGAAGTTTGACAAAATACATCTAAGTACTTCTTTGTCTAACTAAATACATGGATACAGATAATATAATAGAAAAAAAAATAGTTATTTATGATCAATGGCATTTTTAACCGACTTCAAAAAAGGAGGAGGTTATATGTTTATAAAAGGGAACAGCGCTTGGAATATTAAGTAATGGGATCCTTTTAACTTAACTATGAGCACAGATCACATAAGTAAATATTTTATTAATAAGCATCATAAAAAAACTTTACGGATTTACCGCTGATTTTCTGTTTTTACATGTAATATAGTTCTTAAGGACTGTATATTTGTAACCTTGTCGAGATGGGGTTGCTCATAAGCTTTCAGCAATTTAGCTGGACACAAAGCTAAAAAACGCAGTAAGTGGCACACTTTGGTGAGTGGTCTGCCATGCGGGTTGATCCTGGTACCTTACCTTGGGTGAACAGTCTGCTTCGTCAGACCTGCAATAAGGGTGTTGTGGTTGTAATAAGATGGAAGAGATTCTGGCTTTTAGTGGGTAGTACTGGCTTCTCTAAAGCCAGTGACTTTTAATCAGGCTATTAGAATACAATCTTAGTTTGTATCACATAGGAAGATTATATCATTTACTATTGTACCTACACCGTTCAAAATTAACTTATTTTCTCACTTCTACAGGGTTTCTGGAAGAAATCTCTCAAGAGCTAATTTATCCGTTATCGGATAAATAAAACAAATAATGTAATAAAATTTTCAAATTGCAATTTTCCATTAAAATATTAAAATATTTTATACAAAGTCTTGAAGGTGAAAACCAACTAATAATTTAACGCTTTGCTTTAAATGAATATATAAATAAATATAAATGATGTTAGAATTTTCCTAACATCTTGTAAGAACACGATTGGGACTTCGAGCTTTGAGAAAAGCTCAGAACAAGTTTTACAAACTTCTAGTCGCGTACAAAGTGAAGTTATGGCAAGTTCGTTCACGCATAAAAATGTAATACCAATACAGCTATTTAATTGAATTATTCTGTTTTAATAATATGAAAGTGGTCATAATTAATAATAATAGAGCTTTTATAACTTTAATATTATAATATTTGTAGTTTCAATATTATATTTTTAGACGTAATATAGTTTTCTTTTCTCCTATCGAATGTACTGAATTTCATTAAAATCTGTTCAGCCGAATCAGGTTCAAAGATTAAAAAGCTTAATATAGATATAAACAGTATACATACACAGAACCTTTGCATTATTTAAATAGTACTAGGATTAATGCATGCTTAATTTATGAAAAGATCAAAAATAAGTATGCATTATACCAATTTAAATACCACAAATGTGAAATAAAATTTTAAATGATGATTATTATTTATTCACCACTTATTTCTTTTCATCTACATATATTATTTAAGAGTACATTCGGTATGACAAGAACGAATCAATTTTCAAGACCAAAAAGTTACTAAGACTTTCAAGTTGGAGAATTTCGCTTTTTCAAACTTTGCAGACAACCTACTATGATCTTATCTTCACAATATTTGCTCAACTCTTACAAGATAGAATAGGTAAGTGTATTATTTTAATAAAACGCTTTATTAAAAATTATAAATAATCTTGAAACAAAGTGTAAGTAGAAGTCACTTGCCTTGTGGTAAATCTGAAAACATCTGTCCTAAAGAATGTAGTATGTTTTCGAAAGTCATGTGAAGTTCACCAACCCTCACAAGGGGCATCAGGCCACAGTCTGCCAGCGTGGTGGACTATAGCCTTATAGCGTTGGTTCGCAATGTACTAAATATTAATTATAACTACTTCTTGAAATGTGTGATATTTTTCAACTCAAAAGATACGATAATTTTTATGCCAATTATTTTCTGTTTTATTATAAAAATAACGTTTTTCATATTATACGGAAAATGATCCTGGGGAGAAAACCTAAGGAACCGTTACCCTTAACTACAAATTCTAACCCTAATATAAAAAAAATAGTGTGTCCTATCGGATTTGCTAGTATAGATATAAAACATAAAGTTACACACATTAAGACAAGAAACGTTTCATTTTGGTCACTCGGTCGCAACGTTATCAGTCATCGGTCGGTTGACGGGATCTTTCATTAATCTTCAAGACAATACTCGTTTTGTTGCCAAATGGTAAGTGTAGCATGCTCTCAGTGCTGAGTGCGCTTGAAACAGTATTTGTTATAACGATTTTCTCCATTTCTGATTTTCTTTACCGGGTATTGGCAAAGTATTATTTTATTTCCGTTGAAATTAGATTAGTTTTGGTTAGTTCCCAGGCTGTGTGGTTTAGTGCAGTGGTGAAGCACTCGCTTGTTTAACCGAGTGATGCGGGTTCAAATTCGGGTCTCACACCACTGATATTTTCATGTCCAAATCAGTTCTATGATGATTTACCATTGTCTTACTTATAAAGTTAACGAGATACATGTGAAGTCTGCCAACACGCACTTGGTCAGCGTGGTACACTATGGCTTAATTCCCTCGTATTGAGGGAGAACCATGTCCAGCAGTAGTAAGGTAAAAAGAGTTGAATACAAAATGGCGAACTTGTTATATTACATTATGCACAACAATCAACACCACCTTTTAACTTATTATTATTCGTAATAGTCTACGTGTGTTATATACGAACACCTAAGCAACTTACTAAGCTTCATCCTTATACATCAAGCCGGTTTACAGTAAGGAAGTGACATCATACATATTTTAATATACAAACAAAAAAAATATTTTCTAAGTATATTTTGGTAATAAAATTGAGTACCAATTAGTAGATGTTTGAACTGAAATGTATGAATTATGTAAAATAAGATGAAAAATGGCGTGAAAGGCACGTCCTGAAGAGTTACACGAGCGAAATACTTACCCTTTTATCAAGTCTTTTTGAATCGTAAAAAAATATGTTTATATTAAAGAATTGTTTTAAAAGAGACAAGCAAAAACAAGTAGATACAGTATTTTTATTCTTTAATTATAGTGTATAGTATACTTATTCATGCTATTGAGCACTATTTTCCACTAATTTAACTGCTAAACCAGTATACTTCACTCGTGAAAAAGCACTTACACTTCTTCTTGTATCCGTTAAGATAAACATTGTAGTTTTTGAGTTTTTTTTAATGTGATTTCTTAATTTTCATGTAGAAAGTATTTCAACCTATTATGGTCGTTGACCATTTGTTTACTATATTGCAATCGCGAGCGTGATGGTTTGATGTAAAATGTTCCAACATACTTCTACAGTCTTATTTGTAACTAGTGTAAGTATTGGTACGATTCTGATAACAGTTTCATTAAAGTTTAAAGTAAAAATAGTCTGAGTTACTCCTTATAACATTAGCTATCTGCTAGTGATATTTTTGTCAAAATAAGTCCAGCCGTTTCGTAAATTAGTCAGAACAAACAGACCAACAGACATGATATAAAAATCATATGCATTTAGTAAAAATTTGTTATTATGGCGTTTCAAATATATACGTTTTTATTTATTTGTAAAGATACAGACTAAATAATCGAGTTAAGTTTTTGAGTTAGCTAATTTAAAGTATGATCTCTAATATTTAATTTTATGTTTAGATAAAAGTTAAACAAATATTAGTATTAAACTGTAACATACGTATAGAAAGACGTGGATCGGAACTAATTCTTTCATTTTTATTTGCTAACCGTTGATAAGATTTTTAGAAAGTAAGCAAGAAAGTTATTTCAAGATTTTCTTTTAGGTCAAACCTGAAGTTATTACAGAGTACTCTATAAAGTTTTAAAATTGAATGTATTGCTTTTCTTATGTTTTCACAGTAACTTATTACTATGGTGCATTTCAGAATAACTAATGAATTAATTTAGAATCTCCGAGTTTATTATTCATATTGTACCGTTTTAAACTTTGTAGCAAATATTCACTAACTAAATACAACGTACAGTCGTAAGCAATGACATGTATACGTTGACAACTTTTCAAATATATGTAAACATCAATCGTTTCAAAAGAAAGTATACAAGCTTTGTGTCAAAATAAAGTATACGTAAGATGTTTCATAATTATGTATACATTTTTATCAATTCATAGTAAATAACATAAAACGAATATTATTGTATACTTTTCGTAATATAAGTAGTTAGCCATTAGTCTGTGCACAAAAAAGTGCACAGGTTTGCGCTCGAAAAGCATAAAATAATATTTTCGTATTTGAAACAAAGTTTTCTAATGCATTATATATAGTGTGTCTCTTCCATTAACATTTTTTAGTTCATATTTTATGACAATATTATGCTATTACTTATAATAATTAAATTCCCATTTAAATTTCCGCCACGCTTTTATGTGGGTGGTCCATAGAACCAGTTATTGTATTATCCAGTAAGAATAAACGATTATCCTGTAGTAAACGGTATCCTACATATTGACCTTAGTAGGTAATAAGCGTTTAGTAGTCGATTAGCGATAATGGTTGCTGATATATTTTATCTGTTTCATAATAAAACTTCCCAATAAAGTAACTGGCAGATAAATTTATATGTATTTAGCCCGTTTAACTCAAACTCAGACTTGAACCCCCATCACATGGATATCGAAGCAAGCGCGTTACCACAGCGCTACTACAAATTACAATGTGTCAAGATAAATTTATATTAGGCCACATGTTATTTGACGGAACGGCAACCGTCGTAAGCGACGCGACGTTGCCGTTTTGCGCATTGATACAAAGACATCAACTTAAAATCTATTTTGAAAAGTCAAATAATTCACTATCTATCATAAACATATATAATAAAATAATTGTAACTGAGTCAAATCTGTACATAATTTTTTTTTTAAAACTAATTAAAATAGATAAAAATGTAATTAAAATAGATAGACATTATTATCCATACAATCAAATCTATCGTTTTTAAAATTTTTGTCTGTCTGTCTTTCTGTGACTGCATCACGAGAAAACCTTAGGACAGGTTTTGATGATGATTTTGTAAGAAATATCGACTAACCGTTACAAACCGACTATAAAACGTCACACGGTGTGTGAAATCTAAGTATTTTGTTTCCAGTCTTTAGAACGCGGGCGGGGCCGCGGGAAATGCTAGTTTCTTACATTTTTAAAAGATACATTTTTTTAAATATTCTTCTAAATAAAAGATGAATTAATCATAGTGTGATAAAAATCATAGATAAGTATACTCAACCAGGTGGGGATTTGCGAATTGACCTGGAGTGCAGACTTGTACTCTTCCTCTCTTACCTCTCTTACACTTACTTATATGACCTCCTGGTCCTGTTACCTGCATCTTACAGGAGCTTATGCAATTATTATGGTGGCCGAGTTTTGGGCTTCTTTTTTTTATCTTTATTTTTAAGGGGTTTTGGGCTTTCTTACTTTAACTATTGCATAGAAAGTATATACGGTACTTACATCCATACATCAATTGTCTGTCTGTCTGTTAGTTTCGGCTAATCCTCGAAACGGCTACACTGATTTTGACGGGACTTTTGACCTCAGATATCGTAGCTAATGTTTTAAGGAGTAACTTATGCTACTTTTAATTATGAAAACTGTTTTATTTATTTTATCTTACGCCGAGCGCAACGGTCCGGGCTCGCTAGTGGTAAATATTAATTATAAAAAAATTAGGTTTACGTTCAAAAATTTGCGTAAATCAATCAAATCAAATCAAAATATTTTTTATTCAAATAAACTTTAACAAGCTCTTTTGAATCGTCATTTTTACATTATCAAAATTAAAAGTCAGTCTGTAAGTCTGTGAGTAAACTACCACCGGCTCGGAAAGCTGTTCTGCTGAGAAGAACCGGCGAGAAGCTCAAACTCGGCTCGTAAAATAGACACAGATGAACTTACCGTTTAATCACTAGCTATCCAAGGAAAACTCAATACAACCAATTATTATTTTTTCCTGTAAATTAAAATGCTTTTATATGTAATGAAAAGTATCCCAAGTCATGGTCCGAGGAATATGTTATAGGTAACTACACAATTTGGTTAAAATCGGCCAAGTACTTTTTGTGTTAAACGAAAACATACAAACAGACAAAAAAATTAAAACATATTTTTTTGGGATTTATATTCAATGCACTATACGTTACAGTATTTTTTTTATAAAAACAAAAAAAAATATTTCATGTATAGATTTTTTAACTCACTGTTCTATTATAATTATACGTATTATTGTATATTCTTATAAATTCACAAATGTGGAAAACATATACTCAATGATGATGACGAGCCACGTTCATCACGGCTCACTCCTTGTCCCTAAATCGCCATCCAGTATACAATGCATAAATTAAAAGATACGCACGAAACAAAAATTAAAAAAGTTATCCACGCGCGGGATTTGAACCGGCGTCGCAAGGATATTATACGCTTACTACAACTACGCCAATTGAGCTATGACAACTTAATATAATTGGGCGAATTCATGAAAAAGTAAGTTTCTCATAACAACGCAAACTAAACAAATAGAGAATTGTCAGTTGTAATTCTAATAATTTCGAATTCTTTTCAATGCTTTGTTACACATTAAAATTTTATAATAAACTGATCTTGTCCTCGAATTGTCAAAAGTTTAAAACTGTCATCCAATGTTGTGAATGTGTTACAAACGCTCTTACACATACACATATGCACAGTCTATTACGCGATAATATTTGTATTATACGTATGATTTAAAAATGTATTATAATATTTAAATTTAAATACATAATAATACATTTTTAAAAGCAAAGTATTATGCTTAATTTTCCGATGCAAGAAGCCTAAGATCTTAAAACATATTTTACTGTTAATTATCTAATTAATAAGTTTACGAATCATGGTGTTACAATATTTTAAATCATGTCTGTGCTGTTGGCTGCAGAAGATATCTCATATACCCTGGGTAAAGCTGTTTAGGAGAGCTCTGCCTAAAGTGAATCCAAGGCGCGTCCTAGAGAATCAGGTCGCAATTAGTCGAATTGATTCAATCACTTAACATATAAAATAAATTAAACTTCTAACGACCAGTTTAAAGAATTCACGTATTTAATGAAAGAGACATAGTATTTGTATTAGAAAACTTTGTTAAATACGAAAATAATATTTAATGCTTTATTCTTAGTTCTTAGACTAATGGCTACATAGTTATAACACGAAACTTGTATATAATAGTATTCGTTTTATGTTATTTACTATGAATTGATAAAAATGTATACATAATTATGAAACATCTTACGTATACTTTATTTTGACACAAAGCTTGTATACTTTCTTTTGAAACGATTGATGTTTACATATATTTGAAAAGTTGTCAATGTATACATGTCATTGCTTACGACTGTACAATACAAATTATAATCTGTAGAAACAATACAATGGACAAAGGTTAGACTATTTAGGTTAAAATAACTTCGAAACTACAGTTACTTAGTAACCAAAAATAAAATCTTTATTTATTTTATGCTTTTTCAATTATTAACAATAAATTTAATTCTCACTTCCGCGACACTCACTTGTGTGAAACTCATTTTTACCAATAGGTAATGTAATTGTCCCTTCAGTCAAGCCTGAAGAAATTAAACCTCAAACATATTATTATGTTAAATAAAAATACTACACTACGTACTTGATAAAAGAGTAAACTTCATTATTTTCAAAAATATCCAAGTTAATGTACTGAAGAAATTTATTGAATTGATTTCCATTTCAGGAAACTACCTCACAAACTTCTAAACGCTAGATTTAAAATCTGCTGAATGCGATAAAATCTGAATAGAACTAAGTGGCCATTTAAATCACACTGCAACTTTCATTTATATAATTTACTTTAAGTTTAACCTAATGGAATTAAAATTTAAACTTTAATACACGAACGTTCCTAATGAAACTAGGTAATATCTTTTTAATAGTTACTAACTAAAATCTTAGACTCAGCAATTATCACAAACCCGCGTTTCTGGCTAGGCATCTTGCCAAATGGCCGCGCTTAAGTGTTCAACACGTTCAATTATTTTACTTTAATATCATATTATTTATAATCAAGATAATTTTTTTTCTTATGATTGATGTATGTTTCCATTTTTTAAGGGAGATGATTATTATTCTCGCTTCGTATGTTCCTAGGAAACTATCAAATAGTTCACTCTAATTCATCAAAGTAGATACCTGTCTTTGCGTATATACCGTATTATATATTACATAGATTTAAATATTGCAAAATTTATCAATATAGTTTTCTTTAATAAAAACTACCTAAAAACTAAACTACCAGCACCAACCAGTAACAACATTTCTATAAAACATTTTACTAGTATATACAAGTACATCTTCTTATTTTTCTTGGAAAAATAGAATTAATTTTAGATCTCTCAATGAAAGTGAAATTCAATATAAAAATAATAGTTTAAAAAAACTAAAAAACACGCTTTTTATAGAAAACCGAACTAAAAAATAGAAAATAAAATTTAATTTTAAAAAAAGCGTGGGGTGCTTTTTAAGATATTATCAAAATGATAATGACACCATGCACCCCCATTTTCTACTTTTTCTAGCAAAAATCATATTTTGCAAATAGAAAAATGGAATAATTTTATCAATGTTGTTATCAATTTTGTATTGTCATCGATCCTCAATAAATCTACAAAGTTTGAACGAAATCTGGCCGTTTAAAGTGGGTCAAAATCGCGCCCAAAGAAGTCGGTTACAAACAAACATACAAACATACAAACATACAAATATACAGATGAAGCTAATAAAAAGCGTGTAAAAATAGACTAGAACATAAAATTTGAAATATTTGTACAAAATTTACCTTACTGAATAACAAGTAGGAAAAGTCACTCCATTACGGATTTAACGCGAAAACATTATTGAAACTATCAAGTACGACTATTATGAAGTTCACATTCGTATAGCCCCGCCCCACTCAAGAATCCAATAATTTCCTCAAGGGGTTTTAAGATAGTCGATACTTGCCAGTTGTTGTATCCTTAATATCTCTATAGCTATATTTATTGGCATCCTATTGGTTTATTGGCTCCTTTGATGAGTAAATGAGTAAATATTTAAATGTAAACTAGCCTTTCCCACGGCTTCGCTTGCGTTTTAAAGGCTGGAAACTAAATACCTCGCAGAGCTACCGGCGTCCCTCCCCCCTCACGACCGCCCGTACGGAACTTCAATCGTTTACGCAGCGTACCCGACGGAAGCTCTCAAAAGAAATATTTTTCTCCTTCTTTTGGCAACATTTTTCATTAATGCTCCGCTCCTATTAGTCATAGCGTGATGTAATATAGCTTATAGCCTTCTTCGATAAACGGACTATCAAACACAAAAAGAATTTTTCAATTCGGACCAGTAGTTCCTGAGATTAGTGCGTTCAAACCAACAAACTCTTCAGCTTTATAATATTAGTATAGATAATCTCGCGACCGCGACCGCTACTACAGCAAGTAGGATCACTACAGACTTAACCAAATGTAAACGTCGACGGTATTGTTTTTCCTTCAAAACAATTTTGTTTTCAGAACAACTTCCTCTCCTAAAATCACTTTTTATAATGTAACACAATTTAATTGAAAATTTTGCATATCATAAATATTTCGAACTTTTCGAATACAATGTTTCTTCGATATAGCTTTATATATTTCAGTTATCACCTACATTTGATATTGTTTCATTATTACGTGAAAGGTTCACTTACTTAAGTGGTCATATTCATAATTTTGGAATTTGGTCTAGGAATTAAATTTTGCATATTACATCTTTAAACAAAAAATTTGTCTTTGTAGAAAGATATACATTATACCTTGACACTATTTCTGGGTCCTACAATTTTACGGCTGAAAAAACTGTATTGATGGTATGTTAAGCTATTTTATAAGGATATATGTAATAAGGCTTTTTCGATGTGAAGTAAATAGTAAATAGTATTGTAATTAATGTTATTACTCAAAAAACTTATTTCATTACATAGTAAATGTATAAACAAATGTAAGAAAGATAACAGAATTATATTTTTTTTTAGAGTTTTTATCAAATGAAACGTAACGATTTAAAGCCAAATAGTTTTTGAGATTGCTAAAAATGAACTTCGAATCCGGTAAAGGCGACATTGACGTTGATTGATAGTACTGCTCTTGGGAAATTAACACAATGAATTCCGAACAAAAACAGATCTTACTTATACACTTGATCGATACACGACCGAAATGGACTGCGGTTTGACGTAATTAATGGGTTTGTGCATGAAGTCAACCGTGAAATTGAGAAAAATATATCATATCTGTATACAATATTGATATAAAAATATATCATTAAACTATAAACAACGTGGCATTATTAATGTGGAGGTCATGAATTCGAGTCCGTGTAATGTTACAAGACAGTGCTATAAAACCTTATTACCGTTGTTACCGGTGTTACCGGTTTAGTAGTTTTTGTTATACATTAAATGTTTATAGCATATATAATATAGCATTAGCCTTTAGTGATATAGCATTAGTCTTCACTTCATCGGCAATTAAACTCACTGAAACCAACCAACTGAAAAAAGTGCACTATTCTTCACATACTCCGCTAAGAATTAGGCGCAGGACTGACGAGACTACAGGATCATTGAGGCACTACAGTGAAACACCGTCAACTTTCGAACTGCAGGCTATTACTTAGACTTTCTTAACAGAACAAATAAATCACCTTATTTGGTCTGGCAGGACTACCAATAGTATAATATATAAAATATATTATTTTTATAAGCAGCTTGGTCACTTGGTAACATATAAGAAGTAAGAGAGAGGAGGAGAAGAGGTACTCCTATAGAAATACTGAAATATGGATTAATATGGATTATTGAATAAAATTAATTAATTAAAAAAATATTTATAATATTATGTATTTAAAAAATATATATATGTATAGTATATCAACTATCTGGTATCCGTAACACAAGCCTCATAGCTTACCACGGAACTAGATGGTGCTGTGGTAATAACGTCCCAATATAAAAAATGTATAAAAAATATTATTCATTAGTTAACTTGCTGGGACTGTGAGACTCACACTCACTGGGGTTCCGCACTATAGGGTTAAACCCTTAGCGGAACCCTACGTTAAATGTAATAAGGCGTTACAGGTTCGCTTGCGCACATACCACCACAACGCCCCAGGTGATGTATTTCCTAGGCTACGTAAAAATGAAAATACAATTATAATACAGTTAATTAACCTCAGTTTTAATCAATTAAGCAATCTCGCTTCTCCTAAGAGCTAAATAAGTTATAAAATATTTGTCACTCCTTCACCTTCAATTCCTTCTTATTGATTCAAAATTCATAACTGGACAAACAAATCAAATCAATCCTTTAATTTTGAAGACTTCAACAAGCCAATTTGAATAACGAAGTAACGCCATTCTGTCGTTTTGATTGAATGAAACTTGAACGATTTAATAAAAATTCAAATATTCGCGCAATTTAATTAAGCGCCCCTCATAAAGAAACTTTAAGTAAGTTCTTCATAAAGGTTAGATATTCAAATTCTTTTGAAATCACAAAAGTATTGCCATTTCTGAAGGAATTTATTAGTTTTTATATTGATATTATAAATATAAAAAGGCAGAAGTAGCCAAGTGGTAACGCGCACGCTTAGATAACTTAGTTATGCGGGTTAAAACTCGTGTCCTGTTTCATTTCATGTGCGAATCTTTTCTAACATGATTACCACTTGTTTTCCGATGAAGAAAAATATTGTGAAGAAACCTGCATGTCTGAGAGAACTTAGCAAGTATCCGAAAGACATGTGAAGACCGCCAACTTGGCCAACTTAGGGAGGCCCGTGCCAAACAGTGCCTGCGCGAACTTGCCAATATGTAGTATTTAAATTAAAATTAGAAAACTGACATTTACGAGTGCTGTTATAGGGATAACGAGTAATAATGCATATTGAGATAAATAAAGATTTGGAAGACATTATGTATGTAAAATGTATTTAAGAACCGTCAAAATGACATAGATAAGCGGCTTCGTCATTTATCTTCTGCACGACGTGTGTGAAATAGCGGCGGTAATCGAAACTCGTTTGTACGATCCATCTACATATCCCCAGCATCCAGAAGCTTGTAATCATCTCCGGATTTTTTAAGGTGACTATTTCTATTTGCTGCGTTCTATCAATTTTTAAGGTGGGCCAAATCACTAGGTTAGTCGAATTTTAAAATCCAATTGATTTGTTAAAATATTCTGTACATCTGCATTTACAATCGTTTTACTACATACCTGTTTATAAAAATTTTAGATTTAAATTTAAAAATCAGCTTAATTATTCTTTACGGCTATATCAAATCAAATCAAAATATTTTATTCAGCATATAAATGCTGAAAAAATTGTTAAAATTTCTTACTGAACGTCATAAGTCCACCACCAGTATTATTTAAACATATCCTTATCTAGTGTTTAGTAATAAGTTTTTTACGAACAATAAAATAAAAATGAAAGTAAAGTAATATATAAACAATAATAGTCACCAAAAGATTTACAAAACGAAATTTTAAAAATAAAAAAAAATATTCAAATAAATTCAGTGCATTTTCGATGTAAGTACGATAGATATGTAGGATGCGCAAAAGGGTTCAGATTACAGCTAGTATCAGGTTCAGGGAAATTGATAGCGTTGTGCTACAAATACTTTTTCAGTCAAACTTTATTTAAAAATTAAAAAACAGTATGTTTTTCATTTAGTTTTTTTAGTATATATAAACAATGACAAATACTTTTGTTACGTAGGATATTTCATCAGAAGAAATGTCGCTTATTATTTTATTATATTTATTTAATTTTTTTCCTCCATACATTAATAGCTCCAGGCACCTCGTACTTGGAAGACAAAGGTAATCAACCTACGGATATATTATAACGCTTTCCTTTTAACGCCCACATAACAGTATAATTGACACGTTTTTAATACATCATACTTTATGTTAAGCCAACCAAATACAGTACTTAACTTAAATTGGTTGCGAAAAGCTTTTCCACCATTTATACATTTACTTAAGGATGACTACAATTGGATGTGAATATGGACTATATCTTCTATCTCTATATATATAAAAGAAAGTCGTGTTAGTTACACTATTTATAACTCAATAACGGCTGGACCGATTTGAAAATTGGTGGGGAGGTAGCTTAGAACTAGGAGACGGACATAGGATACTTTTTATCCCGTTTTGCCGCGTTCTCGTGTGACGTGACATAAAACGTCAAAGAGAATACAAATCACTCTAAAACATTGTATACCAACGCATGCGACATAGCAAATGACAGCTAAACGTAATTTTGTCTATGGTTAAGTATTATTGAAATTTTGATAATTATAAATTTTATCAGAAATCAATAATCAGTAATTTGTATTCTGGGGGAACAGAGTTCGCCGGGTCAAATAGTATTAAATAAACTATATGTATACGTATTCATGTAAAATAGATCCAGTTTTAAACTAAATTTTATTTGCAGTGGTTATAAGTTTGTGCATTACAAACAAAACTACTTTTTTCTCTTTATAATAGTAGTATATTTTGAATTACTGCCTCGCTGATGTAGTGGCTAGCATTTACGGTCGCACACCGAGAGCCCTGGGTTCGAGTCCCGGTTCGGGCCAACTTTAGTTATTGAGACTTTTTGTTTTATAAGCCTCAGTAACAGCCCGGAGTTGGGATGTTGGTGTTTCACCCCGTGCCGAAAAACCGTCGGTCCTGCTCCTTAACTCTCACTGGTCGAGTCGAGCAGTCGTCTCATCGGAATATGATAGTGATAAGGAATAGAGAGTTCACTTGTCTGCGTCTACACTCGTGCACTATAATATCTCCTGCGCAGATGGCTAGTCTCAATGAGATTGGCCGGAATCGGTCGGGGGGCCATCATATTAGAAGTACGCGCTATCCATATCTTATTTTATATAAATAATAACATAAAGAAGTACCATTTCATTTAAATCTCCTTATTAAAGTAGAAACTATTATTATACTATTATTACTATTAATTTAACATACTATTATTTTAAACAATATGAAATTGTTCAACAATCACGAACTAACTAGCTTAAGAAAACATTTAGTTACATAAGCATAAGCAAAAACATATATAAGGATATAATTATAGTAAAACATTATGTAAGATAACATGGGACTGTATTCCCATTGATACCATCTAGTAATAGTATATGAAAATCTTTGTTGATGAAAAGCAGTACGTATAATTCAATTTCCCCTGCCTTTGAGCTTTTTACGCTTCTATTTTTCGACACTATCTGGGTGCATACCCAAATTGGATTAATTAAATCGGACCTGTTACTGGTGAGCCCAGATATAAACTTGATAAGGGATGTTTTTTAAATTGATTTTCCAAAATAAAAGAAATGAAATCCGTTTCCCCTGAAAAGGTTTATTGTAACATGTAAAACTTTAAGCCAGTTAAGCAAAAAGTTATAAAATATACTAAGCTCTTTTTAACGTCCCACTTTCTTTTTCTAGAACTTGCTAGGTTCTTTCAGATGTACAGGTTGGTTATATACGTTTTTTTTCTTGACTGTGATACTAGTGATAAACATGTTCAAAATGTTTCGCATATGAAAATAAAATTAGCAACTATCATATAACATTCAAGAGTGCTTTTGTTTTGTTGTAAATTAAGCTTTATTTCAAAAATATTGTTTAAATTTAATCTAGTTAAAAATTTAAAATGGCTACCTACAAATCGTCATTTCCTAAATCTTTGATGCGATACATTAATCTTTCTTAGAAGAAAATACATCAATGTAACATTCATTCGCTTAATTTATTTTTTAAACTAACTCTGTTATTATCTTTTTAAAATATTGTAATAAGTAAAACTAAAACAAAGAAACGCAAACTTAAATCATCTTAACCACAACTCTACAAATTTAAATACAAAATCATATGTAATGTGGTTTAAATCGAATATATTAATTAGACCATGTTATTGCAACAGTGTAACAAAAACAAACGCAATTACAGTACAAGTGCTGCAAATGAGCAAATAGCGTTCTCATTTTAATTAAAATTTAAATAAAATAAAAATATATGGAGTGGAAACCGCGACAATCCAATACGATAATTGAGCTCTTTGAACTCACGCCCTTTGGCGTTCAACTTTCAATTAAGCACAGTTTTACATCAATAATCGAGATGTTATTATTAGCTAGTATAAGACTAATTAAGTTCGTCTACTGATGTATTAGAAAAGTTATTATACAAAAATATGATTCATCACAAATTTTTAAAAGAAATGCTAAAGATGAGCACACACTAGATGTTTACGGCGTAATTTGCTCGAAACGTTACGTTCGTCTACAATGAAATCTTATACACGAAGATGATATGTTCACATTTTTTTTGTTTCATAGCTGGGCAAAGATCTGTCTTGATCTGGGTATAGAAGAGTTAAGGCCATAGTCTACCATGCTGAAAAAACTTTCTATATTCCCGCTGAGTTTCTTTCGCCAGTTCTTCTCAGGTCAGAGGTTTCTTCTTTCTGAAATGGTGGTAGACTCATGACGTTCAGTAAGAAATTGTAACAATTTTTATGCTGAATAAAATATTTTGATATGATTTGATTTGATTTGATTTGATTTGATTTGATTCTCTTAGATATGCAGCTTTCCTCACAATGATTTCTTTTAACATGTATCATAGACATCTTAGAATGGTTAGCAAATGAGGATATCTATATATAAGTGCGATATAGAAGTGCAAAGAATATTATACTATTCAATACCTAACTAAAGCAATAGAAAAAAATGCAAAAGCCATCATTCTTGAAATCTCTTAAATACTGAATGAATTCATAGCTAAAATAGCTATAATAGGTAAAACAAAAACTTTTGTTGCCAAAAAGTATACATAAAGTCCCCTGTCGTTTCGGTCGAGCTACCTTTATACGCCATTCTGCTCAGGTGAGCGTGACACTTTAATAATCATATATAGTTTAAAGTTACAATTAAAACGGTACTTTATTTTCCGAAGCCATTCACAGAAGAATAAATAGATTAAAAATCTCAAAGGTTAAAGTTCAGTAAATATGCCAGTATTTCATTAATAACTTTTTCCACAGCTTTACATTCTTTTGTTTGTCTTATCGCATGGCCATGAGACATGGCTGCTTTGTTTATAGGATTTCGTTATATATTTAGGCTATTATTTTTGTACAGTTATATAATATGCATATAAAACTACCAATGCTTTAAAATATGTCCAAAAATTGAAATGGAAATGGGCAGGGCATGTGGCGAGACTGTCAGACGAACGATGGACCATAAGGGTGACACGTTGCAGAGAGCCAAGTGGGAAGCGCTATAGGGGGAGATGAGATGGGCCGATAATATTAGAAAAATAGATATATAGATAATAGTCTACTAGGTACTCTTTGGAGGAAGCCTTTACCTGCGGAAGGGTCCTTGCAGATATAATATGTATTATTATTGTGATTTTTGGGTGTGGTGCCGAGGTCGGCTACGTCGACCTGTTCTGATTCATTGTAGCTCCCTTTAAAGTATATTTACAGTTCTCCGCATAGTCCTGTTGACTCCAGGAACTTCCAGATTTTCTGAGCAGGGAGCATCTGTATCTCTTTCGGTTGCATGATATGCTACCCTAGATGGATACTTATGCGGTGCACATATAATATGTAGCTTGTACATTAGTCGATTCTGCACATTTCATATTTTTGAAAAATATTGAAATTAATCATTATTCTAGATACAGATGCTAAATCTATAGTTTTTAGAATTTCCGTTATCGTGAACGCAGCACGAGAAAATAACGGAATAGGTTTGATGAAATTTGGTATGATGATAGATGATAGATATATGGATCCGGGTCAACTTAAAGGACAAATGCAATTTGCCTTAAAACAATATTTTTTTTATTATTTAAAATTCTAACTATAACGACATTATCTTATGAATAAAAAGACATATTATAAAAATATTAGGCACTTAATTTAAATAGAATTTTGTTCACAAAAGGTTAAAATTAACAATTTATAAACCGTCAAAAGTTTAAGTGCAGTCAATAATAATAATAGCTTGCTTTACTAAGCATGACGAAAACTTGCAGACTCATTTTAGGTTTCTAACTAATCCCTTCTGGAAGTAAAAAGTCAAGTTGGTTATTCACAGGTTAGATCAAAAGAGCGGATTTCTTCTTTTTAATTACATGTAAAGTCCGGATATACGTAATATACATCTCTAACCTTTTCAGAGTGTATTTATATACTCTCAAAACTTAGTTAATGTAGAGTAAAGTAGTAAAAGTAACCTAAACCGGTTAATACGAATATATGGCCCGAATAACCAACTATCAACATTTAATAAAAATCTGTCGTTTAGTTTTCTCGTGATAGTTTCCAAACAGACATACAGACATTCCAAAAACAAAATTCGTCTGCTTTGCTTCGTATCATAATGACTGCTTCACAAAGATTTAAAAAATATTTAACATACTGGTTCAACTCAGTGAAAATTTTATTATATACGAATAGATATTTGCTTATTGATTTTGACTAAAATTCTACCAAATTATAAAAGTGAAGGAAATCTATTAAAAATTATACAAAAACAGCAACAAGTAAAAAATATATATAAAACAAATATTTTTTCAATTTCAATTAAAAAAAAACAACTTCTTTCGTTCTTACTTAAAATCTTACCATTTTAATAAGAATACTCATAAATGTTACACACTTTTAATGCAAAATTTAGATTAGAACCATACATCGTCTATCACTTATGAAATATTTGAATATTAAATTACTACATAAGTCACTCGCGAGATTAAGCCCATCGTTTAGATACGTTGGAAATGTAAATATTTTTTCCATTTTTTGTTCGAAGCAAAAAGTAAAATTGTCTGTGATACAGAATAAATTGTGAGTTAGGAACGTGAATGAAATATGGCTTTTTAGAACTATATTCATGATATTTTAATGACTTCGTTTATATTTTAGCTTTGCGTGTGTTATCATTGTTGAGTAGACGAAAAAGTCTTTTCATATTTAAATCATTTAAATAATTTTAGTTTAAATAAATAAGTTGGGAGTTGGACATTATTACAAACATTACCATCTAGTTCCGTGGTAAGCTACGAGACTTGTGTTACGGATGCCAGACAGTTGATACACTACACAATACACATAATATATAACTTTAAATACATACATAGTATAATTATAAATCCCCATGGCTAAAGTCAAACATTCGTGCTCAACAAATGAATGCCTCCGCAGGACACGAACCCGCGACCGCTGGCGCAACAAGTAGGCTCACTATAAATTGAGCCAAACGTCTTCAAAAACTTCAAATGGCTATTCGGTACTCTAGGTAAAACTCAAAAACGGCTGGAATGATTTGAATGACCCTTATATTGTCTTGTGTGGATGTTTTAAATGAAACTTGTAAAATCTTTTCGGATTTTGTCGCGGATTTATTATAATTTTTGGTTCCCGACGTTTAACGTTGACGTAAGAAAGTATTATTATTGGGTGAATGTGTTTGGGGTTGATAGAGCATAAAAAAATAATCCATTTTTTTATCTTATCTATACAACTCGTTAAAACGTAGAGGATACGTTTACAGACGTTACAAAAAACGGTATATTTAAAAATGTGTCCACAGTACACTTAAAATCTTAATGTGGAAGCCAAGCTAAACCAATTCAGTACCTTTTTCCCTTAGTCAACTGATTTTCTTTACTTTTTAGTAGCTTTTAATAAGCTTTAACGGTATCAATGAAGATTCAGAATTGATTTTAGTATCACTTTTAAAGACTTTGGTCGTATTCAAACTACACAACTACACCAACCACACTTGTGATCAACTAACATTAAAATAAATACACTACTCGTTAATTATTATTTATTATTGATAGGATATTACATGAATAGGAATGGAAGAAACCAAATAAGGAAGTAAGCTGAATACATAATTACAAGTTCAATTTTACTTATGATTAATAAGGATTTCCTTTTTATATACTTTTCTATATAATTTTCTTTCCTTCAATGAAGGACGCTATTTAATTTGATAAATTTTAAGTTCATCAGGCATTATGTGAAAGCTTATAACCACATTATAGAGCTTTTTATTTAATTAATGAAATATTATAATATCTGAGGTATTATCGACAGTTAAATAATGAAATAACGTCCAACTTTTTACATTAGCCTGAAGTTATATGAAAATAAGCTACAGATAACTTGGGAAAATTACAAAAGAAAGATAAAATACTAACATATAACAGTGGTAGCCTAGTGTTAAGGTGCTTCGTAAAAGTTAAGTGGGTTCATATCCCGGGTGCGCAATTTTTTATATTTTCATGTGAATTATTTACATGATCACTTCTTTATGGTAAGGAAAAACTTTGTTAGGAAACCAGCAAGTCTAAGTCTTTTTTACATATAATTTAACTTATATTGCATTATATAAGTTAGTAATATAACTTAAATAATATACATTGTTTAAGTTAGTAATAGCTTAAGCCTTGGCAAATGTAATTATGTATTCTGAAGACAATAGATACTATATATTAACTAGAACTGCTACGGATCTAACCTTTGAGCTTGTCTAGGCAAAGTTTAATAATGATATAATTTTAATTAAATATTAGATTATGTCATGGGAAATAAAGCAGTTAAAATAAAAGTGTATGTACAATGTACATAGAACGTGTATTCAACCCTTTTTACGTGCATACGATATAAATGTCTAATATTTTCGTGTGACGTTCGGGATTTGAACCTACATCAATCGCGGGCGCATTACCATGAACTACCACTGCCCTAATAACATAGTACGTAACTAAATTTTAAGCATCTAAAGCCATAGTTTTGACATCTCCATTTCATACCAGTTCTAAAAATATTTGTAAACGAAAACAAACAGCTGAATTCGCAATCATATTTTGAAATTGCGAAGTACTTATGCGTATTCAGTTCAAGCTACATAAAAGTTCTTACATAATATCTCTACAGGCTTCGAACCTTGGAATTTTCGTCGGCAAAATTTTTAAATAATATGAAATTTCAACACCATATTTTCGTTACTAATTTCAAAATATTTGGCCAAAACTAAGTTAATACTGTTTTATTATCTATATAGGCTACAAAAACATTACCGTCTACTATATTCGGAACACGTTTATGACGGCTTAGCGGCAGCCCGCATTAAAACCCGCTTAGCCCCAGATCACTGTCCCGACGGGACCTCGTGTTTTATGTTCATTTTAAACATTAGTTGAAGACCCCGTTGTTTACCGCTGATGGAATAAAAAGTTTGGTATTAAAGCTGTGAATTCAATTGGGAATTCGTTTCACTTCTACCAATAGAATAAAAATTATACTAAAATTATCTTAACGTAAAGTATAAAAGGTTATATATTCATGTTAGATATTTTTTTAATTTTAGAATTTTCAATAAGTTTATTTATGAAATTTTATTTATTACGCTTAATTTCGAATAAATATTCGCTGCGAAAACCCAGTTATATTATTTTGTATACAATGAACTGAATTACATATGTATTATTTTCGTATTATGCTTTTATTGTCTAGAAAGAGGTATACTTAGCGAATTTTCTTACTTTATTGCACAAAATATCATCGATCAAATAACCTATCAAACAGAAAAACTAAATTAAAATAGGTTCATTAGTTTGGAGCTACGATACCATAGACACAGATTTATATATAGACACACAGATACAGGTGTAAAAGATGTAACCCTCCTTTTTGCGCCTGGGTAAGAAAAACTATTTACTTTAAGAGCATGCATAACCTAAATATGTTTACAGGAGTATTTTAGGCAACACGTTTACGGCCTTTGCGGCAAAGTGACATCAAAAACCGCTTAGCGAGCCTAGAATACTACCTTGGAGAGGACCGCGTTTTATGTTACACATTAGTGCGAATTTTGTTTCAATATTGGTATTTTAGCATGAATGCAAGGGAAATACGTATAAGTTGACCTATCTATTATAAAATATCTGTTTTCATTTTTTTTTAATCATAAAGAGAAAATAAGGTGCAGTTTTACTTGTAAATAATAGAATACCGGAAATAATTGATTTTATATTTTATTTTCTTTCGACTTTTCAGAAATGCAATTTTTGGATTACTCTTTCTGAAGAACCCTTTTATATAAAGTAAAAATAAAAAATTAAGATGTAAAAATGTCTGTAAAGGATTATTTTATAAATATATACCAGTTATACCTACATACTTTTAGCTTAGTACCTACCTAGTAATATATACTAGTAAGTAGGCTACATAATGCTAAATAATCACCAGTACATGTTAATATTTTTTTGCTTCCGTATTTACTCTTTAAACATTTTTTTTAAATACAAACTTTGAAATACGACTCCTGAAACTAATATGTAAATAATTGCTTATGTATTTTATTTTAAAATATTCTACATACAGCAAAATCACAAGTATTCCCATTTTAAAACAAAATGTTTCATTTCTTTGTCACTGTCAGTAGTAAAATGAAATGAAAAACTCAGAAAAAGTACGTCCGAAGAGCGCTAGGGTGGCATTTGCATGATTGCTGCATATCAACTCGCGACTTTCATTATGAGAAAACAACGTAATTCGCAGAAAACGTAGGTGATATTTGTATATAACTAGTGAAACATGTAAGCTAAAAATAATATATGCAGATATATTCGAAATAAACAAAGCAAGGGGCTTATATAAGAATTAATATTTAATACAAAACGAAATCACTTTTTAAAAAATATTTTTTACAAAAACAAACCGAATGAACTGAATGACTCTCTGTACCCAGATAAACCCGCGAGGTTTTCGTGGTACTTAAATTGCAAATTATAATGTATTTGTTATGTATTGGCCAATAAATTGAAAAAAAAAAAAAAATTCTTCAACATTAAAATTTAAACTTTTAAAACATAACAGTTTAGTGCTTTTTCCTCCTCTGTTTCTCTACCTATTTTTTTTTGGTTTTTGGAAAATTGACGAATTGTAATGCTACGAAAACAAAAAATTGTCAACTTGTAAATCATTAAATATGTTTTCTTCAAATGTTCAATAATGATTTTAATTGAAGATTGATCACTGGGCGAACAAGATGTTTACTTTAAAAGTCCTTAATTATGATTCGAAATGATATTATGTTGTCTAAACCAGTACTCATATTAAACTCCTACTTCACCTATAACAAGTATAGAAACCTTCCATAATATGCACAGTGATTAAGCTTGTCACAAACAGACAAACAAGCTGACAGAAAAGGTAATTAAGGTAATTTATTTTATTTAAGTAATAGACTAGTTTCATATTAAAGCTCTTGTTATGACTGCATAGTTTCTCAAACCTAGAGTTGTTAAAGCCATCGTTAAAGAACCAATTATTTTCACAAGAATGAAATAAAATATAAAACAATTTCTCTAACTGACAATTTAAGTAAAAATGTGAGCACTCAATATAAATGTGTAGAACTCAAAATCACGATGTAAAGTATAAACGAAGCTAAAAGTAAACACCGGTGTAATCAAATCAGTGAAACGAATAAACGTATTATAAAATCTTCATAAACATATTAAAGGCTAATAGACTGACTGGTAAACTGCAGGGGACTGTGCAAACGTTGCAAATTAACAGGGGACTGATCAGATTTCCTGATCCAATGTACTTCGAAGACCATCGCAATGCCAATCAAGGGGTCAGCCCTCTGCCCTGTAATATGCTATTTGCGTGTTGAAAATTATATGTTTTCGATAGAAATTGAGGGGTCGACATGCCATTACGTTTCTTGTTTTATATTCCTGTGGTCATTTACTACAGTTTATGTTGTTATCTTGACTTTAAAAGTTATATTTTTTATAAAATGATAAATTACTGTTTGTAACTTACTGTAAAACTACTAATTTGAGTTCTGTATAATTTTATGTACATTATGCTCTAGCATAACTACTTTGTTTTGAACTAATGATGATTTCTTTTTCTTTAGGTTCATCATTGCTCATAAATCTTGTTTTAATTTCAATTGTATTGATTCTTGAACTTAAAGGTACACTAAAGTTCAAAGGTTCACAAAAAAAATTAACAATTTTCATTTACATCGATAATAATCTTCCGTTTTAATTAATTTCAAAGTATATGTATTTATATACTAACTTAAGTCCTCGGTTAAGCCTGACCCAATTTTGTAAACTTGTTTATGTTATTTATTTGATTCTCAACATCGCTTTTATAATATGATTTCTCTACGCAGATATTGAATTTTTTTTCACGACTTTAAAGATTAAATTTTCAAAAATTAGTTTTTGCGAATAAGAACAGTCAGTCTGCTTTCTTAAACATATATAAATATTTTTAAATATAAAGTTACATAATGATTTAGTTGTACATAGTTGTTTTATTGATTTTCGTTCACGACTAACGGTGGTTCACGAAAACAAGCTGTACCTGCAAAGTTGTACACTTACACTTTACTCACTTTTTCCGTTTTCTGTATTCCTTTTTAATATTCTATTAGTTTTGAATTTCAACTTAATTGAAGACCCTACTGCTCTTTTAAACCTTATGTTTTGTTACTCTCTCAATCAAGACATTGTGTGTAATATAAATTTAATAATTTCATTACGTCATGTATCTCTTAATATTAAATCTCTAATAAAATATGTATAGAAATCAAATGTTGTTCGTTAGACTCGCAAAAACGCAGCAGGATATTGATTAATTATTTTTAAAAACATTGAGAAAATCCAAAAAAATATTGAAAAGTTCAGAACAGTTTATTTTATATTATAATACGCCTTAAAACTAACCTTAGTATAGGGTCACTACTATGAAATAAAAATCAAAAAGAAATAAGAATGCAATCCGTGTTATAAAACACGTCTAAAATGTGCACTAAGTTTCAGTCTCTTCGCCTTTCTACCTTGTGAATGTACCTTTTACGACATAAAAGGCAGGTACTACGCACTGCCATCACAATAGTGATCAAGAAGCGTACTTAAAGTGTGCTATTCCTGTAAAATAATGTCGAAAATCTGAAAGTTTTTATAATATGTGTGTTACATTGTTTATAATAAGTTATTTTTAAGTATAAAATGGGACATATTTTAGATTATAATATAATGATAACTGAATAATTTTTAAAAAGTTTGTAAGGTAAGGTTTGTAACTCATCATATCTATGTTTATCTATACTTAATATTATAAAGCTGAAGAGTTTGTTTGTTTGTTTGGTTGAACGCGCTAATCTCAGGAACTACTGGTCCGAATTGGAAAATTATTTTTGTGTTGGATAGTCCGTTTATCGAGAAAGGCTATAGGCTATATTACATCACGCTAAGATCAATAGGAGCAGAGTACAATGAAAAATGATGCAAAAACGGGATGGGCGGGCATTTGTTCTGCTAGGTGCCATACCTCGCGAATCAGAAAGAATTTGGTTTCCGGTCTTTAGAACGCATGCGATGCCGCGGGAAATGCTAGTATAATATATATCTTTAGACCTTATAATTTATCTAGTAGACACGAACTGTTAAAACGTACTTACCTAATAGATGGACTAACTCAAGCAAAACGAGGGCAAGTCGCTAGTATTTGACGACACGTTTGGTCACCTACTTTCTTACGCCAGCGGTCGCGGGTTCGATTCCCGCTGGGGGATTCATCATGTGTGTTTATATTTATAATATGTATGTATTTAAACTTATATAATATGTATATCAACTATCTGGTATCCGTTACACAAGCCTCGTACCTTACCACGAGACTAGATGGTGATGTGTGTAATAATGTCCCAACAACATATTTAGTATAACATACAAGTAAAGCAATAAAATTATTTTTCATTTATTTTCCAAGTACCAAGCGACTTTCCATACCAATTCACAAAGAATGATAAATTTCAATAAGATCTCATATCGATAAGTCTCAAAAACTTGAGCAATTTCCGTTTCGTTCTCATCTTTCATATTACAATTGTTAAAACTACTGCGTTGAGTGTAACCCGACAGACTAAGAAACTTGGCAGCCGTCCTAGATATGTTAGCAGAAACCGGAAGCTAGCAATCATAAAGAAAAAGTTATATGTTAATTTATAATTTAGTGTCAGATTTAATTTCAAAATTTGAAAAAAAATATATATATACTAATCACAATTAAATTTCAAATTATCAATTTAAAACAAAAAACTTGTTAGGTATTTCTACATGAATTGATAGAAATATTTAATTATATTTAGATAGGAATCTAAAAAGACCTTAGTTCGGACCTTAGGTCGTGACTAGGTACGTTTTAACAGTTAGTATAGATATTTTCTAAGGGATGAGTTTTTGCCGCAGTTAATATTAACCTATATATTGACCCGGATAACCAAGATTCATCAAAACAGTTCAGTGGTTTTCCGTAATGCAGACATACAATCAGACAAATATTTTAAAAACTATAAATTCGGCCTCTGGATTAATAATAACAACTAAATTGAATAGATTTTCTAAAAATAGTTGATGAACAGATTCGACTCCATTATAATTTTATTACTTCTATACATATGAGAGAACTTACTTCACCTAAATCAACCATCAACAATAAAATTAAAATAGACTAAAAGAAATATTATTAGGATTCGCAAATACCTACTTTGTAATAATATTATTACTTTCATAGTCATCAATTATATTTAACTCGACAATAGCTGAGTAGCTGGTCGTAACTAAGATATTTCGAGAGTCATACAAACATATGTTAGACGTGAGCTGGCATAAGGTCTCTCAATACGCCTTAGAAGGCATTAAGGACTTGGTCTACAATTAAATCTTTTTTTTATTATTCACAAAAAGCAATATAATTATTAGTAATTTATGTAGTAATACAAATGTCACAATTACTGCTTATCTGTTGGGACATTAACACAGAACACCATCGTGTTCCATAATAAGCTACGAGGCTTGTATTATTGTATACGATATAGTTGATATACTACACATATAATATAACGACGACTCGTTTGACGACTCGTTTGGCTCAGTTAGTAGTGACCCTGCTTTCTGCGCCAGCGGTCGCGGGTTCGAGTCCCGCGAGGGGCATTTATTTGTTAAGCACGAATGTTTGTTCTTTAGTCATGGGTGTTTATATTTATTTATAATATGTATGTATTTAAAGGTTATATATGTAGTATATCAACTATCTGGTAACACAAGCATAGTAGCTTACCACGGAACTGGATGGCGCTGTTGTAAGAATGCCCCAAAATATTGTATTTTATTTTAAAAACTTTAAATGCATACATATTATAAATAAATATAAACAACCATGACTGCAGTACAAATATTCGTGCTAATAAAATTGAATGCCCCCAGCAGGACTCGAACCCATGACCGCTAGCGGCTCACTACAAACAGTCAAATTAAATTATTATTGGAAGTTAAGTTTAAATTTCAATAATCTACCGCTTATACTTTGGACGGTACGCAAACTTTTACGAAGGTAGGTAGCATAAAGCTCGTAGCGACGTTCATAGCGCGTCAACGCGGACGTGATATGTCACACTTATATGATGGATTTGCCCAATAGTTGTGATGTCTTTGTTACTTTACCATTCATAACGATAAAATACAAACAAATATTGCATGTTGAAGCCTTTTATTTCGAAGCTCTTATTTCGCTTTTATTCGAAACGTAATATGATCTATAAAATAGTAATAGGTATAAAATATGTGTATAACGTATTTCTTTTACAATCCGTTTCATATAGGAAACACATGAAAATTTCTGATATCAACAATTATATGAAGCAAGGAAATTTGGGATGAAGATAAAATAGAGGCAACTTTATTCGATGTACACAATCGAAACTGTCAGAGTCTGGGTCCATTGTGGGGTATAAAATAGCATGAAACCTCAACCAACACTTGAAGCTAATCGTATGACCTAATTTAGTTAACCACTGGAAGGATGTTTGTTTGCATGTTGGTTTTTCAAAAATCAATGAAAAATCGTCGACATTGCGTCGGCCTTATAGCTCTATAGCTTCTATACCATGAAATATTGATTTTACCTGAAATTTTACAAAAAATCAAAATAGTCTTATAAAATATTCCGATTAAATAAAAGATACACAAAACAGATTTACTTATCAAATATTTCACAAGAAATTTCTATCTTATAATATATTTCTAAGTGCTTCCGCGAACATATTTCCATACCCATGTTGTATAAATGATGTAGTTACATAACAGCATATTTCGTATACAGCATACCACAAATAAATAAATTAAATGTATTGATTAACGTACCATAATTAGAATTCCTCGAAGTGCTCTAAACTACCTAAGCAGTAACACTAACCTAAAACAAACTTGGTGGCAATACTCTATTAACTTCATAGAGTAACTGAAGCCAAAGCGCAAAAGTTTACTCCAACTTTATCCAAGTTAAGCACCGACAACAAACGATAGGATGACCTAAGGTTGTATTACTTTACGCTGATTGTGATGTTTAAAGGAATGATTTGTGCGAAAGTTACTAGAATTATTCATAGTATTTTCTTTTCTTAAACCTTTATAAGTAAAGTATTAAAGACATACTATTACTAGGTCAGTAAATTGAATAAATGGTTCAAATGTATCCTAATATTAATTATCATTTTATTTATTAAATTATGAAATAATGATTTTTTTTCTATTTTTACCAATTAAAAGATGTTTAGTATAGTTTAAGTTAAGTATAATTTGGACAAGAAAAGTTTCTGCCCATTAAGCCTTACTTTATTACAAATATCTTAAATATTCATAATACAGTAACAGAACCCACCAATTTAAAACAGTCTAACTTGCACTTACCAACTTTCGTAAAAAGCTTATAGCCTTAAAAATATCTAGTATAATACAGGTAGTATTATAAACTTATTTAAATAAAATTAATTTAAAGCTTCTTTAAAGTGACTTTATATATTTCATATACAATAAAAAAATCTTATTTTTAGATATTATTGTGTGGTACCAAACATCTAACTCTGAGCTGTAATATAAGGAATCGTAAAAAATTTCAATTTGGTACAACGATTCTTTTCATCTCTCAGATACAGTTTTTATGAGATACTACTATTTTTACATCAATAAAATTTCCAGAAATCTCGTCTCAAAACACGAATAAGCAATCCCTTTAGAACAAAATATTCATAGAAAAAACAAGAAAGACAAAGTTTACTTCATCGCACATCACAGAAAGATATAGAGAATATGTTCAAACATTAGTTTGTATATCGAATATAGTTTAGAATATGTCACTTTACAACGTGACGTGGCATAAAACATGTGAAATTGTTGAGAAATGGAACGTATTCTGAATATCGATGCAAGATAAACCTTATTATAGGAAGGAAATTGACATTATGTCGAAATATTGCCACAAGTAAAATAAATTGCACTATGAGACATATATTTTGATGGTAGATGGTGAACTAACATACCTTTCGAACTGTTATTATATAAGCTCACGCTTAGCATATAAAATAATATATATGTTGGGACATTATTACACACCAGCGCCATCCAGTTCCGTGGTAAGCTACGACGGAAGCTTGTGTTACGGATACCAGATAGTTGATATAATAATAATAATTACAATAATAAAACTTTATTTGATAAACACACTGAACCTGACACAGATATATATATATGTATATTAGATATACATATAATATCTAAGGTAAGTATTACATTTAAAGTTTTGATGTTTAAATTTAACAAATGAATGCCCCCAGCGGGACTTTAACCCGCGACCGCTGGGCGAGAAAGTAAGGACACTACAAACTGCGCCAAACGTATCGTCACATATATTTTGCGCTGGTCTCAAGTGCTTTATTTGAAAATTGCAAAGTTGCTTTTTAAGAATGCATAGTTTGAGTCGAAACATTTCTTTATAAAGTATAAATTTATATTTTATTTGAAACATTAATTAACATAATTATAATTTTGCTACAGACTGCCTCAAGTTTTTATACACATATGTTTAGAAGTACCACTTAATGTATTGGGAGAAAACGTCTAGACACTGGCCTCTTATCTGTTTCTATATGTACCTCACGTCGATCAGTCGTTAAGAAATATAAGAAGAATTATGTATTATTATATACTATACAGTAAAGTTTTAGCGCGTACGAAGTCGCGGGTTCCGCTAGTAAATGTATACATAAACTAGAAAAATTACATACTTAAACCTTCCTCTTGAATCACACTATCTATTAAAAAAACCGCATCAATATCCGGTGCGTATTTTTAAAGATCTAAGCATACATAGGGACAGACAGACAGCGGGAAGGGACTTTATTTTATACTATGTAGTGACTACTATACATGTAATTAAAATTGTGTAGCAATAGCTTTATATATATATAGAAAAATCCATGAATCGCATGCTCATAAAATATATAGGTTATAGCTTATCGTATTCGATGTCTATACAGAGTAATACGGTTTGTGACGCGTGTGGCGTTATCAAATTTGAGCGAGACAACAAAATTGTGTTGATACGATGCTGCCAAATGAGATTTTCGATTTCCCATACCTTACTATGGTTACAAATCAAGATTAAAATAGCAGTTTAAAATTTTTATACTTTCTTAGATTTACGCAAATATTTGAAGTTTAAATTAATATTTCTGGTATCTCGTGTGATTGTTGTAAAGTATTCGAAATAACACGAAAACATCTGAAAAGGCAGTTTTATTTAAAACTAGCATTTCCTGCGGCTTCGCACGCGTTCTAAAAACCGGAAACCAATTTCTTTCTGAATCGCGCGGTATGATACCTAATAGAACTCCTATTTATCGTAGCGTGATATAATATAGCCTGTAGCCAACAAACAAACAAACTCTTCAGCTTTATAATTAGTATAGATTTAAATGTTTTTTATACTTATTTATGTTTTAATTGATTGTATTATAATACCAGAAAAAAACAGACAAGCGACTATGGAACCCTGAATCTGCTGAAACTTTATCTGCGATAATAATAAATCTCCATTCACAAAGACAATACCAAATCAAATTTTGCAAAAATAATATTAAAAAAATAATGATCAAAGTATCAAAATACATAATGTATACCATCTATACAGATAAACAAATTGAAGTGTCTGTTTGTATTATCTAAATAATAGCTTTATACTAAACTATCCTTTCCCGCGGCTTCGCGCGCGTTCTAAAGACTGGAAACCAAATACCTCCCGTTTTTGCAACATTTTTCATTGATGCTCCGCTCCTATTGGTCGTAGGGTAATGTAATATAGCCTATAGCCTTTCTCGATAAACGGACTATCCAACACAAAAATAGCGCATTCAACCAAACAAACAAACTCTTCACCTTTATAATATTAGTAAAGATGTAAATGGAATTACATATTTACGGTAAAAGTAGTGTCAATTACTCTGTGAGAATAACGAATAGTAAATAAATATGTTGGGACATTGTTACACACAGCGCCATCTAGTTCCGTGGTAAGCTACAAAGAAAGCTTGTTTTACGGATACTAGATAGTTCATATACTACATAATTAAGCTTAAATACGTAAATATTACTATAAATATAAATTAATTCCCCCAGCGGGAGTCAAACCCGTGACTGCTGGCGCGAGAAAGTAGGGTCACTGCAAACTGCGCCAAACGTGTCGTCAAACACCAATTTAAGTCACGCAAAATATTTGTAACGCTGCTTTATAGCATAAGCTTATTTAGCTAACATTGTACCGAAAAAAAATATGAGAACTAAACGTAAGTGGAGCGGTTTTTACGCGGTCATGAATGTTATGAATATTTTATTTTGAATGTTTTTTGATACGACTTCATTTCTTGAACTGTGCTTACGTAATGGTCATATGATCTTTGTATTGGTAGCTTTTTAGCGAATTTGTGCGTGTATATATATATATATATATATACATATTATAGTCTTTTTTCATAAAAGAAATAATTTTTGAAATTACTTTCGTACGTAAATAAAACTAAAAAAAATGTTGTAGTTTTGAAGTATAAGTTGTTCATAAATAATTTGTTTAAAATACTCGTAAATAGATTTTTACTAAATTCTTACTAAATTATAAACGATACTTATAAGAAAATCAGTATCAGTCTGTCAGTCTGTTTATCTGTTTATTTGTTCCGGAAAAGTCCACAATAACGATATAAAAACAGAAAGCGATTGTAAAAGGCAATTTGGACTTGCATTATTTCTGATCTTTCTTCCTACTCATTACATGTAGTTTGTTCAAAGACACGAGTAATAGTAGCTCGCTTGCCAAGTCGTAAATATTGGTCAAGAAAACATTATGTTTATGAGATAAGATCAACCCTATTAGTGCAACACTAATTTAATTTTACCTAGCAACTGCCTATTGCTGCGCTTACATTAATTTTTACTAGTGTTTTAGCTTGTTTTGTTTAAAATAGAATTAGTCCGTTCCGAGGTTCTAGTCCATTATAATATATTTTTTAATAAACCCATACTAATAGTAATATTATAATTGCCAACGTAATTTTGTCTGTCTGTTACCTTTGACATCTGAGACCTTTTACGCTTACTATGCTGAAGCGATTTAGATGAAATTTAGTATGGTGATAGTTTCAGCCCTAGGGAAGAAAATAGAATATTTTTTATTTCGAAAATCATTCCTCAAAGGGAGGAAATACAAAAGAAGGGTTGAATTTAAATGGATCATTTCACAAGTATGCATACATGTACCTATAATGATTACAGTTTTTTTCTTCAAAACGTATCCAAAGATGAACCCGAACAAAAAGATTTTTTTCAAATCGGACCAAATTCTTTACATATTAGATTTGTTTCTGTACAGTATATTTTCAGTACAAATTTCAGTTTAAGAACTGAAATTTATATTTATTATACCAATAATAATTAAAACGAATTATATTATAAAAATATTAATGTGTGTTATTAACATTTCTATTAAAACATATTTTTCCCAAAAACACTGCTTTGAAATATTTATTACCTTCTAACCACTTAAAACATAAAATAATAGGCTACGTAAAAAAGAATTCATAAGTATAAAATATGTTTGAATCGTGCAGTTAGTAACCTAATAAAATGGAATGGAAATGATCATAAAATTATTTAAATATGGTATGAATGAGTGCCAATAAGCTAACAGATGTTGTGTATTGTAATATCGCATATATTTGAACTGTAGGTACCTATATACCTACTTAGACTGTGTTATGTTTTTAGAATGTTTAAACGTTACAAGTTTTTGTGTGCTTTGTAGTTGTGCGTATCTCCGAAACTAATAATGACAGATGTATACCATTAGATGTAATCTCTTCTTCAGTCTTCTTGTTCTTTCCGAACTGGTGGTAGACTCATGACGTTCAGTAAGAAATTGTAACAATTTTTATGCCGAATAAAATATTTTGAATTGATTTTGATTTGATTCACACTATTTAATTATTTCTATAAGAACTGTTACTTTTATTCGACAAACCTCGGTGTTACTTTATCAAATCAAATATAAAATGTTTAGAACTTAGGTTGCATGCAAGTGAAATAATATGTAACATGTTTTTTTACTTTAATATTTCTGTGACGTCACAAACAACGTGTAAACCTTGTATTCAGCCCTTTGCCCACTGCTGGGCAAGGGCCTTCAGTAAGAGGGGGATCATCCCATAGTCTATAACGCTGGCCAAGTATGAGTTGGACAACTGCAAAGGTGAATAATACTACTAATAGTAAAAATACGACTATTGCTAATATACATTTTATGTAATTGACATAACAACCGTATATTTAAATAAGAGATTTAATGTGAAATTCTTTAAAATTTATTCCCAAGTTGTACTGAGTTAAATATTTGAATAGTAAAATTATATTAAGTTGAATGCATTGTGAAAGTAGTTAAAAGAAGAATACAGTAAGTTTAAATTAGATAAGATACCGCAGTATACCTAAGAATCTCGTGAATTAATTTAATATTTAGTTCAAAATATCAAAAATAGCATCTAAAACAATCGTGGGCGTGTGAAAGACTAAGGTTTTTCCCGAAAATCCGAAAGGATAGTTTCATTTATAATGTCAAGTATTCGCGTAAACATAAGAAAGTATTAAAAAAAAATAGTTAAATATTTTTCCGATGGATGCAAAAGAGTTCGTAGTATACTATAAAATTAAAAATGAAAAAGTGCTAATTTATTACAGCCTAGCTTCTACATTAGCCCGTTCCATTTGGCAACATCGACGCTAAAGGCATTTGCATGAATTTATCTGAATTATGAAAATATGACTTGGACCAAACGTAGCAAAGTGTATAAAAACTACTGATTTTTTTTAAAGAAAGTATACTGAAAGTGAAGTATCTGTAACATATTCTTGCTAACACGTAGTTATAATCTAGAAATCGTGAAGTAATGACGAAAATCTTCTTTGATTAGATTTTATCATTAATGAAATGATTAAATTAATTATTAAATTAAATTAGGCGTAGCCAAAAAACCGAAGATTATGAAAGTTACAGTTCCTAATTAGGAACTCAAAGAAAGTATTGGTAAGAATGAAATATTCAATTTCACAAATTACAATAATTTGTGTCTTCGTCTTATTTTATTATAATTGATATCAATTCGTCTTATTTTATTATAATTATTATGAAATTCTAAGTAAAAATAAATAAACTTTTGTTTTTCCTGTTGCCAAATTATATTTTTGATTTTGTGAATAAAGAGAAAGCTAACTCATGTACAGTAAAGTCATCGTAAAAGTATGTCATATTGTTTCAACGTTAACATAAAGCTGTTTTCGGAATTTCTTTAAAGACTTCACTGGGCCATAGTGTTTTTAATTAATGATCGATGCTATCCAAAATAATGAACGTCTGTTCCCAGTTATGATTTTCAACAGTTTACGTTTGTAAAGTTGTGTCTCAGAGCACACACTTTACTCACTTTTTCCGTTTTCTGTATTCCTTTTTAATATTCTATTAGTTTTGAATTTCAACTTAATTCAAGACGCTACTGCTTTTTTAAACCTTATGTTTTGTTACTCTCTGAATCAAGGCATTGTGTGTAATATAAAGTTAATAATTTCGTAACATGTATCTCTTAATGTATTAAATCTCTAATAAAATCTATATAGAAATCAAATGTTGTTCGTTAGACTCGCAAAATAGCAACAGGATATTGATTAATTATTTTTAAAAACATTGAGAAAATCCAAAAAAATATTGAAAAGTTCAGAACATTTTATTTTATATTATAATACGCCTTAAAACTAACCTTAGTATAGGGTCACTACTATGAAATAAAAACCAAAAAGAAATAAGAATGCAATCCGTGTTATAAAACACGTCTAAAATGTGCACTAAGTTTCAGTCTCTTCGCCTTTCTACCTTGTGAATGTACCTTTTACGACATAAAAGGCAGGCACTACGCACTGCCATAACAATAGTGATCAAGAAGCGTACTTAAAGTGTGCTTTTCCTGTAAAATACTGTCGAAAATCTGAAAGTTTTTGTAATATGTGTATTATATTGTTTATAATAAGTTATTTTTAAGTATGAAGTGGGACAAATTTTAGATTATATAATGATAACTGAATAATTTTTTAAAATTTTGTAAGGGAAATCGATCATTTCTCAATTAAGTGTTATAGAACTCATCATATCTATGTTTATCTATACTTAATACTATAAAGCTGAAGAATTTGTTTGTTTGTTTGGTTGAACGCGCTAATCTCAGGAACTACTGGTCCGAATTGGAAAATTCTTTTTGTGTTGGATAGTCCGTTTATCGATGCTATAGGCTATATTACATCACGGTGACCAATAGGAGCAGAGAATGAAAAATGTTGCAAAAACGGGAAGGGCGGGCGTTAGTACTGCGAGGTGCCATACCGCGCGACTTAGAAAGAATTTGGTTTCCAGTCTTTAGAACGTGTGCGAAGCCACGGGAAATGCTAGTATAACATATATCTTTAGACCTTATAATTTATCTAGTAGACAAGAACTGTTAAAACGTACTTACCTAATAGATGGACTAACTCAAGCAAAACGAGGGCAAGTCGCTAGTATAACATAAAAGTAAAGCAATAAAATAATTTTTTATTTATTTTCCAAGTACCAAGCGACTTTCCATACCAATTCACAAAGAATGATAAATTTCAATAAGATCTCATATCGATAACAGTCTCAAAAACTTGAGCAATTTCCGTTTCGTTTTCATCTTTCATATTACAATTGTTAAAACTACTGCGTTGAGTGTAACCCGACAGACTAAGAAACTTGGCAGCCGTCCTAGATATGTTAGCAGAAACCGGAAGCTAGCAATCATAAAGAAAAAGTTATATGTTAATTTATAATTTAGTGCCTATTGTCAGATTTAATTTCAAAATTTGAAAAAAAAATATATATAATCACAATTAAATTTCAAATTATCAATTTAAAACAAAAACTTGTTAGGTATTCTACATGAATTGATAGAAATATTTAATTATATTTAGATAGGAATCTAAAAAGACCTAAGTTCGGGGTCGTGACTAGGTACGTTTTAACAGTTAGTATAGATATTTTTTAAGGGATGATTTTTTACCGCAGTTAATATTAACCTATATTGACCCGGATAACCAAGATTCATCAAAACAGTTCAGTGGTTTTCTCGTAATTCGAACAGACAGACGAACAGACAAATATTTTAAAAAACTATAAATTCGGCCACTGGATTGATAATAACAACTAAACTGAATAGATTTTCTAAAACTAGTTGATGAACAGATTCGACTCCATTATAATTTTATTACTCCATGACTCCAGACTCCATTATTTTTTATTCTATACATATGAGAGAACCTACTTCACCCAAATTAACCATCAACAATAAAATTAAAATAGACTTAAAGAAACAATATTAGGATTCGCAAATACCTACTTTGTAATAACATTATGACTTTCATAGTCATCAATTATATTTAACTCGACAATAGCTGAATAGCTGGTCGTAACTAAGATATTTCGAGAGTCATACAAACATATGTTAGACGTGAGCTGGCATAAGGTCTCTCAATACGCCTTAGAAGGCATTAAGGACTTGGTCTACAGTTAAATCTTTTTTTTATTATTCACAACAAGCAATATAATTATTATTTATTTATGTAATAATATTGAATTAATTACAAATGTCATATTTACTGCAAATATGTTGGACATTAACACAGAACACAATCTAGTTCTATGATAAGCTACGAGTCTTATATTATGTATACGTTATACTTAATAAACTACACATATTATATAACTTTAAATACATACATATTATAAATACATAATATAAAGAACCATGACTGCAGTACAAATATTCGTGCTAATAAAATTGAATGCCCCAGCAGGACTCGAACCCATGACTGCTAGCGGTTCACTACAAACAGTCAAATTAAATTATTATTGAAAATTAAGTTTAAATTTCATTAATCTATCGCTTATACTTTGGACGGTACGCAAACTTTTACGAAGGTAGGTAGCATAAAGCTCGTAGCGACGTTCATAGCGCGTCAACGCGGACGTGATATGTCACACTTATATGATGGATTTGCCCAATAGTTGTGATGTCTTTGTTACTTTACCATTCATAACAATAAAATACAAACAAATATTGCATGTTGAAGCCTTTTATTTCGAAGCTCTTATTTCGCTTTTATTCGAAACGTAATATGATCTATAAAATAGTTATAGGTATAAAATATGTGTATAACGTATTTCTTTTACAATCCGTTTCATATAGGAAACACATGAAAATTTCTGATATCAACAATTATATGAAGCAAGGAAATTTGGGATGGAGATAAAATAGAGGCAACTTTATTCGATGTACACAATCGAAACTGTCAGAGTCTGGGTCCATTGTGGGGTATAAAATAGCATGAAACCTCAACCAATATTTAAAGCTAATCGTATGACCTAATTTAGTTAACCACTGGAAGGATGTTTGTTGGCATGTTGTTTTTTTTTAAATCAATGAATAATCGTCGACATTGCGTCGGCCTTATAGCTTCTATACCATGAAATATTGATTTTACCTGAAATTTTACAAAAAATAAAAATAGTTTTAAACAATATTCTGATTATATAAAAAATACATAGATACTAAACTAACTTTAGACAAAATTTAAAAAAAAAAATAAAAATTGTTTGTTTTTTCTTTTATGTGAGCACCTTATATATTATAATATGGATTTATTAAAAAGCTGTTAATTTGAAATTAAAAACATATTAAGTACTTCAATTTTATTCATATGTATAGATGTAAGTACCTTATATTGTATTATAATATGCATTTAGTAAAAAGCTGTTAGTTTGAAATTAAAATCAGACTTTAATTTCATCAATATGTATAGACTACCACTTCTCAACGCCATTTATTAATCTGTGATCAACGATGCTGGTGTCTTAATTAGAAAGCTGTTTGCTGACCCAAATAAATTAAAAAAAAAACAGATTTGCTTATCAAATATTACACATAAAATTTCTAGTTATTCTAAGTGCTTCTGCGAACATATTTAGTGACCTACGTTGTATGAATTATATACGATGTTACATAACAGCATGTTTCGTATATAGCATGCCACAAATAAATAAATTAAATGTATTGATTAACGTACCATAATTAGAACTCCTCGAAGTACTCTAAACTACCTAAGCAGTAACACTAACCTAAAACAAACATGGTGGCAATACTCTATTAACTTCATAGAGTAACTGAAGCCAAAGCGCAAAAGTTTACTCCAACTTTATCCAAGTTAAGCACCGACAACAAACGATAGGATGACCTAAGGTTGTATTACTTTACGCTGATTGTGATGTTTAAAGGAATGATTTGTGCGAAAGTTACTAGAATTATTCATAGTATTTTCTTTTCTTAAACCTTTATAAGTAAAGTATTAAAGACATACAATTACTAGGTCAGTAAATTGAATAAATGGTTCAAATGTATCCTAATATTAATTATCATTTTATTTATTAAATTATGAAATAATGATTTTTTTTTCTATTTTTACCAATTAAAAGATGTTTAGTATAACTTAGACAAGAAAAGTTTCTGCCCATTAAGCCTTACTTTATTATAAATATCTTAAATATTCATAATACAGTAACGTAAAAAGCTTATAGCCTTAAAAATATCTAGTATAATACAGGTAGTATTATAAACTTATTTAAATAACATTAATTTAAAGCTTCTTTAAAGTGACTTTATATATTTCATATACAATAAAAAAATCTTATTTTTAGATATTATTGTGTGGTACCAAACATCTAACTCTGAGCTGTAATATAAGGAATCGTAAAAAATTTCAATTTGGTACAACGATTCTTTTCATCTCTCAGATACAGTTTTTATGAGATACTACTATTTTTACATCAATAAAATTTCCAGAAATCTCGTCTCAAAACACGAATAAGCAATCCCTTTAGAACAAAATATTCATAGAAAAAATAAGAAAGACAAAGTTTATTTCATCGCACATCACAGAAAGATATAGAGAATATGTTCAAACATTAGTTTGTATATCGAATATAGTTTAGAATATGTCACTTTACAACGTGACGTGGCATAAAAC
The DNA here is from genome assembly GCA_905231865.2 of Boloria selene. Lineage (NCBI taxonomy): Eukaryota > Metazoa > Arthropoda > Insecta > Lepidoptera > Nymphalidae > Boloria > Boloria selene. The sequence continues at coordinate 9,713,044 of HG993147.1, forward strand.
ATGTGAAAATTGTTGAGAAATGGAACGTATTCTGAATATCGATGCAAGATAAACCTTATTATAGGAAGGAAATTGACATTATGTCGAAATATTGCCACAAGTAAAATAAATTGCACTATGAGACATATATTTTGATGGTAGATGGTGAACTAACATACCTTTCGAACTGTTATTATATAAGCTTCTCGCATAGCATATAAAAATAAAAAATAAAATATGTTGGGGCATTATTACACACAGCGCCATCCAGTTCCATGGTAACCTACGAAGAAAGCTTGTGTTACGGATACCTAATAGTTAATATACCACATAAATGTCAACGATGGGAGAATATATAAACACTCAAACTGTTATACACTTATTTATTTCATCTTTCTTATTTAAACACACCACATATATAATCACTAAATCACATTATCTAATTTACTAATATTTCACTTATTCACTTCACTTTAATATTACACACAATGTCACTTTAGGTTATGCACCACAACGTAACTACCACAGGAATGGCCGTTCTTATTGACAAACTCCGTATTTATAGAGAGTAATCAAAGTGGGGAATGACAGCTAGCTGTCAACGCAGTGTCCAACTTCCGTTTTGATATTGTTGCCAACACGGCCATGCTGCACGGTGACTGTCCCAGGCACCCCACGAGTCTGGATCTAAACACTGAAAATATTCGTATATATTATAATAAGAAATTACATTGATCCTTTGCCATCAGGTACCTTGTTGAACACCAATGATTGTTGCAAAGGCCGCCTGCACTTAAAGAAACTCTGTTGCACTTAAGTGTCCCAGGCACGTCTTTATACCAATCACAGGTTTTACTTCATCTTAACATAATATAATACTAGTGCAACGAGGAGGAATGTTTCTCAAGACCACCTACACCTAAAGGAACACTGTCACACTTAGCGAGCTAGGATAGTCTTTCATTCAAAACTGCTTGTACTTAAAGGAACACTGTCACACTTAAGCTTTGCCAAGCAGAGTTTGAATCCAAATAAATGTTACACTAAGTACCATATATGTGATGATATATTTTTAGAGTTTAGATTAGACTCGCTGAACATTCAGACATAATAAAGGAGGACGGATATAATAACACATACCTTGCCAACACGGAGCATACAAATTAAAAGAAAATAAAGAGTCTATTCAGCGTCCCAATCGTCTATACAAATCCAAGGCTTCATATTTTCGGCGGCTATTACACCCGTATAAGGCTTCTGACTCCTCTCGCTTCCTCTTAAATCAACTACTTCGTACCGATCGTGTCCTAATACTTTTCTAACTTTGAATGGTCCCTTGTAAACTGGCAATAGCTTTCTGCTTTGACCCTCGTTAGTTTGACTTGGTATTTTGATCAAAACTAAACTACCCTCTTCATATATTCTTGCCTTTGTTCTTAATTTATCGAATCTGTTTTTATTGTATTGTGCACTGTTTTTAATATTCTCCTCAACTGTCTTACGTAATGCTGTTATATCCGTTATGTTCTCGCTGTCTAGATTTGGAGCTAAAGCATCACTGTCTGTACGTAATCTATATCCTAATAGGACTTCTGACGGAACAGCATTTATAGTTTTATGTATAGTACTATTTAAGCCTTGCTGTAATACTTTAACATACTGATCCCAATTGTCGTCTGTTGTATTTGCACCTACCGTTCTCATAGCTTCTAGGATAGTTTTATTAAATCTTTCTACTTGCCCGTTTGAGCGAGGCATGCCAGTAGCCACTGTATGTATATGTATGTTTTTACCATTACAATAATTTTTAAAATTGTTCGAGGTAAAGCATGTACCTGCATCAGAAATAATTCTTCTAGGGTTTCCAAATATTTTTGAAATATCATCTAACTCCTTAATTACATTATTTGTTTCTGTCGATGGTACCGGTGAAATAAGAACGAACTTCGTGAATGCATCAACGAAAACGAGAAGATACCGATTTTTATGTTTTGTTAATACAAATGGACCTATGTGATCAATATGAATTGTATGAAATGGTTGAGCATATTTAGGCAGCGGATATAGTTGTCCTTCTTTGGGGCCACCTTTATTTTTGTAATATATACAATTAATGCAATTTTTAATATATTTTTTTACAGTGCGACGCATTCTGGGAAACCAATATCGATTCCTTATCCTTTCTAGGGTTTTATCGAGGGCAAAATGCCCTATGTCGTCGTGATTATATTTTATAATCTGCCAAATACATTTTTTTGGTACAACCCAACGACGACCGCAACATGTTCTTTTGTAAACTTTATTTCCCAATAATTCGTATTCATTAAATATAGTTTTGTTATGGTCGGCCTCTCCTGATTCTAATATATTCTTAATCTTCGTTATTTCAGGGTCTTGTAATTGCACAGACAATAACCAATCTGCTTCAGTTATTGATAGTAATAATTCAGTTTCTGATTTTCCGCCAGTGTGAATCGGATTCCTGCTGAGGGCGTCCACATGTTGCATTCGTGTGCCCTCTTTATGTATTATTTCAAAAGAGAATTCTTGAGTTGATAATACCCAACGAGCAATACGAGGGATGATTTCCTTCTTAGTAAGGGCAAATTTCACAGAATTACAATCCGTAACAATTTTAAATGTTGTGCCTAGTAAGTATAATCTAAATTTCTGTAATGCGCATACTATAGCTAGCAATTCTAATTCAAATGAATGGTATTTCTTTTCATCTTCAGAGGTTTGTCTACTGTAATAGTGAACTGGTTTCTCACCTTCGTCCGTCATTTGCATTAAAATACTGGCAATGCCATCTCTACTTGCATCTGTATATAATATAATTTGTTTACTTGGGTCATAAATAGTTAATATACTCTGAGAAGTAAGTTTACTTTTTAATAATTCGAAAGCCTCCTGTTGAGAGTTTCCCCATGACCATGCTACGTCTTTCTTTAATAATCTTGTTAGGGGAATGGAAATTAATGCGCAATTCTTAATAAACTTGCGGAAATAGCTAATAAGACCAATGAATTGTCGAACTTGATGAACTGTTTTAGGCACAGGAAAATTTTGCACAGCTTCTATTTTTGATTCACTTGGCATTACACAGTCAGGTCTTATCTTATAGCCAAGGAATTCAATTTCAGATTTAAAGAAATGACATTTCTTGAGATTCAATGTTAGGCCATTTTCACGAAATATTTCTAAAATTTGTTCTAGTAATGATAAATTTTCTTCTATTGTTTCACTTATTATGTAAACGTCATCCAAATAAACGATTACTTTACCAAAACGTAAATTTCCCAGAACTTTATTCATCATTTGTTGAAAACACGATGGTGCATTTACTAAGCCAAATGGGAGCCTCAAGAACTCATAATGACCATCCTCTGTAATGAACGCGGTTTTCTCTATAGAGTCTTTGTTCATTGCGATTTGATAATATCCGCTCTTTAAGTCTAAGCTAGTAAAATATTTATAGCCTTGCAGTCTGTCTATCAAATCTTCAATACGTGGCATAGGGTACTTGTCTTTAACAGTAATTTTATTTAATAGACGATAATCAATACACAGCCTTTTCTCTCCATTCTTTTTATCCACAAGTAACGCTGGGCTTGCATAAGGTGATTTACTTTCACGGATTATGCCGTAAAATTGTAGTTCCGCTACCATTTCACGAATAATTTTCCTGTTAACGTTGGGTGACCTGAAAGGCCTACATTGTACTGGCTGAGTGCTAATCAAATCAATTACCATCTCATGATTGTTTACCTTTCCTAATTCTTTTACATTCGTTGCAACACAATCTCTATATTTTGTAAATAACTTTAGTAATTGACTGTGATGAGTATCTGTATTTAATTTAAGTTCATTTAGATGAAGACAAGATTCAGCGTAATCAAATCTCAATGCATTACCAGTTCGCGTGTACATCAAGTCTTCTCGTTCAGTAATATTTCTTCCGATCAAAATATCGCAGCCAACAATCTTGTCAATAATGAATAAATCTACATTAGATAACTGAACCGAATCAATTTTCATAGTAACGTTCACTTTAAATTTAACAGATTTAGTGCCTTCTTCAGAAAATCCTTGTAGTACCACTGGTGCAGGTAAGAGAATTTTCTCTAAAGAATGTTTTTCTATCAAAAACTCAGATATTAGAGAGCAACTACTTCCTGTGTCTATAAATGCTTCATGGGTAAAATTATTTATGTTTATGTTTTTAATGAATTTATCTCGGGAATTTGATGTTGAGATGAATTTAGTTTCCTGTTTTTCAGGTTTCACAAAATTTTTCTTAAAGCACACAGTTTCTACATGTCCTCTTTTACCGCAGAAATCACACTTGTTAGCTTCACACTGATAGCGTTTGTGATTTCCCCCACAAATATAACATTTAGTTAATTTCCGAACTGAGGTTGTTTGAGTATTATTCAGCTGATCTGATATCTTTGCCTCAGTAGACGTAGATGGCTTTCCAATATGTTGTTCCTTGTTAATATTAACTCGAGATTGATTATTATCAAACCCGCTATTTTGCTTCGAGGTCTTCTTATAAATGCGGCTGTGTAAGAAGCTGGCCAGGCTATCGCATGTATTAAAATTACTGGCCTCTATAGTGGCTCCAATATTGCTATCTGCAATATTTCCTACAATTATCGAGATAATATCCTTTTCCGAAAAGTTCAAATTCAATTTATCTATTTTACATTTTTGTTCGAAATAAAATTCATATAAAGGTTGATTTTCAAGCGGTTTCTTGTTAATTATTTCTTTTAACAATTCAAACATATTTCTATTTATTTGAAAACTAGAGGCTAATTTCAACTTCCATTGATTCCATTTCCATGATGGCCATTCGCTTACTGTACGTACTAAAGAGTCATACCATACTTTAGCCGAACCCTTCAATTTATTCAATGCCTGATAGCGGATCATTTCATCAGACCAAGCAAACGTTACAGCGTATGTTTCGATAATGCTGAGCCATGAATTAATGTCATCTTTCAAGGGGTCGAACTCCGGGATAATGTTGTTTAAAGTAATGACATTAGTAGTACTCACAGTTCTGGTATCAGCTTTACGTGATACCTTTTTTGCCCGTGGTGGTGATGGCGTGGCAGCACTAGAGCTGCTAGAAGAGGATCGTGAGCGAGCCCTCTTACGGCGTGATCTGTTTCTTCCCATAATCCACTTCCTTAGTTATCCCACTTCTGATGTCAACGATGGGAGAATATATAAACACTCAAACTGTTATACACTTATTTATTTCATCTTTCTTATTTAAACACACCACATATATAATCACTAAATCACATTATCTAATTTACTAATATTTCACTTATTCACTTCACTTTAATATTACACACAATGTCACTTTAGGTTATGCACCACAACGTAACTACCACAGGAATGGCCGTTCTTATTGACAAACTCCGTATTTATAGAGAGTAATCAAAGTGGGGAATGACAGCTAGCTGTCAACGCAGTGTCCAACTTCCGTTTTGATATTGTTGCCAACATAAATATAATTTTAAGTACATACATAATATAGTACAAACATCCGAGTTTAGCAAATGAATACCCCCAGCGGGACTCGAACCCGCGACCGCTGGGGCAAGAAAGTAGGGCCACTACAAACTGCGCCAAACGTGTCGTCACATATATTTTGCGCTGGTCTCAAGTGCTTTGTTTAAACATTGCAAAGTTGCTTTATAAGAATGCATAGTTTGAGTCGAAACAATTCTTCATAAAGTAAAAGTTCATATTTTATTTGAAACATTAATTAACATCATTATAATTTTGCTACACACTGCCTCAAGTTTTCATACACATATGTTTAGAAGTACCACTTAATGTATTGGGAGAAAACGTCTAGACACTGGCCTCTTATCTGTTTCTATATGTCACGTCGATCAGTCGTTAAGAAACATAGAAGAATTATTATTATATACTATACAGTAAAGTTTTAGCGCGTACGAAGTCGCGGGTTCCGCTAGTAAATGTATACATAAACTAGAAAAATTACATACTTAAACCTTCCTCTTAAATCACACTGTCTATTAAAAAAACCGCATCAACATCCGTTGCGTAGTTTTAAAGATCTAAGCATACATAGGGACAGGCAGACAGCGGGAAGCGACTTTCTTTTATACTATGTAGTGACTACTATACATGTGATTAAAATTGTGTATCTATGACTTTAACTATATAGATATATGTATCGAAAAATCCATGAATCGCATGCTCATAAAATATATAGGTTATAGCTTATCGTATTCGATGTCTATACAGAGTAATATGGTTTGTGACGCGTGTGGCGTTATCAAATTTGAGCGAGACAACAAAATTGTGTTGATACGATGCTGCCAAATGAATTTTCGATTTCCCATACCTTACTATGGTTACAAATCCAGATTAAAATAGCAATTTAAAATTTTTATACTTTCTTAGATTTACGCAAATATTTGAAGTTTAAATTAATATTTCTGGTCTCTCGTGTGATTGTTGTAAAGCATTCGAAATAACACGAAAACATCTGAAAAGGCAGTTTTATTTAAAACTAGCATTTCCTGCGGCTTCGCACGCGTTCTAAAAACCGGAAACCAATTTCTTTCTGAATCGCGCGGTATGATACCTAATAGAACTCCTATTAATCGTAGCGTGATATAATATAGCCTATAGCCAACAAACAAACAAACTCTTCAGCTTTATAATTAGTATAGATCTAAATGTTTTTTATACTTATTTATGTTTTAATTGATTGTATTATAATACCAGAAAAAACAGACAAGCGACTATGGAACCCTGAATCTGCTGAAACTTTATCTGCGATAATAATAAATCTCCATTCACAAAGACAATACCAAATCAAATTTTGCAAAAATAATATTAAAAAAATAATGATCAAAGTATCAAAATATATAATGTATAACATCTATACAGATAAACAAATTGAAGTGTCTGTTTGTATTATCTAAATAATAGCTTTATACTAAACTATCCTTTCCCGCGGCTTCGCGCGCGTTCTAAAGACTGGACCTGGAGAAACCAAATACCTCCCGTTTTTGCAACATTTTTCATTGATGCTCCGCTCCTATTGGTCGTAGCGTGATATAATATAGCCTATAGCCTTTCTCGATAAACGGACTATCCAACACAAAAATAGCGCATTCAACCAAACAAACAAACTCTTCACCTTATAATATTAGTAAAGATGTAAATGGAATTACATATTTACGGTAAAAGTAGTGTCAATTACTCTGTGAGAATAACGAATAGTAAATAAATATGTTGGGACATTGTTACACACAGCGCCATCTAGTTCTGTGGTAAGCTACAAAGAAAGCTTGTGTTACGGATACTAGATAGTTCATATACTACATAATTAAGCTTAAATACATAAATATTATAAATATAAATTAATTCCCCCAGCGGGAGTCGAACCCGTGACTGCTGGCGCGAGAAAGTAGGGTCACTGCAAACTGCGCCAAACGTGTCGTCAAACACCAATTTAAGTCACGCAAAATATTTGTAACGCTGCTTTATAAGCATAAGCTTATTTAGCTAACATTGTACCGAAAAAAAAATATGAGAACTAAACGTAAGTGGAGCGGTTTTAACGCGGAGACAACGTTTTTGTATCGAATGTTATGAATATTTTATTTTGAATGTTTTTTGATACGACTTCATTTCTTGAACTGTGCTTACGTAATGGTCATATGATCTTTGTATTGGTAGCTTTTTAGCGAATTTGTGCGTGTACATAATATGTAAGTAAATAAAATATATGTATATATATATATATTTTTTTTTTGAAATTACTTTCGTACGTAAATAAAACTAAAAAAAATTTTGTAGTTTTGAAGTATAAGTTTTTCATAAATAATTAGTTTAAAATACTCGTAAATAGATTTTTACTAAATTCTTATTAAATTATAAACGATACTTATAAGAAAATCAGTATCAGTCTGTCTGTCTGTTTATCTGTTCCGGAAACTCTCTGAAACGGCTGTATTATTCTGTATTATTAAAAGTCCACATTAACGATATAAAAACAGAAAGCGATTGTAAAAGGCAATTTGGACTTGCATTATTTCTGATCTTTCTTCCTACTCATTACATCTAGTTTGTTCAAAGACACGAGTTATATTAGCTCGCTTGCCAAGTTGTAAATATTGGTCAAGAAAACATTATTACACCGAGCCGGTGGTAGCTTACTCAGTACTCACAGACTTACAGACTGACTTATAATTTTGATAATGTAAAAATGACGATTCAAAAGAGCTTGTAAAAGTCTATTTGAATAAAGAATATTTTGATTTGATTTGATTTGATTTGATTATGTTTATGAGATAAGATCAACCCTATTAGTGCAACACTAATTTATTTTTACCTAGCAACTGCCTTCTGCTGCGCTCACATTTATTTTCCTAGTGTTTTTAGCTTGTTTTGTTTAAAATAGAATTAGTCCGTTCCGAGGTTCTAGTCCATTATAATATATTTTTTTAATAAACCCATACTAATAGTAATATTATAATTACCAACGTAATTTTGTCTGTCTTTCTGTTACCTTTGACATCTGAGACCTTTTACGCTTACTTTGCTGAAGCGATTTAGATGAAATTTAGTATGGTGATAGTTTCAGTCCTAGGGAAGAAAAAAGAATATTTTTTATTTCGAAAATCATTCCTCAAAGGGAGGAAATACAAAAGAAGGGTTGAATTTAAATGGATCATTAATTTACAAGTATGCATACATGTACCTATAATGATTACAGTTATTTTCTTCAAAACGTATCCAAAGATGAACCCGAACAAAAAGATTTTTTCAAATTGGACCAAATTCTTACATATTAGATTAGTTTCTGTACAGTCTATTTTCAGTACAAATTTCAGTTTATGAACTGAAATTTATATTTATTATACCAATAATAATTAAAACGAATTATATTATAAAAATTATTAACATTTCTATTAAAACATATTTTTCCCAAAAACACTGCTTTGAAATATTTATTACCTTCTAACCACTTAAAACATAAAATAATAGGCTACGTAAAAAAGAATTCACAAGTATAAAATATGTTTGAATCGTGCAGTTAGTAACCTAATAAAATGGAATGGAAATGATCATAAAATTATTTAAATATGGTATGAATGAGTGCCAATAAGCTAACAGATGTTGTGTATTGTAATATCGCATATATATAAACTGTGGGTATGTAAGTAGACTATTTCTATAGTATTAAAAGCGTTACAATTTTGTATGTAATTCTACAATATTGACAAGTTTTCAGACGTTTCTCCGAAACTAATAATGACAGATGTATACTTTCATTAGATGTAAATTTTCTTCACTATTTAGATAATTCTATAAGCGCAGTAATTTTTATTCGAGAATCCTCGGAGTTACTTTATCAAATTAGACATAATATGTTTAGAACATTGTTCCTTACATGCTCTTGCAACCGATCTTGATAAGGTTGCATGCAAGTAAAATAATATATAACATATTTTTTTTACTTTAATATTTCTGTGAAGTCACAAACAACGTGTAAAACTTGTATTCAGCCCTTTACCCACTGCTGGGCAAGGGCCTCCCTTCAATACGAGGGAGATAAGCCCATAATCTATTACGCTGGCCAAGTGCGAGTTGGCGGACATCAAAAAATTTACTTTGTCTTTGCCCACTGCTAGGCAAGGACCTTCAGTACGAGGGGGATCATCCCATAGTCTACAACGCTGGCCAAGTGTGAGTTGGCGGACAACTTTGTAGGTACTTGTTTTCTTTAGTAAATTTTGGTCTTTCCAAAATTTACTAAGGAAAGCAAAGGTGAATGACTATTGCTAATATACATTTTATGCAATTGATATAACAAACGTATATTTAAAAAAGAGATTTAATGTGAAATTCTTTAAAATTTATTCCCAAGTTGCACTGAGTTAAATATTTGAATAGTAAAATTATATTAAGTTGAATGCATTGTGAAAGTAGTTAAAAGAAGAATACAGTAAGTTTAAATTAGATAAGATACCGCAGTATACCTAAGGGCTAAGAATCTCGTGAATTAATTTAAATGTTTGGTTCAAAATATCAAAAATAGCATCTAAAACAATCGTGGGCATGTGAAAGACTAAGGTTTTTCCCGAAAATCCGAAAGGATAGTTTCATTTATAATGTCAAGTATTCGCGTAAACCTAAGAAAGTATTAAAAAATATACTTAAATATTTTTCCGATGTATGCAAAAGAGTTCCTAGTACTATAAAAAAATGAAAAAGTGCTAATTTATTACAGCGTAGCTTCTACATTAGCCCGTTCCATTTGGCAACATCGACGCTTAAGGCATTTGCATGAATTTATCTGAATTATTATGAAAATATGACTTGGACCTAATGTAGCAAAGTATATAAAAACTGCTGATTTTTTTAAAGAAAGTATACTGAAAGTGAAGTATCTGTTACATGCTGCTTGCTAATACGTAGTTATAATCTAGAAATCGTGAAGAATTGAGGAAGATATTCTTTGACTAGATTTTATCATTGATGAAAACGCCTATGTAAGGCGTAGCCAAAAAACCGAAGATTATGAAAGTTACAGTTCCTAATTAGGAACTCAAAGAAAGTATTGGTAAGAATGAAATATTCAATATCACAATTTACAATAATTTGTGTCTTCGTCTTATTTTACTATAATTGATATCAATTCGTCTTATTTTATTATAATTAATATGAAATTTTAAGTTAAAATAAATAAACTTTTGTTTTTCCTGTTGCCAAATTATTTTTTTGATTTTGTGAATAAAGAGAAAGCTAACTCATGTACAGTAAAGTCATCGTAAAAGTATGTCATATTGTTTCAACGTTAACATAAAGCTGTTTTCGGAATTTCTTTAAAGACTTCACTGGGCCATAGTGTTTTTAATTAATGATCGATGCCATCCAAAATAATGAACATCTGTTCCCAGTTATGATTTTCAACAAACATTGTACTGTACAACATACTTGTCGTACGTATATACTCGTAGATACGTAACGTACTGATATTTTTTTACGTATTTCAATTAATACTGTATCTAAAAGTTTATTCTTAAGCTTTAGTACATACGAAATAAGCAATTATAACTAACTGACTAAGTAACTAAGACTAATAAGCTAATTTAAGTTTCTTATGCTATAATATATCAATATGTATAATTAAAAGAGACTATATAATAAGCCTTGAAGTGAAAAATACATTGAACTACTCGAGTTATTTGTGAGCGCTCAAGACTTTCTAGGACGCTTGTCGTTTTTGCGATGGACGTTTATAACTTTCGCAATAAAATAAAACCATGGGACATTTTCTTTACAACTTTTTTGCTGACATAAGTGCATGAAATGAAATATTACCAGAATTAAGGAGATTTCTTTTATTAAATGACAACAATTAATGTTTTGTAATAATAAAATGTTCGTATATTTTTTAAGCACACTAACAATATACATATTATAACATTTCAGATAATCTTATTCTCTATATAAAGCAAGAGTCTGATATGTATATCTATTACTAGTGTACATAGCGTTCACTGTATACAATAGTTAAAAGTAATTATTAATATTTTGTTAAAAATCTGTTACAATTATTCTAGATTAAAATTATGCTACATTTTTTTAAAGTTATCTAATAGCTTCCGTATAAAAACAGAGTAGGTATCATGAAAAATGTCAATGCCAGGAATCGATTTCTGTAAATTATTATATTTTACACAGTAGGTAAATTATACTGTACTGTACATATTCAATTACATATATAACAAGTTATAAGCTAATACGTTTTACCAACGCATTACTAAAAATAATTCATATGACATCACTATGAAACAAATAGTTGTTATATATAAAAAATCAAATATTTCAGTCAAAAATATCAAACAGAAATTTATTTTTACAGTATATAATAAACAGGTTCAAATACAACTATGATTTTAATTAATTAATACGAAATTTCTACATTATTTAACGATAAACACAACTAAAGCGCTCGTTCTAAAATGACACTAACTTAATTTAAGCTTAATTCAAGCCTAAAGCCATGATTGATGGGTCTAGGACCCCTTTATACAGGGTATTCATAATTTATCAAGGACAAATTGCTAACAACTCAGTAACAATTGGAGTTTTTAACGGACATCCTCAGCCATTAATCATGCCAAGCCTTTCATTCAAGCTTGTAATAGAATTTTATACATAGATAGCGATCAATCATTCAATATAAAATCATTTTGTCAAAAATGCATAAGATGTGCTTTATCGTCTCTACTCGGGTACGTGGGTTCGATTTTAAACAAAAAGCTTACTGTTTCCTTCAAGTATGTTCGATGCTTCAGGAAATATAACATTTTGTAATGTTTTGAAGTTATGTTTTACCCAAGTAGTAACTTTTACTATATTTAATTCAAATTTAGTTAATTCAAATCTGCAGAAATTTCAAGAAACTGCCAGTTTACATTAAAGAGTAGAGCTCTTTTGAGGGAACCAAAAACACGGGAATCATAATAATAATTATAAATCATTAGTTTACGAGAACAAAGCCCTAAAACTAATTTAGTGTAAGTTTATACAAACAAATTAATTACCAGGATTTTTTTGTAATATTTATACACGTTATTTACACCTTAGTTAATACGTATTATTATTTTGTTGATCTTTTTACGTGGAGTATTTAAAAAAATATGGGTATATTCCAATAGTAAAATAAATGTTTTGTGCTATATATTTAGACGTGTTAAGTAGCTGGTGATTTTTTCTTCAGAATAATGTATAAAAAACCTCAAAAAATCTGTAATTTTATAAACCGAAAATCGTTCACCCCAAATGACTTTTCTCTTTTTTGGAATCTGTTAATAACGGAGCGACGTAACTACTGATAAATTTTAACATACATGAATGTCATTTACATTATTAAAGGGTCTAGCCGGATAAGTATAAGGGATCGGCCCCCAAATGGGAACCTATATCGAACCTTATGTTTAAATATCTACTTGATCTACAAATACGATTTATGTACATATCGCGACCAGATTACGTTTTGAACCAGAGATATTAGAAAAAATAACAATACGTATGACTATTTTTCAAAGTAACATATCTCAAAAACTGATTAAGCTAGAGAAGTGATACTAATGCGAGACTTTAGGTTACATTACATACTATATTATATATTTTTTTGGATTTTTTAGAATAATATTTTTCTAAAAAAATAAAAAAAATAAACAAAAAATATTTTTTATTTTTGTGTTCTCTGAAAGTGGCAATCACAAAAATAATATATGTTGTGCTCCTTTATGTGCTCTATTACTAATAAAAATTGCGTGAGAAAAATATTGGTGCAACACTAAGAAAAAAATTTAAAAAAAAAAATGATTCACACCTGTAGGCTGTATACCGTTATACTATAAGGTTAAGGTTGGTGCAACACTTCAAAAAAAAACTCATTCGCGCCAATTTTGTATAATGGTGTTTGTGACTTTTATTTTTGTGGTATTCTTTCGGGATTTTAAAATTAGTGACTTTTAAACCAAATTATTATTATTATTTAGGCAATAATGTCTGAAAAGTGTAAAAATTGTAACAAATATCTTCGTAAGATATTTGGTTTTAAAAAAGTCATAAAAACTGAAGAAGAAGCTAAAGTGTTCAGTGATTTATTTAATAAAACAGTAACAGTTTATGATGTATTCTGTAACAAGTGTCGACGTATTCCATATTATATTAATAAAGCTTCTAGTTCTAAATGTATGGAAATATGCGATGAAGCATCAGCTATTACAGGAGCGCCTGCAGAAACTTATATCAGCTCTGAAGATTCCGATAGCAGTAATGATAGTGATTTAACATATGAGTACCATCTAAGTGATAATTACTCTGTTGAAATTCCATTTCAACGTGTTACATCTAATCACAAGTATTGTATTATATGTCAAAAAACCTCTGATCTTAAGACAATATGTTTAGAAACACGAATACTAATATTCATTAAAAAACAAATATTTATACCTAAAGGTGATCGTTGCTGTTCGACACACTTAATTGGAAAATATTTTTATGAAAATGATTTAACACATCTACGCATAGTGTCTAATACCAGCACAATAGAAAAAACAGAATTCATACTATTTTTCAATGAGCTATTAAATAAATCACAGTCATCTATATTCGATAGAATGGATGAATTCAATATGTCTGAAGATCAAGTCAAAACTTTAACTGGATTATCTTGGGAAAATATATTACATCTTAGGTCATTACTTACATGTATGCGAGATACAAGCACACGTTCTGTCATTCAAGCTTTAATTATATTTTTATTTAAACTAAGGACCGGAAACTCAAACCAAATAATTGCAAGTACTTTTGGGTTACCTTACCATCAACAAGTCTCAGAATTTTTTACACAAATAATAACAGGTTTTGAAAAAAGCATTTTACCGTACTCTTTCGGATATAACGCTGTTTTTCGACAACAACTTTTAGCGAACACCTGTGATACGGCAAGAAAATTATTAAATGTTGGTGAAAATCAGCTTATTTTGATTGTAGATGGTACGTATATACGACATCAAAAAAGTAAAAATAACTACTATCAAAGGAAATCATATTCAGTACAAAAAAAGACACATCTTTGTAAGCCTTTCACAATATGTACCACAAATGGTTTAGTCGTTGATTTTTCTGGACCGTTTCACGGTACCCTAAATGATGCTGCAATTATGAAAATTATCTTAGAGGATCCTACAGGCTTGAAAAAACTTCTGTTACCTAATGATATATTTATTGTAGATCGCGGATTTAGAGATGTCGTAGAATTTTTGAATCAGAAGGGATTTAACGTTCTGATGCCAGTATTTAAAGGTAATAAACATCAACTAAGTACAGGAGAAGCTAATGTATCGAGAAAAATAACGAAAATTAGGTGGGTGGTAGAGGCTGTTCACGGTAACATTGCCCAAAAGTACAAACTGTTACATCGTTCTCTCGATAACAAATTATTGCCAAAGTTGGAACTGCTATGTAAAATCGTCGGTTTTCTGCACAACACTTATGATAAAAGACTTTTATCGGATGGTGAGTTGAACGATATTATAGTAGAATATATTAAACGCAGAATGGACGTCAAAAATACTTTGAACCAAGAAGTGCAAAGTCAACGTTGGAACAGAAAAAGAACTATGCTCAAACCTTTAACAGCATCTGAATTACTTGAGTTTCCACGTTTAACGGAAGATCAGCTCAAGATTTTATTCACAGGCTCGTATCAATTTTCACAGGCTCTCTCTTATTTGGCGGAAATAATGGACGATCAAAATAATCTTACAGTACATTATATTAAATCAGAACCTAATATCATTAAAGCTGAAGTAAAATCAAGACATAAAAATAGCAAAATCTATCGTATTTTCATTCACTATATTTCCGATGGTAATGATTACAATAGTATTCTTCGCTATTGTTGTGATTGCCCCAATGGCAATCGTACAGTGGGATGCTGTTCACATACTGCAGCTATTATATATTATTTGTCATATGGACGATATTTGTCCAAAATTTTGCGTCCTGCTGAAGTCTTAACTAAATTATTTGTGGCTCAAAACATTCCAGTAGTAATTAATTACAACAGCGACGATGATTAATATTTTTTTGATAGTTGTATTTTGAATAACAGAAAGTGGAATAAAAAGGTTATGATAAGAAATATTGGTTTGTTTTCTACTGTTCTTTAACAATTATTCCAAATCTTAATAATGTTCCTAACCTACGTTCTAAATAAAGTTGCTGCGACACTTGAAAAATAAAATAAAATGTGAAGTAGACCTTATAGTACAACGGTATACTATAACATGTAAATTACATTTTTATTTTTTTTCAAAGTGTTGCACCAATATTTTTCTCACGCAATTTTTATTAGTAATAGAGCACATAAAGGAGCATAACATATATTATTTTTGTGATTGCCACTTTCAGAGAACACAAAAATAAAAAATATTTTTTGTTTATTTTTTTTATTTTTTTAGAAAAATATTATTCTAAAAAATCCAAAAAAATATATAATATAGTATGTAATGTAACCTAAAGTCTCGCATTAGTATCACTTCTCTAGCTTAATCAGTTTTTGAGATATGTTACTTTGAAAAATAGTCATACGTATTGTTATTTTTTCTAATATCTCTGGTTCAAAACGTAATCTGGTCGCGATATGTACATAAATCGTATTTGTAGATCAAGTAGATATTTAAACATAAGGTTCGATATAGGTTCCCATTTGGGGGCCGATCCCTTATACTTATCCGGCTAGACCCTTTTACGCTCTCATTTCATACATACTTACTTATTATGAGTTTCAGTTACGATGAAACGTTGAAATTAAATTTTTTCGCCGAAATACCAAAGAGAAAGTTTGTTTCTGCCATCCAATTAAACATAACCAATAAAACTTGCGTATCAGAAACTTTAACGACGAAAAACTAACAAAACTTAGATAAGTTGTAATCTAATAACTATTTTAATCTAAAAAGGCGACACAAAGTTTATATTAAAGCGAATAAAACAAAAAGAAATCGATGTTTCCGTGAAACAAGCTATTTACCAACAATTCAACTCGGACGATTCTTACAAAGCCCAATAGATCTGTGGAAAAGAAAAGTCTGATACAGATATAAAGCCAATAAAACTTACATCGGCATTCGAACACGACGAGTTGTGTCGTTACAAAAGTTTTTGTTCCATTTTATTTCAACACAATAGTATTTCAGTTAAAATATGATATGGCTGGTTATTTCTACACGCATCTCAAAGTTTCGACTTCACTGATTCTTTAGTTAAGAGTTTGGACTTCGTTTTAACAGCTACATCCCCAGTGATAGGTTTGCCAAACTTATTCCTGTATTGTGTTTTATTTTACTTGTCATATTTCTTTTATATTTTTATCAAACTATACAACAATAGAATAGAATCTTTAAATACTTTATACAGATAAATAAAATTAAAGTTTCTGTTTGTGACATCAACGTACATAATATGTAATTAAGTATACGTTCACTCATAAGAAAAACTCATATTTTCAATATTTTGGTCTGGGACTTTCATTGGCAGGTCGCAGATGTTATGAGTAAGTTACGATACTTTTATGTTACAAAAATAATATATAAAAAACTTCAGTAGTAAAGAATCCGAGCAAAGCGAGAGTTAGTCGCTAGTTGCTTATAAATATGAGGAAACGCGGAATTGATAAGAGCGGAATTTAATAACAATCTTTTATTAACTTTTACCAGTACATTTTCTTGACTCTTAATATGGGATATTCTTTGTGATTAAAATTAAAAAAATAAAAATAAAGTAAGTTAATCAATCAAAAGTAAAAAACCGTGAGGCTGAATCACTCCCGTAGTCATGATTGCTGTAACGCATCCGAATTGTTGGGAACCAAAAATAAAAATAAATCTGCTACTATAATGTAAAATATTCGCGTACATCTAAAAAATTCTTAAGTAAAAAATCATTTAAGCTTAAACAGATAGCTCTAATCCAATAAAAACTCCTATAAATTTCAGCCATCTTATTTGACTAATAAATGGGCATTAAGTATGTATAATTAATTTGTTCTAATCACCCAGATCATGGCAGGAAAGAGCGTTTCGTTCTGGATTATCCGTCGAAGTAGGATCAATACCGCAATTTAAAGCTTTAAACGTATCAATTATACGCTTAAAATCGTTCGCGATGTCCTTGTAATTGGGATCCGGTGTTAAAATTATATTGTACCTTCTAATCGGCTAATTAGAAATTATTTAACTTAAGCTTAACATTTTAAGTCGATCAGGATGATCACACTGGCTTAAATCTATACATAATATAAAAAAAATCAAAGTGAATTTTTTTTATATTAAATTAAATATTTTTTGTCAAATCTTGTTGAAGTTTATTGTATATGACTCAAAGGTTAATAGATTTTTTACCTGCCTGTCAACATATATGATACTTTTTACTACGAGTAAATCTCTAGTTTCTGTGAAATTTATACTAATCGTTAATCTTATCTACAAACGAACCCAAGCGAAGTAAGGAGAAGTCGCTAGTTTTTTTTAAAAAAAGGTTCATCTTATATCTTTATTTACAAGATAGACAGGTACGAGTACGTCATATACCGTACATTTTAATGAATTTAGATAGAATATTAATTGAAATATTACATACATATCCTTTGAATTATCCAGTCCACAATTTAATTATTCAGATTTAAAGTTTGATAGCAACCCTTGGAAGTTAGACAAAAATATTTCGAACCCAGACCCAACTCAAAATTGATAGCGAGACCCTTTCCCGGAATATGATGTATGAGAGTCGTATTATTTAACTACTTTAAGAGTTCCCTCAGGGGTCAATTCTGAGTCCAAACTTTTATATATTAGTTACCTATCCCATTTATGATATACGATTTTCTATTAAAAGATACTAAGACCAGAGTTAAAGTAAAATATTTTTATGCATTAAAATTTTAATAAGAATTTTGTCGGTAAGTAATTTTAACACTAACACTAGCGACTCACCCGAGCGTCACTCGGGTTCATACCTAAATTAAGCACGACTGAAACCGTGGGTTCTGCTAATTATAATAAATAAAATTTTCTTGAATAAAAGTAGCCTAAGTTACTCCTTATAACATTAGCAATCTAAGAATGAAACTCCCGTCAAAACCTTTCCAGCTGTTTCAGAGATTTACTGGAACAAACAGACAAACAGAAAAAATATTATAAAATGATTTTTTATTAGTACGGTAAATATGCATGTAGTGAAAAGCTGTTAATTTGAAATTAAAAACAGACACTTTAATTTTATTTATATGTATAGATTAAATATTATAACTTAATAACTTAATAATCAAATATAAATTAAAGGTGCAAAATATATTTCAGATATCACTTCAGTGCGTAAAAAACAATAAATTATAAGCGACGTTCAAACACTTATTACAAACTAGAGCAAATTAACGCTTAATTAATATATTATAAGACATCAATATACAAGTTATAATATTTTACATAATATTTAAAAGCCTTACTTCAAAATTATCTAATTTCATATCTATAGGTATAAATGAAAACGCCCATTTAGATTATTACTTACTGCTTACTTCGATGATTCGATGTCGATTAACATATTTTAATGATTTTCAGATTTCAAATGTTCAATAATGCTTTTTAAGTACAGAAGGTATTTATAACTAGTCATGAGTGTGAGTCAAAAGTCCTTAAATATCAAATTTTGAACATTATCATATGTAGAATGTTTATATCAGTACTGTCTTTGCAACTCGAGGATCTTTTTTAAAGCTGCAGAGAACCAACTTCACTCTGCACAGCCATCAATAACTTCTAACAATGGACCAAGAAACATGTTTTTTATTTAAATAAAAAAAAATTAAACATCTTGAAACTTTTAACACCTTGCTACAGAAAGGAGAACACTCAAAATGAATGCAGTTTAAAAGTTCTTATTTAACAAACTCTTTTAGATTTTTTAAAATAAGTAGATGTTCAACTAACAAGATATTTCAAGATCTCCCCGAGTATCATCAACGCTGTGCCCATCGAAGTTTTCATTAATTACAGAGAGAGCTTGCGTTCCAATTTAATTAATAGAGAATTGATATCTATCGTCAGATATACTAACTTACCCTCTCGTTAGTAATATGATATTTGAATGATCTAGTGCAATTAATGGACCCATCATTATTGATAAATTTATCATTATTTTCAGTATATTCGTTCTGAATTTAGTTACAATATTGAAATTTGATATTTTCGAAGATGACGAATCAATAGAAACTAAGAATATTTCTAAAGCTACCAGAATTAAAACTGTCTTTTCAGATATTTCATGAAATGTAGCGGTGTCAAAGTTCTTACAAGTTAAGTTTCTACGCACAAATTACAAAATGATGATATCCAAAAATGAAATTTAAATTTTAATAAGTTTCATAATGCAATTTAGCAACATTACAGTGAACATTCGAAACGTTGGGATCCAAAATCAAATTAAATTTGCGAAAAATTAAAACAGAGAGACAGTAGTATTTAAAATGTATGAATTTTTTATTACTGCTCGTGGTAAGAAACTGTCTAGATCCAAACCTACTACCCTCAATTTTACACAATAAATATCAACCATGAGGCCATTACGGTTAATTACAGCAATTACGTATCCTCATATTTGGCGAAACGTACTTAAATAAAACACGGGTAGCATAAAACTATGCAAACGGAAGAAATTTTCACCACAAATGGCCAATTTAGCGCTATTTGGCAAAAATAATTGGCGAATAGCGGCTTTAAGCAGGTCCTCGCGCTGTTTCAAAGATTAATTTGTAAATGGGCCCATCAGATTATAAAATTTTGGCAAAGTATTGTTAACGCTGCGGGCGAAAATTCGACCCATATTGCAAAGTGAATCATTTAAAATTAAATACACTGCTTTTATGAGATTGGGCGTCAAAATGATTTTCGTTAAAAGGTTAAATAAAGTTAACCAAGTTAAAATATGTACCGACATTGGCGTTATAATAATTTTTGATAAGGTTTCACTGAGTGTAATGGGACTTATGTTAAAAAATAGAAGTATTTAGGGCCACAAATAGGAATTTATTCCTAAAATATTTAGGCTACCACCCCTTAAAAATTTCGTAAAATTCAAACTATGTATTTCTAAAGTACTAGAATGCCAATTAAAAAACTCTTACCTTAATAAGCAACACTACTTAAAGAAGCCAGATCAGCCAGAAGAAGTCGTGAACTACATAGAAGAGAGATTGCGTTGAGTAGAATTGATAAAAATTTTATTTGAGTATTTAATTCAAAATGAGTCGTTTATTACTTGGTTAAGAGCATGTCTATAACTGTGATAACGAAGTTAATTTCAGGACTGCACGAATATTTGATGTAAAATAATGATAGGTCAATCAACATTCAAGTTATAAAAAAACGTATAAGTTATATAAAGTCACTGAACACAGAGAATTATTAATATTTATATCATACAATAACATTTAATATAATATAATCAGTTATTACGTACTGAGTCCTGAACCGCAAGATTACATATCATCACTATGCCGTCTGTAGCTTTACTAAAAGCTCTTAGAATACATTTGAGATAATGTGACTTACATTATAAAGCACATTAAACAATCATTTATCTGCATTTCAGACTAATAATATGATTAATGCCAAATTAACTCTTACAAAAAATCTAATTAGCCTGAAGTCCTGAAGGCTAATCCCTCTCGAAACCGTCTCGCTAAATCACAACGTATATGAACTGACTTGTAGGTACATTCGAGTGAGATTAAGCTCGAGTTATTAAACGAGACTAGAACTCAGTCTCTACCTAAGAACAAAATGTATTAGAAGATAACAAAATGGCTACGGTAAATAGTTTATTAGTAAGCCAATGCTAAATAAATAGAATGATGAATTTTTCAATTAGGATATTAATACATAGCACCATCTAGATTCTAGATCCATGGTAAGCTAAGAGGCTTGTATTTTAGATATCATATAGTTGGTACAATACACAAATGTAATGATTAAATTCATTATTTCATATCATAAATACAAATTCCTATGACTGAAGTACAAACATTAGTGCTAATCACAAAAATGAATGCTCCCAGCGGGATCCGAACCCGCATCCGCTACGAACGTACTACGAACGCATGCTTCCTGCTGTGCTTGTTTTTCAAATAATACAATAGTTCTAAGTCTTATTAAGATGATTGATAATGCATGATTGATTCTAATATTATAAGTAAATAAGCTTTCAAGGCTCTAACTTAATGTGTTAGAGGTTTGAGAGAAAGCGGACGTACTGTTCTTAACCTCACTTCACGGAACAATAGGGATAATACATGTTCCACTAACAAACTTCTTCTTAACTTCCCAGGACCTTGCCCGAGCCAAAATTAATTAATTATATGGATAACAATAATAAATATCTTTTCGCAGTATAACAATAAATAAATAATAGTAACTACAAAGACGATGGACATTTATAGTCCGCCAATCCGCATTAGGTGAGCATGGTGGACACTCTTATTGAAAGAAGGTCCGTGTCCAGTACTTGGGACGTTAATAAGAGCTGAATACAATACATACATATAGTATATTAATAAATAATAAATAAAATCTAATGTAATTCTTCGTCTAAAAGTCAATGCATCTATCAAACATTTTTAAAATGTGAAGATTTTAAACGGTTTTAGCCGACTTTTGGCAAGGAATACAACCCTTTTTTAGTTTTTATCCAATATACATAGCATTTATCTTTAATCTTTGTTCCGTGTTTCATACCTACCTGTGAGGATTGTCATTACCACGACGAAAGAGCACTTGACATATTTTATATCATTCATCATTTATGAAAAAAAGAATACTGAAAATTTCATAAAAGATACGTGTTTAAATAGGTGAAATTAAATGTATGAAACACTTTTGAAAATAAGCATAATAAAACCTCGTTTCAAGCGAAAAATATTTTTTTAAAATAAATGCTACATTAACTAACAATTTTATTTGTGTAATTGAAAGTTTTAGTGTATTAGAAGAGTGCTATGATATCTACCAAAATTGGTTATGCCAATATTAAAGCGCTAAAAAGGTAAAGCTGAAAAAAATCGCGAAGCTTGTTTCAAAATTCCATGTCTGATACTCTAGCAAAATTTTAAATAGAGCATGTCATCAGTCCTATCCCATTGCTACTTAGTTATTGTAATTTTATAAAAGTCTCTCGTTTGCTTATAAAGTTAATATGCAAATATAACAAGGATAAATAAACTTATATTACGTATTATATTTAATATACCTTATGTTACTTCAAAAAACCTGGTTCACATATTACGTGTTACCTAGATAGGTTAATCATATAAATTCCATCGTTCTTTCCTTTAAATTATTTAACTATTTAAAAAGCAGTGGTAGTCCAGTGGTAACGCACTCGCTTGGATAATCGAGTGATGCGGGTTCCAATCCGAGTCACGCACCTCTGATATTTTCTTTTCCGAATCATTTCTAACACGATTATCGTAAGTAAACCTGCATGTCTGAGAGAACCTCCAAGTTTTCGAAAGACATGTGAAGTCCGTGCTTCCCTTGTATTGAACGACCATGCCTAGCAGTGGGACGTCAAAAAGGGGTAAATGTCCTTTCTACTAATATTATAAACACGAAAGTTTGTAAGTATCAATGGATGGATAAATGGATTTTTGTTACCCTTTCACGTAAAAACTACTAAATAGATTTTAATGAAACTTTGCAATAATAGAGCTTATGCATCAGAATAACACATAGGCTACAATTTATAAAGATATTGTGTGAATTATCCAAAATATGACGATAAGTGTCAAGTAAGTGGTAAAAAATCTACCATCTGCGAGCTATTCTGGCGTGCGCTGCTAAAACCGCTAGAGTTACACATACGTAATGTATGATGGAAATGTTTATCTTAAACAAGCGACTCACCCTCACTTCGCTCGGGTTTTCCCTAGATTTAGCGCGAGCTAAGCCGCGGGTTCCACTAGTATTTAATATAACAATCGTTTAAAATTGCAACTAATTGTGAAATTCGTTAATCGGGGACTCTCCGAATCTCAAGACGCTAGTCCAATTTCAACAGACCAATTAGCTTGAGAGCCTTCGATCTATCATCAGGTACAAATTGAAATAAAGCGCAAAGCGAACTTCCCAAGGTTAGGAACACAAGAACTCTTAACAAATTAATCAACTTCCTAATAATGAATATTCAAATTTGCTCTCCCGTGGGTATATTTTGAATTGTTAATTCGTTTTTTATCGAATCAATTCTATTGCAATTAGCGATTTGTCGGCCATTGTTTTCATAGAATTTAAATTTTAAGGCATCTAATACATTTTTTTTGCTATAATCAGTTTGTGTTATGCGTACTGTATATATACAGCCCGTAATTGTATCATCTTATATCTTTACTGTTTTCTTCAATAAGAGGGGAATTAAGCCATATTCCGCAATGAAAATGAAAGTTAATCAACATTTAAATCACAATTAAATGAATTTAAAAAAAACAGTTAAAAATTATATTTTATAGTAATTATCAAAAAATATCATTTAAAGTTGTTAATAATTTAAAATATATTAAATTAATTATCAGCTCTATTTTAAATTAATATTACTCAAAATAATTCACTCATTTTTCCAATGTTCACTTCCCCCCAGTCATACCTAAAGAAGTTTTACTTCAAAGCTTGTAGTATTTTAATAATAAGCTTGTAAATATTACTTTACAACATTTCACTCTATTTCGTATTAGAAAAGTTATAGCACGTCTAATTAATTAAAAAGTACAAGTCTATGACAAACTACAGAAGCATTGCAGTGAGAGCAAAGCAATGTTAGAACGAGTTTACTTTATGTTAAACTAACAAGTTATATATTAGAAACTATTATATAATTAATATGCTAATTAAAACGTAAGGCTTACATCAAGATTATCGTACAAGCAACATGTTCAGTAATTTTCAATTTCACCTTTCGTTATAGCGAGAATTAAATTCTTAGTCTAAAATTTAATACACAGGTATATGAAGAAACAGCTAACAAACTATTTACATATTTAAATGGTGATATGTTTCATTTTAAAGGCAGTGGTCCCTTGTAATTCCTAGATGTAAAGTCGTTACTTCGGAATCCTAGTAATGCAGGTTCGAATCATGGGTCTGCACATCTGATTACAAAAAATATTATCACAGCACTTGCTTTAGTGTGCAGTTGCCAGTCCAAGTGGTGAGTCTGGCTGACTGGCTCATCCTCCTTATACTAAAGACAGGCTTGAGCCTAGGCAGTGTGACGTTAAAAGGGCTGAATACAGATATTCTTTTTAAATAAATTTATAGAGATAATAAAAATACGCGAATATTTATATAAATTTGCGACAAATAATAAAAAAAATTGCAAACTTGGGAATGGGAAAATAAGAAAGGTTTAACCATAAACATAATCCCTTAAAGTAAAGACGAATAGTATTTAAGTATAAAATATTTAACTGATGAACTGTAAAGCAGTGTGTCGTTTTAATCCAAGCGGGCCAAACAAGAGACTTTATCAGTCAACGCCTGTGGGAATAACACTCAGGTTTACACCATAATTCAGCTGCAAACTTCTCCTTAAAATTAATTAATGACTGCATTCCATTTACGCCACATGAGTTTTGTGGAATCGTTCTGTTTATTCACCTGTGAGATTTGTTTGACGTTGCTTAGTCAATTTTATTAGGTATACTACTCCTAAAATTTTTATACTTATGTGCCGAAATGAAACATTTACTTAAAATTATAGGTTTTCTGAACTGAAGTCCTTTATTTTTTAAGTTTGTATTAAAAATAATATGAGATTAAACGATTTAATAATTTTATTAACCTATAATTTGTTTACACAGTCATAATTATTTTCACACTGCAATAAATAAATTTAACATACATACATAATATATTGATACTTCGCATAAGTTGTATCTCCTTCCTTTCGTCTAACTAAATAAGTGTTATATGCCTAAATGGTCTAACTATCGACTATATATTTTAAATCTACAATTTCATTTACTATTTAATTAAATTCACATTGTAATAGATTCAAAATGAAGAGCGTAGATTTGTATTACTTATTCACTGGCAAATACTTAACCTATTCTTCTAGACACGGTATGTAATGTTACCAATTCCCTATAATATTCTTTCGAACAGCTACAAAGAATTCTTTCAAAATAGTCCACCCAATACCCAGTTACTGGAGATCAGTCAAAAAAGTTACTTTATAAATCGATATTGGGTCGTTTGAACGAAGATAACTAGCAAAATTTAGACCGTTATTGAAAAATTTGTTCAACGTTATTTCATCATCCCAAACACGCATTCTTTTAACATTTCAAAGTGGAATATTTTCATTCCGTACAAAGTTCAGCATAAAAATTTGCTTCGGTATTTTTATTGTTCATCCACGAAAGGATGGGGAAGCAAAAAATTCTATTGAGTCAACAGTGCCAAGATTTCCCATGAGTGCGGCTGACCAACGGCTTGCGTGAAATGAGGTACATATAAGGTAAATGTTGTTACACGAACTTTTTCACGATTTATAGCAACCGGATAACGTTGATTGGGTTATGTACCAAACTCGTGTCTATCAGCCAATAAAATGAATAAAACTTTTATATAGAGCTGTAAAATGTTTCCTCGAGTTACTTCTATTGGTGGGCTATCCTTTATTTTACAAGTTCAATGAGTCATTTCGTTTGTGATTACTTTTTATGTACGCTTAAATTGTCTTACAAAATATCTGTTATCTACATTAAATTTTCTATGAACTTCTGTTTAACTTACAAGTTTTTTGTTAAACAAATATTACAATGTCAAGAAATAAAGCATTCAACTCTGAATGAAATATCACAAACTTTCCACTTTAATGTTATCTCAGGAGAATGGAGGATAGTAAGCAAAATTTTGATGAAAAAATTCAAATTCTATTTCCGCGAATTCTGCCTAAAATGAAAAGTACTGGCAAGGAAATTACGTAGAACATCTAACAGCCACGACTTTGAAAACTTGTTTAATCTAACTTGTGGCATTCTAGTCTATTTTTGTTAAGCCAGCAAAGGGTTACCTTTATTCATTTTTGTTATTTTAAGTAAATTTTTATATTGTGTTTTCTTCTGAAATAACACGATAAAAAAAGAAATATTGTTCCGTTTTCCAACGATAGTCTATGTTGCAAGAAATATTGGTCAAATTTTAGATAACTAAGTGAAAAGTTGAAAGTTCATTGAATTATGTATTAGTAGTGCTTCTAGCGATTTATAAATATGAATATTTATTATTATGAAATATAGTACGATAAAAGTTATCAGTATACTCGGAGACTTGCATATCTAAGAACTTAACTACTTACTCAAAGTGATGACTGGTGAACTGGACTGCACTCGTATTGAAGAGAACAGTTATTGAAAAAGGCCTATAACTACGAGTACATTATATACCCAAATCGTTGCCTACATGTAAGTTTTTGTCATTCTTATTATAATATAAAGTTTATCAACTTTCAATTAATATTATATTTTTAATATAATAAATTTGATATTCTTCGTTTTTTACACTGTAGTTATATTTTAAACCTATCATTACTAAGTTATTATGCGTAAACTTTTTTGTGTTGTATACACTTAATACGTAAAAGTTAAAATTGAAATTAAATCATTATTAGATTATAGTAAATGTATTTAAAACCCAACAAAATCCATGAAGTATTTTGTACGTGAATAATATAGTCGTCTACATACAATTACAGTACATATATTATTATTATACAGTTCACTGACCGCTTATCTTCTATAAAATTTAAATTTTAAATTGCCTCTTGATATTTGCATGTCTGGTCTACTTTTTATCTTAAAAATATACATTCCTTTTTGCGTTTTAATTTAATAAATTTATATTTGAAAAAAAATTGAAGCTAATTTTCAGGGTTCGTTCATACAAAAGTAGCGAACTAAATGAAATAAACTAGTTGAAAGAAAAAACAAAAACAAAAAAACTGTTTTTAAAAGTTCTATTTTTCATAAATCATGGAAGCAATCAACTATTAACATTATATAGAAGATAATTAGATGTTCAAACTTAATATTGCTATATACTAATTTTTTTTCAGATTTTGTCGCGGATTTATTTAGATTTTTGGTTGCCGACGTTATTTAAATGCTTTCAATCAGAAGAGTCTCTCCTATGATTGCAGTAGAAAATACAGTTTAATATACCATGTCAAAAATTCCATAAATCTAAGGAACTTAACATAAGTTATAATTTTATATAAATTAAAAACAAAATTACTACAACGTATATGATGTCACATCAATTGACTAACTTCTCTAGCTAAAAACTTAAAATGTTCAAATTTAAAATAAAATAAAATATAAAAGCATTTTAAAGTACCAAGATCCTGCACTCCTTAGAGGGTGTTTATCGTCGCATCACACTATGCTCCCTTTACAGCTCTTCAGACTCAATTACACGTTTATCCTTGCCTTTTTACGTAACACTATTGTAAACTTCAGAATTTATTTCAAAGAATTTTGTTATGAGTAAACTCGTATTTATTTTTGAAATACAAAACATTAACATTAAGTTTAAATATACGTTAGATATAGGATATTTTAACACCATTTTGTCCATTCCTACTTCTGAGGAAGCTAAAATGGTATATAACTTTGTTAGAATAAGATTTAAGTAACTATTTAGGTTAAGGTATGATAGGGCTGGCAAATTGTTTAAATAAAAGCCCTGAAAATAAATAGAAAAATAATATTTTCTTATATAAATATAAATATCATCATTTCGGTATTTGCTTAGACAATTTTAATATTATTTTAATTAGTGCTCATTTAAAGAAACGTTCAGAAATTTGTTAGTAATTTTAAAGATTAATTATACTGGAAAAGCAAAATATAAGCTTAGATATCTAAGGAACGTCTTTTGATTTATAAACAGAGAGAATAATTAATTAAAATCCCAGTTAACATTATTTTAGTCAAACATTTAGAAATAGGTACATAAAATTTATCACAAAAATAGAAATCTTATTATACATTATAATAACACTGAAATATGTTCAAAGTAGCATATTAAAATTATTTGAATAATTTATTTGCCTAATATTTTATATTATATAATCTTCACAGGTAAATAAAATTTAAGCGTCAGTTTGTACTGC
Source organism: Boloria selene (assembly GCA_905231865.2). Classification (NCBI taxonomy): domain Eukaryota; kingdom Metazoa; phylum Arthropoda; class Insecta; order Lepidoptera; family Nymphalidae; genus Boloria; species Boloria selene. The sequence goes on from HG993147.1 coordinate 9,741,841, forward strand.
GAAAATAAGAGCTTTTTACTCAATATATATAAAATTATTATTGATACTTGTACCAAAAATGTCTTTCTTTAAGTTTTTCTTTGCGTCTGTCTGTTTGTCTGTTGGTTTCGGCTAATCATCGAAATAGCTGGACTGATTTTGATGGGACTCTCACTGGTAGATAACTGAATTTTTATAGAGTAACTTGGATTATTCTTGGATTAAGAAAAGGAATTGGGGTTCTACTGAAAGAAATATAACTTACATAAATGGGGTGATGGTGAGTTCCTAGTATATAGAAACTATGAACTATTTTTAGATGTATTGTTTGAATATATTATTTTAATGTAATTTAATATTGTTATTGAAAGATATATCATGAATTATTTTCTTAACACAATTTAAGAATGGTTGAACAGATTTTTTCTTAATAGATACATTTAAAAGCTTAACTCGAGCTTTTATTTTTGTCTGTCCATTAGATTACACAACTTTGAACATTTATATACTACTTTCTTTAAAAATAATACTTTATTACATATATTATAATTAATTTATATGGTTCACTCCCAATTTAATCAGGATTCCAAGATTTTCTAAAATTCAAAGATTTAGCGCCGTCAGTTCTCGCACGTGAATCTGCAGAATAAAGCTAGTAAAACAATAAATCAAACACTATAGAAATGCAAATATTTGCGTCAACCGCAAACCAGCTCGTCTTGTTGGGAATTGAAAATGTGAACGAGGCACGATACAACATCCTGGCGTTACGCCAGACATGCAAATTTGTAAGTGATGCCCGTAATATAGGTAACCTGTAGTTGAAAGTTAATCTATATGACACAAAGGACAAAACCTTTTGAGGATAGATTCATATTTTAACACTCGGAATGATCTCCTTTCGAAGGGAAAACTTTGGAACTAAATATAACTAATAGAAGATACTAATCAAGACTGCCCTACTTAATGCTTACCTTTGCATTACTCAGACTTGGATACAGCATATGCCTACTAATATTATAAATGTGAATGTAAGTTTGTTTGTTACGCTTTCACGCGAAACTACTCAACAGATCATCATGAAACTTTGTACACATATTCTTGGAGGTATTAGAAGTAACATGGTTATTTTTCATTAAAAAATATATTTTTTACGAAAAATACAAAAAATGTTTGTATTAACAATGGGTTCTGAAATAGCTAAATAGTAATTTTGAAGAAACTTTCAGGCATTCTACAGATCAACCCAATGCCCAAATAAATGAGCGCGGGCGAAGCCGCGGGTAAAGCTAGTACATAAATAATTTTATTAGTTATTAAACTTATAAATTATATTATTTCTATAATACTATAACTTCTAGCTTCTAAATATCACAATCTTTTTACAATCTTTTTGTTGGCCCAATATTTCGTTTAAGTAGGACCATTGTACACGGATTACTCCGCGATGGGCTGATTTGCATATTTTTAATGATATTACGATAATCTGATAATGAGGTCCGGAGATAAGCGATGGATCTTCTTAATAAATAAAAGTAAATTGATTATGCTTTCAAATATTGGCAACTTAACTAGAAAATATAACATGTGCCTAAGTATATAGAAAACATTTTTTACATCTTGTATGTTAATTCTTAATGTAATTATCTTTTTAATATTATCTTTTTTATTGTGTTTTATTGGCCCTTCTATATGATATGAAACTTTTATTAATATTACAAATGAAAAATTTATGAATTTTGTGATAATTATATCTATGAACAATTAATAAAAAAATTACGTATATGTAAATAAGTGTGTTACTTGTTACACTGGCAGATTTATCAATGACGCTTTTGAAATATGCCTAAAATGCATTTAATTAGTTAGCTTTAATTTTGATTTCCCTATATTTTTTATACTTTACTACCCCTGACACTCACTCATTCGTTTTTTGAGTTTTACCGAGACTAAAGAACGGCAATTGGTTTTTACATAGAAATAGATGTTCTTAGAGGAAGATACTGGGTACCTAACACAGTTATCCTATCTAAATAAAGACGATCATTAAAATATTTGTGATAAAGCTATTATATTTTAGGATCTAGAAAATATTATCCATTAAGGTTTAAATCTCATTGCAATAAAAATAAGAAATTGGGTTTAATAATGAAGCTAGCAGTTTATTTAAGGCAAAATTTTGTCGGTAATGGCCCAGTTGAGGTTTCAGAACAAGATGTCCGTACAATGGCTGTTCATCCATTGTTGCTTAGCCTTTTGTTCCTCTAAGTAGGGAAATGAAAGGGTTCCTTTAAGAATATAGTGATAAATTTTAAATAAATTTCTTTAAATGTCTTTTTTTCAAACTAATGACCTCTTTGGCTTACATATAAAATTATCTTCTATAGAGACAAATAGAATTGTAGTGTCTGCTTGTAACACCAACAAAGTTTCCTACTTAATTCATAATATGTAATTAATTACATAATATGATACTTAAAAGAATACTTCGCGCAAGAGTAGCCGCGGGTTCCGCTAGTTATACATATAAACCTTCCTCTTGAACCACTTTATCTATTAAAAAAAACCACATCAAATTCCGTTGCGTAGTTTTAAAGATCTAAGATTACAAAATGCCTATTATGTACTACTATTATTCTATAGTATAATAATATTTTACTAATAATATTGTATTACAATATCATCTCGGCACCTTTCCTATTTGGTATAGATCTTATTTTTATAGACGTACGTCGCAGTCACAATTCGCATATTGTCGGGAACAGTTATACTTAATCTTCTACAATATAATATTTATATTTCAAGGCATTTCTATTCTCTTCCACACATCAGAAGTCAGAGAAATTTAATGTACCCATAATGAACACAGTTTATACTAGTAAAGGATTAGATGTGTGTAAGTAGCTCATATTATTAAAAACATCTAGAAAATAGCCTTTATCTAATATTTGATGCCAATGTTAAATTATTATCACTTGACAGATTATAAGATTCTATGTTGTGTAAGGTCAAAGCAAAACTCACAAGCTTGTTTATATCTCTAATATTCCTACTCATAATGAAGTTAAAAACTTAGCTTATAGGATTACAGTTTAGTTAGAAATAGCTTGGTTTGGTTAATAAACTAAGCTTTAACAATATTATGGTTTTAGTATAACATTGTTATAATATTTAGCCTCGTCGAGGCGACCAGACGATTTCCTATACCTAAAATCTGAATAGACTATTGCCTAGAAATAACATATAACACAGGTATAATGCACACAATGCACATATTACAGGCTATTTTAACCACTAGCTTTATTTATTTTTAAAGTATCTGAGGAAAGCGAAGGTAAGCAACTAATAAATCAATTATATAAAGAATGACTATGACTAGATTCCACACTTTAAAATAATATTAAGGGTATAAAGATATTTATACTTCTACCTAAAAAACCCACCCTCCGCTAGGGTTCGTACCTAGGTACAATTGTAAGAAAAATATCTCATCTGTGATTTTTTAATGATTATTACATTAAAGCTATTATCATACAAAGTTTCATCAAAATCTTGACAGATTTTCTCGTCATGCGGTCCCAGACTGATAGACCATATGTGTATTGTACCTTTGGTAGGGGACTTACAGTAACAATAGATAAGTCTCCCATAATATGTAAAAATGTATCCATAAGTGAATTTTAATGTTATAGTACAGTACTATATTATATAATACTAGTCTTTCCCGCGGTTTCGCGCGCGTTCGAAAGGCTGGAAACCAAATACCTCCCGTTTTTGCAACATGTTTCATTCATGCTCCGCTCCTATTGGTCGTAGCGTGTAATAAAGCCTATAGCTTTCCTCGATAAACGGACTATCCAACACAAGACTTTTTCAATTCGGATCAGTCGTTCCTAAGATTAGCGCGTTCAACTAAACAAAAAAACAAACTCTTCAGTTTTATAATAATAAGTATAGATAATTTTACCATTTTCCCCCAAAAAGTCTAACATCAAGGCCTAGATTTCCATAATGAAGTGTTAAATGGAATGTTAATAACAATGGTAAAATATTCAACCACAAATTTAGAAATCATTTGCACTCGAGAGAAGAATAAGATTCTGAGCTCCCTAATTTAGGACATCGTAATATCTGACAGGCGGCTTTACTTTTAAAGCTTATCCAGACCTACCTCATTAATCAATGTCCGAAGCTGGGCCCTCAAAAATTCGACGTTCTTTACGCTCTTTGTTCGGAATTCCACATCAATATTGGAGTCATGCTTCCACAAAGCAGATTAGGTTTGAATTGTATGATACAATAAAGATTTAGTGTTTTTAATATATTGTAACAAGTTGTGTTGTAACAAGATGTGATAGTTTCATACAAAAAAAAAGATACAAATTTAATAATAGAAGTAACTTTATTTTTAGAATACTTTCTTAGGTTTATTTTATATTTTTGTTAAATCTTATTGAAATAGTTATTATTTATATACAGAGGCCGAAAATATAGTTTTTAGATTTTTTGTCTGCCTATCTGTAAACTTATCACAAGAAAACTACTAGACAGATATTGATGGCTATAATAATGGCTAGCTATCCTAATCAATATATAGGATACTTTTTATTGCGAGAAAATACCTGATTGAAAATTTCTGAGGAATCTTTACGTTAAAATGTTCTGAATACTACTTAAGAAGGGACTGGAGCTATTTGCTAAACATCAAAAAGATAAAAGTTTCCTAAAATATTTGTCCAAATCGTTCCTATTCAATCTATAAAAAGAAAAAATATTTTACCTTATCTTTGGTATTCTTAGGATACTATCAAACATCTCAAATTAAAATTCGATCCTCGATGTTCTAACAAACATTTCCCTGTTAATAAACCGTTTCTATCTATAGCTTCTCTTCTTATAATAAAGGAACAGCTACAGTCATTAGTTTGTATCTTTTTGGATTTTAACTAATATAAGTTTTTTTTCAATAAGATTTTAATTTTTAACTTTAAAAACTATAACTTTTTGAAGTAGTTCCACACGTGTTGCCTAGTTATATAGCTTACAAGAAAAGCGGTCATGTGTTTGCTATGGTACACTTATTAGTTCATATTAAGTTATTTTCTCAGATTCTCTCTGGAGAATCCCTCATCCAGTCCTTACTTAATATTATATGCGAAAATAACTGTCTGTCTGTCTGTTTGTCATGCTTTCACGCCAAAACTACTGAACCCATTTAAATAAAATTTAGTAGGTGCACAGACCGTCTAGAGCCTGAGAAAGGACATAGACTACTTTTCTAGGCGAAAAAAGGGCTGTAAGGTTAAATAGTCATACATTCAATAAAATAATAAAGTTATTGTCGGAATAAAAATTATCCTATATTTTAAGTTGAAATAAATCACATTTGAAAAAGTATGTCAACATACGCTAAGGTCAGAGAGTTTCGAAGTTCATCGAGTACGAACATCGTGACACGGGAATTTAATATAATATTAAATTCTAAACGCTCCTTTCCTACGGGTCGTGTTGTGATTTTTGTAAGATAACCATACTAATATTATAATTGTAAAAGTAACTCTTCCATTTGTGTTGAGCGATTTAGAGTAGATTTATGATCCTTGAAAGGATAATTTCAGGGGGTGAAAGTTTGTATGGGGAATCAATCATTTTCTAAGAAAAGGATATATAATTTTCAACTCTTACTGAGAAAATCTTGAAAGCAATACTTATAACAAAGCTAAGCCTGACTCAGGTCTCGAACCCAAGACTGCCACTAGATCACCGAGACATTACCGAGGCTTATTATACGACCTTATTATAACACGGAAAAACTGATGATGGATTAAATCTCTCAAGAATGGTCCATTGTACACTTTAATTGAAATTCTTGTCTTATGGATAAAGTAATTAATTATTTATAAAATGTTTTTAGATTTGCTGAAATTTTGATTTGTACGTTGTGCAGAAAAAAAACGAAAGTCCGAAGTCCCTACCGTAATCTATGAAGTCGAGCCACAGTTTGTTTTAGATTTGTTTTTTGTGATTTAATTAATTACGAGTAGGTATACTTAGGTAGGTATACTTATGTGCGAATCTTTTCTAACATGATTACCAGTTGTCATGCGGTGAAGGAAAACATAGTGAGGAAACCTGCACGTCTGAGAGAATCTAGCAAGTCTTCGTAAGACGTGTGAACTCCGGCAACCCGCACTAGGCCAGCATGGTGGACTATGGTCTGATCCCCCTAAATTGAGACGAGGCACATATCAATTTTCCTTTACACATAATAATCAATGAAGGTATCTTATATAATAATCAAAGGTTCTAAACGAAGATATTTGAAGGTTTATTGTTGGACCTATCAAGTTTGAATTATACTCTTCAATTTATGTCTTCAGGGAGAGCTGTTCGAGCACGATTTACTACTTTGTGAAACTGACGAATAATCAAACAATTATCTATAAACAATAGGATCTGTCATCAAAGATTATTTGTCAATCAAGTTATTAATTCAACGTGAAGCAGTGAATATCGAAGCAATCCCGTCGACAGTCAAATGGCCTGTTTTGTTTTAAACCGTCGTTATTCTCAACGGAGTCCATTGTTCGGACAAAGAACGGAGTCAAATTGGAAAGGATTATTCATTTCTCTTAGCTCCAAAGGCTTTTAAAGTTCCGAATCTCCGTTTGATGATGCTAAATAAATTCGTCTGAAATGCCTTGTAATAAGTGATTTTGTGTAATGTTTTCAGTTTTCATTATATCATAGTTCTTTCATAGAGATAATTAGTATAGTCGTCAACAGATAACAATAAGAATATTATCTCCTACTAATATTAATTTCAAGAAAATTTTCTTTCTTCTCTTCTTTTCTACTATCTCATTCTTCCTACTTTCTTTAAAATGGAGCCATCTTGAAGAAAAAAAGAAGGCTTACAGAAATTAAGCTTTTTGCAGAGACGATTTTTACAACGTAAGTCTACGAATAAGATTATAAATTACGACTTGTGCATTAATTTAGGGACCAGTTATAAAATTTCTTTGTCTAACATAAAGTTATACCATTTAAAATTTACTACCAAATAAGTGTAGATAATCTCTAACTAAACTAGTCAAAAAAAAGACTCAAGTACTTTTGGTATACTACAGATTAGTATTATACATACAATTAAAAACATCAAATGTGCTATAGAAGTTGGCTTTACAACACTATTTCTTATGTATATAGATGTATTGGTAGATTTTTTTAAGATAGACGCTCATGTTAATTAAGTCAAATCAAATCAAAATCAAAATATTTGATTCAGCATAAAAATTGTTACAATTTCTTACTGAACGTCATGAGTCTACCACCAGTTCGGAAAGAAGAAACCTCTGACCTGAGAAGAACCTGCGAAAGAAACTCAGCGGGACTATTAAGTATATACTAATCTAATATATTATGTTATACAAAGAACTTCAAGACTTTATAAAAACTTTATTAGTTTTCAGAATCAGCACTGATACAGAATAAAGAAACCGAAAGTCCCAAATACCACGTATTAAGTTGTCAGTCACTTAAATGAAATTCTCTCATTTTGTAAGATTAGATCAATTTTCCTATATAATTTGTTCAACTGATAAAAGTGCCCAAGAAATTGTAAAATGGGAAAACGTAAAAAGGTGTATAGCTTTACGATTTCAATTAAGATAGAACGATGGATCGTACGAATCGGAATATCAAAGGATTTAGCTCTTGATGAAACGAAATGCTTTCACTAAAGTGGTTCAGATGGACACATTTACCTTTAATTTGTTAAAATAAATTTAATATTTTTAAATATTCTTAGAGCTTTTTCGTAGGAATGAAAGCTTAAGAAATGCTATGCAGTCAGGTATTTTTGTATAATTCGCTAATTAGGAAATCACTTACATTATGTTCTTCGATTGAAGTACGCATTAACTGTTACTATCCAATATTATACCATTTCGTTATTATGTTACGAAATAATGAAATAAAATATTTTTAGGTTATATTTTATATGAACGAAAGATTATATTTTATTTCCCCTAACTTTATCTTTTTTTTGAATTTACGATTAATACTTAATAAATCTTCTAAAATGCGTAACAAAGGAAGTGTTTAATATTTCATTTTTCAGTTTCATCTTTCTTTAATGAAATACCAGTTAAAAATTGTGAGATTAGAAGTAAATAAAATTGTTTCAGAAGCTTTTGCGCAGCGGTGGAATATTAAAAAGAGCTTCATACCACCACTGCAGTTTATTAAACAACTCATTTGTTGGTCTTTAATTTGATAAGAAAAATATGACTTCTGACCTTCTATTATATCGAAAAAAGGCAGGAGACAATTGGAATTACGTCTTACGATGGCAAAAATAGAATCAAGTTATTCACCGATATCTAAATTAGCTTTTTATTCTTACAGAATATTTGAAGACGTTTCCAATACGTTTTGTCCCCTAAATATACCAACGTATAAATAAAAACAAGTTAACCTTTACCGTAAGCTAAAAATAAATTCGTGATTTCATTTCTACACCAATTGCACAAACCAGATACAACTACTATTTATGTTATATAATATAAACGTATATAATCAGTACATATAAATAAAATTGAAGTGTCCTTTTTTTAATTTCAAATTAACAGCTTTTCACGTATAATTAAGTATATACGGTACTTACATAAAAAAAGTTTTTGTAAGTCTATCTGTTTGTTCTTGCTAATTTCTGAAACGGCTGGACCGATTTCGGCGAGACTACTCGCTAATGTTATGGAGTAACTTAGGCTACTTTTATTTTATTAGTAAATTTACCCAACGGGCCGGGTTTTCTAGTGTATAATAATTTCAGGGTCGGTTTTATTACGGTAACTTTTTTTGCTATATGACAGAGCTTCGATCATGTGCTCTAGCCTGACTAAGGAATCGGTTAAGATTATACTGTATCTGTATGTTAGAACTTATATACTGTCACAATTGTTTGTTATTAAAATAAAAAAGGGAGTTAATTATGATAAAATGATTAGGATAGTCATTAAATTGTCTAGTCTCAGACCAAATTGAGTGCAGCTTAAGGATTAAGCTTAAGGATTTTCTAGGGAATGCAGTAACAGTCTGGAATGGAGACGCCGGTGTTATAACCGTAAATGAAAATATGTACCGCGAAGAACACGAAAACCATCGAACCTGCATTGAGTCATTCATCGTATCTAATAAAAAAATATAGTAGGTACGAGTACATACACTACAATACCTTCTGAGCAGTTAGCTAGTGTATTTGAAATTGGTCGGTGTGGCGAAAATTGACAAAAAGAGAATGGTAATTTTAAGTTTAGTATTACTATAATATAAAGGCTTAAAGCTCGGTATGTTCTTCCCAATGCCACAATAACGTTAATTTCAAAACATAGTACAGAACTTTTTATTTATTCAGTTTAAAAATTTTTGCAATCCGTATACTTAATATTAAATAAAATGCAAAAATTATTACAAAAAATTAAAACAAATCATCAATACGTACAAGTTTTTATTTATGGTAAAAAGTATTGTGACATAAAAAGTTAGTGTAGAGCTACGGGTAAATCACGTTTATTAACCACGCCTGTGTAGTTTTAAACGTAATGGGCAAGTTGATTATCCACTCAAGTAAATTGAATAGTAAAATACGTTGAGAGTGGTATAGTGTCTAACTGCCATTCTAAACTGAGGTATAACTAAGTGTTTGATGATAAAACTAAACTTGACTTCTCAAGCATTTTGGACTGAATAATAAATGAAACTATCTTTTTGGATTTTGTCTAATTTTTTTCTTGTTTTGATTATAAATTTATAATGTCCAGAATTAAAATGTATAATTTTATCAGGTATTTTGGTGCCATAGCAAGTTTTCAAAAGACATACTTTCGCAAGCTTGGTAGGTTCTATCAGTCAAGCAGGTTTTCTCGCGATGTTCTCCTTCATCATAAGTGGTAATCATGATATTATCTATACAAATAAATAAATAAATTGGAGTGTCTGTTTTTAATTTCAAATTAACAGCTTTTCACTAAATATATACGATATATATACGATACTAGCAAAAAAAAAACAATTTTTAAATTTTTGTCTGTCTGTCTGTTTGTTCCTGATAATCTCTGAAACGACTGGACCGATTTTGACGGGACTTTCGCTCGCAGATAGGTAATGTAATAAGGAGTAACTTAGGCTACTTTGTAACCGACTTCAAAAAAGGAGGAGGTAGAAATTTTATTTATTTAACTAGCGGAACCCGTGGCTTAGATTACGCTAAGCCTAGGGACGAACCCGAGCGTAGCGAGCGAGATATAACTAAATCTATACTAATATTATAAATGCGAAAGTTTGTAAGTATGGATGTATGGATGTTTGTTACTCTTTCACGTAAAAACTACTGAATGGATTTTAATGAAACTTTACAATAATATAGCTTATACATTAAAATAACACATAGGCTACAATTTATAAAGATATTGTGTGATTTTTTTAAAAATATGACGATAGTTGTAAAGTAAGTAGTAAAAAATCTAGCATCTGCGAGCTATTCTGGCATGCGCTGCCATAACCGCTAGAGTTACACATATGTAATGTATGATGGAAATGTTTATCTTAAACAAGCGCTCACCTTTACTTCGCTCGGGTTCGTCCATAGATTAAATGCGAGCGAAGCCGCGGGTTCCACTAGTGTTATATATAGAGCTACCAAAACCTCTCTATATAACATTTAGTTTAAAGAAATCAAGTTACAAAAGTTAAATATTTTACTTCTCAATTATGATATTCGTTATTTACCTGAAGCTTTAACGAAAAATATAAATAAAGGTAACGTAAATAAACATTCAGACCAACCATTCAATTCCATTAGATCTACCAATTACTGCTGAGTACACAAATTTTTCAAATAATAACCATTAAAAATACGTACAAAAAAACAGATTTGTTTTCTTGATAAAATACCGGTTTTAATAAAAGAAGGTTTTAGTTAAAATTATCTTAATTGAAATCATATTTCCACAAAGAAATCTTGTTTAACTGAAAATGTTTGAATGAAATATTAATAATGAGACTCACTCACCCTGAATACGTTCAAAAAGATCTAATTTATTTTCACTTCTTTCCGGTATTCGGAACTAAATGTGATATTTTGTAAAGATGTACATATTTTTATTTATTATCTACTTAAGTCTTTTGTATAATAAACAAAAAAGCTTTGCCAACTCAATGGATCTGCTGTAATATTTACATACAACACATATGTTTCAATTTTAAGCACTATTTTGATTATTCTATACTTATCTATACTAATATTATAAAGCTGAAGAGTTTGTTTGTTTGTTTATTTGTTTGGTTGAACGCGATAATCTCAGGAACTACTGGTCCGAATTGAAAAATTATTTTTGGGTTAGATAGTCCGTTTATCGAGGAAGACTATAGACTATATTGCATCACGCTACGACCAATAGGACCCGAGCATCAATAAAAAATGTTGCAAAAACGGAAGCAACATATTTCTTTTGAGAGTTGCGTACGCTGCGTTAATGGTCAAAGTTATGCTAAAATCATGTACGAGAGAATTGCTAGTAGAGGAACCCGTGGCTTCGCTCGTGCCAAGTGGAGACGAACCCAAGCGAAGCGAGGGTGAGTCGCTAGTTCTATATAAGCAAAAGTTGCAATCAATTGATGTTTCTTAGTCAATCATGATCATGATGTGGAATTAATTTAGCACATTGATAGATTAAAGTCTGGAATAGTACATACCATAACCTACTTTTAACTATGGAAAAGTGTAAGATTCTTGTATTGAAAATGGTAGTATTTTAAAATAAATGACATATTATAATTATTGTAATTTAAGTACAATTTTTAATTGGTTTTTCAAATTATCGTCCTGGCCCGATCAAAAATCAAATTAAAATTTAAAGAAAAGTAGCAATAGATACCTACAGATTTTAAAGGCTAACCATTATTTTTGTTGCCTTGTCTTATTTCACACTTTTATTTATGTAGAATATATAACGCCGTTTTCACTAACCCAAGCATCACTACTAATATCTTTATAGCGACTATTCTATGTTTACGACCTCTGCCCGCGTTTATTGTCACCGCACACGCCATCTTTTTTTCGTATCATAACAACAATTTACTTTTACGTTTGTTTTATCATGCCAAAAGTTGTTTAATTTTTTAGGCATCCAAACTTTTTATTTAGATATTTGGAATAGTTTAGGGATTGTGGGTTGTAATTATTAAAAAAAATGTTCTTAAAACGAATGCTGAATATCACTTAGGCTCGTCTAGTGGTCAAAATTAAAAAAAAACAGAAAAGCCCGCTTTAAGTATTCTATTTATTTGCAAGTAAAACGAACGCTCTTCTTTGACAAGGGTCAAATATCGTTTCACGTTTCATATATCCATACATTTTTGTTGAGTCGCCATTTTTGTGATGGTGGCCTCCATATATTAAGCCTTAGATGAAAATATTGAATAAAAGTGACAGTAAAATTAAAACTTTTTTTAATAATAAATTAAATCTCAATTTACTAAGTCAATACGTAATGACTGAAAAAAACACAAAATGCATTGCATTTGCATGCATGAGTACAAAATAATCCATTTAAAATGCTTCTGATCTACTAAAAATGTAATAACTAAAAAAACTCATGTGTTATTTATAGTAAACAGGCGAACCATCCTCCATTAGCTCAGATTCATCCTAAAATAAGCTTTAACGGCTAGTACGAAATAGAAACCATCGTCTATATACAATATAAATCTATTATTTGAGTAATTTCCCATATTAAACCTTAATTTCCCTTCTAACCTTTTTAAGGGATGATTTTTAGGACAAAAATTATGTTATATATGCCCTTCCCAGGGTCGCAAACTATCTTTAAATCATATTTCATCTAAATCGTTTAATCGGATTTTTAGTTTATCCATTACAAACAAACATAATTTTTTTTATTATATAATAGCATACGTATAAAAGTATTTACAAAATCACAAAAACAGGCTTAATAATAAAACCCATGGAAAATATTTCATATATAAAAAGAGTAGGTAACTATAAATCAGATAATATTTTTTCGCTATAAATAACACCCAACGCCATTTCCATTTTGCTACTATTTCAATGAATAACGAAACGAATTCGTAAAGGGTACATTTTAGTAATGAACCTCACGTCAAGGTATGATAAATTGACTCGAGGTGTCCAATCTTCGTGCGTGACATAGTAGTAAAACGTTTATTGACAGCTCGGGTACAGACTAACCTTATTAAATAATATCTAGAATACCGCAATATAACGTTAGGTACGTACTATTAGCCCGAGAAATCATACAGGCTTTTATTAAAAAGAAAATATTTATTTAAACTAGATCTTAAAACTCGATTAAAATGGCAACCGCTCTGTTCAAATGTTAATTGCAGACTGACTGGTGGACGGGACGATGATTTACAACTGAGAGCATATTGCTGACGGCACTAGTGAAGAGGTGGCACAGTCGGCATTATCCCTTGCATATTTGGGGTCTAAAATGAATAATAACGACGTTTAACCAAAATGTTAGGATGATAAAATCAATAAATAATGAATATTCTATACGTTAAAGAGGATATTTTTCTTTGAATTAAAAAGATGAGCTAGTCGCGGATTTATTATGATATTTGGTTCCCGACGTTTCGAATGCTTTACAGCAATCATGGTCACGGGAGAGACATGATTCGAAAATCCGAGAATGAAATCCGAAAAGGTTGTTTCTTTTATAATGCAAATATTCGCGTAAACCTAAGAAAGTATTAAGATGAGTTAGATTAGCTCTTATTAAATTCATAGTTTCATATCTGAAATCTGTGATATATCACAAAAATACATTTTAGTACTTCCATTTTTTGAAATCGGTCTAAAATGATTTATTACGAACGAAGCTCCTAAATTCACCTGACAAAATTTTATATCCAATTTCTACTTTATAGGATTCAGTACTCAAAGGGTCTAATTTGGACCCATTTACTAAGCCTACGTTTATACGTCTTCCGGCCTTTTAGGCGGTACGTAGAGGTATTTTTTACTCATACATGATTTAGTAGGCTTTTTAAAATAAATATTATTATAACACGCACTTTAAAAATTATAAGTAAGGGAGAAAATGGTTAAATGGTTCTTATATTCAGTAGAAGTCCACTAATTTTAGATAACAAACGGTAACATGATAGACAAAAAAAACTATTGTTCTTGTCGATAAAAAAATTATAAGATTTTCGTTTCCGTTTCCATTTTGTTTCTTCTCTTTGAAATCGACTAAAATAACAAAGCCACGGCTTTTTAACTTAAGATCACTACCAAAAGTTCATAAAAATTAAATTGAGTTCATTAAAAAGTATATTGGAACAGAAGGAGTACCGCCCAATTTGCCCCAACTTCAAAAATAAGAGTTGTAAAATTTGTGACGAATAAACTCTTTTATAGGCGCGAAAGTTGTCGTACCCTGTCGATGGCAATGAAATTCATTTTCGTTTAAATAAGGTACGGTTGTTTTAGTAGCGAATACTTTGCATTCTTTTCTTAAATAAAAAAAAATCGAAAACTTGCTAGGTTATCTCAGATATGCAGGTTTTCTCACGTTGTTTTTCTTCGCCGTTAGACAAGTGGTATTCACTTTGGAAATGATTCGCATAAGAAATAATCAGAGGTGCGAGGCCCGGATTTGAACCCGCACTCGGTTATCTAACCAAGTTTAATAAATGGAACGTAGTCAAGCACTTATTCAGAATGGATAAAAAAAAATTAAAATCCGTGCAGTTGTTTCCTCAAGGTTTCATTACCAGACAGCTATGAATTCAAAAAAAAACATGATTAAATTTACTATTCCTATATATTGACTATTCTTTTGTATTGAATAAGATTGTCCAAAAAATTTTATGGACATAAGATCTGACTCCGAATTTTATTTTAAGTATAGACTAAGTTTGTGTTTTATAAATATATTTTGCATATAGTCTTTTATTCTATAGTAGCTTTAAATACAATTCATTGGTTTGCAAAGGAATTTTAAAATGTTTTTGCATGCTTGCAATAAACGATATTATGTAACCTAACCTAAGCGATACCAGGTCATAATATTATCGTTCGTATCGTTAGTATATTTTGTTTTTTATTTTTATTTATCTCATTATATTGGGACTTTAGTGTTAAATAATTATACTCAAAATTATTTAAAAAATGGAAAGCTTGGAAAATGTCGGAATTACCAAGTTAAAATATGAAAATCAAAGTTTTCAAAGCTGAAATGACGGAAAATAGCTTGTTGCTTTTAAAAATATTAACAGATGCCAATCTAGATCCGCTCCCAAAGAGACCATAATCTTCAACCGGTGCTAGGAAGTGTTCGCGTTGCTTAAAATATTAGAAATTGAGTGTAATTGATTTATGAATATAATTACTAATACACCATATCATATATTATATTATATTATTTTATACTGTTTGTCTGACAATATTAATAAAACGGAAATTCACATTTTAATTTCCAATTTCTAAAATACATTGATGAATGAATAAACAGATCTGATAGAGACTTAAGGCCTTAAGCTAGTTAAGTTTTACAATTTTGCTCTAGGTTGTAGTTCTATTTAACACAAAATTACTAAACAACCCTGTTTGCATTAAAAATCAAAGAAAAGGGGATTTAAAAACGCTTAAGAGATTACTATGTAGGATTCGTCAAAACGAACGAAATATCCCAAATTCAAAGGTATTAACTAGCAGCCATTGAAGAGTTCCACTATCATACTTATAACAATTCGCTTATTCCTTCCATTATGAGATCAACTTTACGGTACCAAAATAACATCTGTAATGCTTACAAAGCAACATCCGTACTACAAATTCTTACAGAATGTTCAATTCATTCATATAATTAACGAAAAAAGTACTTTCAAGATATATTCATATAGTAAGTTAACGAAAGCTAAAAAGAAATTAATTCAATTTTTAACTTCTTCAAATAATAATTCATCCTGCGATTTTCAAACAGTGAGTAATTAAATAGGAAAACAGATAATAATTAGAACTTATTCCTGTCACGTTTTAAATAGTGTTGCCAACTTTTAAGCCAATAATACTTCAAAAATATCGTCTTAAGACGGGCGCCGTGATTTTTGACGGTTAACCACAGCGTGAACGTACTTTAAGATAATAAAATTTAAAAGGGCAAACTTCGTCGGGTACGGGATGGAATGAAAAGTGATTTGCCTAATCCACTTCTCAATTTTCCAACCCACTGGGCCTCTGGATTTAAAGTCACTATCGACCAACTGAACTAACGCCGAATTGTTTGTTTATGTGCCATATTACTTTGAATTTGACTAATATTATTTATTAATTTGTATTTACAAAATGTCTTGATTTATATGTAAAATTTGTATGTTTTTTTTTCTCTCGTTTTATATGTAACTAAATACTGTTTTTCTTTCGAATAATAAATAAATAAATATGTGTAATTATAACTTTATCAATGTGAAAGCAAATCAAGAGTGTTGTTGAGGAAAGTGTAGTGGGTTTGATATTATACCTCCGATATTTTTACTATATCACACTCTATATTCTTTTCACTCTTAAACTCTGATAGTACAAAAGACAATTTAGCACGACTGGTAAGATTTAATGTAAGAACAGCTATATACTCCTAGGCGCAGTTGTATGGTACTTTTTCACTTAAGTCTGCTAAAAATACTTCTCAGAAAAATTTGTAATTCTACTTTGGCTGACATGGGATTCTAACTTAGGACATCCGGATCAGACAATTGAAATAGCTGACCACCGCACCAATTCGTGTTATAAAATCGACGACACGTTTGGCTCAGTTGGTAGTGACCCTACTTTCTGCGCCAGCTGTCGCGGGTTCGAGTCCCGCTGGGTCACATTCATTTGTTGAGCACGAATGTTTGTAATCCAGTCATGGGTTTGTATTATACCTCATGTTAGTCCGACTAACATATACATACAATTACAATATAGCATATAATGCGTATAATGTATAACTCGTTACCAAATGAGCTAGAATTCGGGCTTAATTTAGTAACCATTGACCACTTCCACTATGCAACTCCTGAGTAAATCATCAGATTATCTGCTAGATAGTGCGAATTATTGTAATACCACACAAATTGCCCTTCCATAGTTTTGAATTGTTATGATCGTACAAAAAAACTAAAAATAACTTTCTAGATTAAAATAGGCATAAAACCAAAATCATAGAAAACCGTTTCTGAAAGCTAGTTTTATTAATAGAACGAATATAACATCAGCAAATATGAGTTGGATAATATATTTCAATGTAATAACTAAAGGCCGCACTGTCGTTAGAATTTTTTATTAATTACTAACATAAAAATGATTAATGGAGGGCATCTAGAAACAATGTGGGGGATTCCGTATTTATTGGACGGCCCGAGTATTTGTCACTAAGAGATATAACAAGCCGCTCATTCTTATATTTTTGACATTTTACTTTTGTACGCCGTTTAAATGGCGGTTCTTAAACAATGTCCTGCCTGGGGTTTTAGAAAAGCTTATTTTATGAATTCAATAAGTTATAGCAATATAATCTTTGTTTATGAATTATTGTAAGAAAAATTGTAAGAATTATAAGAAAAAATAGAGCTTAGAACTTTTCGAACAGCGATGCGTTGGTATAAAGCTTGATATGAATGTTATCAGTAATTATATCTCAGATTGTCAAGAATAATGAATTACAACAATTGATAGATACATAATATATAATGGACGGTTAATCTCTTTTTTTATTCATACAAGGTACATATTTAACAACATAATATGTTATATTATGATTATATTATTATCATTGTATTATCAAAACCTCAATCAATATTGTAGACATTTGTATTGTGATAATAGTTGATTCTCAAATTGGCTTTACTTTATATATTAAAACCTATTGAAATGACCACATACATTTCTGAAAACCGCACCCGGATTGGTTAAGCCGTTTCTGAGCTTATCGCGCAAAACAGACCAACAAGACAAACCGAAAATCAAACAAAAGTTATAAAAATCGTTGTTTTAGTTTAATTACGTTAGTAAAGATTATCTTTCTATTTATCTTTTTTTGTACAGACAGCGATTAGTTACGAATTTACTGTATATAATTATTTTTGGATACATAAGAGCTTATTATGTGTTTATTCTACTTCCTTAACGCAAGAATATCTATGTATAAATAGACAATGACAAAAAAGTTCATTACCTTTATCTCCTCCGTTACTTGTTAGTCAATCGATTTCTTTTTTATTCGTTCAGTATTGATAGAGATTGATGAGAATTATTGTTATCAAAAAATATGATGGGGTTTTGCGTGTTTTCCGATTAATATTAGGGTTAGAAAAAGCCATAACCAACCCATGGAGTGCAGACAACACATATTAAAATGCTTACTTGGAATCTGTACATTGAATCTTTTTGGAAAATCTTATTGAAATACTTATTATTATTGATACCGAGTACGAATCAACAACAACATATAAGAAACTTTTTACTATGGAAAAAAATGTCTACTAAAACGAAATAATATATGACTGAAGTTTGTCTTTTACAAAATTTATATAAAAACTGCAAAATACGCCAACTTGTATAAAAATAATAAGAGTTAGTATTATTTTTAATAATAATAGTAAATATTTTAGAACATTAACGATAAAGCACGAAGCTTTTAGTATTCATCAAATGAATGCCTCCAGCGGGACTCGAATACGCGACCGCTGGCACAGCATGTGAGGTCACAATCTGAGCCGAATGTGTTACTAAAACTAAGTTTATAACAAAATTATTGTTTAGCTTAAATAAAATCTCTTGTAGAAATATCATTTTAAAATATAGGCATTTTGCTATTAAAGTATTTACTTGATCATTTTAAACAAAGAGCTAACGTAAAGTTTTGACAAATGGCTGTCGCTGCGGAAGTCGGCGCTTAGTCCCTACAAGCCACAATCAACCGCGGAATTACCGACTTTGTATATTATATATGTAGGTTTAAATTTATTTTGTTGGTGAAATTGTTCTCATTTTTAATAAAATACCAAATAATTTCATTAATAATCTTAATTACAATGAAAAAGAGATTAAAGTCTCTTGGAATTAAAATATTCGATCCTATAACATTTATATTCTAATCCCTATTTAATTAATATTACAATGCTTTACATATTTTTTATATAAAGTATGTAGTCTAATGGTAACTAATTGAATCAGGTTAAATCAAGGGTCTCGCGCCTAAGTTTTCATGTGAAAATCATTTTCTAAATCATTTTACGACATTTATACCGTCCCACTACTACATAGGCATTCTAACATAAATTTGATTAAGAACATAGATTTAAAACTACATAAAATAAACTATATAATAAAAACATATTGACATTGAAAATCCTTTCAATGGGCTCTAAGTGAGTGAAAGAGACTCATTAAAAACAGACCGGAAATAATTCAATAACTAATTTTTATAACAATCGTCTAAATCATATTATTTAAAAAACTCGACTCTATAATAATGGCGCAATTCAGCTATAATATCTAGTGGGATTTTTGCAAAACGCATCTGGCCATAGACAAAATTTAATATAACAAGTACAAATGTACATTTTACCACTCATGTGATTTGCTACAAAGCTGTTTTTTAAATAATAAAAAGGGACGAAAAGCTGAGTTTATTTGTTCGCTCAGAATAAATCTCCGAGATTCATTTGTAAAATTTTGTTTTTCAAATGGCCTTTACGTTCAAATACAATATGAAATAAACATTAGAATTTCTCATGAAGATTGATGAGGGCCCTGTGATCCTTTTAACTGGCTTATCGAAAGGTTACATGTTTAGCCCCGGGTTAAATTAAAATGCAAAGTCAAGTTAAATTATTTTATTTTACTTAAATTTTGACTCAAATTTGACTTAACAGGGGCTATATATATAGGCTTGAGATTTTTTGGGTTGAAATTCAGGCCCTATAGCTATACCCATAGCCTGGTATAGGTTAGGTTAAGTTAGATCGAAGATTGCGATGAAAAATAATGGATAAATAAATAAAACTATAGAATGAAAAAAGCTAGGCCATAAAAGGTTGGCCTACTATCCCTGATATCAGATAAGAGCTCAGTTAGGCCTCCAAACAGTTTTAGTCCCGAGCCCCCTTAAGTGCACAGTTAGCCTTTTTGTAGTAAGCACGTAAATTCTCGTAATATTTTAATGTACTTATAAGCTTAAAACTAAAATTCGTATACACAATGAAAACTTAATGAAAATTAGATTAGATTTAGATAGATTAGAGGTAGAGATCTTTTTAATTTTTCTTAAAAAAAAACAATCTTTTCTATCTTCTTCATAAAAATAAGTTTTTGGAAGATTTGATCAAAGGTTAATAACGTATAATGTATACAACAGTCGAAATTACTACATCGTATTCTATAACATCTAATTTAACACGCTTTAAATGAAGAAAATCCCAAAACCCTTACTATTAATAGACCGAATAACAAATAACTTTAATACGGTTAAAGCAAATAGAGAAAAGGTTCCAACCTGTGACCTTCGCTGAGCTAATTAGGTACGTTTGTAGTGTACCACAGTTTATGGGTTTAATAAGCGTATATCCATATTAGCATAGTAATATGTGAAAATTAAGGCAATGGTAGCCCGGCGGTAAGGCACTTGCTTAGGAAACGGAGAGAAGTGGGTTCAATTCCCGGGTCTTACACATCTGATATTTACATATATTTATTATTTCCAACATTACTAACACTTGTCTTACGGTGAAGTAAAATATCGTAAGATAAACCTGCATATCTGAGAGATCTTAGAATTCGAAATATATGTGAAGTCCGCAAACCCACATTAAGCCAGAATGGGGGTACCTATGAGATCTTATCCTCTTTATATTGAAGGGAAGTACGTGTCCAGTAGTGGGACATTAAAAAAAGGGCCGAATACCTTTGCAATGTGAAATTTGTCGATGAAATTGCGCTATAGAACTAATTAAATAGAACTTATATCCCTGCTTCCGAGCCAAGCCGAGGGCAAAACCTGTGTCTAAATAACCTAAGTATTAGAACATAGTGAATACAGGAAAGTGTTACAATGGGTCGAATCTGACTTCACAATATACCCTATTCATCGAAATGAAAAGGAAATACAGGCTTATTTTCTCCATAGCGTTTGTTCCTTTCCAGAAGATGTATTTTCGGATGCGACAGTGTTTATCTCGTCGAGAGTAAGGGATTCATTGCTGGCACGAACTCGTAAAAATGATAATATTTTATATTGTAATTGTAATTTTTAAGTATTAGCTTTTACTCGCAGCGCTGTTCACGTGTTAAATCAAATGACTACAAATTATAAAACAAAGTCCTCCCTTGCGTCTGTCTGTCTGTCTGTTCGCGATAATCTGAAAAACTACTGTACTGATTTTCATGCTGTTTTCACTAATGGATAGAGAATCTTCTCGAGGAAGGTTTTAGTATATAATTTGTCAAGTTTTATATACATTTACTAGCGGAAACCTAAACCTAGGGACGAACCGAACCGAACGACAAACGTGTAAAAATAAAAATATCATATCTCAGTTCTAATTTCATATATTATGTAGAACCGTATTACAATGACGCACTCGCGATGCTGAGATAGCATCGACATCAGCTATTTGCTCGAGAAAGAAAAGAAATTTGTTCAGTCACCCAGAAAACATCGTGAATCAAAAAACAAAATAATCTTGCATATTTGACATTGAAAAACTTAATTTGATTACAAAAGACAATATGTAGTCCGCAAACCCGGTTTTGGCGTGGTGGGCTACGACCATACATGGATTGGATGAATTTTCCCTATGCCTTAGCTGTGCCTTGTAGGCGTAAAAAATTTACATAATATCATTTATATATTACATATAAAACTTTCTACACGACAGTGAGTATCGTGAGTTACGTATTATTGTCAGGAGCGGCAGTAATCTGTTTTTATTGTCGCACCGCTAATGCCCTCATTTTTAAGTGCTGTGCCATATTATTATATTCAGTAATGAATATTAAACGCCACACTCCATAATGCAGGAAACTTTTTCTTCGTACCTATATGAATTGGAAGAATATACGTAGACTAAATGTTGCTTTTAGACTATACGTAGTACATAGAATGTACGTATGTGGTATTCTAAATTATCTACTTTAAACCTTAGTACTTCTAAATTCTATAAGAACAAAATTTGAATAAGAATTCATTCTAATCACTGTACCGAAAGGGCTTGTGAAATTGTGACAGTGTATTGAAATGTTTGAAATATTATACCTTTTTTTAACCTATGTCTTGACTTTAAAAGCTTTAATAGCAGATGTTTTGCAAATGTTGAAAAAGAATAACCTAAGAAAGCCAACCAGTCATTAGACCAAGCCCGAGCTGGGACTCGAACTCAGGAACGGATGTACGTAACATGCTATCCACTACACCAATGCAGTAACCGTGTGTATCGGGATTTAAACAGTAGAGTGAATTGAGACCATCCCTTATATAACTATAAACATTAATTAAGTAGGGAGTATGTAACATATAAAATTACCCATTGTATTCTTTAATTTGCTGTCATTTTCAAATAAATTGTTATAAATGGTTGAAATTGTTTGGGACCATATTTTAAGCTATTATTACAGTATACATAATTTCATACCAGAGTCTAGTAACTTGTCTTAGGCTTTATCGATCTATTTATTACACTTTCACTTTTTTAGACAGAGGTTAAAAAGTCTCTACTGTCGCTTATACTCTTGTATTTTTTAAAATCATAAAATATAAATTTTAAAATCTTAAACATAAGCATTTTAAATATACGTATATATTTAATATTTATACACTATAAAGATATCAATTACCAAAAATGTGATTTCTATGCAAACAGTCTCTTGCAAATAGCACTGCATGTGTAAAATTAATTTAAATTAAAAGATTATGAATAAACAAAGATTTAGAAATTATTTATTCTTTTGTTTCTTTGAACGCACAAATCTCTGGAATTACCAGACCACTTGAATTATTCCTCAAATTATAAGTTTATAGTCTCATATTATAATAAAACAAAGACAGAGGTAGCCCAGTGATATCGCTTAAATACCGAGTGATGCGGGTTCAAATCCTCAGCGGGTCATGGTACCTCTGATATTTCTACTTTACGAATCATTTCTAGTATGATTACCACTTGTCTTACAGTGCAGGAAAACATGTTGAGGAAACCTGCATGTCTATGAGAACCTAGCAAGTTGTAAAGTCATGTAAAGTCCGCCAACCGCACTAGGCCAGCGTGGTGGACTATGGCCTGATCCCCTCTTATTGAAGGCAGGCCCGTGTCCAGCAGTGGGACGTTAATAAGGGACCGTATACATCAGCTACATCATAATAAAGCATTAAAGTATTTTAACATATATTCACGAGGAAAGCAGCGTGAATAACCTTGTAATACTATAAATAGGTACCTACTGGTTATTTGCAAGTGTTTACCGTTCGGCCATCTGTCACCAAAACTTCGGTCTCAGGAGTCTTCATTTATCATTCCCCTACATTTGCTCGGATCGAGGACTCACCTGTCAAAACTCAACGTTGTTTATGACGTCCAATCTTTAAAGTTAGAATTGTTGTTTTCTGTTTTTGATAACGCTTAAAAATTTATAAGAGTGTAATTTATATATACCTTAAAATGTATGTTTTTCACCTGCTAATGCATAGTTGCATTGCTAGTAAAAAAAAGAAAAATATCTCCATATGCGAAGTTTATTGGAAATTAAGATGAATTTTAGTACACTGTAGTTAAGTCACTTTTTGTAATTAACTGAATAATATCAACCAAGTTTACTTGGTAAGTTGTTTTACCTACACAAAGGTTATACTGAATTAAAATAATGTGTCTAAGGTATTTTTATTGTTTATAATAAATAGCAACGTAATATATTATAATTCTAAAGAGTTGACTTGACTATCGCCCTAGCAACTAATATATTATAAGGACTCGCTATAACAACTATGATGTACTAACACTGTAACTCGATTTTCAAAAGAGCACTATTGAGTTTCTCCGCCTTTCCTCGGCACAACTTCTTTCAGACCGGTGGTAGTTTTCTCCAATACAAAGCTAAAGTTATTTTTCTGTATCACTTTTTTTTCTAGTTATTACTACTACATTATAATTACTCTCGTATCAAAGTAAAGGAAGGAATAATATTTATAAAAAAATTATGCATGTTCCTTCTTCTTCGTGTTAATTAAAACGAATTAACAGCTTTCAATGATTTTTTAAAGGAAACTGTGACATAAAGTTTTATTTTTTATGTATTTTATGTGTAAAAGTAAAGTGAATCTATTTTAAACTTAATATTTTTGTAGCAAATATTTTGCAAAAGCTTAGTCTGGTAATGAATACGCTCGTTAGACGTTGAGTAATAATATAGAGAAGTGAAATCAAACAACCAAATGCTCATCATAAAAACCATCAATATATTTACACTGTAATTATTTACATATGTACACAATGCCAACTAAATGCAGTATAAATGATTTATTCTATATACACCGCGATACAATCCCTCGAACTTCATACACAAGGACAGTGAACTGCAAATATGAGTATATTTTTAGCAGTTAAATACAATAATTAACCAAGTAGTTGTAGCTTTTTCATATATAAGTATTGAGTTCGAGCTTTTTTTTAATATAATAAAAATTATATAAAATTCGCCATACTACAATATCGATTTAATACAAAAATTGATTTTTGCATAAATATTGCTCATATATACTAATGTTTGCAGTTCACTCTACTTTTCATATACAAATATTATAGTGCTCTTATTTTTTCTTATAACACGAACAATAGTAGTATATGTAAAAACATCAGATACAAAGTAAAATAAAAATACATCTAAATAAACTTAAGTAGTCTTAATCTACAGATGAAAATGAGATCATATAATCGTAACAATGTAAGAAAATTGAAAGAAAGTTGTTTTAAAATAAACATAAAAACGCAATCTTTGGTACTTTTACAAAATAAATTTACGTGGCCTCTGAAAATATTAGCTTTTTACATCCCTTTTATGTTCAAGTCGGAACATAATTAAAAAGATAATGAAATATTTCATAAATTACGCTTTTTAGTATCAGGACTGTTTCAGTAATTAAATTTCTGTGGATTTATTTACTTTTTATAAATTGACGTTATACAGGATAATTGAGATAAAATATAATTAAAATATAGCAAAATGGGAACTCTATCTAGTTGTTTTTATATTAGCATAACTAATAAAAATGTGTAATTTAAAATATAGTAAACTCTGTTTTTTTCTAGTGAATTAGATGTGGAATCAACACAATTTTGAAACATTTTTATACAGAGTGTTAGAATGTGCGAATCGATGTTACATTTTCATTGGTTTCTAAACTACAAAAAATCACCTCACAGAGAATCGAACCTGCTAATTCCACATTTGGTCGTGTTTAAGTTAGTATTAAAATAGGATAAAAATAATTTCGTGTACATGTGTTCAAGCCTTCATGTATAAATCAAAACGACAGGTTTCAGTTATAGCTAAATACCCCAATTTGGAAATCCATTTCTTGATATAATGCGTTATTTATTGAGTAGCTTACTAGCTCTTTTTGAACCAATTTTTTTGCCAGAGAAAATATGTTAAATCGTTTTTCCTTTCTTTTTCGAATCTCAAACAAAGTTATGTGTATTTTAGTTACTTGTGTAATCTCATCCATTTTAGATTTTCATAGAAAACGGAAATCTTTTCTAACACAAATGATGGACACCAATTATATTTACAAACATATGATAATCGAATTTATTAAGCGAAATATCTAACTATTAATTTTACACTTGGTCGCTTTGACCAATGATTCAAAAATAATTATGGCCTTTGAAACCTATGGCTTATTATGTACATAATAAAACCTATAGAAACATCTACATATCAGTCTGCAGTGTAAATTAATACTAACTGTATTGACTTAAAGTTTAAATTGCTATGTTGGTTCTGATAGATCGTTCGGAGATCGAACCTCGCTCGGTTTCACTCTCAGTGCAGTGTGAGATAAACTCACTGAAGTATAATCTTCGTCTATCGATGTTAATTGCGAATAAACAGTTCGAGGGAATGGCGTTTGGTGCTTGCGTCTTTTTGATTTTAGCTGAAAGAAAAATATGATATTACGAAATAAATCTGCATGTTTCAAATACTGGAGGTTTGCTTCAGTTTAATTACCCTAGTTAATGTGTCAGAGGTCGTGGGTTCGAATTCTGTTGAGGGCATTCAATTGTGCGATGATCACGGATAAATTGAACTCCAGTCATGGGTGTGTATATTTATAATATGTATGTATTTATATTGTATGAACTATTTGACATTAATAACTAAAGCCTCGAAGTTTACATGGACCTAGTTGTGAAAAATATATTTTTTAAATCACCAGATTTTATTAAGTACATTCTTCAAATGTACAGTCGTAAGCAATGACATGTATACATTGACAACTTTTCAAATATATGTAAACATCAATCGTTTCAAAAGAAAGTATACAAGCTTTGTGTCAAAATAAAGTATACGTATGTTGCTTCATATTTAAGTATACATTTTTATCAATTAACGAATACTATTATATACAAGTTTCGTGTTATAACTATGTAGCCATTAATCTAAGAACTAAGAATAAAGCATTAAATATTATTTTCGTATTTAACAAAGTTTTCTAATACAAATACTGTGTCTTAAAATTATTTAACTTTCATTAAATACGTGAATTCTTTAAACTGGTCGTTAGAAGTTTAATTTATTTTTATATGTTAAGTGATTGAATCAATTCGACTAATTGCGACCTGATTCTCTAGGATGCGCCTTGGATTCACTTTAGGCAAAGCTCTCCTAAATAGCTTTACCCAGGGTATATGAGATATCTTCTGCAGCCAACAGCACAGACAGGATTTAAAATATTGTAACACCATGATTCGTAAACTTATTAATTAGATAATTAACAGTAAAATATGTTTTAAGATCTTAGGCTTCTTGCATCGGAAAATGAAGCATAATACTTTGCTTTTAAAAATGTATTATTATGTATTTAAATTTAAATATTATAATACATTTTTAAATCATACGTATAATACAAATATTATCGCGTAATAGACTATGCACATGTGTATGTGTAAGAGCGTTTGTAACACATTCACAACATTGGATGACAGTTTTAAACTTTTGACAATTCGAGGACAAGATCAGTTTATTTAAAATTTTAATGTGCCATCAACAACAGAATTGAATGAATTGAATTGAATTGAAATTTTAATGTGTAACAAAGCATTGAAAAGAATTCGAAATTATTAGAATTACAACTGACAATTCTCTATTTGTTTAGTTTGCGTTGTTATGAGAAACTTACTTTTTCATGAATTATATTAAGCCCGATAATATTAAGTTGTCATAGCTCAATTGGCGTAGTATGCGTATAATCCTTGCGACCCGGGTTCAAATTCCGCGCGTGGATAACTTTTTTAATTTTTGTTTCTTGCGTATCTTTTAATTTATGCATTATATACTGGATAGCGATTTAGGGACAAGGAGTGAGCCGTGATGAACGTGGCTCGTCATCATCATTGAGTATATGTTTTCCACATTTGTGAATTTATAAGAATATACAATAATACGTATAATTATAATAGAACAGTGAGTTAAAAAATCTATACATGAAATATTTTTTTTTGTTTTTATAAAAAAAATACTGTAACGTATAGTGCATTGAATATAAATCCCAAAAAATATGTTTTAATTTTTTTGTCTGTTTGTATGTTTTCGTTTAACACAAAAAGTACTTGGCCGATTTTAACCAAATTGTGTAGTTACCTATAACATATTTCTCGGATCATGACTTAGGATACTTTTCATTACATAAAAGCATTAAAATGCTATTCTAAATAAAAGCTAATTCTAAATAAAAGACTGGAAACAAAATACTTAGATTTCACACACCGTGTGACGTTTTATAGTCGGTTTGTAACGGTTAGTCGATATTTCTTACAAAATCATCATCAAAACCTGTCCTGAGGTTTTCTCGTGATGCAGTCACAGAAAGACAGACAGACAAAAATTTTAAAAACGATAGATTTGATTGTATGGATAATAATGTCTATCTATTTTAATTACATTTTTATCTATTTAAATTAGATTTAAAAAAAAATTATGTACAGATTTGACTCAGTTACAATTATTTTATTATATATGTTTATGATAGATAGTGAATTATTTGACTTTTCAAAATAGATTTCAAGTTGACGTCTTTGTATTGATGCGCAAAACGGCAACGTCGCGTCGCTTACGACGGTTTCGACGTTCCGTCAAATAACATGCGGCCTAATATAAATTTATCTTGACACATTGTAATTTGTAGTAGCGCTGTGGTAACGCGCTTGCTTCGATATCCATGTGATGGGGGTTCAAGTCTGAGTTTGAGTTAAACGGGCTAAATACATATAAATTTATCTGCCAGTTACTTTATTGGGAAGTTTTATTATGAAACAGATAAAATATATCAGCAACCATTATCGCTAATCGACTACTAAACGCTTATTACCTACTAAGGTCAATATTTAGGATACCGTTTACTACAGGATAATCGTTTATACTGGATAATACAATAACTGGTTCTATGGACCACCCACATAAAATCGTGGCGGAAATTTAAATGGGAATTTAATTATTATAAGTAATAGCATAATATTGTCATAAAATATGAACTAAAAAATGTTAATGGAAGAGACACACTATATATGCATTAGAAAACTTTGTTTCAAATACGAAAATATTATTTTATGCTTTTCGAGCGCGAACCTGTGCACTTTTTTGTGCACAGACTAATGGCTAACTACTTATATTACGAAAAGTATACAATAATATTCGTTTAATGTTATTTACTATGAATTGATAAAAATGTATACATAATTATGAAACATCTTACGTATACTTTATTTTGACACAAAGCTTGTATACTTTCTTTTGAAACGATTGGTGTTTACATATATTTGAAAAGTTGTCAATGTATACATGTCATTGCTTACGACTGTACATCGTAACCTTATTTTGAATGAAGCCCAAAAATTATGTAATTTTTATATTTATAAGTTGTTTATGTACTTATTATATGATATATATTAGCTATCGACCGTTAAAAGTCCCGTCAAAATCGGTCCAGCCGATCAGAGATTAGCGGGAACAAACAGACAGACAGACAAAAATTTTAAAATATGCTTACTGCTTAGTATATACTTTCATATGCATTTAGTAATAAAAGCTGTTAATTTGAAATTAAAAACAGACATCTCAATTTTATTTATATATATAGATGTATCATGGTAGTAACTTTAATTAAAATAACCAATTTCCAGCTCACGTTGTTACAAATAAAATTTTCATTTAACAACAAATTATAATATTTCATAATACGATAGAGAAAATTAAAGTAGAAAATCTATTTAAACGTTAATTACACTATATAGGCTTTCACTTAAGGATTGAATAATTGATAGCTACTATTAACTATTCGTAAGTATAACGTTATCCTATTTTCAATAAAACGTGATATTCAATATCTCGATTTCTGTTCCCTTAGAGATCTTCTCGTTAAAACTTCTAAGTTCTAAACATTTTCTAAGCAAGACGAAATACCACTTTTGGCACTACGAGTATTTAGTGGAATTTATGGTAAACAAGCCCACCAAGTGAGCAAAGCCGTAGGCCAAAGCTAGTTAGAATGTAATTGAAATGTCTTAGACGGTACCAATGTCCAAACAATACCTACTACTATCCACATAACCTAACCCTTGTAGTATTTATCTACCAAACGTAACCCGGAAAGAGATAGAAATTAGTAAATAACAGTGATTATATTAGGGGATAGAATATTTATTATCATAAACCGAAGTTGACGCCTCGGACATAACTAGATCACAATATAATATAAAAAAATTAAATAGAATAATACACTTTTTAAAAGATATAACGCCTCTACTGGTGGCAGGAGAGCTGGCTGATTTTACGCCCAAAGAATCGGCATTGCCATTCAGCGGGGGAATGCGGCCAGCATTCTTGCCACTATTCCACACGAACACGACTTGTACAGCAATAATTAAGTGTATATTTGCTTTGTATATATATTTAAGTTTACTCGTAATTTCCTTTATTGTAAATAAATATATTTAAATTAAAAAAAAAGAATAATACATCAATTTAAGTTATCACACTCTATCAACTTACTCGTATGAACACTATCACGACGCATATCACGACGACGGCTGTGCCAGCACTCAGCATAACTAATAAATCACGGTCGAGGTTACTAGATTCCTTTTCGTGGTTCACAAAAAATGATGCTGTCATTCCTGCCCCGATGTTATCAGCTATACGACGTTTGCCCGCTGATGAACCGTTAAGACATCCACCTAAAACGAAAGCTTAGAAATAAAATCGTAGATTTTACTAATACTGGTATATGCCTTGTGGACGAAAATATAGGGTTTAATGTTAGGTTATTTTGTTGAAGTTACTTAAGTGGCATATATGTGTTTATTTTTGCCAGTGTAAAACATTATTTTTCTTATATTAGGGCCCTTGTTTCAAAAATTACCACGTTCAAACAAAAAAAACAAACAAAGAAACATACAAACTCTTCAGGGTTCAGCTTTTTATATAATGGTATAAAATGATGAAGATGTAATTAAGTCATCTAACAACTCTATCTCATCTCGTTGCAGCTTAACAAAGCAGAGATACACCACATCATAACGTATAATATAGATAATTTGAGAAATAATCAACTTTCAAAGCACAATACAATTGTTTACACCACTTTATGATACAATGTTAATATTTGATAACAGTCTGATTACTTCATAATAAGTTAGACAAAGTATGATAACAATGTCTTTCATTCAATTATTTACAGTCGAATTGACATCACGAAAATTTCGGAAATAAAGGATATGTTAGGATAATTATCAATATTCTTATTCTATCCGTATATCATATCCTATCCAGTTTTCTAAACTTACCCACATCCTTATCACAGTGACAACAATCACTTGTTTGATTCGTATTTAAGTAGAAAGACACCATGCTTTCTGTACAACACGGTAGGCATTTATGATTCACCCTGCAATAAAAAAACCTTTAGAGAACTCCGTCTAACATTTTAACGTTAATGCAAAAGAATTTTTAATTTGCGCTTCAAAGTGAATAATATCAGAAACTGAAAATATGTCAACAATATAAAATGTTAAAAATGATAATGCAGTCGGAATTATAATATCATTTTATCCTATTTTAAAAATTACACTTTTATTCAGTAAAACTGAATTTTATAAGGATATTTGAAATACTCGTACTGGTTAGTGACTATTATAATAAATGCTCTCTTTTTTAAGTGAAAACGTTTAGCTCAGTTTGTAGTGACTTTGCTTGCTGCGTCAGCGCTCGAGGGTTCGAGTCCCGCTGAGGGCATTCATTTGTTGAGTATGAATGTTTGTACTCCAGTCATGGGTGCTTATATTTACAAAACGTACATATTTAAGGTTATATACGTGTAGTGTATCAACTATCTGGTATCCTTTACACTAGCCTTACTCTTACTAGGTTTATCACGAAATTAGATGGTGTGTAATAATATAACAGCATATTTATTTATTTAAAGTATTATAGATTTGTAGAAACACATCTATATTATAATACAATTCAAAATATACTTATATCATCCAAATGAATTACGATTACGTTATTAAAGGTACATTTAGATATCTTTGATGAAATTCAGTCGGATAGTAAAATATAAAATTCATGCTTCGGAAATGTCTCATTTTTGAAAAATTTAAACTGACCGTCAAAAGATACTTAGAGATCTCACTACCGAGGATAGTGAGGGAAAAAATATGAAAGTTAAAAAACTATGAAAGGAAATATAAAGATAATAAATTAAATATAAGGCAATTAATAAAGTTAAATATAAAATCAATTGAGGAAATTGGCTATTTAATGCTTATTATCCACTTAACTTCAACAAACGCCCGTAAACACAAATCAAAAGGTCAATTAAAGTTTAATACTATGGTGGTAGGTCAAAGTTAAAACCAAGCTTAATATGAGAATATGAGTTCACTTTATACATAGATAAATGCCACGACCTTTGATATTCTCTCTTTGATATTAGTGTACGTGTATTACTACAATTAATGACATACTTTATCATGATGGATTCGGTGAGAATATTACATATTATAATGTATAAAATTTTATATTATGTGTGTATATTTCTTATCTTTTATTTTTAAACTCCCAAGTGTTGAAATTTATAGCAAAATAATACGTTTTAACTGTTCGTATAGATTCAAAAGTATTCAATATGTTAACTCAGATAACAAGCTCTCATCACACCTTTCTTCAATATCTGTTCAGCTTTCTCGTGAAGCGGTCAGACTAACAGACAAAAATTGTTACAAAACTCTGGATTTGGCCTCAGTATCGATAAGTTTATTTAACGCATTAATCGACTATATAGAATTCTTATAGATGTACTAAAAATATATTAAATTTACTCACCGATCTAGTCGTAACGGATGAGCGCAAGTTACACAACTGGTAGGACCAGGTCCAGAGCAAGATCTACAGGAATCATGACACGGACGGCATGTCCTCGTTCTAAGCTCATAATATTGAGAACTAAGGCACTCCACGCATAAACCACTTTCTAACGAAAAATGTGGCGGACATGACGTACATCTTTGGGGACCAGCGCCATGACAGTCCTGGCAATAATGATGACATCGTCTACAACTGTCCCCCCATGGAAAAAAGTTTTGAGGGCATTCTGGTCTACATTCTCCTGCTGCTAGTCTCCATTCCACGGGGCAAGATGCACATTGATCTCTTCTAGGCCCAGTACAGGTTTCACAAGATAAATAACATTTAGAACATATCCCTTCATCGGGATAGTATCCGGGAGCGCATGTAGCTCTACACGTCCCAGATTGCAAGCGTAAAGAAATGGCACACGACGTACAATTTAACCTTGACACGCAATTCGTGCATGTGTGAGGGCATTGCGAGCAACTTCCAGCCGTCTGATAGAACCCTTGTCCACATTCCGCAACGCACCTAAAACGAAACTTTTGTTAGCGAATTCTCGACACGGGTATATAAGGGTCTGCCTTAATAAAGAGCCCTTACCTCGATCCCTGCAATAACAGCGGACTTGAACAAGATAAACAGTCCCACTCATTTGGTCCGCTACATTTCTCACAAGTGGAATGACAATTTTTACACCGCCCTCCCTCGTAATATTCATCTGTAAATAAAGACTTTTTAAACAAAGGATTGTGACGGCGCGATGTAAAAGCTTCGGTATCTGTTAAATTGACATTTTTCTACTCTCGTTGACGCTTATGTAAAAATGCTTTGATTAGATGTGTGACATTTCATACTTTTTCTTGTAAAATATAGATGAAAATAAAAACAATCGTACAAAACTATATGGACGTTTCGTACTATTTAGTTCTGCCTTATTTTTTAATATTTTCCATAAATCATTTGTTGGTAAATATAATAACTAATATTAAAACGTTACAAAGTTAATATTTGTATTTTTCTAAAAAAAAAAAAAAAAAACAACAAAAAAAACCAACGTACTTGTATCGCATTTCTGGTTTCCATCTGGTTGGCAATTACCCCTTTTAGTTAGCATCCATTTCTCTTTACAAACAGAACACGCTGCATATGTGCAAATCGAACATCCAATAGCGCACCTAAAACAACATAAAATTCCTCCATTTAAAAATGGTAAAGGTCGTGGATAAAACAAGCGTAAAGCTGACTAATACTCACGGTATGCATTCTCTTTTTTGAATGTCTGCATAATTCCCAGCGGGACATTTGGATACACAGCGCCCCTTGAACGCGTAATTGCCAATTCGACATGATACACACTCCGTTTCACTCGATCCACTGCAAGATTCACATGATTCATGGCATTGCATGCAACCTAAATTATCTTTTCTGTATGTACCCGTTGGACACGTCGCTAAACAGGATCCATTATATAGCACATAGCTATGTGCACATGAAGAGCACATGTCTGCTTTTTCTGAGCATGTATCACAATGCTCAGCACAGGGAAAGCAAGCATTTGCGTCTTGATCCTCGTAGTAACCGTCGGGACATTGTTGTAGACACACAGCTAAATCGATAACAAGTAAATGTGCCGGGGCACACGTAAGACAAGAATCTTGTCCCGCTCCAGCACAAGTTTCACATGATTCATGACATGGCCAGCATACGCCACCTTGATTAACAAAACTTCTTGGAGGACATCTAGATACGCATGAATTATCTAAACGGTAATGTTTACACGCAACACATTGAGTTGGCCCCTTTCCGTAACAGCCTTGTGAATCGCATTCGGGATCGCACATTCTCTGTACTTGTTTATCATTGGCATCGGCTAAAACATTTTTTCTTTGAGCCGACGGAATATTTTTCGGATAGTTTCGCCTATCAGAAATGCCAAGTTCGATTTCGTTGAGAAATTGCGAATATTCAGACGCATCGTAGACATCGTTAATGTGATAGGTTTTTTCTCCTTGTGGAATGTTATTGGAGTTGAAATAACTTTTATTTCTTAACCGTATAGGATTTGTGGATGTTCCGTAGAAAATAAGCTGCCATTTTTTCAATACGCCTAGTTGTGTAACGTGATTATTTCCAGCGTTTATTATTTGAAGTGTCCATCGACCCTCCGCATTTTCGCCCCAAAAATGTACGCTTAAAAATGGCCAGTCGTCAAAGTTTGAACTAGTCGCATCGTGAGTCCTTTCGAATAATAAGGTGGACGTGGTGCCCATAGGCGACGTAAGCAGTATTCGTAAATTACCTCTCGGAAAAAAACTCAGAGATATTTTACATTGAACATGTTCCAAAAACCTGACCTCATTCATTGTGCCACTACAGCCATTTACGTCCATATGAACGGATATAGTGTAGCCGAAAGATGTTTCGATCGACCTGTCCTCGTTTATTTCTTGAGACTTACATATGTGTTGCGGCGGTACGTTTACCCACTGTTCCGCGAACGAGACCATTTGACCTGCGTCCATTAGACCGTAACCAAATTTATGACTCACTTTCCGTTTCACACCGTTAACGATCCAACCTTCTTCCTTTTCTAAAGGTTGTGACCTCGACGTCATAACAATGAGATGTTGCATATCTCTCCATGTTAATAAAGAATTTGCTTCTAAAGCGAGGGCACAAATTCCTGCAGCTAATGGAGCGGAGGCAGATGTACCCGTATGGTCCACTGTACATATATGATCTGGCCGTAATTGTACATCCATGTCAACCGTCGCTACACTTTTATCCCTCCCAGGAGTACCCGAACTATATGTCGATGCTAATGTTGAGGAACATTCTTCCAAATACCAAGGCTTATAACCTCCTTGCGTAGCACTAGATATTGATATCGTAAATATGCTATTAGCATAGCCATCACAGTTACAGGAATCAGTATGCCTTCCGCCGTTTCCCGACGCCCATATAAAAATAGAACCTTTTCCCCCTCTGCCATTCGTGACACCATTTATAAAAGCCCTGAAACAAAAAGTCGTTTTTAATGAGCTCGCCTCTAGCTATTTCTTTTATCGTATTTAGACAATACCTTCTAGCTAAGGGGCCTGGTCCGTCGACAGTTTTCCCGTCGTCCTCGGGTCCCCAGGAAGCGCTATAGATGTCTATATGATGAGTGTTAAATCCGAGTGCTTTAGCTTCCACTGCGTCATTAACTAGGCCGTCTAACATTCTTACGCCCCCTATGCTAGCATTGTACGCAATGCCTACGCCACAATATCGGTTGTAGGCGACCGCAGCGACTTCGCCGGCACAACGTGTGCCATGTTTATTATCGCCATTGTCCTGTGGCGTGGGATCCGTGTCGTTTCCATTTATATCGGTCGATGCTGCTGGATCCTAGACATATAAATACAATATATTAACAAACTTAATATATAAAATAAATAATTGTAGTACAATACTAAATTATAATTAAAAATCTTATCAGAAAGTAAAAGTTTATTACAACTGTACGCTCCTTAGTAAATATTCGTGTATAGTAAATTACAAAACCACAATCTCGAACACAGTTAAGTGGTAGTTGAACTTTGAACATAAATTAAGGTTACTTAATGCTACATAAATAATTCCAATTGTTAGCAGTAAATAGAACCATGGCATTATATTGCGACGAAATCGATAGTGAAACCACAAATGTATCCTGAAATCCCTAGAAAGCAATGAAACTTAAGTAAGTAGGGGGAAGTACTCCTCCCTATGAGCGTTATATAAATGAAGAAGCCAGTTCTGTTCCAACGAACTAACTATCCCATAAAATTGGCTTTTATTTCTGAAGCGAGAGCAAATTTGTAAGGAAAATTACACTATTAAACTTTTCATGCTGGAATAAGCTAAAGAGTCATTTTTGTAACTTTTCAGCTTTGATAGAACAAATTTTTGAGTTAAAACCGTTTATGCTTAAATAAGAGCATGTATGCTTGCATTTTAAAACAAATAAGTACATATAATTAGTTAAGCATTTCACATTAAACTTTTATTTGAGCTTAACATATAAACGTTAAAGCGTAAGCTGAGTTTGGACTTTTAGTTAAAAATATTTTACAAATAATTAGTTATTTGTTAAACATGTTTGACTTAATATTACATATTGTTTACTGAAATAAAACAGTTTACAATAAAACACCATAAAAGATGCCAATGATAAATTAAATTAAGATATTTTTCTTTCAATTACTGAAAGATAAGTCAAATAAATACTGATTAAATTTTTATAGAAGGTTTCATAACGATACTTATAGCTCTCTAGACACAAATGCAAAGGGCATCTTTTTCATTTCATTCCATTCATTCTACATTTGAAAACTTCAAGTTTATTCAACTAAACATGCAATATGAAACAATTAATTACATAATTTTGTAGCAGATCCGGGTGGTTAGGCTGTATACCATCATCCAGTATAGTTATTACGACACCCTTCCCCGTGTAGCCTTTCCGCCATGCGGTCCCAACGTTCATGTCTAAGCCATCTGCGGCGCCTCCATTCTGTAAACCAGTCTCATTAGCAAGAAATTTAATTAGTACGACAATAAAGATGTTATTTTACTGCCACCTGATGCTGTGAGCTGTTTGGAATCTACAAGTGTTGATATCATAATAACGGTACCAATTAAGATCGGTTTCAATATTAAATACAGGTACAAATAATTATTTTGAGTTTTAAAGAAATTTGAATGAATTCCAAAGTTGTATTTAAGTTTAACAAATATAAATAACAAAGATATAAATAACTAGCGACTCGCCCTCGCTTCGCTCGGGCTCTTCCCTAGATTTAGCACAGGCAAAGCCGCGGGATCCGCTAGTTATGCATATAAACCTTCCTCTTGAATCACTCTATCTATTAAAAAAAACCGCATCAAAATCCGTTGCGTAGTTTTAAAGATTTAAGCGCACATAGGGATATAGGGACAGAAAAGGCGACTTTGTTTTATACTATGTAGTGATACGTAAAAAATATGCTGTTTTCTTCAAATCTAAGA
Source organism: Boloria selene (assembly GCA_905231865.2). Taxonomy (NCBI): domain Eukaryota; kingdom Metazoa; phylum Arthropoda; class Insecta; order Lepidoptera; family Nymphalidae; genus Boloria; species Boloria selene. The sequence goes on from HG993147.1 coordinate 9,779,561, forward strand.
AAGACTTAAAGAGAAAACTTTAAAATAAAACATTACATTTTAAATGTTTTCCTAAAATTATACTTGTAATGTGTTAATTTACCACTACTTTACGTATAGCACAAACAAAACAAAAAGTTAAAACAGTCATCAGTAGACAACAAGTCGAATTATTATTAGAAATATAAATGTATGTATGAATATTTCTTACCCATTTAGGCTAAAATGGCTGGAACGATTTGAATAAAATGAAAAACAATAGAATAGGATCTGGAGTTATATTTAAACTGTTGGGTTTTTATACAGGCGAGGGTCGGTAGTAGCTATAGATAATAATATATATGAAATTCGTACAAATCATTTATGCGGAAAGAAAAATGACTGATGTTGAAAAATAAGATACAAAGTAACAGCTTATTTACTCTAAATACCCTTGTACTGAAGTTCGTCTAAAGAAGGTCAGTGTTTGATGTTCAAACACCTATTGTGCTGCCTTCTGTTTACCCCCGCCCTAGTCTTACTGCAGTAAACAAATTATTATGGAAGAATGCTACGGCACGAGTGTCAATATAGAATTTTAATAGAAAATGTTTAAAACTGTAAAATGTGTAAGATTCGATGCTCGGTTACGAAAATTTTATGTAGATATTCAGTAGGTATTGTAAGTATAATTAATACTTTAAATGCATTATATAATCGGTACAGAGAAATAAAAATAAAAGTGTCTGTTTGTAGCGCCAAAAAAAGAGTTTATTATTATATACTTATACTATTATATAATAATATATACTTATACTAGCGATTCCCACGGCTCCACCTGCGCCCGAAGGATGAAAATTAAGGTTATAAGAATTTTTTGACGTCAAATTATAAAAAGTTACTAATAAAAATTTGGTATAAAAATAAAAGATAAAATATCTGGACAGGGCCGCTCTTATCACCAAGGGGAATAAAAATAAGACCTATTCTCAGACCTATCAAATATACACAAAAAAAATTATAAAAATCAGTCAAGTCGTTTTGGATGAGTTCGATTACAAACACTGTGACACTTTTTACAAAAAAAAAAAGTAAAACACAATTATAAATTAAACTATCTTTTCGGATTTATTATGATTTTTGGTTCCCGACTTTTCGAATGCTTTACAGCAATCATGGTCACGGGAAAAGCATTCGAAACATCGGGAATCAAAAATCATAATAAATCCGAAAAATAGTTTCATTTATAATGTCAAATATTCGCGTAAACCTAAGAAAGTATTATGTAAAACACTATTTTTATTTTTTTTTGTACTGGAAATGCTTCTATATAAAAATAATTCTAAATGCCTAACTGTAAAGTTATTTCTCAAAAGTCGAGATATTTTACGATATTCCGACTACTATGTTCAGTTTAAAGAATTCGTTCTATTTCAAGACGCTACCCGCTTTAATTTCTTTGTCTGCTTAGGGTCGTTCGCCTTAAAGTCATGTACAGTCAAGCACTGATTGTATCGTTTTATAGCCCTACTCTAAGAAATGAGATACGGTATTTTTTATTTAAAATGCTGTGCTGTCTTTTTACTAAGTATTTTATTGGTTTTCTTATTTTATTAGTCTTTTGGTTTCGAATGTGGTTAAATGAATGAGAATTCCAAACGATTGGTTGTAAAATAGTACTATTCAGCCCTTTTTAACACCCCACTGCTAGGTACGGCTCTCCCTTTAATACGAGGGGAGTCAAACCATGGTCCACCACGCTGACTAAGTGAGGTTTGGCGGTCTGCACATATCTTTCGAAAGCTTGCTAAGTTCTCTTAGACATGCAGGTTTCCTCAGAATGTTTTCCTTCTACGTAAGAATAGTAGTATTTTTGTTGAAAATAATTTGCACATGAACATATCAGAGGATCCGGATCTGAACCCGCTTTACTTGGTTTCCCAGGAGAGCCCGCTACAAATGATCTACCACTGTTTTTTTTTTAAATAGTGCTAATGTGATATTATTTTATCATACATAACAAAAATTATAAAGCAGTAGAGCTCGATTATACATTATTATGTAATAGTAATTATATGAGAAATGTTCTTGAATTATATCTAAGCAAATGAATAAGTAAGTCAATATGTATTTTACATAATTGAGGCTATGCAAATATTCTTTTTTGGCTTTATTTAGTTTGTAATCTGAATATTGTATAATATATTATACAGATTAATAATATTTAAGTGTCTATTTGTAATGTACATAATATAAGAAAACACAATATTTTTTATTTGTCTCTTTGTTCCGGCTTAACTCCGAAATAGCTGGACCGATTTTGACGAGATTTTTACTAGCAGATAGCTGATGTTGTTTAGCAGAACTGACACTACTTTTTATAAAAAAATCAGATTCCACTTGAAACTTACTTCGCTAGTTACATAAAACTTTTCTAAATAGGCAAAGACAAAATCAGCGAGTACCTTTTTCTCTCTTGTTTATGAAACGATTTTCTTTATTTTACACTGACAAGCTTTAATTACTAATAAAAAAAAGATGATTGAGGTCTTTCAACCACAGGGAACACTGATTCATTTAATCTTGCCTTTCTGAAAGAAGTCCCTTAAGAATAAATTTACTTAGTCAATGTATTTGCAGACATTTTATTGCACTGTGTGAATATATATAAATATGTATATATTTATGTGTGAGTGAGTAATCAAATTCAGGATCCATTACTTAGTATAAGTCCTTAGTATAAGGGTCCTCGCACATTTTGGACTTTATATCTTCTAATTTTGTCAGGTTTATAATCAGTAGGTATATTATATTTGAACGTTCTTATGATTCAATGTCGATTGATAACATTGAGGTAAATTTTCATTCTCATTATGAACTACCGACTATCATCATAATATTGTAACTTCAAATTATATTGTAAATATTTATAATTTCTCAACTGTAAATATTAATTGTACATAAGGTTTAAATTTATTTCTCACATGTTTTTTATAAGTCACCTGAAGAATTCAGTATGAGAATTTAAACAGTCCTGATATTACGAGTCGTGTTTATTAATTTATATATTACTAAGTATTTATGTATAAATAAAATGTGCTAATAAAACCGTTGCCCTATAAAAAGTCTACAGTGTGTGGAGGCTCTAAATACCCACATTATCAATACTTTTACTAACTACACTCTACAGCTTCTGTTAATGCTAGCTACTGTTTGTGTCAGATGCACCCGCCTTTATTTATATAAAGTCTACATTCTATACGCATGACCTGCTTTCAATTAGCTTTTTAGCTTATTTTATTTTATTTTATTTAGGAAAGCAAACAGTTTTACAGAATTTTCAATATACAATAAAGAAAAATGCACACAAATACCCATTAAACCACCAAGTAAATAAAACGTAGACCACATTGGGGATAATCTATATGCTTGAGCTTGACGTAACTATTAAAGTAAAAACCTAGGTAGAAATAGATTAAAATTTGTTCTGGTATCATTTAAAGTAAACGCCCCACTGACTTCAAAAGCCCTCTAAGGATAAAAAAGAAAAAAGCCTTCAGGGTAGTTCAGAAATCCATCTGAACCTAATTCCTCATAATCTCAATTATTGAAAAAAAACATCATGTAATTGTGAAATTCGAATCGTAATTGGTGTAGATATCGTGTAACATTTAAATAATTTTACGTACGAATTGTTGATTTATTTAGCATTAAATTAATACAATTGAAGCCATATTTTGGATAATGACTAAAAATACCAGCGGATTTTTTATATATTCACAACACATTATATACAAAGACTTTCGTCGCGACTGTTTGTCGCAATAATATTCAAAAACTACTTCACCGATTTTCATGGTCTTTTCACCAATGGATAGAGTAGTTCTAGAGGAAGATTTTAGTATATAATTTGTTTTTGTATACCTGTACTAGCGAAACCCGCGGCTTCGCTCGCGCTTAATGTAGGGACAAACTCGTTTAAGCGATTAAGCGATTAAGGATTAAGCGATGGTGAGTTACTTTTTTGAATAAAATTACGAATATAATAGTTTTATGTTTGTAGATTAGTTAATCTTTTAACAACAATTTAGGTTGATTGCTACCAGAAGGATCAGGCCAAAATTTAGTGAGGCGTTAGAAAGCACGTTAGAAAGGGGTAAATACGTATTTTTCCAATAATTATTAAAATTTAACTATTTATGTATTCTAATTATTATTTATATGATATGTATTTATATTAAAGAAAATAAGAAATAGCTGTGTGTTCGTCAATTTTTTATGTATCTTAGCCAAAAATGATGATAGGTAAATGTGTTGAATTTCACAATTAAATAAAAAATATTCTACTTAGTAACTAATATACATATAACTTACTATGAACATTTTAGCGAGATTTTTTTGAGCTTTCGCTTTGTGCGTTTTGTGTTTTAAATACAAAATTTATAGTGTAATATATAAATAAAAAAACTTACCAAATACCACTGCTCTTTAAATAATGGATCTGGAAACGAAGGCATGGACTGTCGTAAAACGTGTCTGGGACGATGTTCGCGCTTCACTCTCCGCAACTCGCGTTGTTGCATCACCCATCTTACCTGTTAAATAAAATAAATATTTTATATACTTAAAACTTTCTATTATTTGACATTATAGTAAAACTATATTTTTGCCTTTTTCTATGTGACGATTCAAATGTTTTACAGCAATCATGATCACGCTAGAGTCTTACGTTTTAAACGTCTCATTGGAAGTTTCTTACTTGTTTCAGACAGTGATTACCTACAATTTTACATAATGATTTCAGAAAATACAAAATTGGACCGAAGTACCTAACTTAAAATATTTGTTCATTTTTATTCTAAAGATTTTAAAATTTAGGTCTTGAACGTTAAATATTTAGTCTTTTATAATGGAAACTTTTAAACTAACAAATTTTAGTAATAAAATTATATATTACTAGAAAAATTAATAATATATATTTTAATAAAAAAAGCTTTATAAAAGTAGTTAAACTCGTATGCGACTGACGATTCGCTACGATCCCTTTAGAGTTCGATCGTCAGACTATATCTACCAAGTAATATACCTTTATGGGCTAACATAGCCCACGTTGCAAATACGTTTTTGAAAATTAATTAGTTCTAAACGAAGAATTGAAAAAAACAACAAACAAATTCTTATCAGCCCGTTTTTGACGTCTCACTGCTGACTATGGTCAGATCCACAATGCTGGGTAAGTGCGGTTTGGCGGATTTTACATATCTTTATTAAACTTAGTATGTTATCAGACATGCATGCTTCTTCACGATACTTTTCTTTAACGCAAGACAAACAGTAGTGATTTCGACACTCTCGACGGAATCAAAATTTATATGGTACTCTCCGATGATCTAGATTCTAGAACTATGAAATTTTGCTAGTTATATATCCTATACCTACTGCAAGCACAGGAGAAAATATGTAAACTGTACATTGTAATAATAATAATAATAATGTTCTCCGACCGATTCCGGCCATGGCGGCCAATCTCATTGAGACTGGCCAACTGCGCAAGAGATATTATAGTGCACAAGTGTATGCGCAGACACAAGTGCACTCTCTATTACTATCACTCTCATACTCCGGTGGGACGACTACTCGACACGACCAGTGAGAGCTAAGGCGCAGGACCGACGGCATTGTAATTAGGTTATAAAAAATATAGTGTTTAAAGAACAATCTTCCATCGAGGTTAAGCAACGGTATGCGTAGATATGATTCACATATGAAAATAACACATGTGACGAGACGAAGCCCGGGATTTGAAGCAATTTCATTCAATCTGTCAAGTGAGCGAGTATTTTATTATCACCAAAAGTAGACAAACGAACATTTCCCTCTTAAACGAACAGGTACCAAAATGCCGGGAAGTGACAGCCTTTTAATTTCGTCCCTTGAACATGGGATAGCCCTTAGCAAAATCGTAGCAAGGGACGCAGTCTCTGCTGAATTAATTATGAAGGAGTAATGAGGTCAGATTTTAAAATGTTTAACGCCTGATACCAAATAATGTATCTACATGAACTACAATTGTGTTTACTAGCGAGAGGAATTATTTGTATAAGTAATTCAAACTTTTTTAATTCCCTTCACTATGAGGAGGATCAGGCCATAGTCCACCACGCTGTCCAAGTACGGGTTGGCGGACTTCAAATGTCTTTCGAAAACTAGCTAGGTTCTCTCAGACATGCAGGTTTGCTAACGATGTTTTCTTTTGCCGTAAGACAAGTGGTAATCATTATAGAAAAGATTCACACATGAACATATCGGAGGTGCGAGTACCGAGTAAGTTTTACTCGGTTTGATGTTTGACAAACAGATTACTCGGCCGAATAGCTCGTTTCAATCTAAATGATTTATTTGGTTTGTTAAATTTTCTTGTAAGAATACATGATATGAAAGAAAAATTCACAACTTGCAATTGCTTTTTAAATATTTATTGTTTTAATAGGTAAATAGGTAATATTTAGGTAATTTTAATAAACGTAACTTTTTTCATGAACATTTTCATTATAAGTATGTTATACTTTTTTAAACTGAGTATACTCGTCATTCAAACCGAGTTATTCTGCCTAACACTGGCTGGCAGTAATAAAATAACGCTGAATATGGCCGAGTACCGAATATTAAACGAGTACTTCGCTCATCTCTAATAGGAATAGAGGTAGGAATACAACCTATAATGATACAGGAATAATCGAGGAAAGTGAGGGTAAGTCGCTAGTTATATATACAATATACGCTAACAGCATCCAATGTTGTAGTGAAAAAAATAATAATTATATAGTACGAGATTGTGTCGAGATTAGAAATATCTGTTTGTAAACACTGCACTATATAAAACGCCGCAGGCAATATGCTCCTATTGTTTTCTTTGGCCCGTTCATTCTATATTTATTATTATGAGATAAAATTACAAATTGTTAACATATTACGCTGTTAAATCCATAATAACATGTTAAGCGTGATAGTGGATCACGCTTTGTTTGCTTTCACGCTTTTTATTACACGCCCCATTTTATAAAATATATACTTTATTTACTTATTATTAGGCACGCTCTGAGCTTTTGCGGTGTAGCCACATATTCGAAGGTTTTGGATTCGAGTCCCGTGTCGGCCAAAGTTTAGTAACAGCCCAGAGTTGGGAAGTTGGCGCAATTTTTGTTTCTACGAGAGTTTAGTAGTGATGGGAAACAACAATTAATGTCCCACAAAACAGATTTCTTGGTTCAAAAAAATGACCGTATACGTATTGTCCTACAAAATAAAATACTAGATTTTTTCAGTCTTACGTATGATATCCCCGATATTGCCTTTACTTGTTATTAACTGTAGCAACTCTAAACGTTTAAAGCTACCGTGGAACATCTTTGACTACGATAACAAGAGCTCCACTTGAAATACTTTGAATATTTGAGTTACCTATACCTGGTGAAGAGGAATGTGAGGTGCTTTATATCGCTCGATTTATTATACGCTACGAATACTCCATATAAATATTCTTCTGCAATAGAATCGATAAGCGTTCAACTTATACTGTAAAATGCTACGGTATTCATATATCGGTTTAAAGTCTTTGACCGCGATTCCCTTTTATGGTAAGTTTACCAAATAAAATAAATAAATATGATAAAGCCATGTGATGTGATAATCATAAAATTATTGATTATTCTAATATTAATATAGTAAAGTTAAAGTTAAAGTTTGTATGAGTGATGTAGTAACACATTCCTGTGTGTCAAATTTAACTATAATATACTAGTTAGAAGTATCGCCAGTTCTTCTCAGGTCTGGGACTTCTTCTTTCTGAACTAAAAACTCATAACGTTCAGTAAACAACTGTAATAAAATTTAATGCTGAATAAAATATTCTGAGTTAAAAATATAGGTATACTAAAATGTCCAAAAAGTGACCTTGCCTGTATAATGCGACTACTATTAAAAGTATGTTATCTTTGTTTGATTGTTTATTTGTTTTTTTGTGTGTTTTTCATTAAAAATGGTCGATATATGTAGATAAGGTAAGGTATCTTAAGTAACAACTACTATATTTTACTATAGTATATTAGGGTTAAATCAAAACATAAGCTACGAGATCTATATTTTTAGACGAGAAATCCATTAATAATCACTCACACACAAACATTCCATATACATATTTTAGTATAATTAAGTAAGTACGAACTACTCCATCCTTTCATTCAATACTAAACATAACCTTCGCTTTAAATTAGAGAAGTAAGATGGAGCTCAATTTGCATCTTTTGATTTGCTTAATTTATTTAATTAAAACTAAGCTATATTTTTAATTAAATGTTATTAATTAAAACTTTATGAAGATTATACCTATTCAAAGCTTGTGGATTTTGAATGATAAATGTTTAAATAGATATAATTTTAATGTTAATAAAGTATTCAGTGTACTTAAAATAAAAAAAAATAAAGATGTTCTATTCTATATTATTATTTTTATCTTTACATCTATACATAAGTATAAATAAAATTGAAGTGTCTTTTTAATTTTAAATAAACAGCTTTTACTAAATATATATGAAAGAAAAAAATATAAAATATATAAACATCAAAAAATCTATTTTTTAATTTTTGTCTGCCTGTCTGTCTGTTTGTTCCGCCTAATCTCTCAAACGGTTGGACCGATTTTGACGGGACTTTCACTCGTATATAGCTAATTTTATATGTTATATAAGCAAGAAGCTACGAGTATATGTTATATAAGCAACTTAGGCTACTTTTGTTTTAAAAACTATTTCTTATAAGTGGGACTCGCAGCTTCGCTCGCGTTAAATCTAGGGGCAAACTAGGGAAAAACAAACAGCTCAACACCTGCACCATCATCATCATCAGCCCTTTTCAATGTCCCACTGCTGGGCACGGGCCTCCCTTAGTACGAAGGGGTATCAGGCTATAGTCCACCGCGCTGGCCTAGTGCGTGTTGGCGGACGGACAACGCATGTTTAACAGTATTGCTCTGTAAGCGATGGTATCATCTATATAGATATGGTTTTCATTTTCTATGTGGCATCTGTATATTATTATTAGTAGAAGGAAATGTAGAACAAAATCGATAACGGGAAGGCAAAGAGAAAAATTTAATAGGTTGGCATTCATCAATTAAGAGGAGAGGATAAGTTGAGTTTTAGAGGACATTGTTTGGCTACTTTAGCCTTAAAGTCCCACATTAGGTATCTGTGCATCGTATGGTTAATGCATTTAAAAAACAATACAAACAAAAAACCCATATCGAAGATATTTTCAGTCAAAATTTAAATTGCAAACTGATCTTTACATAAAAAAGTGTTAAATGTGAATTACGTATTCATAATATTAAAAAACTGCTTAGATAACTAATAGTAGAGTTACCAGCAGTAAAGTAACATTGATACACGAACATATCGATATGACAAACAGCCGGACATTATTATTATTTGCTTACGTTCACGAAGCCTTAAGAAATACTAAAACTGACTAATAAAAATATTCATTACGTTTATAAAAATCAGACAATTGATATAACACTTTCTGAGATTTACGCGAATATTTGACATAAATGAACGAGAAGTATCTTTACGGGGTTTGTCGAGAATTTATTTTGACTGTCAAATTGTGAATATGATCTGTAACTTAGTCTCTTCCGTGACCATGTTTGCTGTAAAGCATTCGAAACATCGGGAACCAAAAATCAAAATAAATCCACGACAAAATACAAAAAGATAGTTTCATTTATAAGACTGCTATTAAATAATTAATAATATTATAAACAAATTTACAAAGCGCTTTTTCTCGTATTAAAATAAGCGAAAAAAATATCTTTTGTGTGCCAAATTCAGAAGATCTCGACTAAAATAATATTAGAGATTGATCGGAATTTCCTTTCCGGAAACGATCGCCCAATTCTGAATACATTTATTGGTGTTTATTTTCCTTTACGATTCAATTCATATTGGAACGATAGTAAATGTATACCTACTAGATTTATAAATAATTTTATTTGATTCAAATATATTCATAAAAAGACTGAATTTATTTATTTATTTATATCGGTCGAAATGTACTGAAAACTGAATCTGAGAGAAGCGAGGGTGAATCGCAAATAGAAATATAAAATTTTAAATTTAACACTTTAATATTATTATTAAAAAAAAATTCTGGGACATTATTACAACAGCTCCATCTAATTCCGTGTAAAGCTAGGAGCTTGTGTTACGGATACCAGATAGTTGATACACCACACAATACATAAATTAAATACATATTATAAAATATATAAGCACCCCTGACTGGATTACAAACATTTGTGCTCAACAAATGAATGCCCTCAGCAGGAATCGAACCCGCGACCACTGGCGCAGAAAGCAGTGACTACCAACTGAGCCAAACGTGTCGTCAGACTATATCATATGTCTTTTAAATTAATTATGCGGTTTTATGGAAGTTTCTTTTTGTCTAGAACATATGGATAGTAATAACCCATTCAATACAATATCATACACACGTAAAAATATAAAAGCTCAGATAAGCTTTTTGTTCTTACAATTTAAATTTGTACGCTGTTTTAAAATTATAAAATGATAAAATTTATTAATTTTAAAATTTAAATTTAAAACTGTTTCTTTTGAATGAAACTTGCATAATGTAGGTAACATTAAAAGCACATGTTATACGTAGTTAGTTTATTTTTACATATTATTCAGCTTATACATTAGTTACAAAGCAGCACTGGGCTTAAATCGTTGATTAAAGAAGTGAAATATGAAATTCTCAGTTCTAGAACTGTATGGTGACATAATATATATCTGATGTATCATGCTAAATGCAAAAGCTTTATAATATGAATGAGAAACAACTAAATAAACATTTCCACTATAAAGTGTTATATTTTATTATAATAAGTTTTAAGTTCAGTAAAAGTTTTCTATAAATTTTTAATGAACAGCTTTAGTTTCTAAAGTACTTACTTTTTTTCGATTTTCAATTAATAGAAGTTTACCGTTTACCAAGTTTATAGGGTATTTTATTTAACGCTGGAACACTGCTAATGTATATGGAAGAATTATGGTTTATTTGCATACATGAAGTAAAATTGTCTTTTAGTAAGCAGTTATTAAGGCAGTGGTAGCCTAGTAATACACTCGCTTGGTAAACCGAATGAAGCGGGTTCATATCCCGGGCCCCGCAACTCTGGTATTTCAATGTGCGACTCGTTTTCAACATGATTACTACTTGTCTTATGGTGAAGGAAAACATCGTCAAATAGGATAAATGATCACGATATTAAGTCCGATTTAAAGCTGTAATTTATACATAATATATCATCTGCACGTTGAATATATTTGGAAAATCTTCTTGCAAAGTAGACATTATTATCGTTAAAACGGCCGAATATAATATAGTTATAACATTTTTGAAGTGAAACTTCTTTAGAATAAGTCGCCCGCAAACGAAACACTAAGTCCATAGTGCCAGGCGCTCAGAGACGGGGAAGAGTTAGCCTTAGTTAGATCTCGCCCACCGCGAGTCAGTGACATTTCAAACTCTGTCTAACTCGTGGGTGTAACCTTCGCGCCATCTTCCTTTCTCAAAGAGCTTAGACGGGGTTATTTAGTATAAATATAAACGAGATTTAAAAATTAGTTTGCCAAAGAAGTTTTACTTCTGACATGTGTACTTTGTACACACGCACTTTTAATTTTTTTCCCTGTTTGTCCATCTGTCAATCTGTGCATGCGTGCATCATGTAAACGGAAGAACTAAACGGATTTTGATGAAATTTTGTAAAATTATCGTTGAACAACCTTGGCCCGGTTGACATATAGAATATTTTTACAACTATATTTCTAAAGAAATCTAGACAAAGAGTTAAAAAGTAACGAGGGACGAAACCCAAGAAAAGCGAGGGTCAGACCTTAGTCTTCATAATATAAGTGTGACATTTCAAATCAATTTATAGCAACAAATAAAAATAGAAATAGATCACTGTTATATGAAATAAGAACAAGCTCAAGTTCGATTTCAACCAAATCCTTATACTCTCAGCAGGATTTCGGTTACGCGATTACATTCACTTTGCCCGCTTCTTTTATTTTCCAATGAAATAAAAATATTTTTCTTTTTACGTTCTTCTAACTAGGTTATACAACAATAAAATGCCCTACTCTCAATTTTGTTTTACTCTTAGATTTAAAGGTTCAGTCTCATAATATTGTGCCTATAAAGTATGTTTGCTAATATGGAAAGTTCTTAAAAGACTTTTGTATAGCTTTATAAAATATTAATTAGTTTAGTGCTTAATAATTTAAATAATAATATGAAAACACAAAAGTTTTAAGTTCTCTAAATATTTTTAAAGACTATGTTTTTTTACTTGTTAAAAACAGGTTTAAAATTTTCATTATAAAAAATCTTATACCTTATTTTATCCGAATGAATAAAGGCTACGTAATACATTTTATGATCCTCAAAATAGAGTTAGAGAGAAGAAATAGAGTATGCGAGAAACGCCTGGATCTCTGAAAATCTTAGTTCGATTTGAAATTGCTTTTTTCTTTGTCTGTGTAAATAACTATTCTACCATACGCATTTCGCGAATATTTGATATTATAAATAAAACTATTTTTTCGGATTTTGTCGCGGATCTCTCTCCCGCGACCATGGTTGCTGTAAAGCATTCGAAACGTCGGGAACCAAAAATCAAAAAAATCCGCGACAAAATCCGAAAAGATAATTTCATTTCTTTAATGTAGAGGACTATTAAAATAGGCTACTTATAAGAGCGATCTATACAAACACTCGACTTTAGTACATTCTCTTATTACATTAGTCATTGATAGTTATACGACACAAAAAACTGAACTACGATCGTCACTATAGTGTATATAGAGCCTACAGTGACGCTAGTTAAAAACAAAAACGTTTATGACATGTCAAATAAGGCTGTTATTTTTCATAGCTCTAATATAATGCTATATAATAAAAGTATTTAATACGAATACACAGTTTATTGGGTTTTTATTTTCAAGCGGCGTAATATAAAAACTGCTATAAAAGAAAGATGTATTGACGAAGCGTCTTACAATATTCTTTCACAGTTTTTACAGTTAGATATATTTTCGTAATGTATAATCTATATTATGACTATATGACCCTAGTCACTACAAACTGTCCCAAAAGTGTAGTTTCTTGCGCTAGCGGTCGCGGGTTCGAGTCCAGCTGGACGCATTCATTTGTTGACCTCGGATGTTTGTACTCCAGTCATGGGTGTTTATATTTATAATATATAGTATTATAAGCTATCTGGTATCCGTATTACAAGCTTCCTTTGTAGCTTACCACGGAAGTAGATGGCGCTGTGTGTAATAATGTCTTAACATATTTTATTTATTTATTTATTTATTTATAATAAAATTCTAACTGATTTGAACCTGTACATTATATGTTTCTCAAAAATCTTATGAAAATTGTAATTATTATCAATGGTATAAGCGAATCTATAGTTTTTAGAATTTCGCGTGTCTATGACCGCATTACGAATAAAACACTGGACAAATTTTGAAGTAATTTAGTATGATTATAGCTACTTATACAAGTCCACATATAAGATACTGTTTTTACAGTGAGAGAATACCTCATCTCTGAGAAAATACTAGCCGTAATGTATGTAAGGGCAAACGCGAGCAAAGCGAATGTGTGTAAGATAAGTATTTATTTAATTATAGCAATACGCGTGGCTTCACCCGCGTTCATTTTTTTAATCGCTACTAAACTTCATTCGATCACTCGCTGGTTTGAAAATTCTCCAAAATTACTCCAGCTATAATATACTCCTGAGCCGCGCGGCTACCTATTTCATATATTATGTGCGGCGTGCTCTCCTCCTCTCCTGTTATTGTAGTTTTAGTAGGATCCTTATTTTTTTCTTGCAATTAAAATAGCCTATATTAATTAGTGATAATGTAGCATCCAAATGGTAAAAGAATTTTTAAAATCGGTCCAGTACTTTTTGAGCCAATTCGTTACAAACATACTTACATACAAACCTTTCCTTTTTATAATATTAGTATAGATTTTCAACTTACCTGAGGATCATTTTTCAGTCGATTTTCATAATCCTTGCTCGCGTTTACAGATCTCTTACTTAAATGTGGATGTGAAAATAAATAAAAATGCTTCAGGTTCCCAATCTGTAACAAAAATATGTAATTTTATATTCAAATTATACAAATATTAACTATATAACATACAACCATTTCCCCGTGACTCCGCTCGCTATTTAATTATGTATTTTATCTCTATAAATATAACTATAATTACGAAAAAGACAGGATTCAAAAGATACAATTAACAAATAGAAAAATGCCTTAAAAATTTCGTTTTTACATGTTATTACTTTATTATAAGTTTTTAATATATATCCAGTTTTTCAATAATATCAAAACAAACAATTTTATACATTTTAGTCTTAACTTTTGAATGATATGGATTTAAATTTTATTTTGATTTTTTATTCTTTGTTCTCTCAAACGAGTTCTTTTACTTTTAATACAACGAAATTAAAAACTTTATCGACAGTATGGCGTATTAAATATAAAATTTCATTTTTTCATATCAAACTTTAAAGTTACAATTTTAAATTAATAGTAATATAATGCAGAAGAGTTTGTTTGGTTAAACGCGATAATCTCATAAATAATGAAAATTATTTTTGTATCGGATAGCCGCCACGGTATACTAATAATAATTAATACTCGTATGTAAAATCTAACAATTTGGTTTCCGATCTTTAGAACGGTAGTCGAGCTGCGGAAAATGCTACATTACTATAAACTTTTGAATTTAAATAAAATCATGAAAAGCTGTACTTTTATAAGATAAGAAAAAAACTATAGATACTCTTTAAGCTAACAAAAGCGTAGGTTTTATTTAAAAAAGCTTTTCTCTTCTTATTAAAAAATAGAAGATAGTAAATAGCTTTAAGTAAAGATTATATTATGCAATAACTATAACAAAATATTATTATTACTAGTAGATTTAATTTTTATTCTAAAATTACCATATGAGTATAAAATAGCCATATCTAAGTACTTAGGTGTAGTACTTAAAGCAAACTACTACAAAACTCATTAGTCCAACCTATAATGTCTTTCTCGACCTAGATTAAATTAGACCTCAAAATAAAATATGAAAATGAAACCTTACATACCTTTTCACTTATATACAAATGTCCGTAACCTATACCTATACAATCATAGACATTATTATAGCGGTCGCGGGTTCAAGTCCCGCTGGGGGCATTCACTTGTTAAAAACTCGGATGATTGTACTCCAGTCGTGGGTGTTTATATTTATAATATGTATGTATTTAAACTTATATATGTAGTATATCAACTATCTGGTATCCGTAACACAAGCTTCGTAGCATACCACGGAACTAGTTGGCGCTGTGTGTAATAATGTCCCAACATATTTATATTTATTATTATCGATACAGAAGCCGAATCTACTGTTTCTAGAATTTTTGTCTGTCTCTGATCGTATCATTAAACAGATTTTGATGAACTTTGGAATTATGATAGCTGGTAATCCTGGTCAATATATAGAATACGTTTTATTTCGGAAAAATATTTAATCTCCGAGAAATACTTAGGTACTAGTGTACGTAGAAACGAAGGGCGGAACGAGGTCGAGTCGTTAGTCCTTTTATACAGGTTGCTTTTAAAAAAAAGTGGTGCTACTATATTTTGTGTAATTACTGCGTAAAAGCGGACTTTATATCGTGACCATTTATCTTATTTTAGACGTTTTAATTCAAACTGTATGTAGTAAACAGGCGCTACTTGGCACGGATGGAGGGTTCAAAACATTTTTGGCTCGAGTACACATTCAAAATGAACTAACGTTGCAAGTTTGGCGAAATTGTCTAAATTGCGAATTGCAATCAAGAGGCGATACGATTTGTCAAATTTGACTGTATCCTTTGAGTGTTGCGACATTGCACACAGCGCTAACTTCTTACGTGTTAAGCTACGAGGCTTGTATTACGGATACCAGATATTATGTATGTATTTTAAATTTACATATGTAGTATATCAACTATCTGGTATCCGTAACACAAGCCTCGTATCTTACTACGGAACTATATGGCGATGTTGTAAAAATGTCCCAACATATTTATATTTATTTACAGTTCGCGTCACGTAAAAAGAACGCTGGAAGAAAGTGGTGGGGGGTGTGTTTGCGCATCGGTACATTCGCATACGAAATTCCTAAGCCTATTCTTTTATTTTTGAACTAGCCTTTCGCTCACGATGTATATTGATTATTGGTACGTACTTTGAAAAATATATTAGATAGAATGTCATTAAATAGAATTCTATTAATTAATAAAATATGTTCGATTCAGTGTAGAATGTGTAATCTACTTACAAAAAATTAAATTATTTCGTTTAATATATATTTTTTAATTATTAACTGCATTATTATCAGAATCTCTCTTTATAAAACAATATACGTCAAAAATATTTTTTCACTATTTTTTATATAAAATAATCTCGTAATTAATAACTTTTGTGTGCGCGATGGTATTTTAAACTGACAAACCAATAGCGAGCCGGAAAGCATGCGACGCGTGCCTCGCCGTCCCGCGCCCCGCGTCTTACCACCAAATTGGCCGATAAATCGCCTCTGCGCAACTTGACAGCCAGCGTTCTTTTTAAATGACGCGAATTATAGGAATATAATACCGACTAATCTATCCGTACCGTCCAACTAAATAATTTACGTAAGTTATTGCTTAGTCACATTTTTAAGGGTAGTGATTAAACAGGCTATATACAAACCTCCCCAATAAATATTGGGTATTTACTACCTACCTTACTACAGGGTAGTACCCTGAACATTAAGTATCTTATATAAGTAAAAGTACTATTCTTATTCAATCAATATTCAAACAACTTTATGGCTCAAAAACAAAAGTTCTTTTACATTTGTAGTTAGTTTTACTAAAATAAACTTTTAATAAATTGTAGTACTGTAAAATTAATACACCATATATTATGTAAATAATTGAACCTTACAAATTAGAAAACACATAATGTCTATTAGATCCGTGTTTCATAATCGATGTATTCGTAAGATGAGGAAAGATGGAAAAGGGCGGTATCCGTCTAACAAGGGAGGAATATTAAATATTTACATTTGGACTTAAGTGGACGCTTCGGGTTGTTACGAGAGATTATACTTTTTGTTCATTTATAAAGTAAATGTTTTAACTTGAGAAATAAGAACAAAAAAGATTGAAATATTACATTTTTATTAATTATTTGCATAGTATTAGAAGAGGGTTGGTGATAACCCGTTTCTTTGTATCTAACTCAGCGTTTGTCTTAATTATACCAGTGCCAATCCTGTTTGAGGAAAAAATCTTAGCAGTATACGAGTAGTCGGAAAATTTAGTTGATGATCTAAATAACGAAGGAAATATAGTCCAGATTCAGAAAAATCATTATGTATGTTTTTAGGGGTTTTTAGTCGTTTTTCGCGATTTGCGGCTAAACTGTGTAATCCTATAGAAAAAAGTTGTAAACTTACTAACAATTATTATAAATATGTTATAATATATTATATTGTATATATAATTACTGAGACGTCTAAAGCAATTCGAAAGGTCCTCAAAACTACAAAAATCTGAGGGAAAGATCTATATGATTCTTATTTATAATATTTTTAAATGTCAAAATCTAGGATACTGTAATTATATCACATTCTATAACAGTATTTTATACTAATTTGTTGGGACATTAATACACTAAATATGCATCCAGTTTATGTAACTAATTGTTTAACCTAAAAACACGTTTTACTTTCTAATATTTTGCTAATATTTGAAAATTTAAATGAAACCACTTTTTTCACCTATCATGGTCAGGGGAGAGACTCTTCTGTGACCATGATGGCTGTAAAGCATTTAAACAGTCGATAACCGAAAATCAAGATAACTTCGCAAAAATCCGAAAAGATATTTTTATTATTCATGCACTTTTTTTTATTAACACCAGTTATAAACAAGTTGCTTTTAATTATGGTTCAAAATATGCAGGTACTTAATTGTAGGGCAGATGGATGGACGGACAAACAACATAGCTTAATAATTTATCCTTACCTGACCCTTTAAGAACCCAACCGTCTAAACGAGTATAATGTCTCAACAGTCCTTAATTTACATGACATTTTGCACAATTTACGTTACCAAAACTGGCAAACAAAAAATGTAAGTGCTCTCTAGGTCCGTTTAAATATGTTATTTTCATTATTTCTTAGAGATTAGATATTCTACCGCAGTAGAAATATTCTGTATACATGGCCCGTATAACCTATCATTATATCGAATTTCATCAAAATCTATGTAGTGGTTTTCAGTGCTTCGTTCCTAAATATACCAACAGACGAAAATCTAAAAACTATAGATTCTTCTGTAACGATAATTAAAATTATTTCAATAAGATTTTCCATAAAACATTTAAGTATAGTAATGTAATATAGCCTAAAGCCTTCCTCGATAAACGGACTATCCAACACAAAAAGAATTTTTCAATTCGGACCAGTAGTTTTTGAGATTGGTGCGTTCAACCAAACAAACAAACAAACAAACAAACAAACTCTTCACCTTTATAATTTTAGTATAGATTAGCATAATTACGAGCAATTAGAAGGAAATTTAGTACTTTTTGAATAAAAAAATATCTTTCAAATCTACTCAATTAAATTAGAAAGTAATTACTGATAACATTTATTACCAAACGTGTAACCTTATCGTGTAACAGAGGTCAGATGGCAATCAGTTCGTGTTAACCTGACAATTACATTATACGTAATCTAAATTACAAGCAATAAAACAGTAGGAGGTTTGGAGGCGCTCCAGTTAAATTCAATCAGTCATTTAATTTATTATTTTATTTGATTTGCTTTTGCGTTTATTTATTTTTATTCATACCACTTTGTTTATTATATCATTTAGTGAATGATTTTTTCAGTCACTGAGTAAGTCAGTAAATCCTTTTGGTTAACTGCCTTTTAACGTAGTTTAGTTTCAATTACATAAAAAGTATTCGTTTTCGATGTTACAAAAATTATCTACTTATTTTGTAAAATTTTTCATTTATCAAATATCTTTGCTTTTATAGATACAATTCTGTTAGTCAAATACTACGGCCCTTTATTTTTTTATTTTTTTTTTATTGACACTAACAATGTTAGCATTACACAAGAATCGAATCCTCGACCTATTGTTTCAATAATATACATAATATAATCGAGTGTTTCGATTCCTACTGTAAAATAAACGATCGTCCTACATAATATGCCCTAATTTCCATACTATTTCAGAGGCAAAAACGAAAATTGTAGTAATTTAAATAAAGACCTACAATTGCTAGAAATAAACAAAATGTTCGTCCTAAGCACCCATTGTTATGCCATGACCAAGTTTCTCGGAAAATTTAGCATAATTGTATAAGTACAGAATAAAAAGTTGAATAGAAGTCACACGTCACAAAGTAATTAATTAGACGCGATAAAGATAATTGAGTTTTTTATTCGTTAATCAATACTAAATATATTTTATAATACAGGATGCATACGCTCTGCTCGAGTTCGAATACTTTTTTAATAGTAGAGGAGACCGTGGGAGATCGACCTTCACCGATCTGATAACCAGATCAGACATATTTTTTATCGAATATAATTTATAAACAAATATGCCTATAATTACTTGCCTTTTAGCTGGGCAACAGTGCTTTAAGTATGATTTTTTGCAGGCAAGTCTATATGACTGATTTTGTAATAAAATAATCTAAAATTTGATATAACTTTCGATAAGTTAGCAGAACGATGGAGTCACCTATATTGACTTACCTGTTCACATCGGCTTGTCAAGTAGCTATACACAAAAATGAGTAGACAAGCCTACTGAGGCATATTCTGTGTGTTAAAAACTAACAGTGATATAAAATTCATTTGGTTATCAAAAGAATGAAAGTGATGAAAAAAAATCGATTAAAGATAATTTAATTAAAAATAGCCATGAGGACTTTCAGATAGGCAAGTAATTATAGGCATATTTGTTTATAAATTATATTTGATAAAAAATATGACGTCTCATCTGGTTATCAGATCGGTGAAGGTCGATCTCGCACCGGCTCTTAGACCATAAAGGTTAGTATGTATTTCTTGCAAGGCCGTAGTAGCCAAGTGGTATTGCTCGCTTGGATAACTCAGTGATACGAGTTCAATTCTGGGCCGCGCACATCTGATATTTTCATGTACGAATCATTTGAAGGGAGGCTCGTGCCGAGTAGGAACATTAAAAAGGGCAAAACATATATACCTTTTTTTTGGAAATGAGAATGTTTGCAGTAAAAAGTCTCGTCAAAAATTGACTTCTGAATGAACCAAATATGCTTAATGCATTGTTTTAGTAGTCTAGAATCATCTTTGCATTAATATATTTCTTTCAAAATCATAATCTGTAACGAACATAGGTATAATTTATTTTTATGTTCTAAAACCATTATATTAATAGGATAATCGTGACGTCTGTTAGTTTTAATTAAATACTGTAAAAAAATAAATAGTGTTTTCGATGACTTTTCTATTTAGTGCATAAAAGTATTAGATTTATTGAATAATTTGAATAATAACACTGTAACATTATACCATTTCCTTATACATTTTGTTCAAAGGTATAAAATCTTTATCATGACTGACTTAAATTAGAGCTATAGAAATTGTAAGCAAGTAAGCCTTGTTTTATCAAATTGAAGCCAATATTGCCTTCGTCGTTAACTGCCATAGCTTTTACAATAGGATAAATAATTTTATGTGTTTTATGTAAATCATCCATAAACTCTATTTTGATAATTCATGGAATACAGACAGACAATTTCTTCTAGTATATTGAAATCAAACTAAATTCATACAAATATAATATATACATTGTTCATACTAATATATTAACGTGAAAATAACTCTATCTATCACTTTATGCTGAAATTGCTAAACAGATATCAATAAAAAATTTCTATGACCATTAATTGCATACTGGAATTCAACTTATGCTTAATTCGTGCTCTTCTTATGATTTATGTAGAAAAAGCCTTTTTCCTTATTTTTTATAATGCGAAATCGAGAATTGTAGCAAGAACATTAAATTGCAATACTAATTTTGGCGTTGTTAATATTTTTGTCTAAAGTGTATGGACTTTATTTTCCGGTCTAAGTTAATCATGTCTGAGTTGCAAACAGCATTTCCTAAAATGAAAACTTTACTAGTATATTTGAAAAATTATAGAGACTAGATATGTAGAGACCACTGTTTTGACTTTTTACATTATGTTTACTGGATTCCGGTAACCAGTGCCTAACCTAAATTTACATATGGCACATCTGTAGGTTCTGAATAAAAGAAAAAGATAAAATGTATAAATCATTTGAAAGAGGGCGAGCATCAAATTATGTTAAAAAATGGTGTTTCTCTTTGTTATCTAAAAATCTACACAAAAAGAAATACATGAAAACTTAATCTATATGTTTTCAATCCTTTTTAACGTAGCATTCCTGGGCTTGGGGCCCTGGAGCTTCCTTCGGTTCGAGGATAATAAGGCCAGAGTCCACTACGCTGTCCAAGTTCAGGTTGGCATACTTCAAATGTCTTTCTAAAACTTGCTTGGTTCTCTCAGACATGCAGGATTCTTCATGATGTTTTCTTTTACCATTAGACAAGTGGTAATCATGTTAGTAATGATTCATACATGAAAATATCAGATGTACGAGACCCGGATTTGAACATGTATCACTTGGTTATCCAAGCGAGTTCGTTAGCACTGGACTACTAATGTCTAGTTTCTAATATATACTTTTATATAAGAAGGAAAAAATGTAAGGTTATTAATATACTGTATTATTTTTGAGACGACTTGTATCAACGAAGCAAACAGCTTCATTCTCCCTCTAAATTGTTATGCCGATTCCATAAACGAACCCGCCTACTAGTCTTCGGTGAAGGTGATGTGAAGTGAAAGCGAGGTGTTATTATTATAACAGGCCTTAATACTCGATTCTGTTACCCCTGTTTGAGTTAACGAGTACCAAATACATATACATATTATATGTTATACATTATTACAACAGCTCCATCTAGTTTCGTGGTAAGCTACGAGGCTTATGTTATGGATACCAGATAGCTGATACACTAGATATATATAAATTTTAAATACATACATATTATAAATATAATTACCCAAGAACGTTGTACAAATATTCATGCTTATAACGCTAATGAAAGCTTCCATCGGGAGTACAACCCGCGACCGCTGGCACAACAAGTAGGGTTACTACAACTTATCCAAACATTTCCTCATAGTAATAGGCAAACAGATAACAGTAGTTGTTTTTCCTCTGTTTAGCCGTCTATACAAATATTAATAATTTTAATTAAACTCGACAAAAAGTTGTCGACGAATTTCTTTTCAGTGAGCGCTACGGTTTGATTTAATAAAATGTATGCGTAAAAAGACACAGAGACGAATCCGAGCGAAACAAGGGTAAATAACTAGTTTGGAATAAATAAGAAATTTATACATATAATAATTTGGAGTATAAGCTATCCCCATAACGATATCACTGATATCCTATACATTAAAGTATTACCATAAAGAAGTCATTCACTTACTCATACTTTACGTATACAATATTTTAATCACCATTTTAATCATTACGATAGTAGTAGCCCAGTGGTAACGCGTTCGAAGCCGAGTCTCGCTCATCTGATATTTTCATGTGCGAATCTTTTCTATCACGATTATTTCTTCTCTTACGGTGAAAGAAAACATCGTGAGAAAACCTGCATGTCTGAGAGAACCTAGCAAGTTTTCGAAAGACATGAAGAGACAAGAAAGTCCGCCAACCCACACTTGGCTTGGCATATTGAAAGTAGGCCCGTGCCCAGCAGTAGGACGTTAAAAAGGGCTAAATTATAATCAGCATTATGAAATTTACTTAAATCCTCACAGGAAGCCTCAACTTGAGCCAAGAGCTAGTAAAGCGATATCGTATTATATTTGACATCAAAAAGGTCCCTATTTTATATATACACCTATAGAACCCTTCAGAATATATGTAATGTTACACACATAAAATACTTATACCCTACAAAGTCTCATTGATAGGCAAAAGGCTTACCTACTTAACACAGATCACGTTCCTTTTCGCTTTTTTGATAAAGATTAGTAAGCGGATACGTTTTATCAGGCAACCTTATTACAGCTCGTAGAAGTACAAAGCTACGAGTATGAATCCTTTTAGAAAGTTTTGCATTTTGTACGCTTTTCATTTGTGGTTTTAGCGTAGTAGTTTTTTATTTAGAAAATTATTTAGATAATTATAAAATGGTTCTTTTTCATTCTATTACAAATTTTATATACACGAATTTTACATGTTAGCGAACTTTGTTAGGTTGTGTGTAGATCAGGTTGTGTAGAGGCTAGCATGCACCGCAACACATCGAGAGATCGTGGGTTCGAGTCCTGGGTCGAGCCAAATTTAGTTATTGAGTCCTTCTCTTTAGTAAGTCTCAGTAACAGCCCGGAGTTACGTAATTGGCGGCGTGACACCTCTGTGCCTTGAAGAGATTGTTCTACCGTACCTATCGATGTTTACCTTCTCGAGGGAAGCTCATTACCATCTGGCAGTAAAGCCAAGAGACGCACAGGAAGGATGGCTTTAAGACAAAGGGAGTTCTGTTTCTCGCTTTCCTAGCCAGTAAGTTTCACATTGCCACCCACTTCCCTCCGATAGGGAGGTTTGTACCCCGATGTGGGGTAGTAGAGTACGTGAAGTGTACATAGGGCAGGTCAGTGAGTAAAGTGATCACTATAGACATAGTTAATTTAACACATATACTCGTACATAGACTGATTAGATGAAAAATCTTATATATAATAAGTTTAGGTCTATATAATATTTAAGCGACTCTTTGATATTCTATGCAAATAGCATTATTAGAAAATCGATTATTACTCGTATATAGAAGTTATATTTGACGACATTATTAGAACAGCAACATTGAGTTTCACGGTAAGCTACGAGGCTTGTGTTACGGATAACATATTGTTCATATATAAATTTTTAAAACTCACATATTAAAAATGTAAACATCCATGACTGGAGTACAAACAATCGTGCTCAACAAATGAATGCCCCCAGCGAGACACGAATCCGCGACCGCGGGTGCAGAAAGTAGGGTAGTACCAACTGATCTAAATAGGTCGTCGTATTATAAATGCGTTTACCATTAAATTTTAAAGCAAGCGTTATACTTAACAGATCCCAAAAAGTGTATGAAAATGTAGGGAGATTTTCCTTTTAGAATCATGGCAAAGATAATATAAATAAGCGTAAATTAGAAAAAAACTTTGCCGTAAAAATTTCAGAGTAGGACTCGGGAGGAGACGAAATGCTACAATAAATGAGATTTTTTGCTTATTAGTTAGAAGTTGTGACAGCGTTTAAAGCTTTCTGTCTACATCTTTTTATAGTCTACTACCTGACCCGTGCCCACGTCGTTGGGCATAATGTTAATAATTTTTTTTAAGTACAGAGTGTTTAAATAATTTAAATTATTTTATTAATATTAAAAATTAAAAATTAAATTATCTATACTAATATTAAAAAAAATACTTTTTGTAACTTAAATATAAAAGTTACACATATGCTGTCGTTGACTTTTTTGTAGGCATTTTCAAGCTCCACATCTTTTCTCTAGAACTCAAAAATGTATCTTTCATAGTTAAGGCAGCGTTCGTAAGAAACGCTTTCATTCGACCGTTTTTTCTCCGATTCACTTTGCAAAACGGACCACCACGTAAAAGCCTTTTTATTTTTCGGTTTTTTATATAACCTATGACACTCAGCAATAATGTGGCTTTCTATTGTTGAAAGAATTTTTAAAATCGGTTCAGTAGATCCCGAGATTACCCCTTACAATTTAACAAATAAACAAAATTTACTTCTTTATAATATTAGTATAGATATAGACTAGCGACTCGCCCTCGCTTCGTTCGGGCTCGTCCCTAAATTTAGCGCGAGTGAAGTCGCGGATTTCACTTGTTAATCTATATATAAACTTGACAAGTTATATGCTAAAATCTTCCTTTTAAATCACTCTATCTATTTAAAAAACGCATCAAAATCCGTTGCGTAGTTTTAAAGATCTAAGCATCCATAGGAACGGATAGACAGCAAAAAGCGACTTTGTTTTATACATGCAGGTTTCCGCGATATATTCCTTCACCGTAAAACAAGTGGTTATCATGCTAAAAATGGTTCGCATATGAAAAAAATACCAGAGGTGCGAGAGCCAGATTTGAACCCGCGTTACTCGGTTATCCAAGTGTAACCGCTGGGCTACCACTGCTTTTTAATAATATGATACAAACTATCATTTTTATATGTAGATAAAGTTAATAAACGAATAAAATTGTATGATATTTTAATTTTTACTCCGATAAATTGTTTTACTATGAAAAATAATTAAATATATTTAAAATCAAAGAGAAATGCTCGAATTGTTTCAAAGCAATTTTTAATAAAGCAATAAAGGCAATATAAATTAAAATATGGAAAATGTACCCTATAAATACGTCCGTGCTAAGCGTTTGCACGTTTCTAGTAACTTAAATATTATTGTAATTATTTCATTTGTACCGCGAACTATCGTGTACATATAATGTATGTAGGTATACATTATACACATACTGCATTTACACCTACCCTCCCTTTTTGAGTTTAAAGGTAAGTTTTGATAATCAGACTTAAAATATTTTCATTTACCTAGCTCCTAGACTTATTAAAAGAAGGCATAATGAAATTACGGTGTAGTTGAATAACTTTTTATGAAGTCGGTTAAAAATAAGTAAATAAAGTCGCAACTTTAATCTGTATGTCATCAAATTCAAGACCATGCCATCTGGCGACCGAACCCTAACTACACTTCGATGTGAAAAATTCAAATTGGAGTGACGCAGAAAAACAATATTTTTCCCTACTTTGCATCATCCGGACATTCGCCAAAATGAATACGAGTATAAATTGTGGATTTTAAAAAGATTTCGGTATTTTAATCAAGTTTCCTTTGTTGAATTTTTTATTTGTAGTATAATACTTTCCATTTTATGTGATTTATTAAAAATTTGTTGAAATTACTATTCAACAGTGCGCTTATAGATCTTATTTCGTAATTAGAATCCATAAAACAATTCTTATAATCTATTTATGGCTCTATTAAATTTCTTTTTAACTAAACAAATTGCTTACAACGAAAATTAATTATTTTCATAGACAACATTTAAATTAAATATAAACTTTTGCTTTTATGTTATATCAGATTTGTAAAACATTTTTAAAATTAAAAAAGTTCCAAAGCGAATGAAATGTAAAACTAACAGGTTTAATATTAAATGAATATTCACCATAATAACAAACTAATCTAATCGCTCTTCAAAGGTGGCTTTTGTAAGCTTTTGACGTACATAGGCATGACATTCTAAACTCGAAACTCGTGTACTAACAGTGCAGGTATCGTAGCGAAGTATATAAACAATCCCGGTTAATCGATAGTACTTTGATCTACTGCTTCTAAAGGTTTGCATCGTCTTACGTAAACGTACGCTACAAGTAAACAAAATCTACAAATACATCAACGAAGAATACATTTATTTAGATCTTTGTTTTAATTCTTCTTTAACTTTATTATAGCTATACATAACATTTCCCGCGGCTTCGCACCCATTTTACTAGAAACCAAATTTTTTCCGAGTCGCGCGGTATAAGAACTACTCCCGCCTTTTCCGTTTTCGCGACATTTTTCATTGATGCTCCTCTCCTATTGGTCATAACATGATGAAATATAGCCTATAGCCTTCCTCCATAAATGGACTATTCAAGCCAAAAATAATTTTTCAATTCGAACCAGTAGTTTCAGAGATTAGCGCGTTCAACCAAACAAACAAACAAACTCTTCAGCTTTATAATATTAAGTCTATACATTTAATATTTTTATGTACGTTACTGTATATTATCATCGATATATAGGCTGAATATGATATAATGAAAAGCAATAGTGCTTTTTCATAACTTTTGTATGTCTGTCTATGACCGTATCACGAAAAAATACTGGACAGATTTGATGGGTTTGACAAAAGCTGTCTGGGTCTATAGTATAGGATACTGTGTCAAGTCCTAGTCTATAATTTCATGAAATTCTAACTGACTCTGAACTGTACAACAAATATAATTTGGAAAATGTGATGCAAAAAGTCATCATCAAGTCAGAGACCGAATATAGTTTTTAGAATTTTTATGTGTCTATCTGTCTTTAACCGCGTCACTAGGAAACCACTGGACAGATTTTCATGTCCTTTGGTACGATGATAGCTGGTATTCAACATATAAGATACTTTATACTGCGAAATAATATCTAATGAGGGCTATCGCGTATGAATTTGCCGCTAGGGGCGCTTGTGTAGCGTGAGGTCTCCGAAATGTCTAATGTCACTGTTTGCCGGTTGGCTACGCGGTTTATTTCTATTAAGATTACTGTTACGAATATTTAGCAATACGTTACATTAATTATGGCAAATAGAAGTTGCGAATCGCTACTTACCACTGCTTTGAGACAGTTTTAGCATTCGGAAACTTATGTTGGCTTTTTTTCCGAGCAAAACGGGTCTGCGCTACACTGTATATTGTATATTTGATTTAAATGTAAATTATTCTTTTGGCGCCCGTAAAAACTAACTTTAACAGCCGTACTTTAGGACCTCACTCTACAGTAGCGCCACCTGGTGAGCCAAAAAACGATAGTCCTCATTTATGAGAAATCCATACAAATTTTTAAAGGCACAAATCCGAGCGGAGCGAAAGTGCGACTCTAGTATTCCACATATTATGCTTAAAAACTTAAGCACAATATTTTATATAAAAATATTAATTAAAAATATTTAGCATTAAAATATATTTTAACACCTTGAGAGAAAATCTAATAAGCAGCGGAAATTTAAAGACCGGAACAAATTGAAATTAAGTTAATAATTCGTTTTGGTTTTGCGTTATATTTTTTATATTGGCTAGTCTACTGAATTTTAATAGAAAAATCAATGTCTGAAAGAATTTATGATAAAAAACTGCCTCGATCTAGCTA
This sequence comes from Boloria selene, assembly GCA_905231865.2. NCBI lineage: Eukaryota > Metazoa > Arthropoda > Insecta > Lepidoptera > Nymphalidae > Boloria > Boloria selene. The sequence continues at coordinate 9,807,825 of HG993147.1, forward strand.
GCATGTAAGACCGCAGGTCTATGCATGTACTCTATAATGTCTTCAGCCCTTATTTTAACATCCCACTGCTGGGCACGGGCCTCCCTCAGTAGGGGGATCAGGCCATAGTCCACCGCGCTGGCCTAGTGCGTGTTGGCGGACTTCATGATGTTTTCTTTCACCGTAAGACAAGTGGTAATCATAATAGAAATGATTCGCACATGAAAATATAAGAGGTGTGAGACCCGGATTTGAAACTGCATCACTCAGTTACACAAGTGTGCGTGTTACCGCTGAGCTACCACCGCATTAATAACAACTTAAAAAAATAATTACTAATGGAGGAGTTGTTATAATACGTAATAGTTTTAGGGCTAAATAAAGAGGTCAGTAGAAAAAGCATCTTTATTTATTTAAAATTTCTTAGCATACTTTAGTAAAATTCACTGTTTTATCTTGTCAGCGATATTGCGGCTCGAAAAATAAATCATTTTAACAAAAACCGTTTCGGTAATCCACCTGCAACCGCGAGCTCTGCAATGCGCGTACCGTTGATAAATTAAAAGCCGAAAATATTAAATTTTAACCATTTTCGATTAAAATAACAAATATTATTTACATCTACTAACTTTTATACCTCGAATTTTTATGTTTTAGTATGTTATTAAAAAGATAACGCTTATTCTTACTTATTTAAGAAAGTATCCTCCGAAGTTGTAGAATAGAATAGAAGTTATTCCGAAAGATGATCTAATAGAGTCTAAAGAGATCATATTTTCGAAGCGGATCGAGATTGCTAGGATTCAATATAATGACTAAATAATATCTCCTAGTATATGTATAATATATGTACCTGTTTTAACCAAGCATGAACAAAACGCTTGTAAGATACACATTTTGTCATCCTATGGTTTCATTCACTAGACCATGCGTGACTATAAAGCTGAATAGTCCATTAGCATCAAACAAATGCAATTCTCATAAAGGAAACCTTTCTAATTATAAAATCCTTTGAACTAAATTCGAATAAACTACTAAAGTATTTTATTATAATGAAATTAAGTGAATTATGCAAAAGAGCTTTTTGCTATTTTGTTGCAATTTGAAGTAAACAGTTAAATAGAATTTTAAAATTATGCATTGTATGAAGTTTGTATAAAGCCAGTACTTTCGTCCTAGTAGGGATAAAACAAAAAAATCTGATCAAATGAAAGGTAAGTAAGACTGTAGAAGTTAATGTACTGTGTCTCCATCTACTAATGAGTTACAACAAAATGGATGGTATAAAAAGTTTCTTATCTATAAAAATAATTATTTATTGGAATTTTCTAACAGAGTCGAAAGTCTTCACATCAATTTTTTTTTTGAAAAATGTCATTGAATTTGTCATTGTTATCAATACTGAAGCCTAATCTACAGTTTTAGGAATTTCTCTATATCCGACTGACTGAGACCGCATTATAAGTAAACTGCTGTACAGATTTTGATGTAATTTGGTATTATGATAGTAACAATATATAACATATGTATTAATTGTTACTGGAAGAAAAAATATAGTTTTTGAGAAATGTATGGAAGTAAAAATCTAGAGGATCAAGGGTGAGACGCTAGTGAATATATAAATCGATATATGAATGATGATGATGAATACATTATAACAGATATTATAATATTTCTTTAACCAAACCGTTGGCGTTGAGAAGGCTCGTTGTTATGCGGAACAGGTGCGTGACGAGGGTGCTGTTGAAGCCAAAGCCTGCATATAGAAGTCTAATAATATAGCAACACTAGAAAGTCCTGATCATTTGTAAGAATATTTACAGAAAATACCTACATTTCGACTTCTTTGTATATTTATTTCCATATACTTACAAAATGTTTTAGTTGATCGTATTTTTGAAATAATAATTTCAATCATAATTACATTTCTTGTGTAATAATAAAAAAATGTCATTTTGTCACCGGTGTTCATATTTCTATACTTTTTTTTTATGGTAAAAAGGGGGTAAACGGGCAGGAGGCTAACCTGATGGAAAGTGATCACCTCCGCCCATGGACATCTGCAAGCCAGGCTTGCAGTTGCGTTGCCGGCCTTTCAGGAAAGGGAGGGAAGTGGGAGGGAAGGGGGAACGAAGGCGGAGGATGAAGGGAAGAGGGAGGGGGGAAGGATAGTGGTACTAATGAACTATACGGGGCGTGCCGGCCCATTCAGTTGCTACCCGAAGGTAACAAGCATGGCACTACCACTAATAAACATACTAATAAAATATAGTATAAAAATACTAATATAATATAATATATAATTATTAAAATTAGTATATAATATATTAATATATAATATTATTATAAAGGGGAAAGATATGTATATAAGTATGTTTGTAACGAATTGGCTCAAAAAGTACTGGACCGATTTTAAAAACTCTTTCACCATCTGAATGCTACATTATCACTGATTAATATAGGCTATTTTAATTGCAAGAAAAAATAGGGATCTCTACTAAAACTACAATAATGTTACCCAAGATGTAAAAAAATGCCTATAAAATAACTTTCTTCGCATGCGCTGCAAAAACAATTGATGATAGAACAAAAAATATTCCACAATATTAAAGACCATATCAATATCTACGGGAAGGGTGGGCGTTATTTCTGCGAGGTATCATACCGCGAGACTGAAAAAGAATTTGGTTTCCGGTCTTTAGAACGCGTGCGAAGCCGCGGGAAATACTAGTATAATAAATCTGTCTTTAAAAGTAATATAATATGAGTAGTGTATCAGCTATCTGGCCACAATACAAGCCCTGTGGCTAGAAGGCCCATGGAACTAGACGGTGCTTTGTGTTGATTTTCCAACTTATTTTATTTATTAATATTTTCAAATTTTAACATTTTTCATATTACGGGGTATTAAATTACCATTACTTAATTCACAAGTATAAGCATGTGTTTTACAACACTTAAATATGCAAATAAAGAATATTTCGAAACCATAAAACGAGCAGTATGTTTATGTAAAATATTATAAAAATTTGTTATTCCGCAATGAAAACATTGCTCCGCTCTCGAGTCAGTTTTGAATTCAGATTACGTCGTCATTCTTGTTTTTTAATCTTAATAAAATCTTCAGCTTCGGGCTAAATGTAACAGCGACTTATGTAGCATTTTTATATGAATGGCCTTAATTTTTAACTTCGGTCATTGCAATATAACAATGTTCTGGTGAGAAGTACGTAGTTTGATTTCAAAACTTTTCTAATACTGGGCTGATTTTGATTTAATTCTAAGAAGTGAAAGTATGTACGGTACTAACAACAAAAAAATCTATTTTTAATTTTTTTGTCTGTTTGTTAGGGCTAATATCTAAAAACTGCTGGGCCTATTTTGATGGGATTTTCACATGCAGAAATCTGATGTTATAAGGAGTGACTTAGGCAATTTTAGTTTTAGAAATTTTTGTTTATTTTAAGTTTAAGAACCCGCGGCTTCGGTTGCAGTACGGACGAACCCGAGCGAAGCGAGGGTAAATCGCTAGTAAATAATAATATTAGGTTATCGTACTAAGTATTAATTCTTGGATATAAATAATAAGTAATAACATTATTCATTAGAAGATCCACAAAAGACAGCAATAGACTCACTATAAAATCTTTACATAGTTGGACTCTGTTAAACATTGACCGAGTACTGCTTAATATTATCAGATGACTATTATTAGTTTTCTATTTATGTAAAGAAGATATCATATATATTATTTTTTAACTTTCCACAAAACCTGAAGTCTCTGAGATAATTTAATTTATACCCGAACATTCGAGTTTACTTTCAAAGTTAATCTTAAGTTTAAATTAAGTTAACTGTACTATACCCTTCGAGATCGTATGAGGGTTGGTATAATAATTTAATAGAGGATCTAAATTAATAAAATAATTATGTTGTATATTTCGTTTTTAATCTCTGTGCAAAATTAGTATGTAAGTTATTTTGATGAAAATCTGTTTATCTATACGGATAAATAAAATTGCAGTGTCTGTTTATAATATTATATATTATGGTACTTTTTAGAACAATATAATTTTGAATGTTTGTACTATATGTCAATGTGATGGCTACTTTCTTTGACTTTCACTGACAGATAGCTTAAAAGTAGTAACTTAAGGTTAACTTATCTTTTTTCAGAAAAACAATTAATGTACCCACCCATGTGAAGCAAAGGTAAGTCGTATAGTAGTCGTATATTCAAAAGACTAGCGAGCGGAGCCGCGCGTTCCGCTTGTGTAGTATATATAATATATAACATATAAACCTTCATCTTGAATCACTCTATCTATTAAAAAAAACGCAACAACCTCCTTTGTGTAGTTTTAAAGATCTACATAGGGACAGACAGACAGCGAGGCGACTTTATTTTACACAATGTATAGTGATATATAAAGAATAGTTTAAACATATCAAAGCAAAATAATTATAAAGTAGATCTTTAAGTCACTATAACACACATCACTATGACCATACGAGTAAATACGCCCTACTACACCGGAAACTAGATAAAGAATTATAATACATTAGAAATAGAAGTTAACTTGTAGCTGACACGACACTTCCGGAAGTCTAAATTTCCATTAAAGAAACTTAGACAGTAAACTGTTTTTATCAAGACATAGTCCGTTTGATAGCTTTATTTGTATTTGTTGAATTATTCAGTACGAGGCTTTGATATTCAGAGTCATGAAAAAGTATAATATTATAATTATGCCATATAATATTAGTTTTTTATTCTGGAGTAATTATGGTATTCCTTTTTTATAACTAACATATTTTATTAGCATTTATGTAATCAAACATTACATATTTAAACATATTTTTATATAATTTATGTGTGTGTGTGTGTATGTTCCATATTAACTTAAACACGGCGAAAGATTTTGATGACATTTTCTACATTCTTCAGAGTATTCCAGTGGATGAACCTGTGAAAATTGATGTTTAATGCGGACAAAGCCGCGGATTGTAATATAATAATTTGATAATATTAAGTGTGATGATAGGAAACGTAACACTTTAGTTTTTACTAATATATATGTGGGATTTGTTTTATATATTGTATACGATGGGAATTAAAATAAAGTTTTTCAGTGTGAAAATCGGTTTAGTAGTTAGTACAGAGCTCGGCGGAGGACTTAATTTTATTAACCGACTTCCGTAAGGACAAGGAGGTTATCATAAATGATTATGTAGTGACTTGCTTTAATCGATTTATTTTGAGAATTATGAAAATCTTTTAATAACAAATGAATTCCATTGAGTTACAAAAATAATAATGGTATGCCAAAGTATATATTATATAATGGGTATAAGCATAGTGATACGATATTTACATAATGTGCTATAACATTATTTTCTTTTTTGCCAGTCTAACTAGTCTCATTAACGATGAGTGTAGAAGGCTAAGGAGAAAGGGGTCAATTGTAAGTTAAGTACCACTCGATTTTTAGGTTGAAGTGATACTAGCTGAAGCGAAGAAAAGTTATCGATTTGTTTCTTAGTAATTCTATTTCTAAGTCTTTACAAAAAGAATATTCCTTTACTAGTAGTATTGTATATAAAATTAAATAGTATTTATTTTCCTTAAGCCCCGAAACTTATTCAAAATTTACATTAAAAATAAATAATCCAGCCGATAGAGTTAGTTATAATCAAACATTACATATTTAAACATATTTGTATATAATTTATGTGTGTGTGTGTATGTTCCATATTAACTTAAACACGGCGAAAGATTTTGATGACATTTTCTACATTCTTCAGAGTATTCCAGTGGATGAACCTGTGAAAATTGATGTTTAATGCGGACAAAGCCGCGGATTGTAATATAATCATTTGATAATATTAAGTGTGATGATAGGAAACGTAACACTTTAGTTTTTACTAATATATATGTGGGATTTGTTTTATATATTGTATACGATGGGAATTAAAATAAAGTTTTTCAGTGTGAAAATCGGTTTAGTAGTTAGTACAGAGCTCGGCGGAGGACTTAATTTTATTAACCGACTTCCGTAAGGACAAGGAGGTTATCATAAATGATTATGTAGTGACTTGCTTTAATCGATTTATTTTGAGAATTATGAAAATCTTTTAATAACAAATGAATTCCATTGAGTTACAAAAATAATAATGGTATGCCAAAGTATATATTATATAATGGGTATAAGCATAGTGATACGATATTTACATAATGTGCTATAACATTATTTTCTTTTTTGCCAGTCTAACTAGTCTCATTAATGATGAGTGTAGAAGGCTAAGGAGAAAGGGGTCAATTGTAAGTTAAGTACCACTCGATTTTTAGGTCGAAGTGATACTAGCTGAAGCGAAGAAAAGTTATCGATTTGTTTCTTAGTAATTCTATTTCTAAGTCTTTACAAAAAGAATATTCCTTTACTAGTAGTATTGTATATAAAATTAAATAGTATTTATTTTCCTTAAGCCCCGAAACTTATTCAAAATTTACATTAAAAATAAATAATCCAGCCGATAGAGTTAGTTATAATCAAACATTACATATTTAAACATATTTGTATATAATTTATGTGTGTGTGTGTATGTTCCATATTAACTTAAACACGGCGAAAGATTTTGATGACATTTTCTACATTCTTCAGAGTATTCCAGTGGATGAACCTGTGAAAATTGATGTTTAATGCGGACAAAGCCGCGGATTGTAATATAATCATTTGATAATATTAAGTGTGATGATAGGAAACGTAACACTTTAGTTTTTACTAATATATATGTGGGATTTGTTTTATATATTGTATACGATGGGAATTAAAATAAAGTTTTTCAGTGTGAAAATCGGTTTAGTAGTTAGTACAGAGCTCGGCGGAGGACTTAATTTTATTAACCGACTTCCGTAAGGACAAGGAGGTTATCAAAAATGATTATGTAGTGACTTGCTTTAATCGATTTATTTTGAGAATTATGAAAATCTTTTAATAACAAATGAATTCCATTGAGTTACAAAAATAATAATGGTATGCCAAAGTATATATTATATAATGGGTATAAGCATAGTGATACGATATTTACATAATGTGCTATAACATTATTTTCTTTTTTGCCAGTCTAACTAGTCTCATTAATGATGAGTGTAGAAGGCTAAGGAGAAAGGGGTCAATTGTAAGTTAAGTACCACTCGATTTTTAGGTCGAAGTGATACTAGCTGAAGCGAAGAAAAGTTATCGATTTGTTTCTTAGTAATTCTATTTCTAAGTCTTTACAAAAAGAATATTCCTTTACTAGTAGTATTGTATATAAAATTAAATAGTATTTATTTTCCTTAAGCCCCGAAACTTATTCAAAATTTACATTAAAAATAAATAATCCAGCCGATAGAGTTAGTGGTAACGCGCTCGCTTAGAAATCCAAGTGAAGTGGGTTCAAATCCTGCGTCTCGACATTCATCTTTATTATACATATTTTAATAATAGCAACACTACCATTATTTTAACAACTATTATAAAATTGTAATAATTATAATTATAATAGCTAAAAATAAGTTAATAATATTGCCATATTTATAATACCTAGGTATAATTCAAAATTTTAAATCCTAAATGTTTAGAATTAAAATGTATAATTTTATAAGGTACTTTGATGCCGTTTTGAATTTTTGTAAATTGTGGGTAGGCACTGTCTGTGACAAGTATATAACCCCCTGAGACGTCTAATACCTTAGTCTCTCCCGTGACCATGATTGCTGTAAAGCATTCGAAACGTCGGGAACCAAAAATCATAATAAATCCGCAACAAAATCTGAAAAGATAGTTTCATTTATAAACCCAACTTCAAAAGGCGAAGGGGAAAAGTAGTTACATAAATTGACCGACACCATAGTCGAAGTTTGGAGACTCTCGAGCATAGTGAGTAAGGACTTTCGGTTCAGATGCATCGAAAATTTTAAAATTTTTACAAGTATGTTAATTCAGCATATGTTACATTTTTACATTACCAGAAAGCTAACTTATTTCCGGGATGAATATGAATGAGCTTTTACATCAAAGAAAAAGTTTTTAGAACAAAATTCGCGATGCATCTGAGCCGGCAGTCAATTTGCGTAAAAACTGAGAACTTTGAAACTAGGCTATAATAACAAGTTTTTTATTATAAAAAAAAATCTTAGTCGCCTAAGTAGTTTAGCTAAAAAGCAATTTGTGTCAATAGAAAGTAAGTAGTATATAATTATAATGACATTTATTTTTTGCTCAACAAACTTCTCTTTTTATCAATTTCAGAAATATTTTCAACATACTCGTAACATAGTAATTTATAAACAAAATATTTATAATTTATAAATGTTAAAAAGAACTTGAAAAAGAAGTTTCCTTTAAGCCTAGTTCTAACAAGTACCTACATGTTTTTACAGTTAGTTCTTATAACTACTCATACATGTGATGTTAACATCTTAGAAGATATCATACGTCCAATTGTACACCCAAAAGTAAGCTTACACCCAGGTGTTAATAACACCTCTTCTAACATCTGTGTGTCAGTTTTGTGAACTTATAAATAAAAAGACAGAACTGCGAATTTCCATCAGAAAATTCCAACGTCAAACTATAGTTCTATTTTTTATTCATACAAAAATTTCACTGTAAGACAATTCATAAAGTAATCTAAAACTTCAGCATGATGAAAGTTGCCATAAAACTACAACTATCTCGTAAGATTGACCAAGAATATCTACAAGATTTTTATTGGTGGGAGAAGTTTGAATGAGTCATTTATATGTGAGCGGCTCCCAACTTCAAAAGAAGTAAATTATGTAACTGCTATCCATTGGTCCAATATACTCTTTAGATTTATTGAACACTAGCTTTTATTGGCGTTATGGCGTAGTGGCATGTGAGTTAAACTTAGCTATTTTATACTATGGATCGTTGGTTCGATTCCTTCTCTAGTTAACTAGTAACTCGTAATAAAAATAAATAAATTAAATAAATTATTACTTAATTAATATTTTTTCTCTGTGTTTTTTATTTTACTTATACAAATTTCAATTACTATTTTAATTATTTTAGCGGAAACCAAATTATTTCATATTCTTTCTGAGTCGCGTGGTACCTCGCAGAACTAACACCCGTCCTTCCCGTTTTTGCAATATTTTTCATTGATGCTCCGCTCCTGTTAGTCGTAGCGTGATGTAATATAACTTATAGCTTTCCTCGATAAACAGACTATGCAACACAAAAAGAATATTTCAATTCAGACCGTAGTTCCTGAAATTAGCGCGTTCAACAAACCAAACAAACAAACAAACAAACAAAATCTTCAGCTTCATAATATTAGTATAGATTTAACTGAATCATACTTTGGCACAGCTGTTTTAATCTCCCCAATTAATGTAATTACAGACGTTGAAACTGGTTCTAATAATTTTTATTCTCCATCATTTCTAGATATGAGAGAGAGAAGTAGAAAATAGAGTATTTGGATTCTTAGTTAAGATTAGGTAAATTTTAAAGTTAGTATTACATTTAATTATCTTGATTACAATAGTTTTTACTATGTATTAATAAAAGAAAAATTAGTTTCCAATAACCTGAAAAGTTTTATTGTACCGTAGTAATAAAAGAACGTACAAATGTTCAAAAGTGTACATGTATATTTTTATACAATTAATGGGTATAATTGATGCTTGATTTCCATTGATTTCTCATTTTTTTATTGATATTAATTACCTATCACTCGATTTTTTTTACGTACGTGACGTACCGTGTACGTAAGTGATTGTTATTTTCCCCTCTATTATTATTGTTTTATTTGAACTTATTTAAACATATTAAGCAGATTTTGATTTTATTTAAAACACCCATAAATGATTTTAGAGCATATTGTATTTAAAACCCTGCTAAGTTTAAAACGGGGCTGGATAAAGCTTACATTATAACTATTAAACATAGTACCATATAGACATCCGTCTCCATTCGAACTCGGTCCGGTTACCAAGGCATTAGGAATTTTATAGAGCACAGGAAGCTATATATCTTGACTATCTACGATATATTGCCACTGCCCAGTTTGCTATGTAGTTGTAATACATGGAATTAGTCAGGATTCCAGCCAAATGTAGACTCCCTCGGTTGATATCGTTCAAAATGGATTGTTAAAGCTTTAAATTAAATGTCATAGAACAATATTCTATTATTGTTGGTTTTTGTGTAATATTATTATTAATTTTTAAACGTAGATTATAATTCAGTTATAACATACTGACTGTTGACTCTTCAACCCCTGAACAGATTTCGATAAAATTTCGCAAGACTGGATGCAATTTGATACTTGGAACTGAATTATATCAGGCGTACAATGGAGGGAAGTTGAGAGAAAATAAACTATTTTGTTGCTGTATATCCTAGGGTCCAAATTTTCCAAATTTTAGAAAAATTCTAGGTTCTCCCAGACATGCTGGTTTGCTCGCGATATTTTCTGTGTGATGTGACGATGTATACCAGAGTTGCGAGATCCGGGATTTGAACCGAACTTACTTGGTTTCTCAAACGAGTATACCACTGGATTACAACGGCCTATGTAGCCAATTAAAATGTTTACTGTGATGAAACGTTGAATAAATTTCTTTTATAAATAAATACAAATGAAATATTTTCTGTGTTTCCAGTACTAATATAAAATAGAATCAAATTATAGAATTTTAAAAGCAATTTGTAGGTACAGGTGGGCTTAAAATTTTAAGAGCAGCCATAGTGTTATAACGTATCACTTTCAAATAAAATTAAAAATGTATTACACATTAACGTTACAAGGATTTTATATTTTTTATCTTTTATTAATAGAATCATTGTTAATGTGATAAGTCTTGTTTTTTCTTTTTAATCGTAATCGTTCTAAATAGTTATATTATATATTATTTATATTTTTTTAAGAACTCAATGAGTTTTTTTAAGCTTTTTAAAGCATTGTTTTTATTGTTTTTTTAGCGAATGTTATGGTTTCCTATAAATGGTTATACATTAAAATAATATGTTAGATTTAAGCAAATTGTGAATGTAATGTATGTATACTTGGAGATCCGTATTAATAAATAAATAAATAAATTTCATTGCCCTAAAACGGCTCAATGGATTTGCATGAAAATTTGTTCATAGATAAACTAAAGATTAAACTATGATCTGAAGAATAGTAACTCGTACTGGTAATTCAAATGTATCCGAGCAAAGTGAGGGTATGTCACTAGTTAAAATAAAAAATATTCCGCTACACTTCCCGACTTGCATCATACGTACTTGTTAATTGGTAAACCAAATGCACTTACAAAGTAGGCCACAAAAATATTTTCATAATAATAATATGTTACTCTAGTGCTTACTTATTACTTAAAATGTAAAATATTAAATAAAATCATAAGTTACAGTTTTTTTATAAATTAGTGGAAATGGTAACCCAGTGGTAACGCGCTTGAGAAACCGAGTGAAGCACGTTCAAATCCTGAGTCTCGTAATACCGCTTATATTTTCATATTCGAAATATTTACATAACAAATTGTCTTACAGTGAAGGAAAGCATCGTGTGGAAACATGCACAGCAAAAACTATGTAGTTTTTGTGATATAATCTGAAAAAAATACCAAATTTATTTTACTTAATATTAGTATTTTAAATGAAAATTATTTAATATTTAAATTGATATTACAAATTAGAATAATGGCATGATGATAATAAGCAGAAATCGATAGTACTACCTCTTCATTATTATTACGCCAAATATATACGATATTTTTTCTATAAGTAAAAAATAAAAGTTATATCGTTATTTGTACGTCAACAATCCCGCATCGGTATATATACATATATAAATAATCAGACGATCTGTCATTCTCAAATATTCAACTCTCTAGAGGCGCGTAACAAATTGGGAGCAGTTCTCGAAGCTCGATACGCAACCAATAAATTTCTCAGAGTACATCTAGGCAAAGTTCGGCAACAAAATGTTGTAAATAAAAATCGCTTATTTATGAGACGCTAGAACTGGGTTCGAATTAAAAAATATATAAAAAATAGAATTTAGGTACGTATACAAGTACTAGGTTTATATACGAGTACGTATGTAGTATACATTTTATAGTCTACCAGTTCAATTCAACCAGTTTTACCGAATTACATTTTTACTTACACAATTGCCTTAGAAAATTGGTAGGCACAATTATTCTAGTGAATACACTTAGTAATAACTGACTAGCAATACGCCTTCATTTTTTTAATCGCTACAAAACTTTATTCGATCACTCACTGGGTTGAAAATTCTTCCAAAATAGAGCCGCGCGGCTACTTAATACATACATTATGTGCGGCGTGCACTCCTCCCCCTCTCCTGTTATTGTAGTTTTAGTAGGGATCCTCATTTTTTCTTGCAATTAAAATAGCCTATATTAATCAGTGATAATGTAGCATTCAAATGGTGAAAGAATTTTTAAAGTCGGTCCAGTACTGTTTGAGCCAATTCGTTATAAACATACTTACATACAAACCTTTCCTCTTTATAATATTAGTATAGATGTGAACAGAGTAGAATGTGGATGTATTTAGGAAGGCCATATGTGTTTGTGTGTGGCCATATGTATTTTTTAAACATCTAATTGAAAATGTTAACATTATTATTGGTACAGAGGATAGTAATCTATATTTCTTTTTATCTATCCGTCTCAGAATGCATCAGGAGAAAACCACTGGGTAGTTTTTGATACAATTTGTTATAAAGATAGGTTATCAGAGTCAACATATAAAATACTTTTTAGTGCGAGAAAAAGATATACTATCGTAAATATAGAAAGTATCTAAGGATAAACCCATACGAAACGAACCTTCGTTTCGGTAGTCTTTTATATACATTATACATACAAGTAGGTAAAGACAATATAGTAACGATTTTCTCTTATGTTTGTCAACCGATTTTCTTTTATTGTTTGGTTAGAAACTGTTGTGACCTGCTTTAGTTTTGTCAAAAAATGAAAACTAGAGCTTTTTTACATATGGATAGGCAAAAAATAGGCTATATAGGCTTCGTTAGGTTAGACCTAAGTCGAATAGTCTTGTTATACTAGCAATTCCCACGGCTTCGCCTTTTTTTTATGGGACAAAGGGGGCAAACGAGCAGGAGGGTCACCTGATGGAAAGTGATCACCGCCGCCCATGGACATCTGCAATACCGCGTGAGGGAGATAGGATGGAGGGAAGAGGGAGGGAGGAGGGAGGGATGGGGAGTGGGCCATCCGGACTCTCACTTACCTGACGAAACGCGACAGCGTAGCTGCCACTTCACGTCGGTCTTCTGTGAGAGAGTGGTATATATAAACTACTATATACGGGGCGTGCCGGCCCATTCGGCTGCTACCCGAAGGTAACAAGCATGGCACTACCACTGCATATCGCCTGCGTTCCAATTACTATTAAAAATGGGGCTTGGAGGCATAAATCGTAAAATAATAAAAAATCTGGCGAGGATCATCTATTTTATCCTATTCTCAAATCTACGAAATATACACAAAAAAATTCATAAAAATCGGTCAAGCCATTTTGGAGGAGTTCCAAACAACCACTGTGACACGAGATTTATATATTAAATATAAATAAATATGTACGTACATTGTACATACATACATAAATATAACATTCTTAATACCAGCTTTTATCTGAAAATCCATTTGAAACACAAGTTGTTCTTGCACTCTACTTGTCCATCCATTAGTGTACTCAAATAGTCCATTTACTTGTAGATAAAAATATAAGTATAGTAAGTAGATTAAGATGAAGCGAGATAAAGAGGCTTGCAATAGGATTACTTAATAATAGTAAGATGTAGTTGTTAGAATTTTTATAAAAGTATAAGCAAATAAGTAGTGGTATTATTGGATCTTATTTTATGTACGTATTGTTCAATGGCTGTTTCTTCTTCGGCACGTTTCACATTGTTTAATAATGTAATGCTAGTTTACTATAGGCGGTCGAAGTTCGACGATAATCATTTTTCAGAGGAAATATATTAGATTAATGTTGGGATATTATTACATACAGCACTATCTAGTTCCGATGTAAGCTACAAGGCTTGTGTTATGGATACCAGATAGTTGATATACCTACTACATACTCGTATAAATTAAATATATACATATTATAAATATAAACACCCATGACTGGAGTACAAATATTCGTGCATAATGAATGCCCCCAGCGAAACTGGAACCAACGACCGCTAGCGCAGAAAGTTCTATTTGTAGTATCACTATTACTAGATACATATTATAAAACTAAAACTACGCTGTGTCTGTCTGCTTGCGATAAAATCTTAGTGCACTGAACAGATTTTCATGCGGTTTTTAAATAAATGATGAAAAATTATAAATAAGATTAGATTTTATAATTCGTCAAGGTTTTGTGTGAATTCGTTGGATTATGAGTATGATTATTAAGCACTAAAATTCATTAATAGCTACTGACAAGAAAGATCTTTATATTCTGATGATTATTTCCGAACGTATATAAAAGAATTGTTTGCAACATGCTTGAGAGCTTTTCTGCAGTAAAACTCTCAAACAAGTCGCTTATCTCTAATTACAATAAAAATATCAAATTTTTGTGAACAAGAATTGAACCTACAACAATTGGTAACAAACCAATGAGCTACTACTACATCTTCAAATAAATTATTATGTGCATTTTATTTTCGTACTGAATCTCATTCTTTCAAAGTACAAAGGCTGAGTACCGAATTCCATATATTACATAAATATTTTATATTTTTAGCCTAGCAAAGGAAGCTTATTTAAAAAGAGAGTATTAATTAACATAATTAGGTACTTTACGTTTTTTGTAAAATATTTCTAGTAACTTTGTTTTTCCTTATTAAACAAGGCGAGACAATTATAACAAACGTGTGCTTTATTTATGCGTTACTTAATTAACTTAATTTATTTCAATTTCAGTATAATACTAGTAATTCGAAGTTGTTATCATAAAAATTATTAAATATAATCTATCTTTAAAAATTTATTTCACTTTACACAGACTAGTAACTAACCCTAGGTTCGCTCGTTCCATACACTTTGTTAAATGATTAGAATCCTAATTCTTTATATAAAATAAAAGTAACCTAACTTACACCTTATTACCTCAGGTATCTGCCCGTAAGAGGTTTGTCAAAATCGGTCTTTCCGTTTCGGAGATTAGCCGAAAAAAACAGATAGACAGACCGACAAAATGTTAACATTTTATATTGTATTTTTTCCTCATAAATATCGTATATAAAATAACTTCTTCTAGCCTTCAGAAAAAGCTGTTATGTTGTTGTTAAAAAAATACTTCTTAATTTTATTTATCTTCATAGTTTAAAGTTAAATTTAATATATTATGATACAGTAATTTCTACGGTTTTTTTATATCGACGGAGAAATCCGTCATGGGGTCCTTCGTAAGACAAGTAATCATGTTGAAAATAATTCACATGCAATAATATCAAATGTGCGAAGTCTGGGAGTTAAACTCGCTTCAATCGGTTTCATAAGCAAGCACGTTACCACTGCGCTTTCTCTACATTTGACTTTATAATATAACTAGCATTTCCCGTGGCTTCGCACGCGTCCAAAAGACCGGAAACCAAATTCTTTCTGAATAGCGCGGTATGGTAATTCGCAGAATAACGCCAGTTTTCGCAACATTTTTCATTGATGCTCTGTTTCTCTTGGTCGTAGCATGATATAATATTATAGTCTATAGCCTTCCTCGATAAACGGATTATCCAACACAAAAAGAATTTTTCAATTCGGGCCAGTAGTTTTTGAGATTAGCACGTTCAACCAAACAAACAAACTCTTCAGCTTTATAATATTAGTATAGACAAGCAGTGAAGAAAAATGCGTATTAACTTAGAACCTTTTCTAAAATAAATTTAAATCTAAAATAACGTGTTCTATGTTATTTATTAAATCATGATAGCTAATAACTATAAAGCATTACAGTTATTACCATGCGCAGTCAAATTTCCCAAAGGAATACCTGAACGTAGTTGAATGCGATGTCATTTCTTGAAAAGTTAACTTTTTATTTTAGACTTTTTACATATCGAAGAAATATGTGGGATAATTAATTATGAAATTAATTAGTTTTTTATCTTTAATGGCCTATGACTTTTATCACTACGCACTTGCTTTACCGTCGCTTTTGTGTCCTAGGTGTATAACGCGCAGTTTGTAGTGACCCTACTTTCTTGCACCAGCGGTCACGGGTTCGAGTCCCGCTGGAGACGTTCATTTGTTAAGCTCGGATGTTCGTACTCCAGTCATGGGTGTATATATTTATAATATGTATGCATTTAAACTTATATATGCAGTATATCAACTATCTGGTATCCGTAACACAAGCTTCCTTCATGGCTTACCACGGAACTAGATGGCGCTGTGTGTAATAATGTCCCAACATATTTATTTATTATGTTAGTTTTGCATACACACGTGCCCACGCACGCACACACTAACAATCATGCACACATCAGTCTCAACTTTAAAAAGCTTCCTCATAAAAAGTGTCCCGATAAATAATTTTGAAACATGTATTATAGAAATAGGTACTTACATATAATATGATAATTGATCTATATATAATACGTACATAATATACTTAATACTTTACTTATACAAAGTTTTTTGAAGTGAAACTTCTTTAGAATCGTTGTTATTTCAAACTCGATGAAACGAAAAAATAAGTCCATAGTACCAGGCGCTCAGAGACGGGGAAGAGTTAGCCTTAATTTAAATTCAAGTTTTACTTCTGACATGTGTACTTTGTACACACGCACTTTTTTATATATTATACAACGAAAAAAGTAAATAGAGCAATAACTTCTCAAATAGCTTAGGGCCTAAGTAATTATACATCTAGAATACACATACCTACATATATGTATAAACTAGAAAACTCCTTCAAAGTAGATAAATGCCTCTTGATGTTTAACTAAGTGAGGCTGAACGCTGAAAAAGAAAAAGTAATAAGATATATCCTATAGAGTATAATTATTATGAAGAAGGACGGACGTAATTTGTAACATATTGCTTTGTAAATATAATTTATTATTTGTGATTTTCATAATGAAATATATTGGATAGGTTCGCTAAACAGTGATAGAACAGAGACGGGTTCTATTCCCGGAAGAATCAATTTCAACATAATTTCCACGTTGTATCTTATGAAGGAGGAAAACATCGTCAGTAATCCTGTATGTCCAAGAAACTGTAGAAAATGAGCATGTAATTACTCTTATCCGTGTCTTAATATTTTTTTGCACTTTATCTTTAGACGCAGTAAACAAAACAATATTAGTTTAGATATAAGGCTATACTTTTACTTGCTATCTTTAAAGTACAATTTAATTTGCAAGGTTTTTATGATTTTTGGAAGAAACCTACTTGTAATTAATAAAAAGCGATAGATAATTTTAAAAAGTTCAACTTTTATTTTTGTTAACTTGAAATAAAAAGGAATCATTCACAATTTACATATAATATTATATTTAAAATACTTTTTTGTAAGCACTTGATGTATTTTTCTTTATAAAATACATCTAAAAATATTAAAAAACAAGCATTTGCAATACTATTATATAATATTAATATTCAAATCTTACAAATGTGGTTAAATTAAATTCTAAAATTAACAATAGCAATTTCTTTGAACTTTTGCCATTTTTTATTATAAGATGATAGAAGCTTTCCTTTAAATTATAAAGCTTTTTACCAGGAAAATGAAGAAAGTGGTTTATAAACGATTACACGGATTCCATAATGCTTATTTACAGAATATTTAATTATTGAAATGATTTGAAACAGTTACGGCAGGAAGTTGTAAGTTCGATTACTGAACAGAACAAAACGCACAAAGGGAGTAGAGTGAGTTTACCTGTCAATTGAAGACGGATTTAAAATTGAGCGGTAAGTTATTTAGTCTCATTTCAAAAACGGCTAGACTATTTTGGACATTTTTTTTTTGTTTCATCAGGGTGTGTTAGAAGTAACCACCCAGAGTATTAAAAATAAGAAAAATACAAAAGAAAATATGTAAATTATGAAAATTCCCAACTAAGTATATAAAACATTATAGAGTATTATAATACACTTGTTTACGTTATATATCTTATTTTTCTTTATTAATTTTACTTGTGTTTAAAAGCATCGTCTCGTTTTCGTCGTTTTTAAATTCCTTCACCAAGGCTTTTGTGGTAGACCTTTTATCTATAAGACTGCCTTTACACGCTTAATTTACAATATCAAATAATACTTTTACCTTTTATATTACTAAAAAAATAATATACATTTTAATTTTTACTGATACCCATCGGAACAAACTCGAGTGAAGGTATTAGTTTTAAAAAGCCTATCATTCTTAACTTAGCTGATTTATATGTTCAAAATAGTCTGAAAAATAAAAAAGTTATAATTTTAGTCAAATCCGTTAAATAGGTAATAATTTTATTCTTAAGGTAATTTTCGTTTTAAGAGTACTTTCCGTTATAAATTACAACTCGAACCTTTTGTTACATTCCGTGATGAGCTTTTTCATTTTCAAAAGATATATAAAAAAGAAAATTAGAGAGTTTCATTAAAATCTATGTAGCTGAATATGTTATACACAAAGACTAACGTTTGCTTAGTAAAGAAAGGAAGGCCTTGGCCGTAAAATGTCATCTAACAGAAATGTTTTATTGCGAAGATTACATGATATTATGTTTCCATTTTTTTTTCTCTTAATAATAAATATTTATTCATGTAAAAATATTCATAATTTTATGGGTGAAATCTGATCAATGTGTATATATATATATATATGTTGGGAATTAATATTTTTACTCATATTTCAATACTTGTGCAAGACAGCAATTAAAATATTATAAATAATGTGAAAGTTTGTATGTTTGATTTGGATGAAATTTAGATTGAAATTTAGTACACACAGACTGGAATCAATATATAATCTACTTTTACTAATATGCTATATTCTTAAAAATACAAAAGATACTATGTATTGATATAATATGTAAGTTCATATAGAATTTTCCATCAATTCATACGTATATTGTATATGATTGGTAGTGACCCTGCTTTCAGCACCAGCGGTCGCGGGTTCGAGTCCCGCTGGGGAAATACATTTGTTGAGCACGAATGTTTGTACTTCAGTCACGGGTGTTTATATTTATAATATGTATGTATTTAAAATTTGTATATTTTAGTATATCAATTATCTGGTATCCGTAACACAAGCCTCGTAGCTTACCACGGAACTAGATGGCGCTGTTGTAATAATGTCGCAACATATTTATATTATTATTTATTATATACCTATCTAGTATTCTCAAATTTTCAATAAAGAAAGTCTATTTTCGAAAGGCGAGCACTAATTTTGATTAGCTGTCATCCCTTTTCAATTGGACATTTCAATACAATGTTTAGATTTCTATTAACGTAAGTAGCTGAATGTGATATTATCTAAGCCCTTTACAATATTTGATGGAAAGCTCAGTACTATAGTTCGTTTCAACGAAGAAAACCTATGACGTTATGTTGGCTCCCCTGTCAGTCAAAGGCATTTTTTATTTGCGTAAACAATAGAAAACAATAATTGAATAATTTGTAAATATATAAGAATCTAAGTAAAAAACATAATAATTTAACTAGGTTTACGCGAATATTTGACGCTACCAACATAACGCCATAGGTACCACTCGTTGAAACGAACTACAAATAAACTACTCGTATTATATACCATACAACTACAATTTCTGTCTTAAATTATTTAAAAGGTTTTTTTTTTAACTATAATGTATTATTCTATAACTATTTTAGAATACAATAGAGTTTCATTTTTAATAACTGATGTTGAATTAAAGGCCGTTTTCAAAAACAGTATTTATTATTATTTTTAAAATATTGAGATTCTGTGATTACATTTTAGTTTTTACTTTAATCAAACTGTCCGCAACATGAATAATAATTTTCTTCGTATACACACTTTACTTACTTTAAAAATATTAATCAAATCTCTTTGTACTTTTCTTAATTGTGGCAAAGACGTGGTAAATATTATTACATAAAATAAAATAAAGTCGCTCCCCACTGACTGTCTGTCCTTATGTATGCTTAGATCTTTAAAACTACGCAACGGATTTTGATGCGGTTTTTAATGAATAGAGTGATTCAAGAAGAAGGTCTTAGTATATAATTTGTCGAGATTATTTATTTTACCAGCGGATCCCGGGCAGAACCCTTTTTTATAATATAGTTCCTCTATACAATACAAACTTGTAAAACGCCAATTTCAAATATCATAATGGTTCTATTTTGAAACAAGAATTCTTTTAAGTCATCTCTTTATGTAACTCCCTTGTTTAGTTACCTAAGCTATTAGACTTAGGGTATATTGCTCAGAAATTTGAAATGTTCCCGCAATAAAATGTCTTTTGTATATAGACCTGGATAACCACCTATCACTATACCAAATATCATCAAAATCTGAGCATTACTTTTCTTATGATGTCACAAACAGACAGACAGAAATTAATCTAAAAACGATATTTCTGTATCAATAATAATAACTATTTTAATAAGATTTTCCAAAAAATATTTAAGGTTTTCGATTCAGAATTTTTTATGTGTATAGAATATTTTTGTTCGTGACGTATTTTGTTTGACAGAAATAAGTGACACCTTACTCTATATTTCATTTACTTAACATAGTATCCAGTCATCCATCCATGACACGCTATAAGTTGGTGTCAGTGTTGGGTAAATATTTATACGGCCATGTTCTGCCAATCAAGTTTAATTCTATCGAATGAGCGAGTTTATTTATAAACCCAAGTTATGGGATATTCCCATTACAATTGAAGCTAAAACATAATTTTATGTATTTCTTATTATGTA
The DNA here is from genome assembly GCA_905231865.2 of Boloria selene. Lineage (NCBI taxonomy): Eukaryota > Metazoa > Arthropoda > Insecta > Lepidoptera > Nymphalidae > Boloria > Boloria selene. The sequence continues at coordinate 9,828,781 of HG993147.1, forward strand.
AATGAAGATGCTTCATACAAATTCTCGTTTCGTATTTTAACACCTTTGGGAATGAGATTTAAAAAAAAACGTTTTAGTGCTGTTTTCGTTGAGCTGATTTTAGCTAAATATATTTATCCATTGAAACAGTTTCTTTTGAGTATATTATAAAATAATTACTTTATACTTATAAATGAAACTATTGTTGGAATACCACTCAGAATAAAAGACTCACTTATCACTTTTTGTTTATTAACCCCTCAAGAAACGGAAAAAAATTATACTAATAACATTAGAGTTCATAAACTCACCCGCCGCGCTACTGTTTTACGCGACTTTATGCCGCGCGGCGGGAAAAGATTAATATAAACAGAACTAGACTACCTATCTTAGTTCTGTAAACGGATATTTCTAGGTTAATAGTTTATCTATTTATAGATGTAAAATACTTAAAGCTATATCTAATGTAAGAATAATAAAAGCGAAAAGCGCAAAAAAAAGTTAGACACTTTTTTAGGGACATTTTTTTCCATAAAATCTACTTTATTTTATATTGAATTTTACTAGATAAGGATTATAAAGGTTTATTTATGATAATAATATAAAGTTTTGTTCCAGCTCAATACAAAAAAAAGGAAAACAAACTAATTCTAAAACAAGCGTTTTTACCTAAAAAAGACGATTGGCCGTAGTGACGTGACATCCATATATTTGAACAAAGTCGATAAGTGTCGATATTTATTTCTTATGATACATGTATTGAGGTTTTATAAATAAAAAATGTTTATGTTCATAAAATGTTTAATTTACAATTAGATCTAACAATAAAGATAAAAAGAAAAAAAAATTATTTACAATATTATTATTATTATTAGTAAAATCTGTACATATAATAAAATTCAAACAGTCGAATATTTCTGTATATTGAAAAGATTTTGAAAATTGAAATAGTTATCATTGACGATACAGATGAATCAATCAAAGGGTAAAACGGGACCCTATTACTAAGACTCTGCTGTCCGTCTGTCTGTCACCAGGGTGGATCACATGAACCGTGATAGCTAGAAAGTTGAAATTTACACAGATGATGTGTAAAATTTTACTTACAATTAAATCCAACAATAAAGATAAAAAGAAAAAAAATAATTATTTACAATATTATTATTATTATTAGTAAAATCTGTACATATAATAAAATTCAAACAGTCGAATATTTCTGTATATTGAAATGTTTCTGAAAATTGAAATAGTTATCATTGACGATACAGATGAATCAATCAAAGGGTAAAACGGGACCCTATTACTAAGACTCCGCTGTCCGTCTGTCTGTCACCAGGGTGGATCACATGAACCGTGATAGCTAGAAAGTTGAAATTGTAATGTACTTATCGTACATCAAATTACAAAAATATGGTCCATACCTCTTCATCACAGTTCACCAGGGCCGCCTCATCACCTCTTTCGAGGGGCTGTACTGATAGGTCCTTTAAAAAAAGAAAGCAAGACATTAAGTGAGAGTTCAAAATGTACCTATCGTACATCAAATTAAATATATGGTAAATACCTCGATCTCTTCAAAAAGCTCCTCCATCTCCTCATCGACGTCTGATAATGGAACTTCCTCCTCCTCATCCTCCTCTTCTAGGATGTCCAAGAAAGTTCTTGGCGGGGAATCCACTCCCGGATTCCACATTTTGAAGCTGAAAAAATAACACAACAAATTACACACACGAATATATAATTACTTATATTTATAAGTTCATAATATTTATTGATATAAATTTAATTCATAAGCATAGCCGCGCGAAACACGTAGTATACGGCGCGCGCTTTTGTTTGTTATAACAAAGGACTGTTTTCGCTAAATATTGTATGGTTACTTCTTGTATTCAATATTATTATACAAAAATAAAATCTAAATAAAAATATTTCATTTACATACATACATAAAAATATTATATATAAATATTATTATACAAATTATAAATACTAATATAAACATGAAATCTAAAAATAGATTGCACTATAATATTTATTGATATAAATTTAATCCATAAGCATAGCCGCGCGAAACACGTAGTATACGGCGGAACGGAATTTAAAATTGAACAAATGACTGTTTTCGCTAAATATTGTATGGTTACTTCTTGTATTCAATATTATTATACAAAAATAAAATCTAAATAAAAATATTTCATTTACATACATACATAAAAATATTATATATAAATATTATTATACAAATTATAAATATAACTAACTAATATAAAAAGAAAAAGAAGATTTAAAAATATATTTTAAAAAAAGTTCGTATATTCAATATTTTATATAAACATAAAATCTAAAAATAGATTGCACTATAAAAGTATCGAGCATAAAAAACTATGTAATAGATGCCACATTCCTACGACTTTGACCACTAATATGGACTGCGATGCTATTATAGGCCTTAGGCATTACATATAAAGACTACTTTTGCTAATTGAATTTTCAATGTCCGCTACAAGATGGCGGCCGTGGATATAAAGTTTCTTTATTTAACATTTTTGTTCGTTTTAGCTTTGAATTCTTTATTATTTTATAACAAATGGGTTTGTTTTAATTGTAAATACGTATATTTAGTTACATTCACACGGAAATCACTTGAACAAGGCGAGAAATTTGACCGTCTATATAATACGAAAATAGTAAAAAATACAACTAAAACGATAAGTTTGAATTTATAAATAGCTTTTGTATTTATCAAGGAATACAATTATCACAATAGTTATTAATTAATAAAGCACTTACCTTATTATATTTGAGAAATAACGGGAGCGCACGAGCGAGTTGTAGCACTAACCGCACTGTCACAATGTACTGGTTGGATTGCGTCATTTTTGTGTTGCCGCGTATATCGCAGTATTACCATTACGTAAAATTTAATAGTCAACCTAATGAACACAAGTTTTCCATACAAAAGTAAATTAAGTCATAGTGAAAATTGGATTCAAAGTCGGATTCTCGGGCGGAGCCGACATGGGCTCTGATACTGTGAGCGGAATTCTTTAGACGTCACGTGACCGAGCCGAAGTCGGCTCTGCGCTGCTTGAGGGGTTAACACACATAAATGATTATACTTTTACAAATAATACACAATAATCGAAATATCACACCGGGGCATAGCTCATGCTATCACCGTGGTCGTTAACGTACTGCCCTCTGATTGACACCTCTCCTATATTTATAGTAATCAAAAGTGACAGCTGTCAATGTTTCCATTAGCTGTGTTGCATCGATGTTAACTTTTATTATTGCTCTGTAAATTCAAATAATATTATTAAAGAAATGTAAAAACTGTGAAGACTATGCTTACACATATTAATAAAATTAATAAATAATTATTAATTCATAAATTATTTCTTTCTTATTAGTACAGATTATATTAAACATTGATATTTAAATTTAAAAAAATGTACAGATTATAAAGGGTATGCTAACAGACGGCCGTCCTGTGAACGGAATGTCCCCATTCCGGCTCGGCCATCCGAAAAGAAAGCAAAAAAAAATGAAGCATAATAATGTAAGATAAATCAAACATAATAAAACAGAATAACATAATATAACTCAACAAGAGAAGTAATATAAACAATAAGAATTATATAACAATTCCTGCTTTCTCATTAGTAGATTTAAATCATGATATAGAATTTTGATTTTGATGTACTGTGCACTCTCAGATGATTGACGCAGCTGGAATTTTACTGGGACACCGTAATATTCAGTGATACATATAGTGATATATTAAAAAGATGTCGTTGCAATGTATGACAGCATAATTCACTTGTCAGTATTTAACAATTTATTCGGCGGAATGTCTCACTTCTTATAACTTAAACGATTATCACCCCATATAGGCATAGGAAAGTTTACTTAGTTATTTCTAGTGATCGCCGCATACAGCGGCATATTTCACTTATTGATTTTAATAATCATTATCGGTTAAGCAGCACACCTCATTGAGAGCTCACAGAGAGCATGTCTCACTTATAATTAGTGATCACTGCATTCAGCAGAATGTCTCACTTAAATCTTTCGTGATCACTGCATATAGCAGAATGTCTCACTTAAATCTTTCGTGATCACTGCATTCAGCAGAATGTCTCACTTAAATCTTTCGTGATCACTGCATTCAGCAGAATGTCTCACTTAAATCTTTCGTGATCACTGCATTCAGCAGAATGTCTCACTTATTGTCATGGACTGTATGGGGGTTCTTCAATGAAACACTAATTTCACTTGTATTCGCTTGTTTTCTTTATTGTTGCTTCTTCAGTAGCTGTCGTCGCTGCCTCGCCGTCGGGTGTCGTCGCTGCTGTCTCGCTCTCGCGTGCCGTCGTGCACGCTCGGCCATCATCGTTCTTCATCCACAACACTTATAATTAGTGATCACTGCATTCAGCAGAATGTTTCACTTAAATCTTTCGTGATCACTGCATATAGCAGAATGTCTCACTTAAATCTTTCGTGATCACTGCATATAGCAGAATGTCTCACTTAAATCTTTCGTGATCACTGCATATAGCAGCATGTCTTACTTAAATCTTTCGTGATCACTGCATATAGCAGCATGTCTCACTTAAATCTTTCGGGATCACTGCATTCAGCAGAATGTCTCACTTAAATCTTTCGTGATCACTGCATTCAGCAGAATGTCTCACTTAAATCTTTCGTGATCACTGCATATAGCAGAATGTCTCACTTAAATCTTTCGTGATCACTGCATATAGCAGAATGTCTCACTTAAATCTTTCGTGATAACTGCATTTAGCAGAATGTCTCACTTAAATCTTTCGTGATCACTGCATATAGCAGAATGTCTCACTTATAATTAGTGATCACTGCATTCAGCAGAATGTCTCACTTCATATGACCTAGAGTTTAAACAACTGATCACCCCATTTATGGGCAAATTTCATACAATTATTCCTAGTAATCACCGCATACAGCGGCATATTTCACTTATAATTACATATATATATGATAGACATAAAAAGCATCGTATCTGTGTAGTTAAGTATAATATACCATTTACACATAATTATTCCCATCTGCGTTATTCCATACGCATGGCAGCATCATCAGGGCATCGGTTGGTTATGATACCACTAGTCGATAGGGAGGACCTTTTTTTTTTCCGCTAACATAACATGACCCTTTACGATATTATAAAGGGTTCAAAGTCCCTTTTTTTTTGATTTCGTTAAAATATATATAAATTCAGGGAACCCTTAGTTTTCGATATCAATATCGTCTCTCGTTTTTGATCTATCTTTCTATTATCACTTTTGAATGATAAAGTAAATGATATCTTTTGAACGCATTCGCGTAGTAAACTTTTGTATTATATTTTATATTTTTGTTATAAACTTTTGTATTTAGGTTTTGTAACCCCGTCAGTACTAATAATTTTTATTTCAACAACAATGATTTGTAATCAGAACGATCATTGAGAGCAAATATTTTTTTCATGTTATTGTTGATTACATGTTCATTCTTTCAAAGCAGTCTGACTTTTCTCAGTGTTCGTAACAACAATCTGTCCTGTTGTTGTTTTGGAATTTTCTGAACAATCTTGAGTGATGTTTAGGATAGGTGCCTCTTCCAGACTCACGATCTTACGGTCGAAAACTATTTTGGATGTACTATTTAGTAATCTCCGTTAGTGTTATTAAAACTCCACTGCACTTTGTTTGGGTGATTGTCTCAAACCTTTTCGTCCAAACTTTGATTGGATTACTGGGATGCCGCTTGTGATTCCAATATACGAGAAGTTCAGTTATATCTCTCTATTTATCTATTTGTTCAGGGGGTTGCGACAGCGTTCACAACATGTTTGGTTTCAATTTCTTTTACATATATATTTTTAAGTATTGACAACGTAAGACTAATTCCTCTTTCTAAGTATCCTCTCTTCTAATTGTATATCTTTCAAAATGTTTAAGTTGTCTTGCTTTAAGATTCCGAAGAGTTTTAATGAATATAAATACGCTAAGTCCATCAATTATTCTCAAAATATACATATTTCCACTTTCATCTATAAGAAATTGTTCTACATGGTCCATTGTAAAGTGAGAAACGGAACTGTGTTAGCTTTATGTTTGGATGCAAAAATATTTTCCATTGTAGACGATTTGTTGTATGTGCAACTGAAGCATGCGGATACATAGTATTCTTGTACAAATATACTCATTTTAGGACAGAAAACTTTACCTAAAGTTATATCAATCCTATCGCGATGTCCTGATTCATTGTGGCTATAGTAAAGAAAACCTATTTCAATCTATTCATATATTTATTCTTTTATCCTTTATGATATTTATTTATTATAATAAGATAACTGTAAGTATTTGCACCGCTTGTAACTATTCGGTACTTGTAACTCATTATACGTGTATCTTCGGAATGTTCACAGTTTGTGACTTGAAGGCATTCGTTCGGCAGCCCAAAGCATACACATGTAATGCCATGCAGACTGCGCATCAACAACAAAATATGTACGAAACTTCCTTACTGAAAGAACTTCCTTGGTTGTCTTTTTGCTGTAGTATGCAACAGGTTTTAATAGGGTTTTCCCATCGGGTCTCTGCATGAAAATATCACCCACACATAGTTTTACTTGCGTAACATTGCGCTTCTGCAATGTACTTCGGATAATGCAGCGCTGCGATGAATGTCATCCCAATTTCGAAGATGGATTTGAAGACTAATAAGTCTTCATAAGATTCGTAAATAGTTTTGCTATGCTAGCAATCCAGAGATAAATCTCCAAGAAAATGTACTAACTATACAAACTACCTCAATTGGTAAAACTAATTCATAGGTGTAGCAATTTAGGATACAGCATTCGCCTTCTTACTACCCAGTCGTAATACTTCCTTCATATACCAAGTGGTCGGGCTGTTTCTTTATCAGTGGCAGAAGCAGGAGATAGAAGGCTACCCATCTATCGAATTGCCAAATCATACCTATCTTTTCCGAGGAGTTCATTTATTATATACACAGCTGGTGCATAACAAACATCAGCGTAAATTCATAGTGCTCTTCTGGCGTCACAAGTGCTGTTAAGTGCTCTTCTGACTTGCATATTTGATAATAACCGGATTAGGATCTAGACTGGTAATATAAACCTCACCACTGAGATAAACTAGCTAACAATCGTCTTTTAATGTTCTCTTGTTCAACCCCTGATAATCAGAACATAATCGGCGTTCACCTTTGTTCTTTTGAACTGGGACTATTGGGAAGCATATTTTATTATTTCATTTTTATAATTGGTATAGCTATTCATATATCTCTCGCTGTAGTCTATAAGGTTTGTAAACTACTGCCACTTCGTGCAATCCAATATGTATCTTAGTTATATTGATTTTTCTCGTTTCATTCAGACTTAATGCCACACATTTTCTTAATTCGTTAAGTAAGTCCAACACCTATTGTTCTTGATATTTCGTTAGACTTTCTTCAATATGTAACTTTTCCGTTTATACTCGTAGGCTTGTCAGGATTCTTATCGAGATTCATTAGTCTCATCGTCAATTCAGTTGAAAGCCTTTTTAAAATATAATATTCTTGTACATAACATATGATCACAAGCTAAAAGTTTTCCTTTCTTTAACGAAAAGTACGCCAAGTAGTAATTAGTGTGTTTTCTCTCTTTAAATTATGTATTTTCCAGTAAATAAACATATCTAGTGTAGTTTTCATCACTATCTTTACCGGTATGTGTCTCACGGCGATGAAGTGTGCATTATATTTATTCTATCCATTTCTGCCTCATCGGAGGACAAAATTAAACTAATATTTGTATATCTATTTTCATTCGTGATGTTTCTTATCTAAATAGCAAATTTATTTAAAAATGCATTCGGTAATACTAAACGGCCTCAATTTTAAACCTATATAAAATCCAGAGAAATATTGAGCTCGATTCTCGACCATTCCTAAGCGACGTAAACTCCCAGAGGCAAACCCTTTGATAAGTGCATTCATCCGTCTGTTCTACTGTGAGAGTCAATTGCTCAGAATAACCAATTTTTTTTTTTTAATAGTGCACTGATTACCAGTATAATATTGTGTATGTATCTTATAAACCTCATCTTGGGTCGTGATACGCAGAACCTTGTTAACTGCATTATTGTCACTTTTTTTTAACGTTTAAGAGTGTCAGTCATTTCAGTGCGTTTGCAATATAATGAGCCAAGTGCCTTAATCTAATGCTCTTTTTTTTTTGCCTCACTTGAAATTTTAGTGTAAATTCCTTGTTGTAATATTTCCTTTCCGCTTACATTACACGAGTTGACTAGACTGGATTTCTCACAAAAGTAGTCTCCAAGTGTATCCTCACTACGGCTCCCTATTGCCAAAATTTCAATCTGTCAACTAATTAAGATCTGTACTAAAGTAAATTTAGTAATATTTTTTCTCTGCCACGCTTTCTGTAGGCATTCAAATGAGGATAAACCTTCATATCAACTTCGTGCCAATCCAGACATCTTGAGCAGGGCATAGAAAACCGCCACTCTATTTAAACGTAACGGCCGTCTCCTTAACCTTTTGATCTATTTAATGTATCGAGTTTCATGGCTATGGTTGAAACTACTCGTAGGTATCATTTACTTGAACCACCAATCGTGTTCTGTGTATGACTACTGGGTGTATCGATGAATCTATCCATCAAGTTATACGGTCCTAGATTCGAACTTGTGAATTTGGACGATAGCGCTACCTGAATGCGTCTAACTGGATTTCGTTTCGATTTTCACTTTTCTCTTTTTTTTTGGCAATGGTACTGCACGTTGAGCTCAATCTCGTTAACTAAATCTCAACACTTAACTGGAACGGGTAACTCTTTATGCCTTGGCATTCTCTCTGAGTTTTCGATGTGATGAATGGCTTCTATCTTCGCATTATTATGAGCTACTTCACTTCTTCTTTGTATAATATTTCTTAACCATCTCCGATGAACGGACGCGTGATTCCCAACGTATTATGTATGTAACATATGCTACGTGGGCTTGTAGTTTTTTTCCTTACTTTCTTTCTCTTGTGTTTATCATGCGTCACTTACGGCGTATAGCCGCTTTGCTAAGAGCCCAAAGTTTTACTGGTAGATATTGTCATTTATCAGTATATGGGTATTAATTATTTGAATTTCTTTGAATTTCAATGACTTTGAAACTATCTTTTCGGATTTTGTCGCGGATTTATTATGATTTTTGGTTCCCGACGTTTCGAATGCTTTACAGCAATCATGGTCACGGGAGAGACTAGGGTATTAGACGTCTCAGGTGGTTACATACTTGTTACAGACAGTGCCTACCCACAATTTTTACAAATATTCAAAATGATAGACTATAAAATTATACATTTCAATTCTAAACATTTAAGATTTTAAAATTTAAATTATATTATAAATATGGCAATATTATTAACTTATTTTTAACTACTATAATTATAATTATTATAATTTTCTAACATTTGTTAAAATAATATTAAGTAGTGTTGCTATTATTAAAATATGTATAATGTGTTATATTAAAATATAAATTATTAAAGCAATATTAAACTTTCATATATTATAATTTAAAGATTAATAGTTTAAAAACAACTTGTGTTTTGATTATTTTAAGTTAAATATTAAGCAACACCACTGCAAACTAAATCATTTTTTTTTTTTTTTTTTTTTTTTTTTTTAAATTGAAAATATAATATTAAACAAATCTAACTATGCTCAATCCATATTCGATTGATTATAAAAGTTGATTATATAACATTATTATTCTTATCCGATTCCAATTTTCTTTGAATGTGATTTTTTTTTTTTTTATAAGAAATAATTTATTAAGTTAAATTATCATAAAACAAATATTACAACTATAAAGAAAAACATTAAGCACAATATCATAAAATATATTATAGTAGTAAATTCATTATAGTGCAATCTATTCAATATAAATACTATTACTTTGAAAAATCCAATTGATAATAATAATAACATTTAATTTAGTCATGAATGTCTAAAGAAAATTTATAATTATTTTACTTAGGATATAAGACACGTTTAAATCCTTCAAATAAATGAAAAAAAAAACAACAGTAATGCTAATATTCTCAATTTATTTTGTTTAATATATTTATGATCATTAATATCATGATAATGATATTTTAAACCGATAATATAATTAAGAAAAAAAAATATAAAATGAGGGTAGATTGACAAATGATGTTGAGTAAGGACAGTAACATTATGTAGATTAATAATTGTTATTTCAAAGTGAACATAAACTGATAAATATTTTACTTTGTCCGACTTCGTTTTGTAAAATTATTTTAAAATAACAAAGAGTACATACCAATGTGAGCTGATCCACCACTTCTGATTTGTTGGAATACCACTCAGAATAAAAGACTCACTTATCACTTTTTGTTTATTAACACACATAAATGATTATACTTTTACAAATAATACACAATAATCGAAATATCACACCGGGGCATAGCTCATGCTATCACCGTGGTCGTTAACGTACTGCCCTCTGATTGACACCTCTCCTATATTTATAGTAATCAAAAGTGACAGCTGTCAATGTTTCCATTAGCTGTGTTGCATCGATGTTAACTTTTATTATTGCTCTGTAAATTCAAATAATATTATTAAAGAAATGTAAAAACTGTGAAGACTATGCTTACACATATTAATAAAATTAATAAATAATTATTAATTCATAAATTATTTCTTTCTTATTAGTACAGATTATATTAAACATTGATATTTAAATTTAAAAAAATGTACAGATTATAAAGGGTATGCTAACACTATCTTTTCGGATTTTGTCGCGGATTTATTATGATTTTTAGTTCCCGACGTTTCGAATGCTTTACAGTAATCATGGTCACGGGAGAGAAAATCATAATAAATCCGCGACAAAATCCGAAAAGATAGTTTCATTTATAATGTCAAACATTCGCGTAAACCTAAGAAAGTATTATACTTGATGACGTTTGGCTAGTTTTTATTGAACCTGATCGTTGTGCCTGTGGTCACAGATTTGAATCCTGCTTGGGACATTCATTTCTGTGGTAAGCACAAATGATTATATTTCATTTATGTATGTATATAATTTAAAGGAAGATATTGTCACAGTGTATTAACTATTATGTATCCATAAGCTACTTAGTTTACCATGGAACTAGACAATGCTTTGTGTAAATGTCTTAACATATAAAAAAACCTTATAATGCACGCTTAACTAAGTTCTATTAAAACGTATTATATAAACTTACTAGAATTAAATTTCTTTTTACAGCAAAGGCTTTGTGGACGAATTATGTCAGGAAAATTCATTTATGTCGCGGACAAGGAGAAGAACAAGATGACTTAGTTTTTTATTAAATTTTATTAGAACAGGTAAGATGAACTTGATGACATTTCGAGTTAAATTGCCATCCAGTTAAATGCAGCAGAATAAACTTCGCTAATGAAACGGGAAAGGAGTTTACAGCACTTCTCAGAAAAGGAAGTTAAGTTGATGCTTTCTTTTATTCAGTTTGAAAACTACTCTTATTTATGTGAAGTATACGAGTTTTGTGATTTTACACTATAGGTTTTTTATAGTTTAGTTCGATTTTATGATTTTTTACTACTTTATGTATCGTTTTATGAACTTTTAGGAATTGATTTGAAAATGCTAAATTAAGTGTCTACCAACTAAATTATTTTCTCGTTTATTGTTAAAAGTATTTATAAAGTTGCAATATTAAATATTATACACGTTTCGTACAATATAAGTTTCTATGATCTAATAGATTTTTTATATTCTGATTTTTATTTTTCTATTCGGTTCCCATGAAAACTTACCTCTCCATGGTTAAGAAACCCATGTCTATGGGCCAGTTCATCTGCCTGACCATCGGGTACAAACAGCGCGAACTGGTCGTGGTACAGAGGCACACACAAGTCCAGCACTGACAGAAGCACGACTAAGTAAATCGGTGGCATTACGCACGTCGCTCATTGCACCCTATTCAACTATTAACAATCATTACGTAATTTTTTAATATGCACTCGCGATATTTTTTCTAGGATAAGATCACGTCCACCTCGCACGGTGGTTTTGGCAGGACTGAACCCGCGTGACTGGTTACATTTCTTGTATTAATTTTGGCGCATGCGTACAACTTCGCGCCTTTTCTCTGTTTGGCATCAATTGACTCACATACTAAATTAAGTAGATGCATGTCAATTGTTAAAAAGCATTGTTATTATTTTAATTTTATTTTTGAAGTGAAACCTCTTTAGAATCGATGTGATTTCAAACTCGATGAAACGAAAAAATAAGTCCATAGTACCAGGCGCTCCGAGATGGGGAAGAGTTAGCCTTATTTTAAATTCAAGTTTTACTTCTGACATGTGTACTTTGTACACACGCACTTTTTTTTTAACATACCATCTCGCATGCCCCGGAAAGGTACATATAATTTGTTTTATACTCCGACATGTTTAGAACGAATTTAGGTTATCACGCCGCTATACCGAGGATCTGTAGACAGTAAAATACACTTTCTAAAGAACACGAAGAACTGGATATATTTTCTAGTAACTTTTTTCTATTTAAAAGAAGTATTACCAAAATATATAAATTGTCTACCTTAGTAATTATTCATTGTTATATTTGTTCTGGCAATTTTTTTTCTTTCGTTTATTAGTTTAATGTAGTTAATTTTGTTTTCATTTTAATTTTTGTTTACTTAGTCACAATATAAAAATAAGCATATGTAGTCTCCTATAATTGAAAGAGCACACATATTGTGTTTTATAATAACTTTTGTATTTTTTTAAAGTAATTTGTGTATTATTTGTTGGAGACTCTTATGAAAATAAAATAAAATATAATAATTTTATATAAGGTTATATACAGTAATTATATGATGTTTCTTCAAAGGTGGACTGTATACTATTCTACTCTACGACGAAAGTATACAGGTTTGATTCCCATTGTCCCGACTAATGGTAGTGAGGCTCATAAAGCTTATACTCCACAAAAGAGACCTCTGATGGTATACCATTTGGATCAATTTTATAGATTTATAAGTAATAATGAAAGCACATGGCTCTACCTGTGCGTAGTTTTATTCCTTTTCTTAATACTTCATTAGAAACATCTTATCATCTTTACTTATATTTCTATGTATACTAGTAGGTACTACGTACATTTTTACAATTAGTAGGTATGTATTAAAATTTAATCAACTTATGTTTAGTGTATAGATATTTTTGACATTTTAACTGTTATTTTCGAATTTATGACAATATTGTCATAATAATAGCAATTTAAGTCGCTCAATTAGAACGGCTTAAGATAAGGTAACGGATTTTGAAATCAGTTTAGAAGTCTTTCCATTCTAAAAAGTAAAGTTGAATAAGTTTCTACGAGTGAGTAATAGTTTATATGACTAATAGTTTATATACCTTAAAACACAAAAAAAATATATTCTTTATGTGCGCGTAAAAATTATTAATTCTTATTCCGTTTACTTTGTATAAAGCTTATTTTATATTTTAATTTAACAAAAATATATAGAATCTGGATTAAAAAACTTTGAATAAATATTTTCTTAGTTTTTCCCAGTCAAGATGTAGTTATAGAAGTTCTTTTACGAATAGTGGTAGAATTTAATTTTCAGTAAGTAAACTTAACCCGCGTATTTTAAAACGCAAAATAACTTAGAAAGTTGAGCTTAAAAAGCTTCGCGAACTTACACTCGCCCTTCGTTTATAGTAATTAGAACTAAAATTACACTACCTTACGCCGTTTTTCATTACACTCAAGTTACTTACATTGTTTACATAACAAGTTTACTTAAGAAGTGAAATTTTATCTGTTGATTGAAGCTTAGTCATAATAAAAAATAGTTTCATGAAATTAGTTGAGAGATTTTTTCATCAATTGCTGTTCGTTTTCATATTATATATGAACTAGCGACTCACCCTCGGGTTCGTCCCTAGGTTTATCGCGATTAAAGCTACGAGTTTTTTTTTAATCCATTCTGAATAAGTGCTTAACTACGTTCCACCTGATGGTAAGTGGTAACGTAGTCGTAGATGGTAAGTCGCACTAATTAGTTCCGCTAGTAACAAAAATTAAATTTCTAAAATATAACCTCCATCTTTCCTGAAGTCGGTTAAAAAGTAGCCTAAGTTACGTCTTATAACATTAGCTATCTACGAATGGAAGTCTCGTCCAAATCGCTCCAACGTTTCAGAGATTAGCCGGAATAAACAGACGCACAGACAAAAATTTTAAAAATTGTTTTTTTGGTGTTAGTGCCATGTATAGTTTCATATGAATTTAGTGAGCTGTTAACTTGAAATTAAAAACAGACACTTCAATTTTAATATAAACATAAAGCTCACTGTCTCGTACAACGCAATAGAGAAGTAAAAAAGCTTATACAAAGTTCCTAAGCTTACAGTAAACCGAGTTGCAAGGTACTCTACTATTTACAAACCACATCTTCCTGATGAATAATTGATAAAGGCTTTACTTCGCAAAAATCCACGACATGTAAGATACACGTTTGCTTTGTACGACTCTTCCGTCACGATGTGACAGTTACAAAAAATTTACCATTGTATTTGTTTTACTCATTTGTTTATACATGTGGAAATTATTTATGTAGATACTAGCGTTTTGCCCTGGATCCACTCAAAAAAAGAACCACATGCATTATCTATAGTAATATTATAAAGCTGAAGAGTTTGTTTGTTTGGTTAAACGCGCTAATCTCAGGAACGACCTGTCCGAAATGAGAAATTCTTTTTGTGTTGGATAATCCGTTTATCGAGGAAGGCTATAGGCTGTATTACAATACGCTGCGAATAGTAGCGAAGTATTAATGAAAAATGTTGCAAACACGGAAGAAAAATATTTCTTTTGATTAAAAATCAAGCCTTTAAGTTAAAGGTTAAAAGTATCACGCGAAGAACTAATTATCTTTCACACTTTCGACTGTCTTTACAATTAATTTAAGTATAGTTTTAAGAAATTTTCAAAAAACACTATTATGTAAAGTTTAAGGAAAAGATTGAACCTAATGCTAAGCTTTTACCTCTGGGACCTAAACTTTCTTATCTCCACTCAAAGATGTGGCAAAATTTGTGTATTATTCTATGAAAATGTAAGAATAAACACGATAAAAATAGCAATAATCATAAAAATATATAATAGAAAGATTCAAATATATTATTAGAAAGGAAAGAAGGTTAAAATTGCATAAATGCTCAAGAAGAGCTTTATAAATGG
The DNA here is from genome assembly GCA_905231865.2 of Boloria selene. Lineage (NCBI taxonomy): Eukaryota > Metazoa > Arthropoda > Insecta > Lepidoptera > Nymphalidae > Boloria > Boloria selene. The sequence goes on from HG993147.1 coordinate 9,844,104, forward strand.
GTCTCGATACAACTTCGAGCTGTCCATACAACTTTAGCCTTCCATACTTAACGTTGAAAGTTTAGAACAAATAAGGCATTTGAATATCTCGACTGGAAAAACTAAGTTAAAAATGGTTCTGCGGCCTCCTTTAGATGCATTTACTTGAATAAATATTTTAAAGTAGCGGATTTATCGCAATCTTTTGAAGAGAAAATGCAGTTTGAACTTAATAGTGAATGATATTCTTTGAAATCAGTACGAAGCTTTTAATAGCTGAGTACTTTCTCCATAAATAATTTATAGATAACTTTAATGTTTTTAAACTTTATGAACTACTTTTTCAAAAATGTTGTATGTTTCTTTTTATGTTACGCTATATTAGAAATTAAAAATTTAGACTGAATGAAATTCAACTATAATATATAATTCTTTATTGGAACTGATTTCCAATAAGGAAGAGGTTCTCTATTTTCTTTTATAGACAAAGCTCGTCAATACTACTTAGTATTCCTATAGGTTTCTATTAAAACGCATAAAATATTATGAATATAATGAAATATAAATCTAAACCTATTTTTCCTTGTGGTTCAATTAATATTAGCTTACTCAATACTTATGATTCAAGAGATAAGTAAGATTAAACTTATGTATTTTAACTGATTGAATACATTAATCTATAGGCAATCTTAAAAATAAAGTTATTTATTATCACTACATAGTATAAAACAAAGTCGCTTCCCGCTGTCTGTCTGTCCCTATGTATACTTATCTTTAAAACTACGCAACGGATTTTGATGCGGTTTTTTTAATAGATAAAGTGATTCAAGAGGAAAGTTTACATGTATGAACCCACGGCTTCACGCTAGATCAATTTAATCTATATAAAATATTACATTTCTGTCTAAGACTAAGAAACCTTATAAACTGAATGACATTTTATATGGTAAATACGTTATCTATTCCGAAATAGCGGCTCACATTCGCTTTGCTTCGGCGCGTTCCTTTGTGTTTAAGGTCTAAGGTAATCCCAAGTGTCTATTGTGCTTATAATATCCTATAGAAATAGCGATATTTATATTATTAATTTAATAATATTTGTAATTTCTTCATACAAGAACTGATCAACTATATTTGGAGTGATCCAGATCTGAATCATTAGACAGTAAACTAGACCTTACTATAAGTCCAATATCACGGCTATTATTATATATATACGGCTTATACTATATATGAAACAGTGGTATCCCAGCGGTAACGCGTTCGCTTGGATAACCGAGTGATGCGGGTTCAAATCCGGATCTCGCACCTCTGATATTTTCATGTGCGAATCATTTCTGAGAAAACGTAGCAAGTTTTCGAAAGACATGTGAATTCCGCAAGCCAACACGCACTAGGCCAGCGAGTTGGACTATGGCCTGATCCCTTTTGTACTGAGGGAGGCCCGTGCCCAGCAGTGGGAGGTTAAAAAGGGCTGATGATGATGATGATGATGATGACTATATATGACAAACTAAATGAATGTAAATACGCGTATAAAGTCAGCTAGGTCAAACACAAGCTAGGTTTATTTATTTCTTTCATACAAAGATATGATGCTATTAAGTGTAATATTCTTCTATATATCACAATTTCTTAGCAATATTTTCAATATAAAATCATTTTCCAGTACATTACTTCTTCCCAAACTGTGTATACATAATAGATCACAGAATTAAATAAAAATGGCATACATTATTTTCGTAAATCCAAACATTTTATTGTCCTATAAGTTACATTACTTTTATTTAATTTAAAAAGTATTTGTAGCTTAAACCTCACTTACAGGATAGACAGGAAAGTGATTGGGAAAAAATTTAATTGAAACACTTTATAATAATCACTTTCACTTTCAAATTCACTTTCGCTTCCAGTTGGACCCTAATTAAAAAAATCCCTGTAGTAACATTTATTTAATTAAAAGTAATCTATGGGTTATTCTATTCTATCTATATCCGTTAACCCGTTCTGGCGTCAAAAAGTTACATTCGTCAATCCAGTCTCACAAACTATCACATTTATAATATTAGTGGAATTTGTGATATTCTTGTTTGTTAATATAAATAAGACTTCTACAACTAATCTTTTTTATATATACTATTATAGTAGGTTAATAATAGACCCCTCGTATTTAAGGAAGGTCCGTGCCCAGCAGTGGGACGTTAATAAGGGCTGAATACATTATTAAATTTCACATAGTTTATGCATAATGAGCATAAAATTTAGTAACTAGTTCAAGTTTTGCCTTTAATAATATTGAAATTGTTAAAGATGTAATTTTCTCATTTCTCATGCTAAAACGACTAGACGGATTTAGATGTAATTTAGTACACGGATAGATTTTAACATGGAGTAACACATCAGTTACGGTTTGGCACTCTCGGACGGCAAGCGAGAGTGAGTCGCTTTATATAGCTTATTAAATTTCTCTGTGGGAAAACAAGCAAAATATATTAAAAGATATTTTAACCCTTTTAAAATGTCATTTGTTCTAAGGTTCTCAGATAAAATACATTTTTGATGCGGAATCATACATAGCATAAGTTATTCCAATGCATACTTCAATTTGCTTTTCTTGTTTGTAAAATCTAAGATATTATTTATATATGACGTAACGATAGCCCAAATATCATTCTATAATCGTTAAAGAGTAAAAATTTGAAATATATTAAAATATATTAAAATATGGGTATTAATTTAATCCGCAAATAGGCTAACTCCGTCTCAGCATTATTTCAAATTCTACTAAACTCGTAGTCTAAGAAATTCGTATTAAATTTTATTGACTAATAGTTATGGAATTGGTAAATCAAATATTCTAAATATATTTTAAATCTTATGGGTTGGCTAAGTACTCTCAGATAAGCAGATTTCCTCTTGATGTTTTGCTTCAACGTAAGACAAATAATAATCGTGTTAGAAATAATTCGCATTAAAAAATATCACAGGTGCGGGACCCGAATTTGAACCCGCTTCACTCGGTTTTCCAAGCGTACGCTACCACTTTTCTTCAATTTCAATATAACTACGATAGTCATAATATAAATTAATCTAACTAAGTAAACAAATGGGACGTTACACTTTGTATATCAAAAGTACCTCACGTTGCTTGCTTGATTAAATTAGTAGCACAAATAAGCACGTACACCGCATTTAGTGCTGTAAGTACTTTATTGTTTGTTAGTCATACAGGGTTTAGTGAAACATTCATTTTATCTATATAAAAATTATTAACTAAATCTCGACGACAAGTTTAGCTCAGTTGGCAGTGACCCTGCTTTCTGCGCCAGCGGTCCGGGTTCGAGTCCCGCTGGGGGCATAAATTTGTTTATAATATGTATGTATTTAAAATTTATATATGTGTATCCATAACTATCTATGTGGTATCCATAACTGAATCTGAATAAAAAATAGTTGACGACCTATTTCTCAGACCTACCAAATACCACACGAAGAAATCATAAAAATCGGTCAGGCCGTTTCTAAGGAGATCAATAACAAACACTGTGACACGAGATTTTTATATATTAGATTTCATTCATTTTCCCTAAAATTATTAATATTCATTTTGATTGCATTTCGAACACTAGCTAAAATACTAATATAAGTTCAACTAATATTGTACAATTAAAACTTTTTAGGGATTTACTTTAATTTTCAATTATATTACTAAAAGATCTAATTAGTCTTAAAATTTATCACATAAAAAAATTCCCCAGCGGGACTGAAACTCGCGATAGTGTTAGAAACTGAGTCAAACGTGTCATCAATACTTACTATATTTTCTCTGTCAAATTGTTTTCATCTCTTTAGTTTCATTTCTAACGCAGTAGTTTTATAATTTTATAACTTAATATTACTATGTTTTATGTACTAATAATTAATATAGGAAGTGTTTTACAATACATCTACACATATAAATAAAATTGGAGTGTCTGTTTTGAATTTTAAATTATCGTTTTTTTAATAAATACATATAAAAGTACATATATACGATACAAGAACTACAACAAAAACCATTTTTTTTTAATTTTCGGTCTGTCTCCCCGTTTGTTCAGGCTAATCTGAAAGATTGAAACGGCTCGACCGATTCTGTCGGGACTTTCATTCGCAGATAACTAATGTTATAAGGCGTAACTTAGGCTACTTTTTAACCGACTTAAAAGAAGGAGGAGGCAGATTTTTTTTTAACTAGCGGATCTCGTGGCTTTTGTGACGCTAAACCCAGGGGCGAACCCGAGCGAAGCGAGAGTGAGTCGCTAGTAGCAAATAAAAACGAAAAGGCACATTTCAAAGCCTTTTTAGATTAGAGCTAATTTTATCTCGTTACACATCAACAGCTTTGCGTTTGTCCCATTTAGTGGATCTGTTGGCTAAGTGGACGAATTGCCTAACGTTATTACGGATTTAATGCTTTAGGAGATTTTCGAGAGTACAAAACAAGCAATTATAGGCATTATCTTGTGTAGAGAGTTATTTACCATTGAAACTAAATCTTTTTTTAATTCCTAATTAAACCCTTTGCTCGAGTTCGTCTCTAGTAAAAAAACATATACCTATCCCACGGAAACTGTACATTCTTTTAGGTATCAACCTATGTGGTATTCCAGATTAATATTTATCTCTATGCCAAATTTAATTCAGATCAATTCAACCTTTGGAGTGATTGAGTACCAAACATCCATCCACACAAACTTATATTAATTATAAATACGACAGTTTGCGTTAAACAGTCAAATTAGTAAACAATAGATCTTCCTAAATTTAACTAGCCAGAAAATTATAACAAATTCCTTACTAATTTAAATTTATAAAGGCTAAAGTAACTATTTCTGTCTGTCTGCCTGTCGCGCTTTCTAGCCAAAACTACTGAACCGATTTAGAAGAAATTAGGATAGTTTATAGCCTGAAAAAGGACATAGGCTACTTTTTAAGGCGAAAAAAGGCTGTAAAGGTTTGAAATAAGGAATGAAAGCTTGTATCGAAATTACGTCATTTTTAAAACTAGAAGCTTGAAACTTATTTTTTAGGTTTTTGACTAGATAGGTATAAATAAATAATGTAGGCAAACGAAAAAATATAAAGAAGCTCTATCAAAATTCTGTTTTTATGATATATTTATATAATGTAAAATATTATTAATCGAAATACTCAACATTTTACGTTCTCTCTAGCGACTATCAAATATTCATGGTAGTGATAATATGCTTCGCATCTGAACGACAGATTAATTAATATAATTTTCATCAGTGTCACTGGGTGAGAAATGCATTCACATCCCAGGTGATATTTCGAAACTTAATTATCTTTAGACGAGACGGCTTTGTCTCTACATATTAATATATACAATGTAAGCCATTATATTATTTTATTGAACTAGCAATTGCGTGTGTCTCCACACGTGTGTATTTTTATTAAGTACCAATTTTTAGAACATACTTCTTACGAGTCCAGAAATGATAAGTATATTATTTGACTGATTAATATGATAAACATATGAAATTCTTAACACTACGTCACAAATCATCAAAGATTATATCTATATAGCAAGTACTACTAAGCTAGGTTTATAACCGAGTAAAGCTGGTTCAAATTCGGGTCTCGCACCTCTGATATTTTCATGTGCGATTCATTTCTATCGTGATTACCACTTGTCTTACGGTATAGGAAAACATCGTGAGGAAACCTGCGTTCTTGAAAAAACCTAGCAAGTTTTCGAAAAATCTGAAGTCCGCCAGCACGCACTAGGCCAGCGTGGTGGACTACGCCCTCATCCACATCGTACTGCGGGAGGCCCGTGCCCAGCAGTGAGACGTTAACCAAAAGGACTGAAGACATATAGAATTCATATTATCATATAAATAAATAAATAAATAAATATGTTGGGACATTATTACACATAGCGCTATCTAGTTCCGTGGTAAGCTACGAAGAAGCTTGTGCTATGGATACCAGATAGTTGATATACTACATATATAAGTTTAAATACATACATAATATAAATAAAAAACCCATGACTGGAGTACAAACATTCGTGCTCAACAAATGTATGCCCCCAGCGGGACTCGAACCCGCGACCGCTGGCGCAACAAGTAGGGTTACAAACTGAGCCATCGTGTCATCATATGATAGTGTCTGAGGATGTACACACATACACCTTTTAGCTTCTTCGCGCTGTAATAACTTAACAGATTTAAATAAAATTCCGAACAAAGATAAGTTATATTTCTGATTAATGTAGACTATTTTACTTACAAAACGTGTTACTTAAATAAATTATATATATGACGGCGCACTCAGTGCGCCATCTGGAGGTTTTGGTAAGCTTATCGGATTAGAGTGTGAAATCAAGCTTTGACAGCGCACTTTTGTAAAGCGTCGAATCGATGGCAGCAAGGTGATACAAACTGGCATGTTTTAAAAAAGACATTAAATTAGAATTAGAATAAAAATTGGCTATTTGAAAAAAAGAGAAAAGGGAATGTCAGATTTGGACCGCCCGTGCACCACGTAATATCGACGAATTACTTATATCCGTATTTGTAAATAATTATTGATAATTTAATGTTTTATTATGTTTACATTGTATTTAGTTATGAGTGTGTTAAGTTAAATTGACTAAATGTACAGTGTTCCCTCGAAAGACATTAATAATCACGCCCACTACTATGACTACTTCTGATGTCGGCCGTCCTGCGCTTACATCAGAAGTGGGATAGATGAACCATACTATGTAACAATGAAATCGGTTGATGTTCTGACGAAGGTTTTAATGGGTATGAAGGCTTTATTGAGAGCTAAGGATGTCACAGGCAGATACCGTAACAAACACGACAATTTTGAGCCAGAGCTGGGAAAACTGCGGCTAAGGTACGACGTGGTTATAGAATTTGCTTAAAAGAATAACTAAGCCTGAGTTGTCTGAAGAAGTGAAAACTGAATTTGTTTTGTACTACGTTATAAAGATAGCTTAACACAATGGGAACTGACCAGATAATGTTACATAATTACTAGAGTACAATTATTTCGAAATCTTATCACTTAAAAGTTCGACACCAACATCCTTATTGTTAGAAGCCTTGGACAAGGGGTATGAGATTTTATGGAACATTTCATTGGAGTGGCATAAACAAAAATCACCGGTCAAAATAGATTGTTTGTAAAAAAGCGTAAGTAGTTTAAGTCATAATTAAGGTATGATAACAAATGCTATGTTTCTTACGTGTGGCAAGCCTGCCCAGTGGGCACGTCGCAAAATCGTTCTCAGACAAGAGAATAAGTGCCGGCGCTGCGAGATAGAGATTAATCGAGAACGTGGAGAGTTACTTTAGAAACATCATTCGGTGAGCATGTTCTTTGTTTATTTTATAGTAAATCTGTCTATTCCCTTTTAAAAGATAATTTGCGTATAAATCAAAATTACAAATACTGTGAAAAGTTTGCTTGTATGTGTGATAATGTTATTTCTAAGCCAGTAATAATAAGTAAGTGTCAAAATATGACTATTTATCGCTTCGGCGGTGTAGCGGCTAGCATGCACGATTGCATATCGGGAAGTCCAGGGTTCGAGTCCCGGGACAAGCATCGATAATATCATATTTGATGTTGGAATAACGACTAACTTTGCAAAGCTAAATTAAAACAACTACTCCTAGATTGATATAAAATTAAATAAAGAGAATATAAAAAAAATCTTCTGAACTCACTAAGTAAACGTTATATTTACGGCAAACCTACTAGGAGGGTTAGTATAAAAAAAGTTAGAGGATAATTAAGTTAATTCTGACTCACTAAAAAAATATTGAATGAACTGATTAATATTTAGTTAGCACTTAACAGTAAGAAATCGGCTGTTATTAACTACGCACGGAACTATTGTTAGGTAGATGTGATTCCTATCTGATACTTATAAAAGCAAAGTAGCCGATTTAGTTTAGATGGTATACAGTGTAGCATTTATTTAATATCAAATGTAATACGGTTTAGTTATGGTCGGGGTTTACCAGTAAGTAAAGCATTTTCTAAAGGACTTTCTTTATTTTTCGTATTACAAATAGCGAGCGGAATCAAACTAAGTTACATAGAAAGTATAAGTGATTTTATTTTATTTACTATTTAAGAATGATAGCTATATGTTTCTACCTATCCACCTATGATTGTACCTCTCTAGAGCCTCTCTTTATCTCTCTGATACAAAAAATGTATAAAGACATTTGCACACAAGTTAGTAGCACTGCAGGTGTGGGTGAAATATTTCTAGTATGGGTTAGAGTATTACGGATCCGTTTTGAGCCTGATGTTATGTAATGTCGCAGAGTAGAGCGCCGTCATAATAGCGCGCTTGTACCATGCTTTACAACAGCAAATGTCAATTTCAAACTTTTGACAATTAGATAACAAGAACAGTTTATTGCAAATTTTAATGTGTCAGCAGATAGAGATAAAGCATTTTCAGGAAAGATTTGGAAGTTACTAGAAATATTTTGCATTTTCGATACTAGAATCTTCTAAATTTACACATATAAAAAGGCCGGCAGTGTGTTGAGAGATTAGTTGATGTTCGGAGTTAAGTGAAAATTACGAAGAGAAACGAAATAGTGGAAAAGTGAAGAAGAGTATAGTGAATTATTAAAAGTGGTGGATTATAGTGCTCGGAGACTTAATTGAGCTAGTGCTGTGTACAAACTGCGCTTGTGAGTGAACATCTTGTTAGGTTTATGTAGAAGAAATAAAACATCTTTAGTGCTTTTAATTTCCGATCCCGAACCCGTAGTATGTAACAATAATTTAATAATGGACTACTTACTAAGATTACAGTAGAGGCACTGTTTTACTGAAGTTGTCCGGTTTCCAATACCTTGGATCAATACTAGCTGCTGATTCTCGCATCGATGATGAAGTAAAGATCTCTGCCTGATATTCTGTGCGATCCTAAAATGCCTATCAAAACTAAAAGCAAGTTATATAATACAGTTGTGAGACCGACCATGTTGTATGGCTTTGAATGCTGGGCAACTTTTTAAAAGCATGAGCTGCAACTCCATACAGCGGAGATAAAGATGCTTTGCTGGGTAGACGTCGTGACACGTCTAGATAGAGTGCAAAACGAATATGTGAGGGATCTTTCAAAGTGTTTCCGGTAACAGAGAAAGTCAAAGGGGGCAGGCTCAGGTGGTACGGCTATGTGATGAGGCGGAACGAGAACTACTCAGCAAAATAGTGTTTGACATTGAAGACAATCAAGACAGATTATGCTAGCGCAGATGAACAAGTAAGCCCGACCACAAGTAAAGTTAGGAATGAGATAGAAAAATGAAGAAGAAGAAGCTACATGTATGAACTTTAGAGATTTACTAAAAATTGTGAATTAATTTAAAATACCGTAGAAAAACGATGGTTTGTTTACAAGACATTAATGAGGAAACCGTGACGGCGATTAAAGAAGATGAAGAGATGCGATCGAGTGTAATCTTTACATATGAGTACGAGATTGGAATTCGCACTGAGGAGGTTTGTTCGTGATAAGTCGGTACGGTTACAAAGTAATTGAAAGGTCGGTGTCGTCCGGTCCACGCCTTCTTACAAGGCTGGTCGAAGGGACACATCTGCGCGATTTATGTTTAAGCGGTGAAGATGGTCGAAGGGACAGTGTCGTCCGGTCTATGCCCATGTTTTGGGATAGTCGAAGGGACACACTCGTCTGGTCCATGGTTTTGAGGTGGTCGAAGGGACAGTGTCGTCCGGTCTATGCCCATGTTTTGGGATAGTCGAAGGGACACACTCGTCCGGTCCACGGTTTGGAGCTGGTCGAAGGGACAGTGTCGTCCGGTCTATGCCCATGTTTTGGGATAGTCGAAGGGACACACTCGTCCGGTCCACGCTCATGGTTTGGAGCTGGTCGAAGGGACAGTGTCGTCCGGTCTATGCCCATGTTTTGGGATAGTCGAAGGGACACACTCGTCCGGTCCACGCTCATGGTTTGGAGCTGGTCGAAGGGACAGTGTCGTCCGGTCTATGCCCATGTTTTGGGATAGTCGAAGGGACACACTCGTCCGGTCCACGCTCATGGTTTGGAGCTGGTCGAAGGGACAGTGTCGTCCGGTCTATGCCCATGTTTTGGGATAGTCGAAGGGACACACTCGTCCGGTCCACGCTCATGGTTTGGAGGTGGTCGAAGGGACAGTGTCGTCCGGTCTATGCCCATAGTTTTGGGATAGTCGAAGGGACACACTCGTCCGGTCCACGCTCATGGTTTGGAAAGATGTCATCCGGTCCATAAGTTGAGATGGTCGAAAGGATACATGCTTTCATAATAATTTTGGATTTACGTACGGTACAAATATGATAGAGCATACTTATTTTAGTAATGCTAGTTAGATTGTTCCTGAGTGACAGGATGGACGAGCGGGTCACATATTAATGGCGTCGTTCTTGATTTCCTGGCTTCAATAAACAAACGCCCGAGGACGGTCGAATGTCAGTCCGGCCGTGACGGCGCACTCAGTGCGCCATCTGGAGGTTTTGGTAAGCTTATCGGATTAGAGTGTGAAATCAAGCTTTGACAGCGCACTTTTGTAAAGCGTCGAATCGATGGCAGCAAGGTGATACAAACTGGCATGTTTTAAAAAAGACATTAAATTAGAATTAGAATAAAAATTGGCTATTTGAAAAAAAGAGAAAAGGGAATGTCAGATTTGGACCGCCCGTGCACCACGTAATATCGACGAATTACTTATATCCGTATTTGTAAATAATTATTGATAATTTAATGTTTTATTATGTTTACATTGTATTTAGTTATGAGTGTGTTAAGTTAAATTGACTAAATGTACAGTGTTCCCTCGAAAGACATTAATAATCACGCCCACTACTATGACTACTTCTGATGTCGGCCGTCCTGCGCTTACATATATAATAATTGATCTTGACGTACGGAAGTGTATACGTCTAATTATGACCGATCGCTTCCTTTTCCAAAATAATTACGATGATGTTTATTTGTTTTCTATTTAATATTTATTATTTTCTTGCGATTTTACCTCATTTCGTTTGCGTGTATACGTTGAAAGTACTTACTAATAGTAGCCGGTCACAATATAATAATTAATAGAAATACAAAAAATCTTATAGCCAAATACAAAAAATAATAAAAAAAAATTTTAAAAAACCCTCATTCACTAATTATTCAATGGGGCCATTTATATGATCTCAAACAAGATATGTTTATAAATTTACAAGTATTTTAGTAAGATAAATTTGTAACAATTTTAGTAAGGAGTTTAGAACCTTAAATATTCCAGGTAACTCTGCAGCATCAGGCCAATATTACCATATCCTTGCAATGTTAAATTGAAGAAACGGGATACTAAACTTCGGAACGAAAGGATTTGTAGAAGTTGCTCATATTTTTTTACGTTCTAGAAAGAACTTATTTAAAAAAAATGAATTTAAGAAACACACGTAAATTGTGCCCAACTAGAAGCTACGAAACAAGAGAAATGAAGTAATTAATAGCGTGTAATCATTTTGTAGTAGTGATAATAAAAATGAATGCAGATTAAAATGCTATTATCAGTAATCCAGAAAATGGAGTTCTAACAAGTTTAACTGTCATAAAATAACGTTTATCTAATGATAAGGAAGTCGCCACAACGCAAAAACAAATAAAGTTCAACAAGAAACACGCATTTCCTGTTTCCACCAACAGACATATAATTAAAATCGATAAATCGGTTTAATTAAAACGTGACAGCATTGTTATCAGGATTTAAGATAAATGAGAATATAATGGATCAGATTCACAATAGATTTATTTCAATGGTATTATAATGAATTGCGATAGAGCCTTTCTCGTTTTATTTGAAGATCTTGAATAAGGCACCTCCTTGAATGGCCGGCTTTAGCGAAGAAAGTGTATTGTTAACTTGAATACGAGTCATTATCGAAATATATAGAGTAATATCTGAAAGGTTTGGATATTTTTATATAATGGAAATCCTTTTTAGTTACTCTATAGCTGAGATGGTAAGTAGTTGACCCTAGCTATGACGATTTGTGAGGAGAAGCCATACGTACAATAACATTGTGCCAATATAGGTCTATATAAAGATGGGAAAAATAAACTAACAATTTACATTGTACATAGATTAACAATATTCGTGCCGAAACTAGAAAATACAAGCAGTATTTTATGTATTTTTTATATACATTAAGTAGCTCCTCTTTAATTTTATTCTTTACAAGTGCGAGTCCTATGGCTTATTCCACCTACTACAGAAGGTAGGTCAGGGTTAGCAAATGGTAGTACACCTATCCGATTTTTCTGATTATTATTATCTAAACAGCTGTTTTAGCGTAACACAAACATATACAAAATTAAATAAACGTAGTTCGTGATTATCATAGAAAGAATTCCAACTACAAAACTAAACTGCGACGTAATTTACATAGACGGTGCCATAACAGTGACACTAATAGCGCGAAAAATTTCATTGGCCACACGAAAATCTCTTTTTCCACGTAAGTTGGCCCGCTGGGGGTATATTTCATTATTTAAGCAAAACAACTCGCCCCCTATAGAGACATAGCCGACAGAGATTTTAGGGGAATCTGACTTATGCCTTAGGCTAGATTAAATTAACGACAGTTTTCTACTATAACACTGTATTTTTGTTTATTTCATTGGATAATTAAGATTTAGTAATTGAAATCTGTGATTTACGCAGCAATAAAAGAACTGTTTGAATAACATTCTCAGAGAAAAGAAATAACTATTGTATAAATTCGCCTTCTATATTTTTTTTATTTGATATGATGCTTAGATAATATTATGGTACATGATAAAGTAGGGCTAAAGCAAAGGGCTTCTTGAAATTGTTTATTCATACAATATATCTAATAGGTCTGGTACGTTGGATAAATTTTCTTTACGACACGACATGTGTTTATAATAAGTGAAATTATAAGCTCGTTTTGCATAGTTCATAATATTAAGCAGTGTAACTAAAACGGTTTATTTTCTATTTAAGTATAGCATACATTATTAATAATTATTTATTCCTATGCTTTTCATATGTTTTATCTTATTTGAGATACTCCGCATATGATATTTGACGATACTACTTGCTGTTCCAGTGGTCGCGAGTTCGACTGTCCTGTAGTACGTGTACTGCTTTTAATTGAAATAAATATCTAATAAATGACTTAATGTAACAGTAAGAAAATTGTTTACACCAACATTTCCTAATCCAAATTTTATAAATCAATACATTATTATAAAACAAAGTCCCTGCGTCTTTTATATGTCTGTCCGAACGCGATACACTCAAGAAAAGGATTATCATAGGATTTTCACCCATATTGTATTTTACTAATTATTTAAGATTTTGGGTGGGACGTATATAATTATTTGAGGCTTCAGGCAATAAGACGATAATTTTAAAAGATATTGAAAACAGCATTTTGACGGGAGCTTAACTGGTATATATGCGTACATCGGAGCGACTATAATATGAAAACAATGTTTCAAGATATTCTTACCTTTAGTCTAGTTATCAACCGAGTGAAGTGTTGACTTAAAAAAAGGAAGATATAAATAATTTAAGATCCAATATTTAAAATCAGAGGACTCTTAATTGAATCAACAATTTCCTAAGCAACGTCATTACTCGTTTTATTGGAGGCAAGATTAACGGGCTTGCTTCGTCCTAAGAACTTTATGGCGTCATAAAACTGCTATATAAATCCAGCCATTAAATGGACAGTTTAAATTGACCAGAAAAAGGCTGTGTCATTGCGTTAACCACATTAAAGGGGTGAAAATAACAATGTAGAAATTCTGTATTTTTTACAATTGGTCGTATCAGGTCTTCAAGCTAGAATGATAAAAGCCAAAAGACTTAAAATTTTTAAATTCAGAAAAAAATTGAGGCAGTTTCTTAATTTTAGAAAAGTATAATAAAAAGTACTTAAGATAGAAAATAAAAGTTGTAGTTTTGTAAAAGTAAAGTTAGAATAAATTTTGAAGAACTGAACTTTAGATGTACAATTAGACATCTCGAATGGCATTTGAGCAAAGTAAGGGTAAGTCACTATACTTTTAAACATTTACCTAAAAAAATATAAAATTATGTTCAATAGAACTACATTAAAGCAATTTATTATTTTGATTAATATTTATTACTTTTATTCAAGATCACATTTTTATAGGAATTTACTTTAATCATTAAGAATAAATCGTCAAAGCAAAATTCGAGCTCGGCTATTTCAATACTACGTTTACCTATTATCGTTAAATAATTAGAGTTTAATTTTTTTATTCAAATAAGGAAATAATAATTAAAGAAAATAAATTAAAAATGTGTTGTAGTCAAAACAAAAGCTTAATTAGATTCTTCGATAATTAAAAAAAAACGAAAACAACTTGACAGGTTTTAATTACTCTTACGTTGTCGTTAGGTCTTAATAACGCGATTGTTATATGAATAAAGACAGATTTCACACATCAGTTTATATCATTTGAAATCCTATCGAGTAAAAATATTTTTTTAAGAAGCAACCTAACTTAAAATTGAAACCTAACATGCTACAACCTAAGGTGGCCTAAAGATAAGGAGAAGAAGGGCATAATGAGGATAAAGAGACCAACTAAAAGACATTGGTAGCCCAGCGGTAACGCGGTCGCTTGGATATCTGAGTGATGCGGGTTCAAATCCGTGTCTCGCACCTCTGATATTTTCATGTGCGAATCATTCCTATCATGATTACCACTTGGCTTACGGTAAAGGAAAACATCGTGAGGAAACCTGCATGTCTGGGAAAACCTAGCAAGTTTTCGTAAGACATGAAGATCGCCAACACGCACTAGGCCAGCGCGGTGGACTATGGCCTGATCCCCCTCGTACTGAGGGAGGCCCGTGCCCAGCAGTGGGACGTTAATAAGGGCTGATGATGATGATATAGCCAACTAAGACTTTCTGTGCACTCTATCTTAACTAAGTGCAACAGCTACTAGCTAAGACTGCTAACCGAAATAAGAAAAAGGCTGTACTAAAATGTTTGTATGACCAATACACGTTTCCTCAGAATCGAACTCCTGTACCTCCATAAGCATAAATACATTTACATTATAAGGAACCCCACCCATACAAATTGAGCACTCCCTCAATTTCGCGGTCCGTTACGTTACATTAGGCCGCGGGTAACGAAAATATTAGCCATTGCGAACGTCATCAGGACCACACACCGTGTACAATCTTGTTAGAAGCAAATTTGAATATCGGCCAATCAACGAGCGACTCCCGAGTGGGATGATCCCGTCAAAATTCAATTACAAGGTTTTATCGGCTTGAGCGGGAGTGATAAACATTTTTTCCACTTTCTAATATTTTTATTTCCATTTCCATCGTGTTTATAGTTTTAGGTCTTATGACCATATGAAGGTATTTTAAAGTTCCCTCGAACATGCTGTTTTCCTTTACCATAAGACAAGTAGTCACGTTGGAAATGATTCGCACGTGAAATTTTAGAAGTGCGACTTCCGGGATTTGAACCCGCTTCACTCGGCTACCCAAGCAAGCATTACAATTGGGCTACGAGTGCCTTAAAATACCCTTAAAATTTAATTACAATTCATTTTTGTGTATATTAAAAACTATTAAAAATTTTAATTTACAACATTGTTTGCTTCAATTATGTCTTCAAAATAAAATTATACAAATTTCACACCATGAATATTTTATTATAATATGTATTACTAGTTATCGTCTACGACTTTGCTCGCTATCTCCATTCAATTTATATAATGTAGCCTACAGTACACTATAAGAATCACTTATGACTAATACTATATACCTAAAGATATTTTCATATATTTTCTTACATTTCTCCTTAATTATATATGAAATTACTGCTCAAAATTAACGCTCAAATTCATTCGTGTCTTCCTTACAATACGTGACATTTGCAGAATGTATTGCAAAGTTTCGGATAATGTTACTATAAAGTATAATATCCTTATTATTAAAGAAACGAAAGCGTGAAGTTCTAAGAGACATTTAAAGGCTTCATAATATTATTTATTATAATCTTAACAAACGCTTAATTATTAGTGTTCTTATAATGGATTAGTTAAATTTACATGTACATATCGTAAAGTAAAGTATCCCTATGAAATGAAATTAATGAAAATTAACTAAAAACAAACATTGTTCGATTACATGCACTCCAAACTAACTTCTGTATTAATAATAATATTAGTAACGTAGCAAGATTGTAAACACTATATTCGTCTGTTTTGAACATTATGACTTGGAATATGAGAATAAAATTAAAAACTAACATTAAAAAAATCGAAACGAATAAAAAAATTTCAAATGAAGTGATGTTTTAAAAATTCTTATTGAAATATTCATTATTATCGATACAGACGACTTTATAGCTGTTAAAATCTTGCGTCTATCTGTGATAGCATTATGACAAAACTGCTTGACAGATTTTGATCAAATTTTGTATTATGATAGCTAGTTATGCTGCTCAATATATTACAGGTTACCGACGAGACATATTTACTAACGTACATAAAGACGAAGGGAGTCGCTAGTATAGTACACGTAAGTTATCAATATAAATCAGTTGGTCCAACTAAAATTCCCACAACGATCTATCCAAAACTTTATCAATTGGCATCACATCCAGCAATCGTGACTCGTTATTTTCCAATTCTTGTAAAAGCCAATCAAATGTAACGGTGCCCATGAGCAAATGTCAATAAAGCTTATAACGTGAGATGCCAATCGCTGGGGAGACGAGGAATGTATTTTTATTAGGGTTGTGTACTCCTGCTGATGGATGCTGTCGAATTGTCGGTATGCAAGCGGCATTTATTTCACATCGAATGCTGAAAAACACTCCGATAGTGTCAAAATGGTTCAAAATATAATGTTCGAATAATATAGATCATAATTTTCGACGACACGTTTGGCTCAGTTGGTGACCCTACTTTCTGCGCCAGCGGTCGTGGGTTCGAGTCCCGCTGGGGGGATTCATTTGTTGAGCACGAAAGTTTGTACTCCAGTCATGGATGTTTATATTTGTAATATGTATGTATTTAAAATGTTTATACAGTGAAACCTGGTTAAGTGAGACATCAAGGGACCTGCAATGTCGTTTCACTTATAGAGGTATTCCACTTACCCAGTGTCTCAGATATACAGGTATGTATATGTAGTATATCAACTATCTGGTATCCGTAACACAAGCATCGTAGCTTAGCACGGTACTAGATGGTGCTGTTGTAATTTGTCCTAACATATTTATTTATTTATATTTATTCGTAATATGTTTTACAGTTTACGTGTATGGGTTTTAAATTAGCTACAAATTTAATTTCAAAAGCTTCTATTAATTATTATTCGTGTTTCAGATATTATATTATATAGACGAATATCTTAGAAGTTTAGTGAAGTAAATTCGAATTTTGCGGTAATTTGAGGGTTTCCTATTTTCACCGAATATACGAAAAAATATTAGCACGTTAATTTACAAAAAATACCCCAAAAGTTAAGCTTTTTAAAGGACACTGGTATATATGATGTAAATAAATATTAAAATTAGCTCTATTTACTTAAGGAATTTTTAGACCTCAAAACTTTTCGTGTAGCTACTATCCGTTGATTTTTTTGTAACTTTCAATTTAAATTAGTATTTTAGTAGCTATTGGTTATGTTTGCATGAATTTTTAAGTTAAGGACAGAGAATTTGTACTGGATATTGACAAAAACAAATACATGGCTTCCCATAAAATTTAGATTAATAACTGAATCGTACCTGGAACTTTCCGCATCGTAAAATATTGAGCCTTAACGGATCAACGCTCCACATAATTAATATTTTATTACTAAGCCATCACTTTTCCAATAAACATGATAAAGACTAATAAGATGTCAAGGGTCTCGGTAAAAGTAAACATGTCCATAAATATATTAAGGATACACATGTACTTCATTTCTTACCCGACTTTGTAAGGTAGAAATACTAAGTTTGGCTTTATATTATTGTTTTCTGATATTTATATAAGTATATGTACAAACATATTGTATGTTACGTAATATTTTGAACTAGTAACTCACCCTCGCTCCGCTCAGGTTCATCTCTAGACACCTCATCATCATCATCATCATCACCATCATCATAATCATCATCATATATTTCGTAAATTAAGTATTTTCCTGCTGTATATCCAGCTATTACCTATCATATCAAATTTCTTCAAAATTCGAAATCTGTCCAGTAGTTTTCTAGTAATGTGGTCATACACAAACAGAACATGCTGACAAAATATTACAAAACTAAAAAATTGACCTCTGTATTTATAATAATGACTATTTCAATAAGATTTTTCAAATCATTCTTTCTTACAAACTTTAAGCTTTCAATGTCAATGTTATATAGTATCCAATTTTGCAAGCTATATTAGAACCACTTGTTGGTTCACTTGCGATTTTTAAGTTTTATATAATTGGTGGTAGCCCAATTACAGTAACGTGCTCGTTTGGATAACCGAGTGATGTGGGATCAAATCCGGGTCTCGCACCTCTGATATTTTGCATGTGCGAATCATCTCTATCGTGATTACAACTTGTTTTACGGCGAAGGAAAACATCGTAAGGAAACCTGCATGTCTGAGGAAAAAACCTAGTAAGTTTTCTAAAGACATGTGAAGTACTGAGGGAGACCCGTGCCCAGCAGTAAGACGTTGAAAAGGGCTAAAGTCATATAATAATTATAATCTGATTCACCATCTTCAATAGCTTTGCATTTAAATAATTCTCAGTCCTCAATGGTATAACCACGAACTTTTATAGATACAATTAATTATTTTGTACATAAATTTTAATAAATAAATTTTGTATTAGATAGCTAATTGTCTTTAATCTGATTTTTAAAACAGATACATTTTCTTTTAATTCAATTAAAAATAAAAAAAACAATACATTAATATAATCCACATTTTTATGTTCTAAGCACGCGAAATTCTTGCTAAATATTAAATGGCGTCATTATTTTAAAATATAAGTTTTAAATTTATTCTCATTGCATTAGAGATTTACTCTTGCTTCGCTCGGTTGCGTCCCTAATCTTGAATGGTTCAAGAACGCCTAAAACAAACGTTCAAAGAAAAGTTCTTTTTGAGGTCAGAAACTTTCGAAAGCGTGTATAGAATAATCCACTATAGTGTCATCACAATCGGATCAATAGAGGACGGTTTAACGTAAAAAGAACTATACACGGTGCTTACTTCAAAAAATCAATTTTTAAAATGTTGTCTGTTTGTCTATTTGTTCCAGATAATCTCTAAAACGGCTGGATCAATTTCGACGGGACTTTCCCTCATAGATAACTAGTGTTATAAGAAGTCATTTAGATTACTTTTATTTTAGCAATTACATTTATTTTAATTACGGACGGATGTAATATTATATGACAGATGTTATATTATATTTCGTTAAAGGACTTATTTATCTATGAAGATATCTCACAATTGCTGGTACAGTTAATTTATTAGACAACATGTTATATATTTATGCAAATTAAAAAGTAGTGTATGCATTTTAATAAAGTTTGTTTGTGTAAATTTGTAATTAAACTTCGTATGGAGTAAATGTATAGAACGCATTTACAACTGAATAATTGAAAAACTTTAGTGCAGTTCTACTTCAAACGGTAGAAAAATGTAGCCAGTTTTAAAACTAACCCAAATAAAAACAAAACACTATACCAATCTAAAAAAAAGTTTGTTTTATTTAGAGTTGTTTTCATCACATTCGTTTCGTCCGAGTGACGTCCATCCGTCAATATTGATGCCTATTGTCATTTGCCTATGTCCTTAGAATGTTAAATATAATGGAACAGATATCAGGTTATTTTTTACTTTATACCATAGGTAATATATTCTATGTTGTTTCATCAAAATCCTATTATACTAAAGACTCAACCTGGCGTCGCTCAATTTGTACCAAGGTATGTTTTACCGGAAGTATTCGCATACAAAATAAACCGTTTAAAACTTTTTAATTCATAAGTTGTAGAAGAAGTTTCTTTAAGATTAAAATAATGCTAATTATACTTTAATTATTTCATTTACACCTATTTCCCACAAAAATAAAGTACTATAAACAAAAACTTAAGCATATGCATGTATCAAAAGTACTAGATATTTTCTGCTTTTAACAATGTAGTATTAAATAATCAATGTTTACTTTGATTGTTTTTACTTGTTTACTTTACTCTTTAAAACATCTCATCATCTTTCTCATCTCAGATAATAAAACTATGCTTTGTTGTTTGAATTACAAGAATACAATAAGTATTCGAAAACTATATTTTACTATATGCACATTAATATGGAATTACCTATATAAATATATCTTAGTCATATACTTTTGTGGCTCATAAACCTTGTTATTTCTTCACTATCACTACATAGTGTAAAACAAAGTCGCTTTCTCTGTCCCTATATCTCTATGTATGCTTAAATCTTTAAAACTACGCAACGGATTTTAATGCGGTTTTTTTAATAGATAGAGTGATTCAAGAGGAAGGTTTATATGCATAACTAGCGGATCCCGCGGCTTTGCCTGTGCTAAATCTAGGGAAGATCACGAGCGAAGCGAGGGCGAGTCGCTAGTGGTACAATAAATCAGTCTCTTGTTTTATTTCTATGAAAAACAAGAGTCCAAATTAGTGGGGCAATACTATTTCTATTTTACTCTATGATAAAACCGTCCAATCGAATCGCTTCTATTAACTACACCCTGTAATTGCTTTATAAAATATGAAAAATTCTAGTTCTATATTTCAAACAACAAGCCCAGGTTTCATTTATGATTTATATATTTGGATTAAATCGCAATTTCAAAGAGAATTAAATGGAGTCATTTGTTAGTATATTGTTATACTAAATTTATTTACTTTGAATACTAGTGGCAGTTCAAATTAGTTTTAGTTATTTTGTAATTTAGCCTTCTTAATGTTTTATTAAGTTTCTTATTTTATCCATTTTCATGTCTTTTGAAAAACTTACCTATAAGACATGCATGTCTCTGTATACTCATCACGTTTTTTTCACAATTAGACAAATGATAATCATAGATATGTGATATACGGGGAATAGAACCCGCGTACCCGCTGTTATGTCTCTTTGTACTGTGCTCAATCATCTTATTCTTCAATATAAGGCATATTTTTAATCACAAATGCACGTCGTATACCATTTACACGTAACAGAGTACAAATATTTCTTCATGTTCTTCCTAAATTATAATCCAATGGGGTATTTACACAGACTAGTTAGGAACAAAGTTAATACAGTGTATAAAATATATTAAATAGAATTAGTTTAGCGTTATATAGCAAAACTTAGTCAATGATAAGATTTTGTCCTCTTTATATACTAGCGACTCGCTCTCGCTTCGCTCGGTCTCGTCCCTAGATTTAGCGCGAACGAAGCAGCGCTAGTTGAACGTATAAACCTCTCTATCTTAAATCATCAATCAAAATATGGGTGTCTTCAAGGCAAGAGTGAATGGGTGGCTACTGAATTAGTGCGACTTACCATCTACGACTGCGTTACCACTTTCCATCAGGTGGAACGTAGTCAAGCACTAATTCATATTGATATAAAAAAAATCACTCTATCTATTAAAAAAAACCGCATCAAAATCCGTTGCGTAGTTTTAAAGATCTAAGCATACAGACAGACAGAGGTAAATGACTATATACTATGTAGTGAAATCAGATCAAATTTGTTTTATAATACTGAATAAAAATCTTAATTTAACTTTTCCTTTAGTCAAGAAACTTAGTGTTTTATGTTTCACCTGAACTTTAAAATGAATCAGTTAAACAAATTTATTTGAGTAGCAATTTGCTGGTTTTCATTTCATTTTACGAAATAAAGTTATTTAAATAAAAACAAGATAAACTTTTTAAAGTCATTTTGTTTAGATGTATTCTATTATTATACGACGAATACAACCAGTAGTAACCAAAAGTTAAATAAACTTATTCTTCAGTATATTGTCAAATGACTAACTTTCATACAGTAAAAAAATGTACATACATATACGGATATTCTAAAAGAAATCATTATAGTTACTTTAAGATTAAATTCGAAATAATCCTCAGCATGAACAAAACGTTTATTCTCAAAGCGACCCGAATATATCGCATTCCTTCAACTTATCCCTCGAGGTCACAATAAAAGCGAGGGTTAGGAGTGATTTACCGGAAAAAGCTTAACGTTTCTTATAAAAATCCGTGAACAATCACCCCTTCACCCATGTCATCTCGACTACATAGATTTGTTTATCTCATTCAGTCGTACCTACTATATACAAGTGTACAAATTAAGGGATCCTCCGTCTAGTAAGAATAAATTAATTTTTAATAATACATTTTTAACTTAATGTATTTAAATTTAGTAGCAAACTCAAACCAAAAAGTAAGTCAAAATTAATTAATCGGTTTTTATAATGTCCTAATAAAAAAGTCGCCTAAATTACTCCTTATGACATAAGCTATCTGCAAGTGAAAGTTCAGAGATTAGCTCGAACAAACAGACAGTCATGCAGACGAAAATTTAAAAAACGGCTGTTAATTTGAATTTCAAAACATACACTTCAATTTCATTTATATGTAGTAATAATAAATTTTCTTCTGAACCTCTATCAATACACCCGTACATCTATATCTTCTATACATATTATAAAGAAGTAAAGTTTGTTTGTTTGTTAAATTGTAAGGGGTAATCTCGGGATCTACTGAACCGATTTTAAAAATTTTTTCACCAATAGAAAGCCACATTATTGTTGAGTGTCATACGCTATATAAAAAACCGAAAAATAAAAAGGCTTTTACGTGGTAGTCCGTTTTGCAAAGTGAATCGGTGAAAAAACGGTCGAATGAAAGCGTTTCTTACGAACGCTGCCTTAACTATGACAGATATATTTTTGAGTTCTAGAGATAAGATGTGGAGCTTGAAAATGCCTACAAAAAAGTCAACGACAGCATATGTAGAAGTAAAGTAGTAAAAAGTAGTTTTTTTAATATTAGTATAGATAATTAAATTTTTAATTTTTAATTTTAATAAAATAATTTAAATTATTTAAACACTCTGTACTAAAAAAGGATTATTAACAGTATGCCCAACGAAGTGGGCACGGGTCAGCTAGTTTTCTATAAATATAAGTTCATCCTTTAATTATTATGTTCGCTATAAATGTTATCAAAATAAGTTTATCTATTGTAATAGACACAGATATCGCGTAACATACTGTATACTTATCAAATAAAAAAAACAAATTTAACATCTTTCTGTTGAAGTCGGTAAAATAGTTTTAATAAACATTGCCTGTATAGAATAAAGCATTTTAGTTTCTCCCGAATTCGCCAATTATCCGGGCCACTTCCGATTTATCCAAAACTTTCCGTCCCCTAAAAACTTTGCTCAAACTACGAACATTTATAAAAAAATCATTCAATCGGTCCAGTCGTTCTCAAGCGTTGCACTTAACAACGACATTTCAACTTTATTACAATTTACACAGCAATAAAAATAATTAAACATTAAATATGATGGGACATTAGCTCATTCTAGTTTCATATTATGCAACGAGGCTTGTGTTACGGATACAAGACAGTTGTTACACTACACATATATTTAAACTTTAAATACAAACATATTATAATTATAAACACCCGTAACTCACGAACCCATATCGAACCCGCGACTCGACCCGCGACCACGGCACAGGAAGTAGCTACTTTCAAATTTAACCAAAAATGTCGTCAAATGTAGTGTATGACGACACGATGGCTCAGTTTGTACCGACCCTACTTGCTGCGCCAGCAGTCGCGGGTTCGAGTCTCGCTGGGGGCATACATTTGTTGAGCACGAATGTTTGTAGTCATGGGTGTTAATATTAATATTATGTATTTATTTAAAAGTTATATATGTAACACAAGCTTCGCAGCTTACCACGGAACTAGATAGCGCTGTGTTTAATAATGTCCCAACATATTTATTATTACTTTTTATGTAGTGTCTCAAAACTACAGTCTTCAACCGAAACTTAATGTTTTTCATTTGAAATTATATTATACAGACTAAAGCTTACATTTAAGCTTGCGTTCGTGGATAGATCATTCCTACTATACAGCACTGTACTAGGATTTGTTTATCGCAAACAACGGTGCCGTAATTCGAGGTAATGCTATTTGCGTCCTCGTCTTTAGTGTTTTCGTAGTAATCCAATTTTCAGATTAATTTCTCTTTACTCACTGTTTAGAATTTATATTTTATTAATGGTAATAAAATTTAAGTTAAAGAAGAAAAATATGAAATATCTTGGTAACATTTCAAATTAAAGTTTTTTTGATTTTTGATATTACGTACAAGAGTACAACTTTATATTAAACAAAGCCTAATTTAACGTAATATTCGAAGCGTAGACGACTGAGATCGAGTAAGTAAAAAAAATAACTAAAGTTCAATTGGTCCTATTAACAAGTCCAGTTACATGTTTATTTGCAGTATAAAAGAAGAGTCAACAGTTTAATGTACAATGAAAAATTACTTATTTGATAAAACTTTTACTGCAAAACTCGTACAGTACAATTTCGAGAGTATTCATTTTGAATCCAGTCCTTTTTATTTTATTTTGGGCAAATAACAGTGTTGCATTAATTCAAATCTATACAAATAGAGGAGAAAGGGGATAAGAGAGATACGTACTTATAAGCGTGTGTGATGACTTTGTTTATAATGTCAAAATGAAAAAGCTTTATATTAAATGCATGTAAAATTATTTATACAATTTTAAAATTTTTTGTTTGAGTGTGTAAGACACATTAGAAATACAAGTGTTAAATTACTAAATTATTAAATGCAACATGAAGTATAAAAAAATAAACTAAGTAGGTATAGGACGTTAAGTTTTACTTTTAATAATAGAGTGATAGGATTATCGTTTCGAAGTATCTTTTGTAGAAAATTTTCAAAACAGATTTATTTTATACATTTTCATATTTTTTCTAACTTGGATATCTTTTAGTTCATCTCAAAGTGGAAAAGATAATAGAAAATTATGTACCAGAAGCTGGAACGCATCCCAATTCCATTATATACGTACTAAATATATTCAGATAAACCCCATACTTCACAATAACAGAGATTAGCATATATTCCTATACAGATCATTGTTTATTGCCGTGAATGCATAAACCACTGCGAATAAATCCAGTAGAATCCGAAACGAACTGCGGGCGGCGACCTCTTGGTGTTAAGAATTATGCAACTTGCGAACAAGCTTTACTGTAATTGTAATAAATTTTAAAGAAAATATGTAAATACAAGTACTACACTAACATTAAAAAAGCTCATATTTATAACTAGTACTGCACGCGGTTTTGTTTGCGTCTAAAAAAATAAGTTATTTAAGGGACTAACTTTTTTATTTTCATTTCTCTCATGTTTTGTATGGTAAAAGGATAGTAACTCTCGGTTTGATATTTGTATCGTATATGTATATTATTAAAATAAAATAAATAAAAATAAATTAAAGCATTTCCCGCGGCTTCGCACGTGTTTTAAAGAGCGGAAATCAAATTCTTTCTGAGTGGCGCGGTATGATACCTCGCAGAACTAACACCCGCCCTTCCCATTTTTGCAACATTTTTCATTGATGCTCTGCTCCTATTGGTCATAGCGTGATGTAATATAACCTATAGCCTTCCTCGATAAACAGACTATCTAACACAAAAAATATGTTTTAATTTGGGCCAGTAGTTTCTGAGATTAGCGCGTTCAACCAAACAAACAAACTCTTCAGCTTTATAATATTAGTATAGATTAGATTTCTAGGACCTAGACTATATAGAGCTCGAACTGCTCTTTAATCATGAAAATGGCTACTGCGCCATAGTTGTATTGCTGTGAAATACAAAATATACGAGCAGTATTCTTATCAATGCGTTCATTAACTTCCCTGATCGCAAAAACTGCGAAGTTGAGTTTAATATCGATATCTATATTCTACTGCAGTATCGAATTTAAGGTCTTCCAAGAATCCATACCTAATACATAATGTAAAGGTGTGTGTTTGTTTGTCCTTGTTTTACGTCGAAATTGAGGGATTGACGTGATTTTTGTTTAAAGATAGTTAAAGATTATGTTATTCCTATACAAGTGTAGCAAAGGTGAGTTAAAATTATTGTTTGTTACAACAAAACTAAGAAATAGAATTAGTTTACTTAACATTCAACTGCACGTAACTCGTCACAAACAACTACATTTAACGCTTACCCACAAAAGAGATAATCTAAGCTGACTTTACGACTCCTTCAAGACTATCACTCTCTTTTATAGTGCAATTCGTCTCGTTACCTTAGCTAAGTTATAGTAGTTAAACACTCATTTTATTGTTGTTTAAATAGGTCTTGTTTTATGCGGTAAGAGCTTCTTGATAAAAGTGGTTTATTTTTAACCCTCGAAGAAGGGTGTTTCACAGTTACATACGAGTATATATTATATACATATTATGTACGTTCTTTTGCGTCGTAGCTCTTAAATTGGTACTATTTAAATACATTTTTGGTATTCAAAAACTTAAGAGTTAAAAAAGTTATAACTTATTGATTTAAAAATCTTTAACCTAATGAATTATCGAGAAGCAAACTTCACAAAAGACATAATATGCACTAACAGATAGTGTACCGCGATCTATGAAAGATCAAGCGCGTAACAGAGGGTCCGTTAATAATTAAATTAAACTAAAATATTTAAAGGAAGGAACCCGAACACTCTACTTATATGTCGGTTAATAATACGCAGTATTATTAACCGACTAACTACTACTACTAGCAATAAGTGGAAGTGCCATGCTTGTTACCTTCGGGTAGCAACCGAATGGGCCGGCACGCCCCGTATAGTTCATTAGTACCACTCTCTCACAGAAGACCGGCGTGAAGTGGCAGCTATGCTGTCGCGTTTCGTCCGGTGAGTGAGAGTCCGGGAGGCCCACTCTCCTTCCCCCCTCCCTCTTTCCTTCATCCTCCGCCTTCGTTCCCCCTCCCTCCCACTTCCCTCCCTCCTCCATCCCTCCCTTTCCTGAAAGGCCGGCAACGCATCTGCAAGCCTGTTGCAGATGTCCATGGTCGGAGGTGATCACTTCCCATCAGGTGAGCCTCCTGCCCGTTTGCCCCCTTTTTACCATAAAAAAAAGAAGTATTTTTTTTAATTACCCATTCACATTACTTACACAATACACATGCTCTTATAGTTATTGATATATATTGCATTTTTCGATTTTTAAAAAAATGCCATATCTAACAAAAATTTCAATACCAAAACTTTAGTATAATTCTTTAAATAAGAAATCTTGCTACTGTGATATTTCGATGCTCTCAGCATTTCCTAGAAAGTTTGCTCTATAATCTAGTGGAATGCAATTTCCTTGAAATATTAAACGGATGGACGTTTTTTATTTTAAAAATAACCAAGAAATAAAACTGTCAATAATAAATATTTGTCTTCAGTAAAATTATTAAATTGAAAATTTGTAGCGCTTTTTAGAATTGAATTTCTTTCGACAACTTTCAGAGGCGCGTAGATAGTAAACAAATAAAGCTCTGAAAACACTTTTCTTATATAATATAACTCTTCTTCTGAGTCAAATGTATTTAACTACTAATATATATTATTCGAGACATCAGAAATTCAAATAGGTTCAAAGTTATTAAAAACTTTTCTTCATATTACATTTTAGTCCTCTTCTCAAATACACATTTTCAACTAAAACTATATATTCGATTGTACAGAAGTTTGTGCTTACAATTTATTATGTTTTTTATCTCATTTAATTCAAATTAAGAGTAAATGGGAGTACGATGTGGGGAGTACACGTGTACATAGCCGCTGGCAAAAGCTACTTCGTAATGTAATTTGTAGGAATGTAAATTGTTAACTTTCATCACGTATCGTGCAATTTCGACTCACTTGTCGCGCAATCAAGGTATCAAACTTTGATGTTCTCGCATAATTTGCATATGTATAATGTATATACTTATTATTTCATATTTAGTCAATAGCTGTTATTTATTGGAGAACCATAAATACGAGTAAATAAAACTAACAAAGAACTTAATCAAGCCGTAGATTAAAATAATAAAAGATCCATACACCTAAGCTCCATGCCACATCATCATAAACCAAACTCTTCCACCTTTATATATTATAAACCAAACTTCTTCACCGCGTATGTCTGTCTGTTCAACTGGTGCTCAAAAACTACTGCACCGATTGTCGTGCTGTTTTTACAAATTAATGGAGTTCTCAAGAAAGGTTTTAGTATACAATTTGTCAAGTTTTTGTATACATTTACAAACGGAATAAGCGGATTCCGACCGGAACGAGGGCGAGTCGCTAGTCGTATATAATAATGAATTATTTGTGTATATGCTTATATTGGTAAGCTAAACACTTAAAAATGGAAAAAATAGTCAGTAACTTGGAAAATTGAAAAGTTCATAAAACTTTAAAGCTTTTCTTCCATACGATTCTTGTATGAACTTATATTGTGATGTTTACAAATTAATTTAGTGTAGCACACTGTTCTTAAGGATGGTTTAATGGTACTATGTATTTTTTTATTTATGTAATAATATGAAATTATGCTATTATAAAATATATTGAGTAAAACGTCTCTAGCTAAAGCGAGTTACACCTATCGTATTTTAAACTAAAATGTTATCAAATTTATGTGACAGTTCTTAGTCGTGTAATCAGCCATATGTCAAACTTGGGAGAGATCCTGAGCTCTGATTTGCATATATCCAGGCAGTTTGCTTTATTAATGTGTACATATTTAGAAATCTGTCAAAATATCAAACAAGTAGAAATAGAAACAGGATTAAACGATTTAAACTTTTGTATGATACGTGTAACTGCGTGTATTTTTAGAGATTAGTTGCATTCATATTTTGTTATTTTAGATACGCAAATCAAAGATGTGGCATCCGAGGCCTAAGCCCGCTTCTATCGTTTTCCTAATAGAGCTACCGCTGCCTAATGTACTACGTTTGTCTTAACAATCTTTAAACTTTACCTTTTGTTTTTTTTAATCTGAAATATTTTTTTTATTTCAGGTATTATTGCATTTTGGGACAGTGTAAGTAGTTTACTAACCCACCTATCAAGAATCAAACTAGAGGCATTCGCTGAAAAGTGAAGAGAATTAGCGCATAAATGCACTGCACAAAAATTTTAGCATCCAAGCGATGTGCTTGCAATGCGTATATATGTGAATTAAGTTGAAATCCGGGTCTCGCACTTCTGATATTTTCATGTGCTAATCATTTCTAACATGATTTCTACTTATCTTACAAAGAAAGACAACATCATGAAGAAACCTGCATATCTTAGAAAACCTAACAAATTTTCGAAAGACCACGGAAGTCCGCCATCCCACACTTCGCCAGCATGGTGGACTATGGCCTGACCCCCCTCGTAAGGGTCGTGCTCAGTAGTGGAAAGTTAAAAAGGGCCGAATTCCCAAAAATAATAATAACAGTTCTTGCAACATATCTTGATTTCTATACGCGTAAGCCTTCATCTCTAGAAGTATTAAGCCGTAATACAAGTATATAAAAATATTGTACTACAGGTTACATGGACATTATCATTATTAGTTCTACTAAGTCTCTATTGACTTGTGCTTCCTGTATAATTAAACACTCTCGACATCATATGGGACAACAGTTTGACACGTCACATGTCATATTAATTAAATCCATTTTCATTAGCGTGAATGTGTGATTAACTTATTACTTAGATATAATTATGTTTAAGGATTGATATAATTTATACGTTTAATAAAAATTCTAGGCCAAATCTATAGTCTTTAGAATATTTGTCAGTCTGTCTGGGAACGTACAACAAGAAAAGAACTCTAAAAATGTTGAAGAAATTTGGAATAATGATAGCTGGTTTTCCGAGTTCATTCTTCTCTGAGAAATCTTAAATCTAACCTAAGGAAATGTATTTACGCATACCACCTGTAGAAAAGAAGTGAATATGTGGGGCTCACCGGCAAGCCAGTAATACCTAACTAAAACCCAAGAACCTATCTTCCGTTTTAATTTGGCATAATGCATAATATGGTTAAGGCAGTGGTAGCCCGGCGGTAACGCGCTCGCTTTGATAACCGAGTGAGGCGGGTTCGAATCCGGGTCTCGCACCTCTGATATTTTCTTACAGTGAAGGAAAACATCGTGAGGAAACCTGCATATCTGAGAGAACCAAGCAAGTTCGAAAGACATGTGAAGTCCGCTAACACGCACTAGGCCAGCGCAGAGGACTATAGCCTGATCCCCCTCGTACTGAGGGAGGCCCGTGCCCAGTAGTGGGACGTTAAATAGGGAATAATAATAGATATTCAAAAGATAATGTGATGAATAAAGCTTATACATCGCTTTAAGCCTTTTGTTTGAAATAATTTAACATTGAAAATAAACTGGAGAAGCTTAGTATCAATTTTAAACATCAATTTTCATAAGCTCCTCAATAAAACTTTGTAAATAATAAATATTATCCCTATATTACATTTACAAAGTAGTATTCAATTTAACACAATCCAATTTCATAACATATTTTTCGTAACATATTTTATTGACGACATGTTTGGCGCAGTTTGTAGATACCCTACTTTCGTGCGTCAGCAGTCGAGGGTTCGAGTCCCGCTGGAGGCATTCATGTGTTAAACTTGTGTTGTTTGTATTTATAATAATATGTATGAATTTAAACTTATATATGTAGTATATCAACTATCTGGTATCCGTAACACAAGCTTCCTTCGCTTACCACGGAACTAGATGGCGCTGTATGTAATAATGTCCCAACATATTTATTTATTTAGCTTCGAGAGTTCACGGTGATAAATGAACTTATCATATCAATTTTCATTTGACACCCCATTAACTATATGGAGAAAAAGCAGCTGATGTCTCAATCTATATCCGTACAAAATTTCATCGAAATCTGTTCAATAGTTTAAGCTTGACAACATATCAGACTAAGTTATTTCTACATTTTTAATATTAGTATAGATTAAATAATAATAAATATGTTAAGATATTATTACAAAAGCACCATCTAGTTCCGTGGTCCTACGAGACTTGTATTACGGAAACCAGATAATTGATAAACTACACATATTTATAAATATAACCACCCATAACTAAAGTACAAACTTTCATGCTTAACAAATGAATGCCCCCCGCGGGACTCAAACCCGTGACCGCCGAAAGTAGTCAATACCAACTGAGCCAAACGTGTCATCCGATATATGCTTAATAATATAAAGCTCATTATAAAAATATATCAAAAATACAGTATGTACATGCATACATGCACTATTTCATTTATATTGTATAAATACAAAAAAACAGTCTATCTAACGATAAGTAATCGTACCACACTTCAAACGCTTCAAACGCAAGTATCCGATGGCCGCACTACGAAGATATAACTTTCTTTATGGAGCTTCGGTTATAAAACTGAAGTTAAAAGATAACGATGTCTTTTGCCCTTTGATGTCCGCTTGTTACAACTTCACTTGTTAGAAAAAGTCCGTCATACGATAGTTCTGTTGCTTCACGATCCTCCACTGAAAGTATAGCTGAGGAAATCTATTGGAACTGTTTTTATTTAAATCTTCTTTCTTTCCTTTAGAAATATACTACACACATACATATTTAAGATTTTACGAGTAAATAAATCATAATAAAATATATTTTAATACACTTTTTCATAAATTGTACTGACAGTAGGTTCCATGCAAGACATGCAAGTTTCAACACGATCTTTTCATTCGCCGTATGGTAATTACATTAGAAATGATTCACTTATGAAAATATCAGAGGTGCGAGACACTGGAATAACACTGTCTTAATTTTTATTATAAAACACATTATAAAAATATAAAATAACAGTCTTATCAACAAAGTTTTCATATTATAAATATTGCGATTTCTGCCAAGGTTTGGATGTTTAATGGATAAATAAATGATATGATTTTTGAAGGTGAAGCTTGATTGGCGTATGTCCTGTAAACTAATAAAGATTTATGAAATATATTACAGAATATGTTGGGACATATTAGGGCATTTTTTACAAAAGCGCCATCTAGTTCCGTAGTAAGCTACGAGGAAGCTAAGCTGTTACGGATACCAGATAATTGATATACTGCACATATAAATTCTAAAAACATTCATAATATAAATATTAACACCCATGACTGAAGAAAAAACATTCGTGCTCAACAAATTAATGCCCCCAGCGGGACTCGAACCCGCGACCGCTGGCGCAGAAAGTAGGGTCACTGCCAACTGAGCCAAACTTGTCATCTTGTTCTACTTAAAAAGATCTTCCTATCCAACTGTAACAACGCTATGTGAACCTACCAAGGGACGCACACAAGCGAATCGAGGGTAAGTTTTTAGTAATATATATTTTCAATTGCGTAACATTAGTGGATTGAGAGCATTAAAGCTGTTATATGATACTGTTTACACAGTGTTGTCTGGAGATAACCATTATTTCATTTTATATATTTTCTTCGTCTCAAAATAATGTTTTTCTTTATAAATATAAATAAAAAGAAATTGTATAAATAATTTAAACAACTGTATAATTTAAACAACTTAATAACTATTTTGCAGTAAAACGCTGTCCCAAAGTCAGCATAAAACGTGCCATTAAAAGAAATGAACAAAGTAAAAGCAGCAATGAATTTACGTCTTAATAAGATAAAGACGCGGTAATCCGAATGAAGGTTGTAAATTATAGGAAGGTCTACAATAAATCAAGCGTAAACCACACTCCCTTTATCCAAATGACTTTTTTCCGAAAATAATGGACAATACAAGCTCAATTCAAATTTATATGCTATATACAAACGTACATCTTCCCATATAAATAAATAATACTAAACAGTTACTTACATACCTATAAAATTAAAACACTACCTAATTCACTTGTAATTGCTTGTAACTACTGAACGTATTTTAACTGGACTTTCACTGGCAAATAGCTGAATAAGAAGTTACATAGGCTACTAATTTGGATTCCGCCCAAAAAATTCAAAAGCATCTCCCCAGGTGCGTTAAAATTAGGCATAACACCAGCTATCTTTCAGCCGTTTCGGTTAGCCGATTAGATAGAAAAAACAGGTATACTATAGAAAACTATGATAATACAGATGAATGTAAAGATACTATTAAATCATTACGTTGTTTCATACAAAATATTTAGAACTAGCGACTATCAATAGAGCTTGTTCTGGCGCTAGCGAAGCCGCGGGTTCCGCTAGTAATAAGATATAGCCTATTTTACTCAGTGGTAATGTAACATTCTAATAGCAAATGAATTTTTGAAATCGATTCAGTAGTTTTTGAGTTTCTTCGATAGATACAAAAATAAAAATCATTCCTCTTTAAAAAAAGTTAGTATATATTTACATATGTAGATACAATACGTTCACATCAATACTTATGTATATTAAACATCAGTCTTCCACTTTAAAAATAATACAAAGGTGAATGGTACACTCAAGAAAAGCCGCCATCGATACACGTTTCACGTATTATATCTTTTTGTCCCTTTGACCAACGTAAAGGGAAGTTTTTAAGTACGGTCCGATGTGATAAATGTATCCCTTTATACGAATCACCTATCAAGTTACCTTCGATTTTTTGTTTTCTATACTTTTACTTTGTAAGGGACGAATATTAAAGGTTATTGACGAGACAATAAAGATATTACAAATATGTAAGTAGTAATCAATAATTGTACATCAAAGTGGTATATAATTTTTGGTCTGGATGTGTTGTATCGCATCGTAAGTCTTGAACTGGTTAATTAGTAATGAAGGACTTAGACTAAGTATATGTAAAATGTATGGAAATGAAATTTAGCATCATGTAGTCAGATTATAGTATTATCATAGTTTTAGCCGGCTGCGATGGGTGTACCTTGGACAACTTTTTTTTCGTTTTCTATAAAAAAGTTTTTGTTTCTGTGTTAATTACTTTTTTTGTCCCATCGTACGTAGAAATTTACTTACGGGCAGATTAGGTTTTGTATTCGCTTAAGTTTTTCACAAAATCAGAGACAGAGGCAATAGTTGCACTAAGCAAATATTGTCCTTGTCATGAACAAAAAAGTTATTATTACCTAGTATTTTCTTCCTATAATATTTTAAATGAAAATTAATATGAGAGATCTATTTTTACTTATTTTGTGTGTATGTTATATGAACAAATTTATTCAGACATATGTAGCAAGTAATAATCTCCGGCACCACTAACACGACGATGTTGTTCACTGACACAATTACCCGAATATAGAAATGAAAATTTTCCCAACAGTTTAAAAATTCATCTGAAAACCTAGGAACAAGCCCATAACCCAGTGAGGGCTTGTGTCGTAGCAGTTGGATAATACATAACTCCACGGCTTATAAATAGTTTGCCCCCAAATTTAATTATTGAAATTACCAGTAAAAATATTAAGTCAAAACTAAAACATTATTTTTTTCTATTATTGAATAGAATAAATTATTACATACTAAATAAAATACTTTATTTTTAAAATATTCATAATATTTTATATAATAATAATGTCACATAACATACATCTGAGAGTAACAGTTACTGTTACATTTAATAAAAAACCAGTATATAATCTTTTAAAATAATAAATAAATAAAAAGGCGCTTTTTTAGTCAAATTTTATAAATACTAATTCTCACATAATTGGAATGGTTAACATTTTCTATTAAGATATCTATCACTTTGAAAAATAATAACACATTTGCGAAAGCCAGAACAAAATTAATTGATCTAGCAACCGCTATCAAATGCTTGGCTTGGCATTTTATTACTGGTGTAAAGTACAGGCGACGGGACGCATATTTGCATAATAGCCAATCAGCTCGCGATTCGCTTCCAGTGACGTTATTGTTATGAAGTTCGACGCGTACAAGGGGGAATATTTCTATATCTAATGTACACCTACATAATATACACATATAGTGGTTTCATATATGTTTTAAACACTTGTTTAAGTTCAAAATGGTTGTGCGAAAAGAGCTTGTAAATGTTATTTTAAATGTCATTAACATAAAATCTCCCAGTTTTCTTTGTTAAAGACGTTTAAAGGTAGATTTTTGTTCATCATCATCATCATCGGCCCTTTTTAACGTCCCACTGCTGGGCACGGGCCTCCCTCATTACGAAGGTTTTTGTTCATAATAAATTAAATATATTATAGCATACTAACTACTCAGCCTGGCTTGGCTCGGGATTGTCCCTATTGATAGACAAAAATTATTATTCCCAGGAACATTTTTCAGTGTAGCGTATATGTGATATTTCAAACTCTATCTTTGTGCCTAAACAGATTATTCTGGCGTAATTTAGTAATAAACATCCATCTATACGACATTTTTAAGTTTCCATGTAAATTTTAAATCAATAAATAAAATTACGAGTAAATAGCAAATCTAGATAAATATTCTATTAAAACTAAGTAAAATGATAATAGTTTAAAACATCCGCGTGCGACGTGTCAGCTTACGCCGCCTAACGTTTAAGATAAAACTTTAAGAAAGGAGTATGATAATAAATCGCCAAGTTTCCCCGCTACTTGGCAGTCTTCATCCACTGGTATAAAGTACCTGGATATGTTCTTTTATTTAATACTAGAATTTCCCGCGGCTTGGCTTGGGCATGGATGTAAACTAAATTGCATATAATATATACCTACATAAGCAAAGACAAAACTTCATCACTTTTTTTGTTTCTAAGCCGATTTCCTTTTGTTATAGTTAAGTATTTTAATTGATATTAATGAGCTTTAGTATTATCAATGAAACAGAATTTTAATAAGTTTTTTTATGAAAGTAAAGAGAAAAAAAGATCCTTCTAAGCTAAGACAGCGTCTTCTTGTCTGTTTGTCAATAGATTTTTCTATTTTTTGTTTTGGCAGCTATTGAAAACTTATAACTACTTGGTTAAAGTTTAGTAAAAAAATAATTCCTCAAATGTTTAACAATTATTATGGTCCAATAGTTATTGAACGAGTACTATTATAATATAATTGAATTGTTTAATATCTGTCATGTTACGTACGGGATTTTTAATGTCTTACTTCTGACAACTTATCTTCCCCCTTTTTGGAAATAGTAATCGAGTTTGGTGAGGGCTTCAATCCACTTCACATCATTTTCTAAGTATGCGTGTTACCATTCAGTTTTAGGGGAGCGCAACCGCGGTAACAGCCCCCAGGGCCAATAGAAAATTGTGCTAAAGTCTATTTTTTAAATTCAAATCAATTAGGTAATCTATTTTTATTTTTACAAGTCGAAATTATTTAAATTGGACAAACTAAAACAAAATTTAAAACTCCATAAAATTTCAAAACTCTTCATGGCAGAACTGCCTTCCGAGCCGATGGTAGAAACCTCACGAATTACTGACTTTTAATTTAATTTTTTGTAATGTAAAAAGTCACGAGTCCACGAATGCAATTGAAATGGTCTTTGTATGGTTTATTTCGATTTCATTATTCTTCAATGTCAAGATCTAGATAACTTTTAGTAACTTACATTATAATTTTCTTCCATCTAGCGAAATATTATAAATTAATTACTTATTTGCATTCAGAACGCTTTAGCCATTACAGCCTACTAGATAATATTATCTGAAATTATCATTTTTGCGCTATAACTCTTAAACAATTGGTACGAATTAAACCATTCAATGACTAAAAAGATGGCGTATTTTCTAGATTTTAGCATTAAATAAATAAATAAATATGTTGGGACATTATAACACACAGCGCCATATAGTTCCGTGGTAAGCTACGAAAGAAGCCTGTGTTACGGGTACCAGATAGTTGATATACTACATATATAAGTTTAAATACATACATATTATTAATATAAACAACCATGACTGGAGTACAACCTCAGCGGTACTCGAACCCGCGACCGCTGGCGCAAGAAAGTAGGGTCACTGCAAACTGCGCCAAACGTATCGTCAAGCATTCAACAGGTGTTTTAATAAGATAATAAAATATGCTGTTATAAATACCTATCGAAAATCCAGGATCATGTTTTAAGCAAGAAGAATAGAAAAAAATATTTAAAATTGAAGTTCCATCCAGCCACTGTACATCTCTTGGCTGCCTTGTCCTACCTTATGACTTACCAACGGCATAAATTAAGGCGACGAACATTATAGAGCAATATTAGAACAACGATGTTTTATTACCAAACTTCGAGTTTGAGACGTGCATCGCGTGCTCACATGTTAGTAGACTTCAGCATTTATAACATTGTACGTACGTATAGTACGTATATTTTTATATATGTACAAACTTTGCCATTGCCACAGGCTTTGCGTGTATACTTGTTAATATTAAAAATGATAGAGGAGTGATTATTCATAATAACAGCTTCTTTTATCCCTTCTACTTTTAACCGAAATACGTTTTTACGGCTATTATGGAATATATTGTAATGTGTCATATTC
This sequence comes from Boloria selene, assembly GCA_905231865.2. NCBI lineage: Eukaryota > Metazoa > Arthropoda > Insecta > Lepidoptera > Nymphalidae > Boloria > Boloria selene. Next base: position 9,881,772 of record HG993147.1, read on the forward strand.
TGTATTTTATTACAAATTTACATAGTCGGGATGATTTGTTGTATACATATTTACATATTTTAGGGTGTTTACGCGCAGTTTTTACAGTGGTATTGCACTCGTTTGGATAAACGAGTGGTGCGGGTTCAAATCTGGGTCTCGCACCTCTGATATTTTCATGTGCAATTCATTTCCACCATGGTAACCACTTGTCGTACGGTGAAGGAATACATCGTGAGGAAACCTGCATGTCTGAGAAAATCTAGCATGTTTTCGAAAGACATGTGCAGTCTGCCAACACGCACTAGGACAGCGTGGTGGTCCACGGCTTGATCCCCATCGTTCTGACGGAGGCCCGTGCTTAGCAGTGGGATCTTAAAAAGGGCTGAAGTCATGAGATATATCACTATCTACTGCGGTAAAGTCGCGCATATTCCTATCGAATCATCTAACTATCCTTACACAAAAAATAACGCCCAGCTATCCCTATGTTTTGATGTGAAAGAAGGACAAACAAACACAAACACACACAAAATCTATTTCAAGTTTATATTCTAGTGTAAATATGAAAGTGTCTATAAATGAGAGATGATCAATTCTATATGAAATAGAAATGAAAATAATGAATAAAATGCAAACTACTAACCTATTCACATTATGAATCTTAAATGATATCATTGTAAGTATTCACTACGTGAAAGATACCATAAAAATACAAGGAAAAGCGAAACAGAACTACTGAAAAATATAAAAGAACTTTCAGTATGAGAAAATAGCAAAAATAAATACAAAATCGAGCTATTTATTGATATTACTCGCATTATCACAAAGGCCGAGTAACGTTTCGACGCAACTGTACGAGTAAACATAAAGTTTCATTATAATAAAAGCATATTAAACAATTCGAATATGAAAACGAGCTCAGGTGTAACTATACCCAAACCATTAAATGAACGGTAATTATCTGAGTAGACCAATTTATTTGATTGAAGACCGACTCAACTGCTTTGATTATGTCTATATTACTCATCGATGCTATTTAAAGAATCAACATTTATTATTTGTATTGCAGAATTCTTTTTTATTCTCGCTAAGTGGTTTGTTAATTAAAATTTTTGAAATGATTTTCAAGTATCAAAAGCTGCAGAAATAAAATTGAAGTGCCTATTCATATAATATAACTGTAGTCAATATGATACCTTTACAATGTGCAGCCTCTTGCTTTTCCTGTATTTATTATAATATAATGTTATCCGACCGACTCCAGCCACGGCGATTAATTTCATTGAAACTAGCCAACTGCGCAGGATATATTATAATGCACAAGTGTATGCGCAGACACAAGTGCACTCTCTGTTCCTATCACTCTCATACTCCGGTGGGACGACTTTACGTGCTCACTGAGGCACTCACCGTCAATTTTCTAACTCCGGGCTGTTACTGAGGGTTACTAAACGGAAAGACTCAATAGCTAAATTTGGCCCGACCAGGGACTCGAACCCTGGAAGACTCGATGTGTGGTCATACTTGCTAGCACTAAACCAACGAGACAGTTAATAATATAATATGTATTCAAGATGATGATATCCTCTTGATAGATTTTGGCCACGACGGCTAATCTCGTTAAGACAAGCCAACAAGTACTATGTAGGAAAACACAAGTGCACTTTCTATTCCTGTTACTCTTAAACTTTGTAGGAACGACCATTTGATTCGACTCGTTAGAGATGAGGCGCAGGACAAAGAGCTTTCCGTACTCACAGAGGCACAGAAGTAACACACCACGTTATTACTCTGTTTCTGTTTCACGTTATTGACTGCTATTAATATTTTTAACGAAAAAATCAATAATTGTGCCACCTGGGACTCGAACCTAGTACCTCCAGATCTAAATCTCATTTTAATGCATAATATACATTTTTGACGATTTTTGTCGTAGCTTATTCATCGATTTCTGCATCCAACCGCTATACCTGAAATGCCTATCCCTATAATGCTAGAGTTAACTGCTCCAATGATAACCAACCCATAACAGAATGAAAAGAATTTTATATAAAATATAATATTTTCATGTCTATCATTATTTCAATATGCAAATATAACATGAATTATGATTATAATGTGATGTCCGTTTGGAAGCGGTCGCGGGTTCAAGTCCCGCTGGAGGCATTCACTTGTTGAGCAGGAATGTTCGCACTTCAGTCATGGGTGTTTATATTTATAGTATGTGTGTATGTATAAAGACATATATATGTAGTGTATCAATTAAGTGGTGTACGCAACACAAGCCTCACAACTTACCACGGGACTTAACGGACGGACTGGACGGACGGACACGGACTGTAATAATGTCCCAACATATTTATTATTATTTTATATGTGAATATTTATCATATATTAAGCATATTGTGGCTTTAATAACTTATTTTTTGTTTCTCGTCATAAGCTAACCCCTTTAAAGAAATGCTACAGTGAGCTGACCTGACGAGGGTAAAAAAAGTTCTAACAAAATCCGTCAAGAAATCTCAAAATCTCTCTCGTCAAACAAGCAAAAAGCCAGACGAAGGTTTGAAAGCCCTTCCGCTTCGTGTGAAAACTATTTTTAGTAAATTAATATACATACGAGTAAATATAAGTAAAACTAACTCGTTTCATTACAATTGAAAGTTTCATATGCAAAGTTTAAATTTCTTTTGCAAGCAAGAAATTATTCTTTAAGGGAAATTCGTTGTAAATGGTATAGAACAAATATTTTTCTCAATTTTTTTAACCTGACTTTAAAAATGATACAGTACCTACCCATTTTCTTTTTTCATGTTTTTTCAGTGTGTTCAGTGTGAGATATTTTTAAAAATCATCGGCTTTATTAATGTATAATCTTCTGTAAAATCTTATAAAACTATAGGCAGTAAATCAGAAATTGATTGAATCCACTATCGACCCACTTTTCTATTAGTTCCGCTGATTTTCTTTCGCCAGTTCTTCTCAGGTCAGAGGTTTCTTCTTTCTGAACTGGTGGTAGACTCATGACGTTCAGTAAGAAATTGTAACAATTTTTATGCTGAACAAAATATTTTGATTTGATTTGATTTGCTTTTTAACTTTTTAACACGCTTTTATACGCTTTAACTGCAATTAGTGCTTAGATATAAAGTAATGTCTTGAAAGTTAATTTTGACATTCTCACAATAATTATCGTATTTATTTGAAACTTTACATGTAAAATTAATAGGAAAATACAATACCAGATCCCATCAATTTGATCTGATGATGAAGCTCAGGAGACGTTCAATGGTTTCTAGTTTTATCTTAGAGTTAAGGCTCTATCGTCAAACAACATGTTTTTTTTTTTATTAAAAAAAATACTATTTTAATACGTTTTTATATAGTGATTTTTTTTTGCATAGTCTTATATAGTTTTTATTTTACCACAATTCTTTATCTTAAAATAAAATGCCCGAGTCCGAATTTTTGTATTCATAAAATATACCAGCTTTATTATCACATTTTTAAAGAAAATATCTATACTTTAATCCTGCAAGATTTTCTCTTACCTAATTAAAACAATTTACGCAGCTAGTGCGATGAACACCTTGGTATAAATTAACATAACTACCAACAATTCTTCTTTAATAAACAGCGGCCTTGGACCGTTATTGCTTGAATTTAATAACAAGTAGCTTTAGAGATACACTGCTACCTGAAATAAATTATTTATCAAAATTTTAAGTAAATTTTCAAACTTTTTTGTGTTATAATTTTTTTTTTGAAATTTATTTAAACGAAACATACATAGGTATAATATTTAACACATTGAAGTGACGGTTTTTAATTTCAAATTAACAGCTTTTCACTAAATGCATATGAAAAAAGTCATTTTTTGTACGTCTGTCGTTTTGACTGTTGGTTCCGGCTGATCTCTAAAACGGCTTGACCGATTTTAACGGGACTTTCACTTGCAGATAATGTTATAAAGTGTAACTTAGGCTACTTTTTAACCGACTTCAAAATGGAGGAGGTTATATTTTAGTTTTTTTTTATTTTAACTAGCGCAATCCGTGGCCTCGCTGACGCTAAACCTTGGGACAAACCCGAGCGAAGCGAGGGTGAGTCGCTAGTTTTAAATAAAAGTATATTTTCGCGGATTTATTTGGATTCTGGAAAGAGTCCCGTAACCATAATTGTTGTAAAGCATTCGAAATTTCGGGAACCATGATTCAAAATAATACCGAAAAGACAGTCTTGTTTAATATGCTCAAAATTATTTATTATAGCAATATGAAGATATTTAAAATAACTCACTAAGCGTGTCGCCTACCCTTGTCAGATTTTGCGCGAATAAAGAAGATATGCGCGTATGCGCGTTGCTTCAAAACATGGTAAAATCTATTTTTGAACACCATCCTTAACAGTAGTGTGTATCTCATTAAGGGGTATGTTCATATATCTCATTACGTATTTGATGATATTACGGGACCACACAAGCAAGGGTGTGTTTAATTAAGCTCAGCATCAGACCTTGCTGGGTCATTAAATTGTTAGTCAATGCGCTTCTGATAGGATTCCATCGGTTAGCCGTAGGGGAAGTGAATAGTAATTGTTATACACTGTACCAGAATATACATAATTAGTTTTAATTAGAATGACCTAACTATAATTAAGTATGTTAGTTACATTTGATTGCCTATTTTGTAGTGACACAACTTGATGTGCCAGTTGACGTGGGTTCGAGTCCCGCTGGTAGCTTTCGTTTGTAATGAGCGCGAATGTTTGTATTTCATTCATGGGTTATTTATGTATGCATTTAAAGTTGTATGTGTAGTGTTTCTGGTATCCATGTCACAAGTGTCGTAGTATTAGATGGTGCTGTGTGAGTTAATGTCCTAACATATTTATTATTTATTTATTATTATTGTACTTTATACTAAACCAAATACTTAACTTTAACTTAAAATATACTAAACATTCTATGACATCTAAGTTACTTTCTTAAAAATCTTAATTTTGTCTACAGAATTATTTTATGAAATTCAAAAGACGAATATTTTGAATAATTGAAATTCTTTCTGTATTTTAAAAATTAAATTATCATTGAGAGTTAACTTTAACCCTTTTTATAAAATTATAAAAGTTTTTTTAATCAATTTATTATCTGAACTTATAAATATATTTTTTTGCATACCTTTTTTCACGAATACTAAGTACTGTCTTATATAGTTTAATTGACCCATATTATTGATAATAAAAGAGCTTGAGCTCTTTCAATGTTCATGTATTGCGCCGTCTAGGGCCATTATAAACTAATCATAGTTTTTTCAAGTAGATATCTAGCTCTTTCTATAACTAGAACTGGCTTTATTATATTTCTTTTATATTTGTCTAGAAATTCTTTTATTAACAATAAAATGAATTGCTTATAAAATAATAATTAATATTCCTGAAAAGTTTTATTTTGCTCTGTTGGTAGTGACCCTACCTTCTGCGACAGTGGTCGTGGGTTCGAGTTCCGCTGAGGCATTAATTTGTTGAGAATGTTTGTACTCCAGTCATGGGTATAATATTATTAGTTTATATTTATAATATTATGTAGGTATGTATTTAAAAGTTTATATTTGTAATATATATCAAATATCTGGTATCCGTAACACAAGCCTCATAGCTTACCACGGAACTGGATGGCGCTGTAATAATTTCCCAACTTTATCTATATAAATAACAGCTATCTACTTAATTCATATGGAATTATATTATAAGATACTCATAAGATCAATATATATTTTTTTTAATTTCTGTCTGCACATTAATTGTTTCTTTTCTCTGTGCTAATCTCTAAAATGGCTGTACCGATTTTGACAAGACTTCCATTGGCAAATAGCTACTGTTCTTAGAAATAACTTAATCTAATTATTATATCTGACGACACGTTTGGCTCAGTTGGCAGTGACCCTACTTCCAGCGGTCGCGGGTTCGAGTCCCGCTGGGAGCATTCATTTGTTAAAGCACGAATGTTTGTATTCCAGTCATAGGTGTATTTTTAATATGTAGGTATTTAAAAGTTATATATGTGTAGTATTTTAACGATCTGGTATCCGTAACATAAGCCTCGTAGCTTACCACGCAACCAGATGGCGCTGTTGTAAAAAATGTCCCAACATATTTATTTATTTATATATCAGCACTGCACCATATTATCTCAAAAACTTATTAATAGATCAAATTCCTAAATCAGCTTCGTATCTAAGAATCGATATATCTTTACCCAATTATCCCATATTTTAGTACTAAACGTTGTACAATTAAAATTGTAATACAACAAAGACACAGGTGCGCGAAATGGAAATCAATTAATACTGTTGGATGGAGGCTGGGTAATTTGCGTTACGCCGGCTTATTAGGCTCTGCGATCTGCCTGGACACGAGTCTGTATTTACTGACCAATCATTTTGGTCTCAGCTGCATTGTAATGCGAAAGCATTTAGCTATAATTATTTAATTGATATGTAGTTTAGAAAGTAATTGTATTCGCGTTAATTTCTATTGTAGAAATATGATTTTTATTAGGTTTTTCTTATGAATGAATTATTTTTAAGCGAGATATTTAAAAAAATATTTTAGATAAAAAATGGAGTATTTTACAGGCTTATGTATTACTTGGTAAAAATAAGTAAGCAAATAAATTATATTTGTTATCTTTAGCCCTAGGCTTTTCTTTCAAGCTAGGTAATAAAGGCGAGCGACACTTTAGGGACCAGGATTTAATGCTCAAAAAGAAAAGATTTGAAATAAAGTGAAAAGTTACATAGTCGAAATAGTCTTTAGAATGTCTATCGTTTTGTTTAATCACACGTCAATCTAGATAGACTCTTGGGTAGCTGAGAGCCAATTTTTGTTACTTTTTTAGACTCTTTCTAGACACGTTTATTAATGTGAAATAATATTTATACGTTTTGCATTAAATATACAGCCGAAAATATAATTTATCATTAAGATAATTGATTCGTTTATCATATTTCTATAGAAAAAGGAAAGAACCTAGCTGCTTATTTATTTCAATTCTTTTTTTTAAATTGGGCACAATTTACTTCGCCAATATCGCGTAGAACGGAAGAGATCGGTAAATAAGAGAAAAAAACTCTTAGACAACAGGTTAATACATTAATAATTATAATAATAGTACAATAACTTTAACGAAACATCGGAAACCAAATATCAATTAAATCCGCGACCAAATCCGAAAAGATAGTTTCATTTATAATGTCAAATATTCGCGTAAACCTAAGAAAGTATAACACATAAATATAATATTTATGCACACGTTTATAAGAAATATAAGATTATAAATCAAAATATCTAAATATTTGCAAACAATTTAAAGTAAGCTGAAATATTATATTCAAAATTATTTCCTACCGCATATTCGAAAGCTTTTTTAGCCCAATCTATATTTTAATTAAACAGTTTTTATATATTATAACATACTATTTTTACATAGAAAAATCTATTAAAACGTCGTTAGAACATGATATAGTGTGAAATAAAAAGGTAACGTTTGGTTTGTCGATTTTTGTTCTATATAATGAGAATTCCCATATCATACAAACGTCCATACCAATCTCTTCCGTATTTAAACCCTCCACGGGGCGATTTTTCTTTCTGTAAGTCTATAATATCTATTGGTATAAATCTAAAGTTTTTATTTCTATATCTGTAAGTAAAAAATCTAAAGTTTTACAATTTTTGTTTGTCTGTCTGTGACGGGATCAGAAAAATGCACTGGAAAAATGTTGTGGAAATTTAGTGATAGCTGAAACCTAGATAAGGTCAATATATAGGATACCTATTTGTGTAATGTATACTCAAACTTATCAAGGGACTTATCCGAGGAAAGTGTGGGTAAAGCGCTAGTTCCATAATATATATATATTTTCGTTTAAAACTGCTAGCAATATAATACGTAATAAAACAATTTTTCTTCAATTTGAAAAGTTATTCTTTGTTCAGTTTTCTTTTAACTTTGCTTAATGAATAAGTTATTGTATTATTAATTGATTGATAAAAAACCCGAATAACAAATACTTTGAAATAAAACAAAGAAAGTTTAATTAAATACATTCTTTAACGTGCCCTTTTTGTAAACCGTAACCGCCATCTTTTTAATATTCACGACGGATTTCGCAGTTTCCATCGAACTGGTTTTACAATCATTTCTATTCAATTTTATGATTTTTCACTAGACGCTTTGAATTTAGAGTACCAACATATAATTTAATAAGCTTCTTTAAAAAGTGGAAAAATTTTAAATATGAAAATCGAATTAGGTAAGGGGGTTCGCAAAGTTACCCACTGTAGTAGAAATTGTCTTTAAGTTTGTTTGAGTAAAGTAATCGTTTTTTCAATATTACTTAAATTGTTCCTACACAGATATATTTAAAAAAAATACTAATGATAGCACTTGTTTTAAGGGTTCCGTAACACAAACTTAGAGATCATTTTCATATTATGTATTCAGTATTCAGTCCTTTCTAATACGAGGGGGATCAGACCACAGTTTCACACGCCAGCCAAGTGCGGGTTGACGGACTATACGACCCATGTCTTTATCAAAGTTGCTAGGTTCTCTCAGACATGAAGGTTTTTATTTTTCACAGTAAGTCGAGTGATAATTATGGAATTATCAGAGCTGCGTGACTCAGGATTTGAACCCACTTCACTCGGTTTGCTAAGCGAGCGTATTACCACTGGACTACCATAGCTAAAGAAATAAAGTGTTAAAAGGATTATATCCTTCGGAAATAATTGGATAAGTAATAAAAGCAAGATGGATACTTAGTTTTAAACTACTTTTTGTTTAACAAATGTTAGGTACACGGCGCTATATATTTCTTAAGAGATTTTAAATTGAAAATATTTATTTTATTTAAGTTTAGCTTTCATTTTTAGAAATGCTTATTCACATTTTGATATAAATCGTGTTTAAAGCCTCTAGAGATAAACGACACGAGATTACGCACGCGCAAATGACAAGCATATATACCAACATATGCTTTAGCATGTGCCATACACAAAGCGGTTATTTCAATCCATCGAACACATAAACCCTTAAACCAACTATTGGCACTCTCATTTTGAACATCTAATGAGCTACTTAGCATAAACTAATAGCATTAATTTTATTATCAGGCAACAAGCAGTGTACTAACAGCGTTATTTTCGTTTACTGTTATATCTGCGACCGGCGTATAATCAATCGATTAGCTTGTAATATTTAGATTACTGGAATTTAAATAATATTTTTGTATATGATAGATATACAGAACCCTTTCAACGAAGGCAGTGGTAGAACAGTGGTAATGCGCTGGATTGGATAATGGGTTCGAATCCAAGGTCTGGCATCTCTGAAATTTTCATACGTCAGTGTTTGCAAAAATGATTACCACTTATGGTGGAAAAACATCGTAAGAAAATCTGCATATCTAAAAGGACCTAGCATGTTTCAAAATACATGTGAAGACCTGTACTTGGCGAACATAGTGAACTATGGCCTGAACCTGGTATAAAAGACATAGAGCTAAAAAATATTATCAAAATACAAAATAAAAGAAATCACAATAAAGTCAAGTTGCAATGACAACAAATATTCTATAAAATATTTTTTTAAGAGTAAAAATCTGTTTGTAACTATAATTGCATCATTATAAGGAAACAAGACGTGAACTTATAAACTTTTGGATTAGAGTGTATCTCTAGAAAGAAATGAGTTTATTGCAGAATTATCTCAATGCAATAGAAGTTATGGTTTACAGTGGATTTTATAAGATTTTTTATTTAATAATCGCCATTTCTTAATAGGAAAAAATATAAAAGGATGACAAATTGTCAAAGTATTATATGACGTGGTAAAAATAACTATTCGATGGCCAGTAAACTCCACATTAAACTCGGTTAGTCTATCCAAGAAGAAAAGTACGTGGACTCCCATTTTCGTTCTCCAGTTTATTCGAAGATAACCAAGTAATCTTAACTGGCTCATTTTAATCCCATCTATACTTGTACTTAAATAAAATTGAAGTGTTTTTAATTTCATATTAACAGCTTTTCACTAAATGCATATTATTAAAGACTATACGGTACTTTAGGTACATCTAAAAATATATATATTTTTTTGAATTTTTGTCTGTTTGTCTGTCTATTCCGGCTAATCTCTAAAACAGTTGGACTGATTTTGACAGTTATAAGGAGTAACGTGACCTACTTTTATTTAATTAGTAATTATAAAAACCGTTTAATTTATTTTAATTTACGCCCAGCGAAGCGGTTTGCTATTTAACAATAAAATTGAATTGAATAGATACGCTATGTACCGAATTTCCATGAAAAATTGAATACACCGTACATTTTTATGGAAAATAGTAAACAATTTTAATAATATCCTTCACATATCGGATGTGAAGGCAATTCGTTATATAAAAACTGGCTTTGACATGCGCCAGTATTGTTTTGACGTCTGCAAGGGAGGTATTGGGGTGGCGTAGACTATAGGCAAATCCCTATATAAATCCAATGAACCTTCAACCTAGTTGCCTTAATTCTGTTTGCGTGTTTCAAAAAATGACAGTAGATGCTATTTTATATGACTTCATTTAAAATAAGGGTATTATTAACATTGTAAACTAGATCTTAAACTTACCTATTTATTGTTTTGCAAATATTTTTACAGTACCTTTTTGGGTTCTTATCTATATACCTTTAAATTATAAACAGATAAATAAAATAGCATTGTCTGTTTGTAACAGGAACGTAACAGCTTTTTAGTAAAGACTTAAATTACGAATAAGTATATACGGTACTTATAAGAAAAACTAAATTTATAAGATTTTTGTCTTTATATCTGTTTGTTGGTACAAATTTCAACTGTGAAACAAATTTCAACGGGACTTTCACTGTGGTATAGCTAGTATTATAAAGGGGACCTTAAGCTACTTTCATGTTAGATAAATATTTTACCTAATGACATTCCCGAACGAAGCGAATGACGTTCCCGAGCGAAGCGAGGATGACTGGCTAATAGCTAATAAAATATTTGTTCTTTTAAATTAATTATATATTTTCTAAAACATTTTAAATAAAAACATTGCTATAACTATTTACTCTTGGTTTTCTTACAAATAAATATTTATTGAATATACAACTATATAAAAAATTAAATAAATAAATCACCAAATCACTTATATCTAATTCTAGAGTAAATAAATAAATTGCCTATAACGTAACAGCCGTTTGGAGGTATTTTGTCAGTATATAAATGAAATATAAATCACCAGCTTCGATACTATCATGGTTATTATTCAAAACATTACGCGAAAAAATTGCTATATTGTATAACAAACACTCTGTAATAGAAAATTGGATGATTTATAGAGTACTAGAGACTCGGCCTCCACTCGGGTTCGCCCCTTGTACGTTAAAATTATTATTGTTTAATTCTTCTAGACGTGAGATTTTCCTGCTGTAAAAAATTATTGCTACTCATATATTTACCTGAATGACCATTTGATATTTTTATGGAATTCCATCGAAATTTGGCCAGTGGTTTTATCACGATGCGGAGAGACAGTTAAAAATTCAAAAAAATATATATTCGGCTTCTTTGTTTAATTTTTCTACTTAATTTTTCTTATACTTACTTGATTTTTTTTCTCAATAATTTAACTTTTTACCGTAACAAATCATTTTCATATTCACATTGCATTTTGGTAAACACTGTTAGTATTTATATAAATATACCTTCACGTTATGTATTTATTGTAAATTCTTTTTAATATCCTCGTCATAGTCAGTCATTCTATAAAAAAAAATAAACAATAGTATATTTGATTTGATCGTTATTGCAATTCATATTTTTATACTCTAACGTTATATAAATTAGATGTCAACAAAATCTACACAAACGTTTATTTTATATTCAATGAATTAGTCAATTTTATTGAGCACAGCTTAGTCATATTATATTAATAGACATAGTATAAGAGACGATTCAAAAAAATTGTAATATATTCTGTATTTATCATTTCACTAGCTAATACCCGCGACTTCGTCCGCGTTGCTTGAAATATTAACAAAGATTTCCGCATGGCGCTACGCCCGCGCCGCTTGCCCCACTACTCCGCGAGAAGGAAACATACATCACTGAACACGCAGTACATATACATATCGTTTTTTCTTGAAACTTTAATAAATTTTTATTAAATGAAGATATCGCAATCTTTTTTTATATAAGGGCCAAGTGTCTAAGAAATAAAACTTAGAAAGTTTCATTTAAATCTATCCAGTACTTTTTCCGTGATGCGCGCACAACTGCAGACCTCTATCATTTTATTTATATAGATTATTAGGTTATATAAAAACAAATGAAATTAATTAAATAAAAAAAAACAATTGACTTTAACCTATTCTATTTAAACAGTAAAAAAATAATCATTTGGAGTCTGTAGAAGTTACAGTTTCGAAACATAAATTTAACATTCTCACACCCACCCCTGCAATCCCTATTGGAAATAGAATTTCGTAAAATCCTATTTGAGATGATTTCTGCATGACAAATAAAAGATTACTACCAAATTTAAAGTCTATAGAGGTTACAGTTTGGAAATAGAAATTTCACATTTTAACACCCACTACCGCAATCTTTTTCGGCGGTGGGTTGTTGTAAAATCCGCTCTTAAATCATTTCTGCATCACATATAGACGACTCTAGCTAAATTTGGAGTCTGTAGAAGCTACGGCTTAAAAAATAAAAATTTTCATTGTTAAACCACCCCCGCAACCCCCTGTGGGGTGAGCTACCGTAAAATTTACTTCGCCAATATCGCGTAGAACGGAAGAGATCGGTAAATAAGAGAAAAAAACTCTTAGACAACAGGTTAATACATTAATAATTATAATAATAGTACAATAACTTTAACGAAACATCGGAAACCAAATATCAATTAAATCCGCGACCAAATCCGAAAAGATAGTTTCATTTATAATGTCAAATATTCGCGTAAACCTAAGAAAGTATAACACATAAATATAATATTTATGCACACGTTTATAAGAAATATAAGATTATAAATCAAAATATCTAAATATTTGCAAACAATTTAAAGTAAGCTGAAATATTATATTCAAAATTATTTCCTACCGCATATTCGAAAGCTTTTTTAGCCCAATCTATATTTTAATTAAACAGTTTTTATATATTATAACATACTATTTTTACATAGAAAAATCTATTAAAACGTCGTTAGAACATGATATAGTGTGAAATAAAAAGGTAACGTTTGGTTTGTCGATTTTTGTTCTATATAATGAGAATTCCCATATCATACAAACGTCCATACCAATCTCTTCCGTATTTAAACCCTCCACGGGGCGATTTTTCTTTCTGTAAGTCTATAATATCTATTGGTATAAATCTAAAGTTTTTATTTCTATATCTGTAAGTAAAAAATCTAAAGTTTTACAATTTTTGTTTGTCTGTCTGTGACGGGATCAGAAAAATGCACTGGAAAAATGTTGTGGAAATTTAGTGATAGCTGAAACCTAGATAAGGTCAATATATAGGATACCTATTTGTGTAATGTATACTCAAACTTATCAAGGGACTTATCCGAGGAAAGTGTGGGTAAAGCGCTAGTTCCATAATATATATATATTTTCGTTTAAAACTGCTAGCAATATAATACGTAATAAAACAATTTTTCTTCAATTTGAAAAGTTATTCTTTGTTCAGTTTTCTTTTAACTTTGCTTAATGAATAAGTTATTGTATTATTAATTGATTGATAAAAAACCCGAATAACAAATACTTTGAAATAAAACAAAGAAAGTTTAATTAAATACATTCTTTAACGTGCCCTTTTTGTAAACCGTAACCGCCATCTTTTTAATATTCACGACGGATTTCGCAGTTTCCATCGAACTGGTTTTACAATCATTTCTATTCAATTTTATGATTTTTCACTAGACGCTTTGAATTTAGAGTACCAACATATAATTTAATAAGCTTCTTTAAAAAGTGGAAAAATTTTAAATATGAAAATCGAATTAGGTAAGGGGGTTCGCAAAGTTACCCACTGTAGTAGAAATTGTCTTTAAGTTTGTTTGAGTAAAGTAATCGTTTTTTCAATATTACTTAAATTGTTCCTACACAGATATATTTAAAAAAAATACTAATGATAGCACTTGTTTTAAGGGTTCCGTAACACAAACTTAGAGATCATTTTCATATTATGTATTCAGTATTCAGTCCTTTCTAATACGAGGGGGATCAGACCACAGTTTCACACGCCAGCCAAGTGCGGGTTGACGGACTATACGACCCATGTCTTTATCAAAGTTGCTAGGTTCTCTCAGACATGAAGGTTTTTATTTTTCACAGTAAGTCGAGTGATAATTATGGAATTATCAGAGCTGCGTGACTCAGGATTTGAACCCACTTCACTCGGTTTGCTAAGCGAGCGTATTACCACTGGACTACCATAGCTAAAGAAATAAAGTGTTAAAAGGATTATATCCTTCGGAAATAATTGGATAAGTAATAAAAGCAAGATGGATACTTAGTTTTAAACTACTTTTTGTTTAACAAATGTTAGGTACACGGCGCTATATATTTCTTAAGAGATTTTAAATTGAAAATATTTATTTTATTTAAGTTTAGCTTTCATTTTTAGAAATGCTTATTCACATTTTGATATAAATCGTGTTTAAAGCCTCTAGAGATAAACGACACGAGATTACGCACGCGCAAATGACAAGCATATATACCAACATATGCTTTAGCATGTGCCATACACAAAGCGGTTATTTCAATCCATCGAACACATAAACCCTTAAACCAACTATTGGCACTCTCATTTTGAACATCTAATGAGCTACTTAGCATAAACTAATAGCATTAATTTTATTATCAGGCAACAAGCAGTGTACTAACAGCGTTATTTTCGTTTACTGTTATATCTGCGACCGGCGTATAATCAATCGATTAGCTTGTAATATTTAGATTACTGGAATTTAAATAATATTTTTGTATATGATAGATATACAGAACCCTTTCAACGAAGGCAGTGGTAGAACAGTGGTAATGCGCTGGATTGGATAATGGGTTCGAATCCAAGGTCTGGCATCTCTGAAATTTTCATACGTCAGTGTTTGCAAAAATGATTACCACTTATGGTGGAAAAACATCGTAAGAAAATCTGCATATCTAAAAGGACCTAGCATGTTTCAAAATACATGTGAAGACCTGTACTTGGCGAACATAGTGAACTATGGCCTGAACCTGGTATAAAAGACATAGAGCTAAAAAATATTATCAAAATACAAAATAAAAGAAATCACAATAAAGTCAAGTTGCAATGACAACAAATATTCTATAAAATATTTTTTTAAGAGTAAAAATCTGTTTGTAACTATAATTGCATCATTATAAGGAAACAAGACGTGAACTTATAAACTTTTGGATTAGAGTGTATCTCTAGAAAGAAATGAGTTTATTGCAGAATTATCTCAATGCAATAGAAGTTATGGTTTACAGTGGATTTTATAAGATTTTTTATTTAATAATCGCCATTTCTTAATAGGAAAAAATATAAAAGGATGACAAATTGTCAAAGTATTATATGACGTGGTAAAAATAACTATTCGATGGCCAGTAAACTCCACATTAAACTCGGTTAGTCTATCCAAGAAGAAAAGTACGTGGACTCCCATTTTCGTTCTCCAGTTTATTCGAAGATAACCAAGTAATCTTAACTGGCTCATTTTAATCCCATCTATACTTGTACTTAAATAAAATTGAAGTGTTTTTAATTTCATATTAACAGCTTTTCACTAAATGCATATTATTAAAGACTATACGGTACTTTAGGTACATCTAAAAATATATATATTTTTTTGAATTTTTGTCTGTTTGTCTGTCTATTCCGGCTAATCTCTAAAACAGTTGGACTGATTTTGACAGTTATAAGGAGTAACGTGACCTACTTTTATTTAATTAGTAATTATAAAAACCGTTTAATTTATTTTAATTTACGCCCAGCGAAGCGGTTTGCTATTTAACAATAAAATTGAATTGAATAGATACGCTATGTACCGAATTTCCATGAAAAATTGAATACACCGTACATTTTTATGGAAAATAGTAAACAATTTTAATAATATCCTTCACATATCGGATGTGAAGGCAATTCGTTATATAAAAACTGGCTTTGACATGCGCCAGTATTGTTTTGACGTCTGCAAGGGAGGTATTGGGGTGGCGTAGACTATAGGCAAATCCCTATATAAATCCAATGAACCTTCAACCTAGTTGCCTTAATTCTGTTTGCGTGTTTCAAAAAATGACAGTAGATGCTATTTTATATGACTTCATTTAAAATAAGGGTATTATTAACATTGTAAACTAGATCTTAAACTTACCTATTTATTGTTTTGCAAATATTTTTACAGTACCTTTTTGGGTTCTTATCTATATACCTTTAAATTATAAACAGATAAATAAAATAGCATTGTCTGTTTGTAACAGGAACGTAACAGCTTTTTAGTAAAGACTTAAATTACGAATAAGTATATACGGTACTTATAAGAAAAACTAAATTTATAAGATTTTTGTCTTTATATCTGTTTGTTGGTACAAATTTCAACTGTGAAACAAATTTCAACGGGACTTTCACTGTGGTATAGCTAGTATTATAAAGGGGACCTTAAGCTACTTTCATGTTAGATAAATATTTTACCTAATGACATTCCCGAACGAAGCGAATGACGTTCCCGAGCGAAGCGAGGATGACTGGCTAATAGCTAATAAAATATTTGTTCTTTTAAATTAATTATATATTTTCTAAAACATTTTAAATAAAAACATTGCTATAACTATTTACTCTTGGTTTTCTTACAAATAAATATTTATTGAATATACAACTATATAAAAAATTAAATAAATAAATCACCAAATCACTTATATCTAATTCTAGAGTAAATAAATAAATTGCCTATAACGTAACAGCCGTTTGGAGGTATTTTGTCAGTATATAAATGAAATATAAATCACCAGCTTCGATACTATCATGGTTATTATTCAAAACATTACGCGAAAAAATTGCTATATTGTATAACAAACACTCTGTAATAGAAAATTGGATGATTTATAGAGTACTAGAGACTCGGCCTCCACTCGGGTTCGCCCCTTGTACGTTAAAATTATTATTGTTTAATTCTTCTAGACGTGAGATTTTCCTGCTGTAAAAAATTATTGCTACTCATATATTTACCTGAATGACCATTTGATATTTTTATGGAATTCCATCGAAATTTGGCCAGTGGTTTTATCACGATGCGGAGAGACAGTTAAAAATTCAAAAAAATATATATTCGGCTTCTTTGTTTAATTTTTCTACTTAATTTTTCTTATACTTACTTGATTTTTTTTCTCAATAATTTAACTTTTTACCGTAACAAATCATTTTCATATTCACATTGCATTTTGGTAAACACTGTTAGTATTTATATAAATATACCTTCACGTTATGTATTTATTGTAAATTCTTTTTAATATCCTCGTCATAGTCAGTCATTCTATAAAAAAAAATAAACAATAGTATATTTGATTTGATCGTTATTGCAATTCATATTTTTATACTCTAACGTTATATAAATTAGATGTCAACAAAATCTACACAAACGTTTATTTTATATTCAATGAATTAGTCAATTTTATTGAGCACAGCTTAGTCATATTATATTAATAGACATAGTATAAGAGACGATTCAAAAAAATTGTAATATATTCTGTATTTATCATTTCACTAGCTAATACCCGCGACTTCGTCCGCGTTGCTTGAAATATTAACAAAGATTTCCGCATGGCGCTACGCCCGCGCCGCTTGCCCCACTACTCCGCGAGAAGGAAACATACATCACTGAACACGCAGTACATATACATATCGTTTTTTCTTGAAACTTTAATAAATTTTTATTAAATGAAGATATCGCAATCTTTTTTTATATAAGGGCCAAGTGTCTAAGAAATAAAACTTAGAAAGTTTCATTTAAATCTATCCAGTACTTTTTCCGTGATGCGCGCACAACTGCAGACCTCTATCATTTTATTTATATAGATTATTAGGTTATATAAAAACAAATGAAATTAATTAAATAAAAAAAAAACAATTGACTTTAACCTATTCTATTTAAACAGTAAAAAAATAATCATTTGGAGTCTGTAGAAGTTACAGTTTCGAAACATAAATTTAACATTCTCACACCCACCCCTGCAATCCCTATTGGAAATAGAATTTCGTAAAATCCTATTTGAGATGATTTCTGCATGACAAATAAAAGATTACTACCAAATTTAAAGTCTATAGAGGTTACAGTTTGGAAATAGAAATTTCACATTTTAACACCCACTACCGCAATCTTTTTCGGCGGTGGGTTGTTGTAAAATCCGCTCTTAAATCATTTCTGCATCACATATAGACGACTCTAGCTAAATTTGGAGTCTGTAGAAGCTACGGCTTAAAAAATAAAAATTTTCATTGTTAAACCACCCCCGCAACCCCCTGTGGGGTGAGCTACCGTAAAATTCGTTCATAGACTATTTCTACATCTCTTACAGAAGATTTCTATAGCTCCTATAAATTCCAAATTCCTACCAAATTTGGAATTTATAGGAGCTATAGTTTAAAAACGGGAATTGTTCATTGTTAACGCCCCCGCAATCCCCTTTGGGGGATGAATTTCTTAAAATCCGTTTTTAGTTACCTCTACATAACGAAAGTAATATTCCTACCAAGTTTCACATTTCTAAGTCCTATAGTTCCCGAGATTTCGTGATGAGTAACTATAGAAATTGGAATACTTCGATTATCATCGAAATTTTTAACGTTTTAGCAGACTTTTTTAAAATTTTCTTACATATAACCATTCTCCTGACAATTCTGAAGACAACAAAAAAAAATTAACCCAATCGGTCCAGCCGTTCTCAAGTGATACTCGATCATAGATACGGCATTTTATTTTTATCAAAAAATGAGAGTGGGTGTGCAGGGGTGCGTGGGAGTTGGTGGGTGGATGCGTGGAAGTTTGTAAGTAGATTCTTAGCTGAATGTAAAAGAACATTATCCGTTTAGTAAACTCCATTGAAATCCATGAAAACAAAAGAATCAAGAGAAAACGCTTGTCTTTTGTTTTTATTAGTGGGATAAATGTTCATAAAAGTAAAACAGCAATAAAAAAATGAAGGAACGTTAGAATTCGAAAAATAAATAGCCATAAACCATCTAGGAAAAATTTCGCATCGAATGGTGGTAGTTTCATGTCGATACGATCAGTGGTTTAGGCGTGATTGAGCCTCAAACGAACACCATTTTCATTATATATATATACTAGCTGATACCCGCGACTTCGTCCGCGTTGCTTGAAATATTAACAAAGTTTTCCGCATGGCGCTACGCCGCTTGCCCCACTACTCCGCAAGAAGGAAACATACATACTGCATCACTGAACACGCAGTACATATACAAATCGTTTTTTCTTGAAACTTTAATAAATTTTTATTAAATGAAGATATCGCAATCTTTTTTTATATAAGGGCCAAGTGTCTAAAAAATAAAACTTAGAAAGTTTCATTTAAATCTATCCAGTACTTTTTCCGTGATGCGCGCACAACTGCAGACCTCTATCATTTTATTTATATAGATTATTAGGTTATATAAAAACAAATGAAATTAATTAAATAAAAAAAAACAATTGACTTTAACCTTTTCTATTTAAACAGTAAAAAAATAATCATTTGGAGTCTGTAGAAGTTCCACCCACCCCCGCAATCCCTATTGGAAATAGAATTTCGTAAAATCCTATTTGAGATGATTTCTGTATGACAAATAAAAGATTACTACCTAATTTAAAGTCTATAGAGGTTACAGCTTGGAAATAGAAATTTCACATTTTAACACCCACTACCGCAATCCTAATATTCCTACCAAGTTTCACATTTCTAAGTCCTATAGTTCCCGAGATTTCGTGATGAGTAACTATAGAAATTGGAATACTTCGATTATCATCGAAATTTTTAACGTTTTAGCAGACTTTTTTAAAATTTTCTTACATATAAACATTCTCCTGACAATTCTGAAGACAACAAAAAAAAATTAACCCAAACGGTCCAGCCGTTCTCAAGTGATACTCTATCATAGATACGGCATTTTATTTTTATCAAAAAATGAGAGTGTGTGTGCAGGGGTGCGTGGGAGTTGGTGGGTGGATGCGTGGAAGTTTGTAAGTAGATTCTTAGCTGAATGTAAAAGAACATTATCCGTTTAGTAAACTCCGTTGAAATCCATGAAAACAAAAGAATCAAGAGAAAACGCTTGTCTTTTGTTTTTATTAGCGGGATAAATGTTCATAAAAGTAAAACAGCAATAAAAAAATGAAGGAACGTTAGAATTCGAAAAATAAATAGCCATAAACCATCTAGGAAAAATTTCGCATCGAATGGTGGTAGTTTCATGTCGATACGATCAGTGGTTTAGGCGTGATTGAGCCTCAAACGAACACCATTTTCATTATATATATATATATAGATATATATATATATATATATATATATATATATATATATATATATATATATATATATATATATATATATATATAAATCTTGCGAATCATATTGTCCCAAGTATGGGGAAATTTGGCTGCGCTCTTGTATCCACCGGTCTATTGTATCCGTATTCCGGATACAATATTAACCAACCCTGATTTTTTGTCCAAAGGTTTGTTTCGATGTTTGAAATGACTGGGCGAAAAATTGGCTTGGAGACAAATTTCTTCGTAGGGTGATTTTTGGCGAATATCGTAGTTCAGCCATCGGCCGCGCGAAATTTGGAGGGTGCTCGCGAGCCGCGTATATTTTGCCCCGTATATTTCGCTTTTAATTTATCGATTTTATTGTGTCCCACTTACGAATTAAGGGGCCGCACTGGGTTGACGGGTAAAGGCGGAGCGGGGTGGTGCGGGGGTGCGTTTCCGTGTTTATAATATTTGTAAACTACGTATATTTCGATTTTAATTTGTCGATTTTATTGTGTCTCACTGACTACTGAGGGGGCCACTCTGGGTGCACGGGCGGAAACTTGGCTCGGACACAAATTTATTCCTAGGGTGATTTTTGGCGAATATCATAGTTCAGCCATCGGCCGCGCGAAATTTGGAGGGTGCTCGCGAGCCGCGTATATTTTGCTTTTAATTTATCGATTTTATTGTGTCCCACTTACGAATTATGGGGCCGCACTGGGTTGACGGGTAAAGGCGGAGCGGGGTGGTGCGGGGGTGCGTTTCCGTGTTTATAATATTTGTAAACTACGTATATTTCGCATTTACTTTGTCGATTTTATTGTGTCTCACTGACTACTGAGGGGGCCACTCTGGGTGCACGGGTAAAGGCGGAGCGGCATGCGCGTTTTGTGTTTAATATATTTGTTAGCTCATATTTCACAAGCAGTGTTCAGACAATACTTTTAACCGACTTCAAAAAAGATGAAATTATATGTTCTTATTACGTTTCTGACATTATATTTAATAAAGCTTTTCATAAAATATTTTAATTTAAACTATTATTACGTCAATATTTTAAAACATCAATAATATGATTTTTATATTAAAAGGCCTAAAAATATCAATAATAATATTAAAGTAGCAATTAAGTAAAGCAATACAATTACCGCCGCAACTACGGTAGTCACACTTGCTATGTCCTTGACCCCTATGTCGGCATTTCTTTGGCGAACGCGGTTTATGTTTTTTAAGGAGTGTTCTTTATATTGATAAACAATTCAAGCGAGTAAACCGCACTAATATTATTTTAAAAACAATCTAACGTAACGTATAATACAAACAAATATTATATTAGGAACAAAATAACCAAATATGTACATAAATTATATATTTATTTCAAGTTAGTATAGTTAGTATAGTTTTAAACGCTATTGTATTAAAGTATAATTTGGCGCACAGAACTCGTGACAAAAATATTACACGGTTAGTACGACATTTATTTCATTTCAATATAGTTTTAAATGCTATTGCCTTAGAGCATAATTTGGCGCACACAACTCGTGACAAAAATATTACACGGTTAGCACGACATTTATTTCATTTCAATATAGTTTTAAAAATGAATGTTTTAGAGCATAATTTGGCGGACAAATATCTTAAAAAGAAAAAAAATACCTATAATTTAATACGTAATATATTTATTTCATTCCAACATAGTATTAAATGCTATTGTCTTAGAGCATAATTTGACTCGTAACAACAATACTATACGGCTAGCACAAAGTGTCAAGCGCGGTAGTTGTGGTCCATATTGATTACATTCTCTTTGTTGTGGTCGTATTATATGTAATAAAAATTATGTTAAAATATAAAGAACATCCTTAAAAATGTTTTTCTAATTTCTATTTCTTTTCTTCAGTTGACTTAAAAGTTTTGAAGTGCTTGCACGCACATAAGAATATGTAAAAGGGCTAATTTTAATAAATCGATGAATTACAATCCAAAGACATGAATGATACACAAAAACGGTAAGCCACAATTATTATACTACGTCTTATCGCGGCATTTCTATGAAGAAGGATTTAAGCAAGAAATACATTTTTATTGATTTTGATTTCTTGTAGGCGTTGTTATTTTAAAAAAAGATTATTACAATAAATTATTATTTTATTTACTAATCATGTTAATTTAAAAAATAAATATGTAGAAGAGAAAGAATAGCTTGTGTAAAATCGTGATTGTGAGACACGAGGCAGAAAAATTTACGCGCTTATAGGGTGGCCCACAGAGCCATTAGAGGTCGTGGGTTCGAATCCCGGTTGAATTACATTTTTCTAATTTACTGTTGCTGTTAATTTAGTTAAATTTATGTTAAGTTTAATATCACCAACGGAACCGTATAACATAATACCTCACAAGCAATTCATTTTCTTTTCTCGAAAAATGGATTCCCGCCAAAACCAACCGTTTCATAAAAAGTGGAAAAAGTGACGATTTTAAAACTTTAAAGTGACTATATAGGTGTAAAAAGTGACAGTGAATAGCACAGACTATTTTAAATCTTCAAAATCGAACAATTTGAACCTAATTTGGCATAAAAACTGTAATTTTGTCAGTGGCCGATTTAGTTTTTCGTGAACGCTGCTCGATTAAGATCTACGACATATGCTTCTAAATAGTGCGTTCTAAAGTGCTCATTGACCTCCACCTATGACCAAAAAACTGAATTTTTTGGACTCCACTAAGTGCGCTAAAAAGGCAAAAAAACAATTCCAGCAAAATTGCTCTTTTCGCCGTCGGTAAACTTAGACGGTCACGACAGACATCAGAGGAAAACCCATAACAATAGGATCACAAAAAGCGAAATCCCATCAAAATAGCTCCAGTAGTTTCGGAGTTATCTAACATACAAAATTTTAAAAATTGAAACCTAACTTTGGACCTAAATAACTAAGAATCTAGATCGATGCCCCACCCTGGAACTTATTAGACCCAACGGAGCAACTCTTCTTCTTTCCAGAGAAGAAAACAGCACTCAAATCCGTTCAGTGGATCCGGAGATATCGGACTAGATATAAGTTAAGGTACTAAAATGACATGTAAAATTATAGTTTAAAAATTGTTTACGTAAATATTTTACAGATATCGACATACATATTAGATTCTTTGGATATCCTTGTAACTTTTATATTAAATAAAGTCAATTTTGTTAAAAAATTAAAATTAAAAAAAGTAGTAGTAGAATAAGTAATTAATTAAACTAAATCAGTAAAATTAGTATAATTAATTTTTTTTTTATAAAACCGAGATTTTGTATAGAAAAATAATATGAATAATAAAATTCAACGAACAAAATTTGTACAATATTTTTCATATTAGTTGATGGGAGGAGCTAAAAGTGCCAAGACATAGGATTATTATCCTATTTATTTTACTTGAAAAATTAAGACTTGAGAAGTTTTCAGTTTTAAATATTAAGTTTAGATATAAGAATTATTATTTCATATTTTGTGTATAGGTATAATCTGGAACGGGAATCGAACCCGTTACCTGTTTTTCGAAAAAATATGTTTCTTTTAATTCATATCTTTCAATCGTGATCGTAGAGTATACCCTTACCAATACCCCCCCCCCCCTAACCTTTACTTCAAAAATTTCAAATTCGGCACGTGCAACCACTCCAATTCTAACACCTTCCCAAAACTCGACCCCGCCAATCTTCCCACGAAAACCGACCCCCCCCCCCCAATTTTACCTCACCCCCTCGGACAAAATCGTGTATTACTCCTAAACTACTCAACGGATTTTTATAATATTGGTGTCAGGTAAAAGGGCTTTAGGAGCCGCACCCAATTTTTTAACTTGTCTTCTATTTTTAACTATTACTCCGTAATCCATTGTCCGATTTTGATGTAAGTTTTTGTTTGGAAGGTGACAAAGTCCTCTTTGATGATAAAAGAGCTGCAGCGCTGTTATTTTTAAGTTAAGTGCTAGTTATTTTGTTGCAGTGAAATTTGTTAAAAATGCAAGCGCTTTAAGCGCTTAAAGCGCTGCAGCGCTGTTATTATTTTCTTTAAATTAAAATTGTTAAAAATGCAAGCGCTTTTCATTCAAAATTGACTCACAATATTCCATCCCAACAAACACACATTGCAATTTGCAAGTTAGATAAAAGATTGTAATTTAACTTTGATTTTTATTAAAATAAAATTCCGTGCGCAAATCAAATACCTAGAATACCTATTTCTTTACGGTGCCTTCCTACAATAATTATTATCGATTCAAAGATCTAAAAAGAGAGAAGAGAATATAAGAGATTTAAAAAATAATACGATATAACGATTAAATGTAACCATGCTTATAGAACAAAACGAAATCACATTCGTTTTTCGAAAATATTTTAATTGTTGCAATTAAATACCCATACAGAGTAATGAAATTGATGGCATACCAAAGGTAACCTTTATCCTCATTTCTTTTCTTTTGATTATAATTAAAGACTAAGGACCGTGAAATAATTAAAGAATAAATATATCTTATAAAAATAGTTTTGCCGTTTGTTATATTTTCACCTACTAGTCCTAGTCGTCGTGCTCACGCACACATTTACATTTTTCGCTATAGACTACGTCGACACACCAATACGTCCCGCGCCGCGCCGCGCTTGTTCCCGCGCAAATCGCAATACTTGATGAGAAAGCATGACTAGCCGTTTAACATTTGCGAATATGTAGTTAGAATGTGTATTGCGTGCCGTCATTAGGAGTGTTCGTTTTATTAGATAACTGAATAAATACCCTATTATTAATTAATAATCAAATCGCCTATTATATATAATATCTCAGGCAAGCGTTAATTTTTAAAATTATTTTTATTACATATAATACGACCACAACTGCCGCTCTCGACATTTCGTGCTAGCCGTATAATATTTTTGTCACGAGTCGTGTGCTCCAAATTATGCTCTAAGACAATAGCATTTAAAACTATATTGAAATGAAATAAATATATAACTTCATAAATATGTAATAGGTAATTTTATGACGTGTCATACCATAGATACGACTCGAGCCATTCGAATTAACTACTTACTACTTAGTACTTACATTCCTTACAACTCGAGTCAGAATTTATCACTCGAGCTGATTTTCGATTAGTTTGTATTATTTAAATTTTTTAAATAGGTATATGAAATAAAATGTAAGTATTACGACTAATTAAGTTTCCATGTAAAAGTACAATTTAATTTCAAATAAGAAATTATCAGTTTTTATAGTTCAAAATGAACTTCACTTATTTAAAAATTAAATTTGTTTTTGATTAAGTATCAGTAATTAGATAATAATTAGACTTTTGTTTATAACTTACAACTAAATATTTCTTATAATAACTAATTTTAGCGTTTAACTGATCTATTCGGCCCGCTGAGATCCCTCGACAACTCGAGTGCAAACGAACTCGAATCAAACTTGTTTTCACTCGTATTAATGAGCTCAACAAATTCACTCGAATAAGAATAAACAAAAATGATGAATTAAATTATTTAAAACTCAATGCTTTTACAATAGTTTTAGTTAGTTTATATTGTATTATTTAACAATATAGTAAGCCATGTTTAAAACAAACGATATTAAAAATATCACCTTTTTTAATATAGAACATATGAGATTATAACATCGTATTTATACTGTAAAAATGTGAGAAATTCAATTACTTTACAAATCGTTATAAATTAGTATTTTGCAATTAAAAATTATTTGAAACCTAGATAAATACTATCTTGTTTCGAATAACAGCATAACAAGGTGAAAATATGCTTAACTTTTTTATTAGCAATTTGTCGATCGCCGGCCCCTTAAGGAAAATAATAATATTTATAAAATATTTAGGTATTTGAACTATTATTACTTCAATTTTTTTTAATATTAAAAGGCCTAAAATTACCAAAAATAAAATTAAAGTTGCAATTAATATGTCGATTGTCGGCATTCCTTTGACAAAGGCGGCTCTGCTTATGACTTACCTATGTTTTTGTCTTTACTACTTTAGTTGACTTTAAAGCGTTGAAGTTGGAGCACGTACATGAGTCAAAGGACTGATTTTAATGAATCTGTGTAATAGTTGTGAAAGTGTCATACTGTATTAGTCTTTAATGCTCTTTTGGTATTTGCATTTGGTACCTAGACAGTCTTCAATAAACCAAGCGGTTCGTTAATATCCATCCTGGCCGCTAGTGGTTGCCATTGCCAAGGTTCGAAGACATATTTCAACAGTGACAACCGTTTAATTAACGGGAGATGATATAAAACGAAGCTACAGCATCAGGAGCTCTGCGTACGTAAAATAAAATGTGTGCAGGCGGTATCAACGGCTATGTACCGCTTCGCGTACCTACTACTAGGATTTGAGGAACTTATTGGTAGAGGAAGGCCAATGCCCAGTCCCTTCGCCTTCGCCCAGTGCTTCGATTGTTCAGTGTGTGTAGTTACGAGATACAGTTTGCTGTATTTAAATTTAATTGAAATTTGAAATCAAAACTCGAGTGCGTATGTACCTACTTAGTTTTAAATTTTATGTATGGACTGTGGTCTGTGTCATACATACAATAATTTTGTTTTATGCTCGTAGGTATCGTAAATGTCCTTGTAATTTTAACTTATATATTATAAAGAGGAAAGATTTTATTGTTGTTTGTTTGAATAGAATAGGCTCTGAAACTACTGGACCGATTAAAAAAAAATTACCATTAGAATTACTTATGTATTAGGTGGATCACCGATATTCGTGTAGAATTAAAAACTTGTGAGTACATTCTAGGTACATAACAGTTTGAATGTATTTTATTATAATAAGGTATTATGGTTGATAGGTATCTATCTACACTATCTACATTCTACACCAATATTATAAAGAGGGAAGATTTTATTGTTGTTTGTTTGAATAGAATAGGCTCCGAAACTACTGGACCGATTAAAAAAAAATTTACCATTAGAATCCTACATTATCCCTGATGAACATAGGCGATATTTAACACGTTCACTGTGCAAGCCGAAATAATAATTTGACCTCATACGTGTATAGTGGGTTTTGTTTTTAAATTAACTTATTGTCATAAAAATAAACAAAAAAGTAGTAATGATTTTATTATTATTATTTTTTAATAAGATATGAGGAATTTTCTCCATGTCCCATATGGGGGTCACACACGTCTGAACTTAAATCAAAGAGTAAATATACTTAAATTTAATGAAATGCATGCACAAATATTTTATTTATGTGACAAGTCATCTGTCAAAATCAGTTTGCCGCGATAATTTGTCGAGTAAACAGAGCATTGGACAGTTTTATCTGAGTTTTGTGCTATAACAGAAGTTTAGTGGAAGAAGGTAATACTGCCGCTCAAGCCCGAAAAAAAGCAAAAAAATGGATACGAAATGTAAAAAAGCTTTTTCTCTGGCTTGTTATAATAAATATCATTAATATTTTGTGCTAATGAGTAAAAGAGTTTTTATTAATAAATAAATAATTGTCACTTTCTGTGTTTAATTTTGCATAACGTATACCAGCAAAACCAATATAAAATTTCACTGGGACATCATGGTAAATAATTATTATATTCATTGTTCACACGTGTATGCAAGTAAAAAAAAATACTTTCATACGTGCGCGGAATTATATGCCATAGAATTTATTTTAGCTTGTGCTCCACATATGTGCCACGCACGTATGAACTGATCCTCGTGGTGCCCCATATGTGGGGCATACACAGGGAACTAGCCTTTCCCGCGGCTTCGCTCGCGTTCTAAAGACGAATCAAAATACCTCGCAGAGATACCGGCGCCCCTCCCCCCTCACGACCGCCCGCCTTGCACGCGGTGATCATTATTTTGTTGCGAAGTTATGTTAAATCTATACTTATATTATAAAGAGGAAAGGTTTGTATGTAAGTATGTTTGTAACGAATTGGCTTAAAAATACTGGACCGATTTAAAAATTCTTTCACTATTTGAATTCTACATTATCACTGATATCACAGCGAGTGATCGAATGAAGTTTAGTAGCGATTAAAAAAATGAACGACGCCGCGCGTATTGCTAGTTACGAATATTTTAGCGAGTGCATTGCCTAATAATTTAACAATTATTGTTATTTATAAGAATGTTTGCGAAAATAAATTAAACATTGTTTTGTTTAAAGTATGTAACAAGATATTGTGATAGATTGTAATTTCTAGTGAATGTTATTCAATATTGCATCATTCAATTAAATCATTATATAATATAACTTTGTGTATTATTTTAATGACTGTGTGAATTTATGGAGGTTTAAAAATATTTTATTTTATCTTGTAATTTGTAATAAAGTAGTAACTAAAAATATTATTTAGACTTATGCTATCGCTTAGAGATACATACATTATATAAACAAGTTTGTACATACCTATTTTGATAAATTGTTATTTATCTAGACTTTGGATGGGTGAATTTGCCGCCCTTATTAACAATAGGGTTATTGGCCCACAGAGCCATTAGAGGTCGTGGGTTCGAATCCCGGTTGAATTACATTTTTCTAATTTAATGTTGCTGTTAATTTAGTTAAATTAATGTTAAATATTAATATCACCAACAGAACCGTTTAACATTATATATCAAAAGCAACTTATTTTCTTTTCTCGTAAAATGTATTCCTGTCAAAATCGGTCCAACCGGTTCAGAGATTAGCAGGAACAAACAGACAGACACAAAAATCTTAAAAATTGGTTTTTTATTTAGGTAAGTATTTAACTTTCGTATGAATTTAGAAAAAAGTTATTGTTTTGAAATCAGAAAAAGAGACAATTCAATTTTATTTATATATACTGATGTACTCATGTACTGGTAGGTAAATTGCGCTATCCTATATTATAAAAGTTGAGCGACAGTTTTTAAGAATACGCAAAAACTACTGAATGGATGGATTTTAATGAAACTTTACAATAATATAGCTTACACATCAGCATATCACATAGGCTATAAATTATAAACATACGAGCGGATCCCGCAGCTTCGCTCGCCCTAATTCTAGTGACGTTATAAGTTAATAGAAAAAGTTTTAAAAAAGGAATATTCTAGCTTTTTAACACATTTAAATAAAAGCTTGAGTTTAATTTATTTTTTACTTTTACTGTCGTTTTTTTAACCCGCATTCGTATTCTCTACAAATCCTTTCATTTGATAAACATGTTGTAGGAGTGTGTTAAGAATAGCTAGTCCATCGTGGCTGGTCTGCCATCATGCAATAGTCGTGTGATGTGAGTTCAAATAACAAATCTAGGACTTCTTATATTTTAATTTGCATATCTAAAAATTACATAAATAAAATAAATTATTAAATAGATAAGCCTACTTGTAAATTCCTTTATTGTAAATAAATATTTTGAATTAAAGTTTAGGAAGGTAAATTACAATAAAACAAATATGCTCGCTCGCGGTTGCAACGGCGGGGCGGCGGGGCGGCGGGGACGCGCGGCAGGGCCGGCGCTCGCGGCTGTAGCTAGCACAGGTAGGGCTGACGTCACGGCGGGGCGGCGGGGAGGTGGGGCGCTCAGTTATGTTCGAGTCGGGTATGGCCCGGTGGTGCTGATGCTAAGTCCCGGATTCGATCGGGCCATTATAGGCCTTATCAAAAATGTTAATATAATTATAATTAATTATAATAATTATTATTAATAATAATTATTATTAATTTAATTTAAATTGCGTAAGCTGCTCTTACTTGGCATATAATTAGCTTCTATTAGTATCATACGATGTTTTTAGCTCCTAGCTATCTATACAATTTTTTGGTCGGACTGATTTTGTTCGTTGAACAAATTTATAATATTTAGAATCTATTAATAAAGTTTAAGTTTTTACTTGTCGTCGATCTTATTTGCGATATAAAAGTGGGCAAAGTTGGGCAAAACCCAAAAGGGCTTTTGCGTTTAAACATTTATTGCTTCAATTTAGAATGACAAAATAAAAAATAAGATTAAATTCAAACAAATTAATATGGCGACTCTGTTTGCACTTCTACATTATTTATGTTTTTTTGTTTTATTGTCTTTTTAGTTGATTTTAGCGTAAAATAGACATTTTTTGTTGTGTTTGTTTCACAAATTTTATAATTACGGTGTGTTCTATAAGACATTATTAATTTGCGTATCTTAATGTATATTTAAGTGAAAATATGTTTTTAGTTATTTTAAACGTGTTACTTTAACAAAATAATTTTACGTGTATTAGCTTTAAACAGGTTGTCACCTTATTTCATAATTTTAATTTAACTTTGTTTGATAAATAAATAAAAAATCAATATCTTCAGTAAGATAGATGAATAGTTCAAAAACATGTCAGTAGATGGCGTTATTTATATTCGAAATGATGCGTTATATTTTCTCATAGATGGCCTCATTAAAATGTTTATATTTATTCAATAGTAAATGTTTAATTTACTCAATATTAAATGTATTGACTATTTTGCTATAACACTTCACATGAATTTAAAAAAAATAAACTTTATAAAAAAATAAAGTCTCCTTAAGATTTTTTTCTGTTTTAATAATTAAGAAATAAATATAAGCTCTTTAATTCCTAAGAAATAATTACAGCTCGAGGGACAGTGTTAAAATTGTATCGTTTTTACAATTCTACTACTATTTCTTGCGGCTTCGCCCGTGTTTTAATTATTGGAATTCAAATTCTTTCTCGCGCGTGGTAAAGTAACTCGCGGAGCTAACGGTGACCCTCCCCCCTCATGACCTTCGTCGCCCCGCGCCCGTCTTGCACGCGGTCATCATTATTTTGTTGCGAAGTTATGTTAAAACTATAATATATCTTGAGACATTTATTGAAATCAAATAATAAATGATGAAAATTAAATGTAATCAAATATAAATATAATTATGTTCCAAATTAAATACTTGTGATGAGTTTCTATTTATTAAGGTTAGAAATAAAATCTAATACTATATAAAATTCTCGTGTCACGGTGTTCGAACTTGAACTCCTCCGAAACGGCTTGACCGATTCTCATGAAATTTTGTGAGCATATTGAGTAGGTCTGAGAATCGGCCTTCATCTATTTTTCATCCCCCTAAATGTTAAGGGTAGTCCACCCCTAAATTTTTATTTTTATTTTTTAGGCAAAATTTTTTGTTTTTATTTTTTTATGACACAGCATACAAAAATACATACAACCCTAAATTTTCACCCCTCTACGATCAACCCTTATATTTTATTTGTTAATTAAAATGTCACGGGGTTCGAACTTGAACTCCTCCGAAACGGCTCGACCGATTTTTGTGATCCTTAGTGTGATTGTCGGCCAGGGTGAAAAATCGGCCAACATCTATTTTTCATCCCCCTAAATGTTAAGGGTAGTCCACCCCTAAATTTTATTTTTTATTTTTTAGACAATTCTTTTTCCTACAGATCAACCCAATGAGGTTGATTAGCAATTAAAAAAATGAACGCGAGCGAAGCCGCGGGTACAGCTAGTTATTTTATAAAAACGCCTTCGCTAGTAATGCAATCTTTAAACCGAATTTGAGTTTATCTTAAAAGATAGACACATTTATTAATGTAACATTATATTTGTTTATGTATTTTGTAACAAGTATAAGTAGAATATTCTGCTTAAAAAACTTATTGCTATAGTCAAGTAAAACTCAAATTAAATACAAAATCAAAATAGTATTATAATTCGATCGACGGAGGGACCGATTTAAACTTATTCAGTGTAGATACCGCATGATTCGGTTAATGACCGGATTCGTTAAGTCAACAATGTTAAATAGAGAAGATACGTTTATATTCAGGAGACAATATGATTGATATAATCCATCGGATGTACTAAAGCTTCAACAATCTCATGAAGGATACGTTATATATTCAGTGTGCTGGAATGATCTCGGTAATAGTTTGGATCCGCTAACCGAAGCGGGAAATATGAAAAATGAATATCAACATTTTTCATTTAATTGAAATTTCGTGTTGATTCATGATATCGTAAGGATAAAAACTGCACATATATGCATTAAAAACATTAAAAATGTTGTCGCATTCAGTGGTACCAACAGGGTGGTACTATGAAGCGGCGCATAATGTCTAAGAAGATTTATTTATATATATATAGACTAAGCGGTAAAGTATAAAGAAGGCCTCGAATACCTTTTCAAGACTATGCTGCCTACAATAAAGACGGCGAAATAAAAAAATACGACGAGTTGAGCTGGAATAGCTATTACAATGACACTAGAGATGAAATGCGCAAAATGTATACAGATATAGTAATTTTTAAGACGCCGTAATTCTCGGTCTTCTCTTTGTAATTCACATACTAATTATCAAATACACATATTCAATGTATTTAAATGTTGATTAATTAACTTTTTAAATTAACTGCTCCTAAAACTACTCGAAGTTTATCACATAATATTAATGAACAAAATAAAAATGAATAACTTAATTCTTTTATTATTTTTGAAATACGAGGAGGACTAGGTGATAATTCACTACGCTGGTCAAGTGCGAGTTGGTGAAATTCACATGTCTGTCGAAAACTTGATAAGTTCTCTCAGACGTCATGTTTGCCTCATGACGGTAAAAAAATTAAAAATGGTATTCATAGTGAAAATTATTCTAGTCTAAAATATCAGAGGAGACTCGGGAATGAAATTCGCTTCATTCGTTTTCCCAAGCCTTATTATTATTATAATACTAATACCTTATTACAAATTCCTTAATTTCTCCGTATCATATTATAATAAATTCTAAATCTGATAAAACTTATTTATATTTATCGTCGACAGCTTAAAAAAAACATTCATAAACCACAGCTTCCGGTACGCCGGGAGACTGTAGCCAAGACTTCCCAAACTTGCAAACAATATAGCGATTTTTTATTTCAAGCTCAATTTTGAGTTCACAAAATCATCTTGTTATAAATGTTTTAATATGAGACGTGTATTGCGTTTTGTAGGAAACTTTGAAGTTATGAATGACCATATATTGTTCAATTTTGAATGTTATTTAATGATGATAAGATTTATTTTTGTTTGAAACGTGATTTATAATGGTGCCTTCAGCAAACAAGCCAAATTGAAAGCTTAGAACGAGCGCACTTTATTTAACCTGCAAAGAAAGTGACAGGTGATGGATGCAATGAAAATTGGTACCAATTTTACATTATATTCTACCAAATAAAACTGCTTCGATTTTCCTATAAAAATAATTAAAATACTTATGCTAAGACGA
Organism: Boloria selene; assembly: GCA_905231865.2. Lineage (NCBI taxonomy): Eukaryota > Metazoa > Arthropoda > Insecta > Lepidoptera > Nymphalidae > Boloria > Boloria selene. The sequence goes on from HG993147.1 coordinate 9,915,622, forward strand.
AGTGTATAGATAGTACTGTATAAAGATTGGTTTGTTTTATTTTCTAGAGACCAACATATGAACTTTCATTATTTTTCTTCACAAAAAGAAATACATAGGGCAACCTTTCAAATAATATTTATATAGATTTCTATAATAGCGCAATAATAAATTGTTTTTATTATAAAGTACTTTTTATTACATATTCACGATTTATTATATTATTGGTGTTACTATATAAGTATGTTACATTTAGTACAGAAACTATAAATTAGCAGCAGTAAATTAAAAATCTATCGAAACGTGCAAACCGATGTCGGTCTCATGGTAATTGGTATACCAGCTTATTAGGCTCTTCGCCCGAACGTAAATCTGGATTTACTGACCTATCATTTAGGTTTCAGTTGTATCTGACTATGTTGTGAATAGATTTACTCAATAGTAGATAAATCCAAAGCAAGTGGAATAGTAGTTATCCGAAAAGGAATGTCAATTTGAGGAGGCCCTGGACAAACACGCAAGCGTACAGAAGTACGTGTTAAGAATTATAATTAATATTTTTTTATTTATTTACAATAAAGAAAATTACACGTAAACTTAACTATATATACAAAGCAAATATACACTTAATTATTACTATACAAGTCGTGTCCGCGTGGAATAGTGGCAAGAATGCTGGCCGCATTCCCCCGCTGAATGACAATGCCGATTCTTTGGGCGAAAAATGAGCCAGCTCTCCTGTCACCAGTAGAGGCGATAAGACGAGGTATTATGTCTTTTAAGAACTGCTTAGCACTTAACTTAACAATTTATAGTTAATGATATGATATTAGATTGTCTTTGTTATAATAAATAAGTAGTGTTTGTAATATTATTCATTAATAATTTCATAAAGTAAATTTAACTTAAAATAACTACTAATAATAATTTATTAAATATAATAAAATACAATATACAATTACAGTCAACACAACTTCCTTTATGAACATTTTACTTCTAAAATTGACATGATAATTATTATAGACAAAGGACAGTGGTAGCCCAGCGGTAACGCGTCGCTTGGATAACCGAGTGATGCGGGTTCAAATCCGGGTCTCGCACCTCTGATATTTTCATGATTACCACTTGTCTTACGGTGAAGGAAAACATCGTGAGGAAACCTGCATGTCTGAGAAAACCTTACAAGTTTTCCGAAAGGCATGTGAAGTCCGCCAACTCGCACTAGGCCAGCGCGGTGGACTATGGCCTGATCCCCCTCGTACTGAGGGAGGCCCGTGCCCAGTAGTGGGACGTTAAAAAGGGCTGATGATGAATTATTACAGAATAAAGAAAGTCTTTCATATTGATTTTCTATTAATAAATTACTATTTTTTAATATAATTCATTACATATTTACTATTTTTTAACACTTATATGCATGCGTACGTGCATATGTGTGTTTTTGTACCATTCTGATTAATAATATAGTACACAAAGGACCTTACGCACTGTAGGTACGCAAAGATCAATTAAGGTTAAGTCCCTGTGTATATTGTAGTGGTATAAGTAATAACAATTGTTTTCTTAGTCTATTATACAAATTTTCGGCAATTTCAAAGTCAGTAATAATAGCACTTCCCTTTATAAATTGTTCATTAAGCTTAATGGTAATCTTATGGAGGTGACGACATGCATGTTGAGGTTAGAAGTAATACGAGGGGTAGAGTTAAAATTACAATATTAAATTTAATGTTGTTAAAATAATTAAAATGTACTCTCATATCATTTCAAAATAATTTCAATTTAACTACCATTTTAACCGACATTGTTTTAAAAATATATTGAAAGATACTCAATAACTCTTTTTGCCGGCTCTTTTTTCTTTTTGAAGATATGTTATATTTAACATGTTATATACAAGATCTAACGTTTTTCTTACTGTCATATCAATAGAAAAATTTATTCATCTAGTTTAGGTATTATGTACGCTTGTAAGCCATTCACGTAAAACAACTGAACAGATTTAGACAAAGCTTTAAAATAATATAGCTTATACTCGTACATAGGAGTAACACAGTTATAATTTTTAAAGATCAGACAACTATATCTTTACAGGTTACAATGCTTTTGATTTATTACGAGTCGTGACAAAACACTCGAGCTTTGTTATAAGTTCTAATTCTCACTCAATTGAGACTAAATATTGAGCTACAATGTACATAAAATATTAATTAACTATTTAAAAATACAAAAGTTTTGTAATTAATTAATTATGATAAATGAAAGTCTACGTAATCAATTATGCTTACATTTTTCCTTAAAACGTTATTTCTCAAAACAAAAGCACGGAAAAATCAAGACGCGAATGGTAATTACGTAAAATTAAGTTTATTTTCAAAGCGTTTCCAAACAATTCCAGGGTAGGAATGATAAATTTTAATAAGGGCCCACCCATTTATCTACTTAAATGTCACCTCCAACGGCCACTGACAAAAAAGTGTGCCATTCTTATAACAATTAGAAGCGTATGAAAAGAACAAGGACCTCAAGAATAGCAGAATTTTTAAGAAATGAAGTAAGGAGACTGACCTATATATTATAACAATTAATCACATTTATTAATGGAAAAGTTTTTATGTATGTGTATGTGTAATCAGTTCTTCACTAAAACTGCAGAACTGATGAAACACTTTCAACTTTGAAATCAATTTTCTACACAAATAGTGCAAAAATTTACCACAAGTGCGAATTAGCTGAAGCGAAGAAAGTGAAATTTGTAACCTAATCAAAACTAATAAAACTAATAAAATTTTGTTAAAACTGTACGGCAACCATGAATGTCTGACAGAAGCAAGATTTCGAAAGACATGTGAAGTCCGCCCACCCGGACTTAGCCAGCGCGATGGACTAAAGTCTGAACCCCCTCGTTATTAAAGAGTGGAACGTTAAAATAAACTGAATTCAATCATAATTTAGAATACATATTACTCATTTCCACTAATATTATAAAGCTGAAATGTTTGTTTGTTTGCTTGGTTGAACGCGCTAATCTCAGGAACTACTGGTCCGAATATAAAAATTCTTTTTGTGTGTGATAGTCGATTTCGAGGAAGGCTATATTACATAACACTACGACCAATAGGAGCGGTGCATCAATTAAAAATGTTGCAAAAACGGGAGAAAAATATTTCTTTTGATTTTCAGCCTTTAGAACATGAGCGGAATTACGGGAAAGACTAGTCTAATATAAAAAGAACTCTTTCATATATTTTACAAAATAAAATATAATATACATAAAATTTGATGAAATAATACGCCTTTATTTATTTAAACTTTATACTAAGTTAAACAGTATAAGCCATTTCTCACCTTCACGTAAATGATTTATTCGTTAAGTTTGTTGTCCAAGCTGAAAGTTAACGTCAACCTGCAGCGAGGCTTGAGGCGAGTTGCAGTGTTTGACATCCTGTTGTCCTCCTTATAACACGGTACAAAAATGGTTAAACATTAATATTAAAACACGCAATATATAAGAAAAATAATACTTCTAATATATTAGGAAAATAATAGTAGGTAATAATAGTTTGCCATTCTGTCGTTAAAGCCTATTTTATTTAAAAAGCGTTTAAAATTTGTACTGTATATTTTATATATTTGTGTAATTATAGTTAAATGACGTCAGAGTTATTTATCGTAAATATTCATATAACCATTACGGTAAGAACTAATAAGAAATATTGTCATAAAAAGAAATTAAACTATAGTCTATACCATACTTTAGTTTCACTCAGCTTTTTCTTGAAGAGATGAGGATGAAAGGCAAAAACGATTTAATATGTTTCAATACTTCATTGCATGTATTTAAAGTATTAATACACACGTAATAGCAAATATGGATGTAGGTAGTTGCATATTTGCTATTTTTATAAAATTCGCTCCATTTCATGTAACGTATCATGTTTACTCCGATAAAACTATTACGTTTTAAGTGACTTATAGTTTAAGCTTTTGTAACATTATTACACCTTGAAATTCTGAACTCTTCTACGCTACGTGAAACGAAGTTTCCACTTAAACCTTTCACGTCATCTTGACATACAGTAATTGTTTTGTAAACTTACTTTAAATGTTAAAAATTTGGTGAAACTAACCTAAGTTGCATGCAATCGTTAATTTATCCTTACTAACATTATAAATTCAAAAGTAAATCAGTACGTCTGTTGCGCTTTCACGCCAAACCTACAGAACCGATTTAAATGAAATTTGGTACACAGATAGTTTAGTTTCGAAAAGAACATAGGCTACTTTTCAAGGCGAAAAACGGACTGTAAGGGGTTTAAGGGGTTCCATCGGGATGAAAGTTTGTATGGAATTTACGTCACTTTTAAAGCTAGAAACATGAAACTTATTTTAAGACTTTTGAATGGATATACTAAATAAATAAGTCATTCTAAGTTTGTAATAATTTACATATTATTTTTGTCTAACAAGTTTATGTGTATTCAATGCATATTAAAATCCCACTGCTGGACAAACCTCAATGTTTGAAAGGATCAGGTCATTATCCACCACGCTGGCCGAGTGGAGATTAGGGTATTGCACATGTATTTAGAAAACTGGCTAGATTCTCTCAGATATGCCGATTTTATCCCATGTTTTCCCTCTCTGTAAGGTAATTTGTAATCATGTTCCAAATGATTAACATATGCGAATATCAGAGGTGCAAACTCAGGATATGAGTCCGTCTTAGCTTGCTAAGCGTGTATATACTATATATAATATATAATACCTCTATAACTGAGACAGGGAGTAAATTTTATATGCATAAACCTCTGTAACTGAAATAACGTTGTTTTGTTTGATCGCACCTTTATAACTGAAATAACCTGTCAATAACCTCTATCAATGGAAATGAGACAGATATTTCTCTATACCTCGATATCTAAGACACTGGGTAAGTGAAACTACATTGCAGGCCCCTTGTCTCACTTAACCAGGTTTCACTGTAATATTTAGTCTTTAGATACCATTCATATCTCACCTTCCACCGCTATTTGGCGTTTTCCCGTACTTTATATTAACTAGACATGGATAAACTAATGTATAAACTAAAATATCAACACTCAACAGACACTTCATAACCTACATACCTATTATTATCTATGTGAAGAAATCGAAATCGAAATCTAATCCTAGGAATACTAAACTTCACTCCACAGAATTCTGTCATATAAAAACTTTCTAATTCTACGAGTGAAATAAGTAACAACGCCAAAATTACGCTTACTAACCTTGTTATATTGGTTTTTGCCATTATCATATTATTTACGCTTAAATTTAATTTACAGCTAAGTTAATAAGCAAGTTTAGTTCCGAACAAAATATTAAAGTGATAACACGTTATTAAGTGCTTTACTTAACTAACTATTGGTATAATTTTGAATTTATTACTATGAGGAAACTTGTTTGTAGACTTTAATATATCTATGTATAATGTATATGTTTCCAATTTTGTCTACAAATTATTGTATAAATTGTTTTAATGGGTCCCGAGTTCGAAGACTGGATCACTCTTGAATAGTAACTGTTTTTTTTTACCACGATATTCTCAATTCTGAATGTGAGCGCAATCCAATTTATGATAGCTTTCAGACTTAGCAACAAAAAGTTGCCGCGGCAGCCATTAAAATGTGCTAGATTGTAGGATAGCATGTTGGCTGCGCGGCCAGAACGAGATTGCGACATATGTGATACTGCCGTCAGTATTCGCACACACGTCGGCACAGATAGATTAGATATTCTTTGAATAAAAAAAATATATCCCAGGCCATTGTTTTAGTCAATATGCCTTAGACTAAGTTGGCAGTATACACACATTTGCCTCGGATAGTATATAATATAGTTATTCTCTCTCACCTTAAGAGTCTAGTTGTTGTCCGATCGGAATGTTAAAGAAACGGAGAGTGACTCGTATCTACGAAACCTCTAGCGCCGTTTGTTTTTTTTTTAAACAATATAGTTCAAAAGCAATAAAAGAAAATTGCGATTTATGTAGGATGTAAATCCTAATAAGAAAGAATGCTTCAGTAGTACCTATCCAATGTAGGCATTCGCTATCCACCGGGATAGAACCTGTTACATTATCGCAGTTGTCAGAGGCAACCTTAGAGATTCTTTAGCTTCAATTTTTTATGATGAAGACGTGATAAATAGCGAGTAGGTGATATACAAAATAAAAGGCCTTCATAATTTGAATCTTTTATCTTATGTACTTCGCAGTAATATTCGTGCTTAAGTGAAGTTTTCTAGCGACGAAGTAATAATTGCTGGCAATGTTTCGTATCTAGAGCAAGTATTTTAAGTAGAAATCTACAATTTTAAAAATAAAATATTATCAAAAAAGCATTTATACTTTCTTGTTTAAGTTCGCACTTTTGAAAACACACTTTTAAAATAATTAGATTAAATCTATTTTTATACATTAATTTATATGTGTAGTTACTATTTCACATAAAATAATATATAAGTTATTATTATATACCCACATGTATATACTAGTAGTGCCAGTACGACTTCTGTCCATGTATATTATTATTAACAAACTAAAAGTGCCAACTAAAGCTTACTAGACATCTATACATATTTAAATAAAATTGAAGTGTCTGAATATAAACGGTACTATGAACAACAACCAATTTTTTATGTTTGTGTGTCGGTCTGCCTGTCTGTCTCTTTGTCCGGCTAATCTCTGAAAGAAGGCCAATTCTGACGGGACTTTCACTCGCAGATAGCTAATGTTAACTGTAACTGAAGCTACTTTTTTAAATTTTAATTTAATTTTATTACGGGACCGATTTTTGTGCTACAATCTTTAAATTTGCCAGGGAACACCTAGGCACGATTCCAAGTGAAGCCGAAGGTTCGTTAGTACTAACTAAAACCCAACGGAACCATCTTAACACGTAATCTGAAGAGGAATACGAAGAATCCTAAAAATTATGAATACCCTAGGAAAATAATTCCACAAATAATTTTTCAATGACAAAACCATTGAAGCCAGCTATCATCCAGCCGCAATATAAACTATCCCCATTACAGGAATGAGAGTTTAAGTCGGCAAATGCGAATGAGGCAGAACACCTCGGCATAACACGGCATTATTCATGAGGCTATTTATTTGTATTGCTTACTTACCTTATCTGGGTTCCTTTTACTATAGTAAATATAGTACCTACAGTTAATACTTATGTCCGGCCTATAGTTGAAATTCGACCGTATTTAGCCCTTTTTAACGTCCTAATGCTGGGTACAACAACGAATACTTCCTAGGTTTTCTCAGACATACAGGTCTCCTAACGATGTTTTCCTTCTCTTTAAAGCGTGTGGTAATTATGTCAGAAATTATTCGCACATGAAAATAGTAAAGGTGTGATACCCGGATTTGAACCCACTTTACTCGGTTAATTGAGCGATCGCGCTACCACTGGGTATGGTAGCCCAGTGGTAACCCGCTCGCTATAATAATTGTTGAAATGTAGAGTATTTGGACGTACGAAAATTATTATTTTAAGATATTTTTGCTTCTTGTTAAATATTTAATATTAAATAAAAAAAACTAATAAATAAAAATAGCGTTTATAACATCTTTTGCTTTTATTACTACCATATTTACAAAAATAAATCAAAATGAAACAGTAAAGTGTGAATGGAATGAAACAAATAAATAAAGTTATGGAAAAATAGATACAGAACATAAGACGACGAAACGTTCTTAACCAAACCTTTTTACAGTCTACTGCGTCGAAGTAAGAACTAAACTGCTTTACTCTGGCATCATGTAAACGAAAGCGAGGAGTCATTTGAATTGGCTCCAATAAATTAAGTACTAGCTTTGATGTAAAGGAAAATTTTATCAAGAGCTTTCGTTCATTTGATCGTCAAATATTAGTTAATGTTACTTTGCATGACTGTATTTGGTGAGCATTTATCAACTTCTTTTCTTAATTATAATAGACACTAGCGACTCACTCTTACTTCGCTCGGTTAGTTTTTTACAAACTTTGTTTTCTTTATTATTATTAAAAAAAACATACAAAAAAATTAGGCCAATAGGTTCGAGCCATTCTCGAGTTTAGCGCTTAGCCACATTCATTTTTATTATATAGAAGATATACATTGACAATTTCGTATATGCTATTTATATAATATTACATATAAATGGTTTTATATGTACGTATATTACAAAATATTCACTTAGATCGGATATTTGAAAATAAATACATAAACATATTTAAATATTTATTTAATAGAAAGATAAATACATAAAAACCTTAGAACAGCCTTACACAAAGCGCCATCTAACTCCGTAGTAAACTACGAGGCTGCGGTTTTACGGATACTAGATATTAAACAACTTTAAATACATATATTTATATATTATAAATATGTATACAACCATTCGTACTCATCACACTAATAAACGCAAGATTCGAACCAGCGACCTCTGACACAAAAAGTAATCGCTACAAACTGAGCCAAACGTGTCTTCAATGACTTTAATGATCAAAAAAATGTTTTAAAGTTTTAGTTTAAGGATAAAATTATTTATTCCGTTTTAATACGTTGTGTTTATTTTGTGTTTTGCAAAGTACTTCATAATTGAGAATTCTGCTAAGTCTAACCTAACTGAATCTACTTAGTTATTAGAAAACTTATAGGGTAAACTGGTATGACATCATTATATTCGCACAATGGCTGTTATAACCTACGTTCTATTCCACGGCGTTGCTTGACAGTCTCAAAATATCATGTCAGTTGCAAACCATACGTAAATCACGTTGAAGCTCTTGTGTAAATTAATTTGTGCCTTAAATACTAGTTTTAATACAGTATACGTGATTTTGAACTTTATTATAATTAGTTAAGGTTTATTTGGTTAAATAAGATTATTGGAACTACTTGGATATTTAATATTATTGATAGTTCAATTTTGCGAGAGTGCTTGGAAGTGTGGAAATTATAATAGCCGATTTAAAAACTGTTAAAAAAATGGCAAATATGTTTTAATATGAAATTTTTACATGAAGTATTAAATATTTTATCAATGTGTAAAGTAAAACTTTCATATTTTGATATAAATTTTATTTATATTAATTAACAAAATATAATAATTAACTTTACATATTATATTATTAAAAAAATCATTATTAATAATTACGAGTATATTATAATACACAATCAATCATACTCGTGGTTAGTTTTAAAGACTATCTAAAATTTTATATGCAATGTTTTTCAATGAAATTAAATTAACCAATATAATACGTGTGCGTGTGGGTGTGCGTGTATGTATGTGTGTGCGTATGCGTGTTTGTAATTACTTCACGCGAAATTTTTTCACATAAAAAGATTACTTGAAGTAGCATAAGTGAGTAGTATTAGATACCTGGACGACTCTGAAGAAAGTAAGGCTATAACATATATTTTTAGCTAAACAAAAACTTAATTCGTCTCATTATTTTAATGAGTTACTAATGTTAGATTTTACATAAATATAATTAAAATCACAATCAAAAACACGTTGCAAGCGACTCATTAGTAAATAATTTGTTATCATATACATCGTTGAACTTTACTTTGATTCATTGAATAAATCAATAGCCACATTAGTGGCATACTGCTGACAACGTAAATAAAATTATATTTTCTGTTTGTACAGCCAAAGTTATAGCTTTCTACTATACGTATATGAAATTATTATTAAAATATAAGAGAAATTAAGAGAGAGAAAGAGAGTGCCCACATGTTCCATGTATTTTAATCTATACACATTTTTGTTTAGTAAAATTATGAGTCTAACTGCACATTATCTAAATATTTTATAGAAAATATTATTCTAGTAGTCATTACTATCGATAGAGAGGTGGATTAGATATAATTGGATATAAGTGTAATATGATTAGATATAAGTTTTTTGAATTTTTGTGTGTCTATGATTGTGTCACAATAAAACCACTCAAAACAGATTTTCAACATAATATAACAGTGAAACCTGGTTAAGTGGGACCTGGATAAGTGAGAAACCTCCGTAACTGGAACTCATGCTGAGGTCCCAACACTTTGGACTGAATTACCCCTGTTAGTGGGACGAGCTAAGCCTCTATATCTGGGGTTTGTTCTTTCGATTTAACATCATAGTTACCTCTATAACTGAGACACGGAGTAAATTTTGTAACTGAGATAACATTGTTTTGTTTGATCGCACTTTTATAACTGAAATAACCTGTCAATAACCTCTATCAACGGAACTCTCTGTAAATGAGACAGATATTTATTTATACCTGGATATCTGAGACACTGGGTAAGTGAAATATCTCTATAAGTGAAACGACATTGCAGGTCTCTTGATGTCTCACTTAACCAGGTTTCATTGCATATGATACTTTTTACTACAGGAAAATATCTTTTTTTTTTTAGTAGTGGTAATATAGGTATACTAAGCGTTAAATTGTTCGTTAGTTTTGAATAGAAAGACACGGGCATAGTAGCACGTGATGATAAATATATGATATCTTTGTACATCAATAATTACTTAGCTTACATAGACTTGAAAAAGTTAATTATTAATATTAACTTTTAAGTTATTACACGTAATAATATAATTAACTCCCGATTTTCCTCTTAATTTATAATGATTTTAATTAAATATGACTGGAAGACATTAAGCAAATAAAGAGAATAATATATTGTTTAAGTATACCTACTAGGAAGCTCTTTACTATACTAAATATTTATACTTCATGTACACATAAAGACTCTGTGATGTAGTGGCAAGAATATGCTGCTGCAAATCCGGAGTTCCTAGGTTCGAGTTTCGAGGCAGGCAAATTTTGTTATTGAGTCTTTCTGCTCAGATCTAATCTTGAAAAGTTGATTGTGTTTTATGATTGTGAATTATCTAGTTTATATAAATATGTTGATGGCTAAAGTTTTGCAACGGTAGCTCAGATATATTTGTGTACGTGATTACTGATTATACTATATAATTTTAATATGAATTTGGATTTGGTTCCCGTAGAAGTCTCCCTTATGATTGTTGTAAAGCATTCGAAATATTAGGAGCCAAAATATGAAAAAATCCAAAAAAAAATATCATAACACTCAAGCTTGTTAAAAACTACAAAACAAAGAAAATATAAATTTGTTCATACATTTTAAAAAAGTAGGTACTGAAAATTAGACATACGAGTACTTATATCGTTTATACACATGAATTTGAAGATGTCACAACCCTAAACAAGATAATGTTATGGCATAACATTGTCAAGTCGTCAAATTAAACTTGTTATTCGAATCGAAATTATTTTACGGCATAATAAATTTTATAATGATATACAATTAAGTTAATAATTCCTTGTCTTAACTTGTATACGTTTGAACAAAGTTATTACATCGTGAACAAAGTGAAACGTCAAAGAGCCATTCTTAGATTAATCTCATTATGAACGTAATTATTATTAAGTAGATACTTGGTCTTCAAGTTTTCTCTGCAGATATATCTAATGTAAGACAAGTTTTAATCTATATATGTAATAAAATTGTAACAGAGTCCAATTTTTTTAATGCTATACTTGCTGCACCAGCATTCGCGGGTTCGAGTCCCGCTGGGGGCATACAATTATTGAGCATGAATGTTTTTACTACAGTCATGGGTATATTATAATATGTACTTGTTTAAAGTTATATATTATGTAGTATATCCACTATATGGTATAACGTACGTAACACAAGCCTCGTAACTTAACACGGAACTAAATAGCGCTGCGTGTAACAATGTCCCAACATATTTATTATATTTATTATTATTTATGTATTTATTTTTATCGATACAGAGGCCTAATCTAGTTGTCTGTGTAAATTTTGATAAAATTTAGTACGATCATAGCTTGTTATCCAAGTCAATATAATAGGATACGTTTTAATGCCGGAAAATATCAAACATCAAAGAAATGTATACTTACGTACAGGAGCGGAGCGAGGGTTTGTCGCTATTATAAGAATTGAGTACTATGTAATTAGACAGTATAGAATATATTTTTTTACCTAATATGTAAAAATAAAAACTTTATTTATATAATATATTTATAGTAATATATATGTATTTAAACTAATACATGTAATACTACCTGGTATTAAACTAAACTAAACTATCTGGTAACTATCTGGTATCCGTAACATAAGCTTCCTTCGTAGCTTACCACGGAACTAAATGGTGTTGTGTGTAATAATGTCCCAACATATTTATTTATTTATTTATATATTATACTATAATATGCTTCATATACACAATATTTATTTAATCTATTTTTAACATAATAAAGTACATATTCACATAAAGTATGTTATATTTGTTTGTAGTTAGAATAATTCAAACACTAAAATCGTATAAGGTAAATGAAATTTAAATAAAATTGGCCGATCACTAAACTCACTCAATATACCTGATTCTATAATTACTTACGCTCGAAGTTTTTACTTTCAGAGCTTGCTTTTCCAAGCCTGAAATTAAATCGGCCGTGTAATTTACATTTTAATATGGCGAGGGACTTACCTGTAGTAAAACTAATTTATGCTATCGAACAACATTACTGTTTATTGAAACACTCTCGTTTTTATGTAGAACGTGCTAAGTAGATGAGAAGTCCAATGAAGTTGAATTTATTTTCCACTTTTTTATATATTAACAAATATTTGTGATGTGTTATGGATTAAATTTTAAATACCTATAGGGAATAAAGTTTATACCTATAGGGAATAAAGTAAAACATTATTACTTTGTTATTTAGATCACCTGTATTTTAATAAGAATTATTATTAAATAATTTTATTTATTTTTAAGTAATATTACAATATTTTAAGAAAATTCATTTTCACGTACGAATATTTCGAAATAATACAAGAGTTTTATTATAAGAACTTCTTTTAAAAATGTGAAAGTACTCTGTCGCTTAGTTTGTCTGTTACCTTTTCATACATACTTAAGTAAGAGATAGATAGAGATCCTAAGAAAGTCATAGAATAGTTTTTGTACCGAAGATCATCCCTTAAGACGGTGACAAGGGGGATGAATTAAAAATGTCTCTGATGAATTTAGCCTAGCTATGTAGATTCTTTTTTGAAATTTGAAATTTAACCGACCTCATTATTAAATATTTAAATATATTACGTATATTTTTAATTTTTTTCGTTGTAATTAGTATTTATCATCATTTCTCTATGATATATTCACTAAATAACAAAAAAGATAAACGACGCTCATATTAAAAGTACGTCTTGATGACAAACACAAGAAAATTAATAAGTGATTGTGATAAATTGAGTGAGTAAAGCAATTTGTTTACTGTTCAATCTATTTAAATTGGGGACGACATTATATAAATAATAAATGAGGGAATGTTTTTTATCAAAATACTCGTTTTTCTCATAAAAATACGTTCTGAGACTCAGTTTTAATATTTCCCGTAAAATAATTAGAATATAAATGTATATGCATACTTGTCTTTGTTCCTGGCGTTGCTAAAGAATTTATTTAATAAAATTTTCTTCATATACAACATTTCTGACATTATTTATATCAGAAACTAATATGTTTATTTTGTTGAACCATAAGCCCCATCAATGACCATTGACAATGGATGATGGAAGTATACACATTATATATCTACGCCACTTAACTTATGGATTGTTTTTGAGACTGGCCTACCAATTGTTATAAAACATCACGTTTTTCGCTGTTTTAATAGATACAGATCTATACTTGAACGTATTCGATACTTGTTACCGCTCAAGTAGTACATATTTACTATAAAATTTAAAAGATAATACAATATAGCCTTAGCCTATAGCACTTCGATAATCGTAAGGTAATATTTAAAAAGTTCCATTAAAATCTGTTGGATGGTTTTGTATGATATATAATTAGTAAAGTATAAATATAAACGGTAGACAGTGGTAGTCCAGCGGTAACGCGTCGCTTGGATAACCGAGTGATGTGGGTTCAAATCCGGGTCTCGCACCTCTGATATTTTCATGTGACGTGCTGAGGGAGGCCCGTGCCCAGCAGTGGGACGTTAAAAAGGGCTAATGATGATGATGATGAAATATAAACGTGTATATATACGTGTATATATACGATGTACATAATATATGTAGGTATATGTGTAGTCTATCTTTTTCAAAGGCAACTAATTTTTGTAGTGCGTATAAAATGGGACTTAAAATTAAAAAAATGAATGATATTACTAGGTATTTCAGATACCATTTAATTCTATTACGGAGTGACTTCTCGAGACCGTGGCTTAAGTTGAAGCCAGCACACGTACGTCGGATTACGTTTCAAAGTAGTTCTTTTCAACGCTCCGACTTGTTATGTGCGGCAAAATGAAATAAGGTAACTTTATCTAAACTGCGCTTAGTTAAAATTAATCTAAAAAATTTTCATCAAATCATAACAATTTTATGTATTTACTAGAGACTTTTTACTATTCTCAAAAATTTGATATTTTCCTGTAGTAAAAAGTAATATATACGTAAACCCGAATAACTATAACTAGCTATCACTATACCAAATTTAAACAAAATCCATCGAGTAGTTTTCTAGTGATGCGTTTACAGACAGACTAAACTTCAAAAAACTATAGATTTGACCTATATATCAGTATTGTAAAGAATCGACTTTGTTAAAAATACTTTTTTAAATATAAGCTAGAGTTGGTGGCTTCAGAAAAAATATGACTAAACGTTAGAGTATGAGTCAGTATATATTACTTCAAAATGCTGATTTCTTCCTCGTGGTTGGCAACCAATTTATACATTTCAGATTTTGATGTAACTAAAATTATATGAAAATACTTCTAACATATCTATCTCAACTTTGGCAGAGTTAAGAGAGATAATAGAAGTGTTTATTTTGATGATGTGTTAATATGAAAATAATTATACTAAGTAAATACTCCTTATTATACACTAACCTATAAATGGTATTACTCGTAGTTCAAAAAGTAATAAAACAAATATTTTTAAAATCTATAAGGCCTTTTAGGTAAAACATTTATTTTATAGTTCCTGATTGTGAATATTTAAGCTAGAAATGAGGTTTAAATCCATAATTTTAATCAAGTTAAATGTTATACCTACTTTAAAAACTTACAGTAGCTATTCACTTATACTATAGATAACGCAAATACATTCGGCTTAAGTATCGAAAGAGAAAATCCTCATTTACGAGTATAGTTAGGCCGAAATACTGTTAAGTCTGGCTCGAAAGTTAGTTAGTAAATTATATTTCCCGATCTGCGATTTTAAGGCAATTTAATTAAGTTTGCAGTACCCGGATTTATTATCATAAAATCTCGAGTGGTGATAAACTTGCGGTGGTGACTTGAACGATAAAGACCCCGACTTGCGGTGAATAAAATTTAGATGGACCGTGTGATATTTATTAAATTTCCGCTAAGAGTTTATAAGATTTTTATAATATTATTTTTTTTAACTAGATTTTGCCCGTGGCATCGCTCGCTACATAATTAATCTTATTTAATACTATATGACAATAGCATTAGTAATCATTGTTTAATTGGTCTATCAGTTACCAGTGTTAGTAAAGGGAGGTTAAGTTTGTGTAGAGGAATAGACAGATTGATCGATTTTAATGTTATATTTTTGGATTTTGGTTCTTACATATACTACTTTAATATAAAAATATTATGTTTAAGGTATGATGATACTACAGAGTCAGTTTTCTAAATTTAGTGTTATTGTTAAGACTTAGTTACAAATGTGATGGACTGTGAAGTTTTCTAATTAAGTAAGTGGTCATATATACGATTTTCTTATAAAAATGTTTAAAATTACACTATAAATAAAATGAAATATGATAAAATGATCTAAAGTATATATAATAGAGTATAGAGCGAAATAGATAATAACATTTTTAAACCATTTTATAAA
Source organism: Boloria selene (assembly GCA_905231865.2). Taxonomy (NCBI): domain Eukaryota; kingdom Metazoa; phylum Arthropoda; class Insecta; order Lepidoptera; family Nymphalidae; genus Boloria; species Boloria selene. The sequence continues at coordinate 9,931,588 of HG993147.1, forward strand.
TAAGCTGTAAAAAATATTCGAGCAACATCTTAAACAATGAAATAAAACGTAAGAGAGAGATTGTTAAAGTTGCCTCTGAAAAATAACTATGAAACAAAAGTATTTCACTTTTCAGTGGAGTACAGAAATCCTCTCTTAAGAAGAGGTTTAAAACTAAGCTGACAATATTTCAACGTAGTTATTCAAACAGTTTTCCTTTCACCTCGGGACAAGTATGACTTTATATAAAGTGGAATTTCATAAAATTTCATTATGCTTAAAAATAATAAGATAAATTATTTATAGAATATTCTATATTTTTTCCTTGCTGACATATTTATACAAACAAATGCAATAATTTAGACCTTATATTATTATTATTAGATACTACTCTTTCTTTTTGTTGTTTACGGCTTTGGCGGCGTCGATTTTGATGAAATTTGTTGTAAATGTAATGGAACTGTAAAAAGGCAGGTAATTCTTGTAGTGTATAACTATTTTTTAAGCTAAGCAAGTATTATGAAAGTTTTGTAATCATGTGAAAAAGGCAGTTGGTGCATATATTTTGTTTTTAATTATTAACAATTATTTCTACATTGGTTTATTAACCTATTAATAAAAAATATTTTTGATGATTAAAATATATATTTAAGACAACTTGGTTTGGTCGGATTCGTCTCAAGATATATTTTATTTATTTGTAGCGGAACCCTTATTCTTTTTCTAAAACAAAAGTAGCCTTAGTTACTCTTTATAACAATAGCTATCTGCCAAGGAAAGTTCCATCAAAATCAATATAACGGTTTCAGAAATTTGCGCAGAAAAATAAACAGGCTGACAGACAGAAAAAAATTGAAAGTTGCGTTTTTCTTATAATTACAGATGCATTTACTAGAGAAATTTCATTTTTTTATCTATATGTACGTATATGTGTATAGGATTATTTGTGTAGAAGATTTTAAATGTAAGAAGCAAAAAGGTATCTATGAGGCTTTATCGAATCGTGAGCGTGTGTTGTTGAAACAAAATTATTTAAAGATTAATTATTTTTAGTAAAACTTATTTTAAAATAAAACGTATATAGTGGTTGTTATTACCATAATGTAAAAGTTTATAGAAATAAAATTAGGGTGAAGTTAATAATCGTTTACCAAAAGGGCAAGTATTAATTTGATTAGCATCTAGGCTAAGACTAAAAAGTCTGTAGAAGTGTTTGGTTTGTAAACTTAATTTAAAAAAGCTGTTTAATAATATTACTTTTGAGTTTGGCCGTTGATAGTTATTAGAATTTAGATAGATCGAATAGTTTATTTAGTGATTATTAAATATTCTTTATCATTTCGATACAAATCTATGTCTTTAAAATTAAACTTTTCATCTGTATTTAAAATTTAATCCATAACACATCACAAATATTTGTTAATATATAAAAAAGTGGAAAATAAATTCAACTTCATTGGACTTCTCATCTACTTAGCACGTTCTACATAAAAACGAGAGTGTTTCAATAAACAGTAATGTTGTTCGATAGCATAAATTAGTTTTACTACAGGTAAGTCCCTCGCCATATTAAATTATACCATACTTAGATTTTTCAGCGCAATAACTATTCAAATCCTGCAAACCCATGCAGCTCTATAAAAATCTAATATTGTAAGATCTTATAAGACTCAATTTATTTAAAATCAGGCTCGCCATCGTTCGGATCGGATCAGTTCGGTTTCAATTTTCAATATGAACTAAAAATATATACCATATATTTTCGATATATCTATACGAAGATATAAATTACATATTTTGAATTACTTTTTCATTATACATTATAATGTAATATTTATACATTGTAAAATTCGATATTTAATTTGTCGAATCTAAATCTCCAATGAAATATTTGAAAATAAACTGTAATGTGGTTACAAATCATTAAAGAATAAACAAATCGTTAAAAATATTTAATTTTTTAATGTTAGTACCGTATATATACTTTCATATGTATTTAATGAAAAGCTTTAATTTGAAATTAAAAACAGGCACTTAAATTTATTCGCAACAACTTCGTATTTTTAGTATACGATCTATCAAATGTAAGTTTTGAAATTGATTTTTTACCGAAAATATTTGAAATTTAACAGTAATTAGTAGTAGTAGATTATTGAGAATGTTATTAAGTTACAGAATCAACATTTTACATTTTTAAGGCTTAGCTTCTAATAATAATCATCACGTATTGGAAGTGATAGAATAATGTATGTACTTACTACTATCATACTTTATGCTGTCATAATCAATACCAATATTATAAAGCTCAAGAGTTTGTTTGTTTGTTTGAACGCGCTAATCTCAGGAACTACTGGTCCAAATTGAAAAATTCTTTTTGTCTATATATGTATGATAGTCCGTTTATCGAGGAAGGCTATATAACATCACGCTATGACCAATAGAAGCGGAGCATCAATGAAAAATGTTGCGAAAACAGGAGAAAAATATTTCTCTTGAGAGCTTTTTCTTTTTCTTCTGTACGCTGCGTAAACGGTTAAAGTTATGCAAAAATCATGTATGATGGAAATCTATCCTTTTTAGTTTGACTCGCTGAACGCGAGTGAAGCCGCTGGTTTAAACATTTTTTAAAGTTAATAAAACATTTTTAAATCGGTTTAAATCTCAATGGAAGCTATGGAATATCAAAACTAAACAGGTTTACGAATTAGCTATTTGAATATGAATAGTCATCATTTAACATTGCGGTTCATTAAGTTTGCGCAAGATGTACGAATAAGATTTGGAACAGGTGTTCTTAAAGTAAAGCCTGCATACATTTTTATGTAGGTATTATAGGAAAAAATGATTTACCTAATGTTTTTAATATATATGTAATTAATAAACCTTTGGTAAATCAACTCGTTAATATGATTCAAATACCCAAAATATATCTAATGAATTCTACTGAATTTAACGTTTATAAATAGTGTACATTTAATTAATTTCATACCAATAGTCCAAATCTATATTTAAAAACGTGTGTTTAAATAACATTTATCAATATATGATTTTGAGCGCATTATATCTGTAAATATTAAGTTAAAATTTAATAGAATTCTGTCAGTGTCAGTAAATTCTGTGAACTAATTTTGATATCCTTTGATAGTAACTAACATAGATATTTCATCATCACCATCCCTTTTTAACGTCCCACTGCTGGGCACGGGCCTCCCTCAGTACGAGGGGGATCAGGCCATAGTCCACCGCGCTCGCCTAGTGCGTGTTGGCGAACTTCACATGTCTTTCGAAAACTTGTTAGTTTTTCTCAGACATGCAGGATCTTTTCCAATCATGATAGAAATGATTCGCACATGTAAATATCAGAGGTGCGAGACCCGGATTTGAACCCGCATCACTCGGTTATCCAAGCGAGCGCATTTTTTTTCCTATAAAAACTATACTAAAACTCTTCGATTTCTTTGCGGGTTTATTTTATTTTTCGTTCCCAAATAAGTTGGAAAACTTACTTTTATTTATAATGTAAAATATTTGCGTAAATCTAAGATAATATTTAATAGATTTGTATTAATTTTCTTTCTTTTCTTCTTCTTCTTTTCTATTTTATAGAAATACCAATGTTCCTTTCTTTTATACGAGTATTACCACAAATCTACAATTTCAAAGCAATAGATCTAATAAAATCTTGACATTCCCTGACTTAGTCCTTAGGAATTGAAACTGTTCTTAGATGCATTCCGCGTCTAAATTACGTATATAGAATGTAAGATACGAAAGCAAATATATTTGACTGAGGTTATTTAGTCCACAGTGATATAATTAAGTTCCCTTACACCCGAAGTTCTTATTAAGAAGAAGCTATTCATTCTCTCGTTACTCGGGTTCATACCTATGTTTTCATCTATTTGCGGATTTTTGTTTGAAATAAAAGAAGACAGACTGACATTTTAATATTTTTTTCTTAAATATATAACTTTCATATACATTTTGATGACACGTTTGGCTCAGGGCAGCTGCTTGCTGTGCGGTCGCGAGTTCGAGCCCCCGCTGGGGGCATTAATTTATCTGATGAGCACAAAAGATTGTACTCCAGTCGTCTATAATGTGTATTTATTTAAAGTTACATATAATGTGTAGTGTATCAACTAGTCGGTATCCATAGCATGACTCGTAGCTAGATATGGAGCTAGATGGTGTTGTGCGTTAATTAACCTATAAATTATTATTGTTATTATAATTGTCTGAATGTCTCAATTTTGATAATAGTAGTCAACCCTTTCTATGTAGAAAATAAAAACTATACATGTTATATGAAAACCTTATAAAAATCATTTTATTACGCACATAAATAATGTGGAACCCCGTTCTGTTTTAGTCGTACAAAGTAAGAAAAGAAATTCCTCTCTGTTGCTGACATATTTTTCTCAGCTGCATTTTTTTGTTTGTGTCTGTCCCCAAAGAATAACGTAGTAGGGAATGTCCTTTGTGCTTCGCGTAATAAAATCTGCGACCACAGAAGACTTTACAATGGAAGTAATATATGTATGAGTTCTGTTACTACATGAGTTGAACTTAATTAATCTATGCTAATATTATATAGCTGAAGAGTTGTTTGTTTGGTTCTGTTTGTTTGGTTAAACGAGCTAATCTCAGGAACTACTGGTCCGAATTGAAAAATTCTTTTTGTGTTGGATAGTCCGTTTATCGAGAAAGGCTATATTTTATCATGTTACGACCAATAGGAGCGGAGCATCAATGAAAAATGTTGCAAAAACGGGAGAAAAATACTTCTTATGATTTTCAGCGTTTAGAACGCGAGCGGAGCCGCGGGAAAGGCTAGTTTACAATAAAACAATGTACCTATGTCCTTGCCAACAACACCTTATATTTTCAACAATTTATATCCAAACCATCTCAACGGCAGGTCTACTGAAGCAGACCAAACAACTATGAAGTTGCTTCAACGATCTACAATACGATTCAAGGTCTTATTATAAATATATAGAATCTACTAATTATATAAATAATCTATCCGATTCACACTCGACCGATTTTTTTTATTGTATTTTCTACTGACGTATTTCCCTTGTCTATCTGTAATTATTATTATTTTCTTAGTATTATTACAGAATATATAATATACGTATAATATGATCAGTTTTTGTTTATTAATTTATAATAACCAGTACTAGGGCAACAGAGCTTCACTTCTTTTTTGCTATTTTTTTCTAAAAATGTAGTTTTATTTTTCAGGATGAAAAATGTGGATTAACTTAAAAACCAAAATCAAAGTAATCATCAAACATATATATTAAAATAAAAATATTACAGTAGTTTGAGTTCTAGAAAACCAAACAGTCAATTAGTTTGATGCCATATCGCATAGTAGCTTGTTCTGAGAAAATGCCCGTCGACTGTCCCTTGGTCCCTTTAGTAGCTGTAACTTTTCTTTCTTGTCACCGATATTTTATTCGTCTATAATTTACTGAGAATAGACCGAGAGGCCACAGCTCAATACAGCATCTTATTGCACAGGGGACCAAACGTAATTTTATTTTATAATAACAATATTTTATTGACTGACATCTGTTGTATAATGTGTTTTTATAGATTACTAGCAAAACCAGCTCGCTTCGCGTAAATTAATATAAATTAAACGGTTTGTATAATTTTCTTATAAAATTAAAGTGTCTAAATTATTCCCTGTAACATTAGCTATTTGCGAGTGAAAGTCCCTTCAAAATCGGTTCAGCCGTTTCAGAGATTAGCCGGAACAAACAGACAAACAGGCAAAAATTTTAAAAATTGTTTTTATGATGTAAATATCGTATATACTTCCATAATCATTTAGTAAAAGCTGGTCATTTGAAATTAAAAACAAATACTTTAATTTTATTTATATGTACCTACTGATATTCTTGCAAATCATAGTTATATATAGATTTCACGCAATTTTGTAAGATTAAAAATAAATGAGGTACGTCTTATACTACATACTTATCAATATACAGGTATTTTCTTTCATTAAACCGTCAGTAACATCGAACCCTTGCAAATTTCATGAAAATTAAGTAAAAACATATTGAACCTTAGAATAACGGCATAAGTTTTAAAATGGATTGTTCGACTTTTGTAATCACTATTTGTTTTATGAACGCTGTACATGTAGAGGTAAATTTTATGGCTTGGGTGTTCTAAGATTCAAGGTTCTAATCCTTAAATTTCAAGATAACATAAGCTTAACGCAGAATTGTAATTAATTTTCACCGAACGTAAGATTTATTTTCGACCCTTGGTTTAATGAAACTTTATATTATAGTAACCTTGTCGGTTACTTGGATAGTTTTAATCTTGGGCTTAAATCCTCTAAGATACCTTTACCCGAAGACGTGTAATAGAAGATAAAAACAATTTATTACTTTATGTGTGTGGAGTGAAAATAATATATATCCTTCATTTTCAGTATAGGCATAAATTAATTTATAAATTCATATATTTTGTTATATTATGTTTAAACTGATGAACTCTTTATAAGAAATTGGTGAACTGCTTAGTGAACATTTTTATTTTATATTTATTTATAACATTTAAAAACTGATTAACTACTAGCATTTCCCGCGGCGTCGCACGCGTTCTAAAGACCGGAAACCAATTTTTTTCTGAGTCGCGCGGTATGGTACCTCGCATAACTAACGCCCGTACTTCCCGTTTCTGCAACATTTTTCATTGATGCTCCGCTCCTATTGGTTGCAGCGTGATGTAATATAGCCTTCCTCGATAAACGGACTATCCAACACAAAAAGAATTTTTCAATTCGGACTAGTAGTTTCTGAGATTAGCGCGTTTAACCAAACAAACAAGCAAACTTTTCAGCTATGTAATATTAGTATATATTTATATTTAAAACTTTAAGCTTTCCGTCTGGGTGATGTCAGCAACGTAAACGACGGGCAATCAAACTGAAATACATATACATCATGAGATCAAATAGTGCACATGTAAGCGCTGATCGAAGATCGAAATGCACTTTTTATATCTGTCAATCTCATACTCCTGTAGAACAACAACGCATACGATTAGTGTCAGATTAGGACCAAAGTTAATTTACATTTATTACAACTTTATAATAATGCTTTTAACTTCCGTTTCACAATGTTGTTTCGCAATGAAATCCAAAACTAACACTTCGATCTTAATGATTCTTCAGTATGTTATTTTTCTCAAAAGATAGTCATAGGATAGTAATGTGGTTATTTTTTTAAATGGATACCTTAAAGATTTATACGTTTTGACAGGTATTCTGCAGAGAACTTGAGATATGACAGCTTTTAGCTACATATTCTCCCCCCACCAAAAGAAAAATATAAGTGAGCCACAGTAACGCGTAACAGGGGTCTAGGAGATAAAAATATTATGGCATTTTATGGGTATTTAATGAAATAAAAAACACATTTTAAGCAAAGAATTAGAATTTATGCTCTAAAATATACGCGAAAATGGTTCCAATCAAACTCCTCGGCACAATTCGGGTTAAAAGATTAATCCTTCCCCAAACAATAATACATCGAATTGAAGCGCAAACATTCGTATCAAAACAAAACTTTCACGCGCGTATTACAAACAACAATTATTTTTACTTTACTTAACTTACTCTACAATGAACTACTGGTCCGAATTAAAAAAAAATCTTTTTGTGATGGATAGTCCGTTTATTGAGTAAGGCTAAAGGCTATATTACATCACGCTACGACCAATAGGAGCGGAGCATCAATGAAAAATGTTGCAAAAACAGGAGAAAAATATTTCTTTTGATTTTCAGCCTTTAGAACGCGAGCGAAGCCGCGGGAAATGCTAGTAATTAATATTTTATTAGATTTACATGAATATTTGATATCTAAATAAAACTTACTATCTTATTATTATTTTTCTAATTTTTTCCAACATTTGAACGGTTAGGCATCAGATATTATTTAATATGTCCATTGCACTTCCCTCGAGAACACTTTCACGACATTCAGTGGATAACATTTTACACCTAAGCATAGCCAGAGTGGGTTAACACAGTAAGTGATAAATACATTTTATTGTAATGTTTAACTGCGTCGGTGCTGGGTTTTTGTCCTGGGTCGGGCCAAGTTTAGTTATTAACTGCCAGTTTCTATAACCTATCTATCGATAGACCGGTAGATACTTTCATACGATTTTGACAGGTTGTAACTTTTAATGTGTCAAAATAGTATGAAAGTAAGTACCGGTCTATCGGTAGATAGGTTATAGAAACTGGCAGTGAGTCTTACTGTTTCGTAAGCCACATTAACAGCCCGTAGTTGGGAAGTTGGCGGTGTTACACCCCCGTGCCTCGGAGAGCACGTAAAGCCGTCGGTCCTCCACTTAATTTTAAAATTTAATGGCTTACTATTTTAAAAATAACATAACACTGCATAAGTATTTCTTATACTTAGTATTTTTTTTCTTCAAATAATCGTAACTGAATAAATAAGATTGATTGTTATTTTGCTTGTTTTAATTTTATTGCGTTTGCGTTTCTACCAGTACCAAAGAAGTTTTACTTTAACAGGGAAAAGATTACACGTATTTTTTTTATTTAAGAAGATTTCGGAAAACCAAGTATCTTATCAGTATTAGATAGTAGCTTTAGAGTTAACTTTGTTACTAACAGACTATGTTGCGACTATAACCGCAATGCATCGACAACTCAATCTCGCTGGCAAGTACCTTTTGAATAAACTATACCCTTTTAACTCGAAACTTTACTCACATAACTTTTACAAACAAACAGCTGTTATGAAAAGTAAGTATATAAAAGAAATTTTTTATATAAGAACAATACCCGTAATAATAAATAAGCCAAAAAATGTTTCTAATAATAGTAATGTACTCTTTTTCACTTAAAACTAAAAAACTAACTTAATTTTGTGTACTCTAACGCGAAAATCACACTCTATGCCTAATGCCACTATACCAGTGAGGCGTATGAAATATTGGTAAAGTCTTGTATAATTAACAATGGTTCAATATCTGCGGCTTAGAACAGGCGTACAAATATTTATTATAAACAAATGTTTACTTAACCTAGTTATTCTCCACAGCAATTTTGATTCTATATTAAAAAATTCAACATTAATAAATTATACTGCTATGAAAAACAGGCACCATTGATTTTTATCTATATCTTCATACAGGAAACGCCAGGAGTCATAGTATTATGTGTGAAACATAAACTATTTTTGTATGTATATGAAAAAGAACAAATCTTTTCGCCTTATATTATTAAAAACATTATGTGGCTGGAGGTCACAGCCATTACTCCTTCCTTTTCCATATACATCACCGCCTTAAAATGTTTGTTATTCCCGTGGCGCGTTTCACATTTGCTTCTATGTCCCTGTACCTATAAATTTATACGGATTTCAGTACAGCCGCGTTAACTGCGGCAGGCAATAACCTGTCTTCCTACTGATTTACGTCACATGCCATCAACCCAGAAAATTCTAGCGGAGTTTTAACAGAATTTCAAGATTATTTTGAACTAGTATTTTCCTGCTCTTTTGCTCAGGACTATTCATGTCCATGATTATTACATATATATAAATAAAATTGAAGTGTCTATTTTTAATTTCTAGCTTTACACTATATACGAATATATATGAAAGTTTATACATTACATACATCAAAAAAATATATTTTTAATTATTTTTTTGTGTCTGTTTGTTCGGGCTAATCTCTAAAATGGTTGGACCGATTTTGACGGGACTTTCACTAGCAGATAGACAATGTTGTAATGAGGAACCTACGTTACTTTATTTAATTATGAAATTATAAAAACTGTTTAATTTATTTAAGCTTACGCCCAGCGAAGCGGGCTGGGTTTACTAGTAACTTAATAAAATGTCGATGCCTTTGTATACGTTCGTATATACAAGTAAACCAGCCTCGAATCATCTTCAAATTTTCGATGCAAAGCGTCAATTACGCAAAGATAGACCAAAGCCCCACTTTACCAACGTAGAAGTGCTCAGGCAGTACTGCCTCACACGTAATCGGATATTTAATACAAACTTCAAACTAGTGATCCACAAAAGGGCTCAAGTTAGAAATAATAGGGTCCGTCCAGTATATAAGCTTCAATCAGTATTTTCAATATGTTATAGTATCGGATTAAAAATTCGTTGAAATATAAGAATTTGATATGTAAATGTGTCAAATTTTTCCACGATCCACTTATTCTTTCGTTATGTTTTCAACGAATAAATAAAGTACTAAGTTGGAACCTAAAACACAGCACTATCTTGTTTCATGAGCTACGAAGAATTGAAGTATGTGTTACGAATACCAGATAGACCAAATGACTGGTGTATAAACATTCGTGCTTATCACAGAAGTGATTGCTCCCAGCGGGACTCGAACATGCGACTGCTGGTAGTGCAAATTAGGCCAAACATTTCTTCGTCAAATATCGACAGCATACAGATGATGATAATAGCTGATTCAGCAAAGGCTATTCTGTCATATGATTTACTAAAATCACGATTACAAATTGAGGGGTGGGGGTAGGAAGGTAATAAATTCTTTACCATTTCATCATATCTCTACCAAATAAACAAAAAAAATTAAAATCGGTCAGTCCTTCTAGGATAAGTGTATATATGTATGTACAATGTACATATGTATATAATAGAATATGATTTCCTTAGCCATCTACTGTAATATGATTTTTGAGTTGGTAAATGCATTTACGCATACAACCTGCATACATAAAAGTTGTTGTTGGACTCATTGGCTAGAAAAATTTGTACTACCCACTAATACTACAGAATCTTTCTCATATATCTTTCATATATATACCATTCAATAGAAAATTAAACGAAATTTTATTATTATTTGATTTGGACTGAAAAATTAGATTTTATCACTAAATTTTCAACTTAAAAAGTTGGTTTCATTTGCTAGCGGAAAATATGTATTGCTTTAGTACTTTTTCATTCGACTACGTCAAATAACAAATAAACACTTCGCCAATGCAATTAATCAATGAAAGAGCTATGTTCGCAGAACACAATAAAGCGGCATCGTATTATTAAACAAAGAAAAATACAGGAATTTTTCAATCGCTTCCCGTATAAAATTTTTAGTATAATTTTTTCTATTTGATTTTATTCATAACTACTTATTTACTTTTAATTTACTTATTCGCAGTGCTTTAGTTGTTTTTTGTTACCATTGCGGGATGAATATCAATCAAACTAAACTAGCTACTTCCTTTTGTATTGTTAATTTGATTATTTTTAACTATATTGTTATTTAGTTTTTTATCAATTAAATTAAATTTAATTTAATAAAATATTATATTATTATTATATATTTATTATATTATTAATTGATTATATTATTGTTTAATATTAATTTATTATATTATTGTTTAATATTAATTTATTATATTATTGTTTAATATTAATTTATTATATTATTGTTTAAGGTCTGAATAAAAGGCTTATTTATTTTTATTAAATTTTTTAATTGATGTATAATTTTAAAAGTGAAATAAATAAATATGTTGAGCATTACCACACAGCACTACTTAGTCATAAATGAAACGTGGTTGTACAATAACGTTAGTAACCATATGTGATGAATTAAAATATTTTTATGCCATAGGTATCGGTAACTATACCGAAATAAAAATTATATCGTAGTATAAGCTATTAACACAACATACACAAGTTTGTTTGTACTAAAATAAATAGCTTCTAGAAGTTTGGTGGCTGTTTTACACCATAAAGTTTCTCCTGGAAATATGTCTCATATAAATATGATCCTAATCATAATGGGACGTCGCTAAGACATAATTTAAATCAACCAAATTAGATATTTAATATTAGCGATAAGAACCCCTACTTTGCTCGGTAAAATGAGATTTTTATTATTTAAGCTAATTATTTTTTATTTTAAAAAACTAAGACTTAATAAAACATCAGAGCTGTAAAAACAGTCCAGCCATTCGGAGATTAGCCGAATCAAACAGACAGACATACATTTTTTTTTCTAAGTGTACTCTATATAATTTTATAAGAATTTAGTAAAAAGTTGTTAATTTGTTGTTACAAAAAGATACTTCACGTTTGTTTATTTGTATAGATGTTCAAAAATAATAGGTACGGAGATACAAAAAATAATAATAATAGTTTATTAGCTAATCTCCAGATTACAAAAACCAAGTACGCTCTTGATCTTGCTATTATTTTATTGTATGAGTAAATATTAAGAGTTTATTTACTTATACGTTTCTAATTCTTGTACATATTTTTCTCGTTAATATTTTACTAGTGAAGCATTTTGTTGGGTTTTATTATTTGTTCCATTCCTATTTCCTATTATAAAAATATAAATGTAAAAGTTTGTGAGAACTTTACTTTTTCACGGCTGAACTAATCTTGATGAATTTTTATACAGAGATAGATTATTATAGACGGTAACGGTTTTTGTCACGGAAAATTGTATGGTTCCCGTGGGAAAGACTTGTTATTGTTTATCACTAGGAACTAAACCTAGTGAAGCGATTGCATTAGTAATAATAATATGTATGAAAAATTATAATTATCTCAAATAAGCGTTTTCCACGCCTGCGATCACCTAGTTCCATTGCATACATGTTAAACTTAGTAATATGTACATGTTTTCCTATTTCTTTCTATTTATAAATTATAAAATAATAGTAACAAACATACATCATATAAAACATATATCCTTACTAATTTGTGCGTTTATGATATTAAAAAGATATAATAATGTTGATAAGTAAGTATAACTATGGAAAAACAAAAGAGTTTTCTTTTTATTATCCTTGTGATTTTGTATCATACAGTAAAATGTATCGTTAACTGACATAAGTAGACGTAGTAACCAAGTAATAAATCTGTATTGGAAGAACATTTATCAGATCAATGTCTGAATAATATATGAAAATTCGCTTATTTATATTTATATTTGACAAATAACTATGGTTTAATTTATAATTTTTATAATTCAGTCATTTAATTCCCTGCTTAACTAACTATAGCTTTCCAGTTGAACTACGCTTCTACCATCGCTACAACGCTTCAATAGAGAGCGTTCAAAACTAAATATACCTAAATGAAACAGGTGTGTGTGATTGTACAATAAGTTGACTAATCGTGTCTGATGAATTAATCTTTGAACTAATATCTTAATTCATGAATCATGAATTTGATAAATTAGTATACAGCCTATTAAATATTTGAAGTATTTCAGCGCAAACCGCTCGCGCTGTAAAAAGATGGTCACGCCTTTACACTGGTTAAGGTTGTTATTTATGTGTACAAGGTAAACATTGAAAGTATAAAAATTGTATTAGAGTCAGTGATAGCCCAGTGGTAACGCGCTCGTTTAGAAAACCGGGAAGCGGGTTCAAATCCAGGGTCTCGCACCTATGATATTCTCATTATTGCAAATTTTTTCTTGTCTTACAGTGCAGTGGATGAAAAATATATAGTGACGAAAACTACCTGTCTGAGAGAACCTAGGAAGATTTCAAAAGACGTTAGCAGTCCACCAACCTTCACTTGGACCAGCATTTAGAACTATGTCTTGATCCCCTTCGTATTAAAGGGATGCTCGTGCCCAGCAGTGGGGCGTTCTAAAGGCCAGAATACAAACATCGAAAATGTCTTTATTTTACCCTTATTTATAGATAAAAGAGTATTGAAATATGTCATTTGGAACAAATGGATGCAACGATGTGCAAAAAAAAATCATTTGTATAAATTGCTCTTAGGCACGTGAAATAAACTGAATATTCATACATGATTTCCCTTTGAAGTATTAATATAGGGAGAGGTTCATTCTTATAACACTGCTCTTAGGCAAGTTACCGATCCACGATAGAAGTAACTAATACAATAAAACAGGAATGATGATAAAATGTATAACTATATACATATAATGTATATGTATACATATAATAAAATTGTAACCATTGTTGATTAATTGATTATTTTATGGAAAATACTAAAATAGTTATTTTTATCAATTCATAGGCAGAATTTATTACAATTTTTAAATTTTTGTGTGTCTGTCTGCTTGTCTGTGACCGGATCAGAGATATTGGACATATTTTGGTATCATGATATAGGCTATATTGGTTATCCGGGTATATAGGCTACTATTATATAGCGGGAAAATATCTCATTTCTTAGAAATCAACACTAACTTCTAAATCGTATCCAGGGACGATCCGCTTTAGAAGTTAATGCGTAGTAGTAAGTAAGTTGGTTAGTCCATATTACGTTCGTATGTGAGTCACAGGGTTTTATACAAGAAAGAATTCTGGTCCATGTCTGTTTTTGCCCTCAAGTCGAGGAAGACAGCTTACCTTCATGTCATAATGATAAATAGATGATTACTGTTCTAACACTACTAGTGTACATACTTACGCGATAAAAATTAACGCAAGTATTCATTTTATTGTTAACTAGCGGTTCACCTTCGTCTCAAAATACGTTTTAAAGGTTAGTGAGGTATATATGTCGAAAGATTATGAACTATAACATACTGCTTACAATTTAACGCATTATTTTTCGGTAGATTATAATCTATCGTAGTGAAACCGTCAAATTGTGAAATGGCATGCGATTGTATTGGATTTATTTACTGTAAGTTAAAAAACAAAACATGATTTAGTTTATTGTTTATTAAATATATTATTTTTATTTAATTATTATTCCCGCCAACCCGCACTTGGCCAGGACTATGGCCTGATCCCCCCCGTATGTAGGGAGGCCCGTGCGGAGCAGAGAAAATTAAAAAGGGCTGCTATATAATATATATACATACATACATACATTTTTATAAATGTGAAGTAAAACAAACTTATATACATTTATAACATTTAAACTCTCGCTTGACAAAATCCACACAACATTACGCATGTAAGAAAAATATCAACATAAATAACTCAGTTTGGTGAAACTCGCAGATTTGAGACCATTTTCCCTAACTGAATGGAGTGTTAATGGCGCGGGGATTTTACATTTAGTCTAGCAATTGTGAAAGCATTTGAATCCCTTTTTACAAATTGGGTCCGCTTAGCTGTTCTTCCGGACGATTTCAGACATCTTATTAGTTACACTTTCAGGACGGGCATAGAGTAGTAAATATAAAATAAGAAGATGTCGAATCAGTATATTAAATATTGTTTCGATTGAAATAGCCATTATGATAAAAAACTAATGTGCAACGAATTAATTTTAATTGTACTTAATTCAATGAAAAAACTAGCAAAAGTATTCAGTTTTCTCTTCCTAACCCCTACAAGTGTTATTTTTATATGCAACACTAAACACGTAATTCGAGGCAATAAAATGTTCGATAATCAATAAAGATATATTTTTTATTTTGTCAATTGCTCAAAGACCAGAAAAAAAGCATTGTGTTATCTAATCTGAATTAAAAATCAGCCACATGCAAGTTTGCGTGACACTCCAATGGTTCCGTACCACACATTACACTCAAATGAAATAACTCATTAAGTAGGAACTACCATTTTATAATATTAGTATAGTATAGCAATATATTCATAGGCAAAGGTACCTACATTTTTTTTTGCTGTTTGTCAACAGAATTTGTTTTTCTCTTAGTTATTGTTATTTTTTACATTTAACTTTTTGTTTTTACATAGATTTCATTCATGTTTTAAAATAGAGTTCTAAAATTCTATTCTTAAAAGTTTCCTCGATTTTTCAATAATGATTAAGGGCGGATTTTGATCACTAGGTAAACACTAGCAGTAATTAATTACTTTTTTCGTGCCCTTTCGTCAAAAAATCGTCTCCTAGATCAATTTGGTGGACCTAAAGGACTGTTTTTGAAAATTTTTCCATAAATGCTATAATGACAATAGGTATATACACTATGAAAAAATTATATCTGCATGTGCCTACATAAACGTTAATATAGAAAAAAAATTCTTACGATTCTCATGTATTAACAATACACGCCATAATATTCTGGTACAACAGCAAATTACCTACTAGAATTTTCAAATAATCACACATTAACGTACTTTATGTCAGACACATTTCAATTCCATACGTATTAAACATTAATATTACTAATTATTTGGTTGATTGGGTCTTTAATACCTATATAATTGGTTCCAACACCTTCTATGTGTATTAAGTAACGCTTCCACCGCTTGTGTTAATTAGTTTGAAGATTGACATGGTGTACTTGTTGCTTGTTATGGAAACTTGTCTTTAGATTTAACTTTATTCCCATAGAAAATTAAAAAGTTTTATAAAACCTCTGTTAGTATTTGTGGTGGAACTATCGAAAGGATGGACCAATTTTAATTCTGTTTTTTTTATTTGAAAGCTAGCAATTCACGGCCGTTTGAAAAATCTAAGAAATAGTTTAAAATGAAGTCTTATTTATTTACAATAAAGGAAATTACAAGTAAACTTAACTATAAACTACTAAGTGTACACATTTGCTTTGTATAAATGAAGTTACATTTAACTATAAAAAAATATTTTTTTTTTAAATTTATTTGTGAGCCGGGGATTTACGATACAAATGTTATTAAAAATAAATTATTATATTTAATACTTCAGTTTATAGTCATTAGTAGATAAGACTAATTCGTTGTACATATGTTTACCTCAATTTGATTCCTATCTCGGAAGAATGCTATAAAATTATTGCGATAACGACAGTATATAATTGTAATAAATCGAGAAGGCGGAATCTTTTCAAGTAACTATTATATTGTAGAAAAGAGATAGCATATACTGAAATTTATTTATCTAGTGATCCGGACGAAAGTTTATTTAAAAATCTTAATGCGCTAAAACTAAAAATCCCTTGCTTTATAAATACTTTAATATTACTAAATGGGATTCGAATTTTATCGATTATTATTTAAATAATAAATCTTAATGAAATTCGATGTTTTATACAATTATATACATAGTCATAATCACCGTGGGGCACCGGCAGAATAGAATAGTGCCCCCCTTCAAGTACCAGGTATAGTAAGAGACGACTGAGGTACTTGGAGTGGAATCCATGAGTTAGGTCCTGTAACCAAACCAGCCACATTGTCGTTCCTTTGGGTCCCGCTGACTAGGTCGAGAGCACAGAAAAAATGATAGATGGTCGAGAGGATGGTGTAGGCAGTGAGAAATCCTGCACTTCCTAAATTCAAACCCAGGTAATGTAGTTAATCTGTGGAGAGAAAACATCTGCAATAGATGTGAAGGCCGTAGAAGTTGTATAATAAAATCTTATTTAGTATTTTTTAAAGAAAAATATTGAATTAGCCATTTAAAAAAATCTTGCTTAAATAGTAATTACTATCGATACGGAGGCCGTATCTATAGTTTTTAGAATTCCTGCCTGTCTATCTTTTTACCTTACTGTCTGACTGTGACTACTACACTGGAAAAACACTGTACAGGTTTTAATGATATTTGGTATGATGATAGCTGGTTATCTGGGTTAACATGTAGGATACTTTTAATTCCAGGAAAATATCTCATATCTGAGAAATTTAAACAAATCCTAAGTAACTAAAGGACGAACTGGAGCGGAACGACGGTGAATCGCTAATATAATTTTATTATATTACAAACATATTTAGTTAAACCCAAATAAAATAAACTCAAATGAAGGTATTCAACTGCTTTATAATATGAGGACACGTTTGGCCCAGTTTGTTGTGACCCTACTTTCTGCGCCAGTGGTTGCGGGTTCGAGTCTCGCTGGGGGCATTCATTTTATAAGCATTAATGTTTGTACTCTAGTCATGGGTGTTTATATTTATAAAATGTATGTATTTAAAAGTTATATATGTGTACTATTTCAACTATCTGGTATCCGTAACATAAGCCTCATAGCTTACCACGGATGGCGCTGTGTGTAATAATGTCCCAACATATTTATTTATTTACACTGAACAAACATTCTATCCACTCTTACAAGACTATAAACATAATATAGGTAAATACGTAATCTTTATTTTATATGAAGTCATTTTTATTGATAGCGAAATAAATCCTTTGATAACATTTTATATTCTACCGATATAAAGGACAATTTTTTGTTAAAATTTATAAATCTAACAAGAGTTCAATATGATGCTCTACTTATTTAAAACTATACGTCACGTTTCACGTTTGGGTACAACTCTAGGACTCTAGGTTCGATTCAAAAATAGAAATATAAAAAAAATATATTTTGATACTGTAGTATATAAAGTTGTCAATGTATATTAAGAACGACTCGACCGAATTAATTATCGTGTTTTCTCGTGGAAAAAAGGATTTTTCTGAAATAAAGGGTATCCTCAATATAGACCTAAATATTAAGTTAACTGCTAAAGTAAGCAAAAACTGCTAAATTAAGCATTTTAGTTAGAAATTTAGTTGAAGTTGGTCGAGAATTGACGTAAAATTCACACATTTATATACAAACAGACAAGACTTTTAATAACCATTGCATCTGGTCTATTTTTGTACCCATTTTTATTTTAGTTTTATGGAAAGAATAATAAGGTAAATGGGAAAAGTTCTTTCTCACTTCACTCTCCCACCTCCAATTTTTTTTTGTTTCCATTTAAATGTATTTGTAAAAGTTTTCATTTTTAAAATATTTTAAATCACTATATGTTTTTATAACTCATATATCATTGTGTTTGAATTCAGTGACAGATATATCCCATAAAAACACATTTGACTTCAGTAGGCTTTTAACGGGAAGGAGGAAAAATGACACCCGCGGGAAACCACAGAGCTTCCAAATAAATATGGGCAAATAAATTATTTTTCCTTTCGACAGGTTTCCAAGACAATGTAACTAACATTTAGTGCACTTTGAAGTGGGCTATTTTTATACGAAACTATTTTTCATATATGTGGTATGATTAAATTTTCATTAACTTGCTTTGAATAAGCCACTTAATTAAATGTCAGAGAAGGTTATATAATAATAATTATTCATCTAATATTCCTCAAAACTCAGAAGAGTGACAGCAACTTTGCTTTCCTCGAATAAATGTATCAATCTGTATTTATTATCTAAATATTTATTTATCATCTATCTTTTAAATAATTAATAATTATATTATAGATATCTAATAATACCAAAGTTTTCATATGAGTCGATTTTATAAATATTATCATTTGTACTCAAAGCATATTATACCCTTAACAAAATCCCTCTCCTTATTAGTGAAAACAGTATAAAAATCTTTGTTGTTAGCTGTAGTTTCTGAAATTAGTCCAAACAAACATTAAATTATCTTTAATTTACTTTTTATTCTTTATTTGTATATTTGAAAGCGCTAATCTCTGTATCTGTCCATCTAATTTGTAAACTTCTTTTTGCATTTCACGTCTTATTCAACGAGGAAGATTATATCTTTCATCACGATACAACCTACGAGAGCGGCATTATTCTGCAATAATAAACAACGCGTGTGAAGCTGCCAAAAAAGCCAGTTTTTTATACTATACTAGCGACTCACCCTCGCTTCGCTTGGGTTCCTAGGTTCCAGCCACGGTTTCCACTAGTTATCTATCGATCTATGTATATATAAAAATGATTCCTATTTCCCCTGGTCAAGTCATCACGCGTCAACGGCTGGACCGCTTTCGCTAATTCTTTTTTTTTTGTGTTTGTTATTGTCAGAAGAAGGTTCTTATGAAAGAAAAAATTAAGAAAATTGCGCGGAGAATT
The DNA here is from genome assembly GCA_905231865.2 of Boloria selene. Lineage (NCBI taxonomy): Eukaryota > Metazoa > Arthropoda > Insecta > Lepidoptera > Nymphalidae > Boloria > Boloria selene. The sequence continues at coordinate 9,951,337 of HG993147.1, forward strand.
AGAAAATTCAAGAATAATTAACCACCAAATTAAATAATTTTAAATCTAACCTTAGCGCTTTAGACAATAAAAACTTTTTTAATGTAACCTTATGCCGTTTGATACAGAATTGACGGAAAGGTTCATATGTATAATTTTATTTGTTATATATGTACACTAGCGGAACCCACGGTTTCGCTCGCGCTTGATCTAGTAATAAATAAAATTTCTAAAAATTAACCTCCACCTTTTTTGAAGTTGGTTAAATAGTAGTCTAATTTTACGTCTTATATCGTCCAGCCGTTTCAGGGATTAGCGGGAACAAACAGACAGACAGACAGACAGAAAAAAATTAAAACAATTGTTTTTTTGTTGTTGTTATCGTATATAATTTCATATGTATTTAGCGAAAAGCTGTTAATTTCAAAATTAAAACAGACACTTCAATTTTATTTATATCTATAGATGTATAGATGTGTAGATATATCTATCTGAGAATAACTTATGATAGATCATAGATGTGATCAAAAAATCAGATAATATTTACAAATTTGGAAATATTTAAAAACTTTACTTAAGTATGAGACGTTAACGAATTTAACCATAAATTTATGTGTCCATCCAACGATGCTTGAAAGCGGGATCGTATTTGCAGAGTTTACTCGCTCGAGATGCTGAAATGACCAGTGATTTATGATCTTTATGCTAGCTTCAGAGCTCGTGGTTGTTTCAACATACTTCGAAATAATTTTAATAGCACATCCATTACTTACGTATTTTCTAAGTAAAATAAAAACATACTTTACCTAAAATAGGTAATGTAAGAGTATGAATGTAAAAAAACCATTTGGTAGAAAATTAATAATTAGGTACCGTTAAATATCCTTAACATGTGAACACTAAGGATATAATATTACGGGTAAATTAAAAGATATAGAAATAGTTAAAGAAGAATTTCAACTCACTTTGTTTTCTAGTATAATTTTATACACGACACGCGACATTTTTTGACGACATGCGTGGCGCAGTTTGTAGTACTTGCTGTGCCAGCGGTCGCGCGTTCGAGTCCCGCTGGGGGCATACATTTGTTGAGCACGAATGTTTGTACTCTAGTCATGGATGTTTATATTTATAATATGTATGTATTTAAAATTATATATGTGTAGTATATCAACCATCTAGTATCCATAACACAAGGCCGTACCTTACCATGGAACTAGATAGTGCTGTGTGTAAATGTCCCAACATATTTTATTATTTTTTTTATTTATTCATATTCATAATACAAATACTTATTTATATTTTTACTAGCGATGTACTACGTGCGAGCTGTAAAAAGTATCCTATGTGTTATACCAAACATTAAAATTTGTTTAGCGGTTTGCTCTTGATGCGGTCACAAGCAAACAGATAAAAATATCTACATCTAATAAAATCAAAACTAAAAAGAAAAAAATAATTTTAATTACTTAGTTATTGTTGGAGTCGGTGCCAGCCAAGAAGGACAGTTTTATCCTTTGCATTGAACTTTCGAACAGATATTTTGATTATATTTACAAATTGATAAATTAATTAAATTGTGTTAAGATTTTATTTGCTTTGGCTGGCACCGACTCCAACAATAACTAAGTAATTAAAATTATTTTTTTCTTTTTAGTTTTGATTTGTAACGTTTTGAAGTCGGTTTTCATTTTTGTTAAAAAATAATTTATTTTTAATTTTTTAGTGGAAATTAGATATTTTGTTTAAATATAATATTGGTAGGCTAACTAAACTACTGCTCCAATAAGTCTGCGAAGTTTTGAGTGAAAGACAATAGTCAATCGAGATTTGTCCACGTCTATTTTTCCACGTAACTCCTAGACGTTAATAAGATTTACCTTCTATTATCAGATCAACCTAATATCCTGAAGGAATACTACTATCGGTTCATAAGTACGTATAATATTAAAAGAATTTTCTTTCAACTCCTAACCGTTGAGGAGATATACCTTACATCATCACAAATTCTTGAACAGCTTTATAAAATATACGAAAAACGTAATAAATGTCTATAAAATTTGAGAGTTGCCCTCGATTTCCCTAGGATCCCATCATCAGATCCTGACTTGGTGATAATGTGAATATCTTGGAAGTATACCCTACCGAACAAAATAAAATTGTAATCGGCCAGCATTTGACGCAGAAATAAATGAACAAACATAAAAAGAACCGTTGAGGAATTGTACCTTCCATCATCAGCACATCCACATGAGATGATAATTTTCATACGTAAAAGCTTCATCAGTTTTAGAAAATATATCAAAAACATAGTAGGTGCCTATAAAATTTGAGAGTTGCCCTCGATTTCCCTGGGATCCCATCATCAGATCCTGACTTGGTGACAATGGGACCAACTGGAAACTATACCCTTTCAAACAAAAAAAGAATTTTCCAAATCGGTCCAGCCATCGTCGAGTAATCAGGTAACATACATAGAAAAAAAAAAGTCCCCGACGAATTGAGAACCTCCTCCTTTTTTTGAAGTCGGTTAAAAATAAACATTATAGATTCAGACTATGTTTCGATAATAATTACTATTTGATTAAGATTTTTCAAAATTTCGACAGACTACGTAAGACTTTTATACAGGAACCCTGACTATCACTACATAGTATAAAACAAAGTCGCTTTCTCTGTCCCTTTATCCCTATGTATGCTTAAATCTTTAAAACTACGCAACGGATTTTGATGCGGTTTTTTTAATAGATAGTGATTCAAGAGGAAAGTTTATATTCATAACTAGCAGATCCCGCGGCTTTGCCTGTGCTAAATCTAGGGAAGAGGCCGAGCGAAGCGAGGGCGAGTCGCTAATATTATATACATTCAGCATTTACTATAATAGTAAAATACATATGGGTACTGTAGATACTAGTGGTTATCGTATACAACGAACTGAAATAAAATAAAATGCTGGTGGGCTACGACCTATTACATCGACTGACGTCACCATTTATTTATATAGTTATCGCTTAGTATATCAATTCCATGCATTTTAGGACTTATCTAAGGCCGAAAACACACAATGATAAAATTTTCGTTCGATTAGTGGTAAGACTACTTATTCCATAATAATTATATTTAGATTTATAGTGTCACTAAATTATGTATAATCAACTAGCGACTCAACCTCGCGTAGCTTGGGTTCGTCCCAAGATTTAACGCGAGCGAAGCTTTGGGTTCCGCTAGTAAATTGAATTAAAAAAACTTGACAAATTATATACCAAAACCTTCCTCGAGAACCACTCTATCCATTGGTGTAAACAGCATGGAAATCGGTGCAGGAGTTTTTTAGTTTATCGCGAACAGACAGATAGACGCGGCAGAGGATTTTGTTTCCTAATATGTATTGTAATGAAACACTATGTCAGTTGGTACCTCTCTATAAACATAGTAAATCATTTGAAATACTTATTATCCTTGATCGAAATCTTGCGATGTTTTCTTAATTTTCCTTCAATATTTCCGGAAAACGACATTGAACACCAAAATTAATAATTGCTAAACAAAATTAACATCCATCATGGTTTCCAAATCACATGACTAGTAGTATTTTAAATGGTTTCGATGGTTTCCGTAAGGTGTGTATAAGAAGTATGTGATATTACATTAAGCTAACGATAACAATAATTCGGCCTAAAATTGTATGTAATTCAAAAAAAATTGTAATCTACGAGTATATAGATAAGTATTAAAATATACATAAATTACAATTTACTTGCAATTAATCTCATATAACATAGTCATTAGTCATAAAAATACTTCAATTATTCAGTCGCATATCTGAATCAAAAATCAGATTGCTATTATAAAATTAATCGTTTGTATTTATGTATGTATTCATTTTTTATTGATTTTATACGCTAAACGGATGAATGAATTTATATTTTTTGTATCAACTATTTTCAGGTGCCCGGTACCTGCCGGGCCTTCAGGGCATCGTAGTTGAATGTGAATGTCTAAGACGATCCTGCGACGTCAATCAAGACGGAGGAAGGTTTTGTTGGGTTTTAGTCGGTGGTACTGTCTTATTGTAAGCTGTTAAGTCCCATAATATCTCCTAGGGACTAACCTCAGTATATGTATATAGTATTGTTAGTATACATGTTACGTATTGCCATCCTGCTTTCTTCAACAGCTGATGCCACTTCATATCTACGCATGCCACCGCTACTGCCAGCCACAGTACGTACTGCAATATAGTCGCTCCACTTAGGTGAAGGGCAGGTTAGCACTCTGCACTTCACTGTTGAACCATGGTCTCCACCCAAGATTCCATACTCCATCGGTTATTGTTCTGCTATAAATGGAGCCAGCCGACTATCACTGACATTTCATCAGTTGAATATCACTTTTAATAGTTTCTTAAATTAACACGAATATTTGAATTTGTTTAATTATAAATGAAACTATCTTTTCGGTTTTTCTTGCGGATTTATTTTGATTTTTGATTCCTGAAGTTTCGAATGCTTTACAGCAATCGTGATTCGTGTTCACGTAAAAGATTAAGGGTTTATATGTCTCATAGGTCATTCTATATTTTTAACAGACAGTACTTACCCGAACTTTACAAAGTTAATAATTTTAATTCGAAACATTTAAAAAATGTAATTTTTTATTTTAAAAATATAATAAAGGTATGAATAACCTACCTACGAGATATAATCGCCTTTACTCAATGGGTACCTTGGTCAAGCTATTACTAGAGCTTTTTATGCCAAAAAAATGGTGTCAGTTTATTTATTCTTCGTATTATGTTAAAAAATAAAGTAGGAGTCACATTTATGTAATAGTTTTAACCAGATACTGATAAAGAGGACAATTATCTTTCAATTACATGATAAAGTTTCATATCGCGTTTTAAATTCTAAGAAAAAACTTTACGTCTATAAAAACGTTAATAATAAACTAAATAAATAAAAAATAAAACGTTAAATAATATTAAACGTTAACTTTACCTGACGGTATCAGAAACTGGGTGATTTCTGATACATTCTGTTACGCTCTTTAGTTTTAATATTGTGATGGTATAAGAGCTTATTACACTACTCAGTATCAAGACAGTCTTACTAATATTTAGCGTAGTGTAAAAAGAGTAAGCAAGTTAGTCTGTCCGTGTGATTTTCCGATGTTTCCCATGACACCGCGACAACCGACAATTTCATCAGTTACATACGCCTTGCAAATGAGTTTGCATGCGGTATTTCGGGCGGTGTGATAGCGTGCTTGTCTTATTACACTTTTTCACAGTTCTAATCAAATTTTTACTGTCTTGATACTGAATAGTGTAATAGACTCTTTAAGATGTTTTGAGATTCATTCTAATTGTAAGTGCGGCGAAAGTTTATTATAAAACATATTTATCGGTTCTTTCGCTATGCCATTGCTCCAAGCAATGACTTATTTTCAGCAAAAGTAAGGAGTCGGGAATGACAGATATCTGTGGGAACCCCCAAATACTATACCAAATATCTAGTTAATTATCTATCGAGCTAAGTTTCTCAATATTGGCTCTTAACTTATTAAATACGGAACAGAATTTATTATTTTATTTTAGAACGGCAGTAATTCATCGTCAAACCGATTTATGCATACGTAGTTCGATTAATCAAACTCGCTGTGACATGATAGATAGCTAACGTCACCCGCGTGTAAACTCGCCCTTATACTAACATTGCAAGCATAATTATAAGACTACTTGTTGTTGGTCATTTGCCCGAATATATTTATTAGTAAAAATGCAAGTGTCAGCCGAAACGTGTCGTGTGGATACATACGAGTCATCAAACGATACCGGGAATTCCCCGAGAATTTGGTCACATTATAAAGTATTCCTTCTATAAAATAATAAATAAATAAATTAACACATTCTTACATAAAATACTACTTCTGCCAACTGCGCGCTTTCGGAGTAGTTTTGCACCTCTAATGTTTTCTATACAAATCTATACACTACAGTGGTAGCCCAGCGGTAACGCGTCGCTTGGATAACCGAGTGATGCGGGTTCGAATCCGTGTCACGCACCTCTGATATTTTCATGTGCGAATCATTTCTATCACGATTACCACTTGTCTTACGGTGAAGGAAAACATCGTGAGGAAACCTGCATGTCTGAGAAAACCTAACAAGTTTTCGAAAGGCATGTGAAGTCCGCCAACTCGCACTAGGCCAGCGCGGTGGACTACGGCCTGATCCCCTCGTACTGAAGGAGGCCCGTACCCAGCAGTGGGACGTTAAAAAGGGCTGATGATGATGATGATGAATGTTTTCTATTATGGTAAGATAGTCAGGTATTTGGGTTTTCCCTATAATTAGACCGCTAAAAAATCTGTGTTTTTGAAAAAAACAGCCATTCAAACAAATTCACACAGTATATTTTAAGCTTCACGTACTACTGTAAGGAAATGTATATTAATAAATGGAATGATGACAATTATTTAAATACAGTACGTATAGATGGCGATTACTCGAGAATCTGGTAACAATTGAAAATTTTTCTTCTTTAGAATAATTCACTCAGTTGAAGTAAAAGAATATTATTTCATGCATTTTACAAAAATGTATAGGATATTGAGGAATCTGCAGAACAAAAAGTAATCTCAATAAATTAAAAAAATCACAATAATCCATCTACCTATCCAACAAGGAATTTCAATCTTTATAACAAAAATATACTCTATTTTAAGTCTGTAAAATAACATTTCTATAGAAATAAAAGTAATAAAACCGAGCTCAATATTTACGCATACGTATGTTTACATAAACGCAAACGGTATCTATTCCACGGTACTTTTTGTTGCAGGATACATATTGATATTCTATCTGTTATAGCTTTACGCTATTTACTTTACAAAATAGAGAGCGCCATTGTAATAAGGTAATAATTTATAATAATGATCCGATTATTTTTAATGTTTATGTTTCAAGCATTTTTGGTATTAATTAAAGTAATATATTTTGTGATAAAATAGAAAACCAACCGCGTGGATGTAATTATGTCGGAATAGTCTACCATCATCAATGTCATCATAATTGTTGATTTTGACAGTTATAATAATAAATAATAATTCATAGACTTCATTGATATTCCCCTAACGTACCACTGACATGTCTATACTGTTTTGTCATTATTAAGTAATATTTTATAAATTTTAATCTTCCTACAAAGTCCAATAGTTATACTTTAAAAGCTTCCTATATATTCACTCGAGTAACCTATCATGAAGCCAAATTTCACCAAAATCTCTCAGTTGTGTTGGGATTACAGACAGATAGGCAGAAATTCTACAAACTATATATTTGTCTTCTATATTGATAATAATTACTATTTCAATAAGATCTTCCAAAAATATCTAATGTGCAGATTCGACTAAGAATTGTATAGATATCAACATTCTATCAAGAGACCAGCAACCGACATTGGGATTCTGTAGATTGCTGAATTTTACCACATAGTAATAGAATTTGTAGTTCTATTGTTGTCAGTGTGACAGATCACGTAAAATAGCAGTCAGGAAACCTCCAAGGAAATAGCAAACCTACAAATATTTCACTGCCTCAGTGTAATGAAACTATTGATTAAATTCAGAATAATCTATACTAATATTACAAAGCTGAAGAGTTTGTTTGTTTGTTTGGACGCGCTAATCTCAGAAACTACTAGTCCGAATTAAAAAAATATTTTTGTGTTGGATAGTCCGTTTATCGCGACCAATAGGAGCGGAGCATCAATGAAAAATGTTGTAAAAACGGGAAGGGCAGGTGTTAATTCTACGAGGTACCGCGCCACTAAGAAAAAAATTGGTTTCCGGTCTTTAGAATACGTGCGAAGCCGCGAGAAATGCTAGTATATTATGATCAAATGCATAGGGCAAAGAGATTATATTATGAATAATTTCAGATTTCAGAAGACAAATAGGATAAGTTTGCGTTAATTTAATGGTTAAGAATAATAAAAAAATTGTCTAATTTTGAGTTTTATATAATGTAATGTAAGACAAAAAAATATACAGATTTTTTACTATTAAATATATATATGTTACTGGTCATTTTAACATTACATTCTGTTACCTACCCCAAAAACTTTTTCTCAGATTTGTTTCACCACTTTGTTTTTAGTATTGATATACTATGCTTATGCTATGCTTTAACGAAATTTGATATATTTTAAATTTTATATATCCTTTTTAAATCCAGTCCTGATATTAACCTTGACTGTATTAATAATTAAATAACTCTAGTTACTTATCGCAATTTTGTCATCATTTTCACATTTTTATCTTTATCGTTTAATGTAGAATTGTATAAAATATTTCTGATAAGAATCATTCATATAATTATATCTACTATGTACCTTGAGGTCGCAATAATCTCCATTGTAAAAATGCAAGTAATATTATTAGCGTTGCTAATTGTTTTTTAATTATAATATGTTTCGATAACACCTGGTACATCAAATAATAATAATAAATATGTTGGGATATTATTACACACAGCGCCATCTAGTTCCGTGGTAGGCTACGAAGCTTGTGTTACGGATACCAGACAGTTGATATACTACATATATAAATACATACATATTATAAATATAAACACCCATGACTGGAGTACAAACATCTGAGTTTAACAAATGAATGCCCCCAGCGAGACTGGAACCCGAGACCGCTGGCGCATGAAAGGAGGGTCACTACAAACTGCGCCAAACGTGTCATTTGTATGATTTTAATTAAAATAATCATAAAATGTGTGTGACCCTCGTTGTTAAAAAAAATCATATTATGATTATAGATACTAGTTGACTTGTTGGGAATTGAGATTATTGCAAGTTATCTTCAGAATACAGTAAGTACGGCTCGATTATATTAATATATGAAAAAATACCACTAACGAATAGTTTTGTTCGCGCGAAACTGATAATAATAAATAAATAATAAATATGTTGGGACATTTACACACAGCACTATCTAGTTCCACGGTAAGGTACGAGCCTTGTGTTATGGATACTAGAAGGTTGATATACTACACATATAAGTTTAAATACATACATATTATAAATATAAACATCCATGACTGGAGTACACAAATTCGTGCTTAACAAATGTATTGTAACCAGCGGGACTCGAACCCGCGACCGCTGGCGCAGAAAGCAGGGTCACTACCCACTGAGCCAAACGTGTCGTCAGCTATATCAGTATCAGTTATTGTATTCTAATGTGAAGTCTTAATATATCAAGGGAATTACAATTCAATTGAATGTAATAAAAAATAATATTTAATTATTACATATTTCACAATAAATTAATTAAAATCTATGGTATATGTTTCTCAACCATTTTTTTCTATTTCTTTACTTAGTAGATATTTATTACCTTTAACTTGTATCGTAGAACATTTTTAAACAGTTTTTAACATAGGTACCTAATATATGACCACTTTTTTGAGGCGACAAACCTTTTGCAATGAACAGTTGGGAGTCACAAGATCGTTTACTGACCACTACCCCGTAGCAGACCATAAGAACCATGGGCTTGCTCCAACAGTCCACTCTGCTCTCCGTGAAGTACTGGCCCGCTTTGCCCAACGCGATTCACGAATGCGTTAATTTCGTCAAGTACAGATATAAATATTATGCATTATTGAATAAGTAAATAAAAATATTTTTATTATCTACTTTTTATTGTTTTATTATTATTATAATATGTAAATGCTGAATAGCGATATGCCTTAGTGGAACTTTGATTAAAAATTAACAATAAAAATGTTTATTTCTCTTACATAAAGCTGTATGTTTTTAAAAATAGACAAATTGAAAACATTTCAAAACTAAACTGGATTTCGAGTTAATTGTGAATTAACTAACGAATAAAATATACTGAATAAATAATAAAACTTTTTACAAGCTTTTATTTAAATTGCGTTGCACTTGTTGTATCTATATGGCAAGTTGTAAAATCTTGTCGCAAAAATTAACCTTGAACGTGAACTCTTAATAAGCCTATTTCTTATAAATTCTTACACAGGAAAATTTCTATATAACTAATGTACGAATATTCATAACACAATATACGTATAAGTGACCTCTATAAAAACCACAAGGTTTTATTTCATCATAAAACAATTTAATTCTTTTTGTTACTTTCCACTAATCTTTACAATAAATCAAATTATTGTCAATAAATATAAGCAATAAATGACATTAACAGTAATAAATGGTGTTTTAGTTAAAATTTGTCATTTGTTGCTCGTTTATAAATGTTTAAGCGATTTATGTATAATGTATATTCAATGAAAATATTACTACTAAATTGGTTATGTAAATCATGATTATTATTAGCAAATTTGTTATTTTAACTAGAAAAATGTCATAATATTCGAGTACATAAAACAAATGAACTATGCGCTATATATAAAACAATACGTGTTATAAAAACAGGTAAATTAAACTTTTTTAGAAAAACAAAAACATCAATTCTTATATTTCACAAATAAATAGAGAAACTGAATTTCGCTTAGTATTAAACGTCCTAGAAAACATTAATCTTTAGCAAATTTTCCTGTTAAAATCTTACAAGAAGTTATTAGAACCTATTTGCTTTATATTTGTTTAGTAAAATATCAGTATCAAGAATCAAGATCTATCTTTAAAAAATCAAATCTTGATTATGATAAAATTGTTTTAGCTAATAATTAATATTTTAGATAGTTATATTACTTAATGAATAACTGATAGAGTAACACTCATTAGAAACAATTAAAATGTTAAAAATAGCTCCAGTTTTATTTCTTATTTTGCTAAATATATCTCAGTATATGAGTTTTGTGTATAAACTTGAAGAGGATTCTTCCTTAAATTTAGAATCGGAAGTTAATTTGTGTGATAATCTTGATACTTGGATATTGGACAGAGATGAAGAAAAAGATGTATTCTATCTACGTCCTCTAGAAGTGTTGAGTTGTGTAACATTTACATTGTATCCATTACACACACAAGGGTATTTGGATATTAAATATGACATAAAGTCAGTGGCGTCGAGCGACGAAGTTATAGTAATATTGTATGAAGAAAATTCTGCAATGGAAATTCCAGTTGTGGCCAAAACTGCGATAATACTATCTGAAACACAAAAATGCAATGGATCACAGACAATAAAAATTCCTATCAGCAGTCATTACAAAAAAGGATATGTATGTGCTTTATTATATATATTTTTAATTAACAACATAATAAGCAAGCAATGGTCAGCAAATGATGCGCTTAAGAAACCTCAGCTGATCACAAAATACGAAAATTAAACGATATTTTTGTGTATTACAAAATATAAAAATATATTCAAAGTTTTCAATGAGAAACATTTTTACTGATTTTATTGCTAAAATGTAAACAATGACTACAGTTATTTTGCACTACAGATATATAATTGATTAAGCTTTACGAGTATCAGTTTATAAAGTTCACTTTTCGATTTTTTGTGTGTCTCAACTTAACTTTTAACTTTAACTAATAATTCCAAAATAGTATAAAAATTTCATATGTTTCTAGAGAATATGAACTTTAACTGTGAATATATAAGCAATAAGAAATTTTATAAAAAATTATATAATTTATAAATAATTATACAAAATAACCTTCAAAGTATTATTTAAGATAACAAAGGTTTTAAATGGATCTTAGTGTACCATATGTTTAACTTAGTTTTTTTTTTATTTCAGGTAAAAATATTAGGCCGGGCCTCAAATGAATCTATTGTAATGATAAGTTCCATTAGGTATCACCATTCAAATAAAAACATACCTTACGAATTGCAAAATAGTAAATTATGCAGTAAACTTGCCAAAGTTATTGTTCCCAATCTTATTACTGATGAAAGGCGGTCTTCAATAGATTCCATTAGTACTCCTTATTTAACCATCACTTCAAGTTTGAATATATCAACAGAAGAAAACACTAATAGTCATATTTCTACCATGGCTTTAAACTCATCTCCAGATCCTGCTAAGACTGCTTCATCTCCTGTTACTTCTTCTACAACATATAAAGAATCAATCACTACTTTCAGTCCTACTGCTGCCCCAATTACTACAACAATGTCTACAAGAACCACCACTTTAAGTCCTAATTTCACGACGGAGCCAATTGTATCAACATCTGAGAATCCTACAATTATGACCACCACCACTGATCCTAGCACAAATCCTGATTTTTCGACAACGACGAGCCCTAGCTCATCAACGGAATCACCCACTACTTTCGACGCAGATACAAGCACAGATTCGACCACATCTACATATCCAGTTACTACTTCTAACCCAATTACTACTACAATCACCACGACACCGGAAGAGCTAGAGACTACCCTTAGTAGTAATTCCACGATGGAGTCGACTGTATCAACACCTGAGAATCCTACAATTATGACGACCACCACTGATCCTAGTACAAATCCTGATTTTTGGACAACGACGAGCCCTAGCTCATCAACGGAATCACCCACTACTTTCGACGCAGATACAAGCACAGATTCGACCACATCTACATATCCAGTTACTACTTCTAACCCAATTACTACTACAATCACCACGACACCGGAAGAGCTAGAGACTACCCTTATTAGTAATTCCACGACGGAGTCAACTATATCAACACCTGAGGGTCCTACAATTATGACGACCACCACTGATCCGAGCACAAATCCTGATTTTTTAACAACGACGAGCCCTAGCTCATCAACGGAATCACCCACTACTTTCGACGCAGATACAAGCACAGATTCGACCACATCTACATATCCAGTTACTACTTCTAACCCAATTACTACTACAATCGCCACGACACCGGAAGAGCTAGAGACTACCCTTAGTAGTAATTCCACGACGGAGTCGACTGTATCAACACCTGAGGGTCCTACAATTATGACGACCACCACTGATCCGAGCACAAATCCTGATTTTTTCACAACGACGAGCCCTAGCTCATCAACGGAATCACCCACTACTTTCGACGCAGATACAAGCACAGATTCGACCACATCTACATATCCAGTAACTACTTCCACGACGGAATCGACTATATCAACACCTGAGGGTCCTATAATTATGACAACCACCACTGATCCGAGCACAAATCCTGATTTTTTGACAACGATGAGCCCTAGCTCATCAACGGAAACACCCACTACTTTCGACGCAGATACAAGCACAGATTCGACCACTTCTACATATCCAGTTACTTCTTCTAACCCAATTACTACTACAATCGCCACGACACCGGAAGAGCTAGAGACTACCCTAAGTAGTAATTCCACGATGGAGTCGACTATATCAACACCTGAGGGTCCTATAATTATGACAACCACCACTGATCCGAGCACAAATCCTGATTTTTTGACAACGATGAGCCCTAGCTCATCAACGGAAACACCCACTACTTTCGACGCAGATACAAGCACAGATTCGACCACATCTACATATCCAGTTACTTCTTCTAACCCAATTACTACTACAATCGCCACGACACCGGAAGAGCTAGAGACTACCCTAAGTAGTAATTCCACGATGGAGTCGACTATATCAACCCCTGAGGGTCCTACAATTATGACGACCACCACTGATCCGGGCACAAATCCTGATTTTTCGACAACGACGAGCCCTAGCTCATCAACGGAATCACCCACTACTTTCGACGCAGATACAAGCACAGATTCGACCACATCTACATATCCAGTTACTACTTCTAACCCAATTACTACTACAATCGCCACGACACCGGAAGAGCTAGAGACAACCCTTAGTACTAATTCCACGATGGAGTCGACTGTATCAACACCTGAGAATCCTACAATTATGACGACCACCACTGATCCTAGTACAAATCCTGATTTTTGGACAACGACGAGCCCTAGCTCATCAACGGAATCACCCACTACTTTCGACGCAGATACAAGCACATATTCGACCACATCTACATATCCAGTTACTACTTCTAACCCAATTACTACTACAATCACCACGACACCGGAAGAGCTAGAGACTACCCTTAGTAGTAATTCCACGACGGAGTCAACTATATCAACACCTGAGGGTCCTACAATTATGACGACCACCACTGATCCGAGCACAAATCCTGATTTTTTAACAACGACGAGCCCTAGCTCATCAACGGAATCACCCACTACTTTCGACGCAGATACAAGCACAGATTCGACCACATCTACATATCCAGTTACTACTTCTAACCCAATTACTACTACAATCGCCACGACACCGGAAGAGCTAGAGACTACCCTAAGTAGTAATTCCACGACGGAGTCGACTGTATCAACACCTGAGGGTCCTACAATTATGACGACCACCACTGATCCGAGCACAAATCCTGATTTTTTCACAACGACGAGCCCTAGCTCATCAACGGAATCACCCACTACTTTCGACGCAGATACAAGCACAGATTCGACCACATCTACATATCCAGTTACTACTTCTAACCCAATTACTACTACAATCGCCACGACACCGGAAGAGCTAGAGACTACCCTAAGTAGTAATTCCACGACGGAGTCGACTGTATCAACACCTGAGGGTCCTACAATTATGACTACCACCACTGATCCTAGTACAAATCCTGATTTTTGGACAACGACGAGCCCTAGCTCATCAACGGAATCACCCACTACTTTCGACGCAGATACAAGCACAGATTCGACCACAGCTACATATCCAGTTACTACTTCTAACCCAATTACCACTACAATCGCCACGACACCAGAAGAGCTAAAGACAACCATTAGTACTAATTCCACGACGGAGTCGACTACATCAACACCTGAGGGTCCTACAATTATGACAACCACCACTGATCAGAGCACAAATCCTGATTTTTTGACAACGACGAGCCCTAGCTCATCAACGGAAACACCCACTACTTTCGACGCAGATACAAGCACAGAATCGAGCACATCTACATATCCAGTTACTACTTCTAACCCAATTACTACTACAATCGCCACGACACCGGAAGAGCTAGAGACTACCCTAAGTAGTAATTCCACGACGGAGTCGACTATATCAACCCCTGAGAGTCCTACAATTATGACGACCACCACTGATCCTAGTACAAATCCTGATTTTTGGACAACGACGAGCCCTAGCTCATCAACGGAATCACCCACTACTTTCGACGCAGATACAAGCACAGATTCGACCACATCTACATATCCAGTTACTACTTCTAACCCAATTACTACTACAATCACGACGACACCGGAAGAGCTAGAGACAACCCTTAGTACTAATTCCACGATGGAGTCGACTGTATCAACACCTGAGAATCCTACAATTATGACGACCACCACTGATCCTAGTACAAATCCTGATTTTTGGACAACGACGAGCCCTAGCTCATCAACGGAATCACCCACTACTTTCGACGCAGATACAAGCACAGATTCGACCACATCTACATATCCAGTTACTACTTCTAACCCAATTACTACTACAATCACCACGACACCGGAAGAGCTAGAGACTACCCTTAGTAGTAATTCCACGACGGAGTCAACTATATCAACACCTGAGGGTCCTACAATTATGACGACCACCACTGATCCGAGCACAAATCCTGATTTTTTGACAACGACGAGCCCTAGCTCATCAACGGAATCACCCACTACTTTCGACGCAGATACAAGCACAGATTCGACCACATCTACATATCCAGTTACTACTTCTAACCCAATTACTACTACAATCGCCACGACACCGGAAGAGCTAGAGACTGCCCTAAGTAGTAATTCCACGACGGAGTCGACTATATCAACCCCTGAGGGTCCTACAATTATGACGACCACCACTGATCCGAGCACAAATCTTGATTTTTTGACAACGACGAGCCCTAGCTCATCAACGGAATCACCCACTACTTTCGGCGCAGATACAAGCACAGATTCAACCACATCTACATATCCAGTTACTACTTCTAATCCAATTACTACTTCAGTTTCTATATCTCCTACAGCCTCAACAGCTTCCTCAGACCCTATAACAAATCCTACTACGGTACTACCTGGTACTGATACTACAGAATTACCAACAGAAACACCTCCAAACGAGGACGTATCAAGTTTTTGGCAACCCGTAACCATTGTTTCGATAAGTCTTTCTAGTTTCTTAGTGCTAGGTATAATTGGTTTTGGAATATATAAATTTTGTATAGTAAATAAAAAGCATAGCTTGTTTTTAGAAAGCGATGACGAATCACCTACATTATTATTTATGAGAAGAAATGCAAGCATTCATGTATGAGATTGTGTCTTTTTATAAATTTACTTTTTTGGTATAGATCGTAATTTGTTAATTATATTATTTAAGTTAACATTATTGTGTTACTCTAGTCATCGTTTATAACTAAAATATTTTATCCAATAAAGTTTGAAATTAAGTAAAAAAAACTTACTAATTACTCATTTCCTTCTACTACATATTATTAACCACATTATTAATCACCATGTTTAGTTATTCGGTTTCTATTCGTTAATAGAGATAGAGATAGAGTCTTAAAACTAGTTCTTTCTATCTGTATTTATTGTTCTCAGGAGACTTGAGAGAAAGTATATGACACTACTACTAGACAGACATTTTTAACGTACTGTCATATTGAAAAGTTTTCATATTTTCTTCATATTTTTTTAATAAAATTTTAATGTAGTCACGACCCTTCCATTTTATTTGTAAACTACCTACTGCTATTTTTCCCGTTTTAGATATATATACTCTTTTAACTCGATTTTTGTTTCAAGTGTGTTTTACATAAACACTTGTCATGCTACCAATGAAAGTTCTAGTTTATATTCTATTATAATATGTGCTTCTAAGTCAATTAATTCAGATAATAATTTTAAATAATTAAATGTAGATAATTAATGTAATTTTATATATTAATAAAGAAAATAGAATATGTATTTATTGTTTCATTTAATTCTCTAGTCTACTGTTAGTTAATTACGTTTATTTGGTTTTGAGTTTTTTAAAGTTTGTAAACTTTATACATAGGTTTCTCTGTAACGTTTCACTGTAATTCAAATCCAGACGAAGCTTCACACGACAGTAGCGATACTGTGTTATCTACCCTAAACAACGTTGGCTATGCAAAAGCTCAATTTCTACAACTACATTAAGTTGTTAGGTCTAAAAATGTTCGTAATTAAGATTAATGATTAAAATTATTTAATATTACATAATATTTTCGAATGATCCATCCATACAGGGGAAGCCACAGGAAAACCGATATCGCTAGGGCCTATATTGGTGTAAAAATATATTGGTGACATACATACACACATACTTTAAATTATAAATCTATGTAACGAAAACAATTAATCTAAATTAAAATCATTAAAATATATTAGTTCTTTTCTAGGCAATTTAGTATAATTTGATAGAAGTATTAATATGTAGATTAGATATTGTCGGTAGATTTCTAATAATTAGGTATACGAGAATAATAAATGATTACAAAACTTTAAAATTTTATTATTTTATTGACGTGACGTCTTTATTTTTACCAGACTAGTTTATTGTAAACAAAGACCTTCTACATGTGTTTGATAGAAATCAGTACAAATTAGGTCTTTTCCAAAAATTAGTATGGATTAATATCTTTAAACTTACGTTTTTATCTTAAATTAACATATCTCAACCCATTCTTTTAGTTATTATTAATAAAAAACTACAAGACATAATTAAAATCTTTCGCAGATAAGTAATGATAAAGACAAGGAAACAGAAAAGTGAAATTACCTTGTAATTGTTTATGGTACATAAAAAATCTATTAATTGATATACGTATCAAAGATTGTAGACGATAACATGCTTGAATACTTTATTTCTCCATTATAGGTGTCAAAATAATTTCATTTTTTAATCGTAACTAGCCATGATCACGATATTATTTTAAGTAGCAATCGTTTTAATTATTAAAAAATGTAAGATAAGATATTTATAAAACTATTGAAAATGATAACACTCTACTGCAGTAGCGGATGCACGTGCAGTAGACGTGAGTTTACCATGTGGGACCATCTTCTCTATGACAAATACAATTGGATGGTCCCTTTAGTCTTTTTTTGTATAGACGAGACAAATACTCAGCAATAATGTTATAAAAAGTTGAATCAGAAAGAGGAATACTATTTTTTTATATTCTTTGTCGCAATACTAGATTAATACACCAACTCCAAAAATAACTGGTTAATAATTGAAAATATGTATGTTTCTTTAACTTTTTTTAGGTTTGTACCGTTTTGAAATCCGTGTTCATACGAGAGGAATTTCGAAGAACTCTGTGTAGTTTTTAATTTTTATTAAAAAGAGAGGTTTCATACGATCTGTCATCACTTATTCTACCACCTTACGAGATGAGTTGTATTAATACCAATTTTCAAGTAATTTCGATCAAGAGTATTTTTTGTGCTATATTACAAGGTGTTTTACCGATGAAAATGTAATCATCTCCTACGCTAACAATTGTCAATTTCAAACCCTATGTCAATTTCCAGCGATTCAACTGTCTTTACACAAAAAATGACGACACTCCATGTCTTTGTTTCGACCTAAAAAAAAAAAAATATATTAAGTATGAAAATGGATTCGGATCTTAGTACGGATTAATATTACTAGGCCCTTAATCTACACGAGTTCCAATATTATCTTTGCTTACCTTAATAGCTTTACGTGCTATATACATGCTTTACTTTAATAGAAGTATTATTCCCGCGGCTCCGCCCACGTCTTCTTAGATTTTAGATACCGTGTGATGTTTTACAGTCGGTTTTTAACAGTTACTTGAGATTTCTCAGAAATGAGATATTTTCCAGCAGTAGAAAGTATCCTATATCCTGACCCGCATGTGTTTTTCTCGTGATGCGGACGCAGACAGACAGGCAAAAATTCTAAAAACTATATATTCGACCTCTGTATCGATAATAATGACTATTTCAATAAGATTTTCCAAAATATATTCAATGTACAGATGCGATTAAGTGAGAATTTTATTATATGTATAGAAAAAGTTCATTTTTCGATCTATGTCCCATCAATCTAGAGCACTTTTATAGAAATATAAGTGCATTATATCATACTGATTTTATATTTTAATTATTATATTAAGTTTAATCGAAACTTGGTTTATCGTGTGAACAAATTCAAAATATTCATATCTTATCCACGATAATGTTATGAGCAGTAGTGATATATGTCGTTGCTGAAATATTAAAGATTTAGTATTGTCTGCATCATTTGGTTGTGTTGTGGGAATAGAAGTGTAACACGATGTTGCGATATTGTTTATTGTTGTTTCTAGTTTGCGATGTAATTAGTGAATTTTGCCATGTGTTTAAATTTGAGGAAAATTTTGAAGAAAAATTCGACGTCAGTGGAATTTGCAGCGTTTTCCAACCATGGACTCACGGAAATTATTCATCTTTACCAGAAGTGCCTTTACTTGATCATCGTAGTACGAGATTTATCCAACCACAGACTGCAGATACGAGTTGTTTAAGTTCTAGAGAAAGTTTTTCTGTATCTTCAATGGGAACTGTGGAAGTGAATTTTTACGTAGGTGGAGTTATTAGTGGATCAGAATCTTTAACAGTTATAGTTTTGGAAACAGAGACAAGTGGGACTTTAGTTAATTTTCAATTGTCTATAACTGAGAGCTTACGAGGTTGGCAAAGAGTTACTCGTAATACTATAGGGACTGGAACCTCTAGAGGAATCGTAAGTACTTTACTTTAGTTGATCTTTCTTATATTTGAACAAGGTATATTATAGTATATATAAGCTTTCAGGTTAACTACTTACAAGTGCATTATGTCCATAATTATTTCATTTTATGACTAAATTATTTAAAGACTATAGCACAATCTTAGACGCTTATGAATTATCATTCCCCCGCATTACCCCGTCTAGCTTTTATTTCAAAAACCAAAAGATGTAAATGTTTTGGTAACTTCTTATTCCGAATCATTTAAGAAGATAAGTTAATTATTAAGTTCTTACTTCATTGATACTTCTGTATTTTAAATTACTAGATATTTGACATCTGCATCAAAAATTACAATTACGTCTGGATACAATTCACATACCATTAAGTCTAAACAACTTTCAACACTACTATATGCGTTTTACGAATATTTATAACAATCAACTTTCAAAAAATAATACATATAAAAAGTAGCTCAAACAAAACCCCAATAATTTCGCGATGGCAGTCTGTCTGTTTGTCCGTATCGTTATAGTAAGTAGTCTATGTTACCGGAAAACTTGTATAAACTGGTAGACATTAGACAAGTCGGGTAATCAAATTCAAAATCTAATTATTTTCTTCTTCTCTTGTAATAATTAGTTCGTTTTCCTCTAAGAATATACCCGTAGTACTGAGTGTGGATGAATACGAAATACCTTGTGAAATACTATAACGCTTATCTCTTAACTTAGGAAAACATCGATAATGGCTCATGACCTCCATATTATGCATGCAATTTCATATGCAATTACCATTTTTACCAGGTTACTCTAATAATTACTAAATACAAATTACTTTTGGATGGACTCTTCTGAAATTCTTGACTCAACTTCTGAATTTGTTAAGGGAAATTGAATAATTTTTGCTATTCGTTTTATGTCTATACCTATACCATATTTATCTAAACTAATATTACTTGTATCAAGAGTGAAGATTTGTTTGATTGTTTGTTTGCATTGAATAGGCTCCGAAACTATTGAACCGATTTGAAAATTTCTTTAACTGTTGGGAAGCTACACTATCTCCGAATGATATAGGCCATATTATATTTTCAAAAACATTTGGGGTCCTTACTAAAACTCCAATAATGTATCCCAAGGTAGCTAAACAAAGCTAGTTTTGAAAATAAAACTATTATAAATAGTCAGCACTTTAGCTCTTCAAGGACAACATTTTTAAGTTAAAATCTACTAAGTTAGCTGAAAGGGTTTGTGGTTCTTTGATATAGTCAGAAGAATATCTATATGGTGGCCCTTCACTCTGTCTGTAGTTAAAAATAAACAATTACCTACTCAAATATATCAAGATAATTTCATAAAAAATAGCCTATTTCGTGTTTTTTATAAAAATAATTTCAGTAAGACTCTACTAGTATTACGTTTTACTAATTATTATTTAAGTAAAGCATACATCCCAGAACAACACAAAGTTAAATATTGGAGAGTTTAAAGATAACCAGTACAGTGCAAAAATTCAAACGTTAAAAAATAATAGTTTTTTTCCAAATATATTTCTTTTGAGGCCGTATTTTTAGCTTTAGCTCTTCACTACATAGTATAAAACAAAGTCGCCTTTTCTGTCCATATATCCCTATATCCCTATGTGCGCTTAAATCTTTAAAACTACGCAACGGATTTTGATGCGGTTTTTTTTAATAGATAGAGTGATTCAAGAGGAAGGTTTATATGCATAACTAGCAGATCCCGCGGCTTTACCTGTGCTAAATCTAGGGAAGAGCCCGAGCGAAGCGAGGGCGAGTCGCTAGTAGCTTATAATAACAATAATTATAATTATAATTGCTGCTTCAAAAGCTGAGATTTCACTTATGTGAAAAATAATAATAATTATAATAATCTAATAAAAATTATATAAAATAATAATGATTATAAATATTAATTAGTCATTTTTAAATTTTTTTATAATTATTATAATTTCGTAAATATTTATTTGTGTCTGTTGGGTGAACTTCCGGGTCAATATATAAGACTTTATATTACGGAAAAATATCTCATCTCTGAGAAATATATGGTAAACTTATATAAACCAACATATTTTTAAACATATGTAAATACTAGCATTTCCTGCGGCTGTACACGCGTTCTAAAGACTGGCAACCAATTTCTTTCTGAGTTTGGTATGATACCTCGCAGAACTAACGTGCGCCCTTCCCGTTTTTGTAACATTTGTGATGCTCCGCTACTATTGGTCGTAGCGTGTTGTAATATAGCCTATAGCCTTCCTCGATAAACGGACTATCCAACACAAAAATAATTTTTCAAGTCGAAACAGTAGTTTCTGAGATTAGCGCGTTCAATCAAACAAACAAACAAACAAACTCTTCTGCTTTATAATATTATACTAGCATTTCCCGCAGCTTCGCACGCGTTCTAAAGACCGGTAACCAAACTCTTACTGAGTCGCGCGGTATGATATCTCGCAGAACTAACGCCCGCCCTTCCCGTTTTTGCAACATTTTTTATTGATGATAATTAGCGCGTTCAACCAAACAAACAAACAAACTCTTCTGCTTTATAATATTAGTGTAGATAACTACATAATATAACGCTCAACGTAATGGTACGTGGTTAATGGGTCTTAGGTCAACCATATAAAAGCACAATGCATTTAGAATTTTAGATCAAGTTGTAATCTCTCTGCTGCTTCAGTATTTACAGACTTTATGCTAAATTTAATTCAATTTTACAGTTTTTTTTTAATTTTCGACGACAGACTGAGCTACATTTTAATAACCTACTAGATGTGCCAGCGATCGCAGGTTCTATTCCCGCTAGGGGCATTTATTCGTTTAATGAGCACAAATGTTTTTAGTTTAGTCATGTGTATGAACTATCTAGTTCCCATAACACAATCCTCGTTGCTTACCATGAAACTAGGTGGTGCTGTGTTAATGTGCCAACATATAACTATACATTTATGTACTAATCCCACCACAATTGTTAAAAAATTACTGTGTAAATTAACGCCATCTGTCAGCGAATAGATATTTTACATTGTATTAAATGTGATTGTCAGCTCTATCTATTGAGAAGTATAACTAATCATAACAATCAATTAAAACACTAATTCACAACACACAGAAACAAACAGGGAAAAGTGCATGTTATAAACAAGGTCTTATGATCAATATCGAATTATTAATAACTAGCGACTCACCCTCGCTTCGCTTGCGTTCATCCCTAGGTACTCCTTAGTTCCCTGCCAAACTTAAAATTTGTATATGGTTTTAAGAAGTTTTGTTTGTCTGAAATAGGACAACATCATAAGAAAAGATTACGACAGATTTTATTGGAATTTGCGTATGACATAAAAGATAAGCACTTTATACATGAGGATAACATAATATAATCTACTAGCGACTCGCCCTCGCTTCCGCTAGTTGTACATATAAACCTTCCTCTTGAATCACTCTATCTATTACAAAAAACCGCATCAAAATCTGTTGCGTAGTTTTAAAGATTTAAGCATACATAGGGATATAGGGACAGAAGAAGCGACTTTGTTTTATACTATGTAGTGATGATGAGAATTGTACTCAAACCTTTAAAACGTATATTTTATTTTCACAGGAATGCTTAAAGTTACTAACGTATATAACTTATTATCACGTAAATAATAACATAAGTAAATAAAATATATATATAAACAAATTCCGTCACTCTGAAGAAAGCAAATGAGGTTTATGTACAAAATTTAGAATAGTATCTGGTACTATGTGATCTGTTGGTTGCATAAAATTAAGTTCCTTTTTTTGTTTGTTAGTTGACATTTTTTGGCGGACTTCATCCGTTAATTCCTTAACCTGAATATCAGAATTAAAAGTATTCAATCTAATACACTGCTTAACGAATTTTGATGCAGATTTTCTAATTAAATTCTTCCAGGTACATTTTTGTGTAATAAAAATACCTTCACTGTATATGTTATATGATCATATTCAGTTCCATCAAGATCTGTCCAAGTGTTCACAAAAAGGCAGGAAAAAACTTAAAAGTTTCATGCAGCCTCTGCATTGTTACTAAAAATTATTTCAATTAGATTTTCGAAATAATATTACATAAACAAATTGAATAAAATTAGAATTTTATTATATGTAGGCCTTTCTGGCCTAATTGGGCCTTCGTCTATCAAATAGTTTCTAGTGGAATGTGCGGCTGCTTTTCTTACGATTCTGAGTTCAAGTCCTGGGCCAAGGCTGTTATGGCCTTTGGTTATCGTTTCACGATTAGATAAATAATTATTGATATGTACGTGATAACGACAAACGTTTGTAAATTACTGATAATAAATAAAATAATAATAAAATCCTTATCCTAATGGACACTAATTATACGTTAGTGCGTATCTGTACGAAAATAGTAACAAATACAACCTAGTGCTTTTAAAGATTTACACACATATTTTATACAAATAATAAAACACTTGACGAAAACGCACTAAATGAAGAATGTTTTTAAATAACGACTGTAACGTATTTTTAACCGACTTCAAAAAAGGAGGAGGTTATATGTTCCGTTGTATGTATTTTTTTTTTATGTATGTTCACCGATTTCTCCGCCGTCTGTGGGCCGATTTCAAAATTTTTTCTTTTGTTTGGTAGGGTATAGTTCCGAGGGGGTCCCATTGTCACCAAGCCAGGATCTGATGATGGGATCCCAGAGAAATCGAAGTCAACTCTCAAAATTTACAGGCACCTATTATGTTTTTGATATATTTTCTTAAACCGATAAAGCTTTTACGTATGAAAATCATCATCTCATGTGGATGAGCTGATGATGGAAGGTAAAATTCCTCAACAGTTGTTTTTTATGCGTTTTCACTGATTTCTCCGTGAATTGTGGGCCGATTTTAAAAATTTCTTTTTTGTTCGGTAGGGTATACATTCAAGATGTTCTCACTGTCACCAAGTCTGCATCTGATGATAGGATCCTAGAGAAATCGAAGGCAACCCTTAAATTTTATCGGCACTGATTACCTTTTTCATATATTATCTAAAGCTGTTCAAGAATTTGTGATGATGTAAGGTATATCTCCTCAACGGTTAGGAGTTGAAACAAAATTCTTTTAATATTATACTTACTTATGAACTGATAGTCGTATTCCTTCAGGATATTAGGTTGATTGATAATAGAAGGTAAATCTTATTAACGTGTACGAGTTACGTGGAAAAATAGACGTGGACAAATCTCGATTGACTATTGTCGTTCATTTCAAAACTTCGCTGACTTATTGGAGCAGTAGTTTAGTTAGCCTTCCAATATTATATTTAAACAAAATATCTAATTTCCACTAAAAAATTAAAAATAAATTATTTTTTAACAAAAATGAAAACCGACTTCAAAACGTTACAAATCGAAACTAAAAAGAAAAAAAAAATAATTTTAATTACTTAGTTATAAACTAAATATACCGAGACCCCGAAAAATAATTATTAAAATTTTTCGTATTTTTTCTGCAAATCTGTTTGTCTGTTTCACGTTTCACCTTCTGAGCATATCACGCATAAAGTAGCTGCCAGATTGACTTTGACAAAATTTTAGGTAGTTATAACTTATTACTTCCTACAGGAAAATCTCTCATTTCCACGGGAAAACACTCGACTCGTAGGTATAACAATGGTTCCTATTTCTCTTACTGTCTCTTTATTGGCAAGATTTGGCAGAATTCCATGATGATCTACTTTAAATAATATTATTATAATAATAGTGCTATTTTAGCTAAAATAATCTAATATTTACAGTTACTACAATAACAAATAAAATTATAGACGACGCCTGAAATATTATAATAGCAAATCGACATGAGTGACAAAAGTGTATTTACTTATATAACGAGCGTGCCTTATAAGTGTTATATAATTGTTTTGAAAAGTATTCGTCAAATTATGCTCAAGTTATACGATTATACATGACCATACATGTGTCTTTACACTTGTTAAAGAAAATTTATGAAGTGGGTTAAAAATATATAGCTTATGCCGTGCTGTTAAAGATCATACCAGTAGATAGCACTTAAAACTTAACAAAAAAAGTTAGTCATGACATATTTTCCATCTAATCTATTCTAATATTATAAAACTAAAAAGTTTGTTTGTTTGGTTGGTTGAACGAACTAATCTTAGGAACTACAGATCCGAATTGAAAAATTATTTTTGTGTCGGATAGTCCGTTTATGGAGGAAGGCTATAGGCTATATTACATCACGTTAAGGCTAGTAATAAAATAAAATGGGCGACAAAAATTATTTAATTGTGTATGACGCCTGATTAATTATATAAGCAAAATAGCAGCTATGGTAAAAATGTATTTTTTATTTATCACCGAAACCTTTTAGCTTTATACAGCAAAATTCTCAAACTGTTATTGTGCTTCAAATTTTGTATTGTATATAGTTAGAATACATCATAATTTTATGTATTTTAATATCTGATATCCATAACACAAATCTCGAAGCTTACCCAACTAACTAGATGGTGCTGTGATTATGTCCGTATATATTTTTATTTCTGTATAAATAATTATTAACTATTAAACACCGCCATCTACATAAAGTCGATGAAAACTATGTGCTTAGATAATTCAATAATTTAATCACCAGTGATTATTTAAGGAGACGATAAAGAAGCAAAATATTCTGTATATCTTTTATAACTTAGTATTTTTATTGACGACCTACTTTCTACGCCAGCGGTCACGGGTTCGAGTCCTACAGGGCATACATTCGGTGTTTATATTTATAATATGTATGTATTTAAAATTTACATATGTGCACTATGTCAACTATCTGGTATCTGTATCACAAGCCTCGCAGCTTATCACGGACCTAGATGGCGCTGTTTATTTATTTATTTATGTATATTGTAATAATGTCCCAAATATTCATTTATTTATTAGCAGTTAATGTTTTGCAAAATGTGTCATAAAAATATTTAATAATATTTTAAATAAGTAATACATCTTGATCCTTTGAATCCCTAAAACGTTAATTATTTAAAAAACGTGTTTAAATAATTTCTTTAGAGTCCTTTGTTATAATAAATTGCTATAAAAAATCCAACCAAAGGTGAAGGTTCAACGTTACTATAAAGGTTCTCTAATAAGAAAATATAAATGGACGCTAATACTACATCTAGTATTTTTTTACAGATTTCACAAATAAACTGTTACTAAAGGAAATGAATTCCATTAACAACATTAAATGAAATTCTGGTTAAGTCGAATCTCGACATTATATCGGATTATTTTATTAATAGTAGAGGAGACCGTGGAAGATCGACCTTCACCGATCTGATAACCAGATGAGACATATTTTTTATCGAATATAATTTATAAACAAATATGCCTATAATTACTTGCCTATCTGAAAGTGCTCATGGCTATTTTTAGCTGGGCAACAGTGCTTTAAGTATGATTTTTTGCAGGCAAGTCTATATGACTGATTTTGTAATAAAATAATCTAAAATTTGATATAACTTTCGATAAGTTAGCAGAACGATGGAGTCACCTATATTGACTTACCTGTTTACATCGGCTTTGGTAGCTATACACAAAAATGTACTGAGGCATATTCTGTGTGTTAAAAACTAACAGTGAAATGAAATTCATTTGGTTATCAAAAGAATGAAAGTGATGAAATAAAAATCGATTAAAATTAATTTAATTAAAAATAGCCATGAGCACTTTCAGATAGGCAAGTAATTATAGGCATATTTGTTTATAAATTATATTTAATAAAAAATAAATCTCATCTGGTTTTCAGGTCGGTGAAGGTCGATCTTTCACCGGCTCTTAGACCATAATACTTTCGCGCGTAGGCAATAGGCAGTTTCGAATTTTTGTCTGTGACAACAGAAATTCACTGGGCAGTATTTGCAAACATTTTTGATTATAGCTGTCTGGGAAAACTGTCTCATCTGAGAAATCTATACTAATTGTTAAAACGGCTATTGAGCGAACTCAATAAACTCAAAAACTGAGAAGTAACTGTATTTCTACAACATATTGAGACGAAAAATTATTTCTTTTATTTAAATCACTAATTTACAAAAATTTTAAGTTTTATTTTTGCCAACAATAAATAGTTCTTGTATAAATAGTTTTTTGGTAAAAAACTTATCTATTTATTCATAATATCTAATCAGCCAAACTGACTAGTCACAGTCTTTAGTTTTATTGAAGACTAGCATTTATCGCGGTTCCACCTGAGTTCTAAAAACCGGAAACCTTATTCGTAAATTTTATGAGCAATGAGGGTCTCCCCAACGTGCGTCCACCTTGTCATGGTGGGGTGGCTTAGTAGCGTCTAGCAGTCGGCCAGCGTGAAGCTAAGTAACGCGCAGGATGGGCTTTGGCTAGGATTGCTCCTGGTACTTCTCTGTATAGCAGAGTCGACTTTGGAGGAACCCTTTTGCCTGTGCGGTCTGCCTTGGTAAATCTGTTGGACCGTCGGGGCATAGTGATAGAATAGGCAAACGATCCTGCGATGCCCCATTAAGACGGGTGAGGGCAGTGGGGTTATTGTGGGTAGTAGGTAGGCTTGCCTGTAAGTCTCACAAAACCTGTTTTCTACAGGTGGTATGCGTCAATGCATTTTCCAAGAATAAAAAAGGGACTAATGAAGGTGACCCAGTAGTTTGGCCGGCGTACTATCCAAGAAACCCTTGTTTTAGGCGCGATGTGCGCGTTATCGTTGTGGAAAAATAGCCAACGGAGCCTTGTGTTTGGTTGCTTGTTGCCCACACTGAAAAATCATCTGCCAAGCATTTTGCAGTATATCATGTTGACTGTTGATGCTTCTATAGTTCCATAAGGGAATTGATTTATTTTAAATAGACAGCCAAATTGAAAAAGCTCGTGATTAAAATCTTCTTCTTCTATAACAGCTGTCACTGGGCTATAACTTCTTTCTTCATCCCCTAAAATTAGTTAACCACTTGAATTCTTTATACTGACATTACACAGTTGTCTTGGAAAGGCCTTAATCCATGAACGCTCTCTGAAGTCTTATCATACGATTATTGAGAAATACAAAGTAAGAAGTCGACTAGTCAGCATTACCGACAATTCCACAATAGTGTAGATTTTAACAGTGCATGTACAATACATCCAAATATCTAATTTCTACTAATTTCAAAATGCCTGTTAAGTTTAAACTTATCAATTCTAGAGAGATAACAAATATAATGATAGAAATAAAAAATACCCAGCTTATCTTAGATTCTGATAGCTTCTATAGAGCACTTAGGTACTTACGTATCGACTTTCGTCTTCGCTTTGCCTCGCTTGGATACGTAGGCTTTAGGTGCCTTACAAGACAGTCTATCTGTTAATAAAACAAGATATACACACATAATTTCACATACATAATAATTAAGTACCCCAATTCATATGATATTTTGATTTCAAACGGCTTGAACAGGAAAGATATAAGAGTATTGTAATCTATACTAATATTATAAAGCGTTTGTTTGTTCGTTTGGTTGAAGGCTCTAATCTCAGAAACTACTGGTCCGAATGAGGATCCGTACGGTTTTTAGTTGAGAATACAGATTTATAGAGCTAAGAAATCCTTAACATACAGTGCAAAAATTTATGTTCTACGACTAAAATTGACGAAGTTATAAGGAAATTACTAGCGAATTTTGCTGCGTGCCGCCGCTCTAGCTGTGACGTCATAGTAACGGATAGCCGTTGGCAACGGTAAGGCGCGCAGTGTGTTCGTAACTTTAATATCAAATCTAAGTGTCCAATTTGTGTCGAATTGACCTTTTTAACTATGTATTAATATTGTATAGTGCATAAATGTATAAAAACTTGTTTTAAAACGCTAGATTGACTATTTTTACTTACCAAAGGGCCCAAAACTTCGTAGAAAATGGTTTTCCGTTGAAAAAAGAGATGATAAATCTCCACCCTCTGTCCAAACTATGCATTGTTGTGAAGATTATTTCGATGAACGTACCTACAACTTTACCCAATAAATGATATGTATAGTTATGTTGGTACTCAACTCAACTAAATAGTTGATACTAGTGATTCTCTCTCGCTTCGCTTGGGTTACTGCCTAGATTTAGCGCGAATGCGGCGTAAATTTCGCTTGTAAACTATATTATTATAAAGTTTCATCAAAATCCATAGAATAGTTTTTGCGTGAAAGAGTAACAAACATACATCCATACATTCTTACAAACTTACGCGTTTATACTATTAGTAGAATAAGTTGGTATCTCCTATTACGTGTAGTGAAAGTGTACCTATGTATTCTCTTATTTTAAGCCAACCGTATTAATAAAACATAAACAATACTATTACACATACCTACTAATAAACATATTATGTACCTACTTTTTATTAGTTTTGTGGATAAACCTACATACCTACACAGTGGCGGATACAAGATTACGTTTTGGGTTAGGCCTTGTTTTTTTTAACTTTGGGAAATGCATTAACGCATACCACCAGGTGGTTATGTGGGACTCACCAGCTTAAAATAATCCAGTCCTACCCACTAAAGTCTTATGGGGCGTCGCAGTATCGCATTTAACCACGACGGCCCGGCAGGTCTGCCAAGGCAGACCACACAGCCCAGCGGTTGCTCCACAGTCCGCTCTGTTATCAGAGAAGTACCAGGAGCAGGAGCATGACTCAACGCTTGCTGAAGTGGTCTCTTGCGTGAGCCGTGAAGCCTCGTTTTTTTTCCTTTCGTTGGAAATGGAGAGACACCTCATGACAAAGAAGTGTCTCTCGTAAAGTCTCGAACGGCAGAGTGTTGAAGGAGTTAGCTGCATCCAATGAGACGGCTAAAAGCACGCTTCCCTCCTTCACTGCGGCCAGAGACCCAACCCTCAGGGCATTCAGGGCATCCACGGTCGACCGACCCGCCTTTAACCCGAACTGAGCCTCTGAAAGACCCGGCCTCATCTCGAGATGCTGAGTGATACGGGCAGCAAGAATGTACTAAAAGACTTGCCCATCTTACTCATCATCACGATTGGCCTTTAAGAAGAAGGAGAGTACAGAGAACGACCCTGCTTGGGCAACAGATACAATTTCTCCTCCTTTTAAATCTGCGGGAACTGTCCAACACGAAGACTTACATTGAACAGGTATTCCAGGGCGATGTACAGAACTGGCCCTGGAGTACCGTTCAGTCCCGGAGCCCAGAGTCCTGGTCTGTATATCGAGGGGATATCCTCAATTACCTCAAGTAAAGGGGAGGAGTCATCTGCACTGTGTTAGACGACTCCAGAAAATAACCTACTACACTAATATGGCTTTTCTCACTGGTGAGCCCTATGTGTTTTTCTACATAAAAAAAGGTCAAAACGGTACATATAGAATTTCGTTGCACTATGTTAAATGATAAGAAATGGTAAAATTCAGCTCTATTATATTATTATTTTATATAGCATATTATTATTTTATTATATTTCTGTTTTTCATTATGGTCCGAAATTATAGTGCGCGAAGTGCGAGCGAATCCGTGGGTTCTGCTAGTGTATTATACATATAAACCTTTCCGTTAATTGTGTATCAAACGTCATAAGGTTTTCATTCATAATAAAAAAGTTTATATTGTCGAAAGCGCTAAGGTAAGGTTTAAAATAATTTTATATGGTGGTTAATTGTTGTTGAATTTTCTAATTCTCCGCGCAATTTTCGTAATATTTTATTTCGTAAGAACCTTCTCCTGACAATAACAAACACAACAAATAAAGAATTAGCGAAATCGGTCCAGCCGTTCACGCGTGATGACGTGACCAAGGGAAATAGGGATTCATTTTTATATATATAGATTAAAATCTCTTCAAAATCTTCAAAATTACCGTCTTCAGTCGTTTCTTTAATAAGTAAATATGGTTATATTTATAAAAATCGTAAACAAATATGTTAGTAACTAATAATTACACCTGACGGTTTGATAAATTTTGTCTCTGAGGGATATAAAGGGAGAACCCTAGACTCAACAATAAGTATTTGAATTCACTTTTAGAAGGTGATTGAGCTTGCACAAAACCAGCTTCTATTTTATATGCATTCATATTAAGCTGTATATATACTTAAATATCACAACATAGCACTCTTAAAAAACTTAAATTGCTAACATTCTTAAAAATAGTTGCCAACAGCGTCGCGCGGTACTCGGGCGGCGGGCCGCCTGTGTTCGATCCATCACAATGACGTCACACGCGCCCGCGTAATTTGAATTTGCCCGCAGAACGGCGTCAAGTTTATCACTTAATATCTTCGTAAGTTTTGGTCCGATTTGGGTAATTAAAAAAGGTATATCATTCTTATGTCATAATTAATAACGTGGATACTAGTAATATGGCATTTGCTATAACTGTATTGATCCTCATTGAATAATTCTTTTTGTGTTGGATAGTCCGTTTATCGAAGTAGTCTATAGGCTATATTATATCACGCTACGAGCAATTGGAGGACGAGTGTTAGTTCTGCGAGGTACCATACCGCGCGACTCATAAAAAATATGGTTTGCAGTCTTTAGAACGCGTGCGAAGGCGCGGGAAAAGCTAGTTATAAAAAAAATTACAATACAAATTAAAGCCAATCTATCGGAAAATTTAACGTATGGCGCTAATTTTTGTATAAATTTAGCTTATCAAAATTTAATTTAGGTAAAAAGTATAATCATTAAATCAAATGTGATGAATCATATCTCATCTTTATTAGGAGCTATAGATAGTACATCAAAGTCGATTGCCTGCGAGATAGAAATCAATCTGATTAGATTATATACCAACAATTATTTGATGTTTATCTTAAGTGGCATAGAATTATTTGTACACTCTACAACTAGTACTATAGAGTTTATTATTTAAATGATTTTACTCTGTATTTCAATAGCAAGAAGACTACAATTAGTGTATAGCGAAATTTTTTAAAGCACTTTTTTCGATACACAAAATATTTCCAATTAGAATAATTAGTTACTTTTGATTATTATTTTTTCGTCACTTGTTCAACAGAAGCAGTAGGCCACTTATTGCTTGTTCACAAACTTGTACTGTATTTATTATGTAAGTGCAAGTAAGTTTTTTATATACAAGATAACAGTTTTTTTAGGTAAAATTTATAAAACTTATCGAACTTCGTAGTAAGACTTCTCAACTCGGCTGAAATTTTTACTTTAACTGTTCAACAACCTCTAACTAGAATAATACGCGTTAAGATATCGATAAATATGAGAATTGAAGCATTATTTTTTGAGTTTGAGGTTCAAATTTGTATATCGTAAGAAATGTGACTCTTCCCATGACTTAATGATTTTTTATGGTTTCTAACTGCCTCGTGAATCTAATTATGGCTAACATATTGTACTGTCATTATATGTTTTACATTTATATTATGTATTTATTTAAAAGTTATATATTATTTAGTATATCAGCTATCTGGTATCCGTAGCACAAGCTTCTTTCGTAGCTTACCACGGAACTAGATAGCGCTGTGTGTAATAATGACCCAACATGTCCCAACACATAGGCGCTGACACCATGCTGCCAGCTGCGTTTTATCTCTCACCGATGGGCTCTTATTTTATCGTCCACATGCCCACCAGAGTTTAGAAGAAAAGGCATAGAGAGTGCTACTGTGTTTACACGCATACTTGTACTATAATGTCTTTAATGTAGATAACTAACAGTGATATCCCATTGTACGACGTAGCTGAAGTCGGTCAAAAGAATATTATATGTTCGATGACCCAAAGTGGGCATGTATACATGTAAATGTTATTTAATATACTTGTAAATGTTATAAAATGGCATGTTAGTTACAATTTAAACATGTTCTTTCTTGGAATTAGTCAATAACCTAAGTTACTATTTAAATTATGTAATTCTACTGAGAAACCTTTTGAAGAGATTCTTGTCAATGGGAGAGATATGTCATATCCATACAAATTAAGAAAAGCCGTTATATAATATATAAAATACATAATACATATATTAATATAAGTTATAACAAACAATTTAATATTTCCGTGTTGTTATCTACAGATAGCAAACGTTACGCCATTACAGAGGCCTTTTGGTGACCCGAAGTCCAGTAACGACAAATCCGCCTATAGGAATTTAGAAGTACATTTAAAAAAAATTTAATGTATGATGTTTTTTGGAAGAAGACTGCTTCGTTTTAAGAGTAGCAAATGCATATTATTAACACCTATATTATTAATAACTAATTTAAATTATAGCTACAAGTACTTATTTGGTTAAACATTAAAAGATGTAAAAGTTTTTATTCACTTTATTTTTGCATATACTGTTATATGTTACATACATATATGTCTGAAATATTTTCACGTCGGCGGTTCACCTAAATGAGATTAGCTATCTGTCCATTAAATTTGTAAGATTAAAAAGATTTAGGCCATAATTCCACATAGTAACATAAGGAACGTAAGCAAGCAGTAGCTAGCTATATTATCAAATCAAAAATTCAATTCGTTACAGCACACATGACTTTGTTTGAAACTGGACTGTTTTTTAAATAATTTTAATATTAAACCACCAACATGGGGAAAGGACTGCTTTTGCAAACATATTCAAACCAGTTCTAGCTTATATTCCTCTCGCACTTTCATTCCGCATACTGTTTCTTTCTTTCATCCATTTACATTTATTCATTGGCTAATTTTGACTAACTAAACTATCCTATAAACTATAAATATGTTTATTTCTTTATACTAATTAACTCGGGACAATGAGTGGAGATGGGCGACAAATTTTTTTACACTTACTTAATCTAGTTCTGGAACTAGAAATGGACACGTCCTGAACACTCCAAGTCCAATACATAAATAAGTAAATGCTGGCCTCGCAGAGCCATCTACTTCCGTGGTAAGCTACGAGGCTTGTGTTACGGATACCAGATAGTTGATTCAGTACACATATATAACTCTAAATACTTACATATAATGAATATAACGTTAAACACTTTTTAGCGTCTCACGCAATATATTCAGGTAAATACTTATTAGTTACGTTCTTATTAATCTAACGCTAGCAGTACCCATGTCTAAACTGTAAAATAAAATGAAACTTCACAAGATCACCTCAAATTTGATCAAAATCGGTTAACCCGTTTTGGAGTCGATACGAGAATATATATCACGCATAAAAAAGGGAAAGGATTACACTTATGTACCCCTTAAGAATCTTCTGTTAAAGAACCAAAAGGCTGTGATAGCGAAACTACCGAAATGCTAGTTTGTAACTATTTTTAACAATGATGAAAAAGCCAAGTACTGAGACATTTATATATATTATGTCATATCGTTAGATCTAGATTTTAAAGGAACTCCTAATCGAGTCCCTTGTCACGATCACTTCTTTTTTCTCACGATAGTGAGAACGGTCCGGCAATCGTGAGATGCCCCAATATGACAGAGGAACTTGAAATTGTTAAGTTTTAGCGAGTAATACTGACTTTTGTGGCCGGTGATATGCACGTAAATGAAAAGGAAGAATGAAAAGGATCTTAAAAAATCTACATTAAAAATGAAATTGTAATCTTCATACTGTTCTATATATAGAAAAAACAATTTAAGTAATCAGACGCTTAAAAATGAGAAATGATTTTTAAAGAATTTTGTATTGTTTAATTCTTTATCGGCTTAAGCACTCACACATGTACCGCTCCTTATAAATATATTCTAATCATAGAAATTCGGCATTTATCATAACACAAGTATAGTCTATTACAAGTGTGGTAAATGGACGGGCGTTACTTTATACTACTCCTCTTCAGTTACGGTGTGATATGTGATGAATGTGAAATATTTAACTTAGAAGAAGGTTTTAATAACACTTTAAGTAATGATAATGACGTGTGTTCTGATACTTCTATGTGGAATTTGGGGAGCTATGACGATGTCCCTGTTCTGCCTCCAGACCCTAATTCCTCGTCGTTTATGTATATAAATGGGACCAACTGTGCGTCATCTTATACTTTCCCATTGTCAGATTCAGGAATGATCGAAGTTCATGCTTATTTGAATTTACGAGATGACAGTGACTTTTTGTCAATTTTTATACAACAAATAGTGATCGGTGGTAATGATGTAACAGTTAGGAATACTTTCATCACCAGGAATACAGTGGGTTTCGAGAATGGATGGATGAAAGAGGATATTAACCTTTCTGGTTTTGGTTCGTTTATGGGTTACGTAAGTGGTTTTATTCTATAGTTCTATTTGTAACCATTATATCACATGTTTTATTCCTTTTTCTTAATGAATTTCCAATTACTAAGTTTAGTCTCGATTTAATATCGTAAATACTACAAACCCTACTAAAAACCGTTACTTTTATAAAATGCGGTGCTGCAGTGGCCGATTAGGAGTATATCTATATTGGAAACAGACTAAAGGGAGTGAATTCTCCGAATGTCTCACCTCTGGAGTTTTCATTTGCGAATCCATTTCCAACATTGCCAATATTGGCTTATCCCATAGAAGCCCAGATTCACTTATAACAATGTTTTCTTGAAAAGCTTACTCTTTATATTAACTCTTGCTCGGCTAATGTTATCAAAATATGTTCATTGGTGTTAAAGTGACTTCATTTCCAGATAGGCAGACAAAAATGCTAAAAATATATCTCTAATATTGAGTATTTCAATAAGATTTTCCAAAAAATATTTGATGTACAGATTCCGCTCAAACTTTCATTATATGAATAGAAGACAAGTTCTACCCTGACTCCCGAGTGTATGTAGTGACAATTTTTAGGTTTGGTTTTAATTCACGTGATTTGTATTAGTGGCAATATATCGGAAATACTCACTTTGTTTATGACTGAGGAATACTAAATTATTCTTAAAGACATTTAATTTTACGTTTCATCCCTCGAAAATACATAGGTAATGGATGGATGTATATAAGGACCTAGCCCTACATTTTAAATATTCATAATTTCACTACAGCATTATCTAATAATAAAAATAAAATCTACCTTCCAAATATATTACTACAATTACTATAATATAACAGAAAAGTAATGATTTCCGCCTTACGTCCATGTAAATGTAGTGAAATTGCCAAGTCATGTGACTAAGACTGTGACTAGAGCTTATGAAGTTAGCGCGTGTAGAGTTAGAAGGTTGACTCTATATGAGATCTGATAACTTTTTGACATATGCGAACCATATGGTTTTATCTTGGAAACTTTTCATGTAACAGTTTTTGGTAGGATTTTGTTTTTCACATAATATCTTGTGGTATAGTATATGGAGAAGTATTTTTGATAAAACTTAACTAAATTCCTTAGTCATAATCTTCTCTTACAAAAGTAAATCATGGATTTAATTGAACGGTACTGGAAACTGATGAAGGAACCGGGTTCTAGAGTGGAGACCACATCTCGGTAAACTTAATATAGAATATCTAGTTAGAGCGCCAATAACATACACGTCAAATCAAATCAAAGCTAAATATTTTATTCAGCATAAAAAATATTACAATTTCTTACTAAACGTCATGAGTCTACTACCAGTTCGAAAAAAAGAAGCCTCTGACCTGAGAAGAACCGGCGAAAGAAACTCAGCGAGATTTATATTATTTTTTTATCTTAATCTCTCTCTTTTTTCAAAACTAAATTGCAAATTAGCAATAATTCTATATGTTGAAATAGCCTGGTGGCGACATTATTCCCAAGGCGTACTGTCTTCTAAAAAATCGTTAATTGAATATATCCTTTAGTAAACTAACATTCCTTCACAATTTTCGCCACGAAAAGCTAGCTGCTGTTAAATGGGTAACGCCAAAAATCGAGCTAGCTAAACCTATATCAAACAGTGCACAAAAAAGGGTTGATAAAGACGGTTTCATTATAACAACCTGAAAAAATATGCAAAAAATAAGATGTAAATCAAAGCTCTAATCTTATCTAATCAAATACCATCAGTAATTAGTATCTATTGACAAAATATAAATTAAACTATAGTATACATTACTGTTTAAGTCATAGCTCTATGCACTAGTTGTATTTTGGAGGCAGCCAGGGGATGCAGAGAAAATCCAATTAACTTAAAATTAGTTTATTAACTAATAACTAAATTATATGCTAGTTGACCACTTGTCGATATGAGAGCAAGTAAGTGAAGATGTGAATAAGTGATGATCTTTTATACTGCAATTTCTATAGGAAATACAATATTAACATAGTTAGAATTTAGGTGATTGCTGCGCTTGCACCTGCGCGCGCTTGGCCTTGTCTCGTCGTTGCCTTTTGTAGGGCACCGCTGATGCGGCGGCTTGGGTTCCGTGACACACTCCTACAAACAATGTATTGAAAACATAAATAAAGAAATTTTTTATAAATAAAACCCATAAACTTATAGGTTTACAAGAAATAGATTAATAAACATGCAATAATTAAATAGTCAAACCAAATAAGAGTCTAGAACCAGACCAGAGTCGAGTATATTTATCCTATTTTAGGGATTGTCATTTTTTTTAATATTCATATGATTCAAACAATATTATAATATTTTTAAATACAATATTATTAACCAACTAACATGGTGTACCCACACATATCGTTTAAAAAAAAATCAAATCAAAATATTCTTTATTCAAATAGACTTTTACAAGCTCTTTTGAATCGTCATTTTTACATTATCAAAATTAAAAGTCAGTCTGTAAGTCTGTGAGTAAACTACCATTTACATTACTTTTAACATAATATATTTTATAGGAAACTAGCGACTCGCCCTCGCTTCGCTCGGGCTCTTCCCTAGATTTAGCACAGGTAAAGCCACGGGATCTGCTAGTTATGCATATAAACCTTCCTCTTGAATCACTCTATCTATTAAAAAAACCGCATCAAAATCCGTTGCGTAGTTTTAAAGATTTAAGCGCACATAGGGATATAGGGATATAGGGACAGAAAAGGCGACTTTGTTTTATACTATGTAGTGATGATATCAAACGAAGTTTCACTACTTCTAAAAATAAAATATCTTAGCGGCCTAATATCTATTTTCCTTAGACTAACGATTTAAAAACTTTTACTTGTTTTATACCATTTAAATATAAGTGGAATATAATTAAAAGCACGTATTATTTTATTTTATTCAAGTATAGTTAGGATTAGTAGTAGTAATAGTCCGCTGAACTCCGCGTCGTCGTATGTATATTATAATTCATAGTGATATTACGGTAATTACGAGTATATCCTAAGAACTACTTTAAAAAGCTTTACAAAACAATGTGTTACAAAAAAGTATAATTTACATTATTAAACTACGATTAACAATCATCTATTATATTTATGGAAATAACTATTATTAATTTTATTGTTTATGATACAATATTTTCAATAATGACTTTTTGCGTCAGAATTTATTACCATAAACCTTCTTAACTTAAATATTTATACGTTTATTAACCAGTACACGGAATAAAATTCATCTTTTTTTTCAGATAACTTTACTTGGAACAGCTGCCCCTGCGTCACTTATACTGGTAGATTCGATTCGATATATACCACCAGGAGTACCTGAAGAAAACTGTCCGGTATATGAAGATCCAGTCACAGAAACACCATCTACTGAACCATCCACTGAACCATCTACTACACCTTCGACGGAACCGTCCACTGAACCGTCCACTGAACCATCTACTATACCATCTACAGAACCATCTACTGAACCGTCCACAGAACCGTCCACTACAACATCTACTACTCTATCTACTGAACCATCTACTACACCATCTACTGAACCATCTACTGAACCATCTACTGAACCATCTACGGTACCATCTTCGGAAGCAACTACTGCACCGTCCACCGAACCATCAACGGAACCGACCACAGAACCATCCACTACGCCATCTACTACACCATCCACAGAACCATCCACTGAACCATCCACTGAACCATCCACAGAACCATCCACTGAACCATCCACTGAACCATCCACTACGCCAACTACTACACCATCTACAGAACCATCAACTGAACCATCCACAGAACCATCTACTGAACCATCCACAGAACCATCGACTACACCATCTACTACAACATCTACGGTACCATCCTCGGAACCAACAACTGCACCGTCAACTGAACCATCAACGGATCCATCCACTGAACCATCTACTATACCTTCTACTGAACCATCTACTACACCATCCACAGAACCATCCACTGAACCATCTACTGAACTGACCACAGAACCATCCACTACCCCATTTACTACACCATCCACGGAACCATCCACGGAACCATCCACGGAACCATCCACTGAACCGTCCACTGAACCGTCCACAGAACCATCGACTATACCGACTACTACAACATCTACGGTACCATCTTCAGAACCAACTACCTCACCGTCCACTGAACCATCAACGGACCCATCTACCGAACCATCCACAGAACCATCAACTACACCATCTATTGCGCCATCTACTGAACCATCAACTATACCATCCACGGAACCATCTACTGAACCGTCCACAGAACCATCAACAGAACCTCCAACCGAACCATCCACAGAACCATCTACTGAACCATCTACGCTACCATCCTCGGAACCGACTACTGCGCCGTCTACTGAACCATCAACGGAACCATCAACTGAACCATCTACTGAACCATCCACAGAACCATCGACTGAACCATCTACGCTACCATCCTCGGAACCGACTACGGCGCCGTCTACTGAACCATCAACGGAACCATCAACTGAACCATCTACTGAACCATCCACAGAGCCATCGACTACACAATCTACTGAACCGTCCACGGAACCATCCACTGAATCATCTACTGCATCGTCCACGGAACCATCTACTGAACCATCTACTACACCGTCCACAGAACCATCTACTGAACCATCTACTACATCACCTACTACACCATCGACTTCAACACCCACGGAACCATCAACTGAACCATCTACTACACCATCCACGGAACCATCTACTGAATCATCAATTGAACCATCCACAGAACCATCAACTGAACCAACTACTACACCATCCACGGAACCATCAAGTGAACCGTCTACAGAACCATCAACTGAACCATCTACTACACCATCCACGGAACCATCCACTGAATCATCAATTGAACCATCCACAGAACCATCAACTGTACCATCTACTACACCATCTACGGAACCATCAAGTGAACCGACCACAGAACCATCAACTGAACCACCTACTACACCATCCACGGAACCATCTACTACACCATCCACAGAACCATCTACTACACCATCCACAGAACCATCAACTGAACCATCAACAGAACCATCTACAGGTCCATCTACACAACCTTCCACTGAACCATCAACCGAACCATCTACTACACCATTTACTGAACCATCTACTGAACAGTCCACGGAAACATCCACGGAACCATCCACAGAACCATCCACTGAACCGTCTACTACACTATCCACTACTCCATTTACTACACCATCATCTACTGAGACAACTCCAGAAACTGATAACACAAGTACACCTACTACTTCTGAACCCCCTTCAAATAATGGAAGAAGTGGATTTTGGAATCCATTCACAATAACAATGGTTGTACTACTTATAGTCATTGTAATCACACTTGCTTCAGTCATTGCGTATTATATAGGAAAAAGAAGATCACAGAGATTGTCACAAGTCATTCTTCCAGAATTTGAAACTATTCCTGTACCATCACTAATACCAAGAGTTAGTAAAGTCACTAATGATTATAAATTGGCTATAGATTAATTTTTATAAACATATTTATATCAAAATATGGATATGGATTTGTATGTACATAGTGCGACATTTTTATCAATGATAATTTCTGTATGAAAATTATCCTAATTGATAAGAGGAGGAAATATAAGAGATGAATACTCAATTCATTAAGTAGATATTAAGCCTATTTTACTTCTGATATGTAATATTATTATATATATATTGTAAATAGTAAAGTTCATTATAAATTGTAATTATGTTTTTCTATTGATTGTTAACGGAAATAGATTTTATCCCAATTACTAATTACGATATTGCTCATATCAGATTCGATAAATGATAAGAAGATAATAATTCTGAAAAAATCCATAACTCTTATAAAGATAATCAAAAAATGGTATCAAAATAAATTACATTTCAATCATGTGACAACAAACTAAAGGGTTAAAAAGGTTAATAATGTATTTTCCTCACAATATATCCAAATGTAATACAGACATACTATTTAAAACTGGTCTTTTATGACTTTTTATAAATTACTAGCGTCTAACCCTCGCTTCGCTCGGGTACATCCCTAGATTTAGCGCGAGCGAAGCGGCGGGTTCCACTAGTAATACTACTAGTATAGCCTATGTTACTCAGTGATATTAGTTTTTGAAATCTAAGAATTTGGTTTCCGGTCCTTAGAATGCGTGCAAAGCCGCGGGAAATGCTAGTCGTAAACTATATGTAAAAGATATTTCCGATCTTCTAAATGGCATGTATACAAATGTTAATAGTTATTTTAAGTATGTTAATTTAATTTTAAAATAAGCTAGAAAATTTAGATTTACTC
This sequence comes from Boloria selene, assembly GCA_905231865.2. Taxonomy (NCBI): domain Eukaryota; kingdom Metazoa; phylum Arthropoda; class Insecta; order Lepidoptera; family Nymphalidae; genus Boloria; species Boloria selene. The sequence goes on from HG993147.1 coordinate 9,993,721, forward strand.
ACATATATTTAGTACCTACTAAGATTTTTAAGAAAAGAAGTAGTAAATAAAAGGCTCTTTTATTGTATTTTTTTTATTTTATTTACCTATTTATTGATGAGTAATGAGTAAAAAATTCCGCTTTACCAAATCCTGGTATGCTAATCCAAATTAATTTATACATCGATAACTACGTACCTGTAGAATCTATAAGCAAAACGTAACAATCTCTTATCAGATATTTATATTATAAGGTATAATATAGCAATGTTCTCATCAATATACATAATTAGTGTTTTGTCCCGGAATATATAATGTGTGATTTATTTTAACGTTTGCTCTAATATAAAATCAACTTCTCCTTGCTATAGAGATAAAAAAGATAAAAAACATTAAACTTGTCTGTTTATATCACTAAAAACTTCTTATTAAATGCATGGTATGAAACTCGATATTAACTTTTTGTCAGTCTATCTGTAATCTCTGAAATGGATACATTTTAACGGGACTTTCACTGGTAGATAGCTAGTATTATTAAGAGAAACTTAGGCTACATTTATTATAGAAAAAACTTCCGCTATGGTTTCGTTAAAAAAAATGGAACGGAACTGGAGTCGCTAGTTTTACATATAAGTAGTTTATATAGCTCTTTAAATTTTTACGGCCTTTAATCTCTGTAATAATATTTTAATGATTGAAAATAATAATAAATTTTTCATGGGTTTAATTTTATTTCTTTAGTCCCCAATATTTCGGGTACACTGGACATGGCATCAATTCCAATTAAACCTCAAAGAGAAAGTGTATACAAAATTAAAAATGAAATTCCTTGTACCATTCAGACATAGGATTAGATGACGTTTTTTGGTACAGTACCTCATTTAATTACTAAGTAAATAATTAAAATGTCGTTAAAATAGACTATTTTCGAAAATTGCATTTTACACAAACTGATTTAAAAGAACCAATGAAATTACTGTATTATATTGATTTTTATGTGTAATGTCTTCGCACATTGTATTCGAACTTCCTTTATTTAAAGATACCTCGAAATATTATATAGGTATATTACATTGATATTTTTAAATACAATTAATAGCGTCTATTTGTAACAATAAAATGACACATTTTACGAAATTTATATATACATTATTATAAGAAAATATAATTCTTGGACTTTATGTTTATTCCTGCTAATTTCCAAAACGGCTGGACTGATTTTGACTATCACTGGTAGATAGCTGATTTTATAAATAGCTACTAAGGTGACTTTACTTTTAGAAGATGAATTAAGGTTCCGCTGAAAAACGAAACGTATCACCTTACGTACGAGCCAAGCGAAGTTGATTTACAAGTAAATAAAAAAATACCTCTATTATAAAAATATTCTGAATACTTAAATATTATAAATAAACTTCGACTATTGAGCTTAAGATGATAGATAGTTGCAAATCTATCTTTAAGGTACGTGTTGATTACCAGAAGTTACAGTCACTTATGCCTACACGTAAGTATATGTGATACCGCAATATAAAGCTAGTATGATAAGTGACGCAAAATGATTGTTTTTCAAGTACCCTTCCAGAATGTGATTCTACATATCATATTAACAGATAAACTAATGAATGTCGAGAATGATAAGAATTACATATTTAACATTTCTAAGATATTTTTAGCTCTAACATAATAAATTTCAAGAGATCCTTTAACTACGCTATATAAAAGGACATAGTAAAAATATGAAAATATATATGCAAAGTAAATTTATAGATTTAACTATACAAATTCAAAATAAAATATTTTTACACTTGTACAAGGTATGATGAGTAATCAAAGATTAATTAGATAACAATTTATATGATACTAGATATCAGATTATATCGCTTATGAATATAAAGAACCGATAAAAGTGTAATACGGTAGCTCAAAATTGCTTATAAAAATATTTTACGCTTAAATAGTACATGCTAGTTTTATTTATGTTTACAACTATGAATGTACACGGACAATTGTAAAAATTAATGAAAGGAAATGTACAGGATTTGTTATACAAGTTCCATACGGAAATCCGAACTCGTTGAAATAACTTCTCATAAAAATAGGGTTTTATATAGCAATTTAGCCTGGTTTCACCCGGATGCGTCCCAAGAGTCTAATAATATTATACACTGTGCCAAATCCGCCCCCGTCGTTTTATCCTGCTAATATTATAAATGCGACAACGATATATATAAAAAATATAGGCTGAATAGATCAGAATGAAATGTATTATAGGCTAGAATACCACATTGGCTCAGGGGCGGCTTAACCTATAGTGCAGGGTGTGCAATGCACACGGGCGCCGCCGTCTCAGGGGGCGCTAATATTAGGCAAGGCAGCATTGCTCGGCTAAGAGCATCGTCTTGGACCATCATGGTACAACAATAATATGACAGAAGCAACGCGGTAGCGGCAGTTATCAAACGCGAGCGCCCTATGGGTGGCTCCTTTTTCGAACATTTTCAACTCGAAATCAACCTTATTTTACGTATTTAAAGTTTAGAAGCGGCCAGACAGCGCAGTACACTTCCGCTGCGGAGCTCGAGCGGCAAAATCGCGATAGAGTTACGCCTTGTGTTGTAAGTTCTATGGGAAGCGAAACAGAAATTCGATACATATCGCTTCTATTTCACTGTCCATAAAACTTAAAACACAAGACGGGGGGGGTCAGGCCTAGGGGGAGCGCCAGGGTTTCATTGTACACGGGCGCTACACGAGCTAGAGCCGCCCCTGCATAGGCTATTTACTATTGTGATGAACCTGAGCGAAGTGACGATGAGCATATACCTAATAAGTAAGTTGCACATACTTTGGCAAAAACTCCTTATAGTATTCCGATAATTGCCCGTAATTTATTTATTTATTTACTTTTAAAATTGGAAGAACGGTTTGATATATTTATCTGTTTTTATATAGGTAGTTAGTAGTAGAAAGTATCATTTTATCACATTTGATAGTATAATACCGCAGGTTTAGTTTAGATTAAGGCATAACCAATTCTCCGTAATAAAATATCTCATAATAATTTATTTATTTGACAGCGCGTTTTGCACTTCTGATTAAATAACAGCTGAATCCGAAATGATGGTGCTTTAACTATGATCTAACCTGGAATTGGGAACGTTAAACTTAGATAAAGATCTATTTATCAATAAAGTTCTAGATCACCTAAAAAATCGTGAAGTACTAAGGTAATATTAAACGAAATACACGAAAATATCAAAATCATAGACTTATTTTACTGATTTCCTAGTAATTTTCAAATTCACAGGTTGAAGAATGAGCAGGTCTCCCATGGAGTCAACCTAATGGTTCTTATGGACTCTACAGAAAACCTTTGTACAAGAATGGTTTGCGTAAAAATTATATTTTGGAGAAAGCTTCAGTCTTACAGTGGACATTGTTCAATTGAGATTACGATGATGATTATCTAATAAGGTATTTATCTTTGTTATCTGTCCAGCATTATAATGCAATTAATTTGAATTCATTAATTTGAAGAAATTGATCTAGTTAGTTTTTTATATACAAGGCAATAATGTAATAAATAAAACTTTAAAACTCATCAAATCATTACAGCCATAGAGTTATAAGTTAGAGCCTCCGCCAATGCCTCTGACTTAGTACTTTTATCTTCTTCTAGTAAATAACCTATAGGCTTTATACAAGTAATATTAAATAATATAAAATCTTCTGTGCGTGTCACGTGTGTATATAATTAAACTCGTGCTAAACGGCTGGACCGATTTTGATGAAATGTTTGTGTTTTTGAGTGGATTCGAGAATGATTTAGATTCACAAACGATTCGACCCTGCTATACCGAAAATAGATCAAGAAAAATATAAGAAACTATAAAAATAAGAAAAAGATTGCTCTTATCTACTCCACTCACAATCATCACAAAGATTTTCTTTTCAAAACTTAGGCCCTTCCTCCTACCTTCTCGGCCCTTTTAATGGTGGCCTCTGGTGGCAAGCTGAAGGTATTCTATTTAGTCAGACAGTTGCAGAACTTTCTGATGGTCTTATGGGTAATGCTGGCTTCTCTTGGCCTTATGAGTCACCACATCTGTTGTCAGATAGTTAGGTTAGGTAGTTTAGATAGATAGTATGATAATGCATTTCACAACTTAAATATAAGGACTACCTTTATGAGTAGGTAATTTACCAATTTATGACTCAAATCATGCGCACGCTTTTACACACTTCGTTATCAACTAGTACTTGTGGATACTTAACTTCTAAAGAAATCTATTCGTAACCTGAAGCAGTGGAGTGATATCAGAAGTCTATTAACAATACGATGATTTGATTAATTGAACAGTATTTAATATTGTGTTCAGTAATAAGGTGTTTTGTGTCAGAAGCAAAAATGTTTAAAGTTGCCATATTCCTCTTACTCTTAAGTGAGCAAGCTTTACTATTAGAAACTGAGCAACAGTTCTATTTTAATAAAGAAATTTATGAGAAGTTTAATGATCGAAATTGTGCAAATTTTACGAAGTGGTCACTGAAGAATTACGAAGAATTAAACATTTTACCACCAAGTAATAATTCTGTGAATAGTACAACATGTCTGAAGGCTTCCTTACGCAGTTGTGTTTCATCTCCCTCAATATATTTCACATCTATCGAAGCTACTGTATACCTTCATTTATCATCAAATAAAAGTGCATTAAGAGTTACAATTTATAATAACTTCGATGTTCCTATAAAACGTTATGAAAAAAACAGATTAAGTCAAGACTACAAAGAAGGATGGAATACAATTACAACTCGCTTTAAATATTTTGTTTTTGGATATGTAAGTATAATTAATTAAAAAATTAGTCAAAATATTTGTAAATCAAAATAGAAATCGTCACAATCTTTTCTGTTAGAAATTACTATTCATTAAACAATTTTTTATTTTTTTATTTTATTACATACATAGTATCTTACATTCAGGATGAATGTGGAAACTTGATAGCTTTAATATATCTTAATAGTATATCTTAATAACTAATTTACAACAAAACGCTACAAATCGAAACTAAAAAGAAAAAATAATAATTTTAATTACTTAGTTATTGTTGAAAGAGAAAGTTTTAAGAAGGACAGTTTTATCCTGCCTTTGCAATGAACTTTCGAACGGATATTTTAATTATATTTACAAATTGATACATTAATTAAATTGTATTAAGATTATTTTGCTTTGGCTGGCACCGACTCCAACAATAACTAAGTAATTAAAATTATTTTTTTTTTTCTTTTTAGTTTCGATTTGTAGCGTTTTGAAGTCGGTTTTCATTTTTTATAAAAAATAATTTATTTTAAATTTTTTTTGTGGAAATTATTGGAAGGCTAACTAAACTACTGCTCCAATAAGTCGGCGAAGTTTTGAAATGAACGACAATAGCAATCGATATTTGTCCACGTCTATTTTTCCACGTAACTCGTAGACGTTAATAAGATTTACCTTCTATTATCAATCCACCTAATATCCTGAAGGAATACGACTATCAGTTCATAAGTACGTATAATATTAAAAGAATTTTCTTTCAACTCCTAACCGTTGAGGATATATACCTTACATCATCACAAATTCTTGAACAGCTTTAGAAAATATATGAAAAAGGTAATCAGTGCCGATAAAATTTAAGGGTTGCCCTCGATTTCTCTAGGATCCCATCATCAGATGCTGACTTGGTGACAATGAGAACATCTTGAATGTATACCCTACCGAACAAAAAAGAAATTTTAAAAATCGGCCCACAATTTACGGAGAAATCGGTGAAAACACATAAAAAACAACTGTTGAGGAGTTTTACCTTCCTTCATCAGCTCATCCACATGAGATGATGATTTTCATACGTAAAAGCTTTATCGGGTATAGAAAATATATCAAAAACATAATAGGTGCCTGTAAATTTTGAGAGTTGCCTTCGATTTCCCTGGGATCCCATCGTCAGATCCTGACTTGGTGACAATGGGACCACCTCGGAACTATACCCTACCAATCAAAGGAAAAATTTTTGAAATCGGCCAACAGACGGCGGAGTAATCGGTGAACATACATCGGTCGGTTAAAAAGTTGCTAATTACTTGCATCGATATTAAATAATTAATTGTATGGTAACACTATAATAAAACCACCGTGTTACAAAACTATCAACAAGGATTTTTTACGACAGAATTTATCATTACAGAAAATAAAGCATACTAACTATAATATTTGTACATTTATCGCACATAGCCAGCACCGGAATAAAATTCCACTTTTTTTTAGATAACTTTACTTGGAACAGCTGAACCTGAGGATCTTATACTGGTGGATTCGATTCGATATGTCCCACCTGGAGTACACAAAGAAAACTATCCGATATATGCAGATCAAGAACCATCTACTACATCAACCACGGAATCATCCACGGAACCATCAAGTGATCCGTCTACAGAACTATCAACTGAACCATCTACAACACCATCTACGGAACCATCAAGTGAACTGACCACAGAACCATCAACTGAAACATCTACTACACCATCCACAAAACCATCAACTGAACCATCAAGTGAACCGTCTACAGAACCATCAACTGAACCATCTACTACACCATCAACGGAACCATCAACTGAACCATCAAGTGAACCGTCTACAGAACCATCAACTAAACCATCTACTACACCACCCACGGAATCATCCTCGGAACCAACTGCTACACCGTCCACTGAACCATCTACTGAACCGTCTACAGTACCATCCTCGGAATCAACTACTACACCGTCAACTGAACCATCTACTGAACCGTCTACAGTACCATCCTCGGAACCAACTGCTACACCGTCCACTGAACCATCTACTGAACCGTCTACAGTACCGCCCTCTGAACCAACTACTACACCGTCCACTGAACCATCTACTGAACCATCTACAGTACCATCCTCGGATCCAACTGCTACACCGTCCACTGAACCATCTACTGAACCGTCTACAGTACCATCCTCGGAACCAACTGCTACACCGTCCACTGAACCACCTACTGAACCGTCTACAGTACCATCCTCGGAACCAACTACTACACCGTCCACTGAACCATCTACTGAACCGTCTACAGTACCATCCTCGGATCCAACTGCTACACCGTCCACTGAACCATCTACTGAACCGTCTACAGTACCATCCTCGGAACCAACTGCTACACCGTCCACTGTACCATCTACTGAACCGTCTACAGTACCATCCTCGGAACCAACTGCTACACCGTCCACTGAACCATCTACTGAACCGTCTACAGTACCATCCTCGGAACCAACTAGTACACCGTCCACTGAACCATCTACTGAACCGTCTACAGTACCATCCTCGGAACCAACTGCTACACCGTCCACTGAACCATCTACTGAACCGTCTACAGTACCATCCTCGGAACCAACTACTACACCGTCCACTGAACCATCTACTGAACCGTCTACAGTACCATCCTCGGATCCAACTGCTACACCGTCCACTGAACCATCTACTGAACCGTCTACAGTACCATCCTCGGAACCAACTGCTACACCGTCCACTGAACCATCTACTGAACCGTCTACAGTACCATCCTCTGAACCAACTACTACACCGTCCACTGAATCATCTACTGAACCGTCTACAGTACCATCCTTGGAACCAACTGCTACACCGTCCACTGAACCATCTACTGAACCGTCTACAGTACCATCCTCGGAACCAACTGCTACACCGTCCATTGAATCATCTACTGAACCGTCTACAGTACCATCCATGGAACCAACTACTACACCGTCTACTGAACCATCTACTGAACCGTCTACAGTACCATCCTCAGAACCAACTGCTACACCGTCCACTGAACCATCTACTGAACCGTCTACAGTACCATCCACGGAACCAACTACTACACCGTCCACTGAACCATCTACTGAACCGTCTACAGTACCATCCTCGGAACCAACTGCTACACCATCCACTGAACCATCTACTGAACCCTCTACAGAACCATCCTCGGAACCAACTGCTACACCGTCCACTGAACCATCTACTGAACCGTCTACAGTACCATCCTCGGAACCAACTGCTACACCGTCCACTGAACCATCTACTGAACCGTCTACAGTACCATCCTCGGAACCAACTGCTACACCGTCCACTGAACCACCTACTGAACCGTCTACAGTACCATCCTCGGAACCAACTACTACACCGTCCACTGAACCATCTACTGAACCGTCTACAGTACCATCCTCGGATCCAACTGCTACACCGTCCACTGAACCATCTACTGAACCGTCTACAGTACCATCCTCGGAACCAACTGCTACACCGTCCACTGAACCATCTACTGAACCCTCTACAGAACCATCCTCGGAACCAACTGCTACACCGTCCACTGAACCATCTACTGAACCGTCTACAGTACCATCCTCGGAACCAACTACTACACCGTCCACTGAACCATCTACTGAACCGTCTACAGTACCATCCTCGGAACCAACTGCTACACCGTCCACTGAACCATCTACTGAACCGTCTACAGTACCATCCTCGGAACCAACTACTAAACCGTCCACTGAACCATCTACTGAACCGTCTACAGTACCATCCTCGGAACCGACTGCTACACCGTCCACTGAACCATGTACTGAACCGTCTACAGTACCATCCTCGGAACCAACTACTACGCCGTCCACTGAACCATCTACTGAACCATCTACTGAACCGTCTACAGTACCATCCTCGTATCCAACTACTACACCGTCCACTGCACCATCTACTGAACCGTCTACAGTACCATCCTCGGAACCAACTACTACACCATCCACTGAACCATCTACTACACTATCTACGACACCATCTACTACATCATCTACTACACCATCTACTACACCATCTACTACACCATCTACTACACCATCTACTACATCATCTACTACACTATCTACTACAACATCTACTACACCATCTACTACACCATCTACTACGCCTATTGCTCCTTCAAATAATGGAAGAAGTGGATTTTGGAATTCATTCACAATTACAATGGTTGTATTAGGTAATGTATGTACGTACATATTAAGTAAATAGATATATTATAATTTCGGTAGGAAGATAAATATAATAAACCAGTCGTTATCCAGTAGTCGTTTCAATTATCCCTTATTAACTATTATATGGTGTCAGATGTGAATTATGCAATATTACATAAGATAGTGATTAAGTTAGATGGAAATATGAGTTATTGAAGTAATTCATAGCAAAATATGAGTGTAAGGGTGATAGCAGTATTTGTGCGTTATTCAACCGATGCATTAAGAAATATGGCTGCCAACTGGAAAGAATGGAAAATGGCATTCAGATATTTTTAATACCTACAGGTACATTATACAATATTTTAACTTTTCAAATCCATACGAATTATTAAACTATTACAACTTATTTATTTATTTTCTTAGTACCTGCCTACGCAAACAATTTCTTTGTGTTGGTGTGCGAAAACCACTTACTCGTACTATGTGTGATTTTTTAAAGTTTAACATTTTGTATGGGCATTTCAAGCTTTCATTATTAAAACGAAACCTCCTTAGCCTACAGAACGGTTGCAATAGTGTATGTCTGTCTTCTAAGGTACACTCGCAATATAACTGTTTTCAACCATGTCTAGATATGAAATGAAATTTAGATTATGAAATATGTCTAATATAAAATGTTAAAGACTACAAAAATAAGATTAAGGGCCACTAGCACCAACCTTTAATAAGTACGATTAAAATTTGATTTACTAATCACATTTCATCAAACCAAAGAGTTTCGATCCAAGTGGCTCTAAAAGTTACATTAATTTAATTTGAAACCCAACATTAATAGAATGTCACTTGTGTATATAAACATAACAATTTTAAAAGTGTTATGTAATTAAAATAACTAAATAACAACCTTATGAACAAAGTTCGTAATAAAAATGTTAAAATGAAATATCCATCTAAATTCAACTCAACTTTTGTATCACGTAAAAAAGAAGTTAGTATAATATACTTTTTCTTTTGAAAGAATCTTTGTACATGATGTTAGAACTTTTGTTGAAAACGGACTTAACACATTGCCTTTTGTATTTCTCACTCTTGCAAAGTTAAAGAACGAATGCACTTTAAACTTGTAGCGAGTTCGAATACGTTATAGTATTACTGAGTGTTTTTAAAATTCATATGTAAATCGTAAGTTCATTTAACTTGATCATTTGTCACGTATACACAAAACAAACGACTGCTCTTTGGCTAGTACGTAGGTACGGCTGTAGATCTGGAGGCCCTAGGTTTGATTTACGATTCGAATCAAACACAGAATAGTTATGGCAATCCCATAAAGATTTTGACGGTGTTATAACTTTATGCTTCGGAGACCATGTCAAGTCGATACTCCTGCGGTTAATACCTTACGGCTTTCAGAGTATTTAAGGGGATGGAGGATGTACTTACGTTTACATATACGTTTGCATATATACTTGTGCATTATAATATTCTTAGGGAGATTGACTGCCGTGAGTTAAATTAATTCAGGATAATGTTATTACATCATCATCATCATCAGCCTTTTTTAACGTCCAACTGCTGGGCACGGGACTCCCTCAGTACGAGGGGGGTCAGGCCACAGTCCACCATGCTGGCCTAGTGCGTGTTGGCGGACTTCACATGTCTTTCCAAAACTTGTTAGGTTTTCTCAGAAGAATGTTATTACACCCAGAGTTAAATTAAGGGACATCAAACTTAATTTCCTTACAAAAAGGGCTTGAAGCCACTAATGTAATGTCCAGACCCCTGGTTAACTATGTCAATTCATAAAATTAAATAAATACATTTTAAATATACATTTTTGCTCTTTCATAAAATATCACATTAAACTTTTTTATTCATTTTGTCATATTCACATTTAATTAATTTTTCTTAACTATAATATTTCATCTTTTGTCATTGAGACCTTGATCTTGAAGTCGTTGACGCTACGTATGATTCATAAATAATGATCATAATAAGGGTTGCGTGACTAAAAGTAAATAAAAAACACAAAGAGTGAGGTACCCGCGTCATCTAATGTCAGACTAGTACATCGTCGTACGAAGTATTCTCATATAGTATTCTTATAATATATCACAGACTAATTATGAAATCCGTGAAATTACGCTGAGTACTATCAACCGTCTTCATTTCTTACGATATCACGGGACACATTTAGGAATATTATAAACATATAACATTTTTGTATACTAGTTTCATTTCCTTAATCCAATCAGTGATATTGTGAATTAAAGAAATCATATAGAAAAACGTTAAATAGTGAAGTCAACGGTAATTAGTAATCAATTATATATCTCAACCTAGGTTATCCAAGTCGAATATGTCACCTAATTCAAAAAATGTTACTTAATAATCTTCCCAAATAAAAAAAATGGTCTACTTAGACTTCATAAGTAAATTTATACGGGTTGGCCTCTTAATCTTAACTTTCTTAAGCTTTATGGGGAAATAACGGACTGAAGCTTTCCACCATACCCTGGTACTGTCAACAGACAAATGAAACAGGGTAATTATTTTACTGAATCGACCGCTGATTCAGCAAGTAAGGAAACCATAAACTCAGCCTAATGTGTCGAAAAAATAGAACTGTTTCCAAAAAAAATTAACACTAATAATACATTAAGTAGCTAATAAACAAAAAAAGGGGAAATATGTGTACCTATAGTTTTATTATTAAGGCTAATCAGCATTATAAATATTATGTAGTGATAGTTTCTATAGTTTATGAGTATATATGACGTATGTAGTAGGTGAACCTTGTAACTTCTGTAAGTGACGGCTACTTATCTTATCTCTGAGTTGTGTAGGCTATTTTATACACCAGTTAGTGTTCTACAAAATGTGGACAAAGCGAAAGATAGACCTATTATGTAAAGAACTTTTACGCAATTCGATGGCTGAATCTAGCGTTTAAACTGGTCAAAGAGTATATTATGTATGTAAGCAAATTATACAGTCGAGTCCCTTAAAAGTTCTAACAGTAATTCAATTCTTGTACCAAAGTGATATTTTAAACCAAATCGAATATTAACGAAGTTATATGATTGATCTAATTACTATTACTATTGCAATGCAATAAACTTTAACAAACAAAATTATTGGAAGATTTTAAGAGGCAACATCATATATATTGTTACGTACTACGGGTTCGGCATCGGAAATTAAAAGCGTTCTCGCACTAAAGATGTTTTATTTACTCCTTATATACACGCGCAGTCTGTACACAGCACTAGTTTAATTTAGTCTCTGAGCACTATAATCCACCACTTTTAATAATTCACTGTACTTTTCTTCACTTTTCCACTATTTCGTATCTCTTCGTAATCTTCACTTAACTCCGAACGTCAACTGATCTCTCGACACACTGCAGGCCTTTTTATATGCGTAAATTTAGAACATTCTAGTATCGAAAATTCAAAATGTTTCTAGTAACTTCCAAATTGTTCCTGAAAATGCGTTATCTCTTTCTGTCACATTAAAATTTGTAATAAACTGTTCTTGTTATCTAATTGTCAAAAGTTATAAATTGACATTCGCTGTTGTACAAGCGTGCTATTATGACGAGTTCGCACTATATTCCGCGAGACTATCCCCTCCTAAGACATGCTCGTCTCGAGCATCGTTGTTGCCGTGATACTTGGCTAATCGGTCCACATGCACGATTTTAGCCGGGCTTCTATGTGTACGTTGAATTCGGAAAGTGACATCGTTAATTTTCGTTATAACCTTGTAAGGCCCCTCCCAACTGGGTTGTAGCTTTGGCGATTTACCCTTTCGTCTCACCGGGTTATGCAGCCATACCAATGAGCCTTCCTCGAAGTTCGTTCCTGTTGCCTTCCGGTCATAACGAGTTTTCATGCGTTCACTTGCTTGTAGCCCTGCATCTCGTATCTGCTCATGAACACCAATCATCTTCGCTCTTAGTTCACTGGCATATTCGGTGATGCAACTTGGAGTATCCGGCGGGCAACCACTTAACAGATCCGCTGGAAGCCGTAATTCTCTTCCGAAATTTGCAAAAGCAGGTGTTATGGTAATGCTTTCGTGTACAGCAGTCCGGTAAGAAAGCAGGAACAATGATAAATACTCGTCCCAATCCTTTTGATGTTTATCCACAACCTTAGCTAGATGGCGTTCCAAAGTCTGGTTAAACCTTTCAACCATTCCATCTGACTGCGGATGATGTGGTGTGGTTCGAGTCTTGTGTACCCCCATGATTTTACATACTTCTTGAAATATATGTGATTCAAAGTTTCTTCCTTGATCACTGTGCATTTCTATCGGAACGCCGAATCTGCAAAACACATCTTTTACCAAAGTATTTGCGATAGTTACTGCTTCTTGATTTGGGATGGCGAATGCCTCAGACCATTTTGTAAAATAGTCCATCACAACTAAAATGTATCGGTTCCCGGAGTTAGTAATCGGAAATGGTCCTACTACGTCTAATGCGATTCTCTCCCAAGGTGCCCCAACGTTGTATAATTTCATTGCTCCTCGGCTTCTGGTCTGCGGCCCTTTGACAGAAGCACATTGCACGCATTTTCGACACCAGTCCTCAACATCATCTCTACAATGCAGCCAGTAAAATCGCTCCTTGATCTTGGTTAACGTTCTTCTTACCCCTAAATGTCCACCAGAAGAACCATCATGGTAGGCTCGAAGAACCTCAGATATTTTTATTTTAGGTACAACTAATTGAAGATGGCTATCATTTCCACGCGTTGTTTCCCATTTCCGGCACAATACTCCATTGTGTAACAACAAACTGTTCCATTGTGCCCACAAACTCTTGGTAGCGGTACTGTACTGTGCTATGTCAGTCCACTTAGGTTTTGGCCTACCACTACTTAACCATTCCATGATCGGTCGTATGTCTCGGTCTTCTTCTTGTGCTTTCTTCATGGCATCATCGCTCCAACGTTCGTCTATCGAATCTGTTCTAATAATTTTAATAGATTCTAGTTCCTTTATTTCTTGTCTGTGACAGTGCTTGCAGTCTTCCTCGCATGGTCTTCTAGATAGGGCATCGGCGTTACTGTGTATTTTACCCCTACGATGTTCAATTTCAAACTGAAACTCTTGAAGTTGTTCAATCCATCGCGCTACCTGTCCTTCGGGGTCCTTGAATTCTAATAACCATTTCAGGGCAGCGTGATCAGTTCTTACCAAAAATTTGCGTCCTAGCAAGTATTTCTTAAAATGCTGTAAGGTTTTTACTACAGCAAGTAGCTCTCTTCGAGTAACGCAATAATTCTTTTCCGGTTTAGAGAGTGACTTACTGAAGTATGCGATAACCACCTCCTTATCACCCTTCCGCTGGGACAATACACCTCCAATACCGATATTGCTGGCATCAGTGTCGACAATGAACTCTCCCTTTGCGTCTGGATACCCAAGGATCGGTGTTTGGCAAAGATGTTTCTTCAGTTCTTGAAAGGCCGATTCACAATTATTGTCCCATACGAAAGGTCTCTTCTCTTCGGTCAGTTTATGAAGTGGTTTGGCGATGTCAGAGAAGCCTTTTACAAACCGTCGATAGTAAGAGCACAATCCTAGAAATGCTCTCACTTGCGTCTTGTCCTTAGGGATCGGCCAATCTTTCACAGCGGTGATTTTCCCAGGATCCGTTTCTACTCCGTTTTCCGAAACTACGTGTCCAAGTAATTCACTTGTCTTCTAAAGAACGAGCACTTCTTTGGACTTAACTTTAAATTTGCTTCCCTTAGTTTATCAAATACTGCTTCGAGTTTCTTAAGATGGTCTTCGAAGTCACGTCCCACAATAATTATGTCATCCAGGTAAACAAGGCAGGCTGCTCCTAGTAATCCAGCGAGTACACGTTCCATCAACCTCTCGAATGTAGCTGGTGCATTGCATAACCCAAACGGCATAACCTTAAACTGCCACAACCCTTTTCCAGTTGAAAACGCAGTCTTCTCCTTATCCACGGGGTCCATGTCCACTTGCCAATAGCCACTCTTTAAGTCGAGAGTTGAAAACCATTTCATGCCACTGAGAGTGTCTAAGGTGTCGTCGATTCGAGGCAGGGGATAACTGTCCTTTTTGGTTACATCGTTGAGTCTGCGGTAATCGATGCAAAACCTTGTAGATCCATCCTTCTTCCTTACAAGTACTACTGGAGAACACCAAGGACTAGTAGATTGTTCGATGATGTTATTCTTTCTCATGTCTTGGATCATATCGTCAACTTCTTTCTCCTTAGCCCATGGGATTCGTCTTGGTCGTTGTCGAATAGGGGCTATGTCACCAGTATTAATTTTGTGCTTCACTAATCCGGTTCTTCCAATATCGCCATCATGTTTTGAGAACAAATCTGAATATTGGTAAAGTAAATTTTCAGCTTTTGTCTTCTGTGAACTTGTGAGATGTTCTTTGCAGTCTTCTATAAGTTTCATTGCTTGCTCTTTATCCTTGCTAAGCACCTTCTCATTCTGTTGACATCTGCTTAACCAGGCTATCTCTTCACAAGTCCCCACAACTTCCCCTCTCTGAATAGTTTGCGTAGCGTCCAAAATCCAATCCAATGATGCAATCATCCAAAATATCTGCAACTATTGCGTTATGCCAATAGATGTTGTCCCCAATTTTTATAGCTACTTTTCTTTCCCCCCAAACAGGTATGCGCTGACCTGTGGCTGTCATAAGGGTGATGTGCCTTCTATCTTGCAAATTATTGTCCGCAATGTGTTTCAGCTTCCGGTTATTAATGACAGTTCGCGAAGCTCCGGTATCCAATGTCAGTTTACATGTCACTCCATTAATAGCGCCATGTATGACCAAAGTGTTCCCATCTACTGCCTGTTTTACTTCTATCGGTGGAGTTGTAGATCCCCCGGCCAGCGTCCTAACTCTAGCCGAGATCAATTCTCCTCTGACTTGATCGCAGGTTGTTACACCAACATCCGACTGTAGTCGACCATTTTTCCTTATAGGGCAGTCACTTCGAAGATGGCCCCGTTCACCGCACTCGTAGCACTTTGGGTTGAAAAGACGTCTCCGGTTGGATAATCCTCCCGTGGTAGCTTGCTGCACCCTCCATCGTCTTGAGTCATGACGCACAGCTTCAATCTCTAGAGCATGAGCGACAGCTTCCCTGAGACTTGTATGGTGTCTTAGGCGTACAGCGGCACGTACCTCCAAGTCGCGAATCCCGTCCACAAAAGCCTGCAGAAGAATGGTTTCTATGGTGGATGGCGAGGATTTATATGCCTTCCGTACGAGCCTCTCAATCTCTATGGACCACTGCTGCAGGGTTTCATTGGCTCGTTGTGTACGATCTTTAATTTGAGCCCTATACACGTGCTCTAGATGACTATCACCATACCGCGACTCCAATGCGTTAAGGAGTTCACTGTATGTGGTCTTCCTGCCAGGGTCGCTAGCACAAAGCGCCTCCAATACATTCAGAGCCTCCTCTCTAAGTGCGACGGTAAGGGCAGATCGGGCTTCGTCATCCGTCCAACCACTCGTCTCCTTGATCGTCTCAAACTGGATCTTGAATGCGGCCCAAGAAGATTTGCCGTCGAAGTAGGGGACTTTGAAAATCTTTGCTGATGATGAGCTAATGTCGGCACCACGCGGTAATTTCTGAGTTTCCAAGTAATCCATCCTCTTCTCCATTTTAGAGAGTTTTGAGTCATGCTCGTCTAAAGCTTCACCGTGTGTGACGAGTGTCGTCTTTAGTTCTTCAACTTCTCTTTTAACGACTTCCACCCTATCCGTATTCTGTTGAAGAGCGGCTATGACATCCTTGTGAATGCCCTCTTGGAGTGCGCGCAGCTGTTCTTCCTGGCGGCGTGCACGTTCTTCCTCACGGCGAGCCTGCTCTTCCTCGCGGCGAGCCTGCTCCTCTTGGCGGCGAGCCTGCTCCTCTTGGAGTGTGCGCAGCTGTTCCTCCTGGCGGCGAGCCTGCTCATCTTGTAGTGCGCGCAGATGTTCCTCCTGGCGGCGAGCGTGCTCCTCTTGGAGTGCGCGCAGCTGTTCTTCCTGGCGGCGTGCACGTTCTTCCTCGCGACGAGCCTGCTCCTCCTCGCGGCGAGCCTGTTCATCTTGTAGTGCGCGCAGCTGTTCCTCCTGGCGGCGAGCCTGCTCTTGCATCATAAACGCCATTTGTTGCAGGAGGGCGCTCATGTCTGGCGTGGTACTCTGTTGAGCCGCGGACTCATCCCTCGATGTGCTAGGGCCAGAATCTTCCCTTTGCTGTTCTGCCATTGCGCGTGTAGTGACACCTTCCTTCTCGTGCCTCGGTACTAACGGCATTTCCGATCCCACTTCTGACACCAATTGTTACGTACTACGGGTTCGGGATCGGAAATTAAAAGCGTTCTCGCACTAAAGATGTTTTATTTACTCCTTATATACACGCGCAGTCTGTACACAGCACTAGTTTAATTTAGTCTCTGAGCACTATAATCCACCACTTTTAATAATTCACTGTACTTTTCTTCACTTTTCCACTATTTCGTATCTCTTCGTAATCTTCACTTAACTCCGAACGTCAACTGATCTCTCGACACACTGCCGGCCTTTTTATATGCGTAAATTTAGAACATTCTAGTATCGAAAATTCAAAATGTTTCTAGTAACTTCCAAATTGTTCCTGAAAATGCGTTATCTCTTTCTGTCACATTAAAATTTGTAATAAACTGTTCTTGTTATCTAATTGTCAAAAGTTATAAATTGACATTCGCTGTTGTAAGGCATGGTACAAGCGTGCTATTATGACGAGTTCGCACTATATTCCGCGAGAATATGTAAATGGTGAAAAAGTTGAGGACAGCTGAAGTCCTTTGTAAAGGTCACATTCACAAAGGGCCTGTCCTGATCGAAACACATAGTTTAATGGCTATTTCTTATCTCCTACGATTGTAGGTATTACATTCCATTTTTAAAATGATTTTTAAAAGCAGTTAAATCTATTACTTTTAGTGACAAGACAAATCGTCCTTGCAGTCAAGAAACAATGAACCCAATTTCCGCATGCCACGAATATGAAATGAATGCATTTTATACGTGTTTTGTTTTACAATCGGGTGATTTTAAAACAAGTGTTTAAACTTATAATATTATTAAATATGTTGGAATCTTCAGTTTGTTAATGCCATATGAATATATTTTTCTCGAGTGAGTTAATATTTACCTAACTTTTTTTTTAAACGGGATATGCATTAGCATACAGGTGGTATGTACAGGTTATGTGGGACTGAACGGCGAGATAATCCAGTAATACCTACAAAAACATAGCAGAATGGTAAATGCGTAAACTACTTTATGTGGACTCCATCATCCATGTATACTGTATAGTCTATGTACCTACTAAATTTCTACCAAATCTATTTAGCCCTTTGAACGTAATAGAAGTATATTCATGATGAAATAGTTGAACGGATATACACAAAAATACACAACTACACCATTAATTCACATTCAATGAGCATATGAGCGTTACTTATACGCATGTACGTATATATAAAATTATCTTGTCCGGTTGACAGCTGCATTGGAGACATTTGCAATTCTTTTGTGTGCCAGTCATACACCTGGACTGAGAGTATTGTCCACTTGACCTCGTCAAAATAAAACTAGTTGACTACTGTAATTCTCGAGCTTTCAATGCCATTTGTTACTATGAATATTTAATCATTATATTATTACTTTACTTTGTGTTACTAAGTGATTACTAATATATTAGTACCTATAAAATCTAAAAATTAAACCTATTAAATTTAATATTAGTATCTAGAAACCTCGAGCAAACTATATGCACTTGTTTAAAGTGATAAGACTAGTTGGAATGGGGTAAGTAATGTTTTATTATAAATAAAATTTGCTAGTAAAATTATTATGTAGATTTCGTCTCTAGATTTTAGGTTTCCTATATTTTTCTTTTTTATATTTAAACCATCCCTGACATACCTGCAACAAAACGATAAAAAAATAAAAAATATATTCGTATAAGTTCTACACTATCGAACAACACGTAAATAAAATATCAAACGAAATATACAGTATGTAATACATATGAAGGCGTCAAAACCCAATAAATATGGCTATCACATAAAATATATCCTAAAGCCCTAATATATATGTAATTCTAGTTATATTTAAAAAAATGTATAGTAATAACGATCTATCTTTGAGCTTTTTCAAAACTTTCACTTATTTCTAGTTTAATTTTCGTCGTAAATAGTTTTCATATTTTTATGTTACTTCAGAAAACCTTTCAGTTTTTATCTATAGCCCAGAATATATTATATAACTTGCTCATTTGTGAAAAATGTAAAAGGAATAGTATATAAGATATCCAATTAGATACCTTCATTAATATAATTTGCTTCTAACAAATAGAGTACTATTTTAAAAACAAAACCGTCGAAAAGGGAAATATAATTGAACGGGAATTAAATTAAAGCTCGAGAAAATTCGCCGCCTTAAGATAATTCAAGAAACAAAAAACAAGATAAAATTAATGTGCTGCCATCAAAACACTCAACGGTTGTTAATTAAGCCGCCAGTTCTGACTAAGACTGCTTTGTTCTCATACCGTATAGAAATGGAGCGTACGTCATAACTCGTAAGCCATTACCGTGATCTTATGTATTTCATATCATCATATTCATATTCATAGATAGAAATTTTCTATTTCAATTTACTTTGTTGTATGTTTGTTTGTTTGCAGTTTATTTTTGAGTCATTCTCTCTGAATAGTCTAGGTCTTATTTATTTATCTAGTCATGATAAGAATATTAAGATATAAAATACACTCTAGAGAATTTCATTTAAAAATTTTAGTCTTAAAAAATATTTTGTTATACATTTTTCAATAAAGATAATAATTTGGATGAATTTTCAAATCATTTAAAATGTATACATGTTAAGAAAGTATAATTCTTATTGCTTTCATAGATTTTATTTACTTTTTCTTCAAAAAGTAACCAATACCAATCTTAGTCTATCTCTATCTTTCTTTTTAAGTTTGTACATCATATGTAAGAAACGAGTATACGTCTTGATCTGTATAATAACTACATAGTATAAAGCAAAGTTGTTTCCTGCTGTCTGTCTGTCCCTATGTATGCTTAGATCTTTAAAACTACGCAACGGATTTTGATGCGTTTTTTTAATAGAGTGATTCAATAGGCCTTCCTATTGAATTTATATGTATAACTAGCGGAACCCGCGGCTACGCTCACGCTTTATCTAGAGGAGCTCTAATTCATCGCTTAATCTTACGCTAGTTTTAAATAAATAAAGACATACATCCATAGAGTGCTAAAATGGAATTGGAAGTAGATGTATTCAAAACAATCCGCAAGTCTTTGTAATGGATATCTAATTTTAAGAATGTATCAGACAAAATAAAAACAGCACTTAATTTACAAGAATTATATATTCTGGCCGTATTTTTCTTATCTTATCATTATCCCATACAGAAATAAATTCAATTTGATTTCAACGAAAAGCTTTTAGCGGGTTTGTATGAAGTTACTTTTAATAAATTAATAAATACTGTTCATATTTTACTTAGATGGGTTTCGTGTACCAATTGTTTGACGCATTAAGAACATTTTCATCAAAAATATTTGAATTGAGTAAAGAACAATGAGAATAGGAAAAATATGAAACTGTTAAAATGAATATAATAAAATATTAACTGAAGGGCCTGCTATCCTTAAATTGCAGCAATTATTAGTAAAATTATACTTTAAAGACTATTAGGTACCTTAAAGTTCGTAGAAAGGAGGGTAGAAAATGTAGTGTAATGCTTGAATAAAATTAAAAAAGTTAAAGTCAAAGTCATTGTTGTAGAAATATATACTAGTAGGTATAGAAATTTTAGTATTACATAGAAACATTTGTCATTTCTCAGGGTATGGTTACATGGACTGAGACTATCTAAGAAGTACTTATGGATTTAATAATCGCACTTGTTACTAGAGAAAAGAAAGAAAGCTGAGTACTACGCTGAGTTGATCTTTGCAACATTATTAGTATGAAACTTTTATTAATATACGTTAAGAAAGAAGACACTGAAATGTAAAAAAAAAATTGAACATAAATTACTCTCCATACCAAATCATGTATTTTTAAAGTCGTTATTGAAAGACATACATAGAACCTCCTCTTTTTCGTAATCGGTTAAAACTGTGCATCGAGTTTGTACGAAAATATTATTTTAAAATCAAAATATTATAATATCGTTATTAAATAGAAAAATTGTATCGCAACTTAATAGATATTTAAAAGTACTGGACAGTATCCCTTATAGTATGTTTCCTCGGACGTAATACGTGCGAAATTGTTTTTACAGCCTGCGGCCTTAGCGAGGGAAAATTACTGAGGGATACTATCTCATAGTGAGTAAAATTGAAAGTTTATTTTGCACGATATGTAATATGTATAGACTTGACGACACGTTTGGCGCAGTTTGTAGTGATCCTTTCTTGCGCCAACGGTCGCGGGTTCGAGTCCCGCTGGGGGCGTTCATTTGTTAAACTCGGATGTTTGGACTCCAGTCATGGGTGTTTATATTTATAATATGTATGTATTTAAACTTATATATGTAGTATATCAATTATCTGGTATCCGTAATACAAGCTTCGTAGTAGGCTACGAAGCTTGTACTACCACGGAACTAGATGGCGCTGTGTGTAACAATGTCCCAACATTAAAAAAAAGACGGTGATAGCTCAGTTGTAGTAGATGTAGCGAATTTACTTAAGAAAGCAAGTGCAGCGGGTTCAAAACTGAGTCGCGAACCTTTGATGATTTCATAGTCTAAACATTTTACATAAATATCACTCGCCTTACGTTGAAGGAATATCATGATTAAACCTATATAGGTTTCCTCGAGATATTGCTATATATTTTAGGTATGCCCATGTTAAGTCCGCCAACCGTACTTAGCCAGCGTGTTGAACTATGGCCTCGTATTGAAGAGAGATCTGTGGCCAGCAGGATGAAATGAATGAATGCCTTGTAAATAATGTAGTAACGAATGTCTACCAATTTCAAAATTAAATATCTTGAATATTTCACGACTTCTTATTAGTCTTTACTATGTAGAGAATAATAACTACGAGTATAAAAGTAACAAACATACTTTCATATATTATATTTTTTTATTGTTGTTTTATTTTTATTGTTGTAAAGGTAAAAAGTATGTTTGTTTCTTTGTATCTCTATGAAATATACTTTCATATATTTCATAGAGATACAAAGAAACAAACATACTTTTTACCTTTACAACAATAAAAATAATTGATATTTTGACTATAAATTTTCTACTTTATATAAATTTATATAACCTTGGATATGAGAAAAGCAAATAGACAAACCTTGTAATAATTAAGTGCTTTTAAATATTCTAAAATATGATTCACTTATGCCTTATAAGATATTACACCTAATTTAAAGAAACCTTCAAATGTGTTGACCTTAGGCCATTTGCCTTATATGAAATTTTACAATAACTTTTATTACATAACTTGTATATATTCTTATACTTGAGTAGAGAATATACGAATCGTATCTATAGTGAAATCTGTACGTGTGTATGTATGTATTTAGACCTCATTAACCTTAACATTTTTCACAAACCTTTATGTTATTATTTAGTATAATTTCAAAAGATAAAATATAATAATAGTTTTTTTGTAACTTTATCTTAAAATGTATTTTTTTAAAAAGACTGAAAAATATTTATTTAATTTTAAAAAAACAAGTAAAGTCAGTAACGCAGAAATAGTCTTACTTTTGTTGTTTACAACGAAGTAGGCCTAAACATTTTCTTACTCATTCAAACTCGGAAATCCCCAAGGATGTATTACGAGCTCCTTAGGCTCTGTGCACAAGCACACTAAATATACTATTTGTTTATTTATTTTTTATAAAAAATAGCTTTTAAAACAAAAAATAAATAATGTTGATAGCAAAACCTGGGTTTGATACCAAATCAATGGGAGAATGTAATTAAACTCGTTATATACTTATATTATTAGTATGGGTTCAGATCATTCGTGTCTTCTACATTCTACGTGACATTGGCGAAGTAATCAGTGTTCAACTGGCACGCTTTGAAGAGAAATGAATTGTATTGAATTGGATTTGTGATCAGCCTTTTTTAACGTCCACCGCATTAATGTCCTTTTAGCCTAGTGCGAGTTGGCGGACTTCACATGTCTTTCGAAAACTTGCTAGGTTTTCTCAGAGATGCAGGTTTTCTCACGATGTTTTCCTTCGTAAGACAAATCATGATATAAATGATTCGCAAATGAAAATATCAGAGGTGCGAGACCCGGATTCGAACCCGCATCACTCGGTTATCGAAGCGAGCGCGTCGTCGCTGGGCTACCACTGTCTTAAATTGGATTTAGATAAAGATTTTCATTTATTCCCAGAGAATTTACTGATTTTCCAAGAAAATCTTACCAACAAAAGGTATGAAAAATGATAGTCCAAGTAACAGTGTCAGTGTGCGCGTGCCTTTCCTGTATCAGGCCTCGTTGACCGCCTACGAAATTTTAACTCGCTCAAAGTCGTGTCATTACGTTGAGTAAAATATGGAAATTTATTTAGGTTAATGGAATATGACAATTATATTACAAAGGACCTTTATTATGTTACAACGCTAAAAAGGAAAATAAAATGAGATTTTTCTAGAAAGCTTAGATTCTCGTATAAATTATGTTTACTTGAAAAAGAGTTGTTCACAAAAAATCCATAGTAATGTGGAGTTAACTTTTAATGTTAGACTAGATCGTTTGTAGATTGAAGTAGAATGAATGAGACTAGCTGTCACATGATACATGTTTTTATATATTCAATTATATTTTAATACTAGTAGCGACTAACCCTTGTCGAGTCGATCGATTGGGTACTCTGAATAGTAATATGAACCTTAATTATTATTTTAAAATAAAAACCTAAGTAACATCTTGTAGCATCAGCTATCTTCCATTGAAAGTCCCTTCATAATTGTTTCAGCCGTTTCAAAGATTAGTTGGAACAACCAAACATACAGGCAGTTCAATCAATTATTACATTTTAAAAACAATGAGCTTTTAGTGGATAAAAGCCTGATCGAGTACAGCAGAATGATGTGTCATGCAAAGGCTTATGTCAAGGCCATCGGGTTATGTAACTTGAATTTTTTCCCATTAACCGGTTCGAAAGCGAAATTACCAATGAATTAAGGCGCGTGAAATGTTTTAAACTTTTACGACCTCATTTAAGTTTTAAGTTATTTTTTTCTTGTTTTGGTAAGTTAATAATAAATCTTACTGTTTTAGGTTTCTTCAAGTATTTATTTAGGAAGGACTTTATACGCAAAGAAGTTTAAATCTATTTTTTATAATTTATTATAGTATATATAGTATTCAGGTTTTCTTTAAATAAGAAAATATTGTTAGTCTACAATTCAAAATTTGTTTCTATTAATGAAATTTAGTAGCTTTTTCCACAGGAACAGGAACCTACACATAGGAAGATAGGTAATAAAATCGAAGTGGCCATTTGTTTAATTTATGGACGAAACTCATTTTAATTATTAATTATTAAATTAAAACATCTGACTGATTATACTTATCTCCAAAACAACTAAATTGATTTTTACTTACTACCTATAATATTACATATAATATTATATTATTAGTGTTATATTAATATAATAAGCATGTAGCTATTTATATAAAATGAGAATATATCTTCAATAACTTTTACTTAGAATAGGAAACGTTGTTTTCTGCTAATATCAGTACGTTGTAGTCTTGGCGTTTATTTTCTTACTACCCTTTGTCTTAACCCACGTAGAATGCTGTGGCATTCAACACGTACAAAACTGCACGACACTTATTGTTTAACAAATACATGTATCACCTATAAATATTCTTTATTTCACACAAAAAAAATTAAAGAAAAAATATTCGTAGAAAAGTGATGTGTGCAAAGGTGTATTAATGCGCATCTTACATTTGTAATAAACTATTTATATTATCATCATCATCAGCCCTTTTCAACGTCCCACTGCTGGGCACGGGCCTCCCTCAGTACGAGGGGATCAGGCCATAGTCCCCCGCGCTTGCCTAGTGCGAGTTGGCGGATTCACATGTCTTTCGAAAACTTGTTAGGTTTTTCTCAGACATGCAGGTTTCCTCACGATGTTTTCCTTCACCGTAAGACAAGTGGTAATCATGATAGAAATGATTCGCACATGAAAATATCAGAGGTGCGAGACCCGGATTCGAACCCGCATCACTTGGTTATCCAAGCCACCACGTTACCGCTGGGCTACGGGCTACCACTGTCTAACAATGGATTAATTTAATTATATAATTGTCTTAAGTTGTATCGGTTCATTAAATTTAATAAATGATAGGCTGAAATCTTTTAAAAATTAAAAGCTTTATTCCAAGCTGATTTCTGAGACTATAATGAAAAACCAGTGATGCTCTCCGAGACACGAAGGTGAAACACCACCAAGTTTCTACTCCAGGTTGTTACTGGAACATTTTTGACAGAACACCTAAAAAATATATTGGGTCAAAACCAGGACTCGAACCTGAAATCTACACAAGTACATGCTAGCAACTAGACATTATAATATAAAGATAGAATGATAATATATTGTAAGCTAAATTCTATGAACTCACTTATTCATCACTAAAAGATCTTAGCTTCCTTATAACAATAAATAACAAAATTATGTAACAAAAACACTTCCTACATTGATACCAGTGTCAGTAACAAAAATAGCAAATAATTTTGGGACAATCAACGGAAATACTCGAAACAATAGTAACAGAACACGCAAGAGTAATATAATAACGGCTATTGACCGTGAACGCTATTCGCATCAAGATTCACACCGAAATCTCTTCTGTATAATAATAAATTTCGAGACATTTTTTCGTTTGTTCTAACTGCAAAAATTATAAAACTTATACATATGGAACTTATTTCATAGATTTTAGTATATGTACTATGTAAAATATAATAACTTGATTGAGAAATAATAGTAAGTAGGTACATGATATTCAGTATGATACACAGTATGGTATACGATAATATGTTTTTTATAATTTTAAAACACAATTTAAGGTATAGTATGCATTTAAAATTGCAAAAGCCTTCTCAGTTCTCTTATAATATATGAAGATTGTAGGTACTCGTATATGCACAATATAACTACAAGTATAGCTATTCGGTGAAGGAAAACATCGTTATTCGTGAGGAAACCTGCATGTCTGAGAGAAACTAGCAAATTTTCGAAAGACATGTTCAAAAAAAAAACAAATTACAAGTTCGCCAACTCGTACTTGGTCAGCGTGGTGAATTATGGCCTGATAATACTTATTGAAAGAAGAAAGAAGACCTTTACCCAGCGATGAGACGTTAAAAAGGGCAAAAATCATAATATGCCATAGTAAATGATATCTTTCACTTTTAATAATAAATGAATAAATGAAGTATAACAAAATTTTAAATGCAGGGTTGTTTATAACTACGAGTACATATAAATTATTTATATTCAATTTGACTCTTACAGGTATCGAACCAGCTATATACCTACCGCTTTAATAGGCACTACTCGCAACAAAGGTTATTAAAGCTAATATTTTTATTTACGCACCGCGCGATTCGTAAGCAAATTGGCGTATCGAAATACGTCGTTTCGTATTCTATCCTTGCAGAGACCACTATCCTTGAAAATATAATAAGCCTAATGGTAATTTATATGATGTCCAAATGAACACTTCCGCGCTGATATTAATTTTAATCGAAAGTTTATTCAAATTCGTTTTAATACATATTAAACATCTAGATCTACAATTACAATTGCCGCTAGGCATCTGTCAATGTAGATTATACAAATACGTATCCCCATTGAACTGCCGTAACCAATTAAATCTCACCAGTTCTCAGGAAGAGTATTCGAACAAATATGTAATAAACAAGAGCATTCGATTCGATTCGACTGAAATGTTATTTCAACAATAACATTTCAGTTTTATAATTTTAAAACTTATTTTATAAAACCTTGAGTGTAACTCCAACTTAATTCTTCTTAATTTATGGACAGTAGAACGACCAGTAACCAGGTGGTAAATAAGATTACAGATTGACAATATTCTTTAAAGAAAATACAAAGTCATCTTGTCCCATCTTTCTTGTCGAAATATTCCTTATTTATCTTAATCAGATCGGGGCAAATTTTACCAAAGGAATTGCTTTTAACAATAATATAATCATTACCTTTGTATCGGACGTTCCTTACATATCTCCAAATATAGTAAAAATCAATTCAAGCATATTATAATTATAATTCAGCCTTTGTTAACGTCCCACTGCTGGGTACGGGCCTCTCTTCAATACCTAGGAGATATATCTACATAATCTTCAAAACTTGCTAGGTTCTCTGAGACATGTAAATTTCCTCACGATGTATTCCTTCACCGTCAGACAAGTGGTAATCATAATAGAAATAATTCGCAAATGATAATAATAAAGGCGCGAGGTAGGGATTCCTACCTTCACTAGGGTTACCAAGCAAGCCTATTCCCCCTGGATTACCACTGACTGTAGCATATTCCACCTAATTAATATTATCTTACTAATTTTTCCACTAATTTTAATGAAAGCTATACTATATTATGTACTATGTACTATGTTTTTATTATAAAGTCTTGATGTTAACATGTTGAACCAGTGTTACCAAGATTAAAAACCGAAAAAATATAAAATAAAACTTTTAATTACTTAAGTAGTTATTTTCGGAGTGCTCAGTCGGTTACACAAACTTTGAACTCAATTTTCTCCGAATTAGAATTTTGCAACATACAAATTATCACATTCATCGATTCATGTCTTCAGTTTGACAATAATGATAATGACTTAAGTAATAATTAATTAATATTGTTAATTATTAAAAATTATTTATGTTAAAATTTACAGATTTTTTAAAACAATTTAAAGGTGTCAATTTGCACTTCTATCTGAGGGCCTGATATATTACAATAATCGTAGTAATTATGCAAGGAGCGGATGCGTAAAGCCATTCGATCTTGAACGTGGTCTCATATAAATAAGAAACAGTGGTGACCAACTGCAATAGTGTGTCAGACTTTGTTGTATACAGTTGAAAATAAATATGATTTTTGTGGTGAGTGCTTTTTTGTGTTGTGACGTGTGATATTAACTAGATATATATACCTAGTTATTAATACTACCTTAAGCCATTACGTAAAAAAAATAATACTAGTACCTACTTTATTTAATAAAGTGAAAACAATAAATTATTAATGAAAAAACATGTTTAAAACCTAAAACTTAAAAAAGCTTCCTTTTATTGAAGCTCAGTCTATTAGTTTATTAT
Organism: Boloria selene; assembly: GCA_905231865.2. Taxonomy (NCBI): domain Eukaryota; kingdom Metazoa; phylum Arthropoda; class Insecta; order Lepidoptera; family Nymphalidae; genus Boloria; species Boloria selene. Next base: position 10,022,204 of record HG993147.1, read on the forward strand.
TTTAAGTGTAATTTTATTTTTTAAGTAACTTAATTCAAAAACGTGTTGGTATGTGTTGTAAACTTAACTAAACTTAGCCATTTGTTGAAATAATTATTTTTTAAGCATTAATGTAGCTAATAAATTCAAAGTCGGTGAACTTTTTTGGTATGAAGTATTTTTATTCATTTATAATTATTAACAGTAATAAAAACAAATTAATGCAGGTAGTACAAAAATTGTGTCAACATCAGAACCTTTACTGTTCCTATTTATACCTATGTAGGTACCATAACTTGTCTTCTCCATTATACGTTACGCTGGTGAAAAGACCATGGAATTAGTAAGTACGAAAGACATAGGCCAAAATACCTTCTAGGGACAATTGAACAAAATAATTTAATTGAATTGAACATTAGTACTTAATATAACGCCCGCTTAATAAGCATGAAGATTAAATAAATTAAAAATTTCATACTTTCTCATTAAGTCATACAATATTAGTTAATGTTATTTACCTTATATTTTTCTCCCACTTATTCCATATTGAGTCAGAAATTATATATTTTTTACTCTTATATTTTATATTCTGTGAAAAACTTTAAATTAAAAAAACACGCTATTGTACGGAGTTAATTGTTATTCGGAATTGTCTTTAGATCACTCAGAGCCAGCAACGCATTCGCAACTCCTCATACGTTGCAGATGTCTAAGAACGACGATAACCACTTACTATCAGTTGGTGGTCGTTTATTCGTGGGCCTTTTTGAAATATAACAAAAAGACAGTCAGCCTCTGGACGGACATAGGCTTGTTAGTAGGATCCATCTCTAACAATATGAACCTAAAACACTAAGTAGCTATTACCTCGTGCATAAGTCGAATCTGCGATTCAACGTATCTTAGCAATGTAATCAAACACATACCTACATAAGTACCTACACCAGTTTTTTATATATGTAGCTGTACATAATTACGGTGATTACTAATGCTATTGTATTTTGAATGACGGATACTATAGTATCCAACTACCAAATGATAAATTTTAATACTAGAAAATGTTCTTTTTTACCAACTACATATTTATCTTTGAATTAACTCTTTAAGTTTTATTGGTGTCTATCTCGTAAAACGTAATTATTATAGACTAGCTTTTCCCGCGGCTCCGCTCGTGTTCTAAAGGCGTTCGTTTAAAGGAAAATCAAAAGAAATATTTTTTCTCCTGTTTTTGGATTTTTATTGATGCTCCGCTCCTATTATGATGATGTAAATTATGGCTTAAAGCCTTCCTTGATAAACGGAATATCCAACACAAAAAGAATTTTTCAATTCGGACCAGTTGTTCTTGCGATTAGCGCGTTCAACCAAACAAACAAAAAAAAGGATAGATTTTGTCTGATTTTACAATTTCTTATAGTTTCTAGATCCAGATATTTCATTAATTTACACTTTTTAAGAAACAAAAATAGAAGAGTAAGTAATTTAGCAAAGACAATATGATTATTTCTTTTACAGAATATGATATTGCTGTTTTGTTTATTGGCCACTTCTATGGCCCAAAGGCTATCAGAAGTAAATGATGCTAGCTACACTCGACGAGGTGGCGGGTACGGGTTGCTAAGACCAGGATACAATTCCGGTAGCGGTTATGGAGGATATGGGAACGGATACGATGGCTATGGGAGCGGATATAACAGTGGTTACGGCGGTTATCCCGGACAGTATCCCGGTTACGGAAGTACAGGAGGTAATATATTGATTTTAAGTACAGTTTAAAAATCCACTTCAGCTACAATAGAATATATGACATGCCTTACTAATCCACTACCAGCAAAAAATATGTTTGTTTATCCCCAAAATTATTATGATGATGTCCTCCCGGCCGATTACGGCCACGGCGGTCAATCTCATTAAGACTAGTCATCTGCGCGGGAGATATTATAGTGCACAAGTGTATGCTCAGACACAAGTGCACTCTCTATTCCTTATCACTCTCATATTCTGGTGGGACGACTGCTCGTCACGACCAGTGAGAGTTAAGGCGCAGGACTGACGGCTTTTACGTGCTCTTAGAGACACGGGGGGTGGACCACCGCCAACTTCCCAACTCGGCTGTTACTGAGGCTTACGAAACAGAAAGACTCAATAACTAAATTTGGCCCGACCCGGGACTCGAACCCAGGACCTCTCGGTGTGCAACCGTACATGCTATCTACTACACCACCGAGGCAGTATATAACCCAAAAATATTGAAAGTTACCGACTGTTCTATCCTTATTAATTTTAAACATTTTTTTATTATCTCTAGGGTACAACGGGTATCCAGGATACGGGTCAGGATATGGATCAGGATACGGATCAGGATACCAAGGTTACGGAGGTATTATATTTACCGTTATTATTATTAATTTGACTTTACAAATATAATATAGAGTAAGGAGTAATTAATGTGTAATGTTTTTTTGTTTATTTTTTATTAATACGAAGAAGATGCAATATATTTTTGTCAAAGCTAGTTTTCGCTCAGTGGTTGAATTTAACCATAATATTGTTAAAGACTAAATTTTCGTCCTTGTGATCAATTTTTTATTAGATATAATAACTTACCATCTACGACTGCGTTACCACTTACTATCAGTGGAACGCAGTGATAGAAAGTGACAGAAGAAGAAAATAAATAAAAAAAAGATTAGATCGCGGGCGGAGCCGCGGGAATTGCTAGTATGTATTAAATCGTTAACTGAATATTTATCAAATAATAATCTAATATCAAAACATATTTTATATGCGGCTCAAAATTTTTTAAAGAGATATGTTGCTAATGTCTTAACTCTTAGCCTAAAAGATAAACGCAAAAGTAAAAATTATGTAGGTACTCCTACTTGTGATAAGGAATCAATAATATTTGCATCTTTACAGTGTTGTAAACTACTTCATTTATCAAAACAAAGATAAAATCGTATGAGTGTCAAAATAAATATTTCCTAATTTGTAGTTTTTTACATAGTTTTACTTTTTTCGGTTTTATTTAAATTCGTATCAAAAACATATTTTATGTAAAATAATTTACACTTTGTGATAAATAGTTTTGCAATATAATTATTATTTAGCCTTCTTTTTTTCTTTAGCCACGGATAGATATAATAATATGTATTATAATCTATACTAATATTATAAATGTGAAAATTTGTAAGTATGAATGGATGTTTGTTACTCTTTCACGTAAAAACTGCTGAATGGATTTTAATGAAACTTTACATAATATAGCTTATACATCAGAATAACACATAGGCTACAATTTATAAAGATATTGTGTGAATTGACCAAAATATGACGATAAATGTCAAGTAAGTAGTCAAAAATCTACCATCTGCGAGCTATTCTGGCGTGCGCTGCCAAAACCGCTAGAGTTACATTCACTCACCCTCACTTGGCTTGGGTTCGTCCCTAGATTTAGCGCGAAGCCGCGGGTTCCACTAGTGTTTTATAATTATTCATATTATAATCTGTATAGTATATTATATTTATGGTTCATCGTTAATACTCTAATGAGTACAATGTTACTAACTTTTAGGCTCTCGTCCCGGATACAGACCTGGATATGATTATCGTCCGGGATACGACTACACCGGATCAAGCTATCCCGGGTATAGACCAGGATACCAATCTCGCCCCGGATACGATCGTTATCCCGGATACAGCAGTAACTACGGATACGATGGTATCGACAGCTTCAGAACATTAACCCGAAGAGCGGGTGAAGTTAAAAAAGACACGGCTTAAATAAGTTAGAAGAAAGTATACTTAGTAATTTAATTTAAGTTATAATTAAGATATAAATTAATCTGAACTATCAATATTTAGAAATAAATCTCAACTTATTTAAAATTATGACGGAAATATTTATGTACTATTTTCTCTTAGCATATATACAAAAAAGCATAACATATATATACATAATAGTTTTTTTATTTGTATAGATAGCCATTAAGTAAAATTATTAAAATTTATATTTATGATTAAAAAACCCAACAGTGATAAAAAACCATAATAATAAAAAACTTTGTATTTGTATATATTATTTATTTTATTTACAATATAATCATTACATAAATTAAATTAAAATTCAAAATAAAATAAAATTGTATGTATTTAAAAATTTGTATGAATCATCCACTAAACCAATCAGATGAAATGGAGTTGAAGAAAGATGCTGCCCCAGACCGGGCATTAGCAAAGTTGATAGGCAACGAACTAGTCATGATATCTGTTATATCCGATTTTGCCTTATTTGGACTGGCTGATACAGGTTTCTTCTTTACCTACAAAAATAATTACATTTAAAATATCTATTAAGACTTAGATTAAGTAATAAGTTAAGAATAACAAAACCCCATATCCAAATGTAGTATACCACTGTAAAGTGGTAGACCAGCGGTAACGCGCTCGCTTGGATAACCGAGTGATACGGGTTCAAATCCGGGTCTCGCGCCTCTTATATTTTATTGTGCGAATCATCATGATTACCACTTGTCTTACGGTGAAGAAAAACATCGTGAGAAAACCTGCATGTCTGAGAAAACCTAGCGAGTTTTCGAAAGACATGTGAAGTCCGCCAACACGCACTAGGCCAGCGCGGTGGACTATGGCCTGATCCCCCTCGTACTGAGGGAGGCCCGTGCCCAGCAGTGGGACGTTGAAAAAGGACTGATGACATCCAAATTGGATAAGGAGTAATTACAATCAAGTAGGGTTTAATTGCCATAAAAGATTATGAAGCATTTTGAGGGTAGTTTGATATTTTAAAAAAGATCACATTCTTATTGGAGTTTCTTTTACATACAAAATATTTACAGACATTATTAATAAAACTTATATATCAAATGAATTTGACATGTCATATAACTATATTATTAAAAAAAAACTAAAAGCAACTAATTCTAGTGTAATAATTTTTTAGTTATGTTACAATGATTTGTATACATGCATATTAACACATGAATATTTAAATGAAATAATAAGACACATAATTTAATAATAATAATTATACAAGAGTAGTTTTATTTTAAAAACTAATATATACTTAGTTTATATTATATACGAGTAATAATGCATCACTCAACGAACACGCACACACATTTACCGTATTGATAGTGCGTAGATATCGAACGGATCGGCCTGTGATTAGATGCAAAATTAAAAAATTTAAATATTTAATGTTTTATTTGTATAATTTTTTTGGAAAATTAACTTTACTTAAAATTTAGGTTTCTTAGCTTATTCCACAGGGTAGAGTTAGAGAGGATAAGAAAATGTTTCGCTTCAAGAAAAGGATGATACTGAATGCCCCTTTTTTTGTTTAACTTGGCGAGGGCACTGCCGTGCCCCTTTAAAAGGACCGATTTCTACAATTCGATATTATGTTGGGCGAAACTAGTCTCTTGAGTGTTTTATAACATCACCATTTAGCCAGTGAAAGTCCCGTCCAAATCTTTCTAGCTAATTTGGAGATTAGCCGGAATAAACAAAAGGACTAAAATGTTAAAAATTTTGTTCTTCTTACAACTACACAATTACATATTATGTATTTAGTGAAAAGCTGTTATATTGATGTCACAAACGAGCACTTCAATTATATTTACCGGAATAAAATTTATACTATAATTAATGTATAGAAATAAGATTATACACTTAAGATTGTCGGGTTGTTTATTACTATAACTAAACAAGTAATTTTTCAACTAGTCACACTTCACTCCGCTTACAGCTAGCTAGCTTCACATCATATACACAAGCTACGCTAGCGTCATTCTGATGGGAATGAACTGCTATTTGCCGTTACAAATGATCATTTTTCTAACTTGTCCCCCAAAATATAGCACACCTTACCTCTACCCTCCACAATAGAAACATATATTTAGTCAATGCCGTCAAAATCAATGGACGATGGTCTGTCACGTATACAGGATAGGTAAATAGGATCGGGATAGCATACTAACCGGTTTATCCTGTTTCTTGTGTAGATATGCCGGGGTGGCCACAGGAAGGATGGAGAACCAGGGCGTGTCCGCGGCGGCCAGGATAGAGGCGGCCTTGTCCCCGCTTCCGCCGGATAGGACAGGCTTGGTGCCGATTATACCTGTTATTTGACCGTGGTGGAGAATCAAACTTCCTAGTAACGTCTGAAATGAATAAAAATAGTTGAATTTCGCCCTTAATATGTATAAGCGGAACCCTTGGCTTCACTCGCGCTAAATCTAGGAGGGCGAGTAGTCATCAATAAAATTAAAGTAGCCTAAGTTACTGCTTATAACATTGCCTATCTGCGAGTGAAAGTCCCGTCAAAATCGGTCCAGCTGTTTAAGAGATTAGGCGGACAAAAAAAAAAGTGCGTGTGTACAAAGTACACATGTCAGAAGTAAAACTTGAATTTAAATTAAGGCTAACTCTTCCCCGTCTCTGAGCGCCTGGTACTATGGACTTATTTTTTCGTTTCATCGAGTTTGAAATCACAACGATTCTAAAGAAGTTTCACTTCAAAAAAAACATTTTTGACGTAAGTACCGTAATAAATATACTTTCATATGCATGTAGTGAAAAGTTGATTGAAATTAATAAAAACAATATATATAAAAAACACTTGCTGTAAAGCATTCAAAATGTCGGGAACCAAAAATTATAATAAATCCGCGACAAAATCCGAAAAGATAGTTTCATTTATAATGTCAAGTATTCGCGTAAACCTAAGAAAGTACTAAAAAACACTTCAATTTTATTTATATGTACTGATTAGGGACGATATCGAGTGAGTTATTAAATTCCTCATTTTAAGCACTACTCAATATGAGACTATTAACATTATTATTTTAATAATAGTACGAACGCGGAAAACATAAAATATTAGATTATTCATAAATAATCGTAATTAATAAATAAAATACTTATTGTTCCCAGTTACGTAAAGTATCTTTTACACTTAACAAAATAAATAAATATGTATATAAAAAATAATTTAAATAATAAATATAAATAAATTACGTATGATTTTGGTAGCCTTTAACAAATTTACTACGACAGAATTAGCCGACTTGCAAATTAAAGTATGGATTTGTAATAAATAGCTTTAAATATTTATACCAACCTGAACTCTTTGCACCGATCTCTTCAAGTTAGTTTGAATGTACGGATAGAACACATCATAATCAAATGGATCAATTTTTTGCCTTAAAAATTCGCAAATACTATGAGACAACTCCATGGCTTTTTTGTTCTCTCTTGACACCATTAGCAACGTCATATGCCTGACATCCATTAGCAATTGAAGAGCACACCTCTGGTTTATATCTGTCTCTTTCTCTCGTATCACTTTATCGTAGTGTGCGAGCGAGATGTCTATAGTCCTCTCTATGAACAAGGAATGTATTTCTATAGGTAATGTGTGGGGTATTATTTCATCGAGTATTCGACTTATGGAATAAAGATATTCTTGTAGTTTTAAGGAAGGCCCGCAAGGGACTTTTATGATTGATTCTATGGGGTTGCCTTCTTCGTCTTTCTCTTCGATTTTTATTACATCCCATTGCTGAAAGTTATAAAGAACATTACTGTCATAATAGTTATCTGTTCAAGAAAATAGCATCATGACAATACACTCAGATTGTAGTGACTCGACAACAGTAGTTAGGCTCAAATTGAAGTGACGCTAGTTGCTTAGCCAGCGGTCGCGAGTTCGAGTTCAGTTAGTTATCAATGTTTATATTTATAATATGTTTGTAATTAAAGTAATATAATGTGTATGAACTAACTCGTATCTATAATTCTATAACACAAGCCTTGTACTTGTTAACATGTAACTAGATGGTGCTTTGTATTAATGTTAAGTTAACAACTAGTCGGCTCTAAAATACATAAGCTTAACGTATAAGCTATTACAATATACATAAGCAAGCATTTATTACATAATATGTGTATTTGTTACCAATTATAACTAAAATTACCAACTAAAAAGTCAGTACTAACCATCATCAAATAATCAATATTCGCTTCCAAAGTGAACTCTTGAGGCAACCATTTGGTCAAATTTTCAATCTTCTCTTGGACCAAATCCAGCCATTTTGTCCAACAAAATAGACAATTTTCCTTCAAAACCGCATTAATATTTTTCCAGCTTTTGATAGCATCATCGTTTAATAACACTGAATCGTTAATATAGCACTTGTGTAAATTAGGCATAAGGGATGTTATTGCTTGAAGGAAGCGAGCTGAATATATAGAAGTTGTTTTTCTTTGAAGTTCCGTCGATTGTAGAGTTGGTTCTTCAAAACATGCTTTTATGTAATAAACTATACTGTAAAAGATTATATTAATTTATCATTAATATAACTAATTGTATCTAAAACAGTACCAATGTTAAAGCTAAAAAAGAGTTTTTAAGAGCATCATAAACTATATAAATGCGTAGTTTTTGATGTTTAAATTGAAACCTTTTTATCTTTAAACCAAAACTTACTTGTGAATATTTTTATCAGAAGTATTTCTTAAATATTCTTCTATTTCAGCTCTATCTATGTACACTTGGTCTAAGTTTTCTTCTTCGTCGTATAAAAATAGCTTATCCTTCTTTTTTTCATGATACAAATATTCTTTTAAATCTTCTAGAAGCTTCTGTAATTCCTGATCTAAGCTTTGACAGAGCTTTTCCAAATTTGGAGTAAAGCCACGATCTTGACGAGACATACCTATAATTATTATTTCACTTATAATAAAGATTTGTATAGTAATACCTTATATTTCTCAAAGTAAATATTAATGTGTTAATAAAATACTTTAGTTAAAATAACATGATGCGTAGAAATCGAAATCAAATTCAGAAATTCTTTGGAATAAATGTAGATTAAAAATTCCACACCTTTTCCAGTAAAATAAATTTAAAAATATCAATAAAAAACTCCAAAATACCTTTCATTAAGCCATCCATAACTTTAATAACTTCACTTCTCGATTCTATAACAGTATCGCCGATAAGGTCTTTCCAGACAAACCAATTTATATCCGCTTCTTTTTCCACTTCACTGTCTGAAGACACCTTAGTTAGGTCCACTAGCAACTGAGTTTTGAAAGTGTCGTAGACTTTCTGCCATCTATTATCTATGATAGATTTAGTTCTAGATGTCAAAAGAGGCTGAAAATAATGGCACCAGACATGCACTTCCGGTATGTCTAGGGAATTGCATATGGCGGTCCAATTTGGCGGACATTCTGTAAACAATTAATTTTATTAGATCACGGTGTAGGATATAAGCTTTTTTTAGGGTTCCGTTTTTCACCATCCAATTTTATATGGAAGAACAACGATTGCCGATTCAGCTATTATTTTATAATAATTAATTCTAAATATCGTGAATATGGCAACGTCTATAAAAGTGTACGTACGTGTGTGTACCGTTAAGCAATACTTTGGATGGAAAGAAATTAGTTTAGATTCTGTCAGATCAATGTCATGTAAAAAAATCAAGTTAAAATATGAAGATTTATGTAAAAATTTAATAATAATAATAATCGTTTATTGCCAGGAAGAACAGTAAAAAAAAGAATTTAACATATAAAATTAAAGAATCTAATTAATAAAAAGGAATTGACGAAGCTAATAATATTTATTAAATTTCGTTTGTCGTATTAAGAAAGCGACAGTCATTTTATTTTATCGGTTCCCAAATCCCTAGACAAATTGTCTGGTATAGATATAAAAAGAAATATTACCAATTTTAAATGTTTCTTCCCGAATCTCATGCAAAACTTTAACCCTTGTGACATTCTGTAGCAATGCTTGAACGTTTTCATTTATAAACGACTTTACCCACACACTCCACTTTTGTACGCTATTTGTTATATCTTCTCTAGCTAGCGCCTGAAGATCTTTGCTAGATGATAGCCTATAATGAAACATTTTCAACACATTTCTAATATAATGCATAAATATAACTGAGATTATGTGAATTCAATTTTGAATATTCGAAATATTTTATTCAGCATGAAGCAAATATCATAATAGCACCTTTTTCAATACAATTTAATGATCAACATTCTATACTGCATTTTAGGCTTTAACATAATTTAATAATTAATCAAAGGAAGTCGGTTAAAAATAAATAAATAATTTAATAATTAAGAAGTTAATATTTGCTTAATGCTGAATAAAATATTTGTAATATTCAAATTATTTTTTTTTACATAAATACATACATATTGTAAAGTTTAACATAATATTAATTAAGGTTCCTTATAAAAAAAATTTATAATTGTATAATGCATGCTACTAATCTCTGTATAAGTGAACAGTGTGTTCTTTTAGAGAAATAAACGTCTTTAACCATAATTTTAAAAAATGCAGTTATCACCAAGTTCTTCCATTGATTTACACCTTTTTGGAATTGGGTCAGAATATATTTACTCATATATCTGTCAGACAAAATGTAATAGGCTTAGGTGTGTATCAGTAATAATTAATCAACATAATTTACCTGTAAGTGGTCACACCAGAAGGTAACAATTTCAACGCAGCATTGTCACTGAACTGTACCAAATCCAGCAGCGGCTGTGAATCTTTTCCATACAAATTTTTGAGCTTTTCCAATACTGCACCCCCTTCATTTTCTATAAATTACAAATATTCATAGTTAAATACCATAAATAATAATTTGATTTAAAGATACATTTAGGTACATTCTCTATGACATATATTACATATTACACAGAATATGTAAATGTGTGGAATAAATGCCTAATTTGGTCTTACTTAGGATATAGATAAACATTGTATTGGAATAATAAAATCTTTTTTTTTAGAAAAATGCCTATAAAATATTTTTCATCGCATGCGCTGCAAAAACTATTAATAATAGAATAAAAAATTGTTCCACAATATTAAAGAACATATCAATATCTACGGGAAGGGCGGGCGTTTTTTCTGTGAGGTATCATACCGCGCTAATCATAAAGAATTTGGTTCCCGGTCTTTAGGATGCGTGCAAAGCCACGGGTAACGCTAGTCATATTATAATTTAACTGACCTACAAAGCAAGCATAAACCAATTCCACAGTCTTCAAAACAATTTTTACACCATTAACGATTTTCTTTTTAATCTGTGCTTTAACATCTCCATCTAATATCTGTGCAAGATCAAATTGTAAGGTGGACTTCAGACTGGAGTTACTATGGAGGTCTATCAGAGTGTTTAATAATTGCACCATTGTTTGTGAATCTAGGAGATATAGCCCAATAAGACATGAACATGCTACCTGAAAATTAAATAAATATATAAGTAGATGGTTTCTTATTTATGTATTTACTGTAACAATTGAAACTAATATTATTTTTTGATAACTTTGTTTTTGCACTAATTTAAATGAAGTCCCTGTCTAGTACAATTATTTAACCACAAAGGTTGTCTATAAGAAACTGTTTCAGTATTAATGCACTATGACTACAAATTATTTTCAGTTAAATATAGAAGTAACCAGAAAGGAGATTAATTTTAATACCTATTTTTCTAATATGAATATTTATATTTATAATTAATATCATTTACTCTGCAACAATTTTAAAATAATAATAACTATAATAAATAACACAAAGGTTTTTATCATATTTAAAACATTTTTTACTAAATTTTAGTTTTTTGAAGCTGAATAATTTATATAATTATATTTAACAATTATATATAACAATGATGATTACAATAATTTATTTATTCAATTATTTGCTTTAATATTATTTATAGATTGTTCCATTCATCGCAATTTACCTCAACACTTATGTCAACATCTTGCAACTTCTGTTTGCAGATTTCAATAATAGTCTCACTCAAATTAGACACTGAATACCATTGCTGCTGAACAATTTTTTGCAACGATTGCATTCCTGGCTTCACATCTTTACCTCCTATTTGAAGTTGTAGACCTGAAATTATTTTTTCATTTAATTACTTAATTATTACTTACTTAATAATAATTTATTAAATTAAACAATTAATAAGATATCATGGTTTTTTAAATGTCATGTTTTTTCTTTAAATCTTTTTTTTTATAATTACAGATTAGTTCATGTAATAAAGGTGCTTATGTTATATTTACCAGTAGTAATTATTTTAAAAATCAGTTAGTCAATGTAAAGTATTAAATAAGTATTTTTTAATAGTTTTACATTTATTAAATAAAAATTTTTGTATATAAAATTCAATATCAGGAAAGTAAATAAATGTTGTATATAAGAATCAGTTAGATAGACAATTATATACTATCAACATTACATAAAAATTTGTAAAATAATGACCTGTATTAATATGTCGTGCCATAATAAAAAGTTGTGCAGCTTTCACAAAATCATTTGCATTGATACAGTTCCAAATTTTTTCTGGTATTTCCATTAATAGTTTTATTTGAACTGATATGACTTGGATTGGGTTTATCTGAAAACTTCTAATATATTTTTATATACCAATAAAATATCTAGGTAGTACAATTTATAATTAGTCTTATAATAGAAATTACCAAAAATTACCTCTGACTTTGCATGGGTCTTTCATCTACTTTGAAACCTACTAAGTGTGTGTCATGTAAATTTTTACATGCACCAATCATTTCATCAATATGTCTTAAAGTACTTCCAATTGTTCCTTTCATGTCTTCAATTGTATCTGCTGCTTGGATAAGGTCCCTGTATCTTTCCCTACAATATTCAATTTAACTTTAATACAATATTATAAAAGAGTTTGTGCTATTATAAGATCATAACAAAATTACATAAATATTTAAAAATATGTTTAGAGAAGTGGTTCTTTTAGAAGTTTAAGCTAATGCGTGTCCATAATGTTTATAGTGTAATTCGATATTTAAGATTTAAACGTACGTACCCCACCATAGCTCGTAATTCTTCCCTTTTTCTTTCAATTTCATACTGTAGTTTCTTTTGCACTTGATCTATATCATTAATATAATGTGTCTGGAAAAGTTGCTCCGGATTTATATCCAACAGATTTGTTTGCTCCATTTTAAAGTATTTTCATCAGCGAGCAATTGGAAATTCTTTTATTTTGTATAATTTAAAACAAAGTTACAAGTTATCGCATATTTATATGGAATACAAGCCGATCACGTCAATAAGTCAATAACAAACGTCAAGATTAAACGTCAATGTCACATGTCACAAAGATAATAAATCTTAAATAGAAGTAGAACTTCTGTCTACTATACTTTCTAGTTCCCACGCTTATATTTATTAAAAGCATCATCGATATTACCTTCTACGATTCGATCGACTCTTTGTGAAAATTTTTAATTTGTAATAATTATAAATATCAATAATTATTAGAACTAGTAAACTGCGGTTCACGCCCTGAAAGTACGTATTTATTTAGGAAATAGGTACCGCGTACAAATACTATAACTCTCCAATAAGTATTTTTTGAAAAATTTTTGGGTTTTGGGATTTTTGTTTGTACAAAAATCAAAAAAATAGTTTTTAGATTCGTACCAGTCTAAGGAAATATAAGTATATTATGTTAAAACTTTACATTTCTTATCTTAACGAAACTTAATTATAGTACAATATAATCTAAGAAAAGTTATGCTTTACTTCAATTGAAAAATTCAATTTTAGATCTAAATTTTCACCTGCATAATTGCTAATAGGAATAAGACAGTATAAATAAAAACACAAATGACGATGTTTGATAAAAATAAATGTTTTGAGCTTTATTTATTAAGAATTTTATTTACAAATTTTATTGTATAGTCACGATTTACAAAAAGGTCTTATTATTAAAATAAAAATGCTTTTATTATTTGACCGTTTATTCTGCCCCTTGCGTGGAGACTTCACTGGACCACAAGATACCCTTTGAGATTATCACTTGTGTCGTTCCACTTTAGTACATAACTTCGTACACTGTAGCTTTCTTGTCCCCTGAACCTGTTACTATAAACTTATCGTCCGCTGAAATATCACAACTAAGCACCGATGATGATTCTTTGGACTGTGAACAAAAAAAAAATATAATAATTTTAAATTCGAGAAATACAGAGTAAATTACATAAAATTGTTTACTACTTGTAACACCAAATACATATTGTCACTACTTGTGACACCAAATACATATTGTAGATTTTTTATTTTATATTATTTTATAAGAAACCTAATAAAAATCATAAAAAACGAGATGCAAATCGATGCATACGAAAACAACTTATTCTAAATGAAAATATTTCAGTATAACATTTCTTTATACAACCAACACATAATATACAAGAATGGCTTAAACATTTCAGCATTTACATATACTTTCAAATAAAAAAAGCCAATATTGTCAATAGCTGTGTATATTTTTTCATTGTTTACTTGATTTATATAATGTACTGAATTATTATTATATTGCTATAATATTAATATCATTCACCTGGAATATACTAGCTCCATATGGAGTTCTCCAAGCGTTGAGCAAGTTATCCTTCCCTGTAGACACAAACCACTTCCCGCACGCAGCAAACCGGAGAGACAGTACGCACGACTCGTGTAACACTAGCTGGTATCTGTCGGGTTTGCCCGCGTGAAGGACTTCGACATGGGAGTTCTCCATACCGACTGCTAGCCAGGAACCTGGTATAAATAATTTTATTAGCAGATACTGATATTGAACTATTATTAAATACCAGCGTTTCCCGCTGCTTCACACGCGTTCTAATGACCGGAAACCAAATTTTTTCTGAGTCGCACGGTAAAAGTACTAACGCGCGCCCTTCCCGTTTTCACATTTTTTATTGATGCTCCTCTCCTATTGGTCGTAGCATGATGAAATATAACCTTCCTCGATAAACGGAATAGCCAACACATAAAAAATATTTCAAATTAAACCAGTAGTTCCTGAGATTAGCGCGTTTAAACAAACTCTTCAGCTTTATAATATTAAATAAATAAATATGTTGGGACAGTTACACACAGCACTATCTAGTTCCACGGTAAGGTACGAGCCTTGTGTTATGGATACTAGATGGTTGATATACTACACATATATAAGTTTAAATACATTACACAATTCTTCAAAACATTTCGAAAGCCAAAAAGTCAAAAAAAGGTTATATATCCTTTATAATAATGTATCCTATAATAATGTATCCTATAATAATGTATCCTATAATAATGTATCCTTTATAATAAAGCAAATATGGTAGCAACCTGTCGGACAATATCCGAGTGAGAATATCTGGCTACTGAAGTCGTGCTGGTGGAGCTGTCGACCCTCGCGTAGGTCCCACGAGCGCACTGTATTGTCGAGCCCGCCCGTCCACAGCCGCGTGCCGTCTGGACTGATGTCGATGCAGGACGCACCATCCGTGTGGCCTGCCACAGATTATATTACGTAAATTGACAGATTAAATAATAAAAAAAATTTCGTGTGTACAAAGTACACATGTCAGAAGTAAAACTTGAATTTAAATAAGGCTAACTCTTCCCCATCTCTGAGTGCCTGGTACTATGGACTTATTTTTTCGTTTCATCGAGTTTGAAATCACAATGATTCTAAATATGTTTCACTTCCATAATAAATTACTATTACTATGATTTTATGAACTATATTATCTAGAACAGCGGTAACGCGCTCGCTTGGATAACCAAGTGAAACGGGTTCAAATTCGGGTTTTGCACCTCTTATATTTTCAAGTGCAAATCATTTCTAATATGTATCATTTAAACATGAAAAATTATCGAGTTTTTTTGAAACTATGGCCTGATCCCCCTCAGATTGAAGGGAAGACCGTACGCAGCAATGGGACGTTGAAAAAGGCTTAAAGCATTATCAAAATAGTCGCAATACATTTAATATAATTCTCACCTTGGAATTGTCTAACTAAAGTTTGATTATGTAGATCCCATACAGCTATATTGCCATCTGAACAGCAACTGAAACATACCTGTAACATACCACAATACAAACAATTAATTTAAAATATTTTTAAAATTTAAATAATTAATTAGGCACTCTGCCACCAAGGAGTATATTTAGATGTTTATAGAAACTCAGTCAATGCATATATACATCCAGCTTTACCATGTTATGCTTTTTCCGTTCTGCCAACTCGCACTAGGCCAGCGCGGTGTACTATGGCCTGACCCCCTCATACTGAGGGAGGCCCGTGCCCAGCAGTGGGACGTTAAAAATTATTTTTTAACAAAAATGAAAACCGAGTTTAAAACGTTCAAAACAAATCGAAACTAAAAAGAAAAATAATAATAATTTTAATTACTTAATTATTGTTAGAGTCGGTGCCAACTGCCTACCAAAGCAAAATAATATTAATACAATTTAATTAAAGTATCAATTTGTACATATAATCAAAATATCCGTTCGAAAGTTCATTGCAAAGGCAGGATAAAACTGTCCTTCTTGGCTGGCACCGACTCCAACAATAACTAAGTAATTAAAATTATTTTTTTCTTTTTAGTTTCGATTTGTAACGTTTTCAAGTCTGTTTTCATTTTTGTTAAAAATAATTTGTTTATTATTTTTTTTCTTTTATTTGGCGTTTTACATTTTTGAACCCCAACAACATATTAGATGGCTGATGATGATGATGATACCTTGGAGTCAGGACTGATGGCGAGGGCGTAGCAAGCTGGCGCTGAGGAGGTGAGCTCGGCGCGCATGCGCGGCGTGGGGGCGGATAGGTCCCAGATGGATAAGTTGGACGCCTCGCCGCCCACTAGGAGTGTGCGTCCGTCCGGAAGTAGCTTCACTGACCGGATGTAGTTGTCCCGTTGCTGGGGATGTCGAATTATTATTATTTTGTTATTTGCTAGGACGTGGAGATTTATTGTTTTTTAAAACGAAGTTCCTTCGTGCGTTGCGAAAGGAGGGCTAGACGGAAAAAATTAAGACGCCGCCCACTAGGAGAGTGCGACCGTCCGGAAGTAGCTTCACTGACCGGATGTAGTTGTCTCGTTGCTGGGGATGTGGAGTTATTATTATTTTGGTAGCAGCTTTAACAGCCAAATGTTGTTGTGTATTTGCTGCTTGCTTGCTTTGATTTGTTTTTTTTTTATTTATTAAGAGTTAGGAGGTATTTGCTAGGATGTGGAGCTTTTATTGTTTTTATTTATTTACTAATACTTAGGTGAATTTTGGCAAAGGTCGGCACTGATTTACCAACTGGATGTACTTGCCTCTTTGCTGGAATGTGGAAAGTTTAGATACTTTGCAGAAGGATATAAATAAATAAACAAAACAGCCTTTAATTCAGTGGAGACTGGAGAAAGAGGACTTTTTGTCACAAATATAAAGTTTAAAGTATTACATTAAAGTTTAAATACGAGTGGTAATAATGACATATGCGTTAGCCATCATAGGGAGGACCAAAACAAGTAAGGGCAAGCTATAGCTAATAGTCCGGGAGGTAGTGTCAAATTTGACCGGAGCATTTTGGCATGGCTTTTGTGTTTTTGTATAGTCAGTTGTTCCAACGCTTATTAATAAATAAATTGTCAGTTGGCCCAAAACCGGGGCATAAGATGAGAAAATGCCAGGAAACTTGAAAGTAAAAAAATTTTTTTTGGACTATTTTGGCAAAGATGAAAAAGTATAAATAATTAGTTAATGAATTGCAGATCTTAAACTAAAGTGTCAGCTGTATCATGTACGTGACAAAATATGTTAGCTGATCATGTGAACATGTCAAAAAATCAGAAAAACTTGTAGCATTTTGGCAAAGCTGAAAATTGTATATATTAAAGATTATAATTTAATAATCATAACAATTTATGTCAGCTGGAATTTTAACGAGGCACAACCTGTTAGCTTGACTTTCAAAGTTTGGTTATGAAATATAATATCAGATCATTTTGGCATGGCTTTTGTTTTTTTGTAGAGTCAATTGTTCCAACGCTTATTAATAAATGAGGTCTCAATTGGCCCAAAACCGGGGCATAAGATGAGAAAATGCCAGGAAACTTGATAGTAAAAAATTTTTTTTTGGACTATTTTGGCAAAGATAAAAAAGTATAAATAATTAGTTTATGAATTGTAGATCTTAAAAAAGAGTGTCAGCTGTATCATGTACGTGACAAAATATGTTAGCTGATCTGATATATAATAATACTTCATAACCAAACATTGAAAGTCAAGCTAACAGGTTGTGCCTCGTTAAAATTCCAGCTGACATAAATTATTATGATTATTGAATTATAATCTTTAATATACACAATTTTCAGCTTTGCCAAAATGCTACAAGTTTTTCTGATTTTTTGACATGTTCACATGATCAGCTAACATATTTTGTCACGTACATGATACAGCTGACACTTTTTTTTAAGATCTACAATTCATAATCTAAATTATATATACTTTTTCATCATTGCCAAAATAGTCCAAGAATATTTTTTTTTCATCTACGTTAACATTTTCTCTAGCCCAAAAGCCCCGGAGTCGCGCCAGCTGACATATATTTTAGTTCTCATACAAGTACTAACTATCAAAATAAGTTCATAGAGTCCATGCCAACATCACCGTAAAAATTTGACACTACCTCCCGGACTATAAGTATGTCATAAAACAAATCAAAGTAAACCGAACAAATTCCAGAAATACCCACCAAGCAGTCCAACTGCGACAACGGTTCCAACGTCGCCGGAGCACCGGGGTTGGTTATATCCCACAGCTTGACACAGCCCTTAAAAAATATATTTTTTCTATTAATTTCGGTACATATGAAACAAAAAATATATACAACGATGATAATTGCAGAAGTTAAAACTGTGTCGCAATTATCAACGACCTCGACCAGCAACGTAACAGAAAAACAATATATACATAAATCATACCAAACAATAAGAACATTGAAGAGGAAAAAAAACAAAAAAAAGTGCGTGTGTACAATGTTCACATGTCAGAAGTAAAACTTCTTTGGCAAACTAATTTATAAATCTCGTTTATATTTATACTAAACTAGCAAACCAGGCCCGCTTCGCTGGGCGTAAGTTAAAATAAATTAAACGGTTTTTATATATATTTGAATAAAATAAAAATACTACACCTCACTATATTTTGGCCACGCGCCTTATATAATCTAGAAATAGAAATACGGCGTCATCTACCGGATATTTGTGCAATTTAGATGCCAAACCGATGCGAACAAACAACGTGACACGTAATTTATATATATTAGATATAAATTAAGATGTATGCGGTCCTATCTTTCAAGTTGGATCAAACTGCACGGTGTGCAAATTTGATTAAAATCGGATAAGTAGTTTAGGAGTCCATCGGGAACAAACAACGTGACACGTGATTTATATATATTAGATTAGAAGATAACCCATTCTAAGCTCGTTGAGAGAGGTAGATGGCGCAAAGGTCACACCCACGAGTTAGACAGAGTTAGAAATGTCACTGACTCGCGGCGGGCGAGATCTAACTAAGGCTAACTCTTCCCCGTCTCTGAGTGCCTGGTACTATTATTTTTTCATTTCATCGAGTTTGAAATAACAACGATTCTAAAGAAGTTTCACTTCAAAAACATATACAACGATGATAATTAATTACAGAAGTCGCAATTATCAACGCCACCAGCGATGTAACAGAAAAACAAAAAATAAGAACATTGAAGAGGAAAAAAAAAACAAAAAAATACCTTGCCGCCGGTGTACGCGTGGCGGGAAGCCCCGGCCAGCGACAGCGCGACAGCACAGACCACTTCCCCGTGAGGCAGCGCTGCTACTTGCCGCACGCCGCGGGGAATCCCCGGGCCCACTAGCGCGTCCGCCGGGAACGGCACCGGTTGGAGCGGACCGCCGCACGTGTGGTAGGAGTATGGGCTGCAATGTAATGATATCATAGGTTGGGCTGTTTGCCTTAATAACTAGATCAGGACCGTGATCATATTATATATTTATTGCATTTAAAAATGTTACAAAAATTATAAATGAAACTATCTTTTCGGATTTTGTCGCGGATTTATTATGATTTTTGGTTCCCGACGTTTCGAATGCTTTACAGCAATCATGGTCACGGGAGAGACTAAAGTATTAGACGTCTCAGGGGGTTATATACTTGTTACAGACCTACCCACAATTGACAAAAATTTTCAAGATGGCATTTAAGTACTTTAAAATACATTTTAATTCTAAACATTCTAAATATTCGCGTCAACCTAAGTAAGTATTAAGTTTTCACTTCAAAAATGTATATTTCCGGGAACACTCACGGTTTAGTGGGCGGTATGCCGTTGGTCCTGGCGAGGGGCGCGTCGTAGGGCAGCGGCGGGCGATAGGCGGCGTAGGGCGGGAACGCGTAGCGCCCCGTGGGGGTGGGGGCGCGGTTCTTCGCCCCGGGGGTGCCTGGTTTCTCCTGCGGGGGTTGGGGTTTTGATTAAAACGGAGAAGAAAGAGAGAGAGAGAAAGAGATAGAAAGAGCTAATATATTTTTTTATCATATACTTGTCTTTTGTGTATAATGAAGCGTTACCTTAAAAAATGTCAGGATGTAAGCCCATGAGAAATCTACCACCAGCTCAAAATGCAGCATATCTAATATATTGGTATTAGCCATTTAATGTCTGCCTGACATATTGAATGAAATGAAAATAAAATTCTGAATGAAATGAAAAAGATTTCTGATCTCAAAGTAAATATAATAAAGGAAACAATCAAGTGATATTAATATCAATATACTATTACTAGCATTTCCCGCGGCTTTGCACGCGTTCTAAAGACCGGAACCTAATTTGTTTCTGAGTCGCGCGTTATTATACCTCGCAGAACTAACGTCCACCCTTCCCGTTTTTGCAACATTTTTCATTAATGCTCCACTCCTCTTGGCCGTAGCGTGATGTAATATAGCCTATAGCCTTCCTCGATAAATGGACTATCCAACACAAAAAGAATTTTTCAATCGAACCAGTAGTTCCTGAGATTAGCGCGTTCAACCAAACAAACAAACAAACTCTTCAGCTTTATAATATTAGTATAGATTGACTCACATCCTTCGAGCTCTTCGGCGTAGACCTACTGGACGAGGAGCCGGAGCGGGACGGCGGTCGCGGCCCGTTCTCCGTCCTCTCGCCGCCATCCGTCCGCACGCTTGGAGATCCTCTGTCCTCCTTCAAACATCATTGCTATATATAACTTTTAAACTTTCGCGTTTCAAAATCACTACATAGTATAAAGCAAAGTCGCTTTCTCTATCCCTACGCCCCTATGCATATCATGCAATCCGTTGCGTAGTTTTAAAGATTTAAGCATACATATGCTTAAATCTTTAAAACTACGCAACGGATTTTGAATTTTGATGCGGTTTTTTTTAATAGATAGTGATTCAAGAGGAAGGTTTATATGCATAGCTAGCGGATCCCGCGGCTTTGCCTGTGCTAAATCTAGGGAAGAGGCCGAGCGAAGCGAGGGCCAGTCGCTAGTTATTAATAAGGTATTTACCTTTAAATAATACACGCGTTAAGTCCCGTTGTACGATCATCATTAATGGACATAGTTATGCAGATCAGAACCAACCAACAATCGTGGTGAAATTGAGTAAGTACACAGATAGGTCCAAAATTGCATGTTTTATATATGCTAAAAAGATCTAAGCTATTTACATATTCTGTAATATTATAAAGGTATTTTTGGGAAAGAGGTTTCTAACTTTGTATAGTTTATGAAAATCGATCATATGTGAAAACAGTCATTTTGTGGGTTGGTACTGGTCTGCATAACTATGTCAATTTGTAGGAATTTCGGCTTGGTTCAGTTTATAGTGAACATATTTACTGCGCCAGCGGACGCGGGTTCGATTCCCGCTGGGAACACAGGTCTCGTATCTTACCATGGAACTATATAGAGTTATATGTAATGGATATTTTAAAATTATTAAATCATATCTTTTCGAATATTATTTCGCACAGTTCGATAATAATTACTATTACAAATAAAATTTCCCAAAAATTATTTACTGAAAAAATTCCACTCATTTACAATTTCATTATAATATGTATAGATAAAAAACTCAGACTAAAAGAACTAGACAATTTAGAATACACAGCAAAATAATAAACCAAATTACCTCAACTTACAACTAAAAATACCACATCAGACGTCATTTAGTTCGTTCTTCACGGTCCAACTACCTTGCACTTTTATTCTAAAAATAAGCAACTAAATTAAAATGATCAAAGTACTTAATCTTACCTCATTAGCTACATCAACTACTAGATCCTGGTCGCTTTTTTCCGCATCACTATCCTAGAATATAATATATAATATTTTCTTTAAATAACAATAAAAACAATATTATTCAAATTAAGCTATTTATTGACAAGAGCGATGGATAATGAAGCAAATTTTATGACATTT
Source organism: Boloria selene (assembly GCA_905231865.2). NCBI lineage: Eukaryota > Metazoa > Arthropoda > Insecta > Lepidoptera > Nymphalidae > Boloria > Boloria selene. The sequence goes on from HG993147.1 coordinate 10,044,573, forward strand.
TATAAAGCATTTAATAAGCTGGAGATGAGACGGCTGATTGTATAGAATGACAGATCATTATAATGTTATAAATAATTAGTTTGAACGTGAAAAGGCAAAGTTAAATTAATGTAAAACATAAATCTAGTGTTTGGCCGCAAATTAATACAACAACATCTAAAAAAAATATTTTTACTATTTATATGTAGAGAACTAAACAGACATTCGGTTCTTACTAGATACTAACACATAAAATTAAATGTTTTATTATTTAATAACTTTTAAGGTACATAAAAATATGTAATATTAGGAATATCTTAAACAACACAATATAAGCTACGAACAAATTAAAACAACTAAGAGAAAAATATACTTTACAAACCAAATATCTACAATTACACCATTATTTACATTATCTCAACAAAAAAAAACTATAAAAATTATTAAATTAACGAAACAAAAAAAACAGGTTGAATATCACATAACCAATGCCACATAAAATTAAAAAAAAAACAAACTAAACGTCAATGTCAAACAACTGTCAAACGTCAAAAAGCACTAGCTGCCACTCCAGCCGTGAAGCAGTGAACAGAAGCGGTAATACAAACGTAGGTTAAGCGACACATACACTACATAGACTCACATGGCCCAGTACCTTCTCCTCTTTCCTGCGCTTCGCGTCTAGCGCGTCTGGCTCGGGCGAACGCGGTCGGTACTTCTGTTCGCGCTCGTGCGGTGACACTGACCGTCTTTGCTGTTTTGGGTAGGAAATTATATATTTAAAATAATATTTACGGAGTAATTATAGAAGTCACAGTCAGAGGATGCAAATGAAATGCAACTCTACTTATAAGATACTTTATTAAAACTAATTTAACAAACTAATTATCCTAAGGTGATTACACCGTCAAAGTTTGACGAATGGAATGATCAAAGTCTTTACCAGTTTTTTAAAAGGGAACTCAGATATTACAACACTGTCACTTCACAAAGGTTATGTCGAAATATGAAAGACTGTGTGCAGGTGCGGAATGCGACGTTGCTGGTCGAGCGAGGTGGTCCCCAGGCATTAGGGTTGCGTAACAGAGTATTGACTATAGTATTAGTTTTCAACCCTATACTAATACTATAGTATTAGTTTTTAACATCCCACTGCTTAGCTGCTTAGCTACCACTGTCTATTGTTTAGTATTTGACTTATAGCACATTAATTTAAGGTTCTGTTTAGCTATTTCATGATATAAATTAAACAAGCATACACACTCGCATCTAAATAATGTTTCATTTTACTGGTTATCAGTAAGATTAAATTAAAAAAAACTTTTCATGTAATGAAGGAAATACAATGAATATAACGGTAAAAAATCTTTGCAAAAAAGTCACACAATGTTGCTAAAAAACATGTTCTCAATTAGAGGTCAGGGGATAATATCTTTGTTTTAAGATTATAATTTTAACTTGTCAAAGTTTAAGAGATCTAACTTTACAAAGTACAGATATTAACCAGATAAATATAATAGACTTTATTCAAATAGAATTTAGTTACTTTTTCTTTTCTTAACAAAATTTAAATGGAACCTACCCTATTATTATAGAATATCATCACAACTAATTATTAAATATTTACCTGTTGACTCATAACTCTAGAAGACATCCTATCATCTTCTCGGGGAGGTGGCTGGCCTGGGAGATGGGGAGGTGGGGCCGGCCCACCCGGAAGCACTGGCGGCTTTATATCCGAGGGGGGAGGGAGTTCCACCTGGGAAAAGTTAATTTTATACAGTTTAAAGCATAAATAGAAATTTCAGTCATTGCTATTATGTTCACATAAACTAATAAATTTTTTTACCCTTTTATGACTTTTTGTATAATTATGATAAAACATTAGTTAAATTTTAATTGTGAGCTAACACACACACTGAAGTTTCTCATAACACTATAATATGATTTATGTAGGTTGAATATCTACTTATAAGTTGTATGTGAGTTAAGAAGAAAGTTGTTGAAAAATAATCACTTAAATAAACTACTTAAAATACTCTGTCTAATTATTGTGTAGAAAACAAAAACAAAAAAAAATAAAAAGCAGCATAAACAAAACCTCAATACCTTATGTGCGGGGGGTGGCAAATGAGGGGTGGGGGGTGGTCCTCCGGGGAACAACAGACCACCAGCCCCTAACAACGCCCCCGCACCCCCCACGCCATGCGGCAGACCGGCCGACGCGTGTATCTGTTGCTGTCGACAAATATTAATGATTATTAAAATATACGCCATATGAAAAAATTACCCATCATACCTAATACATGTTAATCTTATGAATATATTATCAATTTTATAAACTTGACTTTTAATAGTGTAAGTAAATCTTAGAAATGTAGATGAAACTTCCATCATCTCAATTTCTAAGATTTGCTTATATCTATTATAATTATATTATATACTACATATAAATATGAATTATAATTTAACGAGGCTGATAGTTGGTGGATTTGAGTTTTGGCTCATTTTGATATATGAAAGCATGTTAGTTTTTTTTTCGGTATGATATTTCCAAATTCTTTGAATCACTAACCAAGAAAATGTGTATCTTAAAGCTACATTTTATAGAAAAAAGAAATTATAATTAAAATCTAAAATAAACAATAATAAATAGCAGCAATAAAGTCTACATTCTCATATTATGCATTTTATCTTTGTAGAAACAAAAAACTTTAATTAAATTGTAATAAACAATCTATTTCATAATATAATATAGAATAGCGTCATGCTAATACAAATAAAATATTTGTTTTCCACATACTTAATCTGTGGTTTAAATGCTAATTATTGCTTTAAAGGAAAACCAAAACAAAACAAATTAAATATATCAAGTGTGATGAATGTAGTAAAGTAATTATAAACCATTTAAATATTATTAAATATAGCCAATGAATTAACTGAAAAAAATTATGTCAACATAAGCTACTCTCTATTTTTTAATAACAACCAAAAAAACTGTTTTTTTTACTTGTTTTTTATTATATTTATATAATTTTGAATCCCCCAGACCAATAAATGAAAAAAAGTGTTAGATTCTCCCTAATGTCAACTCTGTATGAATGATATTTTTAATAACCAAATATCAAATGACATTTAAAATAAATGAATCAATGTTTATAAATCTATTAAATACAAATTATCACAAACAGAAACCATGTGCAGAATAAGCCACAGTAACTACAAGTCAATGGTGCCAAAATTAATTGAAATGTAAAAGTTAGAGACAATAAAAAATTTGATTAGTTTATAATAAAATACCTATAAAATTTTAAACTAACTTGCATTATAGATGACTAATTAAAGTTATAAATATGGTTATAATCAAAAATTGCAAATGTAATTTACTGATACTCAAATAATATAAAAAAGGAATAGAAATATATCTTAATTAGGAGGAAAACAAGTATTGCATAATTTTAAAACTAATTAGGTCATATCAGCTTATTATTGTGACTAACAAACTTTGTTTTAATTGTTTGTTAGACTAGATTAAGGTCATGGACCATATACAATAAAGTCAGAATTTTTTATTTAAAAATATAATTTCTAAATTCAATAAAAATCTACTAAATAACTAATAATATTAAATAAAATATATCATAGGGTCAGAACCTACAATTCTATTTTCTATAATATGTAATGGAAAATCATGTCTCATCCTTTCATTAACTTACAGTATATTTACCACTATCTTATTGAGGGTGTGTAAACATGAATATTTTTTATCTAATCTACTTTAATCAGCAATAAAAATTTTAACTGATGCTTTAACAAAAATAAAATATAAGTAAATTGATTCATAACAAAAAAATATTTGTTCCTATTAAGAAATGATTGGTGTTAATCACAAACAACAAAAAAAACCAAGCACAACAATAATGTTGTCACTTACAAGGAGTTGCTGGAGGCCTTGTTGTTGTTGTTGCTGCGGACAACATTAAAGAAATTGATGCTGAGTTTTGTTTTAGTTTAAATTTAGAAAAACTTTTTCTTATAGCAGATACGAAGTTCCAAATATAGTTGATATCAAATTGCAACTCCACATCAAACCCATTATAGAATTAAGTCACATTTGAACAAGATTATGTATATTTAATCTGTTAAAAATACTGATATTAATATTACAAGTTATGTACAGTCCAGTAGAATATAACAATATATATTGTTCTAATATGCAATTCAATTCTAAAATGAGTGTAGATATTCCATATTAACATAAATGGAAAAGTACAAGAAAAAGTTACATGAAATAAAATAATTTTTAACAAAAAGTACTTGTTCATTTTTGTCATATGAAATCCTATTCTAAATCTATTCATATTATTATAATAAAAACAAATAATCCCATAAACAAGAAAAAAAAATATTTTTCATTTACTTTACAATGTTTCCCAGCTTTGATTTGAGTTTTAAATGAATCTTACCCCAATAATAGCATTAAGTTCAGACATAGTGACCTGCTTGGCTCTCTCCACCGCTGAGGCGACCTGCTGTTGGTGCTCTTGGGCTAGAAATGGCAGCACTTGTCCAATAATTGCACTAAGTCGTTTTGCTATTTCCGTCTAAAACAACATACATATAAACATAAATTATTATGCATTTTTTTGTTCAAAGTAAAAAATATGTTATTTAACAAGAATATTAAACAATGAGTTTAATTGTGTTTGAATAGGTGAAGTTGAAAATAACATTCTTAGTAAAAATATGTACATATATTAAGTACAATCATCACATTAGTAATTTTAATTACATGAGATAAAATATTTAATTTAAAGAATAAACACTTGATACGAAGTAATTTAAAAATGTGGATACACACCTGTTTATGCATTTCAACATTGAGGCCATATGACATTTCATAATACTGAAATATAAATTTGTGTAAGTACTTAAAACTGGATTGTTCAAATAATATTTGATAATTACAAAAATAATTTGAAAGTATACCATCACATAGTGTCTCTGCATTTCAGTTTTTTCGCTGGCCAACTTTTCACACTCTAATTTTAATCTGAAAAATTTACAAACAAACTATAAAGATGAATAGAAAGTAATATACATATGCAAACAGAACTATACAAATAAACTGAGGAAAAGTGACAAAGTAAAAAGGTGTTTTAAGTTGAATTATACTTACTGGTGATATTGTGCTTGTAAAAAGTTAAATTCCTCTTTTATACGTTCTAAAGTATCTGCTATAGTAAACTTTATTGGGCCAGCCGTAGGCTGAGGTCCCTGAAAATAAATTATAAAAAATTTGTAGATTACCTATGTAGTACACATCTCAATGACTTTCGATAATCAGCTTCCTGAGAAATCGCGATTACGATCAAAAGCTAAGTAAGACAGAAAAATAATACAAACCCTAACTGCGCCCGCCGGGTGCCGCGTCGGCGTCGGGTACATCCTGTCACTAAACTGCACAAAGTTTATATTTTTCACGAAAAAATATAGTTCTCTGTTAACCTTATATGAACTAAAATTGACGGCACCATTTCCATGAAATTCTTAGCCTTCGCTATAACGCACTTAATACGGAAAACCCGCGGCTAGGCGCTAAACACAATGATATGCATAAACTTTGTCTCAAAACTTTTAAATTATCAGTCATTATATTGACACATACAACTTTAAACGTTACTAAATACTACGGTATTTACTCTTATGATAGATTTTCGTATAATAAATAAAATATAAAACAAGCAACAGCTAGTAACAATTAATTTTTTAACCATAAATCCACGCCGCAATTTTTGTTGCCTGTCAACTCGCATCCATCCATCATTATTCATTCGTTCACCTAACGAGACAGCGAAGACGAAGAGTGGAAAACGAAATGTAATAAATTAAAGAACGATTGTTTATCTGCGCAGCTCCATTCGATAGCAACGCGGTACAGCGGCGTTAACGCGAAGCTTGGAAGCTTATCACACAAATCGTACAAATCTCTTACTAATGAAATTGAGCTTGTGGCTAGACCGGTTTTACTCGATCGTGCTATTCACGAACATGCTATTCACCATCTATTCACCCAGCGAAATATTATGTCATTACCAGTGTTGCCAGAAGGTTACATTTTTTACATTTTACGTAACTTTTGACCAGTTCATGTAACATGTATGTAAAAAACAATTTTAGTTATATTTAAGTAATTTTTCAAGAATTACAAAACAGGTAAAAATAAAAAAAAAATCTTAAAAAAAACGAACAAACATTGCATTGCAATTTACGGTAGCATTCGAAAATTAATAAAAGCCGCTTAACTGTTTTCAACAATCAATCAAATTTAAATAAAAACTAAATTTAATAAGAATAAAAACTAAACTAAAAACAAATTTATTTACTTTCTTTCATATTCTTATCTAACTCTATTTAATAAAAAACAAAAACTACCTCGAAAAATTAAAAAACAAACTTATAAATATATTGATAAATATTATAATTTTTTTTTATTATTGTGTACAAGAAAATTTAAAATAATAATAATTTATAATCTGTAAGCTGAAAATAATGCTGAATGAAGCTGCATGGTGACGTCATGCACGTAAGTTTTAGTTTAAAAATGTAACTTTTCAGGCATGCCAACGTAACTTTCGACCAAATCACTCTGGCAACACTGGTCATTACTACTGAAGTTAGTCTAAGTTAATATAAAATAAGAAAAAACACTCGAAGTCTCAAATTCCATCATTCTCTGCAAACCATTTGTCATGAAATAAAATATTTGACTTTAAAGTAAAAATAAAATATATTACTTGACTATTTAAGTAATATGTATTTTATTTTAAAGAAGCAACACAGGTTTAAATATCTTATACCAGCTCTTGGATCCATAACTATAAAAAGAACAATAAAATAAATGGACAACTAATTTTTATTATTTATAATACATAGTTACAAAAATATGATAATAATATACTCGTCTATATTGGCAACAATTTTATCCGACTGGACAAGTGGACAGGAAAGTGACTACTTTGACGTACATTTTGATAACTTCTTTGCTGTGGCCACCATGGTTGCCATTTACACGGCAATTGCCGTGTTATACGGTAATTAGTAAAAAAATCGTTGCCACATCCTAACATACGGCAATCAGCACCTTACGCTTAAAATACGATTTAAAGAAAGAAAAAGTAGAAAAAATTGGTTTCAGTGGTATCAGGCATATATTTGGTGATAATTTTAACCAAATTTGTTCAAATAAAGTTTGTTAATCTGATATATGATATATCTTTATGAATGAAGTAAGGAACCCTGGTTTTAAGCCACTAAAACTATAGGAAAAATATACAATTAGGCTCAAAAGTGTACATTTGTATTACATTTGTATGAGACACGGCATTTTTTTACTTTTACCTTAAAACACGGCAATCTAACATCGGAGACACGGCAACTGCTTTTTTTAAAATGGCAACCCATTGGCCGCTACAAAATCTTACCTATGGTAATTTTGTAATGGCAAATTGTCATAGAGAAATATTATGTACAGATTGTGATTGTCCTGCGGCTGCAGCTGTTCGTTAGAAGGCTAGAGTGCGGTGACGGAGTGTTTTGAAATTTTTTTTGGTTGCTTTGTCGTATACGTGAAACAGTGCATTTCAATGATTATTTTTAGAAGAAAGTGCTGTGCTTGAAGTGTATAATCGACATTTGAGTGTTTCTACGTACCAAGGAAAACCATTATGGATTTCAAAACAGCCGCTTATCACATTTTTCTCGCTGCACGAAACGGAAGTCTTACTCGATTAAAAGTGAGTACAAAATATTATAATATATTGTTACATAAATTCTGAAAAGAAAAAATGAAATTATAAATGAATTACAAGCAAAGATAATAGTCGGTTTGAGGTTTTCCGTTATGTAGTTGTTGTGAGAACAGTTAGCTACATCCACGTTCAATAACGTTTAATTAATTTATGTTATCGTGTTTATTTGTCTTATGAGATACATTATGTTTGCTATAGACATGCTAATAATTAAATATTATTACATTCTCATTACTAAAAATGTGTCTGCTGGAAGATTCATAATTCATAAACTGAAGTAAAATATTTAAATACATTTTAAAATACTACCACTATGTTCATAGAATTCTCAACTTACTTTCAATGTTTTTGCTTGTAATTTTATCTACTTTTGCAATGTTATTGCCTGTTTTAATCTTAAATTCAGGATGTCTTTGTTTTACTATTGTATATTTTTTGAATTATTTTAAAAATATGAATATAAGCAACTTAAGTTATACTTGTTTAATAGATAAATTACATACCAAAGTACAAAATCTAAGTACTTTTTTTTCTTTTAATGTAATATATCAAAAAAATAATTGAAAAAAATAGAAACCTTATACTCAATATAGATGAGTATGTTTATTTGTTTATTTTTAGCAACATCTGATTTGCTCACATTTAAACATCTTATTTTGTGTCTTATAATAGTATAAAGTGAATAAGTAACTCATGAATCATAGCAACCTTTAGTGAAAAAAAGTAGTAAACATTTCAGGGTTAGTTAATATTAAATTATACTTATAAGAAGTGGCTACTCACACTCACTTTGTTTAGGTTTGTCACTAAGTAATTTCAATTCCTACATGCATGCTTTTATAACACAAAAATAGTTTATATCCTTTTTATTTTGTATCAAATTTCAACTAAATTGGTATGTTATTTTGTGACTGTGTAAGACAGAAAGATAGTTACTTTTGCAATTCTATATTAGTAGTGATGAAAATCATTAGTAAAATAAATACATCATGTGTTACCCAACTTCTGAAGACATTCAAACATACTTAGAGCTTACGAAGTCATCCAAAGGAACACTAATTTACATTCTTCACTTATCTATAAAGAGGTAAGTCTAGAAATTAAGTTTTTAAGTAAGCAAACACAAATCATTAATTGCATATTGTAGTATGGATATGAAAAGGCCAGGCCAGGATATACATATACATCTTACTGTGACTTCTATGATACAAAACCTATGCTTTAATTACTCTAGTCTAGAAGGGATATTATGCAATTTTCTTTTGTAATAATCTTTTTTTTATAATTTATTTTTATAACTAGGTAAGTAGAGTTAGACAATGCATTTATAGATGATTTTAAAAAGTTAAAAATGTATTACTTATTTAACTAAATACAACATTTATTGATAGTACATAGGGTAACTCAGTAATAACACTTAAAAAATATTTGTTAACTCGTTGACAATATTTGCAATCATAAGCATTTGCACGTATTTCTCTATTAGCTAGAATAAGATAGCTGACTGCGGAGTAATGAAATAGCAACTATATCGATTCACCCCCTATCCAATTCTCCCACATATTACTATTTATTACTATTAGGTATTAGGTATAGTTATACAATGAGATATAATCTAAGGAACTATTAAGCCATTTTAATTTATGTTTTTGAGTAAGAGAATCATGCACCGTCTACTTTCCTAAGTTAATAATAGTGCAGCAGTAAATCAAATATTTATCTCTTTTATCAATATATTATGTATAATATGATACTACATGCTAATTATTGTTTTTGTCTTATTATATAAAATAGGTATCAATAAATACTGCTTGTAATCTATGTGTCAATATCATTAAATATATTTATGAGATGTGACAACAAGAGAATTGAATTGACTTCTAATCTGTACCTATAATATATTACTGTAAAATAATGTGATTTTATAGCTACTCCCATGGTACATTGCAGCAAAGACAACACAATGACTAACTAAAGTACTAGGTACTTGCATTTGAACTTCTAATTAAACATTTCCGCTGATATCAAACAAAAATAAATACTCCTGGGGGAAAGTTGGTGGCAGTACGTTGACCTCATTTGATTTGTTTACAAATGCCTTTTGAGTGGGTGGGATTCAAAGAGAAATCAGTAAGTATATGAATCACTAATGCCCGCGAATCGGCTTTTCTTTGTCAATGTACACATAATATCTATATACAAATATATAAAATAGTGTATATGTACCAATAAAAGATTATTACTAAACATATAATATGAAAGTATACAATACTTAATTTAAAAAAAAATATTGTTCCTCTGTTGTCTTTTTACTCCGGCTTATTTCCGAAACAGTCGGATACGATTTTGACGAGACTTTTAAATAATATAGCATTTGTTTTAGAAACAGAATTAGGGCTTCACGTAAAATAATTATATAGATATAAAGATGTAACAATTTTATGTAGTTTTTTGTAGGAATAATATATTTAAAAAACACAAATATCCCAAGGAAAACTAATAATATCGCTATGGCCTTGAAAAATCTTTCATCATGGTAATTTTTTTTTTAAATAATATTTAATTTGTTTACACATACTTTTACCGAGTGGGCGAGATTGGTGCAGTGAAATCGGTTTATGAATCAACTGGAAAGTTACTTTGGATTTAGATGATTAGATTACTTCAGAAATTTATGACATGACTCTTATTTTTTCCGTTAACTAAAACTAATTTTATGTATGGATTCATGTATAGTTTCTTGCCTACGTTATTTCTGTCGGAACATTTTTTGTTTGTAGGTAAACTTTTAAGCGCGAAGAATAATAAATTAAATAAGAAGTATGTAGTATTCGTAGATATACCTTCCAGGCATATATGATTATTTTCAAAAATAATAAAGTTCACATCCTGTGTACACACGATCGCAACAATGTACTGAGACTGACATCTAGATTAGATTGGTAAGCATTATTGTTTTCTACGAGGGCTGTCCTAAAATTATAGTGTTTTTATAATTTTAATGTTATTATCACCATAATAACATATAAACAAAAAAATTGTGAGTAGAGAAAGAACAATAAACTTCTTAACGATGTTGGTAGCCATTCAACTTTGTATTCAGATCAATTATAGCTAGCTACTTATCGACGTTCATTTATTATGTACCCTATTTGTAATATAATAGTGATTGAAATCTCAATCGAATTAATCTTTTTCTTTAATTAACACAATCTTTTTGCTAACGGCCTAAAACATTTGTAGCGCCTTGATGACACATTTTTAAAATAAAAAATATATATTGAGAGTATAATATTAAAAATTTGTTGGCAGCCCTAGTTTGTTCCCATTTATCTTAAAATAAGTCTCATCCTCCGAACTCATCCCAGATGCGCGAATGTAATCGCGTACAGTTTACTCGCAAAACGTCGCGTTAAAATTAAACTTGCCACCGTGATATAAAACCAGGGAAACAGCGGCTATTCTTCTTAGATACATAGCCTTAAAAAGTAAAAGTCTTTACTTCTTACTTCATTTAGAAACACATACCTACAACATATTATGTTTTTAACATAACTAGTTTATAGACAGATGAGTAAACGATTGTTTTAAGAATTAGTAAAACGAAATAATATTCATATTTTTCACTTACTATAACTGTTACTGACCCCCTCGTATTGAAGGTAGGCCCCTGCCCGGCAGTGGCACTTTGAAGAGGACTTAATGACAAGTAACTCAGCGTATGGATTTTCTTAAGTAACAACATAAAGTATGACATGGTATTTATTTGTTAAAGCTGCTTTATTATACCTCCTTTACTATTCTTAGTGATTTTCCTTAATTCAAAATCCAATTAGATACACCCACACACCGTGACTTAAGTTGTTTTAAGTAAAACTAAGTCGTGAATAATAATAATGGCTGTAATAATTTACTCTGAATGTCGAAACTAGTTTTGAATTTGTGAATACGTTATACGAGTAAGATAGCGAAAATTATATACAAAATACCTACTTAATATGAAGTAAAATTATATGATCCCAGCATGAGGAAACCACTGCACAGATTTTAATGAAATTTGATATGAAAATATTATGTAGCAAATTAATCGGGCTGATATATAAGATACTTTTTCTGCTGGAAAATATCTTACCCCTTAGAAATGGATACTTACGTAAGTAGGGACCAATCCAAACGGAGCGAGGGTTAGTTAGTAGCGTCAGTAATCTGTGGTAACACTATGAAAACCACTTAATTATTCATACCAAATTATTCCAATTAGATCATCTAGCGATCCTTATGCTATTTTGCAATATAATGCAACGTAAAGGTCAGAACAATATAAACTGGTATGGTACCGGATGGTAATTTATAGTCGTCCATCTCAATTGCTAAGGGGTCGTAAAAAAATCAACTACTATGTTGTTTTATATCTATATCTATTATCACTACATAGTATTTAAAACAAATCGGGATTCGATTCCCGATGTCTATCCCTATGCTGTATGTTTAAAACTTTAAAGCTACGCAACGGATTTTGATGCGGTTTTTTTAATAGATAGTGATTCAAGAGGAAGTTTTATATGTATAATACACTAGCGGAAACCGCGGCTTTGCTCGTGTGAAATCTAGGGACGAGCTCGACCGAAGCGATATACATCACTAAAAGATACTTTTTTTTCTGGATTTTATGTACGTTTCTCTTATAATGGTTTATCGAGCGACCCATCTTCTATTATATTTTATATCATGTTTTAAGAAATCAACTTAAGGCACTTCCAGTTTCGTGGTATCTTTCAAGGTTTGTTTTATGGACACCCGATAGTTAATACATACTTATAAATATAAACATAATCGGTTCAATTAGGTAGAAACAAAGACGACATGTATATTATGAACATTCATTTTACAATAAATATTGTCATATTATTGTTTATGTAAACATAAATGCTTATTACAATGTCTCTCTGATAACACAGAATTTCATTATTATATGTAATAGCTGTTTTGGTTGTATATTTTAGAAAAACATGAAGCTTATTATGGTTACGATTGCTAGTAGTTAGTATAATAGTAATACTATTAGTAATACTATAACTTGTATAACTAAAAGGATATTATTAAATTAAAATATTTTTTAGACATTATGGGTAAAAGTGTTCCATCATAATATCCAGCATATTCGATTATTCGAAAACTTACTCAAGTGATAATTATACGTATGTTTATCTCTCTTATTTAAAATATAAACGTTGATCGCATGTGTACAAACAATGTATTAAAGTGTTATCATAATGTTTATATTTTTAGTATACTAGTGAGTCGCCTCTCTCGGGTTCATCCATAATTGCGTTATCTATATACTTATATATACTAATATTATAAAGAAGTAAAGTTTGTTTATTTGTTAAATTGTAAGGGGTAATCTCGGGATCTACTGAACCGATTTTAAAAATTCTTTCACCAATAGAAAGCCACATTATTGCTGAGTGTCATAAGCTATATAAAACACCGAAAAATAAAAAGGCTTTTACGTCCGTTTTGCAAAGTGAATCGGAGAAAAAACGGTCGAATGAAAGCGTTTCTACGAACGCTGCCTTAACTATGAAAGATATATTTTTGACTTCTAGAGAAAAGAAAGAAAAGAAGCTTGAAAATGCCTACAAAAAAGTCAACGACAGCATAATATGTCTAACTTAAAAACACTATGTACTAAAAAGGATTATTTAAATTATGCCCAACGAAGTGGGCACGGGTCAGCTAGTATTATATGAAAAGCTGAAAAGAATTTGGTTTCTAGGATTTAGAACACGAGCCGCGGGAAAGGTTAGTTTAGTTTATGTATAAATTAATCAAAGCAAAAGCTAAATATTATTAAACCTTACTATTTCTGATAATTGGTACATATGAATAAATTTTTAGTTGCTCTTTTTTAAATGTTTTTTTATGTTAATGATAAGAATTAAGATACCTATTGCCCGAATTAGATACACATTAAGCTGATAAAAACGTGCATATTTTTTTCAATTCTTGTTATTAACTTTAAAATTGGCGATGTATTTGGTGAATAGGTATTTTTAATTAATTGAAAAAGTTATGTAAATTCATTAAATATTCGTAAATAACGTAGCATATTCCTTTAATTGTAATCGCGGAAGTGTAAATGCGCCTGCGCATCAAAATTAGACCACACGTTTAAGAGTCATTGCTTTCCTATATTTTGTTTTGTGGTTAGCCTCTTTGTTTTTGAAATGAATCAGACTCCTCTTCGAAGGAATAAGGAAGAATGCTTTTTGTTATGTATTTCTACTAAGGTTTTTTTTGACAGACGTTCATCCTTGGACAAATGCCAGTACGAAATTTTTGCGGACAATAGCAGACGGAGACCCATTTAAAGTTTATTGCGTTTTAATTTCCGTACTGCTCTTGCGATACGCATGATTTTTCACGGAAATGGTGGCCTATTGACATATTTAACTCAACATTATGTAAGAATAATTTTGCACTTATCTTGCAAGAAAAACAGTATACCACTGTTTTTCTTTGCCTAGGCATTTCTGGATTTTTATAAATTGAATTATTTTCTTGTTTCGTCATTTTCAAAGCCCTTTTTACGTAGTCCGGTTATAGTTTAAGTTTGTTTTTTATCTTATAAGATAATATTACCCATTCACATTAAATGTACCTATTCACTCTATATTTTAATAATAATAACTGACGTCATTTTGTTATTTTATTTACGAATACGATTAAAGTGCAACATAATATTATCAAGTATTTTATATGTTTTTTATTTTTGTAAATATTATTTATAAATTGTTGGTTGGTATTTTGTTATGGAGGTGGAAGAATTGCCACTTTGTGACAACCAAAGTTTGTTCTCTCTTTTATGTTGTTGGAATTTCATAATTACATGTGCATTAAATCTCTTATACGGAGAAGGACTCGAGGCCAAATACTTTTTACTTTATAAATGCGGAAATTTTACAAAATTCTTCATGGATGACTCAAAGTACTTATTACTTAACTAGCGAGTCACCCTCACTTCGCTTGGGTTCGTCTCCAGGTACTCCCTGCCAAACTCTAAGTTTGGAGCACTAATAATGTAGGACTTTCATATAAAGTTGCGAGAGCCCTTAGACCACTTTAATCCAGCCCTGCAGTCGCAAAATTCGTTCTTAGTGGACGACTCCTTACAAAAAACTACATCCCTGCATTTCATCTTTATACGTCAAACGGTTTTCGATATTTTGTGATGGGTGAGTAAGGGACCTTTCGCTTTTATATTATATCTTACTATAATTCTGTAAATATATAAAAATACAATGAAACCTATCTTCTATATAAATAAAATGATAGAGGTCTGCAGTTGTGCGCGCATCACGGAAAAACTACTGGATAGATTTCAATGAAACTTTCTAAGTATTATTTCTTAGACACTTGGCCCTTATCAAAAAATGATTGCGATATCTTCATTTAATAAACAGTTATTAAAAATTCAAGAAACAACGATTTGTATATGCACTGCGCGTGTTAAGTGATGTATGTTTCCTTCTCGCGGCGCGTTTGCGTAGGAGAGGGGAAGTCTCTTCTTCCTCTGCCTCATGATAACTTTGTTAATATTTCAAGCAACGCGGACGAAGTCGCGGGTATCAGCTAGTGTATTATAAAATTAATAGTAGGTATAGGAGAAATAGTAAAAGCTCTCATCGTTTATTTGCACATCACAGTTTACATACACAAGCCTCTTATCGGAGTCTTAGGAGTCGGTATAATATAATGTTAAACCCTGTTATATATTCAGGTGTTTTTCTTTATCGGATTAAGTTACTCTCACGTGTGGAGCTAGCTAGTCACGTGATGTCATACTCGTCTCGGTTAAGGCGTGAGGTATTTTCCGTTTTTTCCCAAGGCTATAGGAATAACATTTTTTGCAAATAATATGTACCTATATTTTTAATAATGTGCAAAATTTCGTGGTACTTAATTAAGCATAATTGTTACATTAATTAATCACTACATAGTATAAAAAAGGCGCTTCCCGCTATCTGTCCATATGTATGCTCTTTAAAACTACTCGACGCGACGGATTTTAATGCGGTTTTTTGTCGAATAGTTTTTTGTAGAACAATTTGATTTTTAAATAAAAAGGAAATAATAAAAAGAGGGACTACGGATTTATTTAGATTTTTTACCAAAATTAATTTAGATTTTTTTAATTGTCAAATATTGGGGTAAATCTATAAAAGTATATTGTGAACCGCTCGAATGAGCCGACCAACAAATATGCCGGTTAGAAGACCTGAAGACAAAGCGCAAAGGCAAACATTATTAATATCTTTTACATTCTTGAAGAGATATCGGAGTCATATTATGTGACTTCCCATGGTGACGATGATCGCTGTAAAGCATTCGAAATATCTGGAACCAAATATCTAAATAAACCCGCAAGTAAATCCGAGAAAAAATGTTTTGCTCTAATCGTCAAACATTCGTGTCAATCCAAAAAAGTATTAGAAAAGTAATCATACCTTATACTTGAATTTTTATCTTATCATTACCACCAAAAACGTTAAACAAAAATATTTTTCCTAATTCATTCGATTTCTTTATAACTTTGTGATGTTGTACGCCTGCGTCAGTAATTTAATTAAGACTCATTACTACTTTGCAAAAAAACGCAAAACTACCGTTTTCATGTTTCTGACTCGTAAAAAACATAATTTTTTGTGCTTTCTGTATTCTTTATTCTATGTCGTTAAAACATATGTACCTAGTAGGTAGTAACTACCTATGATATATAAGGAAACATAATATATGTTTTTATCTAGTTTATAATTTATTTTAAATATTAGGTCTTAATTTTAGAAAGTAAGCCTCCTTGAAATATTTTACGAATTGAAAATATTAGGAATTAAATTATTTATTCATATTTTTTATTTACTTATCGAATAGTTATCATATACGAGTACTTTTGACAACTATTGCATATTTAAAAAGAACGTAACATAGTATCCAATATAATAATATTATTTAGTAATGTGTGTTTTAATAGAGTGGAGTATAATATATTATGAACTTAAAAAAATATATATACTTTAATATTTTTATTCGTTTTAAATCAGACATATAAAATATATAGGCGATATAAAAACTTATATAAATATGTCTTATATTAACTTAAATGTTTTGCAACATTCATAATATAATCTTTAACATTATCTGCCCTTGTAGAATGAAGGAAGAATTAGCAGCGAACTGATATCTTTATGGAAAAAGCGACATATCTTTATGGAAAAAAGAAGAAATTATTAAACAAATTAGGTACATTGCATTTGTTACTAGTAGAGTTTTAGAGTAAGACGCGGCGCCGGCGTCGCCAACATTCATGCTGATGAGCTGATTATTATTAAAATTAAAAGTATAATCAATTGTTCTGACTTTCTAATGCAAGAATTTAAAAACAAATTATTACTGTTATTATTCAATCCTCGTTTTTTATTTAGACCAATATTTTTCATAAATGACGAGAACGATTTACGGTTGCAAATGAATACCTAGATTATTCTATTTATTTTAAGTTACTAAAGTACCTACCTATCTATATTTATACATTCATATAATAAAACAAAAATCTTGCGAAATAAACGTGAGCATTTTATGCAAAAAGAACTAAATATTATTTGCGTCAACATTTTGCGCTAAAATATTAGTAAATAAAAAAATATTCCCACGGGAAAACACAATAACACACAATAAGGTTAAACCTTAATTCAGAACAGTTTAATTCAAAACAATTGTAGATATTAATAAGTAAACCCTACAAACAAGTGCTGTGGCATAAGTCTTTATCCTAAGGTACACTCGGTAATCGGTATGTTAAAGACGTACCGAGGGACGCTCCCGAGCGAAGCAAGGGTATGTCACCAGTACATAATATTGTAACTTTCTTGAAATTTAGTCTTCGTCGTATATTTTCGAACTAATAACATGTTTTTTGTGCGGATTTTAGCAAAATATTAATATTATACTGATTGTACCTTAGTGACGATTTTAACTGGTAATATGTGCCAAAAACAGAATGTTGAGAACTGGCGTTTTTTTAATTTAAATAAAATATAATATTCTATAATAAGTAAAATAAATATCTGTACTCTAGATAACTTTTAAGTAGGTAACGTTGATAAGAAGTATAAATATGTTACGATAAGTGTTTTTTTTATTATTAAACTTTTATTTTATTGAGTGTTTCAATTGATATTATTTATTATTGTTAGGCCAAATTTGGTACCGTCCCCGATCTCTTACCAGTCATGTCGATTTATCTTCATACAGTAGGTACTATGAGAGTGAAAGGAATAGAGAAATGCTTTGGTGTTTGCGTGTGTTAATACTTGCGCTATTCTATGTTAGTATTATAGTACAGCTATGTTAGTACTACCCAAATTCGTTCAAGCTTATTTATTTTGGTAGAGGAGACCGTGGTAGATCGACCTTCACCGATCTGATAACCAGATGAGACATATTTTTTATCGAATATAATTTATAAAGAAATATGCCTATAATTACTTGCCTATCTGAAAGTGCTCATGGCTATTTTTAGCTAGGCAACAGTGCTTTAAGTATGATTTTTTGCAGGCAAGTCTATACGACTGATTTTGTAATAAAATGATCTAAAATTTGATATAACTTTCGATAAGTTGGCAGAACGATGGAGTCACCTATATTGACTTACCTGTTCACATCGGCTCGCCAGGTAGCTATACACAAAAATGCGTAATAGCCTACTGAGGCATATTCTGTGTGATAAAAACTAACAGTGAAATAAAATTCATTTGGTTATCAAAAGAATGAAAGTGACGAAAAAAAAATCGATTAAAGTTAATTTAATTAAAAATAGCCATGAGCACTTTCAGATAGGCAAGTCATTATAGGCATATTTGTTTATAAATTATATTTGATAAAAAATATGTCTCATCTGGGTATCAGATCGGTGAAGGTCGATCTCCCACCGGCTCTTAGACCATTTTATTTTTCTTTTTAACATGACTTCGAGTTAACCGATGGCACTTGCCTATTGAACATTGATGTAAATTACATATTACGTGGAAATTTACCTCGTGTTTCTCGAGTCATCCTTTAGTAAACATTAGGCAACAAACAATAATTAAGTTGATGCGACGTAAATGCGAAATGTATTAAGACGGTTAAATTTTTAAAATATGGCAAACTTTTTAGGATGCTTAGAAATGAACTGAAAATCAGGTTCAATACAACTAGTAATTTAATAATTGTGTTACAATTAGGATTATTATTATTGGAACAGAACCTTTGTAAAAGGAAATTGATCTGTTATTGTTTTAATTGAACTACCTTTATTTGATCCTTTTTTAAATCTGTCAAAATCATCATATCTGTAACATCTACTATTATTTGATAAAAATTAAATTAACAGTAACTATACTCATTTATTTTTAGTCTCGGGCAGTTTTTTGAACTGTTATTTGTTATTTTAACCTTCACATAAGTTTAAACGTTAAAAATAACCATTATTATTTCAATAGTAACAGAAAAAACTGATAAGCGTGTGATCTTTCTCTATTCTCTCATGGTTAACAATTCATTTGTTTATAATAAAAGCGATCCTAATCTAGTCTGAGAAAAAGCTTAAAAGAACAACATATTCTCATAAGGCAACAATTTTGCGTACCTGTCCTTGAACTATTTCATAACTTACTAACAATTACTATTATGGGGCGTATGTGTAAATAATTATATTTTTGTGGTCATCTACTTAGCAAAAAGAAATACCTATCAAGTTACAATCTTATAAATATTATTTACAAAAAATGCCCTTAGTTTTTATACTCAAACAATAATTATTGAATTTGAATGAATATTTAATATCTCTCTTTAGAAATTGATTATTTTAGCTTAATACACTCAACCTAGAAACACAAATTTAAATAAGATATGAAGGAGTGAGTCAATAATCGGTATTGTACATAATACGCTGTGATAACCACCTTGAGACTAGATAACGGATACTAGAAAGTACCGTGCATTAACTGAATGATGATGAAGCATTACTTAAGTGTATTAGGTATAAATATTTTATGTTATTATTATTATTAAATAGTTCTTTTCTTTGTCTATGGCATAGCTCTTTTCTATATTCCTTTTTAAATGACGATTTTTTTTATTTGGGAAATGCATTAACGCATACCATCTGCAGAAAATGGTGGTTATGTAGGGCAAGCCAATAATACTACTATGTACTAAATATGACCTAGCTCTTGGCGGTAAACAAATTCCATTCCGCCAAGTCAGATGATGTCAGATTTCATATTTTTTTATATTTGGTAAAAAATATTTTTTTTATCAAAGACTTTTCGACAATTTTGTCTAACTAATACAATAATAGATTCGTCAAATAAGCATCTTATTTTTAGTTTGTATTTTGGCTTCATCATCAGATTAGTTTCAAGTCGATAGTTCGAATCATAATATTACAAAACAATACTATACGTATACATTCTTCTTTTATTTTCTTTGCTAATCGATGATTCGTGTATTGAGAATTAAGTATCCGTTTTAATAATTTGTATAACTGAAAAAACTTGCTCTTGGACTTCTGCCATTTAATTATTAATAGTCTTGTTTACCTGTAGCGTATAGTGCATCTGGTTTGTCATCGGTCGGGTTTTTTTTAAATATTATTGTGAAATCAGTACAGCTTTTTACTAAATTCCGCATCCGGCAGCACCGATTTTGACGGATTTGACAGATTTTGACTTGTAGCTAATGTTATAAGGCGTAACTTAGGCTACTTTTTAACCGACTTTAAAAAAGGAGGAGGTAGAAATTTTATTTATTTTAACTAGAGGAACCCGTGGCTTCGCTGACGCTAAACCTAGGGGCTTAGTCGCTAGTGGGTAATAAAAGTGATTCATAGTTCATTTCTGCTCTATCGATATTGACAATCGAATCGAACTAAACGATAACAGTTATTATAATATGTATATAGATAGCTAAGGTCTGCTGACTATCACGAACTCCAAACAGTATCTTTAATTTCCTCGATAATTAAACGTCTTTTGTAGACGTCTTTTAAATAATTAAACCATCGCATTATGCTGTTTGTTCGTATAAATAATAGATTGAAATATCTGTATTCTTTCATAATTATTCTTTTCCAGTGTAATCACAACGTAAGTTATTATGATGATTATAAACAATGACATTGGACTGGTTTAGTTTCTTTCTTTTAATTCGTTGATGATACATTTTTTTATATTCAAATTTATCTCATTATGCTTGACTTTAGTAGTGCATTTAATTCAGTGGACTTTGATATTTTACTGGCTATACTATCATCTACTAATATCTCTCCTTGTGTTATCGCATGGTTTAAGTCATACCTCACAGGGCGGCGGCAGAGGGTCTGCTATAAAGATACTTACTCTGACTGGGCGGATCTCAGTTCTGGGGTTCCACAAGGCGGTGTAATATCTCCGTTATTATTCTCTATTTTTATAAATGAGCTCGCTAAATGCATTTCTTCTTCCTACCATCTCTATGCTGACGACCTGCAGTTGTACAGACAAGCCTCGATCAATGACCTTTCTACTGAAATTAACAACATTAATTTAGACCTGGCGCGAATCAGTGACTGGGCTGCTGCTTTTGGATTACTTGTTAATCCAAATAAGTCCCAGGCGATCATTATCGGTAGCAGACAATTACGGAACAAAGTGAACTTCCATAACTTGCCTTGCATCACTTATGAGGGTACGATAATACATCTCACCGAAAAGACTAAAAATCTGGGCTTGCTTATGGATTGCCATCTGTCTTGGTCGGCGCACGTGAATGATATTAGCAGACGTCTGCATTACTCGCTTCACTCGCTCAAACGCCTACAAAGTTTCCTTCCCTTTAAAACAAAAATTTCCTTAGCCCAATCCTTACTACTTCCTCTTTTAGATTATGCTGATGTTTGCTTCTTAGATGCTACCGAGGAGCTGCTCAATAAGTTAGATAGACTTCAAAATTCATGTATACGCTTTATTTATGGATTACATAAACTGGACCATGTAAGCGATTTCCGTCTTCGTTTGAAGTGGCTCCCCATTCGCCTTCGTCGGAATATGCGCATACTCACGACCCTATACACAATTTTATATAATTCGTCCCCCACGTATTTACGCGAGCGCTTTCAGCTGGCGATCCCCAGAACCAGACCTGCGCGGTCATGCGTTAGGCTAAAAAAGCTTAACATACCACCATTTAACACTACTTTCTATGAGAATTCATTCACAGTTCAAGCAGCAAGACTCTGGAACTCTCTACCCGATGTGATTATTGATGATAATCCATCGCTAAAAGTCTTTAAAACTCGCTTGAAAGAGTTTTATCTGAATCAAACAACATAATTTTCTTATTTTATTTTGGATATACCTATGCATGTATGTAGGCACGTATGTATGTATTTATGTATTTATGTATGTTATGTGTATGTATGTATGTATGTATGCGTATGTATGTATATATGTATGTATGTACGTTTGTAATTTGCATTGCACCTTTTTCTTGATAACTATGTCCTTCTCACGCTCAAGGGTTTCTGGAAGAAATCTCTTAAAGAGATAAGTCACCCGTTGTACACAATGTCTCCGCTTCATTTATGTATTTTTCTTTTTCTTTTGTGTGGTACATAAATAAATAAATAAAATAAAATAAAATAAAATAAATTTATTTTTAAATATTCCAAGGTTAATTTTTATATCGATTGTTGCAGGTAAGTAGCTGGCGCCAATATTGTACTCTAAACCATGGTATTGTAATATTTTTTTAATATTTTTTTTTATTTTGTGACATTTACTCATTAACATAGCACCATATACAAGCTACGAGGCTTGAGTGAACTAGTAACTTAAAATCGTCAAAATCCACAACTATACGCGCAGACACATTCTATTCCTGTCACTTTCCACTTCCTGTCTACTCTGGTGGATGCGACACAACCGGTGAGAGTTAAGGACGGAAGTACAAAAACTTGTACTTGGCCTAACCTGGGACTCGAACTGAGGACCTCTTGTTGTGCGGCCGTTGTAGTAACCACCATTCAGAGGCATAGACCTATAGAGATAAAACTACACATACACGAAAACTTTCATTTTTCTCTTATTAATGTGAATTGTGATTTCAATCCACCTAAGTTAGATTTATGTATTAAATTATTATTAAACGTTTCACTTACGTAAACGTATACATTTTACGTGCCTAATCGCCCTTTTATGGGTCTTGTGAAGGTCGTCCTTTGTCAATAAATTGAAGTTTATTGAACGAGAAATTGATTTATGTATGAGTACCTGTAATAATTTTAGTATAGATTGTAAGTGATACGTCAAATAAATAATGTTTTATACTTTCCGGGTCAGACGCATTATAAGAATTTTTATCTTTAAATAAAAAAACTTCTGTACGTGTGTATGTAATTGTAATTGAACTCCGCCAAAACGGCTGGACCGATTTTGAGGAAATGTTTTTAGTATTTGACGTCACTCTGTATTAGGTAACAATACATTTCATAAAAAAAATTACTGTATACCGCTTTAAATATACGATACGGTTCCGGTTAGTACGACCAACGAAGACGTCGAAATTGTTAGCGCCATAAAAATATTAAATTATGTATAATTAAAAGTATATAATTATTAATTACATCTGTCCATGGCAACTATATCTAAAAGAAATCTCAATTCTTATTATATCCGTGTTATTAGTCACGATATCTTAAGCTGGACCAGTATTTATAGTCGTAACTGAAAAAATAACACCATTGACGTAGTAAGCAGAGGATTACGTTCAGATCAATATCGAAGCAAGTACGAAGGTCGTGGGACCACGGAAGCGTTCGCGGTCGCGCGTGCTATGACCTAAAGGAGACTGAATGTAAGCGATTATAACAGAAAGTAGACATGGTATCGATCATGGTACACCGTACAATTATGGTATACTAAGGTTTTCATTTAAAGGCATTTATCTTTAGAAACGACCTAAGATTATAAATGGATTGTCAGTTCGAAAATATTATTTTTTTATAATTTTTGATATAAAAAGCCTATATTGTAAAATATAAGGGTTTTCTGGAAAATAACTGTATCAGATTTATAAAGCACTAGTGCAAGCACTCCGTTCGTTCGCTCCGTTCATACCGATTATTTTTCCGCAATAAAAATTATCATATACGAGTAGGTAGGTATGTTAACACGGATAACCATCCAGACTTTATCAAAATCTGTCCAGTGGTTTTCTCGTGACGCGGTCACAAACAGACATACAAAAAAAAAAACTATAAATTCGGCCTCTGTATCGTCAGTAATGACGATTTTATATAAACTTTTAAAAAAATATAAGGATCAGATTCTATATTATAAATATAAACACCCATGACTGGAGTACAAACATTCGTGCTCAACAAATGAATGCCCCCAGCGGGACTCGAACCCGTCACCTACTGAGCCAAATGTGTCTGTAGTGATATTATGTACTTGACGTCAATGCAGTCAGATTCGTTACGATATGCTTGGGGGTTGAGCGATAATGAAGTAAAATTAATAATAAAAACGTATAAAAAACATCCTATTATAATTTTTACTTTATAAAACTAATTTTTATATTATTAATCAGCAAAAATATACGTATTATTTCCTTTCTCGCGGCTCCACTCGCGTTCTTAAAGCTGAAAATCAAAAGAAATATTTTTCTCTTGTTTTTGCAACATTTTTCACTGATGCTTCACTCCTATTCATCGTAGCGAGATTTAAATATAGATAAACTGACAATCCAACACAAAAAGAATTTTTGAATTCGGACCAGTACTCCCTGAGATTAGCGCGTTCAACCAAAGAAACAAACAAACTCTTCAGCTTTATAATATTAGTATAAATATTAAACGTGTTCGTACGCATGTGATTTCTACTCTTAATGATCTACTCAAGACATGTATGTTCGGCGTATGCGGATAAAAATCCGCACCCCGCCTTATAAAGTAACTTGACCAAGTTTTCGATACGAGATACAAGTTATGTACAGTACAGGTCACGTACTGTGAAATATGATGACTTTCAGGAAATAACTATACCTAATTACACGCATGGTATAAAATAGGTATGTAGTTAGTGTTTTTACATTTCACAACTTTAAATGTTCAAAGAGAATACGTTTACACAAATTCCATTATTAAAAGTTCTTTTATTGTTTTTGTTTCTACATACATATAAGTAATTTGGAAATACCTAATTACACTTTTTCCTATGGTTTTTTGTTTTATTATTTAAATGTACGATGCAAAATTTAATTTATACTTCAGTTTTTACAATCTCGAATCATTCACTCTTGCTTGTCTACCTGTACCTCGCTAAATCCCATAAATTAGGCATGACGTAATATGGTAATCTTTCATTTTAAGTAAATAATTTACTAAGGCTATAAATTGGTGATAATGGAATAAATAGGAAATAATGTTAATAACACAGCGGTTTCCTGTTGAACTTAGACTAGGGGTCGTGATAACCTTTAGGGTAGTAATAACTTGCAAAGTAATATTTAAACCTGTCTCTCAACTCTCATTTTGTGTATTGGTTTATTTATACTTACTTATTTACACCGTATCTTTATCTTTCCTAAACAATAATTTGTATAATAAAAACAATAAGCTACTTTCTTTTACGAGTAAGAACCTATCCATATTATGATCTTATTATGAAAACATTGTTATAACTATAATATACGAGTAGGTATAAATAATAACCGCATCATGTTTGTTTTCATTAAGTAAATATTACAATTTTATTTTTTAACCAGATGAGACTTAATAAAAACAGCTTTACCGATCATGAATTTTTGCAATAAAAAAATTAGTGTCTATTGCAAAAATTAATGATCGTCAAAGCTATGTTAGCTTAATGTGTGAGGATATCATCCTATCTCGAACAATATTTATGATTTTTCAAACCAAATGCTATGAACAGACGCATAAATCATAATATATCAAGACTTCCAAAAAAAAATATATGAAGTTATTATTTTTTAAACTGTACACATAATATAATATGTAGATATAATTAAACCGCAATATAAATCACTACTGCTTTTTCCTTAAAATTCGCATCATAATAATTTTAATCTTTTAGCTCTTTAAACGGAGATTAAAAAATAATAATTTTAATCGTTTAAGAATTTGAACCCATATGAATATTTAAAAGTGCCTTCTTGTTGAATATCTTTATCTTACTCGTAATATTCAGTAGACTTCCCGTTACGCTCCTTAGAGCAGGTAATAGTGATACACAATAAGGCAAGGAAGTTTTCTATTAAAAACTAGTGTACCTACGCCGAAAGGTCTGTCTGTTATCAACCAAAAAATTTGTTGATGTATCAATTTATTATGCCTTTCAAGTCTAACCAAAAGTTCTTTTATACAATTTATTTCAATAACTGCCAGTTTCAATAACTCTATCTACCGATGACTGGTAGTTACTTTCATACTACTATTTTGACACATTAAATGTTACAACCTGTCAAAATCGTATGAAAGTATCTACCGGTCTATCGGTAGATAGAGTTATTGAAACTGGCAGTAAAACATTTATGAACAATTAACCACATCTATACACATTACAAATAGTTGCGAATCATAAATGAAATCTTAATGGCATAGAGTTGCCTTATATTGATCGGACCTTGGAAAGCAATGATTGATAGTGCGGCAGTTGATCGTACAGAAACTACTTTCTTACATTGCCTTTATCTTTATTACGATGTCACCGTTAATTAGATTAATTATTTTTAACGACGTTTATAGCAATTATGTAGTTACTACTTAAAGCGACCGGTAGTACTAACAAAGAAACCTGTATTTTGTAAATTCAACCAACCTCCGCTTTCCATTTACTCCAGTTACATTATTCTAGGATTTGTCAAGCTTTTAGCCAGTTTTCACAAAACACCGTTGTGAAAGTACCGACTTAAATGTCAAAGATAGCTAACAGCCGTGCTATGGGAATATCTATTTGTGATATACATGTAATACTAGTGACTTTTCATGGCTCCGCTCAGGTTCGTTCCGCTTTAATGGTTGGTTTACATTTCTCAAATATGTGATATTTTGTGTAATAAGAAATATATATAAATATATAAAAATTCCGAAAATGTTATCTTTGATATCTAAAAGAAACAGCAGAGTCAGTTCAAACCAATTATTACAATTAATGCTGTAAATGTACTAAATGTAATCTAAGCAGGTACCTATTTTCCAGGTACCTACCAGTTTTTCAAAAATTTTTTACATCATATTATCGAACACGATCTAATGTTTCAACTTTCAACATTTTTATAATTTATTTTTTAATTTCATTCGCCGTTTCGGGTCATCGATAAAGCGTGACATCGGACAATAATGTAACGGTTAATTTGGATAGATTTCTTTTTCTAAGCTAGTTTTTAGAAACTTAGACACTAATTTCTTAATCATAAAAATAAAATGTTTATTGTAAATGCCTACTGCAAGTGAAATGCTAAGTCCAGTGAAATTTAAATTGCACTAATATAATAATATGTTCTCTACGATGTATCTGTATTCTTTTTTTAGAAACAAATTCTTAACTGTAATATGCAAGCCCGTGTCGAATTCCATACTATATAATACTGTAAACATAATACGAACTCGATCTTTGGTAGGTACTGGTACTTCTACCCTGTCCGATTTGTAAAACTATTGTACTGATATACTATAGTGACTCAAGGGTTTAAGCTTTGTGATGTAGAGTATTAAGCTAAATTATATCATAGAATATACAAATAATATGAGTTACAAGAAAAGCAAATTAATTAAGAATGTTAAAAAAATCTCAATGATTGGACTTGTGTGAAACGAAAGCTATCCTTATATGAGCGTTAAGTGTTAGTAATCGTAATTATTAATTTAGTCCAGTGCAGGATTAACGCGCTCGCTTGGGAAACTGAGTGAAGCGCGTTCAAATCACGATTCTCGCACCTCTGATATTTTAATGTGCGAATTATTTTTAGCATGATTACGATTTGCCTTACGGTAATCCTATGGTGGTGGGAACCTACTATAAGTTTCGAAGATTCGATGGTGGTGGACTATGACCCGATGGTTCCCTCGTGTTGAAGGAAATCCCGCGGACTGTAATATGATGTAGTATAGTAGCTGAATTGAAATATATAATTTAGATACTTATCAATATAATTTTTTATTTACTTCACTTCCTACATTCAAGAATAAAGTTTGTTCAAGTGTATTAAAATATGCTAAGTCACCATTACATTCGTAATTCAGTATTTAAAATATTGATACAGTGGCTACAGTAGATGTTATTAGAATAACTTTTTTATGAGTGAATATGTAACGCACCAGTCGCCACAGTCACATTGTCCGGACCTTTTGTGAGCTTTTTTTCATGTTATGTTGTGAATATGTATTTAAATTGGCTTAGTTTCTATTAGCCCTATTTGTTGTGGTAGCGGTCGCAGATTTGAGTAAGGTTGGGGGCATTTATTCTACGAAAATCTGTGTAGTGATTTTCTCGTTGACAGATAGAAAAAACAAAAATCCTGTATCCATAATAATGTATATTTTAATAAAATAAATCCATACATGTACATATAAAAAAAACAATATTTAATGCACAGATTCGACTCAGAATGTTTTTTCATACATGTATAGATCATTTTGTATTTTTTACAATACAATGAATGACTTGTATTCAAATTTTTTACTCAAATAACCATGATGAAATATCGTGTACTTATTAAGGTAAATATTTCAGCCTAAATTTTATTAACTTAAAATTAAGTCGAAGCCTTCACATTAGACATTAACATTTAAATTTATGTATTAATTCGTTTTTGTTGATTGTTCTAATTGATTTCTACTAATGTCAAGGGTTAATTGGGTATTGTTTCAGTAGCTTTAATTTATACATGTTCATGAATTATTTTTATATGTAAATAGAGAACTATGTTTGAATATGATTACCTACAAATATTGTTATAATCTGGGTCATCGTGACCAAGCAGTCTTCAAAAGCAAGTTTTCAAAAGACATTTGAAGATCGCCAACCCGCACTTCAGACTTGTGTCATGGACTATGGCCTGATCCATCTCCTATTGAAGGGATGCCTAGCAGTGGGAAGTTAAAAATTGCTTATTACGTATAACAAACTATGGTGAAAGAAGTGTCGATAACGATCAGTACTTTGTAGTAATTGTTATAATATCTTGTTTTCTTCGTAAAAAAACAACTCTATAGATGTTGAAATTATGGTAAAATTTTAATATAATAACGCTATTACAAATAAAAGTTAAATTATAAGGTAACTAGCGACTCGCCGTCGCTTCGCTCGGGCTCTTCCCTAGATTTAGCACAGGTAAAGCCGCGGGATCTGCTAGTTATGCATATAAACCTTCCTCTTGAATCACTCTATCTATTAAAAAAACCGCATCAAAATCCGTTGCGTAGTTTTAAAGATTTAAGCGCACATAGGGATATAGGGACAGAAAAGGCGACTTTGTTTTATACTATGTAGTGAAGTGTATATTTTTCGACTATAACTGTCTTAAGGGGATTACCTCGCTCAAATTCCAAAAACACTATAAGTTTAAAGGAGATTGTAGATGAATCCTCTCGTACGATTACCATATAAAAAATATATGATTTACTTAAGGTTATCACAAATACATGCTATTGTTTTAAATTTAAATAAACTCTCCCAAATTTGGAAAAAAAATATATTAAATAGGGCCTTTTTCAACGTAAACTGTACTTTTTCTCTGTAACGGCTAATTAGTTTGGCGTGAATTTTGTACCAAAAAATATGTAATGACGTATTTCACAATTCCTATTGTTTTTTTTAATTTTTTTATTCTGATATTCTTAAATAATAAATAAAAACCCGAAACTTAACCAGTACCCCACTGACGCACCCCCGCTACGGCCTGTGGCGCGTACTCGGGATGCGATACAGCAGTGTCTCGATGACTCTTGTGACGAGTGGACTACACGCGCGTTATTTTTTCCAATTAATACCTAAAACTTCTCGTTTTGAATGATTATTGAATTAAACCATATATTAAATAATACAAATATAAATATTTCGTAAAACAAAAACAGAATTTAAGTTTGTAAGTATATGTAAAATGGGTTGTAATTTCGTTTTGTTTTTTGAACCTATCATAGAGTAAGCCAGAATATAATATGCCTAAATATAAGAATAACTAAGGCATTTTTTTTTATATTTTGTTCACATTATAGACAGTTATTGTTTATTGCTCACATAAAAATATACCAATACCTACATCCTAATGATATTACAAATAAAGAATAGGTGCGTTTAAAGAAGGTAAGCCATTTGTAAATGTTGAAAGCTAGGTCAACCTAACTATTTCCGTTACTGAGAACCGTTTACCTACTTACCTACCTGGTCATCAGCAGACCTTCACCATATAACATTTAGTAAAATGATATCTATGTCAGCAGGCATAGTGCATTGTGTAGTTTAATATAAATAATATAGATTATGATGTAGGCACTATACTCGTACAAGACTACAAAAACTAGAGGAAAGGAACAAAATGAGATTTCTCAGAGATCGAATCAAATAGGCAAAAAATGATGACAACGCGACACATCTGTGTTCTTGCTTAATCTTCACTTCGTTTCGTTGTAGTATGGTCGTCGGTCGGTAGATGGCGTTAAAATAACAAATACTAGTACAGATATCAAATCCTCAAGGTCATCGGGCGAGGTAGGCGCCTTAAAATATAGAACGTAGCAGTCGGGGTCATTGACAGTTCGGTAACATTCAATGATCTTACTTGTTTCTCGTTAATAATTTAAAACCTTGAACTGCCGGAAGGATGAATCACTTCGAACTTCGAAGACATTATTAATATTAACTACTTCATGTTCGATCGGATTAAGTCAAAAATTACTATTTGTTGCTTGTCTGGTGAATTTAATTGAATTATGGCTGTTTTTTATTTATTTATACAACATATTATGTGCCTACTTATCCGTTTGACGTAGTAACTGGATATTTACGAATAATAATTATGTATCCCATAATCTAAAAATATGGTAAACGTAAAGATTAGAATAAATCGTACATAATATGTTTCGATGGATTGTAATAAATACATTTTTTTCACAAGAAGTTATATAATCATGTCAGTATGGTATCATAATGATGATAATGATCATAAATTTTAGTAGCAATTTGTTTGTAATTAGTTTTTAAATCATCAAATACCTTTTGTCTTTTTACTTCCTTTAATATTAATGACAATGAAGCAATTGCCTAAACGCTTCCTCGGGCAGGCTTCCGTTGTAGAGGAGGTCGGAACGCGTTTTGTTTACTAATTTTGTTCGCAATGCCTTCCTGATCGACTGATGTCTCAATCTGGTATCATGGGTTACTCGAAGTATTTCTATATAGAATTTTAAACTTTTATTAAATAACTTTGAAATAAACTAGACAGTAAAAATATCTACTTACCACGTAGGTAATCTGATTACTTACTATAAACTCGTACTAAGCATTTATTAAAACAATATTATTGATGATGCAGCTTGTATATATATGACACGTCTTTCCACTATGTTTATTATTAACTTTATAAGTAGTAAGCACTATCGAATCTGTTTATTCGAATTGTAACTAATTGGCCAGCATTTGTCGGAACACCTTGGAATTTTTCATAGAAAGCTTCCCTAAAAGCCTATCTGAAAATACATCAATCAAAGACTCACTTTCTAAACATGCTCTTAATCCCTAATGTCCTCGTAACAAACATGTGATGTAAGATAAACAACGTATTGCAATATAAACCTGTTACGCATAAATGAAATTTAATTTGGTTTAACATGTTATATGAACGTAAATCGTAAAACTATATATGCAACTAAAACGAAGGAAATCACACAGTCTACAAACATGATTCAAAATATTTTACTATAGCCAAATAATTTTATTTACGCAATATGAACTTTTTGTAATATTTTAGGGTTCATGACACTAAAGTTAGAAACTAACTGAAGGACATTTTTAAATTCAAATATTTTTGGAGATGCTGCCAACTTTTTGTTGACTGAAAATTGATCCTATTTTGTAAATAATACTAGAGTGAGAATATTTTTAACATGATACGTCTACTATGTATTGACATGTGTATTGTGTAGGCATTGGCAACACTTGTTTGGAACGCGAATGAAGCGGGATCAAATCCCAGGGATCGCACAACCATTTTCATGTGAGAAAAACTTCGTGAGGAAACCTGAATCTCATAGAACTTAAGTTTTCGAAAGACATATGCAGTTTGCCAACCTGCACTTTGCCAGCGTGTTCGACCATGTCCTGATCCCCCCATCTGTAAGGAAGGCTCGTGTTCAACAGTGGGACGTTGAAAAAAAACTCTCAATACATGTATAAGCTTAAAGATGTAATATTATTTTATATGTGAACGAGCAAAAATTAAAATCTTAAGCATTCTAAAGAAACTAGGTAAAGAGATCATCAACGGCTTTTCAGTACGTGACCACTTTTTATTCGACCTCATAATATTTCGTCTACCACGTTACGTCATTGGTATATTATATAAATATGCATCACATACAATATAAAACTACAGTTAAAACTTGATTATCTATTCATAAAATAAAATTGTAACTGAATCAAATATGTACATTAAATATTTTTTGGAAAATCTTATTGAAGTAGTTATTTTTATCGATATAGAGTCCATATAATTAGATTTTGGAATTTCTTTTGTATGTTTGTGACCACATCACGAGAAAACCATTATACCAACATTTGGTGTACTTTTTACTGTGGAAAATATCTAATTCTGAGAAATCTATTATATAGAAATCTATTAATAGTATTTATAAGTATAACGACTAACCCAAGCGGATCGAGAGTGAAATATATATTTAATCGCATATTTTCAATCGGAAAACTGTACTGATGAGTGTTAAGCATCAAAACCAGATCTGTATGATTACAAAATAAAAATAAAAACTGTCTGTCGTCAAGAATGATCCGGTTAAAGTAAATAAAAATAAACAATTACATTTTATAGTTTACTGTTTGCTTTTACTTAATATAACTTCAAATATAAACAAATCAGGCTCTAAAGTATTTGAGCACACTACCTTGTAAATATCACGTATAAAAGAAAAGATTACTTTACTTGATTACTTGTGGTGTCGACATTGTATTGAAATCATGTCTCACGGATATTTCACGATACGTGTGTAAGAAAATGTATACGATAAGTATTGTTTTAATTGTATGTAAATTGATTATTATTTTGCCTTGATACTTCAAAGCACGTGTATAATTTATATATTATTAACTACAGAATAGTATATTCATAGCTTAACTTGTATATATACGAGTACATTAGTCATGAAACTGTCAAATTGTCATGTGTAGTTTCTTTGCTCCTTATCGTGACTTTAGCCTCTCCGTCTGTCTTTACGATTTTTTTTAAATAGTGTTATACATATAATACATTTTTGAAGAATATTAAATTTAAGCTAGAAAATATCTTTTCGCTAATAAGTTTGGGTTTAAAAAATCAATCTTTTAAGTATCTAAACTCTCTCTTTACGATTAAAACTGTCAATAAGTCAATCATATAACTGTTGTATTGATATTTGGTATAGATAATTATAACGGAATGATATAGAGTCCTATTAAATTAATTTTTGAACATTATAAATTGAATATTTGAAACCTAAATATTTATTAATTTTATAAACCTTGATATAATATATGTTATTACTTTATACATACATGTACTTCAATTCTATGTCCGAGAAGTTTATCATTTATTAATATGTTTTTGGCATTTTTATTAGTGCAAGGTTTTCTTTCATATAATAAAATAATAAAATGTATAATGGAAAGGATTTCTAGAATTTAAAGCTATTTCTTCATTGCGAAGGATTCCGAGATTATTCGAGACATAACTGTGTAACAACATAACGTAAATTTAAAATATTTGGTAATTAAAACATCACTGAAGAGACGCAAGTGTTTATGTTTGAACATCCTACTGACTATTATTATATCTTTATATTTCAACCAAACGCCAATATGTTTTGACGTATGTCTTTATGAACTTTTGCCAAAAGAAACGATTTTTGCCAATGAAATGAGCTAGTCTGACTAGAAAAGTCTAACCCAACAAAAATTTGGCAAGCGAAATGTTTACGAGAACAACTTTTTTGTATGGAATTACAGAAATATAGGTAGGCACATATGTAAATCTTCATACAGATGATGTATGGGTGGAGTGACTATATATAAAAATTTTATAATCTCCTCACAATTTGTTTCCACTTTTTTTATTATTTAACAACATTATTTATTCATGATAAGTTTTTAATAAAACTTGATGTTTTTTATTTAATTTACAAGGCGAGTTTTGACTTCCTTCCTTCTAGAACAGGACCATTTCGGTTTTTTACCTAATCCGTCCAATCAACGATTTACATACGAAAACTATTATTTATTGAGTCGTAGAGGATCTAGATTGTATCGTTTTCTTTTTTTATTAGAATTTTTTTATATATAATAAGGATAAGCTAATATCTACAGTATTACTCCAATCCCCGGGGGGCGATATGTAAGTTTAATTTCTAATTTTACTCTGCACAACCAAAACCATATAAAATTTCGATTGATATCAAAATATTTTAATCTTGCGTGCTTCGATTATGCAATTACTTGTATATAATGATATTATTATACATAGAAGATTAATAACCTCCTTCGATATTATACTTTTTAATACATCAAAATGTCACAGTACAAAAATATTACATTTTGCTAGCTAGAACAGACACTATGTTAGCCTGCAAAAACACTACTGATTAAAAAAAACAACACCCGATTATGCCTGAATATAGGCAAAAATAAATTTATTTCTAATATTCGGCAGTGAAATAAACGATAGTCTATGTTCATGATCCAATATATTTTTTTAAATATACCACATCTATACTAGCGACAACCCTCGCTCCGCTCGGTTTTGTCCCTAGATAAGTTTTAATGGGAAGACAGCAAAAAGCATCCTATTTATTGATCAGGATAATCAGCTATCATCATACCAAATTAGATGAAAATCTGTCCTGTGGTTTTCCTTAATGATGGATTTCAATAAGATTTAATCTACAAATTCGACTTAGAATTTTATTAGTATATGTATCTAGATTTACTGTATCTAGATTTATCTAGAGTTACTCAGCTTTTTTATTAATTCTGTATATTTTTGATATGGAATATATTATAACAACTCCCGGAAGCTTTATTCAAAATAACCATTAAAAACACCTCCCAGACAACAATTGACAGATGAATATTAATTTAATATTTATATAGAAACAAAAGCGTGACGAATCGATTCAGATCATATGTCTTATTATGAATTTATAATATGCGCTTGAAAGTGATTGTCCAAGTAATATAATTTATTATTGTAATTAAAATTAATATGTATGAACGATGAACGTTTATTTACATACGACTCAATTATAGTAGGTATATTATTATAATAAATGTGTAATGGTAAGAAAAACTCGGTCAAGCACAAGTGTGTTACGAGCTTTCCTTTGATACTTTGTTTTTCACAATTACTTTATGTATCACCAATCTTGAAAATTTGAAGGTGTCTGCTTTTGTCTTTTCTACGGCTAAGAAAAGTACAAAATATCGTTCTAATTTTAAGACTTGTACCTTCTTCCCAAAAGAAGACTTGTTAAGTCCGCTACATATTTGTACCAACAACAAAATTTTCGTTGATGCCGTATTACATAATGGCTGCTTATTTTCCGGAAAAAACTAGCCTACGCTATAGTATCTTGTATTTAAATCGTTTTAACTTCCCACTGCTGGGAGATTGGTGGACTTCACATGTCGAACAGTTATTAGGTTCTCTCAGACATGCAAGTTTCCATGTGATGTTTTACTTCACCGTAAGATTGTCTTAGTAGCGAGTGAAAAAAGGTCGCAGAGATAGATCGACGCTTGAAGACTAGCAATTTCTACCTAGACTTAGGTGTTATTTAAAAAATTGTTGCGTCCCACTGTCGCTTTGCTCACACTGCTTCTCACGAGATATAACGAATTCAATGAATCTATTAATGATAATATGAACTCATACAAATATTCTATAAAAAAAGAACTTACAGTTTTTCCGGAATTTTCCCATTTAAGTAATCTTTAAAGGAATTCGCTGTTATACATATAACTATCTTTTTAATACTCTGGATTAAAAAATATCCTATTATAATAATATATCTTTCTTTGTCTGTTTATCTCACAAAGTATGAATGCATAATATAAATATACCTAAATAAAATTACGTCGGCCCTTTGCTCCATTGCCATGTGAAAGAAGGACACAACAAACACTTTATGTGTATTTATAATATTAGAAAGGACTATTCTTTATGTCGTTCGTGTATTATATCTGATCTATTATTTTATTATCATTAATTTAATTCTGAGACTAGCCGACACGCCTTTTGCTTACTTCAATTTTGTTTCGTACACTTTTTTGTGGACTTGTTTTTCGTTTATTTTTGTTTACATGGATTCTAACGTAATAGGATTTCAAGCCATAGTTTTTTTATTTATATTCAAATAATTTTAGTAGTTACAATGTAATTATTGAATAATGACGGTTATTCTCAATGTAGGTAATGCGCGGAAGCTTTGTTTTTAAAAGATATTTTTAGGTATAGATTGTGGGATTATATAGTGTTAATAATGTTATATTGTATTATGCATGTTTAAAATACAGGTGTCTTTTTTCTTTGATACCATAGTATACAGACATTTCTCTTTATTTTATTAGTAAGGATTATTATTAGACCAGGTGATATCTAGATTATTAATACCCCAGGTAAGCGAAGGTCATAGTACAAGGTCCAGTCATTAGTCAACTAAATAATGTATACAGCATATTATTGAATATAAGTCATAGTAACTTATTAGGTACACGAATGTAAATTTTATGAATTCATTTCAAAAAAAGAGGAAATAAAGTTAGGTAAAAAGAAATGGTTCTCGACTGTAAAGATTAATAAATAAACAGACGTACTAGCAGCATACACATTTTCATACTCATTTTTTATTAGTGAAGATTTTAAAGATATATTAATTAAATATCTATTAATCAGAATATCATTCTTAGTTAAAGTCAGACGAGGAAGTTTTGCGAGACTCAAAAAATAATAACGGTTTTTTATTTATACTTGCCGATATTCGCTTTACTATTTTAATCACGATTTATTTTTTAAGTCACGATGCCTGCTTTTTTGGTACCTCTTAATTTACATAAAAAATGTGTATTTTTTTCCGGATCATTAAAATACAAAATAAAAATATTTTAGGTGTGATACATATTTACTATTCGTGAACAGTAAGTAGGTCATAGATTTAATATGATTTTTTTCGTAAACTAATATCATGGAACCTTTTAGCAACACTTTGTATTAACTTAAACGTCATTACATAAATACCATAACTGGATTAAAGTATTATTTTATTTACCACTTTCTTATCCAGCATCAAATGATATTACGATATAATTTATTCTATTCAAAACCACTAATGAATAAAGTAATCCTTTATATTACATGATTAGCAAAACTATTGATAAATTTACTATAATATGTAGAGTATATTTAAGTTAATTTATTAATAATCTCTAAGGACTTCATATAATTCAAAATTCATATAATATTCTATTATATATTATTCATTCATATAATCAAAATATTCATAATTCAAAATTAAAAAAATGTTGATTAAAAAATTTGCTATTTTTGTTAAGATTTTAAAAAAAAGAGTCTGAACCTAACTAATCTGTAACAAATAATTAATTTACGATACAAGTGTAAATGGACCTTCGAGCTGAAATGTAATGAATAACCCATGATTAGATTTATTTGCAATGTGGCGCTATATGCATATTTATAATCTCAATACTATAAACATTATTTTAATTAATGACGTGTTCTAAACACGTGACGCTGTTTTATTTATGTAATAATATATTAACCGACTTAAAAACGAGAATGTTCTGCTCTCAATGCATGTATGTATGTATGTTGACTTTTTTAAGTAAATACCTACTGTCTATAACAATTAATAAATAATAGAACTTAGGTTTATGAATAAGAATACAGGTACATAGAAAAATAGAATATTCATTAAAAAGTCAAAGCCCCTGTTGTCTCGGAAAATTTAGGACTCTATGCTAATGCCAATCTACAACTAACTACTACGTGAGTAGCAATTAAATAATTAAAAATATTAATAAGTAGGTACCTGGTAAATAAATATTTAATTTATCCAATTTTATACATTTTATTACTGTTTATTAATTAAATGTCATATAAAGAGAATTGCATTGTTTTTTTTTTCATTGTATTTAAATTGTATATTGTGTGTTAAATAAGAAATAATGATCATATTTTCGTTTTTTATAAAGGTTTATTGACTGAGTGTGATTGACACTCTTTTGATTCAAACAGACTCGAGTATTTTTTTTTTGTCATGTATAAACACAGGCTTTTTTATCGACGTACATACCATGTGAGTTTATTCCTTGGGAAAAACAAGTATTCCATAAATGTTATCCTAAACGGCTACCTTTACCTGTCTCTACTCTGCGTCTAGATCTAGACGTTAGTACTTAACTATTTCTTTTATTTTAACTCGCAAAGTTAATCCTCCTTATTATTTTTAAAGTATAAGAACAAATGACGTTCGGTGACACGTCTTACGCAACGAGTGTGCGCAACAAAGCCGATAAACCGCAAAGGTTTCCGCATTACATGCTCTATTAGATAATATATTTACTGCTAATAAGAGTAACTTATAAAATTGCAAACTATATGTAGGTATATATGTATATGATATGTTTTCACCATTACGACTGAGGTTATCACATTGTATTTTAAGTGGACCATTTAAGAAGTTCTTTAGCGATAGTTTTATTTTGTTTGCTTTGAAAACTTGATAGATGTGGATAAGCCTTTCAATATTAGTAGAGATCTGTCTTCGCTTTTCTCATGTACCCAGATTCAATAGTATTCTATAATACTTCATGTCTATATGTGTAATTAATAACTATATTTCATTCAAATCCTTCCAATCGTTTTACCGTGATGGAATATCAGCTATATATATTAACTACTTTGTACATATATGTACATAGTTTCATATTTGCTGATGTTTTAATGTGCTTATTTTAATTTTCATTTTATAAAACATAAATTTTAACTTAAGTATTACATTATATTGTTCTTTAATTTAATGTATAAAAATGAAAATATTTATATTAATGTTAAATAATTATATTTCTTTTTAATTAATTATTAATGTAATTTTTTTGTATTATGTAAATAATTAAATTCAATTTTTAAATATTTTTATCCCTCAATTTTTAAAATAATAATGCATGCTTTGATTACCTATAAAAATACAATTATATTTATAATTTTTTATGTAAATTATTGTCATGAAAATTAAAAAATAAAAAAATAAATAAATATTTATAACCGTAAGTATTGGTAGTATAAATGTTGACTCGGATAACTAGTCATCACCATACCATATTTTATCAAAATTTATCGCGTGGTTTGCTCGTGAAACGTTTTCGAACTAATAAATCCCTAAATAAAAATAGAGTTAAACAAGTATAATATAAAAAGTACACATCTACTATCGACGTATAACCACTTTTTCTTATTTTGAATAATAAAATTCTAGTTAAACTTACTTAGTTTCATAAACGATTATTATGAACATTTATTATGGTTTTATGAGTAATTAGGTGCTTGTAAAAAGATTTTATTATGCTCCATAGCTCACAATTTAATTATGATACGTGAATACCTACGAATAACAAAAAAAATAACATTATAGGTATTTTCTGCGTATCATAAAGTATTTCGAATATAATCTAATATATAAAATTCTCGTGTCACAATTTTCGTTCCTATACTCTTCCGAAACGGCTTGACCGATTCTCATGAAATTTTGTGAGCATATTGAGTAGGTCTGAGAATCGGCCAACATCTATTTTTCATCCCCCAAATGTTAAGGGTAGTCCATCCCTAAATTTTTATTTTTTATTTTTTAGACAATTTTTTTTCCTACAGATCAACCCAATGAGGTTGATTAGCAATTAAAAAAATGAACGCGAGCGAAGCCGCGGGTACAGCTAGTATAATATAAAATTATTATATATTGTCAACAGTGTTAACGCTCTCGTATGGGAAACTTAGTGAAGCGTGTTCAAATCCTAGTTCTCGCACTCCTAATATTTTCATGTTCCAATCATTTCTAATATGAACGGTTAAGGGAAACGGCGTCGTAAGGAAAATCTGCTACTGAGAGAACTCAAAAAGTTTTCGCAAGGTGTGGCCAACCCGCACTTGGCTAGTGCAGTGGACTATGGTCTAATTCCTCTTGAAGGGAGCCCGTGCCCAGCTATGGGACGTGGGCTTTAGGCCTGAATACAAATTAAATACAAGATAAAAGCGCCAGAAACTGTAGGCTGAATCTAGTTAGCACAATCTTAAATAGCACGATGACCGGCACGGCAGTATGTTTGAGGTGCTTTATTTGACGTAATCTACCTCTAAATCTAACCCGTCTAATCAAAGGATTAGATGTGTCTAGATTTAATCTTAGGCCACTGAACTAGCTTAGCCTAGCTCATAATATAGTGTTAAATATATAAATCATGTGAGAATTATTTTCGTAATCTTTTTATAACTATTCATTATTAATAGGTAAGTAATTAAATGTGCTTCACTACATAGTATAAAACAAAGTCGTTTTCCCTGTCCTTATATCCCTTAAATACGCTTAAGTACGCTTAAATCTTTAAGTTTTTTTAATAGATAGAGTGATTCAAGAGGAAGGTTTATATGCATAACTAGCCGATCCCGCGGCTTTGCCTGTGCTAAATCTAGGAAAAAGCCCAAGCGAAGCGAGGGCGAATCGCTAGTTATATATAAAAAAATACTTTCATTAAATATAGCGTACTGTCTGCGGATTTTTTTATTAAAGATTTATGCTTTTAAATTGCATGTAAATAATAAGATTGCCATTAATATCTTAATTCAGTATTGTACACAAGTTACCTACTAAATTTAATATCTTAATAATTATTCCTTTTAAAATAAGGTTTCATTTCAAAGTAAATAGTAAATACTAACTTTTAAATCCTTTAAAAAAGAAAGGAAAACACAGCTCGGACTTCTTTTTGTATATTCCTTCATAAATTATGTATTCAGTAACTTTGATTACTTTTCTGTAACGAGAAGTTCTTCAACTTCAACAAACTCAGAAGTACCGTTAGTTTTTCGTTTAAATAAATGTTTCTTAATACTTTATATACCGTTTGGTTTTATTTTATAGTATAATGTGCGCTAATGATATACTATATATATACAAGTAAAACCCTTAAGACTTTTTGACAAACTTTTTTTTATATTCATTTCAACCGATAAAGCTGAAATTGTGCACATATTTAGTTCGGATGATAATGCATCGTTAGCTGAGGGACGTCAATCTAAATCCAGTATTTCTCCCACAATATGAATATCATGTGGGGAAGGCTTTGCTAAGAAGAATACAAATAAATAAAAAAATATCTACTTTAAATTTAAAAAATCACACCTAACAATTTATTACACTATATATAAATTATATACAATTGATCATAATTATTTTTCCATTTAAATTTAAAAATGAAAGAAAGTATATTTTTATTATATAAACAATGATGTCATATGTAATTTTTTAAATGACAATGAAGACTGCTAATGCTATTAGGAAAGTAAATTGTTAAACCAATAGTAGGTAAGTGCAATTAAACGGCGCTATCGCCACTTTGCAATTAATTAAGTTCACTATTGTTCTTTCAAGGAAATACTTGGTCGTTTTATCGACTAATTCTAGAAATGCAATACCGTTGTGGGTTTCATCATTTTCTATAGAGCTATAAATCTATTATAATATTTATGTAAGAGCTGAGAGGGAAAACTTAACAACTTACATAATTGTATTTAAGTCTTGGTGATTATTATTTATTTTTATCCTATGTGTCTATTGTGTTACTATCAGCTTTTTCCTACAGAATGAGCATTGAGTTTTTACAATGTTTTTATCTGCCTTTAAATAAAT
Source organism: Boloria selene (assembly GCA_905231865.2). Taxonomy (NCBI): domain Eukaryota; kingdom Metazoa; phylum Arthropoda; class Insecta; order Lepidoptera; family Nymphalidae; genus Boloria; species Boloria selene. The sequence goes on from HG993147.1 coordinate 10,086,645, forward strand.
GTGGGTAATTATATTTAACGAGCAATTCACCCATGCTTTGTTTGGGTTCGACTTTAGGTACATACGTTACTATTAACGGTTAGTATGGAATAGTGATTAAAGAAAAGTTATATTAAGGGATCCTACTGTAGGTGAGAAAGTTGTTTATCTTTAAGGGATTATTTCCGCATAAAAACTGTCCTATCTCCTTCCTGAGTCGATCTTTTTTCAAACGATCTTTTTAGTAAATTTCATCTACATGGGTACAGCGGATTTTTAGTTTATCCATTACAAATAAACTTAGAAAAATTCAATTTCCTTCTTTTTATAATATCCAAATAGTGGTGACTATACAAATAAATGTCAGCTTTCTACGCCGAATATTTTTCTCCTACTCTGTTAGCTTTTGTTTGTCTCGGCGGGCATGGTATTGAGAGTATCATTTTTTATAATTTAAATGTCCTAAGCAGGTGCATATGCTATTAAGAAAAATGAAAAATTTGCAAATGGCCTCTAGGCCAGGGCCAGAATCATTATAAATAAAATTATTTTAAATGTCACTTTTGACCTGTATATTAAGCACGTACGGACATATAATTAAAACTTTTGTTACTTATTTTATGCTATGATCACGGCATTTACAAGAGCTTCATTAAGATCTTAAGGGTGTAATAATAAACGTGGTCGCTACGGTTTTAACAGGAAACGTTGCGGGTTCTAGCCAACTTTGCAATCAGGGTTGTAATTTACGAAGATAATAAACTTAACTTTAATTTAAATTAACAATAATTGCGCAATTAACATTAAATCATAATCAAAAATATGGAATTTAGAAGAATTCTATCATTGAGTTTTCGTAATTCGATCACAAAAAACATCTTTAATAGGTACTTTACTTTTATTATAAGCTTATTTATTATTATTATTAAAAAATAACATGTGTAAACTCTGCGACAGGATGATCTTCCAATTACACGTTTTTACACAATAAATAATATGTATTCTTCTATTCTTATTATAATTATATATGCCACAGCAAATATTACCAGCAATACTTTCAACAGCAATTATATTAGACAATCTATACTGTCCGAAGTAATGAATCGAAATGTGTCACTCACCGATTAAACAGAACTTATAAAACCTATCCCACCCATTTTACAGCGCCATCAGGTAGTCAATACAACTCCCAATAAAGTAAATTGATAATAGAATAAAAATAGTCAATACCAGTCCATATTCATTATCCATTAAATACATAGAAGTTAACAGTCGGCCTTCCTGCCATCTCACGTCCCCGTGAGATCGTTTTTACATAAAATTAGGTCTTCCTTCTTATTTTAGTTTCATTTTAACAGCATGGCATGGCAACAGCATTCTTCTTCGTGTACTTCATTGCTGGAGGTCGTGTTTATCATGAAATGATTTCACCGATGTATACAGCTTTAGCTTCCTACATACCACTCAGTCAGTTTTATTTTGAATGTGATCGGACCAGCTGTTAGGTGATCGGCCGTGTGATCTTTTGCCTTCGATCTTGCCTACTACAACCAGTTTGTCCAGATTGTCTGGTCTGGTTGTCTCCGAGCAATGTTACAAAAATAACTTAGGATTCGTTGGCAGATCGTCTTAAAGAAACCTTCAGTTGGTCGAGGATAGACTTGTTGGTCCTTTTGCTGTCCACTGTATACGCAATATTCTTCTATAACACCTCATTGAAAGTCTCGATCTTTCTTTTTCGGTCAGCTGCACGCATCGATCATGATTCGGAACTGTACAGATATATTGAGAATGCCACCCTGCTCGCACGAGTCTGGTCTTAGTGGTCACACACTTCTGTTTTGCCAGATTCTTGTTAACTTACTCATAGCTGCTTTGGCAACAGTATTAACAACAGATTTGTTTCATTTCCATTATTTCCACGGCATATAATCAACAGCATAGAAAAGCATAAGTAACAGAGACTTGTCTCATTAAATATTCTTGAACGACGTAGAACTATCTCTATTAAATCCACAGCATAAATTTAAGTGCATAGAATAGCATAAATAACAGACTTGTTTCGTCTCTACTACATCCACAGCATAAAATCAATGTCATAAAATAACATAAGTAACAGAGACTTGGTGCATCTCTATTACACCCACAGCATAAAATAGCATAAGTAACAGAGGCTTGTTTCACCTCTATTACATCCACAGCATAAACTAGCATAAGTAACAGAGACTTGTTTCATCTCTATTACATCCACAGCATAACCTAGCATAAGTAACAGAGGCTTGTTTCATCTCTATTACATCCACAGCATAAATAAACTAGCATAAGTAACAGAGACTTGTTCCATCTCTATTACATCCACAGCATAAAATTGCATAAGTAACAGAAACTTGTATCATCTATATTACATCTATCGCATAAAATAAATGGCATAAATAACATAAATAACAGAAACTTCATAAAATCGATGGCATAAAATAGCATAATTAACAGAGACTTCTTACATCTCTATTACATCTACTGCATAAAATCAATGGCATGAAATAGCATAAGTAACAGAGACTTGTATCATCTCCATTACATCTACTGCATAAAATCAATGGCATGAAATAGCATAAGTAACAGAGACTTGTATCATCTCCATTACATCTACTGCATAAAATCAATGGCATAAAATAGCCTAAGTAATAGAGACTTGTATCATCTCTATTACATCTACTGCATAGTACAACAACTGCATAAGTAGTAATTAGAAACTAAAGCATTAACTCAGATAGCCCAGCATACATACATACATTCTCTCGAGACCAACTCGACGTTGGTTAAGAATTGCATAAACAGTCTGAACATCCTGGGTACATCCAACAAAGTTACCCTCAGAAGGGTTCCATGTCACTTAAGTATAGATGGGAACGAAAAGGCAGGTGACTTGGCAATAATAAGCTCCGATATTCCCCAATGCAGCAGTCAGCTATTTTGTGGTATGGTAACAACACACATTTATTTCTCAAAAAACTTACTGCAACCCCAAAGCACTTCATGCAAAACTTACTGTAACCTCAAAGCTCACTCGTGTGGTATGGTAACAACACACATTTATTTCTCAAAACTTACTGCAACATCAAAGCATTTCAAGAGTGGCAATCCACCTCTGGACACTTCTTCTAAAGCGCTCATTAAGGGATATTGCAAAAACTTTACAAAAGAGTTACTCCAACACAATAAGTATAAAACAACGCAGTAACCAGAATACTCATTGGCCAATGCATAGACTATGTCATAAGACAGAGGAATCTGCTATGCACATCTTCTGATCGCCTGGACCACTCATGTACCGCAGAAGTATCTATCTAGGGCAGCATATTATGCAACCTGATTGGAAGTTCCTGGAGTCGAAAGGACTCTGTAGATAACTCTAAGTTCACTCTAAAAGATTGACAATGGATCAACACTAGTCGACATAGCTAGGGCCGACCTCAGCACCACATCCAACAAATACAATAATAACAACAGCATAAGTAACAGAAACTTATTCCTTATCTATTACTTCCAAAGCATTAATAATCTAGTAAAATATCAACAGTTTCAGCAAAACAGCAATATTTTCTGCAGAGTCCACATAAAAATCTGCAAATTATGTGTATATAACAAAACTAATATTCTCCGTTATAATTAACTAATCATTTCCAACAAATGATCGCAAAATAATTCATTTCGTTATTCACGGTTATTAAAACCAACGTACAAAATGCACCACGTTTCGATTACATTTTTAAGAATGTAATCTCTGCTATAATGATAAAAACTTTGCAACAAATCATACAAATAATATATATAATTCACGAAATTTAAAGAAAACCTTTTAAAATGTGCCCGAGCTAATTAATAAATTAGCAAATAATAAAATTCACCAAATTACTTCTTTTTTTACTGCGAAAAATATATGTGATAACTTTATCAATTTCTTCGTGACACTTGGTTCGGTACTAGCATATCACTATACTATAGCGTTCGGTACTATATATATAAATCAATAACCTGTCAGCACATACGAAACTATCCAAGCCTTCCAATCTTGTCACTATAAACATTAGTACCCGTGTTGATGGAATAAGCTGTAAGACTGTAAAATACTTAAAAACAAAATAATTGTTTTTCAATTCTTTAAAGTTAGCCAAAGCGTGTCATATCTACACAGCAGGTTCAAGTCAAACACTGGAGATTATCGCCCCTTTTTATGTCCTGCTCCTTAAACTATCAAAAGTCTAGGGAAAATTCTTACACTATCCACTTTATACATATCTAGAATGTAGTAACTTTCTATCTTATGACCAGTTTGGTTCTCGTGACAAATACTCTTGCAGCTCTGACTGACCTAGTTACAACTTAAGAAATAATATAGAAATAATACTGTAAGCCATACGTTACTTTTCAGCAGTTTCAGCAAAATAGTTTCAGCAAAATATCAGCCTCATATAAATATAAATGCTACATAATATAAAAATCAGACTGCTGCTTATGACATTACAGTACAGAGTAGCCATGAAATGTTAACATCAGCATATTACAAGGATCAATCCTAGTCCTGAACTTCAAACGGTGATATCGCTTTGTATGATACCACTTTATTTAACATTGCCATTGAAATTAAACCCATAGTTAGTCAGCACGACAAGGTTTTAACTGCCTAAATCAATGGTCTCTAGAAAGTGTTCTCACTATTAATAGTAACTAAAACCAACCATTTAATGTTTAACGCAAAACAAAAATATTGACTACAATCAGCATTTATGCACCTTTGACGAGAGTACATTCAAAAGAGTACTGAGTAGACCATCATCTTCCACGGGGCATACATAATACATATAGATAAACTGTTCTAAAATTTCAACTTCGTAACAAGACTCATCATGTTCGCCGCTTCCCGAAATCTATTGGATATCTCAAATACAATTCGGTGGTAAAACCTTACTTTAAGAAAACGTTAAAATAGAAACTGCTTTTTCAATATAACTACCATACTCCATCTGAGAAAGTGAGGTAACTGATAAAGCGTATGCTCAACTAAAGCTCTTGTGCTAAAATGCCATTAAAATTATATTTACTTCAAAATATTTTCCACGTGAATAAACGACAACGCTATGAATCAGCAAACGGCGCATTATTTGTAAAAGACATGCGTTTTCGAGACGCTTTATTAATTTGTAGTCCACTTCTATTTCATTTCAAACATTTAAAGATTTGCATCAAGCTGTATTCATTGTATTCCCATAATATTAACAAAGTAAATATAATAACACTACATTAATAATACTTTCTTACGTTTATGGTTTTCTCCAGTAACCACAATTGCTGTAAAGCATTTAAATAGTCGGCAATCATAAATCTAAATAAATCCGCGATAAAATCCGAAAAGATAGTTTCACTAAATTATCTTTTACAAATACTTACTAAGACCTCTACAAAACGTGTTACTAAACTAATTAATAGTAGGTATTTATTTAATTAGGCTTAAAAATCATGGTGAAAACAGCATAGTACTTTACGAAGGAGCACAGATTTTCTTGTACCCTTTGAATTCAATCTTTCACTTTGTATAAAAAACTGCAGTACTAACTAATAATTATAAAGTACGCCTTAATACATCACTAACAAATTATCTTATAGCAATAACTGCTTCATATTACTTTGTCAACAAATAAGACGACATGGAATGATGCATGGAGCTTTTCATTACTTTATTTTAAATGTATGTATTCGTTTAGAATAATTTATTTATTTATCTTATTATGAACACTAACAAGAAACACAGAAATATATCATATCTAAAAAAATATCGTAAATGTAATCTCTTATTACAAGTGTTCCACACAATACGGCAAAATTTAACATAAGTTAACTGAAACACACGTTACGTCACTTAACTTTCCGCCAAAATATGCTAAAATTAGAAATTCTTAAGCCACAATAATAACAGCATTCCTTTTCTTTCCAACGCCATATATTTTTATTAAATAACTACCTACTTCATTTTACAAGTAGCATTTGTCTAAATCACTCATTTAAATAATGAGATTTTTTGTCGACATCATTATTACTAATACTTATTCAAAGAAATTAAAGCAATATACTATTACACAAGTTTCTATTTTTACCAATTTCACTATAGGTTAATCTTAAAAAAATATTTTTTTCTACCCACAGTAACTATTAATCTTAAATAACTTATTACTTCTTATTTTTAACGCTAAGCATAATCGTATCAATAATTGTGAATCGTCAAAGTATAACCCTGACCAAATACGTCCAATTAATAATTTTCAATTAAATAATAACGCTAAGTACGCTTATTTTGCACGGCAAGAGAGTAGCCCTCGCCACGTGCACCACAAGATACACTTTTAACGTTATTAACCAAATTATATCGTTTTATAATTACTTTGTAATTCATCTGTGTCACATTACTAAAGATTAGCCTTAAATCAAATGTTCTACAAAATACAAATACTATAAGTTTCACTAACAAACACTTATAATGCGGTATAATAAAACAATTTATATTATAAACTCCCTTTTGAACTTATTAATAGGTTAAAAAAATTACAGAATAGCCTTAATTAAATATTTCACAGCATACGAGCGTTTGAAGTTACAAGCTATGAACATGTACGTTACATAAAACCTTAAATCAATATAATCATCTTTAAGAAAAGAAAAAAAAGAATGGCAAAGTTTCATACCCACTTCTGAAGCTGTAAACTCTGCGACAGGATGATCTTCCAATTACACGTTTTTACACAATAAATAATATGTATTCTTCTATTCTTATTATAATTATATATGCCACAGCAAATATTACCAGCAATACTTTCAACAGCAATTATATTAGACAATCTATACTGTCCGAAGTAATGAATCGAAATGTGTCACTCACCGATTAAACAGAACTTATAAAACCTATCCCACCCATTTTACAGCGCCATCAGGTAGTCAATACAACTCCCAATAAAGTAAATTGATAATAGAATAAAAATAGTCAATACCAGTCCATATTCATTATCCATTAAATACATAGAAGTTAACACATGTAACATTACATAAGAGTCGTTATCTGTAGGCCAAAGCTTTCTACGAGCTTTTTGCAATATTTTATCTGTTACCTACTTGTAATCTTGTTTATTTATCTAAAATAACCGCTTTCCGTAACCTCGAATAAAAAGTCGTCTTTTTAATTGCCTCATACGATTTATTTATATTATTAGTTACTGTCTAAGACTTTCCCTGATTTTTTTTCAATTAAAAATATCACCAATTACCTACCTGCTTCGTTTTTGTATAGGCATGTTTCACTGAATTTTAAGTCGCAACACTGAATCAAATGTAGATATTATTTACTGATACTATCTATATGAATAAGTTCAGTTTAACATCTAAGAAAATGGTAACCCTAGCTGTCGGGTAATTAGAGTGTTTCCGTGCGACCTATTTACATTTTGTAGTTCTCTTTGAAGGTTTACTTTCTACTGACTAGAGTTATAATATACCTATAAGTTATATTGAAATATTAGAAAAAAAAATATGTTACTTTGGGATCGACAATATTAAATAATTTAAGATAGTACTAGTAGTTTATGTAGATGAGGATTTGAAATTCCATAGTCATTTTCATATTATAAAAAATAAGTGCTTCAAACTTATTTTTTTTATCTATGCAACCCCAATAAAACGCAAAAAGAATTATTCAAATCGGTCCAGCTGTTAGTGAGTTTTAGCGAGACTAGTCCACATAAATAGATTTTTTTATTATGTACAACGTATATACATAATATGTATGTATCTATATATTATATAGATAGACGAACAATGGTGAAGTAAATAAAAGAATATTCATTTTCAACCAATGCAATAATGAGTCTTACTTGAATAATAGAAGCAAGCAAAAGCCTACGCCTATTGTTTTGAGTAGAATACTTTCTCACATGAGTCATACTAGAATCGACGATCATTACCGTGAAAAATCCAGAAATGTATTATTACTATATCTTCTGAATGATAGTTGACATATAATTTATACTATAAATAATTTATAATATTATATATTCTTATTATATTTTAACTTACCAAATAATTTTGTATAGTCAAAAAATTATAAAATTTATGAAAATTGCGCCTATCATATTATTAAACTATGTATAGTTTCTATGTATACTTATAGTTATATTATGTATAGTATATGACTTACTTATTTTTCTTGCAACCTTGACGCGTCCGTCGTTTAAAATAAAATCTCGCTTTCACCCGTAAAAATACTTAAAAAAACCGATTACGTTAAAACAATTGCATTGCACTATGCACCAGTTTATCGCACTGAATAAATGATAGTTGGCACATCATCGCATGTCTAACATTTTAGCAATCTAAAATAAGTATAAATAAAAGTGAAGTCTGTGCTTACAAAATACCAATCTTGCTAAGTTATATAATTTTCTCTATTACTAAATACACAAAGATTAAACGTTCTTTCGTAATAGAGATTTGAACGATGGATTTGGTTAAAATAATTAATTATTTTGTTTCTTACTAGCGAATTTTTTCGTCTTATAGATTTGGAATAGAATTGGAATTAGTGCGTTTGTGATGCGCTGAGGTCGCTTCCGTCTCAATACCGTATTAGGATAGGTTACGTTTTAGGAAGGGCGTTACGTTTGTTTAAAAATAGACGATGTATTATTACTTGTTTTACTTTTAGTTAATTATGATAAAATAAATATAATTTTAAAAAGAAAATTCTTTTTGTAATAATTATTATATAGTGATGAAATTCATGTATTATGTGTTATAGAGTGGTGATGTAATGCAATATGATATGGGATGTAATAATACTAAACTAATCTGAAATCAGAAGAAATGTGACTGACTTTCTTCAACTTGTATCGGTTTAAACATGGCCGACACGAAATTGTCAAACATGTCTGTTTAATTTCTTGCTCGGTCTTTATTTGAAAATTGAAAGCCATTATTCAAATTCGCATTTACGGATATGAAAAATCAGATATATCTTACATCACTAATATTAAGTTATATATAGAAGCGATTACAAGAAACAGTCAAAATTATAGTTATAGTTAGTATATTATGAAACGGTTTAGCATTAGATAAAGTTAAATGATCATTCTGATATTTAAAAAGCGAGAGTGAGAATTACGCAGTAACGCTCGTAACGTAACGTTCGTTCAACAAAGAATACTAATGCTTCAATCGATATATCGTGTTGTCGCTACTGAGACGTGAGATTCGCGAAAGTCGACCATCAAAAGCCGGCCACTAGGTAAAGAGAATTCGGCCCCAACTCGGTTTCATTTACCCGGTTACCTGCACGTTTGATCGACTTTCGAAATTGTTTTTATGTTTATTTAATTTTTATAAATATAATTCATAATAATAATTAGGTTTGAGATAAATTTTGTGCTTATGTAATTATTATTGTATGTTATCTTTATAATAAGTAGGTATTGAATATGTTTTAAAAATTATACATTCTTATAATTTGACGACACGTTTGGCTCAATTGGTAGTGACTCTTACTTTGTGCGCCAATGGTCAGCGGGTTCGAGTCCCGCTGGGGGCATTCACTTGTTGAGCACGATCGTTTGTACTCCAGTCACGGGTATTTATAACTATCTGGTATCCGTAACTCAAGCCTCGTAGCTTACCACAGAACTATATGGCGCTGTTGTAATAATATCCCAACATATTTATTATTTATTTTATTATTTATAAAATGTATTATAATAATATGTAATAGGACATTAACATAGATCTAGTCCATGGTAAGCTATGAGGCTTGTATTATGAATACCGGAAAGTTGATACACTACATATTACATACTATTAAATACATACATATTATATAAATATAAAAACTTTATACATGTATACCCTACAGGCTACACGCGGACTCGTAACCGTGACCGCTGGCACTACAAGTAGTCACTACAAACTCTTGAGCCAAACGCGTCGTCATATAAATATGAAATATTTGCACTGAATTTCATAAAAGTCTATGTGTCAGTTTATCTTCAGTGAGACATACGCATTGTATGAGTTACTTTCTCGTTCGTTTCTAATATTTTTACTAACTGCTTTACTGTGAAATTGCAACTGATTTTTAAAGACGTATTCATTAATAATTATGTTGTCATGTGACAAAAACTGCGAGGCGATAACTAAACGCGATTTAATGAGGTAATTAGGGAGTGATTGTCTTTGAAAAGTGTCAAGTTAATTGCGATATAATTTTATTATTTCTGAACTCGGTGTTCGATAACAAGTTTGGATGCGCAAGGCGAAAACCGTAACAGGTAGTGATATATTAACATTTTTTGTTGCTTAATATACGATGTCCACTTTATTATGGATAATTCGACTTAATTAAGCTTTATATACAAATCGTTTCCATTTTAAACGAATTAACCTTTATGCAACTTCAAAAGGAAGGAACTGTTTATCATACGTCGACATATTTTTTTTATGTTTTCCCATAAAGCAACTATAATGGTAATGCTTATGTTGTTCTTTAAATTTTATTATACTTACGTATATAGTTATTATTAATAATGAATTAAATATTCTGTATACTGAAATAAAAATGTTATCATACACTGTACACTTACATAATATGGGTGCCATCTTAAGCAATTTTTACGGTATGATAGAATTGAATGAAGCAAACTCAATAACAGTTAACTACAGTCTTATAGTACCTATGAGTTTTCTAATAATCTTCATTGATCTATATTATGAATAGGGACAGCTAAAAGCGTTCCATTTTTTCCTTGTATTTTTAGTCGCTTTTATAAATTAAAAAAATAACAGTTTTTTATATATATGTTATCCTCAATAATATTATAATGTTGTGTAAACAGTATGGTAGAATTTCGACCACTGTACCAACATGTTATTATGAATACCATATATTTATTTATAAGAGAAGAGCAAAGAAACGAAAATAAAACTATATTTAAATTAACACTATAATTAAGCAAGATGAACCAAGAAAATCTTTTGGCAAAACACACAATTTACAAAATTGCTAGTAATTTTGTTGACGGCATTAACTGGATCCAATTTACCTAAAATTACATCGGCTTATTAACCCCTTGTGTACCAACACATTCTATAGATGTAATTTTTTTTAATACATATCTATGATCTACGAACAATTTTAAACTTTTCAAAAATTATGAATAAAAAAAAAAGTTAATTTATGCAAATTTATTCATAATTTTTGAAAAGTTTAAAATTGTTCGTAGATCTTATATATGTAATAAAAAAATTTACATCTATAGAATGTGTTGGTACACAAGGGGTTAAATTAAGGAAATTGGAAAAGCTTTTCCTGTTTGCTTTCGAACCACTTTCGACCATCGCCGTTCAATATTTCAGCTTTACATATAACATGTCGATACTCGACATTATCCTAAGTAGAGAAAGCTGGCCCACTCTAACAGGTAGTGGACCCTAGAATAGAAATGCACACTGCATTTCTAGGGTACTTATTTTAATTGGAAACTTTCTTCGACTGTACTATGATATATAATATTTGATAATTTACTAGCGATTTAGCGATATAGATTTAACGCGAGTGAAGCAACTAAATGTAGAGAAAAACTTGACAAATCGTATTATGCTAAGACTTTCCTCCAGAACCACTCTATCCATTGATGAAAACAGCATGAAAATTGGTGCAGTAGTTATGAATTTTTGCGAACAGACAGACAGACGCAGCGAAGGACTTGTTTTTATAATATGTTAGTGACTGATAGTACAGGCAACTGAAATGCTTTGTACTCGAATAGGTTTCTCTTGGTACGCGCCTGATCATTTGGTATAGCTAAAACGCTATTTAGAGCTTTGTGGTTCGTAATATTAGGAGGTTTTTTATAATAGTAAAAATAATAATAAAGTTTTTATTTATTGATGTAAATAATAAATATAAAAAAGTTATTTTTTTATGAATTTCTTTATAAATATTCTTCTTAAAATCTATATAATATGTATATTGCGCTGTTTTCAATTATTCGTATCTTGGAGTATTTAAATATATAATATACAATATACACATTATAAATATGTACGAGCATATCATGTAGATTGGAGACTTATTTATTTAATGTATAAGTACAGTTTCAATTAAATACATTTTCCCTGAAAGTCGCAGATGGTTCAAACCCGGACTTGACCTTAATTGAAACTGAAAAAAAGATATTTTCTTTTATTTAATGTTGATAACAATGATTTTAATTTTGAAAGTGTTTTTGTTTGTTTATCATACTCAAATGACGTAATGGAACGATGTATGTATCTATGGATGATTTTTATACGTCAATTCGTTCCCATTTGTTTGATTAGCTTTTTACGCAGTCTAGTAAATTTAGGTTTCATAACGCTAATTTTAGAGTTTATTCTTAGGCCAAGCTTACTTCTAATCTTATGCAACGAAGAGAGATTGTTCGTTACTTAACTATTTAAATCAAATATAGATTATACAATATTTACATACTTATTACTAGTGAACTGTCTATGTTTATGTATACAAACGCGCTAATCTAATAACTTGCAGCAAGTACCTAACAAGAATCTTTATAGCATATTTATTGAGGAAAGTATGGTAATAGGTTGTCATTACATCACTATACGATCTCTTGGAGCGAATAGTAGCTTTTGCCAGGAAAGCTCGTTTTAAAGATTGTGATTTAAAAATATTTTAAACAACTATGGGAATGGATGGAAACATTAGTCTTCTGTAGAAAATTATATAGAATTTAATACGTGACATTTAATTTTCATTACTAATCTTGTCTCACTTAAGCGTTACGTTCGTGATTGAATTTCACTCGCACGTATATGCGTGATGGTATTCATTTCTTTCATAATAATGTACTAGAATGGCTAAATTCCTATTTTAAAATCTTATATATTTAAACTGCACTTTGAGCCAATTCTTGAAGAATATTGTACCAACAGCAACACTTTGAATCAGGTTTTAAGATCAGATTTTGTTTTTACGAATGATTCACTCGGTTTCGTGGATTATGATATAAAAGTTAGTTGCGTTTTTAAACCTCGGGTTTTCCACCAACCAAATGTATAATTGACCTTAATTAAGATTCCTTCTCCCCACATAGATGCACAGTAGGTACCTAATACCTATTGTACCTAAAGTGCTTAATATTTTTACAAAAAATTGAATATGAATGAAATTATGAATATTCAAATATATAAGGTATATATACTTAATATTTTATATACGTGAACTAGTTACGTGAAATTAGTTAAAAATGAATTTACGTATTTGTTTTACTTAACATAACGTCCTCTTTTGTACATTTATCACGTTAGAAAATGCATTTAAGCATATGTACTTTTATCTCGGGAAAAGTAAAATCCTTTTTAAAAAAGAATATGTTTATTACACTTTTACTTTTAAAATAGAACAAGGGAAAAATCCGGTAAGTGTTATATGTTACGCGGTCCGATCCGAACTGACTTCGAACTCGACTATTAAAAGAGTCACAGGGACCAAAGATGCTTACTAAACACTTACTCAGCGTCAATCCCTGTAATATGGGGATGTAACAGTACGTACATTTACGATATGTATACAGGTACCTACATATTTTGTGAAGGACTCACCGGCTAAAAATACCTACTAAAAACAATTGAACGGTCCCTTTTTAATACGAGTACGTCGCAGGACCAACGGAAAAGTACCGAAGTACCGTAGGTCGTCTCCTAAGCGAGAAAGAACGCTTCACGCTAATGACACCAAAAATAATATGTTATTTTAATTTTTTAGGAAATAAATTAATATTTATCATATGTTAATACGCAAATATTCGGAAAGCATTCAAGGATATTGTATACATTTACACCAACAAAATATTGAGTTTGTTTTTTTAACACGTTTTTTCGAATAGGGAATTAGATATTATGTCTATTAAATCTAAGGTATTCTATTCCTCGTGACAATTGTACTCGTAGAACTTCTAATCTAAGCTCACGAATTAGCAAGGACTATCTATCTCATTTAAATATTGTAAATATCAAGTAAGAAAACCTTGTTAAAAACCGATCTGTCTTCTTCTTAGTCAGGCTCAATCAATCCAACATTGGCCTTGGCCAAGGTTGGAATTTGCAATTTTTCTTCCATTTAATCAATCGAGGACGCGACGGCTCGTATAAATTGTCATTGATAAAAACAAATAACCGGAACCAAGTAGTTCTAATAAGAAATCCTCTTTATCCTACATCGTGCGTTGCTACACTGCAGTTGGAAAGGCAAAAGTGGAATTGCGTAATATCTTGCGTAACAAGTGAAAGAGGTTCTTGCAGTGGTGCAGTCGGCATCGACGCGGAGAGACGTGCGCGAGCGCTTGTTCGAGTCGAGCTGTGAAATTGTGATGTGTGTTATATCGTATTATTTTGATCTCATTACTTATATTTCGTTACATATTAGCTTATATATTATATATGGTGAATAGAATGTAGGCCAGGAATAGCTTCGAAGTTTTATTTCATTATTTACGCTCTCTTCGATTTGTAACAGTTACAGTTATTTGTTTGCTATCCAATATTGTATGTTTTTTACTTAGTTCACTTTTTGAGAAGAGGATGTTGATTAAATAATATACGAAGTGCTTTGTACGTGATAATTTGTGATGCGTCTATCCAAATATAACCACATGCGAGTACATATAAAGTTATCAGTAACGATATCGGCTTCCTCGTGCGTAACTTTCATAGTTAAATTCTTAGCCACTGAGATACTAAATGGTGTAGTAAATATGTTTAATATCTAACTTATCTAAGTAGTTATAACCATCATACCTTAATCGATTTTATTGATTGTTTGTTGTCTTAATTCCAAGAAGCGTTGAATTATGTTTAATCGAAAAACAAACAATTACGAATAATAGTCATTAATCATATAATATAATAGCAATTATAAAAAGATGATGGTTCATAATAAACCTTTAGCTCTAAGGTGTCTATCAACTTTTGAAAATAAAATAAATATTCAGCAGATTGTGTGATAGGATTTAAACTAACGCATTTTCAACATGTTGCATGCTAAGAGAACGGTAATGTTTGAAATGATACATGCATATGTACGTACATTTTAACCGGTAAGAAGACTGAATGTAACTCTGAAAGGATGTATGTCAATGACCTAAGCAATTTCACTACATTTTTTATAAATAGCATTAAATTAAATAATACCATAGAACCTTTAATGCTTCTTTGCTTTGTACGTTTTGTTTATATAGTTTTTTTGATTATTATATAGATTTTTTCTTATTCGTTTTTACTTTTATTTAACATTATTTCAATCCCGTGACGTACCTAGTGGGTCTATTGCGCTCAAATGATGCGTATACGTAAGTCAAAAATGTCGATTGCGATACGCGATGATATAATTCTTGTTCAAATATTGATTATTCAATCATGGATTGAATATATAAGAAAAATTACAGCTTAATTCCACCGGTTTGTGGGTGCCAGTGTAGGTAAAGTACATATACGAGTGGTGGGCTGTTGTACATAACACAAGTAACGGTTCTCTGGTATTAAGGAGACCACACAGCTTTTGAAAAATATATCAAAAGGTGACTTACAGACTACAGTAACTACATCCTAAACACCGCTGCAGCACAGTGTAGTTAAACAAAATAATATCAAAAATTCAGATTATTTTCATACGTAATTTATGGTAATTTAACTGTTTTTGCCAACTTATTAACTTTTATTAATTGCGTTGTTGAACTTAATTATTTCATGCTATATGCATAATAAAGTATTTGATTTTAATTTTTTTTATCTTTTGTAGTACCCTTAGTTAATATAATATTAAATTAAAGATATATAATATTAAATTTATTAAATTAAAAATATATAATTAATGAATCCGCAACAAAAACCCAAAATTCTTCAAGGAAAAGTATGACTAACATTGACACCCATCCTTTGGTGTTTTATTGTACAGGAGGGACCGTTTCAAATTTCATAGTATATAGGTACGTGTGTTAATTAATATACGTACATGTCTTTTGTCTGTTGTGAATTGCTAAAAGATATATTTAAGCTTGGATAAAATTAAAATTAATGCATTGTTCACATAGTTATATATTATTTAAAAAGTAGACTGGACGAGAAAAATTATAATGTCTGTACTGACTAAGAGTTTACTGTTAAGAGTTCTACGTTAAAAATGAATTTCTCAGAAGGTACGATGAGTAAGACTGTTAATTTAATGCCTAAGAATATCCATTTCATTTGAACCTATTGCTGAACTTCAAAACAAGTTTGGAAGCCGATTCCGAGCACAATGCTTTTTGAACTTCGCGTTATTGAGTAGTTTTTTTAATATCATAATAGCTAGATTTCTTTATATTTTTTAAATGTTATATTTGCAAATAAATATTGAATAGGTACTGTTTATTTTATTTTATGAGTACATAAATATCAGTCATAGTAGCTTTAGACAGTATTAATGATTCATACAAATAACATTATTATAACAAGTAGGTATAATATATGTCATGTAATATTAGTTAAAGTGTATGCTGTGTAGCACACACAATTTATAAAGTTTTTGCATGTCCGTCTATTTGTTCCGGTTGATCTCCGAAACTGGGCTTAGCTGGTCTTTCACTAGTATAGCTGTTACAATTAAGAAAATTTTTGGGTACTTTTTTTAAAGAGTGAAACGAGTGTTGGCAGTACATACGGGTATATTATAAAGCTCTAAGCTTATGTTAATAAAGCCGATCGGCTTCGGCTTTACAGACGGTAAAAAAACTCTGTTTACCGAATTTACACTATAGTTATACCTTCTTAAGTATTATATTGTAGGGATATACTTAACAAGTGACTCACCCTCGCCTCGTTCGGGTTCGTCTTTAGGTCTAGCGTAAGCGTAGCCGCGGGTTCCGCTAGTAATACATATAGCCTATATTACTCGGTGGTATGTAGGTTTATAATGGCAAAAGAATTTTTTAAATCGGTCCAGTAGTTTTTGAGTTTATTCATTACATGCAAAAATACAAATCCTTCCTCTTTATGATATTATTATACCTTGTACTATATAGCATAGATAAACACAACTATACATACAGTCTGTCTATATACATACATATATACGAATATAAATATATGTAAATAACCCAAAAAGTATAAATTTTAATTAATTTTATCCCCATATTTAATTACTGTTTTTTTAAAAGTTAACTGCCAATTATCTTAATAATTCGAACCTTATAGTTATAAAATAATATTTTTATTGTAATGTAGCGATTTATGTTCCGTGTTATATTATGGACGTACTTTATTAATTTCTGAAATATGGTGGTTTAGAGCTTTACTGGCGCTCTTCGTGCGCTCTTCTATTCAACAGAAAGGGTATTTATCATAACTATACATATAATATAATACCAACTTATTCAAATCTGTTCATAAAATATTTTTTCCTTTTTTTCGATAGAAGCTAAACTTTATAGTGCGGGAAAGTTTTTCGTCTCAGAATAAGCAGCTATACTAGTCGTTAAGTCCCTAGAGACGAATTCTAGTGGAGCGCGGGCAAGTCCCTAGTTACAACATAGCATTTAATTTTTGCAATTCCGGTTGTAAATTAATAATCTTATTTTGGCCACTCTGTATGTTGTTTCTTACCAATCGTTATGTAAGTATGACTAAAGGTTGTTGTGCTATTGACACACATTGCTTACATAACAATATGTATACATTATCATTTCATATACCTATCTCAATATAATTGCGGTTTATTTATTAATTATCTGACTGACTGACATTCTATTAAATTGAGAATGTTGTATGTAGCATTAAATTATTATATATTTTTACTAAACGCTAGTTAATAAAGAAGCACCCTCGGACCTTAGAAAAACAGTCTAAAGAACCTCTACCCTATGCCTTACTATATGTTTAAGAGGATGAGTTGCTAGTTTTATATTAATATGTCTTTACGATTACTACTACAATGAAAATCTAAAAGGAAAGGTATTTTCTGACATAATAGAAACAGTGCCGCGCGCGAACGTGACTTGTATAAAGTATAGTCACGTTTTAATTTAAGAAATGCAAAGTTTTGTTCGGTAGACCGCTAAAATAAAAAGTTGAGACATTAACGAGGTACTATGCTTGTGTTATGGATACTAGATATTATTAAAAGTAAAAAGTTATACTTGTTTTGTTTTATATGGATAAACTTATAAGTCATATGAGTTGACCCATATAGCAAGCTATTATTTTACCAAATTCTGAAATTACATCAAAATCTGCATAGTGGCTTCTTATGACGCGGTCACAGACAGACAAACATTCAAAAAACTATAGCTTCGGATTTAGTATTGGTAATAATAACTATTTCAATAAGATTTTCCAAAAAATATTCAAATTAACAGATTCATCTAAATTATTAAAATTTTATTGTAACGTGTATATACTCGTATATTAGCTAAAAGAGGCGCCTACATCAAAATAATACGATTGTCTAAAAATACATAAAAGCTTAAAAACAAAAGATTACAAGAACTGATTATTAATCTTACATTCACTTTTAAAATCTTAATATTGGACCTTATTATTAAAATATATAAAAGTGTACACTGTGCCTCGAGCACAAATAATAGTGATGTGAAGATGTCAGTTTGTGTGTGGGATCTAATAGACTTAGTACCAATGCGATATCAGTGGATAGAGAGATTACGACACTGCGGCAAGACGCTACTACGAAGGCAGCGAAGGCTAATTCGGAGACTTAAAAAGGTAAACTTATATTATAATCGGACATTAATTTTAAAAAGAAATTAATTTGTAAGATTTCAAGAGCGTTATTATGTGCTAACTCAAAATTAATATCTTTATTCGAGATATACATCGTTTAGGGAAAAAATTCTCGAGAAGTAAAATGTAGGTAAATCTAGGTACTGCTTGCCAAATTTAAAGTTTGCAGCACAAAATATGAAGGACTTTTATGCAAACTTGCAAGAACCTTTAGACCTTCTTAATCTGCCCTGTCGGTGGCTTTCGATTTTTCGTGTTGAGTAAACAAAAAAAGTTTTTGAATTCGAACTAAACAATTATTTCTCTTTAAGTTTTCAATAAATATTTAAAAAGTGTAATACGAATTTCTAATAAACTTACGTCACCAAGTGGTCGTGACTTTGATTTTTAGAATATTTCTATTTGCCAAAATAAAGATTCAATTTATTCGTATACTTTTATTGTTAACCGCTTCAGAAGGTAACTAGGTATTTTTACTATCAAAAACATTTTCATAATTTAAATGAAATTCCCAAAGCGGGACATTATTATCAGAAGCGATAAGAAAAAGTCCTCGAATGGTGTAGGGTATTGAAAAGAACTGTTCCAATCCTCAATCCCTATTTATTTCCCTATTATAGATTAATTATACAAATTGTATTAACAACTTTTTACGAAATGCCCCGGGAACCCTGACACTGTGTCGAAAAAATTAAGTAATATACATATATTTGATGAACAATGCTTATTGTGACAGACTGTCTGAGGTCTCATTGTCTTGAACGATTTATTGCGTTTTATATATATACTGTCGATTTAGTTTGTAAAGAACTTCGGCAAGAGCAAGATCATCGAGAATTAAATTCGATTTAAGGTATATAATATTGTGTATTTTTGTGGGTGTTCTTGCAATTCTAGATCATGTAAGTACTGTCCTTGTTTCGAATAAGTGTTTTTATTTTAAATATTAAAAAAAATATTTTATTTGCGTAAAGATTAATCAATTTTAAAATATCAATAGTCTATTTTTTAACCTTGTGAAATGTTAAATGTTAAAGAAAGTTTGAAGAAATTATTTAATTACTATTTAATGCCGTTTGAAGTATGTACCTACCACTTTTATTAAGATACTTATTTATAAATTTCAACATGTTCGAACCCTTTGACTATATTTCATCAGAAATTATTACACTCCCATTTAAGTCTCAGAAAAGAAAATGTATATATATTATATGTAAGACAATTGTATATTATATGTATTTTATTCTGATAACCTTTAAGTTACATGTATAAACTACTGTAAACCCTAAAATTATACAATCTATTTCCGGTTTCTCATCCACCACTATTTAGAGGTTAAGTGATTATTTAAACACGAATATTTTCATTAGTGAAGTAATGCTATAAGAAGCTGTACTTAAATTCCTTAGATTTTTATGTCATCGATCAACAAAATATTTGAGGACCGTTTTTAATTTTGCTTTTTTATAACACGGGAACAGTCCGTTACTGTTTTGTACTCTTTACGTCACAGTGATACATCACTATCGGTCATTCGCTTATCGGAAAATCCTTATAATTCAGGTTAATCGAATAGTTTGCGTCAACAACGTCGATGATGTTCTGTCCGCTTCCGTTATGTCACATGACCTAGAAAGTAAATATTCACCGTCGCCATCCTTGCCAATATTGTTTCGGTTGTTGCGAAATACGTATGTGCAGGCCCGCCGCTAGCTGTGTCGTCGCCCGCGTGCAATACCGATTATGCCGCCCTACGACTACTTACTCTGAGTTTTGTCAAAAAATGGATATTTGGAGTAGTTTTCTCATTATGGTGGAAAAAAAACAACTTAACGAAGATAAAACATTTATTTTAAATAATTAAGCACTTATTATTTTTGTTTACAGAAATTTAACTCTTCTTGCCTTTACATTTGCGAAATCTTCTATCAACTTTCTTGTATCCAAACTGTCTAAAATTTCATGTTCAATCGAAACTATAGCTAAATAACTTAGTCTTTGCTGAAGCATTGTTGATCTAAAATAATTTTTGATAATTTTTAATTTTGAAAAGGATCTTTCACCAGATGCAACTGAAACTGGCAGTGTAAGTAATATTCTTAGCGCTATTGCTGTATTTGGAAATGTTGAAATTAAGTCATTGGTAAAAAGATACTGTAATAAAGTTTGTGGATCATTAGACTGGTTTTCTGCAAAATGCAACTTTAATGCAATGATTTCATTAAATAAATCAATACCGTCAATGTCTGATTCATTACTTGAATTATCTTTAAGTTTCAGATTTAAATCTTTACAATGTTTCATTAACTCATCATTGGAATAATTAAATAAGTTATTGCTAAAAAAGCCAAATACGTCGGTAAATGTTTTTAACTCGTCGAATCTATCCTTTAAAGAAGTTATTGTCTGATCTAGGATTCTAAAATAAAACTCTACTCTATATTTGATTTTGGGGTCTACTAAAACTTCATCACTGTGTTCATAGTGAAATTGTGTTGATTTTTTTCTTGGACGAATTGTATGTATTGGTGGGAAATCTGTTTCTACGTTGAGTTCGTGAGCCACTTTGGAAGCTTCTGCTAACACCGTTTCAAAGTGTTCAGCCGTGCGATATTCTGTGAACTTATCAATCAACTTATTTAACAAATTTATGCACATTTGAGTATTCATTGTGGGGCTCTGCATCATTTTGCTCAGAGCATTGATTTCGTTTAAAATATCGAACCAAATTATTACCGAGCAAATAAATCTATAATTTTGAATGCTTAAAGCAAGCGAATGAGATTTGTGAGATGTAGTACTATCCCATTCCGACGAATCACCACATATTTCCAGCAAAGCATCAAATATTTGTTCGAGGTTATACCGTAATGGTTTAACTGCATCGATTCTGCTGGACCATCGCGTGGCACTTAAAGCTTTTAATTTTAAATCTGGTAAATGTTTGCAAATTACCGACCACCTTTTTGTAGATGATGAAAAGAAAACGTAAATTTCTTGAATTATATTAAAGAAATTCACAGTTTCATACGTAACATTTGCTGCATCGTTCACAACCAAATTAAGACTATGCGCCGAGCATGGGACGTAAAATGCGCGGTTATTGATTTCCAAAATTTTTTTTTGTAGTCCATTGTGTTTTCCACGCATATTAGAACCATTGTCATAACCTTGACCACGTAAGTTTTGAATGTTGAGATTTAATTGTGAAAATAAATCCAAAACAAAATTTAATAGACCTTCACCCGTGGAGCTGGTGATCGGACAGAAACCAATGAAATTTTCACATATCTCAACATTTTTTGTTTCATTATTTAAAATAACATACCTAAGTACAACTGTAATTTGCTCTGTATGACTTACATCTGGTGTGCAATCCAAGATAATGGAGAAATATTTTGATTTTTTAACTTTGTTCAATATATAATTTTTTATGGTCGTGCCGAGCAACTCAATTATTTCATTCTGAATTTGATCTCCTAAATAATGAGCCATACGACTTGAATCTGATTTCGAGGACTGAATTCTATGAATATGTTCCCGCATGACTGAATCAAAGGATGCTATCATTTCGATTGCTTTTAAAAAATTACCATTATTATGTTCATATAATATTTTTGAGGACCCTCGGAAAGCCAGACACTGATGAGATAAAAACTTGATTACGCCTATGATTCTTTCTAATACATCACACCATTGTTTTTTTTCCGATTCTAATAGTCTCAGCTGCATTTGATTTACAGTAGTTTTATTTTTTAACATATTATTCAATTGTACCCAATATTTCACATTTTCACTGTGGGTAACACTTGTTTCATGTCTTTTCAATGTTAATGATAAATGTTGCCAATCAGAAAAACCGTTTAAAGCAGACAAACTACTAACAGATTTACCAAATATTTTGCAACAAAAACAATACACTGAATCTTTTGAAATAGAGTAAACAAGCCATTCTCTGTTAATTTTTTCTCCATTGGGAAGATTTCTATAATAATAATTGTCTGTAAATTTTCTTCCGTGGTCATTTATAGGAAAGTTGCAGTTGGACGCCTGTACAGGACCACGATTAACCAAAATATTTATAAGATCATTAGTCATACTGACAGGCCACAAACCGGGATCATCACCACAATCTAAATTGCTACATATTACTGATGACGATAAACTGCTTACAGGTTCTTCAGTAGTACCTTGTAATGTTTGACTTGACGCTCCTTCCGAAGAACATATATCTTTTTCTTCAGTTACGTCCATAGCTTCTTGATTTAAGGTTGTGCTTGTTAGAGCTACCTCAATATCTTCTCGGCATTCCGTTTCCTTATTTTCTGGCTTGCCTAAAAATTTTAGTAAAGAACCCGCCATTTTTTCTTTGTGTAAATCTTTTTCACGTTTTTGCTGTCGAAATTGCGCTCCCGAAAGTTTTTTCCTTTTCTGCGGTTCCTGAAATTATTTGTAAATGTTAGGTATCTTTTTAATTTTTTCTTTTTTGATACAATACTATACCGGAAAAGTTCAGACAAATATGATTCGAACCCACGTAACATTTTTTACAATAAGTTCATTTCAATCATAACATAACCTATTCATTAATTTTCAAAATTAATATTAAAGACGAATTTTATATACTAAAACGTATATTATTCAATAATTAAAAACCCTTATTTATTGTTCCTTGAACAGTAATTATTGTGATAAATCTATAAATAAATGTAGGTTAGTACTTACCATAATTACGATTCCTTTGCACTTCGGTTTTATACTGACGGATGATTGAATTATAATTACAGTAGACAAGTTTAAATATCAATAATTAAACCAAAATCCACTTCAAAAGAACTATTAACAAAATAATTGCAATTCAATGTGCCATCGTTACTATTTATCTAACATAGCACTGTTCTAATGCGTAGAAGTATCTAGGTACCTAACCTACCAATTGACAAGGAAGCGCAAAGGGGATTCCCCTAACTTCGCCAGTCCTGTTTTTCATAGAATGACAGACAACGTTTGGTAATGCATCTTATTTTTAACGGATGCCAATAGATGGCGGTTTTAACGTCATTCAATTATTAAAAATAGCTCCCCTAGTAATTAAAATAAGAGAATATATAAAAAACAATAGAATTTTTTACCTCATAAATTTTTTTATGTTTCCTGTGTGATTGCTCCGCCACCTTGTAATCTTTTGCACTCAATTATGATTATGAAAAATTACAAAAAGTTATAAAATGCTTATTTGTCGCGCGACTCGCGCGCCGACTAGCCGGTGACCGGCTAGACCGCTGCGGACTAGGCGCCCCAAGTTGGTATCCTATGCGCGCCCTCTAAGTAGGAGTCGACCGGCCAGGGGTACAATGACTAGAATTAAGTATGAGTCGCTCGATTTGCCGCCCCCTGGGCGTGCCGCCCGTGTGCGGTGCACGCTTTGCACGCCCGCTTACGGCGGCCCTGCGTATGTGCTATCTGATAGTGTTTTTTTTTTAGTAAGTATATTTTTAAAATAGTAATATTATTATTGTTAACTACTAGATATAGCGCGAGCGAAGCCACGAGTTCCGCTAGTAATAAATATAGCCTACGTTACTGTCTAATGGCAAAGCAATCTTTGAAATTGATCTAGCACTTTATAATATTAGTATAGATTTGTCGATTTGACTGCACGATTGTTATTATTAGTAGTATTTAGTACATTCTCATTCGGGCAGTTGAGCTACACGTACGTCGTTTTCTGAGAATCTCAGGGATTGTAAACCTTTTTCTCACCTCACGCAGTGATATTAATATTTGCACTGGTCAGTATGCGCAAATGTGCAATTTGTAACAATGAATTCTCCGACGGAGTTCAATGCTCCGCGTGTGGAAAACAGTTGGACTTTAGCTGTGCGGGTGTAACCGAGGCTGGCTGGAGGAGACTGGGCACGGACCGCAGATCAGTATGGAGATGTCCGCCCTGCAAAACTGCTAGTTCGGCTCCTCTCAGTCCTATTGAACCAGATTCATCAGCCACTATTCTGAAGGAGATTCGGGAGATCAGGCTACAGATGGCGGAATTTCATGAGATCAAGGCCAAATTGGATTGTCTTCCGAACTTGTTGGAAGAAGTTAAATCCATGAAAGCGGACATTGCCGACTTAAAAAAGTCGTGTAACTTCTCGGCTGAATTAATAGACGATCTAAAAGTGAAGTCTGCTGATACAAACAAAAAAGTTGTCGATTTGGAGGGTAAGTTGTTTGCTGCTGAAGATAAAATTAATAATCTAAATTCTCAGCTGTCAAATTTTGAGCAAAGATCACGACTAAATAATGTGGAAATTAAGGGCGTGCCATCAAAGAAAGATGAAAATTTATTCCAAATCGCTGAAGCCATCGGTAGGGAAATTGGATATAGCTTTCCAAAAACACAGATAAATTATATCTCAAGAGTGCCTACGTACAACTCAAAGGAGAAGGCAATAGTGATATGTTTTTTAAATCGTTACATCAAGGAGGATTTTATATCGGCAGCGCGAAATCATAAACTGTTGAAAGCCGAAGACTTGGGTTTTCACGGGTCACAGCAACGCGTTTTTGTGAACGATCATTTGAATTCTGAGTCCAAACAATTGTTAAATAAGGTCAAACAAATTGCAAGAGAGAAGAACTATGCTTACGTTTGGGTTAAGTTTGGCAAAATTCATGTTAGAAAAAACGATAACTCTGGAGTGTTTATAGTTAATAAGTTAAGTGATTTAAACAAGTTTGTATAGCCTGTTACACTTTACCCGATTCATTGCTTATAATGTTCGTGGGATTTAATTTTTTCTTTATGATTGGCTTTGATATTTTTGCTTTTAAACTCTTCCGTAGTCTTAAAATTATTAATTTAACTAAGTTTTATAAAATGTTTGTAACGCCTGGATTGCCACTTCCACCTGAATCGCTTCGCTATTATTTACCTTGCGGTTCTATTCAACTACGCACAGCAATCAACAAAATTGCATTGCTCTCGCTCTGTCTGCATAGGATTGCATTGCAAGCGTTGTCTAATAGCTTATTCCTTCCTCGTTGCACCCGTACGATTAGTTCTCATTCTTATTTACACATTCTGTCGCGCGCTTCACTCGTTCGCAGTCCTTTCGATGTTTCGATAATATTATTAATTAATTTTAGCTATAATTTAATATTACTCTGGGTTATTAATTTCGATTATTATTTTTTACTTTGTTATCATTTTAAAATTAATTTTAAACATATCAATGGATTCTTATAGTGGAATTTCTGTATGTAAATATAATGTGAACATATACTATCAGAATGTCAGGGGACTGCGATCTAAGACTTCAATTTTTTATCGAAATGTATGCCTTAACTCGTATGACGTAATTATTTTAACGGAGACATGGTTATTGGATGGTGTGTGTGACTCGGAATTGTTTGATGGTAGATATATTGTTTGGAGGCGAGATAGGAATTACGACTTCACTAAGCAAAGTCGCGGTGGCGGTGTGTTAATTGCCGTAAAGAAGAATTTTCATGTTACCTCGCAATTCCAGTATAATTCTACCGCAGAGGACATGTGGTTATCATTACTAATTAAATGTAATACTAGTAATAGGTCGGTAAAACTAAATTTATGCGTCATTTATCTGTGTCAACAGAAAATGGGTCTGACTTTCTCAGATCAACTACAGAATCATTTGAGTATGCTCGGTAGATCTCTATTGAATCGACCTAATGACATTTTTTTGATCGTCGGAGATTATAATTTGAGCGGTATAACTTGGGTATATAACAATGACGGTTCATTTGCGGCGAGCAATGTTACTAGTCCTGATGAACACGTATTAATTGATGAACTTTGTACATTCGACTTAAGCCAGTTTAATGGTGTTTTAAACAGTCACGGTAAAATTTTAGACCTAGTATTATCTAATACCACCGTAGAAGTTAATGAATGTTTTGATTCATTAGTTCCTCTTGATCCGCATCATAAAGCCCTTATTATTAATTTAAAATCCCATCATAATATATCCTTAAAGCCAGAAACAAGATTCAAACGCATTTTTCATAAGGGGAATTATGAATTAATAAATCGTCAAATAAATACTATTGATTGGTATGAAGAATTTTTGAACAGAGATATTGAATCCGCTGTCGGCATTTTTTACTCACTCATAAACAAAATAATAGATTCATATATACCCTCTAAAATTTGTCGCGAAAATAAATATCCTGTGTGGTATTCGCCGTCCTTAATAAAATGTATAAAAGAAAAGTTTAAGTATTATAAAAAGTTTAAAAACTATGCTAATCATTCAGACTTTCTCACTTATAAACTACTTAAAAAAAGAGTCAATCACCTTGAATCCGAGTGCTATCTTAATTATATATCATGTGTCGAAAAATCAATTAAAGATAACCCTAGATATTTTTGGACGTTTGTTAAATCACGATATAAATCATATAACATGCCGAATACCATGAAATGCGGTAGCACTGTTGCAACGGATGGGACTGCTATTGCTAATCTTTTTTCAGAGTTTTTTTATTCGACGTTCATTCAACCCTCTTCCTCATCGGGGTATACAAATCAGACCCTAGACAGTAATACCCCCGCTTTAACTAACGTCTCCAGTATTTATATTAATGTAAATGAAGTTTCTAAGCTACTCTTGTCATTGGACATTAATAAGTCAGCTGGTCCCGACTATTTGCCTCCTATTTTCTTTGTTAAATGCGCCGGATCTATCTCTAAACCTATTCATTTATTATTTGTTAAATCTATGTCAGAGAATAATATTCCATCCATATGGAAGTCAGCCTTTATAACACCAATATATAAAAAAGGATCAAAATCCGATGTTTCAAATTATAGACCTGTTTCTAAATTATGTGTCATAGCTAAAGTATTCGAAAAAATAGTTTATAAACAATTATATTCTTCACTTAAAAACTCTTTTTCCGATTGTCAACATGGTTTTCTGAAAGAACGGTCAACTGTATCTAATCTTATCTTATTAAATGAATTTATTATCAGTGGTATGAGGAGGGGAGGGCAAGTAGACGTTATTTATACCGACTACAGCAAATGTTTTGACAGAATACATCATCCTACTCTAATTCGTAAGCTCGAAAATATTGGAATTAATGGTGATTTACTTAGATGGTTTGAGTCTTATATTTCTAATAGATCCCAGGCTGTAGTTATCAATAACTATATATCTAGTTGGGTCGTTGTTCCTAGTGGTGTACCCCAGGGTTCCCTCTTAGGTCCTCTGCTGTTTTTGATCTTTGTAAATGATATTGAATCATGCTTCCGACACTCTAAGTTGCTATGTTTTGCTGACGATATGAAAATTTTCAAGACCATCTCATCCAGATCCGATGTACTTGAACTTCAGTCGGATTTAATACGTCTGAGCACCTATTGTGAATTAAATAAATTAGACCTTAACCCATCCAAGTGTTCCTTCGTATCATTCTGTCGTCAGTCAGCCCGCATTCCATCAGAATATCGACTAAAGGGTCAAAACTTGCAGAGACTTGTGAGGGTGCGTGATCTTGGGGTGATTCACGATTCGAGGCTTTTCTTCGATGAGCACATCGATGAAATTATTAAGAAAGCCTCTAAAGCACTTGGATTCATCATGCGAACCTCAGAAAATTTTAAAGACATAAAAACTATTAAGATTTTATACTGCACGTTTGTTAGAAGTATCTTAGAGTATGGATCCGAGATTTGGAATCCCCGCTATAAAAAGTACACAAACAGAATCGAGCAGCTACAAATGAAATTTGTAAAATTTTTGTGTTATCGTCTAAAGCTACCTTATTCTTCTAATATTTACCCGAATCAATGCGCACGATTCCATTTGCTTCCTTTATACAAGCGGCGTGAAATTGCTGACATTGTTTTTTTAATAAAGCTAATTACTAATAAAATTAACTCTCCGGAACTACTCTCTAAAATTAATTTCATTGTACCATCGAAATCAGTACGGCATTATACACCTATTCAACTCCCTCTGGTGTCCACAAATTACTGCCAAAATGCTTTCCTGTGGCGCGCGAGTAGGGGCGTAAATAATCTGTGTAGACTGAGCGATTTTGATGTATTCAGTTCGGGTGTGGTGGTGGCGAGGCGAATATTAAACCAGAATTTCTTCGCATTATATTGTTGATAAATATAATAATTAATATGTATTGTATAAAAAAGGTTGCGTAACATCTTGACGTGCAATCACTCTGTCCGCATGATATGTTTATTTATATACTGGTTCTTAAACGTGAAAACCTATCATTAGCCAAATGTTGTTCAGTTCAATTGCTATGTATTGTTATTTGTGCTGTTGGTTTTCCGAATATTAAATAAATAAATAAATAAATAAATAAATAGTAGTTCTCTTGAACTACGATGAACAACTATAAAGCTGTTGTTTTCCATCTATCTCGAGTCGTTTCAGACAGAAATCCTATCAGAATGTAGTAATAAATAAATCTAGTAACATCTGTGAGTGCATTTACTTGTACACTGTGATATCTTTTTCTTAAACGCATTTATAAATTATTCTTAGTCGTTTATATTCACAAAAAGCTTTGTCGTTAAAGCAACTACGCTGCTTTTTAAGGTCCAATCTTACATAGACATGTTTTCCTAATAATACTATAAATACGAAAGATTTTGGTGTAGATGCCTAAACGATTTACAAAAAAATATTTAAGTGTATGGCGAAATAACACCATAGGAAGCCTCCGAGAAAAGCAAAGGTCAACCGCTTACTTCTATATTAAAATTACGATTTTTTTTTCTCTGAATTCAACGGTTTATAAAAATAGGAAAGGTTTCCTACACAAATATATATTTTTTGAGTCTTGAACAGGGAAACCAGACAAGGTCGGTTATTCGTAAGCAAATTGTCTCGAGAAGCCGCTAACAAGGCTAAACAGCATACATTATACAGTTATAAATCGAGGCTAAAAGATTAAACTTCCAAATGCTTCTGTAATATAGAAACGGAAATATTTGATTAGCGTCTATAATATAATGGTTTTTGTTCTACAAAGATACATATTAAGTATTATATTTTACTTGACGACTTTTTTCCTCGTATAAACGGTAAGTTTTTCAATTGTATTGTAATACTAGCTGACCCGTGCCCACGTCGTTGGGCATAAAGTGAGAGTGTTTAAATAATTTAAATTATTTTATTAATATTAAAAATTAAAAATTAAATTATCTATACTAATATTAAAAAAACTACTTTTTGTCACTTAAATATAAAAGTTAGACATACGCTGTCGTTGACTTTTTTGTAGGAATTTTTAAGCTCCACATCTTTTCTCTAGAACTCAAAAATATATCTTTCATAGTTAAGGCAGCGTTCGTAAAAAACGCTTTCATTCGACCGTTTTTTCTCCGATTCACTTTGCAAAACGGACTACCACGTAAAAGCCTTTTTATTTTTCGGTTTTTTATATAACCTATGACACTCAGCAATTATGTGGCTTTCTATTGGTGAAAGAATTTTTAAAATCGGTTCAGTAGATCCCGAGATTACCCCTTACAATTTAACAAATAAACAAACTTTACTTCTTTATAATATTAGTATAGATGTACGAGTAGATTCTCTAATTAGTTCAATATTATTTGCCTTAACACATTTTCCTTTCAAACTGTCGAGCAAGTAGATCTATTGTCTTAAATTCTGATAATTCAATTCAATTCTCTTGTTGATGGCTTCAAAGCGTGCCAGTTGAGAACATATTATTTCGCCAATGTCACGTACAATGGAGAAGACACAAAGGAGATTGGTCGGTAACATAGAGTCAATAAGTTTATTTAAATTATGATAGTATAAGGGAAGTAAATCCTTATTAAACCTACAACAAAAGACAGCACAGTTATATTTTCAATGACTAGTAAATTATAAGTTTTTTATAGTATAAAACAATATATTTATATTTAAAATTTAATTGTCTGTTTGTAATTAACAGAGTTTTTCTAAATGCATATGTTATTATACGGTAGTTCAAATTTACCATATTTTTTAACATTGTTGTTTACCTGTCTGTATTCCTGCTAATCTCTGAAACGGCTTGACAGATTTTTCACTTTCACTGACATATGTTATAGAGGAGTATATTTTAAATTAAAAAAAAGTAATTAAGGTTCCGCTAAAAAAACTTATAAACGGAAGAACCAGAGCGAAGCAATGGTAAGTCGCTACTCGCTAGTTAAAAATGTTATAGTTGTATGAACCGAGTAAGCACAGCGGCTTTATTTTTCCATATCATCATCATCATCATCAGCCCTTTTTAACGTCCCACTGCTGGGCACGGGCCTCCCTCAGTACGAGGGGGATCAGGCCATAGTCCACCGCGCTGGCCTAGTGCGAGTTGGCGGACTTCACATGCCTTTCGAAAACTTGTTAGGTTTTCTCAGACATGCAGGTTTCCTGACGATGTTTTCCTTCACCGTAAGACAAGTGGTAATCATGATAGAAATGATTCGCACATGAAAATATCAGAGATGCGAGACCCGGATTTGAACCCGCATCACTCGGTTATCCAAGCGACGCGTTACCGCTGGGCTACCTACCACTGTCTGTCCATATAACCACTATAAATTAAATAATTCTGGTTTTACTCATGGGAATCTCCCACAGCTTAACGACCACATAACCGCAAAAATAAAGACCAAGATATTAATTATTTATCGGAATATTTCGTTATCATCGTCATCTGCGTCATTTGCGGTTTAATAATACGGTATTAATTTTAAAGTAGGTAGGATTAAAATGTTGGTCTATTAAAGTATGTATATATTTGATGATAGGTTATTGTTGGTCTACCAGTTCTAACATGTTAGATTGCTGTGTAGCAAGCATTGCGCCATTTGGCACTTGCCAAACTGCCGTTATTACCGATACTTGGATTTCACTTTTACACGTATGACTTGTCATCTGACTTGCTTCATACATTACACTCTTTTGTTGAATGGGTTTTAAAATAATATTATTTTGAAATACTGTACAATTGATTTATTGAAGCAAAACTTATATATATTAGGTTAGTACCTACTTGTTCGTTGTTATCACTGGTGTCATCCTTATGAATATGCAAATTCGCATTTTTAACATTCGCAAATTTATTTTACTTTAAAACTCAATTACTTACAATTTAGTTTATTTCTTTGTTATGTACACTTTACACCTTTAATAGGTATATTATATTATTTATCGACTGGACAATGCTACGGAGTACGGGCGAATCGCAATTCCTTAATGGAAGGTTCTATACCACATACCTATATCACATTCTTCAATTCAAACATATTAATTAGATATTCTAATGATTAACTTCCGCTCAGGATCGTCCCTAATCCCTATGTTGGTTTTATCGGTTTATATAGATTCCATATTATGTTGATCTATCATCATTGAGCTATCATCGAAGAAAATTTCATTGGTTTTCTCTTGATGCGGCCACAAACAGGCAAAAATTAAAAAAAAAAGTGCGTGTATACAAAGTACACATGTCAGAAGTAAAACTTCTTTGGCAAACTAATTTTTAAATCTCGTTTATATTTATACTAAACTAGCCGTCCCCGCCCGCTTCGCTGGGCGAATTTTCAAAGGAAATAAATTAAATTTTATTCATTTTTATTTTTTTTATTCATATTTTTTTTTGCTTTTTTTGTTAATTTTTATTTTTTTTATTTATATTTTTTTTGCTTTTTTTGTTAATTTTTATTTTTTTTCTGAAATTTAAAATATTTTTCAAAGAAGAGTCAAATTCACTTAAAATAAAATTTATTGATATAATAAATTATTATTATTATTATTTTATTTTTTATGCACATTCACCTCTCTAATCTCTGCAAAGGAAAATTCACTTATATTATCGTATTCTTCAAAGCAACCAATCCCTTCATGGAATCTTCTGTCACTTAAAGTGATTCGGACTGTTGTGAAACATCCAATATAAGACTTTCTTGATTCTTTTGATAGTTAATGTCGAATTATTAATAAAAATGTGTAATTTACAATTTAATTATATATCAATATATTTTACAAATCATTACTTACCTAAAGTTTGAGCTTTTATCTCATGAGACCAGTTTTTAGAACCAAACACATAGTCAGCACACAAACATAAACTTTCAATACTACTCTGTCTGACATTTTTATTTCACTTCTCAACCGCTTATGAACTGACGTTTTATCATAAAATTAATTAGGTTATATAAAAACAAATGAAATTAATTAAATAAAAAAAAACAATTGACTTTAACCTTTTCTATTTAAACAGTAAAAAAATAATCATTTGGAGTCTGTAGAAGTTACAGTTTGGAAACATAAATTTAACATTCTCACACCCACCCCCGCTATCCCTATTGGAAATAGAATTTCGTAAAATCCTATTTGAGATGATTTCTGCATGACAAATAAAAGGTTACTACCGAATTTAAAGTCTATAGAGGTTACAGTTTGGAAATAGAAATTTCACATTTTAACACCCACTACCGCAATCTTTTTCGGCGGTGAGTTGTTGTAAAAAATAAAAATTTTCATTGTTAAACCACCCCCGCAACCCCCTGTGGGGTGAGCTACCGTAAAATTCGTTCATAGACTATTTCTACATCTCTTACAGAAGATTCTTACCAAATTTGGAATTTATAGGAGCTATAGTTTAAAAACGGGAATTGTTCATTGTTAACGCCCCCGCAATCCCCTTTGGGTGATGAATTTCTTAAAATCCGTTTTTAGTTGACCTCTACATAACGAAAGTAATATTCCTACCAAGTTTCACATTCACGTTCCCGAGATTTCGTGATGAGTAACTATAGAAATTGGAATACTTCGATTATCATCGAAATTTTTAACGTTTTAGCAGACTTTTTTAAAATTTTCTTACATATAAACATTCTCCTGACAATTCTGAAGACAACAAAAAAAAATTAACCCAATCGGTCCAGCCGTTCTCAAGTGATACTCGATCATAGATAGATACGGCATTTTATTTTTATCAAAAAATGAGAGTGGGTGTGCACTGTGCAGGGGTGCGTGGGAGTTGGTGGGTGGATGCGTGGAAGTTTGTAAGTAGATTCTTAGCTGAATGTAAAAGAACATTATCCGTTTAGTAAAAAAAGTTCCGTTGAAATCCATGAAACAAAAGAATCAAGAGAAAACGCTTGTCTTTTGTTTTTATTAGCGGGATAAATGTTCATAAAAGTAAAACAGCAATAAAAAAATGAAGGAACGTCAGAATTCGAAAAATAAATAGCCATAAACCATCTAGGAAAAATTTCGCATCGAATGGTGGTAGTTTCATGTCGATACGATCAGTGGTTTAGGCGTGATTGAGCCTCAAACGAACACCATTTTCATTATATATATATAGATAACCCCGTCTAAGCTCGTTGAGAGAGGGAAATGGCGCGAAGGTCACGCCCACGAGTTAGACAGAGTTAGAAATGTCACTGATTGAGATCTAACTAAGGCTAGCTCTTCCCCGTCTCTGAGCGCCTGGTACTATGGACTTATTTTTTCGTTTCATCGAGTTTGAAATCACAACGATTCTAAAGAAGTTTCACTTCAAAAACTAGATTTAGTGCTGTAAGTATTATACATATTCGACTCAGTTAGAACTTTATTATATGTATAGATAAATTGTAGATCTAATGATTTCGTGCTCAACTTTAATTATTGGCTACAACTTGTATAAAGTACTTGTATATATGCTACAATTAAAAATAGTACCTCTTTGTAAGTTAAACAAACTCAAGGACGGCATGTAAAACCCAGGAAAATATCATTATACAAACGAAAATAGCACTTGATACGTACGTAAGGTAACGTTTAATCAAACACTATAAACTGTTTTGAATGTTTGCGTTAGTTCATAAAGGTCACTAAACTTTAAGCAAATTATGTTCATTGGTATTTGTTGACTTAAAAAATAATGGATAAATAAAATTTATTACTTTTGTTAGGTATGATTAAAAGTAAAGTATTTTTATGCTTAATTTAATGATTTATATTGCAGTTATTATAAATAAACCTCAGATCAAAGAATTTAATGTAGTCTGTGAAATAAACCTACCAGATACGAACGATTTTTCTTACTATAAAGAATATACAAAAGAACTTTTTTTATTACTATAAAGAATATTATTTATCAATTAGTGTTATTGATTTAACTAATACATAGGTTATATAACATTTCCGTTATAAATTACTTTAAAAGTAGGTAAGAGATCTGTATGTAGTATATACTTATGACAAAAATAGTATCAACTATTATTATGTACTATTTTTAACATCATTTTAGCTGTATTTCTTTAGTCATAGATGTTTTTTAGTATTTGTGTTTAATATATTACGATAAATCATTATCGGTAATGACTGCTAAGAATAATTAAGATCTTTACGAGTAAATGGACTTTAGTATTCAATAGTCGTAGTAATTGACCCCATGGGGTCAAGGTTCTGTTAGCAGGTCATGCGTCGCCACCGGAAGGTGATATCTTTTTTAATAGGTACGCTTGTGTTGCAATTTGTTATACGATTTCATAGCATTTGCAAATTTTTTTACGAAACAGCCTGAAAATGTACGAATTTAATAAAGTTTTATAATAAATTTTAGTTATATAATATAATAATTTGCAAAAAATGATTTGATCATGATATTTCCTGAAATTTAGATTTATCTTTTCACATCTTGATATAACTGGTTTATGTTCCTTTAAATATTTTAAGATATTCTTTACCAAAGATGAATTATACATTTCTATATCATAGGTACCAGCATTAGCAGTCGATTTCTGTATGTTTACTAGCAATTCCCGCGGCTTCGCCCGCGTTTTAAGAGCTAGCTATTTGGATAGGGCCACATTCATCATCTAGCGGAATAAAAATTGCCTACGACTTATTCTCAGACCTACCAAATATACACAAAAACAAATATAAAATTCGGTCAAGCCGTTTTGGAGGAGTTCGATAACAAACACTGACACGAGATTTAGAGGATATATAAGATGTTGTCTTAGTATTTAGCATTCTCGTCATAATGATTTAAAGTGTCCTCATAATGGATACTTGTATATTTCTTCTACGAGTGCACTTTTTCGGTTGATACAAGCTACACGATTATAAAACAAAATTACTACTTATGAAGATAAGGTACATTTAATGTATTTAAAATAATAAGTTAACTAGCTATTCTTCGGAACTCTATATATATATATATATATATATATATATATATATATATATATATATATATATATATATATATATATATATATATATATATATATATATATATATATCACTGAGAAAAGATATTAGATATTATATACAATATGTACATATTATATAAACTAAAATTTAATTAACTATGTTCAATTTTAATTACACACTAGTCTTATAATAGAATCATTTTATTCCAGATGTACCTACACAGTTGGCGCTCTGACGAGTTGAGCATGTTGGTAGGTGCGAAGACGACAGGTGCAACGCCTTTGGTCATAGCGTGCAGGAATGGCCACTACGACGTCGCAGAATATCTAATAGAACGGTGTAAAGCTGATATTGAACAGCCTGGCTCAGGTGAGAAATATATTTCAGATTTAATCGACAAGAATATCAAAGTTTTATAAGTGTAACTAGCGACTCGCCCTCGCTTCGCTTGGGCTTTTTCCAAGATTTAGCACAGGCAAAGCCTCGGGATCCGCTAGTTACGCATATAAACCTTCCTCTTGAATCACTCTTATCTATCAAAAAAAAACCGCATCAAAATCCGTTGCGTAGTTTTAAAGATTAAGCGTACATAGGGATATAGGGACAGAGAAAGCGACTTTGTTTTATACTATGTAGTGATAGTGACTAGCGACAAGCCGGACCTGAACCTGCGACCACTGGTGCAACAAGTCACTTCAAATAAACGTGTCGTCGAAGAATGAAATGTTATCTAATTGAAATCAGCCCAGAGATTAAATCGTGAGAAATTCTTGTTCGTATTAGTATTTTTATGAGCTTTGTAAATTGAAATAGCCGAGCTGTGTACAATATTCTTGGCTCTAAAATTGGACATAAACAAACATTACTTTTATAAACTACGTACCTACTTATTGCACTGTAATATTGACGATGAACATTAATTATTTTGATGAAACGTTTGGCATAGTTGGTAGTGACCCTACTTTCTTGCGCCAGAGGTCGCAGGTTTGAGTCCCGCTGGGAGCATTCATTTGTTAAACTCGGATGTTTGTACTCCAGGCGTGGGTGTTAATATTTATAATATGTATGTATTTAAACTTATATATGTAGTATATCAACTATCTGGTATTCGTAACACAAGTTCCTTCGTAGCTTACCACGGAACTAGATGGCACTATGTGTAATAATGTCACAACATATTTTCGTCCCAACATATTTAATTATATTAGATTTTTAAGAATCGTCGGAAACCAAAGTTGAAAATAATAATTAAATTTCAGATCATCTTATTATTGTGCTTTCTGCACCATAATTTGTTTATGGCATAAAATGTGCATACTCGTCACGACCTACTCAATTCACTGATGACCATTTTTAATTTAACCAATAAATAAAATACGTGACATTGTATATTTATCTTTTCTCGTTAACCTTCAAGGTCGACTTCATTGATACATAGTACTTACTACTAGTACATAAATTCTTTAAATATCAGTTAAAGAATCTGTTTACGTATGTAGATTGTAAATGCATACTGATTAAGAACCCAATACAATTAATGGCGAACAAAAAATGTGTAGAGAGAAGTGTAATCTGATATGATCAAATCTACGATGTTGTGAGCAGAGCGTGAATAACCATTAATTAAAAAAGTTTTTATGACATATTAGCATTTCCCGCGGCTTCGCTCGCGTTCTAAAGGCCGGAAAGAAAATTCTTTCTGAGTCGCGCGGTATGGTGCCTTGCAGAACTAACGCCCGACCTTCCCGTTTCTGCAACATTTTTCATTTATGCTCCTCTCCCATTACTCGTAGCGTAATGTAATATAGCCTTCCTCGGCCTATAGCCTTCCTCGATAAACGGACTATCCATCGCAAAAAGATTTTTTTAATTCGGACCAGTAGTTCCTGATATTAGCGTGTTCAACCAAACAAACAAACTCTTCAACTTTATAATATTAGTATAGATTATATATTATGTAAATGTAAGGTGAAGAAAATGATACTTAAAGTTTTTTACAATGTAAACTTTGAATTGTTTCTGGTCTGTTTATCGCTATGGAGCTTAGTCATATAATTGTAAATATATTATTTAATAGCGACTCACGCTTGCTTCGCTCGGGTTCGTCTCTAGGTGCGTTTTAACAATTGGTACCTATGGAAAAGTTATAATTCAATTCAATTCAATTATATTTTGTCTTCGAGTCTGAAGAGTCGCGAAAAATACTCATCCAAACTTTCATCCTATCAAAAGACTGTGATGAAAATCGCCATAGGCCATAATACTGTCGCGGAATATAGTGCGAACTCGTCATAATAGCACGCTTGTACCATGCCTTACAACAGCGAATGTCAATTTCTAACTTTTGACAATTAGATAACAAGAACAGTTTATTACAAATTTTAATGTGACAGAAAGAGATAACGCATTTTCATGAACAATTTGGAAGTTACTAGAAACATTTTGAATTTTCGATACTAGAATGTTCTAAATTTACACATATAAAAAGGCCGGCAGTGTGTCGAGAGTTCAGTTGACGTTCGAAGTCGAGTGAAGATTGCGAAGAGATACGAAATAGTGGAAAGGTGAAGAAGAACATAGTGAATTATTAAAAGTGGTGGTTTATAGTGCTCAGAGACTAAATTAAACTAGTATTGTGTACAAACTGCGCGTGTGTATTAAGTGTAAATAAAAAACTTTAGTGCGAGAACGCTTTTAATTTCCGATCCCGAACCCGTAGAACGTAACAATTGGTGTCAGAAGTGGGATCGGAAATGCCGTTAGTACCGAGGCACGAGAAGGAAGGAGTCACTACACGCGCAATGGCAGAACAGCAAAGGGAAGATTCTGGCCCTAGCACATCGAGGGATGAGACCACGGCTCAACAGAGCACAACGCCAGACATGAACGCCCTTCTGCAACAAATGGCATTCATGATGCAAGAGCAGGCTCGCCGCCAGGAGGAACAGCTGCGCGCACTACAAGATGAACAGGCTCGCCGCCAAGAGGAACAGTTGCGCGCACTCCAAGAGGAGCAGGCTCGCCGCGAGGGAGAACGCGCACGCCACCAGGAGGAACAGCTGCGCGCACTACAAGATGAACAGGCTCGCCGCCAAGAGGAACAGCTGCGCGCACTCCAAGAGGAGCAGGCTCGCCGCCAAGAGGAACAGCTGCGCGCACTCCAAGAGGAGCAGGCTCGTCGCCAGGATGAACAGCTGCGCGCACTCGAAGAAAAGCAAGCCCGACGCCACGATGAACAGCTGCGCGCACTCCAAGAGGGCATTCACAAGGATGTCA
Source organism: Boloria selene (assembly GCA_905231865.2). Taxonomy (NCBI): domain Eukaryota; kingdom Metazoa; phylum Arthropoda; class Insecta; order Lepidoptera; family Nymphalidae; genus Boloria; species Boloria selene. The sequence goes on from HG993147.1 coordinate 10,125,983, forward strand.
TAGCCGCTCTTCAACAGAATACGGAAAGAGTGGAAGCCGTTGAAAGAGAAGTTGAGGAAATAAAGACGACACTCGTCACACACGGTGAAGCTTTAGAGGAGCACGATTCAAAACTCTCTAAAATGGAGAAGAGGATGGATCACTTGGAAACTCAGAAATTACCTCGTGGTGTCGACATTAGCTCATCATCAGCAAAGATCTTTAAAGTCCCTTACTTCGACGGCAAATCTTCTTGGGCCGCATTCAAGATCCAGTTTGAGACGATCAAGGAGACAAGTGGATGGACAGATGATGAAGCCCGATCTGCCCTTACCGTCGCACTTAGAGAAGAGGCTTTAAATGTATTGGAGGCGCTTTGTGCTAGCGACCCTGGCAGGAAGACCACATACAGTGAGCTACTTAACGCTTTGGAGTCGCGGTATGGTGATAGTCATCTAGAGCACGTGTACAGGGCTCAAATTAAAGACCGTACGCAACGAGCCAATGAAACCCTGCAGCAGTGGTCCATAGAGATTGAGAGGCTCGTACGGAAGGCATATCAATCCTCGCCATCTACCATAGAAACTATTCTTCTGCAGGCTTTTGTGGACGGGATTCGCGACTCGGAGGTACGCGCCGCTGTACGCCTAAGACACCATACGAGTCTCAAGGAAGCTGTAGCTCATGCTTTGGAGGTTGAAGCTGTGCGCCATGATACAAGAGCTTGGAAGGTGAGGGAAGTAGTTACTACGGAAGGATCATCCACTCGGAGACGTATTTTTAATCCTAGATGCTACGAGTGCGGCGAGCGGGGCCATCTCAGAAGTAACTGCCCTAAAATATCGAACGTTCGGAGACAGTCAGATGTGGCTGTGTCGACTTCTGAACAGCCACAGGAAAACTAATACCAGCCAGGGCTGCGGGGTGGGCGCTGGCCGGGGGATCTTCAACCCCACAAATAGAAGTAAAGCAGACAGTGGATGGAAACACCTTAGTAATACATGGCGCAATTAATGGAATTGTATGTAAACTGACGCTGGATACCGGAGCATCACGAACCATCATTAATAACCGAAAGCTGAAACACATTGCGGACAATAAGTTGCAAGACCGAAAGCATATCACTCTCATGACGGCCACCGGCCAGCGCGTACCTGTTTGGGGGGAAAGGAAAATTGCTATAAAAATTGGGGACAATATTTATTGGCATAAAGCAATAGTCGCAGATATCGTCGATGATTGCATCATTGGATTGGACTTTCTTCAAAATTACCAGTGTACGATTGACATGAAATATGGAGTTTTAAAATGCAGAAATAGAGAAGTACCGATAAGTGGTGGAGTTCAGGGGAAAGTTTGTTGCTTAAGAGACACCGCTCTTCCACCAAGATCACAGACTCTAGTACCTGTCGCTTTACCTCAGAACAAGTCAGGTAGTCAATGGTGCTGCGCTATCATAGAGAAGTATGAAGATGAGAGCTCGTGGATCCCAGCAAGAGTTGTAGTAGGTAAAACTTCGACATCCATGGTTCCAGTGCTGAACACCAGTGACGCTACGCAAACTATTCAGAGAGGGGAAGTTGTGGGGACTTGCGAAGAGATAGCCTGGTTAAGCAGATGCCAGCAGAATGAGAAGGTGCTTAACAAGGATAAAGAGCAAGCAATGAAACTTTTAGAAGACTGCAAAGAGCATTTCACAAGTTCACAGAAGACGAAAGCTGAAAATTTACTTTACGAATATTCAGATTTGTTCTCGAAACATGACGGCGATATTGGAAGAACCGGTTTGGTGAAGCACAAAATTAATACTGGTGACATAGCGCCTATTCGACAACGACCAAGACGAATTCCATGGGCTAGGGAGAAAGAGGTTGACGACATGATCCAAGACATGAGAAAGAATAACATCATCGAACAATCTACTAGTCCTTGGTGTTCTCCAGTAGTACTTGTAAGGAAGAAGGATGGATCTACAAGGTTTTGCATCGATTACCGCAGACTCAACGATGTAACCAAAAAGGACAGTTATCCCCTGCCTCGAATCGACGACACCTTGGACACTCTCAGTGGTATGAAATGGTTTTCAACTCTCGATTTGAAGAGTGGCTATTGGCAAGTAGACATGGACCCCGTGGATAAGGAGAAAACTGCGTTTTCAACTGGAAAAGGGTTGTGGCAGTTTAAGGTTATGCCGTTCGGGTTATGCAATGCACCAGCAACATTCGAGAGGTTGATGGAACGTGTACTCGCTGGATTACTAGGAGCAGCCTGCCTTGTTTACCTAGATGACATAATTATAGTGGGACGTGACTTCGAAGACCATCTTAAGAAACTCGAAGCAGTATTTGATAAACTAAGGGAAGCAAATTTAAAGTTAAGTCCAAAGAAGTGCTCATTCTTTCGGAGACAAGTGAATTACCTTGGACATGTAGTCTCGGAAAACGGAGTGGAAACGGACCCTAGCAAAATCACCGCTGTGAAAGATTGGCCGACCCCTAAAGACAAAACGCAAGTGAGAGCATTTCTGGGATTGTGCTCTTACTATAGAAGATTTGTAAAAGGCTTCTCTGACATCGCCAAACCACTTCATAAACTGACCGAAGAGAAGAGACCTTTCGTATGGGACAATAATTGTGAATCGGCCTTTCAAGAACTGAAGAAACATCTTTGCCAAACACCGGTCCTTGGGTATCCAGACACAAAGGGAGAGTTTATTGTCGACACTGATGCCAGCAATATCGGTATTGGAGGTGTATTGTCCCAGCGGAAGGGTGATCAGGAGGTGGTAATCGCATATTTCAGTAAGTCACTCTCTAAACCGGAAAAGAATTATTGCGTTACTCGAAGAGAGCTACTTGCTGTAGTGAAAACTTTACAACATTTTAAGAAATACTTGCTAGGACGCAAATTTTTGGTAAGAACCGATCACGCTGCCCTGAAATGGTTATTGGAATTCAAGGACCCCGAAGGACAGGTAGCACGATGGATTGAACAACTTCAAGAATTCCAGTTTGATATAGAACATCGAGGGGGTAAAAATCACAGCAACGCTGATGCTCTATCTAGAAGACCCTGTGAAGACGACTGCAAGCATTGTCAAAGACAAGAGGCGAAGGAATTAGAATCAATTAAAATTATTAGAACAGACTCGTTAGATGAACGTTGGAGTGATGAAGCCATGAAGAGAGCTCAAGAAGAAGACGGAGATATACGACCTATCATGGAATGGTTAAGTAGTGGTAGGCCAAAACCTAAGTGGACTGACATAGCACAGTACAGTACCGCTACGAAAAGTTTGTGGGCACAATGGGACAGTTTGTTGTTACACAACGGAGTATTGTGCCGCAAATGGGAGAGGACACGTGGAAATGATAGCCATCTCCAACTAGTGGTACCTAAAATAAAAGTATCCGAGGTACTTCGAGCCTACCATGATGGTTCTTCTGGTGGACACTTAGGGGTAAGGAGAACGTTAATCAAGATAAAGGAGCGATTTTACTGGCTGCATTGTCGAGATGATGTTGAGGACTGGTGTCGGAAATGCGTGCAATGTGCCTCTGTCAAAGGCCCGCAGACCAGAAGCCGAGGAGCAATGAAATTATACAACGTTGGGGCACCTTGGGAGAGAATCGCATTAGACGTAGCAGGACCATTCCCGATTACTAACTCCGGGAACCGATACATTTTAGTTGTGATGGACTATTTTACAAAATGGCCTGAGGCATTCGCCATTCCAAATCAAGAAGCAGTAACTATCGCAAATATTTTGGTAAAAGATGTATTTTGCAGATTCGGCGTTCCGTTAGAAATGCACAGTGATCAAGGAAGAAACTTTGAATCGCATATATTTCAGGAAGTATGTAAAATCATGGGAGTGCACAAGACTCGAACCACACCACATCATCCGCAGTCAGATGGAATGGTTGAAAGGTTTAACCAGACTTTGGAACGCCATCTAGCTAAGGTTGTGGATAAACATCAAAAGGATTGGGACGAGTTTTTATCACTGTTCCTGCTATCTTACCGGACTGCTGTACACGAAAGCATTACCATAACACCTGCTTTTGCAAATTTCGGAAGAGAATTACGGCTACCAGCGGATCTATTAAGTGGTTGCCCACCGGATACTCCCAGTTGCATCACCGAATATGCCAGCGAACTAAGAGCGAAAATGACTAGTGTTTATGAGCAGATACGAGATGCAGGGCTACAAGCAAGTGAACGCATGAAAACTCGTTATGACCGGAAGGCGACAGGAACGAACTTCGAGGAAGGCTCATTGGTATGGCTGCATAACCCGGTGAGACGAAAGGGTAAATCGCCAAAGCTACAACCCAGTTGGGAGGGGCCTTACAAGGTTATAACGAAAATTAACGACGTCACTTTCCGAATTCAACGTACATCTAGAAGCCCGGCTAAAATCGTGCATGTGGACCGATTAGCCAAATATCACGGCAACAACGATGCTCGAGACGAGCATGTCTTAGGAGGGGGTAGTGTCGCGGAATATAGTGCGAACTCGTCATAATAGCACGCTTGTACCATGCCTTACAACAGCGAATGTCAATTTCTAACTTTTGACAATTAGATAACAAGAACAGTTTATTACAAATTTTAATGTGACAGAAAGAGATAACGCATTTTCATGAACAATTTGGAAGTTACTAGAAACATTTTGAATTTTCGATACTAGAATGTTCTAAATTTACACATATAAAAAGGCCGGCAGTGTGTCGAGAGTTCAGTTGACGTTCGAAGTCGAGTGAAGATTGCGAAGAGATACGAAATAGTGGAAAGGTGAAGAAGAACATAGTGAATTATTAAAAGTGGTGGTTTATAGTGCTCAGAGACTAAATTAAACTAGTATTGTGTACAAACTGCGCGTGTGTATTAAGTGTAAATAAAAAACTTTAGTGCGAGAACGCTTTTAATTTCCGATCCCGAACCCGTAGAACGTAACAATACATTAAAAAAAGTTTAAAGAAAATTGTAGTTTTTACTATTTTCCTCGCAAATTTTCCGTTTTTTTTTCACTCACACAATTAGCGAATCATTTTTATTTAAATATAGTTGGCACCTTAAATTTCGATTGTTACAGAGATAAATGAGAACAACTCAAAAGACATATCTATGTACATATTATATAGAAGGAAAAAGCCGAAAATTTTAAATTATGATTTAATAAAGCTTGGTTTAACGACTCATGTACAGTGATTTCGAAGACTATAATGTGTGTGCTATATAAAAATGAATTTAACTTGTAAAGAACTTGGTTTAGGTATTTATTCATTGAATATTATATCACCGTATACATGTATAGTATATAGTAGGAACATATTATTCTGTAGAGACTTTCAGCGAAGTTGGCAAATGTATAAGTATTTTATTGAAGATTGTAAACGTTATTGATCTTTACGTAGGGTATCTTTACGTCCGTATTGACTTTTCTATTGCGTCAACAGCTTGGCTCACTGCCATTTTACCTAGCGTTTTAAATGTTTTACCTTTGCGCGTAATAACATATTTTATGCCTATAGTATTGTAATAACACTAGCTCCTCCCTAGGTTCGCGCGGGCGTAGCCGCGGGTTCCGCTTGTGTAATAGCCTACCCTAGATAAACGGACTATCCAACACAATAAAAAAAAATAATTCGTACCAGTAGTTTTTGAGATTAGCGCGTTCAACCAAACAAACAAATAAACAAACTCATCAGTTTTTAACCGACTTCAAAAAAAATTCAAAAAAGGAGGAGGTTATATGTTCCGTTGTATGTATTTTTTTTTTTTTTTATGTATGTTCACCGATTACTCCGCCGTCTGTGGGCCGATTTCAAAAATTTTTCTTTTGATTGGTAGGGTATAGTTCCGAGGTGGTCCCATTGTCACCAAGTCAGGATCTGATGATGGGATCCCAGGGAAATCGAAGGCAACTCTCAAAATTTACAGGCACCTATTATGTTTTTGATATATTTTCTAAACCCGATAAAGCTTTTACGTATGAAAATCATCATCTCATGTGGATGAGCTGATGATGGAAGGTAAAATTCCTCAACAGTTGTTTTTTATGTGTTTTCACCGATTTCTCCGTGAATTGTGGGCCGATTTTAAAAATTTCTTTTTTGTTCGGTAGGGTATACATTCAAGATGTTCTCATTGTCACCAAGTCAGCATCTGATGATGGGATCCTAGAGAAATCGAGGGCAACCCTTAAATTTTATCGGCACTGATTACCTTTTTCATATATTTTCTAAAGCTGTTCAAGAATTTGTGATGATGTAAGGGATATATCCTCAACGGTTAGGAGTTGAAAGAAAATTCTTTTAATATTATACGTAGTTATGAACTGATAGTCGTATTCCTTCAGGATATTAGGTGGATTGATAATAGAAGGTAAATCTTATTAACGTCTACGAGTTACGTGGAAAAATAGACGTGGACAAATCTCGATTGACTATTGTCGTTCATTTCAAAACTTCGCTGACTTATTGGAGCAGTAGTTTAGTTAGCCTTCCAATATCTTATTTAAACATAATAATTTCCACAAAAAAATTTAAAATAAATTATTTTTTAACAAAAATGAAAACCGACTTCAAAACGCTACAAATCGAAACTAAAAAGAAAAAAAAAATAATTTTAATTACTTAGTTATTGTTGGAGTCGGTGCCAGCCAAAGCAAAATAATCTTAATACAATTTAATTAATGTATCAATTTGTAAATATAATCAAAATATCCGTTCGAAAGGTTATTGCAAAGGCAGGATAAAACTGTCCTTCTTGGCTGGCACCGACTCCAACAATAACTAAGTAATTAAAATTATTTTTTTTTCTTTTTAGTTTCGATTTTATAATATTAGTATAGATAATTTAACAAGTCACTCTAGATCCCCAACGAATTCATGATTAAGTAATATTTACTTAATCTTTTAAGGGAGACGCTTTTTATAGCTAATATTTCTAATATACAAATATTATTTTTAATCACGATAGCTTTTAAAATATTGTGATAAAATAAAGCTTTGTTTGATGTATTTGGCTATAGTAATATAATAATAACCTTGAGTTTTTCTTAAGTCATCGTTATATTAGGACAAGACTTTATGCCATTATTTCATTATCACGATAATAGGCGTTTATTTTGTAACGACATTTACGAGTTCCAGTGGCGCTCTATTTGATACTGGAAAGCTTTACAATGCAATACGCGTAACGCCTTTCTAAATGAAATCCTTTACTTCCCTCGCGAATTTTATTGATTCTTTATTAATATTACAAACTCATGTAATAACGTAATAATAAACAATCATAAAGCAGTAATTATAATTAATCAGTAATTTTAATATATTAATTTAGATTCGCTTCGCTTAGACATAATATGTACCTATGGACAATATTCTAATTAGCGTAAATTAACAGCAAGTTATGTTATAGGTACTTGTTAAATAACTTATTTCCAAATTTTAAAGCCTTTGTTATTATAGTAATGAGTGTTAATTCTCTTCAATGAGGTCTTAAGTTAAGAAAATAGTACTTATGTTTATAGTATTTTACTTTAAACTTACTTAATATGTTATTTCTTTTGAACTGTTATGTTTTACATGAAGATTTTTATTCTATCACTTTAATATTTATATTATACCTAAATAATAACTACTACAAATGTTTAGGCGTGTGTTTATCCTTACTTAATCATACACTAACGACTCAACCAATTTGAGGGAAGTTCGAAACTATTGACAAGATAATTGAATTGAAATATTGCCTTGAAGGATGTACCGCTCGATTGACGATGTTGGCTGAAACAACTTGATTAAACATTCGAATTCACATTCATTTATCAACTCATTATAGTAGTAGAATAATTCATAATTTTTAAATCTATAGATACTAATATTATAAAGCTGAAGAGTTTGTTTGTTTGGTTGAACGCGCGCGCCAATCTCAGGAACTACTGGCCCGAATTGAAAAATTCAATAGGAGCGGAGTATTAATGAAAAATGTTGAAAAAACGGGAGATAAATATTTCTTTTTCCTTTGATTTTCAGCCTTTAGAACGCAAGCGGAGCCGCGGGAAAGGCTAGTTATAAATAAATCTCTTTTTTGTACTTTTTCCGACTGTTGTAAGTCTCTCCTTTGGCTAAGATTGCTTTACCCTTTAAAGCATTCAAAAGGTCACCTTTGGAACTAAAATTGAAAATAAATCCGCGAAAAATCGGAAAACAGTTCAAAATTGTCTAATATTTGCGTAAACGTAAGAAAGTACTATTTATTAACTTTTCTTTTAATTTTCAGTAACTTTTGACGGCGAGACAATAGAGGGTGCACCTCCACTATGGTGTGCCGCCGCAGCCGGCCATCTACCACTTGTGCGGCTGTTGGTACGCGCTGGCGCTAACGTAAACTCTACCACGCGCACGCACAGTACGCCCCTCAGAGCGGCTTGCTTTGACGGACACTTTGATATTGTTAAGTTCCTAGTTGAAAATGGCGCGGGTAAGTTGATGTTAACTGGCAATATTTTAAGACACACTTATAAGAGAAATATTTTTTTCGTCTGTCCTTATTTTCCGACTTAACCTCTTTAATTGTTGCATAAAGTTGATGTCGAGGATAAGAATTTGGACTCGAGAATGAGAGGATACATTTAATCCCAGTATCTTGAGTAGGTAATTCCCTCCGGGTTTTTATTCAAATTACTGAAGTACCTAAGAAAGAGATACGTCTAAACATTGTTACATTACTAAATAATGCCAGACAATGACTATTATACGTAGAGATCGCGTCACGTAAAAAGAACGCTGGAAGAAAGTGGTGGGGGGTGTGTTTGCGCATCGGTACATTCGCATACGAAATTCCTAAGCCTATTCTTTTATTGTTGAACTAGCCTTTCGCTCACGATGTATATCGATTATTGGTAGGTACATTGAAAAATACATTAGATAGTATGTCATTAAATAGAATTCTATTAATTAATAAAATATGTTTGATTCAGTGTAGAATGTTTAATTTACTAACAAAAAATTTAATTAATTCGTTTAATATATATATTTTTAATTATTAACTGCAATATTACCAGATTCTCTCTTTATAAAACAATATAGGTCAAAAATATTTTTGCACAATTATTTATATAAAATCATTTCGTAATTAATAACTTTTGTGTGCGCGATGGTATTTTGAACTGACGAACCAATAGCGAGCCGGCAAGCATGCGGCGCGTGCCTCGACGTCCCGCGCCCCGCGTCTTACCACCAAACTGGCCGATAAATCGCCTCTGCGCAACTTGACAGCCAGCGTTCTTTTTACATGACGCGAATTATACTTAAGTTTAATATATGATATACTTAATTAATATTCATATAGTCAAATAAGCAACTTTTATGGTTGCGATTTCTGCTAAATGTCTTTGTTACAATTATTTTAAAAAGTTGATTTCATTATTTTACATGTAACTATTTTAATTTTTTTGTAATAAGTTAAAAGTAATAAATTATAATTTTGCAATTTATCACTTTGAATTAATTAACACAGTTTATTTTTTTATTATGATTTTATATCTATACAATTTTTCATTCAATACGATGGTAATAAAGAATTAGTATGTACTTATGTTTAATTTGTATTTGTAGATATAGAAATAGCGAATCGTCACGGCCACACGTGTCTCATGATAGCTTGTTACAAAGGCCACATACACATAGCGAAATACTTATTGTCATTAAACGCTGACGTTAATAGGAAGAGCGTGAAAGGCAACACGGCGTTACACGACTGTGCCGAGAGTGGCTCGTTGCATATACTCAAAATGTTGCTAGGACACGGAGCTACGATGGATGTAGATTCTTATGGTAAGTGTACTAAAAAAAAATGCGTGTGTACAAAGTACACATGTCAGAAGTAAAACTTGAATTTAAAATAAGGCTAACTCTTCCCCGTCTCTGAGCGCCTGGTACTATGGACTTATTTTTTCGTTTCATCGAGTTTGGAATCACATCGATTCTAAAGAAACTTCAATAAAATGCGTGTGTACAAAGTACACATGTCAGAAGTAAAACTTCTTTGGCAAACTAATTTTTAAATCTCGTTTATATTTATACTAAATAACCCCGTCTAAGCTCGTCGAGAGAGGGAGATGCGCGAAGGTCACACCCACGAGTTAGACAGAGTTAGAAATGTCACTGACTCGCGGTGGGCGAGATCTAACTAAGGCTAACTCTTCCCCGTCTCTGAGCGCCTGGTACTATAGACTTATTTTTTCGTTTCATCGAGTTTGAAATCACAACGATTCTAAAGAAGTTTCACTTCAAAAACTGACTCAGATTTATTATGTTACCAGGCAGCGACGTACCCTTGCTTCTTAGGAAAAAGAACGGTTCCGCTTAATATTTTTTTTTGCGCGTACGACCGGAACTTCGCTCTCTAAAATATAATAAACCTAAACATACTCCTTATATTATCTCAAATTAGTTATCGGTTGTCAAATTTATTTACTTTTCATCTTTCGATAAATTGTTGTTTTATTTTCACAATAAAAATATTTAACAGACATACCTATTTCTGTTGAAACAGAAAATTATATAATTATAATAAATTAATTAAAGTTTGCATTTGTCGGGTATATAACCCCATATATTAACGATAACGTTGACATGACAGTAGCGATAGAAATCGTGCTCAAACGGCATGCTGAAATGCCATCACTAAATCTATGCTCTACTTTTGAAGTCATTAAAAAAGAAATGAATTAAAGAAATTAAAAGGTATCTATTATAATTTATAACTCACTGCTCTCTTAAACATATTAAAAATATTATTGAAATACCCGTTTCTATTGATGTAGAGACTGAAACGAAGGTATAGTTTTTAGAATTTTTGTCTGTCTGTCTGTGACCACATCACTAGGAAACCACTGGACATATTTTGAAGAAATTTATTATGGTCATAGCCGGTTATCCGGGTTTACACGAAGGATACTTTTACTGCAAGAAAATATCTCCTCTTTTAAGAAATATCATGCCTAGGGACAAAAATTATCTTTTTGATTTCGTGCGTAGTTTAATTGTAAATAAACATATATTTTAGAATTATAACAATAAAAACTATTTCAGGTATGACACCTCTTCTAGCAGCTTCAGTAACAGGTCACACGCATATCGTAGAGCACTTAATAAATACCGACAACGGCCTAGTGTCGCGACAGCAACGTATCGATGCGTTAGAGCTATTGGGTGCCACGTACGTTGACAAGAGACGGGATATGGTCGGGGCTTTAGCGTTGTGGAAACGGGCGATGGATGATAGGTGAGTTGGGATGCAATAAGATATTGCTTTTATTCAGTTTTCTTTTAATATGTACCTAAAAATATCTTTTTATTTTTGTGTTATAAAGTTTGTTGGTTCAAATGTTTTTTGTGAAGAAAAAATTGGGAATATAATGAAGTCAAATTTTTGGCAGTTTAATAAGGTTAGTCCGGTTTTACTGAAATTTTACTGTACAAACAGACAAGATCGATAAAACTATAATTTTGGGTTTTTATCGCGCATTAATAAGAAGAGTCTCTCCCGTGACCATAATTGCAGAAAAGTCGAATTTTATTCGATACGTTGGGAACTAAAAATCAAAATAAATCCACGAAATAATCCGACAACATCGTTTTATATAAAGTATTTAACTGTATCGCCTATTTACTTACTATGTCAATTCCAGATTTCCACCGGACGACAGCGAGCCCATACCTAAACCGAAGGATATACCACGTATAGAAGCGTACGACTACGCGGTAGAACCAACCAACTCGCAACAATTAGAAGAGATACTGGCCGACCCTGATGCTATGAGGATGCAGGCTTTGGTCATACGGGAGAGGATTTTGGGTGAGTTGAGACATGGAATTTTGGGTGTTAACGAGATTTTTAGGTGATTTTAGAAGCTTTTTTACGACATCCATGGGTTGTCTAGTGTGTATTATCCTTTTTTTAAATCGGCTCGCGATCGTATCGCATAGAATAATATGTATGTCGTAGTTTATTATATACAAAACAAGGCGGTTGGTTAAAAAATTTTTTGGCTTACTAGAAAAACGGTTAAATAGATTCACTGAAATACTAATTATTTTATTTTTGATAACTAACTGGAAATTTTGAAATCGCTCCAATTTGAAAATTTTGAAATCGTCAGGCTTTGTTGCAAAATTATTTCGTATTTACATACCTTTGTATAAAAAAAAACCCAAAAACTTTCGTTGTGTTCTAAATTCGGCGATGCGAGGTGTAATCATGTGTCGTGACTCACAATACGCTTTGTACAGTTTGTAACCTAACTTCATTGTTATATCCTTGACGTTCCTTTTTCGTATTTACTTTTTTTATTAGCTTTCCGCACTAGCGGTTCCGCACGCGTCAGAAATTATAATACAGTTGTGTTAGTGAAGCCATCAAAAGAGTTTTTAGTAACTTTTAATACTTATATATACCTACGTATTTCTCTAATTATAGCTAGAGATTGCAATCCGGCGTCATTTTCAATCCGACCGGATCCGGCCGGATTGACCAAATCAATATGATTTTCGCTTTTTGGTTCAAAATGAACTGTTAGTAAGTTATTCAAGTATCATTGTACTTAATATAGGCTAGCTATAGGCTTCGCTAAAGCACTTAAAGTACATAAAACATGTTTGGCTATACGCTTTTACTTATAATATACCAAAAATCAATTCTCCATTTACCACTTTATCCCTTTTGTTATGTTATGATATGATTATTCGATAAATAATTACTATTTGTTTTACGGTGAAAGAAAACATCGCGAGGAAACTTGCATGCCTGAGAAATCTCTCTAGCAAGTTTTCGAAGGACATATTAAGTCTTTCATAGAAAGCAAGCCAGTTCATATATAATAAGACATGCTATTTGGTTGTAATTTTAATAACATTGGTTAAGGTTAGGATAAATGGCTTTTTTGGTTTCTTGAATAGTAAAGTAATAGATGTCATTGATTCGCAAATACATAGTTTATAATAATATGTATATATTCAGTAATACAAATATATGTCGCTCATTTTGAGCGACAATGACATAATTGCAAATTTGTTATAGTATTACACTACGCCAATTTTAACATCATTTATTTAAATTCGCGGGCCAAAATGGAATAATGCAGCGGGCGATTTTTGAATTTACATATGTGGCGTTTTCACTTCTAACGTAAATGATTACGGAGATAATTTTGGCGTAAATAAGTCAGTTTCGCAGTTGTGTCACTGTCGCTCCAAATGAGCGAATGTGTAGTGTATAATCTTTGGTATCCTTTGTGTCTTCTCCATTCTACGTGACATTGGCGAAATAATCTGTGCTCAACTAACATGCTTTGAAGCTATTAACAAGAGAATCGAATTGAATTGAAACTTTGGTATTCGTCACACCCCAGGCCCCACACACCCCGATATTTTAACAAATCAAACAATATTTTTCTCTCTAAATATATCGATAATGTGTGACTTCAGGTCCCGCACACCCCGACATTTAACAAATCAAACAATATTTTTCCCTGTCTAAATATATCGATATGGTTGTGACCCCAGGCCCAGCACACCCAGACACGTCCTACTACGTGCGCTACCGCGGCGCGGTGTACGCGGACGCGGGCCGGTTCTCCCGCTGCCGGCAGCTGTGGCACCACGCGCTGGACATGCAGCGCGCGGTGCTGCCGCCGCTGTCGCCGCTCACGCAGTCCAGCTTGTACAGCTTTGCTGAGCTGTTCAGTTATATGCTGGCTGAGCGCGCTCGACCTCCGCTCAGAGGTGAGTTTTTTATCTTTCTTTAGTTTTAAGCTATTGCTGTCGCCGCTCACGCAGTTTTGCTGAGCTGTTCAGCTATATGCTGGCTGAGCGCGCTCGACCTCCGCTCAGAGGTGAGGTTTTTTTTATAGAGACTTTTTTCACAAAGTGAATATCGACTGTGAACTGGCAACCGGTCTTATCTCAATTTTTACAATATTACAGGATGAACAAAAACTTGCTTGTGTCATTAATATAGTATCTAGTAAATTAAATATCATCATAATAAATCCGCAGTTTCATTTATAATTGCACATGTTATTAAAAAGAAAAGTAGCATTATATGCTTCCTTCTAATATAAAAAAGAGATAGGACAATATATTATATTCTTTATTGCACAAAAAGTGACAAAGAAAAACATACATTGAGAGTGACGTGGACAAGGGTGGACTTATCTCTACAAGGGATCTCTTCCAGTCAACCCATATGCGTGGGAGATAATGTTAAGTAGCGGGAAAGAAAGAGAAGGTGCAGGGAGGAATTGTAAAGAAATATAAATCAACTTGGAACAAAAAAATTGAGATAGGACCGGTTGCCAGTTCACAGTCGATATGAATATTTGTTTTAACACTGTATTTCCTCCCAGGTCGCATAGTCCCCCCAGTAACCTTCGAAGACATCGAGCCAGTGTTCCTAAAAGCGTTATGCGAGATCGACCGCGGCATGGAACTGCTGACATGCAAGGCGGCGGACCGCGACCACACGCTGGCTGCGCTGCAGCGGGTGCTGGTCATCTCGCTCCACCTGGCCGCGCTGCTGGCACGCCTGCTGGCAACCCCCGACTGCTGCGAACACGTGTCCAAGCAGATACACAAGGCCGTGTACAGACTCGTCAAGTTGGATATTAAGGTTGGTTTCTATTTATATATTTATTTATTTACTAGCGTTTCTCGCGGCTTCGCTCGCGTTCTAAGGTCTGGAAACCAAATACAAAAATATTTTTCTCCCGTTTTTGCCACATTTTTCATTGATGCTCCGCTCCTATTACTCGTAGCGTGATGTAATATAGCCTATAGCCTTCCTCGATAAACAGACTATCTAACACAACAATATTTTTTCAATTCGGACCAGTAGTTCCTGAGATTAGCGCGTTCAACCAAACAAACAAACTCTTCAGCTTTATAATATTATTATAGATTTATTTATTTCTTATAAGCACACTTATAATATACTCGTACATATACAACATTAATACACTAAATTATATAAAAAACAATAACTCCTTCATTAATATGTATATCTATAACAAGTGCACACAACATTTACAAACAAATGAAATGACATGTAAATCATTTAGGAGGAAAAAAACTATTACATTAACACTAGATTTAGCGCAAGCGAAGCCGCGGGTTCCGTATTCAAAAATGTATACAAAAATTTGACAAATTATAAGATATATGCTAAAAGCCTTCATCGAGAACCATATGTTTGTTTTATAATCAAATTTAGTCAAAATATTTTATTCAGCATAAAAATTGTTAGAATTTCTTACTGAACGTCATGAGTCTACCACCAGTTCGGAAAGAAGAAACCTCTGACCTGAGAAGAACTGGCGAAAGAAATTCAGCGGGACTAATTTTTTTTTATCTTAATCTCACTCTTTTTTAAATTAAATTGTAAATTAACAATAATTGTATATGTTGAAATAGCCTGGCGGCGATCATATCATTCCCAAGTCGTACTGTCTTCTAAAAAATCGTTAATCGAATAATAGCCTTTAGTACACAAACGTTTCAAATTTCACATTTCAAATTCAAATATGTAGTGATTACTTACATATCTTCCTCAGGTACGTCAAGGCCGTTCAGCGCTACACGTAGCATGCTCAGCGGAAGTGGGGCGCGGGCGGGGGGCCTCGGGCACGGCGGCGGGGGCCGCGGAGGCCTCGGGGGGCCCGGCGGGGGAGGCCTGCCCCGCGCTCATCGGCCTCATGCTGCGGCTGGGGGCCTCGCCCGACGCCAGAGACGCGGACGGTAACACGCCGTTGCATCTCGTTTGTAAGGTGAGTTGTGTTGTATGTTATAATAATCATAATAAATAAATAATAATTGATGAAAATGTTTGGGACAATTTTTACAACAGCGCCATCTAGTTCTGTGGTAAGCTACGAGGCTTATGTAACGGATATCAGATAGTTGATATACTACACATATAAATTTTTAAATACATACATAATATAAATATTAACACCCATGACTGGAGAACAAACATTCGTGCCCAACAAATGAATGCCCCCAGCGGGACTCGAACCCACGACCGTTGGCGCAGAAAGCAGGGTCACTACCAACTGAGCCAAACGTTTCGTCATAAATTATTTGTTTCATATACTGTACAACTTTTTTCTTATATTTTAGCTGAACCCGTGCCCAGCAGAAGTTGTACGCGAGTTGCTCTCTCACGGCGCTCATATCGACACAGTGAACTATGAAGGGGAAACCCCCGAAGAAATACTTAAGTCCAACCAACAAAGCCTCAATTCTATAGTAAATCCACTAAAATACACAACATTGAAATGCCTAGCAGCAAGAACTGTGAAGAATTATAGGTTACCGTATAGACATGTAGTTCCGCATTGCCTTCACTCGACTATTATTACTCATTGAAAATATTATCTTAGTGGGCTATGTTTTTTTAACGTTAATTTGGACGTAGCTTAGCAGAAAGGATTCAAAATTTTTTTCTTATGCCAATAACAACCTAACAGTTTGTTCTTTCACTCAGCAAAAGGTGCGTAAAACTATTAAGATAAGGTTGATTTTTAAGTGGTTACCAAACCTCAGTCAAAATATTCGAAATACAACATTATAGCATTAGAAATTATCATCGAAAAATTAAGACCTTCATAATTCAAAAGGGACTTTTTGTGGGTTAGGTCGTTTTTGCTAAACTACATCCATTTGATCAATATAACTAATTAAATCCTAAGTTCAGTCACAATTAGCCACAGATTAAAAAATAATGTAGACAGTGGCATAGAACTAACATAAAGCCGAATTATGTCTTTAAATTGTATAATCATGACAATTTATATACTCAGTGTTAAGTAAATGAATATTAATCAGTACACTCAAATAAAGTAGAAGTGTCTGTTTTTAATTTCAAATTAACAGCTTTTCACTAAATGCATATGAAAGTTTATATGGTATTTACATCAAAAAATCAATTTTAAAATTTTTGTCTATCTGATTCTTCTGGCTAATCTCTTGAAACTGCTGGACCGTTTTAAACGAGAATTTTACTCGCAGGTAGCTAATGTTATAAAGAGTAGCACTACTTTTATTTTACTAGAAAATTTGACAAAACCCTTTTATTTATTTTAACTTACACCTGTTTGGTATTATGTATATAGCCTATTTGTATAAACAATGTAATCTATTTTGTGTGGCAAAATAGTGAAAAGTAGCAAAAGCAATCCTAATATATGAGATTTTGACTTTGTTTTGGAGGACTCTGTCTATATAATTTTTTAATCTGAGCACTAAACCTACTTAAAATGTGAGGATTTTTAAAGCCTTTTAATGTTACTGCTTGCATTTACTTACAATATCATGAGCATTATAATTGAGTAGTATAATATATTACAACATTTTTGGTTGGTTAATTAAGCTATTTACCAACATACAATTTTAACATCATTTGTATGATAGTGTGTGATATTGAATATTGTAAGATATTTTAACGCTCACTTGACTACAGTATGGCAACACTGATACTAAAATTAAAATTAATTGTCTGTGAATTACGTCATTTTTATAAATAAATATGGTCCATGATACTAATTGAGCTTGTATAAAATAACCCCGAGCGGGAATCAAACTCACGATTATTTGAAGTCAAACCAAAATAATTGCTACTGTGGAAAACGATTATAATATAAAAATATAACAATCTTTTAATACTTTATCAAAACAACGAATGCCACCTTCACCAACTATTTATAACTATTGAAAATTATATTGGCGTAATTTATGGATAAAACATTAAAATGTTTAATGAACGCTAGCTTTAATAGTACATAGTGGTAATAGCTATAGAAGAGATATAATATGATGGTATTTTCTATCTTTCTGTAATAAATATCAAATAAGTTTTAAAGGAATATGTTATAACAAACCTTATAAATATGTAAACCTACTATAGATTTTTGTGATTCTACTCAATTTATTGGAAATAATTTTACTTTTTTCTTTAAAAAGTTCTATTATTTATTACGAAAGTAAACTATTGGAGTTTGTCTGTTAGCCCGCCAGCTTTTGCCATGTTATATACAATAGGATTAGCCGGCCATTTTAAAAATACACTTTGACAGCTGTCATCTGTCATCCGAAATTTGTCAAACTGAAATCTTGGTATATTTGAATATCCCATTGGGGATAAGTTTTAAAAACAACAACATGTTTGAATACACTCGCCATAAAAAAAATGTTTATTTCATTTTAACGAATGTAGAATAATATTCAATGTGATATTCGAAAATAGTTTTATCGATCTGGTATTGATATTTTATTTTGTGTAATTGGCATTTGTATAAAATATATATGATTTTTGTATGTCTCATATACTAATATTTTTGTAAATCTTTGTAAATAATGTGTTTATACTTTATATTATATATTATATCTAATGATGGATTATAAAATATTAAACATAGATACTTTATTATGCGACCGTAAAATTATAAATACGGTTAGATTATAATTTCGCAGCTTACATCTCGCCATAATATTGAATTTCTTTGGGTTTTGATGATTGTGAATAGATTTCGTGTTGAAAATAACACAAAGCTTTCAAACTCTTTCTTACGTTATTTATAATTTTACGTCGTCATACATACGTAATATGATTTACTATATGGTTACTTATTCGAGATATGTAAAAAATACCACTTTATCATATATAATTATAAAGAATATATTAAATTCGTTTATATATAGTAAACTACCTAATGTACATATACATCTTATATCAGTCACAGTGTATAAATAATAGAGCGTCTAAAAATCTTAAAAAGATATACATATTTTCTTTTTCTTTCATTTAGTCTCGATAGCCGTTTGTCGAACTTGTTGTAAATTACAATATTTATTTTTTGAATGCCATTATAAAGTATTTGAATGTTGAAAACATAATATAAAATGATTATAATAAAGATTTATATTATCCATAGTGTAGTAGCACTGGTTAGTGTAATCACAAATGGTATTTTGTCAATGTAAAACTATTGTAAAATCAATGGTTCAGAGCTCAATATGGAAAAGGAGTTTTTCTATAAAGAAATTTAATACCATCTTATTAAAATTTGTTATTAATTATAATATATAAATATAATATTATAATATAAATTATAATATAATAATAATGTATACTCAAAGTGTCGCCATGTTTATTCAACACTGCTTTTTGTTAAATTTTGCACATAGCAGACATTAAAGCATTTTTTTTGTACATATTTGAATATTCTCATCTCTATATACAGTAGGTTTGGTTAAAGCTAGTGTTGCCATATGTCCTGCTTTTTTTTTATTGGTGTCAAATAATAAATTAAAGTCTGTGGAAATATTTCGCCTAATTTCATAGTCTATAGTTATATCCAGATCCCGAATCTGCTCATTAAGTAACTATAGACTTTTTAGGTGGTACATTCTTTTATGTAAAATTTGAATGTGCAACCTACAAAAGACGGAAGCCATTAAAACGTAATTTTTGTTGCAACTGAGGTTTTTACTCCACATTCTCGGTCTCGGACTAATAAATACAAAGCTTTTATCACTCAAAAGGGGAAAAGTTATATGAAAGCTAGATGCCTTAGCCTATAATGTTGCATGTCGTCGACTAGTCTATTATTTTATAACACTATTATTAACCACTTTGCAAGTTAATGTGTGTTACAGTGTACCCCTCACACCGTACACGTTTAATTATGCATTTTTATTCACATATTTTTAACGTACGGTGTGAATGAGGAACTTATCAATGTAAAAATAGTGTAAGTAGGTAGATTATAAAAGGTAATATTAATAAATTACTGTGTATATTATGATTGACAAATGGACTATTATTATTACAAATGATATATGGACTATTGGAACTGAATAACATATTGTGTTAGTATAGTTTTGTAATTTTCACAAGTGTTTGTTAGTTGTTTAATATCTTATAGTATATTGAATTAGTAGTACTGCGTGATTATGTACTAGCTATTTTTGAAATCAATAAATTGCTTTAAAATTTATCATTTGTGTTTTCATATACCCATTATAATTAATAAATGAATATTTTAAACATATTATGTATATTAAACAGAGAAATATATATATTTTAGACACATACAAAATTTAGCATTAAGGATAGTTTTATTTAAAAAATGTGTAGGCCATTACGGCAATCATTTATCACTGCTTAAAAACGAATATAATTAAAATTTCTTGTTTTTTAATTACTTTTTAATGACTTATTTGTATTCAACTCTATAAATAGAATAGGCTAAAGCCGTCTAACAAACTCTTTTTCAAATATCAATTATTTCTTATAAAAAGATTTGTATATTATTCAATACAGAAGATAATATTATAGAATATAGATATTTAAAGGTTTAAGGTAAAAATATAAAGTCTGTCTGTCTTTCACTATGAACGAAAAAAGACAAATTAATAAATATTGCCATTGTACATTTCGATACCTCAGTTCCAAAGAGTAACAATTCAGAAAAGGGTTCTTAAGAGATAATTAGAAAATTAAATGACTAGAATGATACTTTTACCAGTAAATTTTTTACACTTTCTTCAATTAATTCGGAAAGAAATATTATTATGAACAGTCTTAGGTAAACCCATAATGCAATGGAAGAAAATAAAATAATTCTTAAGCCATTCGGAAGTGTTTCTACTTTTTATTTAGTTATTACACTTTGGAACCGAGGTATCGATTTATACAAAAACCTAAAAATAAATTAAATCTCCTTATAACAAGAAGTTTTAATTATGAACGCGCCTAAAGCGTACTATTATATATTTAAAAACAGTATTATTGTCTATTTTCCTAGTATATAATTTACTCTTTGTTGTCTATGATTAAGCCATATTTTTATATTAAATATACATTTTATATTAAAACTGGAAATATTAAAAGACAATATAATAATAATAATTAATAATAATTTATAAAAACTTATTACATAAATACAAAATGTTGAACGCACCAATAAATTTGTTGGCCCGCTAGATGGGAATCCCCGGTTCTTTAAGTACGACGTACTACGTAGTACTTATTGAATTGTTGATTTTATGACTTTGTTCTATTGTTTACAGTTTGGACTTTGGTAAACATAAACTTTGAAACTGATCAGTGATATCGACTCATTCATTACTCCCCTTCAATCGTTAAAGGAAGGACATAAATGAGAGTAAAAACTAAAAAGTAAACATTACTTTAATTATTAGTAATACTTAAATTTAGAGTTTAAAGTGCACTTAGCAGTACCTATTCAGTAAGTAGTGATTTATATCATTGGTGTAGTATTTAAAGTTTCTTTGTCCCTTAACTAAATTACTACTAAACATTTTTATGTTTGTTTTTGTATAAGTATTTCTCCTCGGTAAGTTTATATAAAGTATTTTATAGGTACTTATTAACTTTTAAAACTTGATAATTTTATATACCTTAGATGGCGCGCCTAGAAGTAGAAGCCACAGAATAAAGAATTTAAACATGAGTTTTATAATATACAATACCTACTAAGTTTTTTTATTAATTAAGTAATTTGTTAGACTCTACATGATTTGGTGGTTTGGTTTTAGGAAAATGAAGAAGTTCGAGTTTTCATCAAAAACTAATGAACCCGTCCCAATATTTTCGGGTAAAGTCTTCTACAATATATATAAGGATTCAGACTTTTTGAAGCACAATGAGAATATTGAAACTATACTGTCAAAGGGATATGAATTAAGGCAAATGTTAAAAAAGGTAGAGCCAGGGGAAGTGGTTGTACTCAAAGGAATGGCCCTCAAAAATAAGTTCGTAATGAGTTATTTCTGTTCTATACTTATGTTATAAAGAGGTCAAGTTTATTTTATATAATTGTGTTATATCAGAGGAAATCTTAAGATAAAACTGTAGTGGTTTTGAAAATTATTAGTATGTTTGCTATAAGTTGAAGTTTGAAGTTAAGTATTCTCTAACTGTACTATAATAATCTTAAAAATTATTTTATGACCTTAGTCATAAAAATAATTGACCACATTCAAACTAAAACTTAAAAGCTTTTATCGCCATTCAAGTTGCTGCTTTTTGAATGTGACCTCCCCCCACTAGAACTTTTAATCTTGATAAAGTTAAGTGTAGTCCTATAATGTATAATTAGTTTAAATTTCTGTGAGATATTACAATATAAGAATAGGTACTGTAAAGGTATAATCAACAGTAAAGTATTTAATAAAGTAATTAATAAAACTTTGTTTTCAGCATTCCCTTGGTAGTAAAAAAAACAGGACCTAAGATTTTAGTAGAGAATTTTGAATTTACAGCAAACAGATTGAGCGGATTAGTTGCAGCTTATGCATTTGAAAACAGAGACAAGTTTCCCGTTTTGAAATCAAGTGAGGCCCTTGCATTAGGGCTTACTTGGGATAACGGAAATGAGACTAAATGTAGATTTTTCTTGTCAGCGGTTACTGGTACAGAACATTTTTATGAACAATTCTGCTATTGGCCATTAGTTTGTGCTTTAAGGAAACTTCAGCTTGAAAAAATGACAATAGATCCAGTTGTCAAGATTGCTAAAGTGAAAAATCCAAGGGGCGAGAAAATGGCTAAAGTTATGATGAGAAACCAGATGTCTTTTAAGACTTTGTGGCTATTTTTTCCTAAAGCTTCACTTACCGATTGGGAACTTCAACTAAAATCAGCTCCGCAGGCATTGAAGGAAATATTATTTGATAAATGAAAGTATAATTTCATATGAAATTGGTAATAATTTACTTTAAAATTTGGTTTTCATAACCATATTTGAAATTTTTTAATGCAACAAACATATACCTACTCTTTTTCTATTCTTTATATATATACATTATAAATTATGTGTTATTTAATTGTATCTATTGTAATCATTTTTACGTAATAAATAATTTACATTTATTCTCCGTTTAATTTTCCTATGTGGTATGATTAAAGTCATATTAATTGAAAATATAAAATATATAAATAGATTACTAACATTAATAAATAGAGTTAAATAAAGAAATTTCACTGGCTCCGATCCGATGAGGAATTTTATAAGTATGTATGTAAATACAAGACAGGTACAATTATGTGGATTATAAATATAGATTATTAGGGCGAGGGCGAGCGAAGCGATTTACCTTCATATCTAGATCTAGATGTGATCTGTCAAAAAAAACATAAAACAAAAGAACATTAACAACTGTCTAAAAAATTAACCGTTAGAAAAACTACCCTCCACAAAGCTCAGATTTTGCTGGTATTAATGAAGTGGCTAGTAAAATAATTTATTACAGCGTAACATCGGTTATTCCGTAAACGAACAACGCAAATTGCTTCATTTAAAACAATATACTTATCCAAGCAAGTCTGATGGAACGTAGTCAGACATAACTAAAAGTGGGAAGGCACTGTAACAACGAGGCTCAACTTAATTGAATACTTCACCACTACTAATAGAACTCGCATCAATATTATTTACATAAATATAATTCTATCCAATAACAATTCTTTGGTACCTGCTGGTACTGTTATAAATTCTTACGTCAAAACAGACATACGGGTTCGTCCCTAGTTTAGCCTAGCCTAGGTTTAGCGCGAGTGAAGCCGCGGGTTCCGCTTAATACATATAAACCTTCTTGAAAAAAAAAACAACCCGTTGCTTAGTTTTATAGATCGAAGCATACAAAGGGACAGACAGACAGCGGGAAGCGTCAAGCGACTTTGTTTTTTTATACTATGTAGTAATATGATAATACAGTATATTCCTACAATGAAGATAAAACTACACTTAATGATGATGCCGTTAGAGAAAGAAGTGTCTAACCGCTAACGTTTTGTTTTATAAAAGTTTATCTATGATTTTTCAGGTATTTATAAAAGGGAATTAATAATTTGTTTTAGTTTAAATAAGTTATCTTGTTACAAACCAACATACCAATCGTGTCATATCTGAAAATACTATAGTACCTGTTTACAGGTAAGTATACTTTAGTATAGTAAAAATATACCAATCTTAATACCATATTTTTTTTATAAAAAATATCAGGATACCTTAAGTGACAATAGTAGGGGCGAAAGAAGGCAGTGGTCCGGAAAGTTAAAACGAGCCTCCTCCCCCGACCGCTTCCCGCTGAAAATGTCGGAATTAATTAACGAATCTATGTTTTTAAATTCTTAAAAATAAAGTTGAAATCCCCCTGGACGTTTAAATTGAGGTACATACGTCTGCTTAGCCAGTGGTAGAACATTCGCAATTTTTACGTATTAAAATCTAGTATTAAATTGTAGGCAATATGTACCAACTTATAATAATGTTATCTATCGTCATAATCATCATCATCCCCTTTTTAATGTCCCACTGCTGGGCACGGGCCTCCCTCAGTACGAGGGGGATCAGGCCATAGTCCACTGCGCTGGCCTAGTGCGAGTTGGCGGACTTCACATGCCTTTCGAAAACTTGTTAGGTTTTCTCAAACATGCAGGTTTCCGCATGATGTTTTCCTTCATCGTAAGACAAGTGGTAATAAATGAGTCGCACATGAAAATTTGAGAGGTGCGAGACCCGGATTTGAACCCGCATCACTCGGTTAATCAAGCGACGCGTTACCGCTGGGCTACCACTGTCTAATATAATATAATCTATACATATATAAAAAGTAGGTTAGTGGAATCTGTACATTAAATATTTCTTTGTCTTATCTTATTGAAATAGTCATTATTTCAATACAGAGACCAAATCCATAATTTTAAGATATTTGTCTGTCTGTCTGTCTGTCCGCGATACGCGAGACACAAAAGATAATGTATAATATCGTAAAATATATAAAGTATAAAAAATGGAAATTTTATGCTTTAATTATAACTTTATTTCGTATTTAGCTAGCCTGCCACAGCAGTATTCTCCAAAGTTATACTTTCTTCTGAAGCTCTTGCTCTGATCTTCTTCTTTCTACTAAAGCTTAGAAGAGAAGAACTATTTATCTCACTCTAGGTGTCCTGACTCCTGAGTACCATGTATGAGTTAAACATTTTTTATTGCCATTATTTTTCTCCAATTACACTTTTACAAATAATTTGTGCAAGATTTTCTTAAATTTTCACGAATAACTTCTATAGATAGAAAGCTTTTTACTGTTTTTGTATATATCGAAAAACTGACAACTACAAGCGTTTTAAAATCCATAACTACTACATATTTCCAAATTCTATTCTCACTAAATTCTAGACATTTACAACTTTATATACAAAAATCAAAATAATACGACAAGTAAAGGATAAACACCAAATCATGCCTGTAATTACTCGCAAGTCGCAAAATTGGAAGGGGTCTGTTAGACCGGCAAATAGCATTACTCGTGTTAAACCGATTACAGTACTAGCACAATTCAATATTGGATCGCGGTGCGCAAACAAATGGTATGGCTTGTAGGTACTTGTGTAGTATGTAGCGCGGTTTAACGGATTTTACGATATAAGTCGATTGTTTTGTATTGTTGAAAATTTTATTTTATTTGCCAAATTGCTGAATTAATGTATGGGATGAGTTTTGTAACTCGACTTATAACGACGGTATAACGTATTTGTAATATCTGTAAAGCTACATTGTTGTGTTTGAGGTTTATGAATTTAAAGGCTAATGGGTAAATATAAAATGTAAGGAATAAAGCATTTAAATCTTTGTTACACCACCGTACTGACTGGAAGGAAGAATCTTATATACTGAAAATAGCTCTACAATTATATTACTAATAATAATACTTTTCTTTTTCTTCTTTTTATTCCGTAGAATCTGTATGTGAGAGCCGAGAGGGAGACAAAGAGGAAAATTAGAGATAGAGAAAGAGAGAGAGAGAGAGAGAGCCAAAGATACCAAAAGAGAGAGAAAAAGAAGAGCTCTCGCTCGTTAATGCGAGTTTTTTTATGGACAAATAAATTTTCAGCCACCAAAACGGCCAAGCTATTTTTTACTGAAATAACATAATATATAGTACCTAGATATAGTACCTATATACAATATACATAAATCAATTTAATCTCTTAAGTCTATACGTAGATAGATTATACTAAATCAACCACAACACGTATGCAAGAAAAACATAATTTTAATTTGTTATAAAAATTAATTTTCCAAAGAGATTTCAGAAAATAACCCGCTTCATTATAAACAAGCTGACAATACGTTTAGAGCACAATTTAACATGTTTTCGTAGACTATGTACATTGAACGTAATTGTAGAGTTTATCTGATGGAGGATTACGTTGGGAGATTATGGACGCCCGTCGGCCTCTCAAATTGAATTGTAATATGCCGTTATTAATAACAGCGGTGTATTGCAGGGTTGCTCTCAGATATTTCACTTGAAAATTTAAATTGTATTAAAAATATTGGTATTATTATTTTTAGAGTAATATTTAGTTATTTCTTTTATTATTTGTCTTTCAAATAAACATGGTCATTGAAAAGATTTTAAACCTTTTTAACGTAATACTTTCTTAGGTTTACGCGAATGTTTGACATTATAAATGAAACTATCTTTTAACGTCTTAAAAAGTAATGGTTATTACAGACAGACCTGAAAAAAACAAAATAAGTAAAATATGGAAACGTATGAAAGTGCTTTATAATTTTAAAATGAATTGTATCCACCATAAAGAACGTTATTTCTTGCATATCGACGTAAATATAAAGGGACTTTTTTTCATCTTTAATGTATCGAAAGCGTCCCGTGGGATATTTGATACAAAGAGTTATTTAAAGGCATCTGAGCTGGAGCGAAGTATGAAACTCTTAGTAAATTGTAGTTGTTTACTAAGGTTTTCTCACTTATTTATACAAATGAAAATTCCATAAGAGCTATCTTTAAGGAGATTTGCTTGTAGAGTTTTAAGAACTTTTTTTCTCATTTTTTTTAAAACTTTCTTGTTTACAAATTTGATCCTTGAATAATTACTTTAAACAGCCTTTATTCAGTTTTGGAACGGCGTCTTGAGTTTTGTATTGCTGTTAAATTTTATACGCGAGCAAAGCTTAAAACAAAAGCTACCGAACGAGTAAAATAAAATGTAACACTTCACAAGAGACCTAAATCTAGAATGAAGCTCTCCATTTCAAAAGAATTTATGTCATGAAATCATTTTTGATTTGAGCTTTAAAAGCACCTATCTATTTTATTTACATTATAATAATGACTTGTTAAAATAAATTTACTATCAAAATATATATTTTATATATTTCTATGGAAGTAACAAATTATTAAGCACACTAGTAGACTGGTAGAAGCCACAGGCGGTAATAAGCAAAACAAAATCACTAAAATACAAACAATATCAAATCACTATACATTGTTTACTACAAAAAAGTCATAATTGAAAGATATCACAAAATCGCAACCCTACCTCGCAATCGTTCGCCGAAGCGCGGCATTTTTTCCGCAAATTTTAAGCGTCTCCCTCTGAATTTCTCGAATCGGCCATATTTGTACAATAACTGCCCGCCCGGGAATGCCGTACCTACAATAGCCTCTTTGTTTAACGACGTCTTTCTATGGCGCGTGCAGAGTTTTTTCAATGCTCGACAGAAGCGGAGATTTTGTCAATGTGTGCCAATTTAGGGTTAATAATGTTTGGGAAGGTTGCGTTGATATTCAATTATATTTAGTTTTGTGTTAGCTTCATTTGTTTTTGTGATATATGATGTTATTATTTTAGTTTTTGTATTATTCTGTGTAAAAGTTAGATTTTTAATGTGTCTTGTACTGCTCAAATTAAAATAATGCATGTTATTCTCCTATGGTCAAGTAAAGTCGATATTTTTTACTAGTTTTATTTCATTTAAGCCATATATGTAAGAAAAAAGTAGATCATAAATCAGTATTATATTAATTATTTAACTGACTTGAAATATGATATTCTAATTTCTATTACAGAACTATATATTATGATACAAATCAAATTAAAAGTTTAACGAGATCCTCTCCTACGTTCAGCTGGCGAAAGCAACTGAAAATACATACATTTCTATTTATTTTATATACCTATTACTTGACCTTGGATTTTGTTAACCACTACCACTTCAATGAGATTTTTTGCGTGTAACTCCAATCCTTTTAAATTCTCCATAATTAAAGTGAAATAGTTATTCTTAACAAACTCAGTTTACTTACTCCTTACAAAATCAGCTAAGTGTCAGGAAATCGGTCAATCTGTTTCCGAGACCATCTTGACCAAAAGGACAAAAATTGATTTTTTCTTATAAGTATCATATATATATATATATATAGTACTTTCATATGTTTAAAGTTAAAAACTGTTATTAGAACTTCACAAACAGACACTCCTATATTCATTTATCTATATATTGTGTAATAGAATGTAAAAACATCCTGATTACAAAAATCTAGTAATTGTTATGATTTTAAGCCATCGAGGTTGGCTGTCGTAAATAAAGTGGGTTCATTTATCAAAATTACCGGTGGTGCGGAATAACAGGGCGGTGAAACAAAGTGAAACAATAAGCTCTTGTTAGCTGCCCATCTCGTGTGCTTCATACATTTTTATGAGTCTCTCCATTTTATCTACCCATGTCTCAACTATCGTTTGTTGGAACTATTATGGCCATATTTTATATAAAAATGTAAATACAATTTGGGCAATATAATTTATTTTATATTTCTTTGTAACGCAAATCGATTGTTTCATTGTTAATGTCTGAACCTTGTTTAGTGATTGATGATTGAAGCTTATTAAATCAAAGCTCATTCATCGAATAAAACCCTTATATGGACCTCATTATCCATAGTAACTGGACAAAAACATACCTAAGATATTATAGTGCATAATGATAAGTAAAGCTTTTTAATGCTAGAAGAAACTTATAATGCGGGATTGATGGATTTTCAATTTGCCAAAGAATGAGACCAAGACAGTGGTAGCCCAGCGGTAACGCGATCGCTTCGATAATCGAGTGATGCGGGTTCAAATCCGGGTCTCGCACCTCTGATATTTTCATGTGCGAATCATTTCTATCATGATTACTACTTGTCTTACGGTGAAGGAAAACATCGTGAGGAAACCTGCATGTCTGAGAAAACCTAACAAGTTTTCGAAAGGCATGTGAAGTCCGCCAACTCGCACTAGGCCAGCGCGGTGGACTATGGCCTGATCCCTCGTACTGAGGGAGGCCCGTGCCCAGCAGTGGGACGTTAAAAAGGGCTGATGATGAGACCAAGACTGTAACAATCAACTAACTTATTAGAAACTTCAGAATAAAATCACCTAACGACTCTATCAATCCTTCTACTCATGACATAGGTACTCTTATTGTAAGTAATAAATAAATCGCAATTTATTATATTATTTTTTTACTCTACTTACAATAAGAACTAAGAAAAATAATAATCAATGATGTCCTACCGACCGATTATGGCCACGGCGGCCAATCTTATTGAGACTACCCATCTGCGCGGGAGATATTATAGTGTACAAGTACCTATATGACACAAGTGCACTTTCTATTCCTTATTACTCTCATATTCCGGTGGAACGACAGTTCGACACGACCAGTGAGAACTAAGGCGCAGGACCGACGGCTTTACGTGCTTTCCGAGGCACGGGGGTGTAACACCACCAACTTTCCAACTCCGGGCTGTTACTGAGGATTACTAAACACAAACACTCAATAACTAACTTGGCTCGGGACTCGAACCCAGGGCCTCTCGGTGTCCGACCGTAAATGCTAGCCGCTTCACCACAGAGGCAGTTAAAATTATGATTATTATTTGTGCATACGGTGCATTTTAGTTATAGTGTTATCTTATCTTAACTTACCTTAATTTGTGACAACGACCTAAGAAATGATCAAGTCATGGTATGCCAGTCTTAGGCTTTTTAATTGATTTAAAAAGGTTCCATCGGTTATTTAAAAAACGTTTATTGTGTTTTAAAATTTTAATCTTCTAAAGGAGGAATGTAAATATATTGGAAGGTTCATTTATAATAAAACTAGCAATACGCGTGGCTTCGCCCGCGTTCATTTTTTTAATCGATACTAAACTTCATTCGATCACTCGCTGGGTTGAAAATTCTCCAAAATTACTCCAGCTTTAAGATATTCCTGAGCCGCGTGGCTACCTTTTTCATATATTATGTGCGGCGTGCACTCCTCCTCCTTTCTATCTGTATACCAAATTTCACCCAAATCCGTTCAGCCAATATGGTGTGACTGAGTAACAAACATTAATTCATCCTTATATAAATAGGTAATAGCGTAATAGCAAGACTACATCAAGTGTATTATATATATTCTTTACTTTATTGGTTCTGTAAACACCATTAACTGTCGTTACGTTTATAGTCTAAGTTCACATACTGTTATTAACCTTAATATATTTGCTGTACCATATTTGATGGGTTGCTTAATTACTAGGGCTGTGACATGTTTGTGGAACCCGAAACTAGGGTTGGCCACTTCATTAGTTAATCTGTTGATTTAGTATAGGGTATTAACATTTCGTGTATTTTTAATAAAATACCAGTCATTTTTGGCTTTCCGTTAGTTATACATACAAAATTTCCTCTTCAAGCACTATCTATTAAAAAAACCCGCACTAAAATTCAAAACCGGTTGCGTAGTTTTAAAGATCTAAGCATACATAGGGACAGACAGACAGTGGCAAGCGACTTTGTTTTATACTATGTAGCGATAAGGTAATATGTACCTATGTACTTTTATTATAATAATAATTATATTTTAATAATAATTCATTCAATTCCTTTAAGTTAATTCTATTCAATATATCAATCCTCCCCTTATTTAGTCTCGATTCCTAAACGCGAATAAAGTCCTCTAGGTAATTCTCAATACCTAGAAGATCTTGTCTTACCAGGCCAGCGCGATGGACTGGCCTGATCCCCTTCGTATTGAAGAAAAGCCCAACAGTGGGATGTTAAACAGGGCTGATTACTCAAGTAGTAATGTCAGTGAAAGAAAAGATGTCATGAATCATGAGGACTTGGCCTGAGGCGTGGTGGACTATGACCTGATCCTCTCATTATGAAGGAAGCCCCGTGCCCAGAAGTGGGAAGTTAAAAAGGGGCTGAATACAGTATATACCAACATAAATTTTAATTATTTAATATTTAGGAGCTTTTCTTATACAAAGTATCTCTTATTCAAATGAAATCGCTTATAAAAATCCTTAGTTAATTGGTACCTCATAAATGTAAAGGAAGATTAAACGTGTCCATATTTGCTTGTTGTACCGTAAAAAAGAAATTAATTTAAAAAGTCATAAAGCTCTCCTGAAATTGTGACGGAATTTAAACCGTAAAATGTCTAACTAGAGTTTAAAATAGGATAAAAAAAGCAAATATCAAAGGTACCCCAATAATTCGAGTGGCTTACTTAGTGATATTGTGGTAAGCACAAAAAGCACGTGCTTATAATGTATACGTAGATTAATGTCAGAAAAATAAAAGGTTAAAGCTTGGGATGTTTCATTTAAATCACTATTTTGAAGAAATTTTTGATATTATGTGTATAAGATACCACTTCCAAATCGTTTTATTTATATTTTTTATAATTTATATTATAATTATATAGTGATAAAATTTTTATGGTGATATAAATATGCATTCTTTAGTAAAAATATATTTTTAAACCCATTGCTTTGGTTAAAACACTAGTTAGTTAAAAAGCTTAAGTTCTTATATATACGAGTACCTCATCTTATCGCCTCTTATACAAGAGAGACAGACTAGAGATACACTTTACTGAATAACTATCACGCCTATAGATTTCTGCTTTAACATAGTAATTTAAATTCATATCTTAACGATAACGTGTTACCTGTCAAAATAAATAAAATGGTAATCCATTAAAAAAATGAACATTAACAACTTCTCCAAAGCGTGTTAAGAATTACTTATTACCCGTTAGAAAAACAACGCAAGCCCTCACAAAGCTCAGTTTTTTGCTAGTATGTAGACTAACGACTTAACCTGGGGTAAATCAAATCAAAATATTTCTTTTTTCAAATAGACTTTTACAAGCACTTTTGAATCGTTATTTTTACATTATGAAATTTTAAATTAAATGCCAGTCTGCAAATCTATGAGTAAGCTACCACCGACTCGGAAAGCTGTTCTGCTGAGAAGAACCGGCGAAAAACTCAACAGTTGCTCTTTTCAAAAAAATATTTGATAAAAATATTGTATTACAATATTTATCTATTTATCCTACGTGAGACACAACCAGACATTAATCCCTCACATTTACATCTACTAAGTATTCTGTGATAGTGTTATAAGCCTTTATTCAATAATATATTTTTAATTTTTACTTATTTAAATTGCTTCAAAAGCAAGCTCAAAACGTTTTTTTTTTCTAAAAATCTATCTTACTATACTTCTTCTTTACTCAAGTATACTATAATAACCATACTACACTTTTTATCCTTTTTATTTGTTGTTCTACCCCTTTATTCTAAGAATTCGTTAAAATATATTTATAATCATCTAACTATATTTCAACAAGAAACATTTAATTACCTGCCGACTAACAAGTACTGATCAATCTGTGAAGAGCGCAATGAAAGGGTCACGATATCGATAGATAGCGGCAAACGCGCGGCGAGACAACACTTTATTATGTTGCTACTCAGTTACGTTGAGTGTAATAGTGATGTGACATTTGATACATTAATAATATTTTTTATCGAGTTTCTTCTGCGTACAGTACATTGATATCTAAATGCATAAATAGTGAATATAAAAACTTGCTATGTTCCATACATACAATGTTATTTTTTTAGCATTACTTCTTCGCCTCTATAGTACCGTTTGCTGTAAAGTAGACGAAATAATTATTAGGAAAGAAAATTGACTACAAAGAAACCAAACAAATAGTTTTAATCAAAATGTGTAAGTATCGACACTTCGACATATATCTTATAATGTCACATCACTAGTCACGCCAGGGGTTACGAACCCTTCAACGCAGCTTAATTCCATAATTGAGGGTTAAATCAGTACAGACGGGCAGCTCATTTATCACACCATGTACTTTTTCTAACGTTATCGTGATGACATTTGTTTGGAAAATTGTTTTTGTTTTGATTATCCTGCGATAAAAATAACATGAAGCTTGTTCTTTATGATAGATATTATAATTTTTTATTAGGCTTATTATTCATTGTTTATGTATCAACTAAATTTCACTCGAGTGCTCAAGAGATAAATCAGTAAAAATAAGACTCGTAATAAAAAAACATGTTCTTGCTCAAGTTTTAGACAGGATGATGATTTTTTAAGAAACGAAAATAACGATTCTTATAGAAGTTCTGGTACCGAAACACACAATATATTTTTATAGAATAAAAGTTATGCTATATTATAGTAAATATAGTGTGTACACTGTCTTTATTCATGCAGCCACTATGCAGTACCCAATGGCTTATATAAATATTTATTTCACTGTTCATTGATAGTTAAAATTTCGGCCACTGCGGCCAATCTCGTTTACACACCCATAAACACAAGTGCTCTCTTTTCCTGTTACTCTCAAATTCCGGTATAACGATATAATTTGACACGAACGGTAAGAGATCAGGCGTCTGAAACTCCCGACTTTCCAATTCCATTCTTTTACTGGCACTTCCTTAACAGAAAGACTCAATAATAAACTTTGTCCGATCTGGGACTCGAACCGACTATTTCAGTGCCGCCGTACTAGCCACTACACCACTGAGGCAGCTACATAGTTGCAAAATATAAAGATAATTAAAAGAATAAAAAGATGATTTAAAAATTACTGAATTTTAAAGCTCCAGCGTGAAGAAGTAACACATGAGCTATTTTTAGTGTCCTTAGAAATGTTTTCTCAACCGAGAATGTATTGTATTGTATATTTGTTCCAATCCAATCTAATTTAATAATAAATAGTAAATAATACCCAGTTAACGTTTGTGTTCGCTGTGTTTTTATAATAGGGCTATCTAATAATAAGGTCAAGATTTTAATCCTCCGATTAATTATAATATAGATGTTACAAGTAGCATTATTTTTTTGTTTATTTGTCATATTGTAAGCACATATATTCAACTTATTATGGGAAAGCGGAACCCTTCGCTTACGCTAACTATGTAAAATTAACTGTATAACATTAAACAAAACTAACCGAAAATCAAAATTTAGCCTCAATAAAATATAAAAAACCCATAAAATAACTTTATATCTAAAATAAAAATTAAACACTAAAAATAATAAGTATTCTTCTATTTCTTAGAACTTCAATAAATATCGCGAAACGAATTTTCTTTCGGACGGCTGACTAATGAACTTTTCATGGCATCGGTATTTAAAATGTTTTAAGAGATTATTATTTATTGAATAAAAATAATTTCAAGTTATACTTGAAAAACATAATTGCTTATCATGTGGATAAATATGCCTACATAACAATTACAATACCTAAGCTGGTAGCATTTTGGTCAGAAGCATCTACTAGACTGTATATAATAGAGTAAGTTAAGGTACCTATATGTGTAAATTACATATTATATGTACCTATAATATATAAGTACAGAAAAATTTCAAAACGCTAAGTCAATTGCATATAAAAATAGAAATTCTAACCGAAAATACCTTTTTTATGAACTTTCAGAAAAAAAAATTATTTATGCATAATAATACATCGCAACTTTAACGATCATCCGATATTATAATTATAAGTATTAAGAGTCAACCATATATTTATAATACAATTACAAAACAAACAAAACCGCAACATTTTAAATGATAATGTTATAAATGAACGGTTATTTCAATCACAGCATTAATTCTGCCCGCCTTAAACAACTAGGGCTTGTCCAATCGATAAGTTAGGGCGGGAAGGGGAGTTTCCTGTAAATAAAGTTATACGGAGCTTTCTATTGGTGAGCTTTTATTGAAGGCGTGGCTTTAGGGGGTGTATTCTATTGGTCGCAAAGCTGTGTCAGTGTCGGCCTGTCAGCCATACCGATGTGTTGACTTTACTCGCAGTTCGATTATGTTTTGATTTGTTACGACAGGTGAGTGATTTTTTTATATGAATAATAATTTTAATTTTATTAATAATATAAATGTATTACAATAATATTTTTATAGATATTAGTTTTTTGTTTCTAAACATTAAATACTAAAAGTTTCACTGAAGATTGTAATTTGGAAACTTTGGTAAATAACTTTGGTGCTATTCTGTTTATTATAAGCATTAATTATAATTCTACTATTATAATTATTATTTACATAATAAAAATAAATCAAGAATAGGCGATAAGTTTGTTACCGTTGAGAGAAAATTGAGTAAAGTGAATGTAAATTAAAGTTTTACAATGACTTGTCGATTTTCCTGTGATGAATATTGTGATGAAAATATTGGCAAAATGTATAAAACAGATTGTCAACATTTAATCTTTAAAAAAATTACTTAAAAAATAATCAAATTTTTCATATCATTCAAATATGAATATTCCTATCAAAAAGGTCTTCAAAATACCTTCAAGAAATAGCTCCCTATTAGGTGTCTGTGAAGTTTAATAATTTGTTTGGAATTTTACATAATGAAAAGTAATAGTTGGTAACTACATGCTTTTTATTTCATTTTTAGGAAACTTTGTACTTTTTGAAAAAGTGCGCGTGTTTTGGAGATAAAAATATTAAATAATGAAAGTTTATGAATGTGAATATTATAACGAAGAGATAAGCCTTACTTGGACTATTGAAAGTTCTTTTTAATAGTTCTTTTTAAATTATGATTTTATCACACAAAATGATATAAACAATAATGGATAAATCATAAACAGCGGCTTATTCGTTTTAAGCGATCTCTTCCAGGGTATTTTAGGGCGTAGAAGTACGATATTATGTGAAATTAAATATTATATCGTTCGATCGGACGATTATTTTACTTTTCCCCGGAAACTTGTAGATATATCTCTAGATAAAAAGGAGCTTGTCTCACTCTCAATTATTTTCTAAAGAAATCTATCACTCGACAGATATTTTTAATGGTTGTTGATTAAATCAAAATTAAATCAAAATATTCTTTATTCAAATATACTTTTACAAGGAATTTTTGAATCGTCATTTTTACATTATTAAAATTAAATGTCAGTCTGTAAGTCTGTGAGTAAACTACCACCGACTCGAAAAGCTGTTCTGCTGAGAAGAACCGGCGAGAAACTCAACAGTTTGTCTTTAAAAAAAAATTGGTAACAATATAAGTTGAAATTTAAAATAGTACTAAAATCAGTTTAATATTGGAAATAAAATGAATATTCGACAGTTATGTTTTTCAAATTGAAAGAATGAGATTAAGATTAAAAAAAAACATTAGTCCCGCTGAGTTTCTTTCGCCAGTTCTTCTCAGGTCAGAGGTTTCTTCTTTCCGAACTGGTGGTAGACTCATGACGTTCAGTAAGAAATTGTAACAATTTTTATGCTGAATAAAATATTTTGATTTGATTTGATTTGATTTGATATCTTTCTTCTTCTCTTTCTCCCGTTTTTAGAAGAGTTAAAGGTTTTTTAGAAACGCAATTTCTTTTAAAAGCAAGCAAGTGAAAATTATTTCAACATTAATTTCGTTTTATAGGTGCCGTCAATAAACGTGAAGTCTTCTCAGCTTCTAAGCTTTAATTATAATTATTGAATTTTAAATTATAAGGTAGTTAGTATAATTTTTATGAAAAAATATGGTATAACTTAATAAAATAAATACGTAAGTTTGGTAGTTAATTGAGCTATCGAAGTTGAGAGAGCTTCGATATTGTTAGAATTTGATTATATGTATTGACTAGCGGCTTACTCTCGGTTTGCTCGGATGTGCCCCTAAGCTTTTTGAGTAAAGAGTTTCCGAAGGAGGACAAACATGTGAACATTCATATTTACTTATGTAGTTTACGATATGGTTAATTAAATACCTATAGGTATATATTACACTGTTTAATTTTACATAATAATGTTTTATGTGACTCGAATATATACATAAATTTTTTTTTGGAAAATCTTATAAATATAGTCATTATTATCATTATAAAGACTGGATCTATAGTTTTTCCATTTCTTTGTCTGTCTTAAATAATAATAATGATAATTTACTATGATAATAGCTAGTTATTCGGGACAACATACAAGTTGCAAATGAAGCTCAATACATGTAGTTTAGAGTTTAGACTATGAATAAAGCGGGGGCGGATTTCTACATTATTACCTGTACAGTGTACCCGTACATATTGCAAAATGAATTTAATGGTACAATAATGTATTCCCCGCGAATCTTCCCTTATTTGTTTTTCAATCAGAGAGCCCGAGGGAGCGCCTGTTTAAACAACAGCGGTATGTATATTTAACGAGGCGCAGAAATTAAGTCTTCAGTTCATCTCTTGTCCCGTGGAATTTGACGTCTTTGTTTCCGTATTAATTATTCATGCTATTATAATTTTTGTTGTTGCTTCGATTTGTATAAAAACCTTAAAAGTTCAAGAGAATCAAACCATTTAGGTTTTATCCACATAGGATATTTTTGTGGTAAAATTGGCCAAAAGGTAGATATGTTAGAATATAATGGCAAGCGAAACCAGGATAAGTCACTAGCTACGAATAAGGGAGAAAATTGTAAAAATCGCTATAGATACAAGGTGTCTGCTGTGCGTTCTATTTATATTTATTTATTATTACTTACCTATATTCGGAATGATGAAAAGAGATTGTAACTTTGATACCTTTTGGCACTTTGCCCTCGTCAAGTTATATACAATAGAGCTTATAATTAGTAGAAACGTAGATGGTATTTAGGTATATAATGTGGCATATGAACTATGAAGGAAAAGGAATACGTATTATTATACATGTTCGTTATGAAGAAGGTATGTGGTGGTTATATTCCGTGTGGTCAACGCAAAAATAAATTTTGCGTTATTTAAAATAAATACTGAAAAAAGAATAGTTATTTAATTATTCAGTTAATCATGACAATGATTAGGTATATATTTAAAAAAATCACTGGGCATGGGCTTCCATTTATTTGGAGGACCAGGCCTTTGGCCAAGTAAGGGTTGGCGGACTTCACATATCTTTCGTAAACTTTTAGATTCTCTTAGACATGCAGCTTTTCTTACAATATTTTTATTCACCATAAAACAAGTGGTAATCATGTTGAAAACGATTCGCACGCGAAGATATCATAAGTGCGTGACCCGGGATTTGAACTGGCTTCATTCGGTTTCGCAAGCGAGCGCGTTACAACTGTGCTGCCTTAAAATATTCATCATTCCGCTGGAGTGTGTTGAACATCGCCTATCCTTTGTGCATAATTTTTATATGTTATACTTCGATTAAGATACGATGGGACTGACATATCCTAGAAGGACAAAAGTCACTTAAAAATTAGAAATAAGAAAAAATATTCCTATGAATTCCTACAATATTATATAACAATATCCAATCCAACTTTTAGGTACTAATAAAACCGACTCGTGTCGAGGTAATTTACGTGAAATCAAGTTAGAATGTCATTCCGAAGGCGTAGCTATTCAATTACTTTTGTAAGTAAATTGCGAGATTTGCATCTTTATGATTTTTATTATATTCCACTCGCTGCTTAGTTAAACTTTCTTCTTACAACAGTTTGACTTTTTCCATCAGTTTATTTAAATTATATTGGTCTGTTTTCGTTGATGTTTCTGTAGGGTCGTAGATAGAGGTTTATAATCTGAAACATTAATGTTAGACTTGATATTGAATAATATTAGTCCCTCTGAGTTTTTTTCGCCATTTCTCAGGTCAGAGGCTTGTTCTTTCCGTACTGGTAGTAGACTCATGACGTTCAGTAATAATTGTAATAATTTTATGCTGTATAAAATATTTTGAAATTGAATTTGAATTAGTTAAGAGTTTGAGTAATAATTTCTCAGCTTTTTTAATCTAAGTTATTAAATATTCGTTTTTGGATGTGATGTTAAACTTGAACTGATATTAATTTTTTCGGGAATCTTTTGAGAATTTAAGGTTTCTTCGCGAGCTTTGTTTAAAAGTTTTCTATTCTTTAATAATATTTAACAGTAATTTAATAAAATAAGTTAGTATGTATAAAGCAAAAGCAGTTTAAAGTTTAATTAATAATTAAACCCACGAAAATTAAATCTAATTTGAAAGTTAGCTCAATGAAGATTAATTTATAAAACCAACAATAGATAGGAGATTAGTTAAAAATTCAATTGTGCGAAAAATCCGGCGAGAGACCGTCTGTCAACACCGAGGGGACACACGGAAAGCCATTTCAATAGAGTATGTTAAAACAAGAATACGAATGTTTGACGTTTAATTCGATATAATGTAAGTCCACATGTCTATACTGTATGTAAATTTTTGTTTCTAGAATAGGTGGTATATGGAAAACGTCGTCAATTTTAATCTATACGTCATATAAATAAAATTGAAGTGTCTGTTATTAATTTAAATGCATATGAAAGTATATAAGACATAAATAATATTATAAATATAAACACCCATGACTAGAGTACAAACATTCGTGCTCAACAAATGAATGCCCCCAGCGGAACTCGAACCCGCGACCGCTGGCGCAGAAAGTAAAGTCACTACCAACTGAGCCAAACGTGTCGTCAAAGAAAGAAAATTTCAGAAAAACTCCTTTAAAATGTAAAATTATAATAATTTTAAAATAGATGGAGCGATCGTAATATTTATTAATTAATTTAATAATTGCTAACTATTATTACCGTTATTAATTTTTTATTGAATATCTCATCATTATTTGACATAATGTTTGTATGTATGTTTATTTATGTATATATAACGTGTTAAAAAATGAATTGGTTGGACTGCTTTCGATAACTAAAATCAGACTAGTCCAGACGCACCCAAATGAAGCGATAAAAGTCTTGTTAAAAATAACTATTCATTTATGATGTTATAGAGTTTAGGCCATTATCAGAGATATTTTGAAGTAATTTTTAAGGTTCAAAGATTTTTTATTCTTAAAAAGACAAAGTCACTTACATGGTAACATCTAGAGAAAATATAGAAATGGCCGTCACATTGGTAGGCTTACGTACTCAGTTCACATAATAGGATATTTTTAGCTGTTACAACTTACAAGTGTATTAAACATTATTAAATTATTGTTAGATTGATGATGTACTATTATTCAAAATATATTGTGAGAGCTGAAATTTAAATGTTTAATTGAGCTTACATTTTTTTATACTGTGTAATATCCCTCTTAGCATAATTTGTCCTAGTTTTTGGGAGAAGTTTACATTTTATTTGGCTAATACAAATAGAAAAGTCTAGATGTTCTAGATCTAGTAATATAAATAAATATATAGCATTTTATTTGCGTGTACGTACTTTTATGAAAATTAAACTACGTAAGCGATTCGAAACAGAAATAAGAGGTACGAGTCAACATCTAACAATTACCAAAGTTAACAAAACCTTTACATCTTTACAAACTTGCCGAAAACGTTTCGTCGAGCGCCGATTAAATATTAAAGACGAATTAACTCCGTCTTCGTCGACACCAATTAAGTGTACAGAAGCAAAGTAAATAACGAGTGAATTAATTTTGTAATTCAATTCGAGTGCTTGCTTAAAGATTTTCTAGAAGGTATTAGAACGCAGTATATCATATTATATTTATTTATTAATACTATAACTTAACTAGCGTTGGGTCGATACGATATATGAACTAGTTATTTATTCTGGCTCTGCTCGGTTTCGGATCTCGGATATGAGTATTTTTCTGCAGTAAAAAGTATCCTAAAGGTTGACTCAGATAACCATCTATCATCAATTTAAATTTCATCAAAATCAATGCAGTGGTTTTCTCGTGATGTGGTCACAGACAGAAGAATTCCAAAAACTGTAGACTCGGCCTTCGTGTCGTTAATATTGACTATTTTAAAAAAATATTTAATACTAGCATTTCCCGCGGCTCCATCTGCATTCTTAAGACCGAAAACTAAATTTACTAATATTTAAAAAAAAACAGACGAATTGAGAACCTCCTCCTTTTTGAAGTCGGTGGAAAAGATTTCACATACCGTGTGGTGTCTTATAGCCTTTGTATCGGTTACTTGAGATTTCTCAGAAATGAGATATTTTTCAACAGTAAAAAGTATCCTTTGTCCCTATCCGAATAACCAGATATTATTAGAAAAAAAATCTTTAAAATCTGTCCAGTGGTTTTGTCGTGATGCGGTCACAGACAGACAGACAAAAATTCTAAAAACTATAGATTCTTCCTCTGCATCGATAATAATTATTATTTCAATAACAATTTCCAAAAAAATATTAAATGTTTCGAATTCAGATTCGACAAAGATAGTATTTTTGATTCGACTCAGTCAGTATAATCACTACATAGTATAAAACAAAGTCGCTTCTCGCTGTTTGTCCCTATGTATGCTTAGATCTTTAAGACTACGCAACGGATTTTGATGCGGTTTATTTATTAGATAGAGTGATTCAAGAGGAAGGTTTATATGTATAACTATCGGATCCCGCGGCTACACTCGCACTGAATCTAAGCTAAACGAGGGTGAGTTTTATATAAGTTAACTAGCGTTTAGTCGCAGATATACCTACGTATTTTGTTTATGTATAATTGTTTTGCGTGATGTTTGACTATCAATAAATAGGCATTCATCAATAATCGCCTGTTGTTTTGATAAAGTGGCTTAAAAAGCTATTATATTTAACCGAGCTTTTACGAGCTTTAATAGTACTACGTCATTACAATGATAGTGATGTAGCTACATGAATAATTGTGGATATTTTCAATGTGTAATATTTTATCTTGAGTTTAATCTCGAAGAAGAAACTTTCTTTTATTATTTACTCTACATTCATAGAAATTTTAATTTTCTAGTTAAAAACCGTAATTTGAAAAAAGATACATTTGGATCTTTAAATATTTTCTTAATAATTTAATAAGAATATAATATATGTATAGTATTGAAATGAATTTAACGAATTAATTTAATTTTAATACAAATATTTAATATTTTTAAATTTTATATTAGACTAGCTGACCCGTGCCCACTTCGTTGGGCATAACTTTAATAATCCTTTTTTAGTACAGAGTGTTTAAATAATTTAAATTATTTTATTAATATTAAAAATTAAAAATTAAATTATCTATACTAATATTAAAAAAACTACTTTTTGTCACTTAAATATAAAAGTTAGACATATGCTGTCGTTGACTTTTTTGTAGACATTTTTAAGCTCCACATCTTTTCTCTAGAACTCAAAAATATATCTTTCATAGTTAAGGCAGCGTTCGTAAGAAACGCTTTCATTCGACCGTTTTTTCTCCGATTCACTTTGCAAAACGGACTACCACGTAAAAAAAAATTTTATTTTTCGGTTTTTTATATAACCTATGACACTCAGCAATAATGTGGCTTTCTATTGGTGAAAGAATTTTTAAAATCGGTTCAGTAGATCCCGAGATTACCCCTTACAACTAAACAAATAAACAAACTTTACTTCTTTATAATATTAGTATAGATTACCTATAAATATGTTTAATTAAAAGCTAGCGATCGTCGCCTCGCT
The DNA here is from genome assembly GCA_905231865.2 of Boloria selene. Lineage (NCBI taxonomy): Eukaryota > Metazoa > Arthropoda > Insecta > Lepidoptera > Nymphalidae > Boloria > Boloria selene. The sequence continues at coordinate 10,168,634 of HG993147.1, forward strand.
TTGCTCGGTTTCATCCCATATGGTGCGTTTTAACGGTCATTATGGAAAAGATAGACTGTATATTAGTTTATATTCTTTTCACTCCCTTAAAGAATGATTGACGTGATTAAATCTATATGTCCTGCTCGGCGTCTCAAACTATCTTTACATTAAATTTCATGTAAATAGATTCAGCTAATTTTCAGTTTATTACGAACAAACATACACAAATACAATTTTGTTCTCTTTACATTTGTATCTCTTTTCTCGCCGGTTCTTCTCAGGTGGTAGCTTACTCACAGACTTACAGACTGACATTTAATTTTAATAATGTAAAAATGACGATTCAAAAGAGCTTGTAAAAGTCTATTTGAATAAAGAATATTTTGATTTGATTTGATTTGTATAGATAGATATAGAAAAATAATTAATAAAAACATGCTAACTACTGTTTATACTCGTAAATAAGTAAAATAAACTGACTTAAACATTTATGATTTTACCAGTATACATGCATAATATTGTAGTAGGTACTGTAAGTACCTATAATGTAAAATTCAATAAAACTGGGCCCCAAACTATCTAACAGACAGCGGAGCGTAACAATTGGAGTAGAAGCAGGCAACTGGTCTTAACGATTAAATAGTATTTCGTATGTAGTGGATCTCAAAGGAACACTTGTACTGAATACGTGGATCGGATTTTACTAGGGGTCCCATAAATTATTTAAGTTTTAGGATATTTGAAGTACTTTTAAAATATAAAGGATATTTTAAATTACTATGCAATTATTAAGGATATTTCGAATATTCTATAATACTACAAATATTTCAGATGAGTTACATAAATATGTACTTACATCTCTATGACTAATGCAATGGCTTCAGTATTATAATAATTTATATTATTATACTTTATTGCAGATTTTTTTCTAGGAAGCACTAAGCAGTAGCCCCTTTTTCAACGTACCTGTGCTAGGCACAGCCTCCCTTTAAATACGAGAGAGTTACAGTCCACCACACTGGCTAAGGTCCGGTTTGGTAGACTTCAGATGTCCCTAAGACCTTGGTCATTATCATTTAAAATGGTTGGTACTTCACTGATTAGTAGTTAGTCTTAAGGAAAGTAATTAATTTTTTCATATGTGATATTTTTATTACACATTAGCACTGTAGTAACTAGTTACCCTACACGTCGAGTCCCCTTAGTTACGGATTATCCGCAGAAATGCACAGCGTGTTGTCAGTGCGGTTGTATTTATTTGTTATTTGGACACTGCACTGGTTAGGCTCTCGCAAACACTCCTTTTTGAAACTACCTATTGTAACTTTCTATTTATTATAGTAAATAGTAATGGAGAATAAAATTTGAATTTGTTTTAGGATTCTTACATTTTGAAACACATCAAAAATTTTATCCTAAATAAATTGACTAATATAATAAATATATATGCACTATGTCTAAGGTCTGTCTGGATGAACGAATTTGTATGTACTAATTTTAATTAGGACCTAAAAGACTTAAACGCTAAAATAATACCCTTCAATTTTTACCCTTCTTTAGAAAACTTCACCCTTTGAATTTCCATCAAATTTTACCTGCAAGATGTCAAAATTAAGTGTAACAAATTTAAACCATCATAACATGAAATAAAATGAAAATTATAGTAGTTTGAAGCGTATCTGAGAACCCTCCATAGCGATTAGTTATGTTACAAGTGCTACACATGGCCCTCCTCGGGGCAAGGGATCCATCTCGGCGCATATGGCTTGCTGGGATCTCAACTATCTTGTCAGTTGGACCGTGAAATATAGTTTATTGTTCAAAAATGTGGTCGGTTTTTAAATAATGTGGAGTAAAAATGCGCCAAGTTCACGCCCTTTGTCGTTTTTAAAACTTTAGTTAATTTATCTGTCGCATGACCTTATGTTTAATGTGATTTATTAATTACAATAAATAAAATAACAAAAGCTAGGTATTACGATTTCTTTTTTTGAACCCTAATAATTTTTTTTCTAAAATAAAAGTAGGCTAAGTTACTCCGTATAACATCAGCTATCTGCTAGTGAGTCTCGTTAAATCTATCCAGCCGCTACAGAGATTAGCCGGGAGAAAGAAACAAAAATGCTTACTAAAGATTTTATTTTGATTATTATGTACCTTATATAATTACATATATACTTTAAGTAAAAAGCTCTTATGTTGATGTTACAAACACTAAAATTTATTTTCTGTATAAATGAAATAGACCAACTAAAATTATTTATCTTTGCTTAGTTATCACAATAATTTTATTAGATAAAATCGAGTTTACACAAATCAATGAAACTAAATCTACAATTATAATTTATGATACAGCTAATAAAAAATCACGCCACCTAAGCTAATTTCCATTCACAAAATAACCGAATACGTAACAAAAAGCAACATATGCAATCATTACAATAATGTAATGCCATTTAACGTAATCAATTTGAGCTTCTACGTAAGTTAGGGTGGCAAATTACCAGTCACACCCCTAATGATCGCTTCGGATTCTGTAGGGATGTTAACATCGAAATATGTATTTTATACACAACTTTGCGTTTTTTTAAGAGAATATTAAGACTTCACTAGATATTATAAAACAAAGTCTTCGGCGACGTCTGTCTGTCTGTTTGTTTGAGATAAACTCAAAAACTACTGCGCCGATTTTCATACTGTTTTCACCAATGGATAGAGTGGTACAAGGGGAAGATTTTTGTATATGTCAAGTTTTTGTATACATTTACACTATTTAGAGAAACTTTACTACATTTAGAGGAAGCTGCGGTCTCGCTCGCGCTAAATCTAGCTAGTATAATATAAACTAGAGTATAGAATGTTAATGTTAACTTATATTATCTCCCATTAAAGATAGAGCGTTTGGTTTAATTTGCTTTTCATTTTCATAAACATTATAAGTATAATATAATTAAAAATAAAGTCAAATAAAAAATACTTTATCATACAATATATTTTTTTTTCTAACTGATGACGGAATTTTCATCTACTAACTCAAGACGTCATAATACAAATGATATTTTGAACACTGATTACTTTACATATTATAGGCAAGATATTTTCATACAATAAAATTTTTCATTTTAGAATTTTGCTTGCAAAGTAAAACTGAATTACGAGTAAAATCGTCAACCCTTAATGCTTAGAATGATGAACCTCCCTCTGTTGATTTTTAACATTGGGGCGACCAGAAAATATCAAGTGGTGATTTATTACAAACTGACATATTTTGTTAACTTTTAAATGATGTCTTTTGAATAAACGAGGGTGGCTCATTTGGATTTTTTATTGTTTCACATAATCCAAATTAGGTTATTAATATTTTATATACAAAATTGGTATTTGATTTAGTAGATACAATTAATACCGTCGTACTTGATATTTAATTACTTCTAGTATATTTATTTCCACGCATTATTTTTTTGTTCAAAAATGTTATATAAGTATAATTATATGTTATACCTAGTATGTATAACTTTACAGGTAGAGACGTCGAAATACCAATAATTATTATTGAGTCTTAGTTAGGTATTAGGAAAAACACTTATAAATTGATTTCCTTATTCCTTAGCATTGATATGAACAGATTAATATGAAATTTAGAGATAACACTTAAAGAGGGTTATGGGCTTAAAAATTACAATTTTTTGTAATCAGTAATTTTGTTTACAAAATTATTTTGCAATTTATTGTCTTTGTAAATAATTAATTACAAACATATGAAAGCTTTATAAGGGTATAATGAAATATTTGAACCCAGAAATCTATTACTATTTTAATATCATAACTAGCCTTTCCCGCGGCTCCGCTCGCGTTCTAAGGGCTGAAAATCAAAAGAAATGTTTCTGTCCCGTTTTTGCAACATCTATCATTGATGCTCCGCTCCTATTAGTCGTAGCGTGATGTAATATAGCCTATAGCCTTCCTCGATAAACAGACTATCCAACACAAAAAGAATTTTTCAATTCGGACCAGTAGTTCCTGAGATTAGCGCGTTCAACCAAACAAACAAACAAACTCTTCAGCTTTATAATATTAGTATAGATTTACCAAAAAGCACAAGACTCTACATCTTGTTCTTCCTTATTATAAAATAAATAGCTGACCAAACGTAAGGGAAACTCCCTTATAGCTATATATTATCGCCCTTGCTCCAAATATCCAATTGATATTCGATACGCCAAATTCACACGCATTATTTGTGCTTTCCATGCTATTGTTGCTCACTAGCTGTATGGTTTATTGGTAGTGAAATGTACCAGATTATTATAATGACTTACTTTCGACATTACCATTTGTTTCATTGTGCATGGCGAAATTATGTATCAGAGATTTAAAGGCGAATAAAATTAATTAAAGATTGCTTATTTATTTTAACCAAAAAGACACATAGAGTCTATTTAACATAAAATATATTTTTTTTCTTGTGTTATATGTTCGATAAAATTTTCTATACATTTAGGACGACCATGAAATAATAACCTAATTTTCCATCCCTATTTAACTTCTTTAATGGATAAATTCATTTGTAATTTATTTCTTATTCTTGAATTTATGTGCAAATTTGATGTTTTTTGACCCAGCGCTTTTCAGTCACTACTTTTGTTATTTAAAGTATATTCTAATATTTGAATGCTAGAGAGAAATCTTGCATAAAGAATAAGTATGTCAGAAGACTAATCGGGCTTAATTACATAAAAGCACTGAAATTCTAAGCAAATTCATTTAAATGAAGACAAGGGATCGTATCTGTTATATTTTTTTTGTTGTTATTAGCATGGAGGCGACTAACTTGGCGCTGTCTCCGCGGGAGACGCTCAAGCCCCGATCCGAACACAAGGCCTTGGAAATGAATAGTAAACCTAATCAAGTGAGTTTATTTTAATACTAATATCATCAGCCCTTTTCAACGTCCCACTGCTGGGCATAGGCCTCCGTCAGTACGAGGGGGATCAGGCCATAATCCACTGCGCTGGCCTAGTGCGTGTTGGCGGACTTCACATGTCTTTCGAAACCTTCCTAGGTTTTCTCAGACATGCAGGTTTCCTCACGAATGTTTTTCATGTTTTTCCTTCAACGTAAGATAAGTGGTAATCACGATGTAAATGATTCGCACATGAAAGTATCAGAGGTGCGAGACCCGGATTTGAACCCGCATCACTCGGTTATCCAAGCGAGCGCGTTACCGCTGGGCTACCACTAATTAATACTAATAACAAAAGTTTATTTTATTATTTTTATAAATACAACTTATTCTGTAAAGGATATATAAAGGCATGTTTTACGAACTACTTTGGGAGCAATTTTTTTATTTGACACTCTGTCTAAACAATTTACATTACTGGGTTTCATAAGATTTCAAAATGATTTTTACAGTTAAAATTAATCTCAGTATAGTGTTAAGTAACTGTAACCTGCGCATCCGACCTTTGCTTGAGGTTTTTCTGGGAAAAAACACCCGGGATAGCTAAACTTAAACTTTACTAAACTTTAATTAATCTATCACCTAATTTTATCCAAATCGGTTGAGCCGTTTCCCAGATATACGAAATAAATACATATTATTATAAGAATTGCTTAATATTGTAATACCTGTATATAGATTTAAAATTTATATGAACACTATATCTTATTGAGTATTATTTTTAAATCAGGTGGGAACAGTTCTGTTATATGGCGTCCCCATAGTGTCACTAGTCATCGAGGGCGTCGAACGTTTATGCCTAGCCCAGATATCGAACACGTTACTAAAGCAGTTCTCCTATAACGAAATTCACAATCGGCGAGTCGCTTTGGGCATCACCTGTGTCCAGTGTACTCCTGTGCAGCTAGAAATCCTCCGTCGGGCTGGAGCTATGCCGGTTTCATCGAGGCGATGTGGTAAGATTATTTCAGAAATTTCATGTACGAGTATATCTGAAGATACTAATAATATACTCGAATTAATATAAAAACAATGGTAATATAAGAGTCAACTAGTAAACCCGGCCCGCTTAGTTGGGCGTAAGTTACAATAATTTAACTTACACCCAGCTAAGCGAAGCTATAATTTTCTAATAAAATAAGAGTAGCCTAAGTTACTCCTTATAACATTAGCTATTTGAGAGTGAAAGTCCCGTCAAAATTGGTCCAGCTGTTTCAGAGATTAGCTGGAACAAACAGACAAGCAGGCAGACAGACAAAAAATTTTAAAATTGATTTTTTGATGTAGTCTTGTTTGTTGAAGTACTGTAGGTATATATTTTCATACACATTTAATGAAAAGCTGTGAATTTTAAATTAAAAAAGGTATTGTTTAAAAGATGAAAGAGGTAAATGTAAATCTAAATAAATACTTGAACGGTATAATCCTATTGCAATTGTACACCTGAAAGTCGAAAAGCGTATACCTAGTTTAGAAATATACGATATCTTATTTTCTTTTTAAGCAAACAGATTAGATCATGAAATCATTCTTTCCAGACTTGTAGAGATGGGCGTTCTATGTAGTTAGGCCGGGGGGCCTGAGCTAACACTTCTTGGGGGCCTAAACTATTTGTCATTTTTTCATTATAAAATTGATATTAGACTTAGTCCTAGATGAAATTAACATTTTGTCATTATAAAATTGATAGAGTTTAGTATAGTACTGATTACATTCTCTTTAACTAATTTCTTGGTTAGTTTACCTTACCAGATATAGCCTTTTTATATTTTCTTTCTATCTCTCAACGGCCTTTACAAAATCAGTTTTGTACCATCAAAATAAGCACCCAGATACTCATGCAATAGTATCAAGTTGCAATCTTAAACCCACTTAAAGCAATTCTCAGTGGATTACCTACACTTAAACCTTCCCGGTACGTAATCACATGTGTACTGACACGTAAATAAGTAGTCTTGAATGACGCGCAACGCCTATTTTGATTACATTTTTGTAAACAAACAGTTCAGTTAGATTATTGACTGTTTTTTAAAAGAAGAAACTTGTACTAATCTTATTATTTTAATCTTTATTAAGAAAAATCACTCTCGTTAATCTAATAGGTAATTGTTTTCAACATTGTTTTTAGATTCTCTTCGTTAATTAATTAAAATTTGTTATATTATGAAAATGTTAATTAAATAAAATTTGTTATATTTTTTGTTATTAGTTATATTTATGAAAGCTCTTAGAACAGACGACTTAAATCACAAATATATATGACAGCTTATTTTCGCAAAATATCCATAGTTCGCATCGAGCGCTCATAGGGTTCACTCGAATTCATCATTAGCTAGTTCCTTATATTCTGTGTTCCTTAAGTACTAACAATTATAATTATGCAAACCAAGTGCGATCATTGCAATCGGTATATCACAAAATCTAGACCGGGCCTTGAATGCAATCGCTGTGAAAAAATTGTGCATCTAAGTAACCAGTGTACTGCCCTTACCAACAAGCAACTCGCTGCTGTTCGAGCGACAGAAAACCTGGAATGGACTTGCCAAGATTGTCAAAATACATCAAGACGACGCTCCATAATCATTCCGGAGGACGATGAAGCGGAAGAAGATGAAAACCAATCACCGGCAACAGTACAGTTGGATGTTAAAAAGCTCCTGAATGACATCTCGAAAGAAATGGAGAAAACTATACAGAGAGAACTAAAAGATGTCACTGAGTCTCTTCAATATCATTCGAATAAAATGGATGAACTGTTAAACACTATCGAGACTATGAAAAGTAACATTATTGCTCTAACTAATCGGAACAATAATTTAGAAACGAGGGTAGGCGCTCTTGAACAACGCATTCAAGACATGGAGCAAAAGCAATTGCGCAAATGCATTGAAATTCATAATCTTCCAATGACAGAATGCGAAAATGTACTTGAAATTACAGGTAATGTGGCAAAAGCCCTTAATCAAAACGTAGAAGACGTCAAAAACGTAAAACGCCTGCCTGGAAAAAATGACAAGCCCGGTCCTATACTAATAAAGTTTAATAGTGAACGAACACAGGAATCTTGGTTATCAACTAAATCACAAAACCAAGGACTCACTATTGCTAATATACTACCTAAAAGTCACTCTCTGGAAATTAACAAAAACATATTTATATGCGAAGCCCTAACACCCTACAATAAGCAACTGCTGTGGTATACTAAACAAGAACTGAAGAATGCTTTTAAATACATATGGATAAAGAAAGGAATACTTCGTGTGCGGAAAGACGGAGACAAGCAGAAGGCTTACATTATTCGTTCTCAAGAAGATGTAAAAAATCTAATCTCAAAAATCACTCCTAAGTAAAAACGCTTACTCCCGGAATTAAAAAAAAAAAAAAAAAACATTATAATCATTTGTTTATAAAATGGACACGATATTGGATGATATATTGGAAATAAAAAACTGTATAAATCTTAAATCATTCTTAGAAAATGTTACAGAAAATATTGAATTATTATGTATCCATATGAATATTCGCTCAATTATTAAAAACTTCGCAGCGCTTGAACAGTGTATCAACTCTTCAGCGAGAGCTATTGACGTTATAATGCTAACTGAGGTTAATGTATCCCATACTGCATGTAATCTTTATCAGCTTCGCGGATATAAAATGTACGCGCGGCTGCGGGGGGGCCGAAGGGGTGGTGGTGTAATAATTTATTTAAAAAACGAACACAAATTTCATGTACACGAACATAATATAAAACACAGTGAAATCTTAATGGGATATATCACTACACCTTCGGGCTATACCGCATATTTGTGTTGTATATATCGCCCACCAAGTTATAGTAAACACCTGTTTCTAAAAGAACTAAACTCATTATTGTCCGGTATGAATAGTTTTTGCGATCTATACGTGTTGGGAGATATCAACATTAATCTACGCAATGATTGTCCTGTAAAACATATGTATAACACCACTATGTACAATTACGGCTTAGCCTGCGGGATAACTGAATGTACACGCATTGAACTGACAAGGAATGGACTTAGTTGTACTTGTATAGATCACATTTATGCGCGATCCCGCTCACTAAGCCTGTACACGGCGGCGCTTGGAACTGCACTGTCCGATCACCGCGTGATCGCTCTCGCAGTGACTGGTGCAGTAAGTCGGGACACACGGGTGAAAAATGAATACATTACGAGATACGACTATAACACACTTAATACAAACCTTAAAAATATAGATTGGCAACCGTTAAAACAAATGATATGTCCTTTAAAAATTTATAAAATTATAATAAATAATATTCATAATTGTTATCATAAAGCAGAAATAAAATTTAAATTGCGTAGTAATAAAAATAGACTTAACAATCATTGGATAAATAAAAGTATTATTAAAGCATGTGAACATAGGGATAAACTATTCAAAAAATGGCTCACAGATCCAACAAATAAAGTCTTAAAACAAAAGTACAACTTATCTAGAAATTATGCAAATAAATTAATTAATAAAACAAAAAATCAAAAAATTCATAATGACATAAATCAAAATAAAAATAATCCAAGAAAACTATGGCAATTACTAAACGAAATCGCTGGTAGATCGAAAAGTCTATCCGATACAATAATTTTAAACGCGTTTCTAAACAATTACGACACAACGGTCAATATTGCCAATAAATTTGCAGACACTTTTGCCAACAGTGTAAATAAAATTGTTCCGAAGTGTAATATAAAACTACTAGATAAAAATTCATATGTATTGCCTAAAAATTTATGCTATAGATACCAAAAAGTAACAGCTGAAACAGTTTTGAAAGAAATAAAATCATTAAACAAAAACAAAGCACCAGGCATAGATAAAATCAGAGCACAAGATCTAAAAATTATAAATACTGAAATTGCAGAACCACTATCTCATTTTATTAATACAACTATCAAACAAGGTATTTATCCTAATGAACTAAAAACTGGAATAGTAAAGCCTATACATAAAAAAGGAAGCCAGGGCATCTATGACAACTATCGCCCAATCACCATACTTTCTGCGATAGATAAAATAGTAGAAAAAGTTATTTCAAAACAAATTCACTCATTTTATAAAGATAACAATATAATAACAAATAAACAATTTGGATTTCAATCAGGAAAGAGCTCAACCCAATTACTCTCAAAATTTACAGATAATATTTATAAATACCTCAACGATAAAAAACACGTTCTTGTAGTTTTTATTGACTATAGTAAAGCCTTTGACACGCTAAAACATGACATTCTTATCGAGAAACTTTATGACTGTGGTATACAGGGCCCCTTAAACAATTGGTGTCAAGACTATCTTAATAATAGATCATATGTGGTGAAGATTAGCAATATCTCCAGTAAAAACATACGAGTATTAGACGGAACAGCGCAGGGCTCCGTACTTGGCCCCTTGCATTATATAACCTACGTTAATGACGTCGTCAATCTAATATCTAATTGTGAAATTTATCAGTTTGCTGACGATACCTGTCTTATAGCTGCAAATAACGATCTAGATGCAGCTCTGAGGGACTTACAAACAGATTTCACCCTGTTGTTAAAGTGGTCACATGATGTAGGACTTGTTCTAAATTCCGATAAAACTAAACTAATGTACATCAGTTCTACCCAAAATAGGAAACCACATAGCAATTTAAAACTAATAGCACACAGTCACCAATGTCTACACGCTAATCTCCACAACTGTTCTTGTAAGCCGGTTGAAATAGTCAATAAACAAAAATATCTAGGACTTGTAATTGACGATCGACTAAAATGGACTGACCACATTAATTACGTAAGTGATAAGTTGCGTACTATATTGGCTAAAATAACTATAATTAAAAGAAAATTTCCATATAAAATTCTATTAAACCTATATAAAGCTTTAGGCGAAACAACTATATTTTACGGTCTGAGTAGCTATGGTAGAACGTGTAAATCAAACCTTGATACAATATATAACTTACAAATACGAATTATGAAAGCTATAATACCTAAGAAAATTAAAACCTGTTACGAAAATGATTATCATGAGCTCTTTTATTATTGTAACATAATACCAATACACGACCAGGTCAAATACATATTACTGCTTGAGCAATTTCATAATGGTGAACACCAACATATAATCAAGCGTACCTACCAAACACGTAGTGCATCTCAAGTCGAACTAAAAGTACCGAGATACAATAATCTCTATGGCAAACAGCTACTACAATATCAAATACCAAAATTAATAAACGACCTACCATCTGCACTAAAAAATGAAATCACTAAAACAAATATAAAATATAAATTAAAAAAATACTTTCTATCGTTAATAAAAAAATAATAATAATTAAAAAAAAATAAATAAATAATTAACATGAATTAATATCCTACAACGTAAATCACCCCGTGTGTACCTACAAGCTACAGCGACTACATTATTTTGTAATGGATTCGATCATTTGTAAAACTTGGACGGTAGTATGTAAAAATGTTGTTATTATGGTTAATATTAACTTGTTATATTCTATCATTGCTATGATATATTTTTGATATTGTGAGCGTACGATGTCGAATGCCGGTGTGCGGATAAATCAACATTGATTTTTGTCACACCGATAAATAGTAATGTTTCTAGTTAAGTTAAGATGTACTTTTAAATAAATAAAAAAAAAAAAAATCTTCTAAATATATTTTTATAATAATTAATTTAAATTGTTTAAAAATCTGCGCAATAGTTTCAGAAATGTGCTTGCACAAATATAATCTTTCTTTATAATACGTATTGATAAAAAGCTTAATATTATTCGTAAATAAACGATAATAATCATTAAAAATAAACTTCAAGAGATTGAAATATTTCATTGCTATCTGATACGTACTGTTACTTTTGTTATATAAATGAAAAATAAGAAAAACAGAAATTTTGTACATTATTCAAATTCGAGTGGAATATAAAAGGATGATGTTATGTTATGTTTTAGTTTCTATAAATAATTATTTATTTATTTCAGTAATATAATATTATAATTTTTGACAGGAATGATAACTCGTCGTGAAGCGGAACGTCTTTGTAAGTCGTTTTTAGGGGATAACGCGCCACCCAGATTGCCCGACGACTTCGCCTTTGCAGTACACCATGAATGTGCTTGGGGATGTAGAGGGGCCTTCTTGCCAGCCAGGTAAGCTTTTAAATAGCTAACTAGGCTTTCTTCACCAAAATATATTTTTGAAGTGAAACTTAAGAAGTGTCGCTATGAGTATGAGCGGGAGCGTGATAATGTACACTGTCTGTATGGGGGGATATTTGGCCTATCCGATTGGTTTGGCTGGTTGCAAGAAGTATTGAAATAGTTTCCAGTATACTGTGTATAAAAGACTGAGAATATAAGTAAAGTTACATTGTATTTTAGGAACTTTAAAGCGTCTGGTAAAAGCTACCACCGACGGAAGGTGTCTGGCAGTATTGATTATTTATTTTTAACTATATTATCTAAAACATATACCTACGTAAAAATCAGCACAAAAGTTTTAAGAAAAGTGAATACATACTATTGTTACTTAAATTTAGTACCGGGTAACTCTCAATTAGCCCAAACTAGCGGGTACGCGTACACTCTACGTACATACATAAACTGCTTAATCCAATACATTTGGTTACTGAGAAAATAAGTAAGATTTGGCGGCCCAGGGAACTTAAACGGTACATATTTAAATAAAAACTCTTTGATGAACACGAAATATATTTCATTATGGTACAAATGGTAATATTATATTTATGCTTACTTCATTTAGGTACAATTCATCTCGAGCGAAATGTATCAAGTGCGCCTATTGTGGGTTATTCTTTTCGCCAAACAAGTTCATCTTTCACTCACATCGCGTTGGGCCTGGAGACAAATATGTCCAACCAGATGCAGCTAACTTTAATTCTTGGAGACGACATATGAAACTTAGTGGCAGTCCTCCAGTAGAAGTTATCCATGCCTGGGAAGATGTGAAAGCTATGTTCAATGGGGGAACGAGGAAAAGAATGCTATCTGCTGCTAGGTAAGCACGTCTGGAGACTCTTAAACGTACTCACAAAATTCCCGTCTTCACAAAAAATGGTTATTTGTATTATATTATTATATACTACGATTGATGATGCGTAAGAATTTAAAGTAAACTTCATAATTATACTCACTTTAGATGGACAAATATTTTAAACAAGTTTTCTTTACTGATATTAAAAATAACTAATTATTCGCCCAATAATATTTTAATATTAGCTTATTATTAATATTACCTTAGTTTAACTAATTAGAGTTTCTGTAAAACATCTGTGTATAAAGTGTCTATTTTTTTACAAAGTTCGGTTTAAAATTGTGCCACAGAAGGGTCCCAATTCGCAGGCCTGAAATCGAGACTGAAGTGAAGCGAGCTGCTGCCAGTCCTCCAGCACATACTCCAGTGCCTCGGCTAGCTGACTACGTGTGGGGGGCGCGACTACCCCTACCCTATGCGTTACCATGGCTTAAGCCAACACTGTGGTCTCCTGGTGAGCTGACCATACCTTAGTTTATTGTCTCTCTCATAATCGCTTATAAGAACCTACGTACCAATAAGTAGATACAAAATTGTTTAAAGAAAAGTACACTTTAATGTAATAGTAACTACTTTAGCAACTGTGCAAGAGAAGATTGGGTTAAAATCCGAAGTTTACGTAACCTAAATAATGTAGTTTAATACATATTTGATTGCAACCTTTTTTCTACGTAATATTATATCATCTTCTTAATTAATTTTCTTTTGAATAAAACTATTTTTTCGGATTTAATCGTAATTAACTTTGGTTTTTGATTCCCGACGTTTCCAATGAATATTATGATTGCTGAATCATAGTTAAGGGAAATACTACGATTTTAGAGGTCTCAAAGGCTTGTAAATCTAAGAAAGTATCATTTTCTTTTGATTATTCTAATGATTAGACCATAAGTATTACTATTAATTTCAAGAAAATATTGTAGTAAATGAAATCGCAGGTGCATTAACAGCGTTAAGCAGTGTTGGAGCAATCGAAGAGCCCCGCGCTTTCCGTCCGGTACGCTCGCATCGCTTGGAGTCGCCCCAACTATCTCCGGTCATTTCTCCACCGCGAACTCCAAACAGGTATAATTTTTAGGGGTTGTTTTTCTTTTTTGTATTACCTAAGTAAGAAATATTTGGTATTACCTAATAAATTAGTTTACGAAACCCCTTGCCTGCTATCATGTCGTTGTATCTTGTGGTTTATGGCGTAATCGTCTGATGCTCCATTAAGACGGGGGATAAAAAAAAAGGGAATTAAAAGTAATGTTATTAAATATAAACTTAGAAAGTGTTACATTCTGTGAATTTGTATGTTCCAAGCGAAATGTCTAAGAAAATAAGCTCAATCATGATAGATATAACAGAGCTTTTAAAGTCGTCGTTCCATTCTTTCTTACCTGTGATAATTTACCAATATAAATCAATCTTAGATCACCCACCACATCACCTAGACGGTCTCGGTCGCCTCTCAGATCTCCGGCTCGATCCCCACTCAGGTCCCCACTACGGTCTTCCCCTGCACACTCCGCAAAGAGCGATCGCGATAGCGACGAAAGTGTTGACATCGAAACCACAGAAGAAGATCATACTAAGGATGTGGTAAGCTAAAGATTTAACTTAAATTTTATAATTTGATCTATTTTTTTTGTATTTAAGATGCCTTAATTTTTAGGGACAAATCAATTAACATACTATTTTATTTAAACTATTGAATTACTATCGCTTCGCTTAAGTTTCACTAATATTGATCCCCAAATTTCTTTTTAATTATAAAAGTGACAGCTCTTGTCAGTGAAAGTCCCATGAAAAAGCCGTTTCGAATATTAGTCAAACTGGCGTGGCGAACAGATAGGTAAAAACTTTTAAAGTTGTGTTGTACCGTTTATAATTCAAGTATTGCATATGCATTTATTAAATAACTGTTATATTTGCATTAAAAACAGACTTTCATTGTATATTTCTATTTATTAGAAGAAGCGACTTTGTACCCCTTTTTAAGCATAAGAGCAAGATCTTTAACATATTTGAAGTTTATATAGAGAAGGACTACACAGAAAGCTATATAAGCTATATAAAGCTATAGCTATATAAAGCTAAGATAATATAGAGCTTAAATGGTTCATAAATTTCATATATTAACGAAAAAAGTATCGTCCTTAAATCTTTTTAATCTTCTAAAAAGCTTTTTGGCTTATGCTAATTTCTGGAATTACGGATCTGATACAAATATCTTAGGTATTATATTTTCTAATCTATTTATTGGGCAAGATTAAGCTTAAAGCTACATATGTTTGTGTGCCATAGAAGTCTTAATAACATTCAATACTAATTAACAGTTTTCGATTGTTAATAAAATAATAATCATTCTTTGACAAAAATACGCTGAGACGAAGCAATAAAACACGAATGAGGATTGTCAGAGAATATGATATTCACATTAATTTTTGAAAATAAAATGCTCTTAACTAATGCCAATTCGGCTTCTCACTGCTACTGTACACTAGCTGTACCCGCGGCTTCACCCGCGTTCATTTTTTTAATTGCTAATCAACATCATTGGGTTGATCTGTAGGAAAAAAAAACTGTCTAAAAAATAAAAAATAAAATTTAGGGGTGGACTACCCTTAACATTTAGGGGGATGAAAAATAGATGTTGGCCGATTCTCAGACCTACTCAATATGCTCACAAAATTTCATGAGAATCGGTCAAGCCGTTTCGGAAGAGTATGGGAACGAAAATTGTGACACGAGAATTTTATATATAAGACTAGCTGACCCGGCAGACTTCGTACTGCCTCAATCGATAAATAAAAGACCTAAACTTTTGTATAAATTAATTTCAAAACAAACAAAACGTATGTATAATATACTAAATTGCTGCACTAAATTGCTTAGACAACAGTGAGTGATTATAATTTAATATGAACTTTATTGAATAGCAATAAAGTTCAAATTGACTCTAGAAAACGTTTGTATGGGAAATAGAAAAGGGCTGTTTTTAGGGTTTTCCCGAAAATTATTCGATTTTTTCTCGCCTTTTAAACCTTCCCTAGACCTCCACGAACATTTCAAGACTAAGATAAGATAAATCCGTTCAGCCGTTCTCGAGTTTTAGTGAGACTAACGAACAGCAATTCATTTTTATATATATAGAAGATGTAATCTGCGCTAATATCGAGGAGAGGACGAAGCAAAAGTATGAAGAAATATATTTTTATAAACCCAAAACTAAAACTATTTGTTTTCAATTTTAATGCCGCGGCTTTATAAACCGCGTAAACGTTTCTCAAAGATGCAATCTAATACCTAAGTATTGAAGCGATCGTATTATCTGGCGACATTCGAACCAAACGGAGCTCGAATTGAATCCAATTTAAAAAGTTGCAGGAAAATTTTTCCAATCACATCCCCAACGTAATCTGCGATTAGTCTTCTTTCTGAGTTACTTAGTGGCGTTTTACAATTTTTATACGTTTATATAATAAAATGGTACCTTATTTTTAGATACTTGTTTATACAGATCTGTATACAAACTTAATCTACTATTATACATATATCGGTTGTAGAAAGTTTATATTGACTTAGAGCTTATTTTAATTTACCAGATAAAAATCGATGAATGAATGGAGTAAAGTATAACTAAAGACTACATAGTATAAAATAAATTCGCCTCGCTGTCTATCTGTCCATATGTATGCTTAGATCTTTAAAACTACGCAACGAATTTTGATGCGGTTTTTTTAATAAATAGAATGATTTATATGTATGACAGAGACAGTAGTAGCCCAGCGGTAACGCGTCGCTTGGATAACCGAGTGATGCAGGTTCAAATCCGGGTCTCGCACCTCTGATATTTTCACCTGCAAATCATTTATATCATGATTACCACTTGTCTTACGGTGAAGGAAAACATCGTGAGGAAACCTGCATGTCTGAGAAAACCTAACAAGTTTTCGAAAGGCATGTGAAGTCCGCCGACTATGGCCTGATCCCCGTGCCCAGCACGTTGGGACGTTAAAAAAAGGGCTGATGATGATATGTATAACTAGCGGAACCCGCGGCTTTGCTCGCATGAAATCGAAACGACAGACAGCCAGCGGGAAACGACTTTGTTTTATAATATGTAGTGATACTACTTACGAACTAGTATAGTACTTACATATTATATAATACACGTCTGTGATCTTTATACCAATTAGGTAAAAATATAAACCATCGTAAGTTAAAGTCAATTAAGCTTAGTACAATTTAATACAATATAGCAAACTAATTTCCCTTTCTATAGAAGGTAATGAATGCATTGATTAATTAAAATTCAGTTCCGAACATTTGCTATTTAAGTTCCAAACAGAGATATCCCGAGAGACGCCGCCATTTTGTACAACTGTTGGAACGAATATTGCACGTCGTAAACTCTGTAATTACTGGCGTGCGGAATTCAAATGGACTTCATTTCGCTTTTAAATAAGAGAAAATGTTTAATTTAGCACTGATCGAATCCTCTTGCACCAATTAATTGGGGATTTTCATTTTGCTCCAAAACCGAACTTTTTATAACTCCCGCGGCCTTTATTCAAAGTTGAATAAGCCTCGATTCGTAGTTTCTTTTGATTTGTAAAGTATGTTTTGGAGTGTTGGATAATTAAGCGATACTTATCGTCTATAAATAGCAATTGCTTATTGAACCATTTTGGAAGAACTTTACAATACAATGTAGGTTTCAGCTCTGAATAAAAATGGGATTAACTTTTCATTATTACTTTAGTAACATAAACTGTAATTGCGTTAACAATCTCTTTGTTTGTCTGATAACAATAAACACGAAAATTACTAAACGGATTTTCATGCGGTTTTCATCAATTGATGGAGTGTTCTTGATTTAGCTTTATACGCTTTATACATATATAAATATGAAGATGATTGTATGCAGAATTATTCCTCTTTAAAAATCTTGACTTTGGCTGGAGGCTGTAGTTACGATTATATTCACTTACTGAGGGAAGATCCTGAACCACGTCCAATTATATGTCAAGTTTCTTGACCTAACTTTATTTATGCTCAAACGAAATGACTATAATAAATTCCTATCAAATTAAAAATAGTTTTAATCGAACTCTTATAAGAACTAATTGATTTGTCTAGATATTAATGAATTGGTGAGTCAGTCAACTGACTTTAATATTTTGGAAAAAAGTAATGTTTTTACAAACCTAGTGAAATATGGTTAAAAAATCAAAAGTACTTTTTGAAATGAAAGGTTTATTGTCTTTTACTATTTGTCGGGAGAAGAAAAAGTTACACGCCATATGGCTTACGATGTAACCTAAATTCGTTTTTAGAGAGGCCATTGTTTTGAAGGTTTTATGAAAGAGAAAAGGGGTCATGAAAGATAAGGTTTTTTTGCTACTTTTAGTATTAGCTTTCTGGCATATAAAGTCTTACTGCGTACATATTTGTTAATGATGTTGGAAGATATGTCTATTTACAAGAAAACTAGTTTGTTACTATTTTTATGATTTTTCTCATACATAATACAAAAATTAAAAGATTGGAAAGCTAAGTGTCTGATACTTTTTTTTAACCTAACTATTTTCTTGTCAACTGTAGGTACATACTGTGTGTTGAATCTGTACATTAAATATTTTTAGGGAAATCTTTTTGAATTATATAAATAAAATGATAGAGGTCTGCGGTTGTGCGCGCAGCACGGAAAAATTACTGTATAGATTTCAATGAAACTTTCTAAGCCTTATTTCTTAAACACTTGGCCCTTATCAAAAAAAATATGATTGCGATGTCTTCATTTAATAAAAAGTTATGAAAGTTTCAAGAAACAACGATTTGTATATGCACTGCGTGTTCAGTGATGTATGTTTCCTTCTCGCGGAGTAGTGGGGCAAGCGGCGTAGCGCGCATGCGGGTATCAGCTAGTTATATATACAAAGGCCGAATCTATAGTTTTAAGAATTTTTGTCTGTCTGTCTATGACCGCATAATGAGAAAACTTAGCAGATTTTGATGAAAATTGATATTATAGATAAATTATCATAGCTGATCGCTAGTTTCCATATAAAGTAGCAAAGCAAATGTTACTCTATTAGCAAATCTGGCTTCTGATGGAGACAATGATCATGATTAATATCAACTGTACATTGTCCGTACGTGGGGCGTGTAATTACCTTGCCCTCTGGACCGTATTTCATTTGTATGCAATTGCTTATTCCATTAACTATCGCCTGAGGACAGTGGGTGTTTATTACTGTGATGTCACGCTTTGTGGATATTTTTATTAATAACTAAACTATTTTCTCACTAACTCACTAACTCTAGTATTGTTTTACCGGCTAGTGATTTCCATAAAAAGCAGTTTTATACTTCGATTTTCCAGCTATTTTTTTCGGTTTTCCATTATCTTTAATACTTGTGCAACAGTGCATTCCCAACAAAACAAAAAAGATTTTTAAATCAAATCAGTTCAGTCGTTTTCGAGTTCTAGTGAAACTAACGAATGGCATTAGATTTTATATTAATCGTTACAATAGTAAATTCATAAATTGCCCAAAAATAGAGGAGATGCAGATCCCAATTCGATCTAATATTTCTTCCTCATCCTTTTTGGACGCTTATTACTTTTTTATATAGTTACTTATTAGCTAATTGAAAATATACATTCCATTCCGTTATGACAGTTTACATTTAAATGTAGTTTTATAGGTACACTATCTACTACTTTCATGGTCGAGCGTAGCTGAAATCTAAAAACGAAATGTATTATAAAAATGTAACCTAAAATAAATTCTAAATAAAGACTTGTTATTATATACGAAGGAAAGACAAAAAACAGTATCGTGATTTAAACGATACAAACGTGACTAAAAGCGAGCTCACTAGCACTGATTTATACCGACATCAAGTGGTACAATTGAATCGTCTAACAAAGTATCTATTAAGTACGTGACCAGCATTAAGGTGTATGGAAGTGGCATGCGCGAAATGTATGAGCATTATTTTATTTGTGTTTTACTTGAAAATTACAAAATATTGTTTTGTAGCTATCATTATACATACATCGTATTACAGTGTTCCCGTAATTGATTTACATACATGTATTGTCAAGTATATTCTATACTATTATATTTCTAGTTTTAGTTCCCTTTTTAGCGCATTGATAAAAGTCATTCGATGCCGTATTTTGTATTTTTTATATTGAATCAGAATAGTTGAATCAACAACCAAAGTATTAGTAAAGTCTAGTTAAGACTGTCACTTTTGTACTTAATTACACTTGCATGTTGTAGTTGTAATCTTGGATAATAAGACACATATCATAAACTATGAAAATTAATTAAATGATTTCAAGATGTTACTTAAGTAATATAGTAATATTGAAATAATTAAAAAACACTACATTATTTAGGTTTTTCTCCAAAATAGACATTATAATTAGATATTACAGTTAAAATTTAACCATTTCAAATACAATTAGATTATACGGCACATATCTTATTATTTAGGGACTTAGTTTTATTAACACTTCTAGGATATTTCTTGTTCTATGTACAACGGGGGCTTGTCGTTAATGTTCGTTTTGAGGATTAAGGGCGATTCGTCTTCAGAATTGGAACTGTTTGTATTCAAGGCGGCGGTTAAAAATATATAACAGTGAGGCGTTATTTGAACTATTATTCTTTAAGCCTTAAGGTGTACAGAAGCGTCAGATACAAGCCCTCTGCGCCAGATAACTTTTTACAATATCGTTAGTAGAAACGTCAAATATTAGAAAGAGACACGTGACTTATCGCTTAAATATTATGTCATTTTCATGCATTTTTTAGTTTTTTTTACAGTAACAATTATAATTATTGTTACTAGCAAGTACGCTTTTTTTTAAATAGCCTAAATTACTCCTTATACCTTATAACTTATCGACAGTCCTTATAACTTATCTGCGAGTGAAATTCCCGTCAAAATCAGTCCAGCCGTTTAAAAATTTAGCCTGAACAAACAGACAGACAGACTTTAATTTTCTGACTTTTTCGGTTAATTTGAAATGAAAGCCAGACACTTCAGTTTATAAATACCTGATAATCTACACTTTCATGATTTTTTGTAAAAAAAAGTAGAGAAAGTAGAGTTTTTTTTATTTATAAAGGATGAAAAACCCTAAATTAATTAATACTTATAAAAAGTAGATAATTGAAAAATAAACTTTGCTTTTAATTATCTTACTTTTACCAAGATTATAAGATATAACCTATTTTTCAGGCTATTTTTCAGACTTTCAGTTTATTTATAATACTTTTGTGCTATTAAAAGAAACATCACTACTTTTTACGTAGTCAATAACTAATAGTTTTGATGTATAGTTTTTAAACCTTTCAATGTAATTTGAATTACTGTCCCGAGCGATAAAGGCGCGTGTTCTGTTCAAATTAGGGTGTGGGTACAAACACTTTGTCATGGGGACACTCGATTTCTACTAAATTAAAAGCTCTCGACACTTTGCAAACATTTCATTGTAATAATATATATTTAAGGTGCAAAGTAAGTAACACTTTTTTCATAGTTTATAGATTTTATTTTAATATTTTATGTAATCTATCGATTATTCTGCCTTATAATTTTAATGTTTCGTAACTTTTTCAACCAATCTTCGTTTCTTCTCCATTTTAAGTGACATTATAGAAGTAATCTGCCTGTCTGTCAGTTTTTGATACCAAATTGCCAAATTGATTTTCTTATAAATGACGACACGTTTGGCTCAGTGTCTAGTAAACTTGCTGTGCCAGCGATCTCAAGTTCGAGCTCCGCTGGGAGCATTCATTTGTTGATGTTTGTATGTTTGTATTATATTTGTAATACGCATGTATTTAAAGTTATAAACTATCTGATATCCGTAACACAAGCCTCGTAGCTTACAACGGAATTAGATAGCGCTGTGTAATATTATTCTAACATTTTTATCAGTATATATAATTATAAATTATTTATTTGTTAAACATTTACAAAATTGCAAATAAACCTACTATTTTCAAATAAAAATATAAGTTTTATATTACAATCTATATTTGGCTTACAACAGCTGTTTGTTTATAATAGCTTGCCTCGAGCTGTATCGCTAAGCCGATTGTAGTCTAGATCGGAGTACCTACCAGGTCAGCAGATTTAATCCTGATGTTTTTGATTGATTTGACTGTTATTGTTTGGCAAAGTACTTACTTAATTGATTAAGTATACATTTACTTATATTTATAATATACTTAAAAACCAATTATATTCATTTACTGAAAAAAATATCTACACCCTGTAGAAGTTTTCAAGTTCTTTAATTATATGCACCTAGTGATAGATTTTAAAATTAATTGTAAATGTGTTAGAAAAGATTTTGGCGACTTTTCTTTAATAAGTCAATATTACCGGAAAGTCGGAGAAATCGGAAATTTAAACATTTTATAGCTTAGATACTAGATAGTGGTTTAGTGCAAGTATGTCGGTGTGTGTATTAGTCATCCATGGTATTTGTTAGTTTGTCCTTTATTAGTACCGATTGTTTATGACAGACGGATTGTTGTTTTTTTAAGAAAGCTAAAACTTATTTTTACTACGATTAATAACTATTTCCCACGGGAATAAAAAATAAGGAAAAGTTGAAGACTTCAAGAGAAATAGAGTGTATAACCAATTAACTATATTTAAACTAATATTTGATACAAAATAACCAAATAAACACATAGGTCTATTAAATATTTATCTATCAACACTGAACAAGTGATTACCAGCGATTAAATAATTAAATTTACCCTTCCTTTGAAGGGATTACTGTCGAGGGGTTCTCGAGACGCGTTAATTATACCCGTTTCTACTTTAGCGCCTTTATTTAATACATAATATTGTAACAATAATAATGGTTATCGATTGATTTGTGTATTATAGGTATACAGAGCTTAACTTAGAATTAGCTTTTATATGTTTTATTGGTTATCTTGTGATAAGTAGATGTTAGGGTCGTAGGTTCAAACCTGGGTTAGTCTAAAAGAGAAAGAAGTTGACAATTTTTTTAGTAGTCGTTTTCGGACGGTATATAATAGAGCCTGTATCCAGTCCCCAATATGGATCTATTGAATAAAAAACGGTCACATTTCAAGAAGAGCAGCCTGTATTTCTATTTCTGAAATACAGGTTTCATATTCTTGAACTTACAGCTTAAGTATATATGTATATATACCATTCGTTTATTATAATAAATTCGGCTTTTTAATTTGCTGACTGATATCAGTGCAATGTTGTTAAACTATCTGTAATTATATCTTGGTAACAAGAGAGCTGTAACCTTGGTTATACTCCATATTATATTAGGTACTAGCGATTCTCGTGTACGTCTCTACATAAGTTAGTATACATTTCTCAGAAATGAGATAACTTTCCGCAATAAAACGTATTTATATATATTGACTTTAATAACAAGCTGTCATAATGCCAAATTTGATCAAAATCTATTCATCGGTTTACTTGTATCGGTGCAGTCACAAACAGACAGCCAGAAAGTCTAAAAAAATAAATAAATTCCGTATCATCTCTGTCTCGATAATAATTTATTATTATTTATAATTCATTAATAATTTATTAATCAATAATTACAATATATTAATAATTTGACTCAAGATTTTATTATGCTATATATATGTATAGATGTTCGCGATGAATATTAGCTTCGAGTTACAGAACAGTTCTTATGAAATAGCTATAGGTAGGTACATATATAATGGTTATTGGTTATATTGTTGAACATTACGATGCGAGGTCAAAATAAATTAAATACATAATGTATTTTAGACCAATGTCGATAACTCTTTAGACCAAAAAAAATTATCATCATCATCATGATCGTAAGCCCTTTTTCGACGTCCCACTGCTGGGCTCGGGCCTCCCTCCCTCCTCAGAATTATGGTAGTATGAAATCCATTGGAGAACTTACAAAACATATTTTACCTTTAAACCTTCATAACCTCCCAATTCTTGACCTCCCACTTCCTGACCTCAGATTGTCTGTAAATTATTTTTCCTTTCATTTTTGTTATATTCTCTTCCTACTCCAATGGGTTTCATCCTACAATGATTTTTTTGCACTTTTTACCATTTTCAACGGCTTTAGCACTGGTCTATATTCGTAAGGTTATATATATGAAAATATAGAGTAATAATTAAATTAAAGTTCTAATTTCACTACACTAAAACGAAAAAACAGCTATCTCAAAAAAAAGTATTATGTAAGTAGTCTCTCCCGTGAACATGATTGCTGTAAAGCACTCGAAACGTCGGGAACCAAAAATTAAAATAAATCCGCGGCAAAATCCTAGAAATAGTTTCATTTATAATGTCAAATATTCGCGTAAACCTGAGAAAGTATTAAAAGTATTGTAATTAAATATTGTAATATACCATTAAACCTTAAGTAAAACAAAACGCTGGCCTAGCACTTACAGTAATCCATTGTCGTATTTCAACAATCAAATTACAAACTGAGCATTAGTAGATGTTATCTCTGAAACAAAATATTTGTAATGACTGTTCAATAAAATTTCATTTATTATTACTTACTGTGGCTTCTTGTATTTTAATAATGAACTAGCGATTCGTCCTCGCTTCGCTTAGGCTCGCCCCAAGTTATGTTTTTTTGGGTTTTTCGAATTTTTTATACTTTAACCACCCTTGACATACACTCAATGAAATAAACAAAGAATTATTGAAATCGGTCCGGCCGTTTTTTGAGCTTTAGCGAGACTAGCGGATGGCAATTGCTTTTTATTATATAGGTATCAGGTTCGAAAACAACTTTGAAATATAACATCGTTAAAATTTTATTACACATTAAAAAAATATAAAAAAATCATTAGTGTATGGAAATTTTACTTGAAAGAGAACATTTTTATTTTAAGGCTGCTGAAGCCTGGTTAGGCGGCTAGTTTTAGGGAAAACTACGGCCGACTTGGCCGATATTGATTACAATAAAATTATTATTATATTCTATGTTCATACGGGAAACGATTTGAATCAATCCAGCGGTTATCATGAAAAAATGTTACCGCCAAACTAATCACTAGCCAATTAGGGCACAAATAATATTAAACCACAGCATTATATCTTATTCTATTTTAATACAGACAGACATTTCAATAGTTACTAATAAGTAGGCAAAAATAGTTTTCCTTTGCAGATAATAATTTAAGCAACAAAAGAATTTTTTATTGCCTCTACATATAACTGGGACATTACTCGAGCCCTTTTATTTCGCACCCCACATTATTTATTGTACCATTTGGTTAACTTTTACAGATATACGTACACTTCATTTAGAAATGCCGAGGTGACATTTAGTTTTTTATTTACCTACATTTTGATGACATTTTCATCGGATTTTATTGGTAAGGCCGTGTGCGGAGCATTAATTTTGCTATTCACCAAATTCGTATAATGCCCTATAGGTTTGGTTTTGTATACAAGACTACAGTAGTACCCTTAGTTAATTTTTAAGTAACAGCTATGGGATATGGCACTGTTGTATTTCAATTTTTTCTTCTTCTGAGACTTCAAATGAAAGTAAATAGTTTTATAATCTATTCCTACATATAACAAATACTTTTTTCATTCAGTATTTTTTTAGAAATTGTAATTGAAAAGTCATTATCATCGAGAAAGAGGCTGAATCCATAGTTTTTAGAATTTTCCCATTTGTCAATTTGTCTGCCTGTCAATACCAAATCACGAGAAAAACCACTGAACTGATTTAGATGAAATTAGGTATAAAATAGATAGTTTTTAAGAGGTCTGGGAACGCTATCTTATACCTAAAAATTAAAATATATACCAACCGTTAAATGTACCGAGTGAAGCTCAAGCGGAGTGAGGGTGATTCTCTAGTCTATATTTTATGTAAAGGACCAAATACATGATGAAAAATTAATTTGCTTAATGACTTTAAATTTTTAAGAATTATCTTACGTAATTTTTACTGTAATTCGTAATAGTGTTCATATTTATATCAGTGTTATGAGTGGTTATGTTTTATTTCTAAACGACAGTTTAAAAATCATACAGTCCTTATCATCGTTAAATAAAAATGGCGTGTGGCACACAATAATTATATCATGAGTTAATAGTACTGGATTTATTTATTGAATAAACGCGAGCGATGCCTGAATAATTACATGGAAGAGCTCTTGAATAGTTTATGAAATAGACTAAGTAATGGATAGAAGTGGACAATTTTAATACTAGCTATTAGGCATAGTTTTGTTAGAATATTTTTTTAATTATGGGATGGGGATCATGGCGTCAAACATTGTGGTTGTACCTATATAGGAACCAACATGAAATTTGAAAGGGGCCATATATACCCATTTTATACTATTTGAACAATGGATATGAAATACGAATTCATTTGTATGTATTTGTGTAGTAATTAGTGTGACGATAAAAATCGTTAAACCGGTATATAACATAGTACAATTTTTTGAAATGTATTGATGCAGTTTTTCTTGTTACTAAAATCGATGACATGCTATCTAAGAACAGATCTTCGTATGCCTTATAGTTTCAGAATTCAGACTTCCCCATACTGACTGATTTAAATGTTACACCTGGTATATTAATGCAGAATATATTAACAAGTCTAAGTTACTGTTACATTGTTGAGGAATTTCAATCCTCAATTTTGGCATTTATTAAAAAAATTCACTTTTATTATAATCACTAAATATATATGGTTTGGTACCTCTGTATCTTAATTAGTCTATGTAAAACTCGATAGCTTTTGAAATTAAACAACAATAATTACTGCGAGCTTTGTAAGTTATATCACTATCAACAACTGAACAAGTGCTTTTAAACATGCATGAAAAATTTATTCTATTTAAAACTTTTGACCAAACTTTAAAAAGTTTTTTTAAATATTATTTTTGAATTAAAGGTAAATGTAATATGGTAAAACTCAATTTCGAAAATCAAATCAGTTAACTAAGATACTTTAAATAAATTCTTCTAAAATTCAAAATCCTATAATCTAGACTCCTAGAGGTCTTTATATTAGGCCTCTCAGACATGCAGGTTTCCTCACGTTGTGTACGTTCATCGTAAGTGATAAGGCAAGTGGTAATCGTATTAGAAATTATTTGATATATTGATATTTCACATAAAATATATGAGATGCGAGACCCGGATTTGAACCCGCATCACTCTGATTCCTACGCGAGCGCAAAACCATTGAGCTATCAGTTATCACTGCCTAACGTAATATAATGCTTGAATACATATACTCGAACAATGAAAAAAGACCAATATGATTTTTACTGTTATTAGTTAAGTGATAGACGATATTCGGTTATTATGTTAATAATTGTCGCTTCGTGTTACATCTGATATGGAATTTGTCGTGACTGTAATCGAACATACGACCCTTTACCACGATAATGTCACGTATTGGGTTTATCAAGAAAATTATTGTTTTCCCAGTTTGTTTGTTTTACGCGGTAGTTACATGTATGCAATAGTTTATTTTTTAAATTAATTTGAAATTAATTTTTAATTTTTTAATTTATATTTTTATATTTTATAATAATTGTTGAGCAACTAGATGTAGGTAACAAAAGTCTTGGCGTCTTTTTAGACCTAAAAAAGGCTTTTGACACTGTCTCTTTCCCCATTCTTGTACAAAAGTTAGTAAACATTGGCATCAGAGGGACCCCTCTCTTACTTCTTAAAGATTATTTGTGTGATCGCAAACAGAAAGTAAAAATTGGACAACTGATGAGCGATGATTCATACATAACTTACGGCGTCCCACAAGGCAGCGTTCTGGGCCCAACTTTGTTTTTAATCTACATTAATGAGTTGTTAACCTTAAATATAAATGGGGCCAAGATCTTTGCCTATGCTGATGATACGGCCATAGTATTCAATGGAGCTACGTGGGGTACTGTTCATGAAGCTGTAGAAAGAGGTCTTCGTGAAGTAGCTTGCTGGCTAAGAGTAAACCTGCTTACGCTTAACACTGAGAAGACAAACTACATTTGCTTTTCAAAAAATATCCAATCACAACCTTCGAATGACTTCACTATCCGGATCCATTCCTGCAAAAGCACTACTCATCAAAACTGTAGTTGCCCTATAATTAACAAAGTAGCCACAACTAAATATCTGGGTATTATGGTTGACCAAAGACTTTCGTGGCACCCACACATTGAATTAGTGACTTCTAGAGTTAGAAAATTAATATGGATTTTTAGGAACCTAAGATATTCAGCTTCAAAAATACTTTTAAATAAAATATATGTCGCATTAGTTCAATTAGTGTTGTGTTATTGTATCTCAGTGTGGGGTGGTGCAACTAAAGTGAAATTTCTGGAAGTGGAAAGAGCTCAGCGGTCACTACTCAAAGTGATGTTATTCAAACCGTACATATACCCTACTCATGAATTGTACTCAGAAAGCAACATATTATCTGTTAGGAAATTGTATATTTTATGGGTTGTTTTAAAAAGACATAAAAATTTGGTTATTGATTCTAACGTAGTAAACAAAAGAAAAAATCGTGGTGTTATTTTGCTGCCTAGGATCAAAACAGCTTTCGCCGCACGTCAGTACAAAATTCTGTCAGCACGCTTATATAATAAAATAAATAAAACTATAGAAATCTATCCTTTGAGTTATCAAGTTTGTAAATCAGTCTTAACTAATTGGCTAAAAATTCATAAATATGAGGATATAGAAATGCATTTGGAATCAAACTCCTGAATATGAAAACACACACACTCACACACACACACACACACACACACACACACACACACACACACACACACACTTTTTTACTAATAAATAATGTAAAACTTAATTTTAATAAGTTACTTATGATGTGGCTATGGAAGAGCGAGATTGCCTGTTACAGGTGCTTTTTACACTTAAAAGGCGATTTCAACCTTGTTTGTAAATGTTACTTACACTTACTCACGTACACTTTGTTAACGAATAAACTATTTTTATTTTTTTATTTTTTTTTATCAATTTAAATTATATTATAGTCTTTTTCTAACAGTGGTTTTCGATTTCATTTTAAATCTATAACGTTACCAAAATTCGCAATCCATTATAATATATATGTAGATATTTACAACGAGTAATTTATTACAGTACATTTTCAGTAAATGAAACAATATAATAAAAAATAAATTATATTTATTCTTCATCTCTCTGTATTTGCTCGTTTGCTCTCTGTCACTTCGTTTGACACAAAATAGAATTTAATACAACTTCCCTTTTTAAGAGTTATCGACTGAACATTCAGGTACACTAGGTACGTATAAAAACGATAATCATTATGCCTGACTATTAATAAGAATAATACTAGTTAATCAAAATTAAAATGACCTGCACTTTGAGTCTGATACTACATACCTAGTATAAAACAAAGTCGCTTCACACTGCCTATCTGTCCATATGTATCCTTAAATCTTTAAAACTACGCAACGGATTTTAATGCTTTTTTTTATAGATAGAGTGATTCAAGAGGATGGTCTATGTGTATAATACACTAGCGGAACCCGCGGCTTCGTTCGCGCTAAATCGTTATTTGTATAATAATTCGAAGGTTCTTGCAAGAGTCTATAGTTAACTCTTCGAATTTGTCAGATATAGCAGTATTCTATCTTACAGAGATGCTCCTGGCCTTGCCGTACAGCCCCAACTCCTCGGCCGGAAGACTGTTGGAGTGGTCTGGTACCAAAAGTTGAGAGGGAAGAGGATAGAGAGCCGTGGCGACTACCCGATCTACGTCCCCCACTGCACTTCATGCATGATCGCGGTAACGTATCTAAAAGAAATGATTAGGCAGTGACAATTTTGTTTTTTTTTTAATATTTTCAACCGACTTCAAAAAGGAGGAGGTTCTCAATTCGTCTGTTTTTTTGTTGACTTGATACAGAGTTCTAAAGTTTATCTAAAGTTTATCTAGTTAAGTAGTTTCGGAGTTTATCGCGGCCAACACCGTGAAATAATTATTTTATACATAAATAAAATTTTAAATTTATATATTTTAATTTCTATTAGTTTGGAAATTATTAGGTGGTCACTTACTCATCGAAAAGGGGTTTATGTAGACAGCTAGATAGTAATTTACAAAAATATTGTGAAAAAATCTGTGGGTATTTTAAAACCCTTTATATGAAATGCATGTGAACGTATAAATGGTACCAAATTTTGTCTCTTTGTTCGTCTGTTCCGAGTTATTTCCGAAACAGATGAACTAATTTTAAAGGGACTTTTTACATGTAGATAGACGATTTTATAAAGAGTAACTTAGCTAAAGTTACTTTCAATAACATACCTCTTATTTAAGAAACGGATTTAGGATTCTGCGAGTGAAAAGAAAAATTAAAACCCTTAAAATTGTGAATTGAATTCGTGTAAGTACATAGAGACGCACCCAAGCGAGTCTAAATGGTTAGTTATGAATATAACCATGTTTACTCGTGAGACTAATTGCCTGTTACCTTTGACGCAATTAAATGCGGCTTAAGCTCTTTGCGACGGTCGATAATTCGACACAGTCCTTTAATTATGTAAACGTTTTCAAGTAGTCTCTACCCTACCAACGATATAGGTTGCGTACATCTGTTAAAATATTAGGTACTGATTATTACCTTACTGAATGTTCTATTTTTTTTTTCGTTCACCGTTTCGCTATTCTAGACGATGCTTTCTAAAGATATTTTCAAGAGAAACTTGGCTTTATTGAGTTTTTTTTATTTCTTTTTTTTTTTTCATGGGAGTTTGAGTTATGATATTGACTATGTCACCCCCGTACAGCATTTAACTTAATACTCTAAAGTAACTAGAAAAAAATACAATTTCATTCTTGCACCAACTTGGCTAGCATAATCGGAACTTGGCTGTTACATATATCTACTTTAT
This sequence comes from Boloria selene, assembly GCA_905231865.2. Lineage (NCBI taxonomy): Eukaryota > Metazoa > Arthropoda > Insecta > Lepidoptera > Nymphalidae > Boloria > Boloria selene. The sequence goes on from HG993147.1 coordinate 10,199,627, forward strand.
TGAGTTAATTCTTAGCAATACTTTTACAATAATGATGCAAGTTCATGGGCGCCCGCGGCAGGGCGTGCAAGGGGGTCTATCTGCACTCCCCTACTACAAAAAAATATGTAGAAAAAATAAACAATTAAAGTGCTATAAGTTATACCTCCATTTAAATTTAGACATCTTCTAATAAAAGACGATAAGTAAGATATGAATAAAATTATTAAGTTGATAATTTAAATGTTAGTTATTAGTTTAATGTATAGAGGATGCGCCCCTGGAAATATTTTTGCCGGCGTTATGTTCGTAATATACCTCAGTATGTCACGTGGTTACTGCTATCTTGATATACTTATTTTAATCTGTTGTAAAATTTCTATAAAAAAGAATTGAAAACCTCCTCCTTTTTTGAAGTTGGTTAAAAAGAATAGTATTTTATTTTAAATCATCTATTGCCTATTGGCTATTGTAGCTGTTATTATTGATACAGAAGCTGAAAGTTATTATAATTTTTGTACGTCTATCAGTCTGTGACCACATGAAATTTAGTAGTATGATGATAGCTTATCCTGGTCAATATATAGAAACTAAACGTTAAAAAGTACGTTTAAATGTACTTAGAGAACGAATCCGAGCGGAAAGAGGTTGGATCACTAGTAATTATCCTATCACTACTTATTATAAAACAAAGTCCTCCACCGCATCTGTCTGTCTGTTCACGATAAACTCAAATCTCGTTGCAGTAGGCACCGATTTTCATGCTGTTTTCACCAATGGACAGAGTGGTTCTCCAAGAAGGTTTAATTAATAATATTAATTATATATTATATAATATGTTAAGTTTTTGTATACATTTACTAGCGGAACCCTCGATTGCTAGTAAATAATAAAACATTTCTTTTTTCAGAGAGAGACAGCTGCGCTGCGTGTGTTGCACCTTTACCATTGCTACCGCCACCTGCACCCGCGCCCCACTAACTAATAATAAGAAATAATAAGCAATAACTAATATTTCCGGTAGATGGCGCTGCCTCCAAGCATAGTGTTGCTATGCTTTAAAAATAAATTATGAAACAGGCTGTCATACAATGCGAATTTATTGTCTGCGAGAATTTATCGGTTTTATATTATTTTAATTATATTGGATATCATATGTTTATTTAAATATATTTTACAAAGATAATCGTGAGGTTTCAAAATTATTTTTCAATGTATAAATCTTATTTCAAATAATTAAGTGTAGATTATTTCGAAGACTGTTATTAATTTTATTCCATTATAGGTACTTGGTATGACAACCTAACTGTAATTAATTAATAAATTAACTATTCTAGTCTAAATGTGAATTCATATAGAAATATTTGTAGTTATAATAATAATAATTTAGGCAATTTTGTAGAATAGTATCCAAAGCAATCAAAATGAATTAAATTCATTTTCGTTATAATTCAAACTTTTATTTAAATAAGAATGGTAAGTACTTTGTACTTTCATTCAATTTATCTTAATATTTATGTATGTTTTCCCTTTTAAGTTTTAAATATCAAAAGTAATGAAGAAAGTGGCTAAGTTTATTGTACATATTATTAATAGTAGTATCTTAATAAAATGTTTAAATTATATACATCAAAGTAGGTATTTTAAGTAACATGAATCAGCTTATTTTCTTTTGTAGTATATATCAGGGGTGGCCAAGCTTTTTTATAGTCCAAGTTGCAGGTAGGCAACCCCTGATATATTACAATATAACAAGTATGTTATAAATTATATGTTAAATTATTCAAAAACCAACAATTTGTATTGAACTGTATCGAAGTGGTATTTTAAAATATTATATGTATTCTTTGTACAAAGATAGGGTTATTTATGTATAAGGACGTAAAATGCTTAAGCAAATTAAAATTTTAATAATTATGTTACCTTAATAGCTTAGAATTTCTAGTAATTCTTTGTATTATCGTATTAGTCACAGAAAGTGTATAGCGTAATTGTGAAAGTAAAATTTAATAAATATTAATTTATGGTTTCAATCTTCAATACATATCATACATTTCTAGTCTATAATTTATAAATAGAATTTAACATGAATACTATATACTTAATTATACAGTAAATAAAAATATAGAAAATTATTTATGTTTAATTTTATTTCCCCTACACATTTGATGAAAATTCAGATCAGATGAAATATTTAAATCTATACAAATAAATAAAATTAGAGTATCTGTTTTTAATTTCCAGCTTTTCACTAAATTCATATAAAAGTATATATTATGATACCAGCAACAAAAACCAATTTTTAAAATTTTTGTTTGTCTTTAGCTTTTCACTAACTGCATTTTACTTACAAATGTACGTTACTTACATCAAAAAATCTGTCTGTCTGTTTGTTCGGGCTAATCTTTGAAACTCAGGACCGATTTTGACAGGACTCTAACAACTAGTTTTATTCAAACTTATGAATGTTATGAATTTAAGCATCTATTAACAAATTGTGATGATTTTAATAAATACTAAAAGTTTATGTGATTGTGGCGGCTTTCGACTTTCAATAATAATAAGGTACGCATGTATGTGTGTCTGTCAAGAGATGGCGTTGTTCTATTGTTATCTAGAAATTAGAATACACAGTGGTTTTTAATAATAAATTTACCAACTATCATAATCGTTATGATAACTTATTATATTTGATTTTTTTGCAGTTGTCTTGAAAAATATAAATATTACCTATAACGAAGTATTATGATCTGGCAACATTACGACCGATGTCAGCTGTCATGTCAATGTTCGATAAATGTCAGAGTGATTTGTCTATGTCCTTTCCTGTTAAAATATTCTCTTGAGAGGTTGGTTTTGTACTTATAAAATCTGTTTCAATCGGATAAAATACTGCAGTAATAAATAAAAATGTTCGTGATATACATAAATACAATGTGCTCTACATTCTCATGGCCTTATTTTAAAGTTTTTGTGATGATTTTGTTAAATATAAATAATAACCTCAGTTTGTGTATGCGATTGTGACATAAAGCCGCTCTGTGTTTCAGTAACAAAAATGGGTCGTTATTCTCGGGAGCCTGATAATCCAACGAAGTCATGCAAGGCGCGTGGCTCAAACCTCCGCGTTCACTTCAAGGTATGTTTTTTTACGATTCAAATTTCCACATGGACTGTTTACGCGGAACCTAAAGACAATCTTAATTTTCAGAACACCTACGAGACTGCTATGGCTATTAAGAAATTGCCTCTGCGTCGTGCTGTACGTTACCTCAAGAACGTAGTTGATCAAAAAGAGTGCATACCATTCCGTCGTTTCAATGGAGGTGTAGGACGATGTGCCCAAGCAAAGCAGTTTGGTACCACACAAGGTCGTTGGCCCAAGAAATCAGCTGAATTCCTTTTACAATTGTTAAGGAATGCTGAATCTAACGCTGACTACAAAGGTTTAGATGTTGACAGGCTTGTCATTGACCATATTCAGGTTAGTTGGAAAATTTTCTTTATTATATTGAATGTTCAAATATAAGTCAAGTAGATGAAGTTCCTGCTTAAGTACTAAAGGTTCTTGCCCTAGCACAAGCAGTGTCAAAAAAATTTGCAGTATAATGCGTTTCTCTATATTTGAATATTTATCATGACATTTAATAAAAAACATTAAAAGTTTCTGTATACACACAAATTTTACTGTTTATATGAGAACATAGGTAGTATATTAGAGCATGTAGGAGCAAACTTCAATATGGTATGATATACAAACAATTCTTAATTGACAACATTCTTTCAGTATATTGTGGTCACTATACTCATGTACCAAATTTTTTTTTGCATAATATCTAATAAGTAGGTGCAATCAATTTTAATGGTGCTTGATCTTTGCAGTTTTATCAGAATCATACGAATTATTAAAATTTAAAAGTTATTTAAACAACATACTATGCATTTTACATTTAATAATTTACATTTTAAGTAAATAAAAGTATTCTGTAGGATGAATGGAGAAGTAATTATTTCAGTGAAAATAGCAATATTTGTAACAAAAGATTATTAATTTCTAAATTTTTGATAATGAGAATGATACTTCTGAAGTATATTGATGACTCAAAAAGAAGGACATTATGGAAAATAACAATCTTTTTATTTGATGGTTATTTAGATATTAGAGAATATAATATTTTATATGAAATAATTTTCATTGTAATAGATATGTTTTTTCACCAGTCTTCAAAAACGGAGAAGGTTTTCAATTTCACTGTATTTTTTTTAATGTTAACCTCCAACATTCCATTGGGTGAACTGATTTTGATGATTCTTTTTTAATATGTATGTTCAATATTTCCTTATTAAGAAATTTTACTTTTGCCTTTCTTTGCTTGACAGAATATAAATTATTATATTTACTGTTTTCTGAAGGCATAAAGTAATAGTAACAAGCTGTATGAAGAATTATTTACATCAAATTGTTCTTATGTTTTGTTACTTACATTTTTACAAAGGCCATCATTCTCTTGGTTTTAGTTTAAATATACGTAAATATTGTGGGTGATGTAGTTTGTGACAACTTAAAGAAATAGTCAATGATTTGTGTCACCTCCATTTTTGCTTATAAACTAATTATTGCAATCATTGATCACGCCTGCTATCAATTGTAAAGAAATTAATATGATTTTAATTCATTGATTTATTCTTATATGTTCAGTACTTAAGTTTTTAATGACTAGTATTGTTTTGTAATAATTATTTGACCTATAACTGACAGTGGCCTTTCAAAAGCTTTGATAAAATTGTATTAAACTACAGATTTTGAAATATCTACCAATTGAGCTTTGGCCAATGTGGCCTATTTTCTCTTGTTAAGAAAAGGAAGACTTGTACCTTGTAGTAAGAAGCCAAAAGGGCTGAATTATTATATACTCCAGACTATTTCTGTACTAAACTTCATTTTCTTTAGCTATTCTGCCTGAAAAAGTAAAAAATATACACACACTATCATATATTTTATAGCTGTAGCAGCTGTTATCTGTTTTAGAATAATAAAATTCATTAAAATTTCAATTATTTCAGGTAAACCGCGCCCCCTGTCTCCGCAGACGTACATACCGTGCGCATGGTCGTATCAACCCCTATATGTCATCCCCCTGCCACATTGAAGTGTGTCTCAGTGAGCGTGAAGACGCAGTGGCAAGAGCAGCCCCAGCAGATGATGCACCAGCGAAGAAGAAGCTGTCAAAGAAAAAGCTGGCCCGCCAAAAGGAGAAGATGATGAGGGAATAGATTATAAATAAATCACTTTAACATATATTTGGGTTTTATTTTTGGTGTTGGCAATGATTTTCTTATATATTCTTACTATATACTTGCTGTTGCTGTTGCAAAAAAATATGGTTTTGAATGATGAATTATGAAAATTAATTCTGTATCTGTAATAGTTTTTCTTGAGAGTTTAACCTCTCATCTACTTTGTCAAGGGCAACTACAACGATACGTACAGGGGTTATTACTTAACTAGCTGACCCGTGCCCACTTCCTTGGGCATAATGTTAATAATTATTTTTTAGTACAGAGTGTTTAAATAATTTAAATTATTTTATTAATATTAAAAATTAAATTATTTATACTAATATTAAAAAAACTACTTTTTGTAACTTAAATATAAAAGTTAGACATATGCGGTCGTTGCTGTCGTTGTATGTCTGCTTTTTTGTAAGCATTTTCAAGCCACATCTTCTCTAGAACTCAATAAGGCAGCGTTCGTAAGAAACGCTTTCATTCGACCGTTTTTTCTCCGATTCACTTTGCAAAACGGACTACCACGTAAAAGCCTTTTTATTTTTCGGTTTTTTATATAACCTATGACACTCAGCTATAATGTGGCTTTCTATTGGTGAAAGAATTTTTAAAATCGGTTCAGTAGATCCCGAGATTACCCTTTACAATTTAACAAACAAAAACTTTACTTCTTTATAATATTAGTATAGATACGATAACGTAAATTCGAATATTTTTGTCGGGTAGCCGTAAAAAAATATTCATAATCTAATATTTAAAAAAATCGTGTCAGTGTTTGTTACTCTTCGTAAACGGCTTGACCGATTTTTATGAATACTTTTTGTGTATATTTGGTAGGTCTGTGAAATATTTCGTTGGCTTTTTATTTCCCAAGGTGATAAGGGTGGCCCTCCAGATTTTATTTTAAGACCAATTTTTATTTGTTTATTATGTGGCATCAAAAATATTTATAACTCGTAAAGTTTCATCCCATACCACCAAAGCATATTTTTTAATTAGTAGTGATTAGAATGCGGGCGGATAAAATCGTACACAAACTGCGCCATCTAGTGACAAGAGGAGGCAATCTTAAATTACTATTTCATGATATTATTGTTTAAAACATATCACATATCATATAATACATAATCATCATGATTATTTAGTAAATAATATGTTATGGTTTGGACAATTTTGGTTAAAAAATTCATAAGAATCTTAGTCCATGAACTTAATTGTTCTTAAAATTTAGATCAAATGTGTATTTCACTAAAACTTGTATAATATCTAATAAGAATACTGATTCATGATAAGCATATCTAATAATAAACACGTAGGTATTATTTGTAGATATTGGCAGTTGGCACAAAAAACTCATTAGTAGAGACTAGAGACAACATTTGATTTATATTTTTACATTTTTAATTTACCTTTATTTATTTTTAATTTAGTATAGGCATAAGTAAAAATAAAAAAAATAATAATGCCAAAGTGACATATGAATAAAGTCTCCTTAATCTGTGAATACAATTTACTATTAGCATAAAGCAGGTTTAGACTTTAGATTTCAAAATTATTTCATGTAGGTATTATGAGACAATACAAACCAACATGTACTTTAGAAAAGGACTTGACATCTAATTTCAACAAAATTCTGCAAGAAAATTTAAGGCTTCGTGAAGAGCTAATAGATGCTACCGATAAACAGCATCAAGAAATGTCTCGAGCAATACAGTTGAATGCAAAGAATGCTAAATTAAAGAAACAAATAGACAAGGCTAAGAACGAAGCTTACATATTACAAGGTAAAAAAAAACATTTCACCCATAATACGTAATAATCATAGGCCAAAAATCTTCTTTTGAATATAGCTCATCCTATACTCTCTTTTCCTGAACTTGAAAAGAGACCTTCAAGTAGTCATAAACCCGTCAAGTACCTGTCGGATGACAAGTCATGACCGTTAAGGTCTAAGGTATAAAGTAGTTACAAGATCGAAAGCTTAACGTGTTTTTCAAAGCGCCGTTGATTTCTCAACACAGGTATCTTCTGCGTATTCTAGAAAATCCTAATAGGATTGTTCAATCCAGGACTCAATCCAGGACTCAGGCCAAAAATCATAATTTACATCCCTATATACCAGCCACTAAACCAACGAAGCAGTAGGTACTCGAGATATACATATATTATAATATATATAATAATATATATATATAATATATATATATATATATATATATATATATATATATATATATATATATATATATATATATATATATATATATATATATATATATATAATAATAGTAGTATTACTGTGAAGTATGATTTCTACCATGTGTCCATGTGTTTAACATTAAAAGGCTTTTGATCAATATTTTTATTGGCTGAATATAGTAGGTAATACGTATTTGTATATAGATAATAATATGCGATCTGTAGCATATCGGTACGTAGTTAAAAAAGAAATGATGCCTTAAAATTCTAAAGGTTAAGGGTTTAAGTGCTGCTTTGTTATTTTTGCCTCTCTATTTAGTTCTTTCGAAAATCTTAATAAAATTTTACGAATAAGTACTTACCACCACTTACAGGTAAAAATGTACGGAACGTACGATAAATTAAAGAAAATACAAGTTGAAAATGAAATTATTCGATATCAAATAGCTGTATCACAAAAGAAAAGGCAGGAAGCCAGTATAAATGCACAGAAGCTAGCAGAATCAAACTATTTTTTGGAAAAAGAACTGAGGAAACTACGCAACGATTTACGTGCTTTTAAAAAACAAAACGGTCATGTCGTGTCATAATTCGACATAGTGGCATTAAAATATTGAATTTTTGTGTTGTTTATTAAATGGATATATCCTTGTTATCCTTAAAAAGCTATTACACACTCAAACAGAGTATATACTCAGTCCTTAGCACTTGTCAGCTAGTAAGTTCCTACCAAGTTGTCGAAAGTGTAGACTTTTATTTGATTTTTATTTAGTAATTTAGCACCGGAGAAGCCACAGTTCCGCTAGTTAAAATAAATAAAATTTCTACCTCCTCTTTTGAAGTCGTTTAAAAAGTAGCATAAGTTACGCCTTATAACATTAGCTATCTGCGAGTGAAAGTCCTGTCAAAATCCATCCGTTTCAGAGATTAACCGGAACAAACAGACAGACAAAAATTTTAATAATTGGTTTTTGTTGCTAGTATCGTATATACTTTCAAATGCATTTAGTGAAAAGCTGTTAATTTGAAATTAAAAACAGCCACCAATTTTATTTATAACGTATAGACTAGCGACTCGCCCTGGCCCCGCTGCAATAACGTAGATTTTTTACAGATGTCATATTTACCTGCAATAAAAAGTATCGTATATGGTAAGTAAGATATCTATCATACCAAATTTAATGTGTCCATTGGTTTTTCGTGATACGGTCACGGGCGGTATGTCAGGCGGGTGCAGCAGTACTATGTGTATACTTCTGATAGCAGTGTGGACCATAGATTATACACTTATATACTGGTGTGGACTGTGGTGCGACCACTTGGCTATATGTCTGCTTCATGGGCGTATTTACCCTAGGGCCAAGGGGGCCATGGCCCGGGGCGGCAGGCTCCTAGGGGCGGCAGGCGCCGAAGAGATGACCACGAGGGGGCGGCGAAGAAGCCCCCTCGTGATCATCTCTTCTGCGTAAACGGTTGAAGATGTGCAAAAATCATGTATGACGAAATTGTTCCTCTTTAAAATTTCAAAAAAAGTCTGCGATAGCATAATGATGTCTATCTTTAAAGGTTGACTCGCTATAGCCTTTTTTATGGTAATCAAATTTGTTATAAGACAATGCATCATTTGCAAAGGTGTTTTATAAATATGATATTAAATAAAGAAGTTATTCATCCCAAGTATTTAATTCTGAACATAATTGCTCTTGGTATCATTTGATTTCAATAATTGTCTTACGAAATAGCAGTTTTAATGTAACTTCGCAACAAAATAATGATCACCGCGTGCAAGACGGCGGTGGTGAGGAAGGAGGCACGCCAGTTGCTCTGCGTGGTAACATATCGCGCGAGTCGGAAAGAATTTGGTTTCCAGCCTTTATGGTAGGAGATTTCGGGATTTACTAAAGCGCGGCAGATTAATATACAGGGGGATACCTTGTACCCGGTTAAGTATCTCCACCAAAAATGAGCCCCATATATAAGGCCGCTCGTGAAGGATACAGGATCAGATTAGTAAAAAAAAATTGACCATCAGAAGAAGAGCGCGTTAGATTAAGTTTAAGTTAATTACATCCTAAAAAGTGTATATTCCACTAATCTGACAATTTGAGAGTGACGTAAAGAAAGGGGAGGGCAGCAAAGTTGTAAAAAAAACGTCATCTCGACATTCTCGAGTGTAGCTAGTTTTTTTTTATTTTGAAGGAAGTAATTCAAAAATAACGAAAAATATATAATCTGACGATTTCCGCAAATTCAAGCAATTCCGAAATAACAATAATTCGTCGATAAAGTTAAATGCGTGCAGCTGCGTGATGCCTATGTTTCCATCTCCGCGTTTCTATTCCTCTCTCACTCTTTCTCTATCTATTACTCTCTCACTCCGTCCCCACTCTGGTTTCTGCTGCCATGACGCCATCACAGCTGATCATAAAGACTTGTTCGTGGCATACTGTTTACAACGTGTTTCCAACGTTTTGGCTTTTTTTGCTATTTTAATATATAATTTATGTGGAATCGCAAAAATAGTTAATAGGTTCAATAATGTATTTTTGGTATTGGGATGTAATTTGTTTTATGACTTAAGATATTGTAAAGCAACAGATGTTTATTTAAAATAAGGTGAGGTAATAAAGTAAGGTTTAACTAAACGGCGTTCTAAAGAGTTCCCTCAAACTTAGATTTCCTGTGAATTTGAACCGATTTGGACCGATAGATTTTGAGAAATTGTGAAAAATCTCAAAAAAAATTTTTTAAATTGGTTTATTTGGAATAAATTTAAATGGCTTTATCGATCAACTTCAAAAACTAATCCGCCCTTCAGCTTGAAAAAACACGTCGATCGATCAACCGATTTTGACCAGCTTGGTGGCCAAGCTGGTCAAAATCGGTTGATTCGTTCAAGAGATATTGTGAACGAAAGAAACCCGAAAAAGTGTTTTTTCGGAGTTACTCCGAAATTTCTAGTTTGACCAATTGAAAATTAGAAATTCTTTATGAGGCTTAAAAAACTGCGTAGAATGCCACCAACCACGTAAAAATCGGTTCATTGAATCAAAAGTTATTGCGGTTTGAAAATTCCAAAAATAGTGTTCTATGAAACTTCTATCAGACTTTTGAGCTGGGAGAGCTCAAATGCATAGAAATATTATTTCTTTGAACTCAGCGAGCTCAAAAAATCATATAAATTATATTTTGAGCTCAAAAATGTCATAAGTACAATTTTAAGCGCCCAGGAATGGAATTAGCGGGAAGTTGCAGGGATGGCCTTTAGGGTGAACTGTTTTTCTAATTTTTTTTTGTCAGATCAGGTGAATCCCTCTAGATAATCGTCAGATTATGAGACAGTACGTTTAGAATATAAAGATGAACCATATATGAAACACATAATCTGACGCGCTTGAGTATTTCAAAATGGCGAATTTTTTTGCACATTATGAAAATGGCCGCGAGTTTGCGTCACATCGAAATCGTCAGATTAGTGAATGAGAGCTTTTTTTTGGTGCACTTAACACTCCCTTAGAAAACCTGACGCGCTCGATAAAAAGTTTTTTTTTTCATTTTCAACCCTTACATACAACCACCCGCATCATGCAAACGATCATTACGTTATTAAAAATACGCAGGGCATTGATGCTATCAATATCTGACGCGCTCGAGGATGTCCATGCAACAGTTTTTTTTTACATATTTAAAAATTTATAGCCGCTTCCCCCACCGATGAAAAGGTATTTAAGGCTTGTTTCGTTTGAAATTAGCGCATCGAATCAACACATGAAATATTACCTGTTTTAATTTGTATTATTGAAAATTTATCTACCCTATTACTTGGTTTGTTTGTCTTAAATACTTTATCTTCACTTAATAGGGCGGCAAAACTAAATGGCCCGGGGCGCCAAATCTGTAAATACGCCTCTGGTCTGCTTAGTTAGGCAGATCTGCTGTTGAGCCGACCTGAATGCGTAAGCGAACCTGCGACGCCTCATTAAGACAGGGAGGATTGTTGGTTTTTAATGCTTTACCTGGTAAGTCCCACATAACCTATTACCTACCGGTGGGATGCGTAAATCTATTTTCCAACATTGATCCTCAGTCGTGTAAAGCAAACGTCAAAAAGCGACTCTTGCAACTTTAATACAAAACGTTCCAGTTACCTTAAATAAATAATATTATCAATACACAATAATGTTCATAAAATATTAATAATAATTATCATTATAGATATATTTTTTTCATCTATAACAAAATCTAAAGAAACAACTCCGTTAAAACCGATCTAAAAATAAACCAATTGTACCTAACTACTTATATTTGTAAGGCGACTACAAAGGTGATATTAGAGGCATAAAATATAATAATAAATGAATTGGCAGCTGGAAGTTTTCACTACAGACAGACAGTGTTACACCAGTCGCCATATCAGTAGCACGTATGTACACACGCGTAGCTTTGATTTGCGCGTGCGCGCTAGTCGCGACCATTTTTGCTATTCCTGCACCTCCGAAACGAGAAAATAAAGGTATTTTTGTAAATTATTTCATTAATCACCTTCTGAAAATATATTCTTATATGATTGTTCATGAGAAAACCAATTTCAGAATATTTATTTCTGGTTATTTGTTTGATTTGGGCTATGCGTTACTATCGCAAATTTATTTTTTTAAGTAGATAATCAAACTAAAAAAGTTTAAAAGGTTTTTAGTTTTTATTAAAAAAATATGCTGTTTTTTATAATTAAATAAGTAAGTGTTTATGTGTGTTAATATATTTCAATAAATAGTAAGCAGATGCAGTTACTAAATATGTTTTATAAAAATATAAGTTAAACATATTAAATTTATAACTGTTACATGGGCTAAATTTTAAATTCATTTGTTTATATATTTTTTTTACTAAATCAAACATTATTGACCAGAACCTTTGAAACATTTACGTATTTATCGTAAAGTAGATTTTATAAAGCCTCGAAAGTAAAATGTTTTGAAAAAATATCTAATAATATATTGTTAATTTATCACTCTCTAAGTATATCTCTCAGATTATTATACAAGTGTTTGATCACAGAAATATAAAGTGTGTAATTACACTTACATCAAATGCTTAATTTAAGAGTACAATTTGCGAATCTGGGTACAACTTAACAAGAGGACCCTAAGTTTGTTTTTACACGTATAAGAAATAAGAATTTTACCAAAATGTAAGAATAAATGACCCAATTTTATAGTTGGCTTTAAAAAATATAACTTTAGAAATAGTTTAAATTAAGTAGTAGTATAAACAATGAGTTTTGTTATTTTTCTATTATTTCAGTTATTTGATATTATTTAGTTTTATGCAAACATCGAGAGAAGAACATTATATTTACAGTTTTATACGAAGAAAGTAGTAATATAATAATTCATATTACTAGATTCTATACAAAATCTAACTTAGCCAAAACTGTATGTAAATATTTTTTGCATAAATATTTTTTGGAAATTCATATTGAATTGTCATTATTATACACAGGTCAAATCAGGTTTTTCGAAGTTTTGTTTGTCTTCCGATTGGTCTGAGAACGCATCACAAGAAAACCACTGGATAGATTTTAATGAAATTTCGTATGATCATAGCCGGTTATCCGGGTCATCATAGAGGAGATTCTTACTGCGGAAAAAAATCACATTTTTAAGAAATCATTACTAGCCGTTACACTATTAATAAACTATTTATTATTTGGTAGTAACATTAATGGAAAAATTATTAGCCAGTTAGTAAAACAAAAAAGTCACTATTCTATTTCAACAGTGCGATATAGGTGCACAAATATGGTTCAAGTCCCACATTACGCATATTAGATCATTGACACCGAAACCGCGCGGCGTCTTTGATACAGATGACCCACATCCCCATTGACTCCCACTGTCGCTCACACCCTATTTCATATCTACTTACATTAAATATTCTACAAGTAGTCGTTTCCCGCGGCGTTGCACGCTTTTTTATTTATTATGCTTGCTTTTATTAGAGTTTGTAAATTACTGTCTGTTTCACGAAATCATCAATAATTTATTATTATTATTTCCTTTAAATATAATCTATAATATATAAACCTGAAGATTTGTTTGTTTGGTTGAACGCGCTAATGTCAGGAACTACTAGTCCGAATTGAAAAATTCTTTTTGTGTTAGATAGTCCGTTTATCGAGGACGGCTATAGGCTATATAACATCACGCTACGACCAATAGGAGCGGAGCGTCAATGAAAAATGTTACAAAAACGGGAGGTATTTGGTTTCCAGCCTTTATAACGCGCGCGAAGCCGCGGGAATGGCTAGTCACGTATAATTTAACTACTACTAGATTAGTAAATTTTGTGCGCGCATACTGTTGTCTCTTGAAGTTAAAACGTTGATACGGGTGTTGAATTAAATAAACATAATATTATGTATGTATATTGTATACCATGCTTCGAATTGATTAAGAGGTATCAGAGTGAAACGAGTTAAGTAGCTGATTTTACCGTATAAAGAGTTTAATTAATAAATAGTCGTAAATAAATACGATAGTATAACTTACAATATATGTAGGCCATATATACAAATACCTGCCAAGAGCAAAAGTCATAGTCTTGGTTTCCAATATACGTACTGACCAAAATACAGTAAGATAAATATAAAACAACATTTCGATATACTTAAATAGAAAAAAAAACAAATGATTTACAAAATAATGCAAGACATAAACTACAGTTATTGTCATTGAATTAATTAATGGGTCTAGCAGGATAATGTAGGGTCAGCGGCCCCAGAAAGATATTTTGAAAAAAACTTGTGTGGTAACATTGGCGAGGTAAATGAAATTGACAAAATTTCAGCTTCTCATATCGCTGGGTTTAGGAGATATATGACCAAATAGACGTTAGAACGGATTTTTTTTTTTAAACTTGCTACTTTTACTTTAGCAACCAAACACACGTAGTGACCTCATTTAATCTCTACCCACCTTGCATTAAATGGAGGATGAAGATATAATTCATTGAGTAGGATTCTCTCATTTCATTTAACTTTGTCATAAATGTTTACACATGTCCGGTTGTTGATTTTAAATTGTTAAGAACATTATCCTTGACCAAGGCCGTAAAACGAGGGAAGAGTGGTAAATTAAAGTTTGATTCAAGTTTACGATTTGTATGATGTAGGGTCTTCGAGTTACTGTCTGTATGAGTAATAGTGGTAATAAATATACTTATAGTCTTTTGACTGACATCAAAAAGGGGTTAGTAGGTGTATTGTGTACGATTTTTTTACGTAATAAAACAGTTAATACGTAAAAAAAACGTAATTTGACGCTACTTGCTGCGCCAGCGGTCGCGGGTTCGAGTCCCGCTGGGGGCATTCATTTGTTAAACTCGGATGTTTGTACTCCAGTCAAGGGTGTTTATATTTATAATATGTAGGTATGTATTTAAAACTTATATATGTTGTATATCAACTATCTGGTATCCGTAACACAAGCTTTCTTCATAGCTTACCATGGAACTAGATGGCGCTGTGTGTAATAATGTCCTAATATAAAAAAATCAGGGCTTAAATCTGTGCTTCATAATCTGTATAAGATATGCTTGTGAATTTTTCTATTGATTTCGGTAAAAATGCATTAGAATAGATCTCTAGGACTATATTGTTTCCGGCAAACTTACCCGATATCTTCGTCAATTATTAACTAATTTACATTATTTGTATTTAGTTAATTATTCGTTCACTTATACTTATAATAGTAATATACTAACCTATATATTTTAACAAGTATGCTAGTTGTTGAACTAGTTATCATAATACTAAATTTCATCAAAATCTGTCAACCTGACCGCAACACGAGAAAACTAACTTGTGGTTTTCTCATGTTGCGGTCACAGATAGACTTACAAAAATTCTGAAAACTATAGAGTTGTCCTCTGATTTAAAAAAAATATAATTTAACGTACATTCTGCTCAGTTTCATTTTATTGTATGTATAGATTTCTTATTTAAAAAAATATCCTGTCACTCATATTCGTTAACACACTACACTACTAGGTATATATGCTATATTTTAAGTTTATTTCCATATACCTACTATATTAGTACTACAGATTATTATACTAGTATTTCCCGCGGCTTCGCACGCTTTTAAAGACTGGAAACCAAATTCTTATTGAGTCGCGCGGTATGGTATCACGCAGAACTAACGCCCGCCATTCCCGTTTATGCAACATTTTTCATTGATGCTCCGCTCCTATCGGTCGTAGCGTGATATAATATAGCCTATAGCCTTCCTCGATAAACGGAATATCCAACACAAAAAGTATTTTTTTAAATCGAACCAGTAGTTTATGAGATAGCGCGTTCAACCAAACAAAAAACAAACAAATTCTTCAGCTTTAAATTATTAGTATGCTCGCAGATAATCATATTTTAATCTGACTTGACCCTCCTCAAGATCATAACGAATGACCATAGGTCAGTGAACATTATTGGTCTGAGTAATATAAATTGTATTATAAGTGTCTGTCATTCGAATAATATGGATTTTTTACTGAAACGATATCAATTCATATATGATAACGTCGAGCTTTTTTCCTTTTTTTCTAATTTACCTATTTTTAAAGCTATTAGTTTGAATGTATGTGTGCAAAATACAGCCTGCATATTTTTAAGATAGTCCGATAGATATTAGATACTAATCTATCCGATCAATTCATCGAAAAGAGATCGTAGGCTTCCATTATTATCATATTCCAGACCTTACAGCCGTAACAGGAGTAGCCACTTGACTGCAGAAATAAAAACCAGTTTATCTATCAATCCATAAGAACATTTTCCTCATTTTATAAGAAAGATATTGCCAACTCCTCATTGTTCTTTATTCTAGTTATAATATCTTGTAAAATTATCGTAAGACATTTTATATACGTGGTTTTATACAAAGAGGATATGGATTTTGGAACTCCGTTTCGTGCGAGACTTAGCAAATATAATATTATAAATATGAATATGTATGTGTCAATTTGACTGGTTTTAACGTTAGGTGAAATTTCCCCGAAATTAGATATTTTACAACAGTAAGAAATATCCTATAATATGTCGACCCAGATAAACTACTACCATCATACCAATTTTCATCAAAATCTGTCCATTGGGTTTCTCGTGATGCGGACAGATAGACAAACAAAAATTCTAAAAACTATACGAGTAGGTTAGGTTAGGTTAGGTTAGGTTAGGTTAGGTTAGGCCCCTTTATCAGTAATAATGACTTTTTCAATGATATTTTCTAATAGGTAAATAATTAACCAATGTTGAATGAATTTGACCAAGTTGGATTTTTCTTATATTATGTAGGTATGGATAAAAAAAGACGAATCGACATGGGAACATATTATCTTAAATTCTAAAAGTCATTCATTTAATTTTAAGTAAAACTATCGAACTGGGTTAAATAGCGTCACGACGTTTCGAATATTTTACACTAATCATGAGAGACTTGTGTTGTGGATGTCTTAAAGTATCTTTAATTAGTAGGTAGTAATGTTATAACCTTATAACATTAAAATATCAGTGATATTGAATCCATAAGCAGGTTAGTATAATAGGTCGGAATCTTCAGGCCAATCTACAAGTGATAAATTGTAACACTTCCCTGCTATTACATGTGTCATTATTTGAAGTGAGGCGTGACCGGTCAAATACTACAAGGGTTTTGTACATCATTTTCGAATTATATTTATATTTTACGAAAATAATATTTCCATAGAGTTCTGTTTCATTTTTTAACCTACTTTATGTCATATTTATTTATGTATTTTTTTAACTGGGAGTTCACATTTTGTTTTCTTTTCAATATTAATATAATATGGTCTGACTACAAATACTGTTGCTTCACTAAATTATTGTGAATCATTAAATTCACGAGTACGAGGTCTTTGTGATGATATATTAGAAAGAAAATTAAGATTAAATATGACTAAATAATGTGTAGTTTTTCATCTTGTGTTAAGGATCTCTAAATTAACTAGCATACATTGTAGTAGACCGTTCCATCAAGACGCTTTGAAAACAATCATTCGATTACGCCAATAAATCTATGACGTATCTGTCATTTTTACGCTGGCCTTAAGTGAAAAATTTCGCACCTCGTACCTACCGGGAAGCGTCTGTTAGAAGCATTTGATAGGGTGTGTATATTTATGATGACATCTCGTTGATTTATTATTCTTCGTCCTTGCATTAAATAATCGTCGAGAGCCTTTTACGGCTTTTTCGATGAACAAATTTGCGTAGAGTCTAGTTCCTTTTATTTAGTTTTAAAGTTGGTTCTAGTCTAGGATAAGCCATTGCTTTTTAGGGTCTTTATTGATCATCTCATCATGTAATAAAGTATATGAAAGAAATAGAAAAATAGTCTGCATCTTTGGCAGTAGATGATATTAGACGCTAGCACTCAGTGGTAGCCCAGTGGCAATGCGGTCGTTTGGATAACCGAGTGATGCGAGTTCAAATCGGGGTCTCGCAACTCTGATATTTTCATATGCGAATCTTTTCTATCATGATTACCACTTGTCTTACGGTGAAGAAAAATATCATGAAGAAACTTGTATAACTGAGAAAACCTAACAAGTTTTCAAAAGACATGTGAAGTCCGCCTACGGCCTATCCACACTTGACCAGCGCGGTGGACTATGGCCTGATCCCCCTCGTACTGAGGGAGGCCCGTGCCCAGCAGTGAGACGTTAAAAAGGGTTGATGCCATGATAGCTTTCGGTCTAAAGAAGTACGATATTAGTTAGTGTTGATTAGAATTTCTCTGTAGAAGCCATGGGCCTTTCGACTTTTCTTCACCATGCTTTACTATGGCAGGCGAAAATAAGATTAGCAACCGTATATGCTCACATTTCTGTACACCTACATACTAGATCATCACCTACTAAAATAAATTAAAGGGACTAGGACTACTTATAATAAATTTTAGACATCATGTTTCATAGTCACATTTACAGCTTTTAAGACCTACACAATCGATATATAAACAGAAATTGTGTTAGTTTTCCAAACTTCCGGGTTCGATTCCCGACCTGAGTACAAGTTTTTTTAAATGTGTAACTAAGAATAGATCTTCCTATGTCTTGTAGTTTTAGACTAGACCGATTTGAATGTTACACGTGGTATATATTTTTATCAGAATATGGTCTTACCATTATATTCTTTCTACAATACAACATTCAGATCAACAAATAATGAAGAAGAAAACAAGTACACAACATACGAGGAAGCGCCAAAATCAGGAAAGTAGTTGTTACGGACAGAGATTCGTCAAAACAGCCGCGATCAATCATAATAAATCCGCTACAAAATCCGAAAAGATAGTTTCATTTATAATGTCAAATATTCGCGTAAACCTAAGAAAGTATTAAGAAAACAAGTAGTTAGCACCTTCGAGAAATAAACGCCATTTTCTATGACATAATAGCATTGACATTGATTATTCTTCCTAGGTACCAGGAAGGCGTTGGTTCGATATCATCCAGTCCCTTCCTCGTTGGTTGTTGAACTCACTCCTTGTTATATCTTATGCAATAAACGCTTATAGCACGTAATGTACTATTAAGCATTTTATCACTAGGCCCTATATGAAATTTTGACTTTATTTAGTTTTAATGAAACGTATTGTTATTAAAAAATATTTAAGAAGCTTTGTTTTTGTATATTTTTATATCATGGGAACATGTTCTGTTTAATTTCTTTCAGTTTTCATTCTACTGGTTTTGCAAGATCAATCCTTATAATATTATAAACTAGCGACTCGCCCTGGCTTCGCTCTGGCAGATCCATAGATTTACCGCGGGTTCTGCTAGTTATACATATAAACCTTCCTCTTGAATCACTCTATCTGTTAAAAAAAAAATTTATGCAAAATCCGTTGCGTAGTTTTAAAGATCTAAGCATACATAGGGACAGACAGCGGGAAGCGACTTTGTTTTATACTATGTAGTGATATGAAAGTTTTTGCAATAGATGTTTGTTAGACTTTCACGCCAAAACGGCTAAACGATCGAGATAGACATTTGGCACAGTGATAGGATAGATTATAGACTAGATCAACACATTTAAATCACTTTTATGTCAAAAATTGTATATTTTGTGGGATTTGTTTTGCTTTCCAAATCCAATGAAAATGGGGGGAAATTATAATACTTAACGTATTTTTACAAAAATGTATTTTTTGTATGTAATTGAAATATTTTTTTGTATATTATATTGAATTCAGCTTTTTTTAACGACTACTGCTGACTACTGCCCTGTAAATTATTACTGTACTATATTCTGTATATTTTTGTGTTTTATTTAGTTCCAGAACCAGTAAAGATGACGCAAGAAAGACCGTCAGTCATTAAGAGAGCGCCCTCGTTTGTCTACCCTTACAACTTATGGCCTTTAATAAAAATTCCCAAGAGGTAAGCTATAATTAGGAACTTCACTATAAATGGCTTAAATATTTTTCGGCCTACCCTCTGATATTATTGAATAGTTTTAAAATAATTCATCATCATCAGCCCTTTTTAACGTCCCACTGCTGGGCACGGGCCTCCCTCAGTACGAGGTGGAACAGGCCATAACCACCGCGCTGGCCTAGTGCGTGTTGGCAAGAAAGAAAGAAGAAAGAAAGAAAGAAAGACTTCACATGTCTTTCGAAAACTTGCTCGGTTTTCTCAGACATGCAGGTTTCTTCACGATGTTTTCCTTCACCGTAAGTTAAAGTTAAATGATTCGCACATGAAAATATCAGAGGTGCTACACCCGGATTTGAACCCGCATCACTCGGTTATCCAAGCGAGCGCGTTACCGCTGGGCTACCATTATCTCTAAAATGTTTTAGTACGCATGCGCAAACTAGAAATATTATTTATAATTAAAATATTTATTAATATTAAATTTATTTTAATCACTACTTATAAATAAAGTTGAAGTGTCTGTTTTTTATTTCAAATTAACAGCTTTTTACTAAATGCATATGAAAATATATACGGTACTTACATCAAAAAATCACCTTTTAAAATGTTTGTCTGTCTGTTCTGGCTAATCTCTCAAACTGCTGGATCGATTTTGTCGAAACTTTCACTCGTAGATAGTTAATGTTATAATAAGTATTGCTTATGCTGCTTCCATTTTGTTAGAAAATTATAAAAGACGTTTAATTTATTATAACTTTCGCCAAAAATTTGTGCTAGAATGAAAAAAAATTGTATTTCTGCTAATAATTCCTATTTAAAAACATATTTTTTTTTACTAAATTGTTTACTGAAGTCGTTCGTCTGTCCTTAGCTATTATATATATATATTTATATATATTTTTTAATCTTTATTTTTAAGGGGTTTGGTCAAAAAGTGATCATGCCACCCCGATTGGGATAACTAAATATAGATAATACAAATCCAGTAATGTCCGTTATAACAATAATTTTTCATTTTTTTCTTTTTTGTTTTATTGCAGAAGACCAAGTCCAAGCGCGAACCATCAAGTACACTTAGATTGGGAAACCGTCGAAGAAATTTAAAATCGAACGAAATAAGAGATTACTCTATTTCATGTACATGTTTGTTATAGAAAAATCTTAGTTATTAATATGATTCATGACTTTATCAGAACATTTATTTTCATATTATTATATTATTGCTTAATATTAAGTAGATTTTTTTATTTTTATAAGAATTTAAATGTGTTAATGTTGTATTTTAAAATTATTATTTTAAATTAAAAAAAATCAATTTTATAGATAATAATTCTTATTATCTATATCTTCTGTAAATATTTTGTATTATTAATATTTAATATTATAATGACAATATTTAACCAGGTCTTTAATATGATATCACACATCATGGTTGGAAGAGATTTCTGCTATCAACAATTATATTAAAATATCTTTATATCATTTATAAGTGCAATATAGAATATTATACAAGATACTACTACTTAGGCACGTTTGAACTATTAAAATTTTCTCAGAAAAAAATATTTTCCCGCAGTAAAAAATTTTTTTTTCCTATATTTTGACCTTCCATACCTACTTTTCAGATAGACCGACAAAACACTTAAAACATGTTATCATTAATATTAACTATTTTAATAAAATTTATGAAAAATAATTTAATGTACAGATACTCGACATATCCGTTTAGTGTCCTTTCCTTATTTCCTCTAGGAATGAAAGATTTTCCAGTAGTAATAGGTATCTTAAATTTTATCCCGAGTAATAAATTATCATAACATAACATTTTATATAAACAGACAAACATACAAAAAAATTATAGAAGTCTTTAGATGTTTAGGTAAAGTATAATATCCATTACAACATGAATGTCACGTAATGTGCTTAAAAATATTTCATGTACCTATAGATTTGGCTTTGTTACTATTTTATTATTTTGTATTAGAATTAGTTTAGAGTAAGTTCTCACCAATAAGTTTTACATACTGTACATAAATAAAGTTTATAAAAAATGTGATATTTTTCTTTGTTTTATTTCTTGCAATTACAGCTCCTTTCTGTCTTATAGGCAGTTATATATTTTATCTTATAAGTGCTTAGTTAACGTATTAATATGTTAAATGTTATGTATTTTAAAGTAAATGATAAATACTTATACTTTAAAATAAATTAAGGGTGGAATTAAAATATTAAAATTATTAGTGTACTTTCGTAAGGGTAAAAGTTATTAATTAAAAAAAAACACTGAAAATTCTTATCAATTCCTCGTTTTTGAAAAAAATAAAATAAATCTATTTGGGGTAAAGCGCTATCTAATGAGGACCTCTTCTTCTTCTTCGTACTTCTACTTCTTCGAATACGTCTTCTATTACGGGACCACCCCTATTCCCCATTTTTTAAATAAATATATTGGGACACTATTACACATACACACATTTTTTTAGTGGTAGTGCCATGCTTGTTACCTTCGGGTAGCAACCGACTGGGCCGGCACGCCCCGTATAGTACCACTCTCTCACAGAAGACCGGCGTGAAGTGGCAGCTATGTTGTCGCGTTTCGTCCGGTGAGTGAGAGTCCGGGAGGCCCACTCTCCTTCCCCCCTCCATCTTCCCTTCATCCTCCGCCTTCGTTACCCCCTCCCTCCCACTTCCCTCCCTCCTCCATCCCTCCCTTTCCTGAAAGGCCGGCAACGCATCTGCAAGCCAGGCTTGCAGATGTCCATGGGCGGAGGTGTTCACTTCCCATTAGGTGAGCCTCCTGCCCGTTTGCCCCCTTTTTACCATAAAAAAAAACATAACATCGTCTAGTTACGCGGTAAGACGAGGTTTGTGTCATACTAGACAGATTTTGAGATTAGACAGACTTGATAGATTGATCCATGACATTCATGCTCAACAAATGAATGTCCCCAGATAGACTTGAACCCGCGACCGTCGGCGCAGCAAGTAGGGTCACGGGAAGTCACTACAAACTGAACCAAACGTGTCTTCAAAGACACATATATCGATAAAATACATTTTAACTAACAACAATTTAAACGATGAATTTAATGTAACCCACACAAAATGCCATAACAAAATAATGTTGGTTTGTAACGCCATCTAGTGAGCAATAGTAGGAACTTTCCTATTAAATTTTAGTTCCAAATAACACCGCGTTGCTACAAGCGCTACTGTCGCATCTACGGGCGTAGCGAATATTGATTACAAGTCTCTCATCTTAATACAGCATCTCAGTATACAAACAGTTGAAAATAAATGTGCCAAAATGAAGCTAAGCATATTGTGGATATTGTTTAATTATGCTACTAGTTGTTTTGGTAAGTGTTTTGGATTGATATCTAAGAAAAACATATTTAGTTAGTTAGTAAGTTAGTTTAGTTAGTCGATATCATCATAGGACCCTATATCTACCTATCATATATGATATACATTTATGATTTATTGATTGATATCAAGAACATGATTAAATTAATATTATAATATTCTGTTTTATTAATATTATTATGTTTTGTTAAATTAATAAGCAAAATTGCTTACATCTTCAAAATATAGTTTGAGTTAATATTCCTATATAAAATCATTTGAAGACAGTGGCGTGATCTGGATTTTTTAAGTCAAATGTGGCTGTTTAAAGATTTAAAATAGTTTATACACACGTAACACAAACATCTATGCGTAAAATCGTGAAAATACAAAAATGCACCTTATCACTTTCATCTACTCACTCTCCTGGAAATGTAATTATTATAATTAAAAATATTATTTTCTATACTATTTAACTGTCACGATTGTGTAGAGGCTCGCATCTACGATTGCACACCTGGAGGTCTAGGGTTCGAGTCCCGGGTCGGGTTAAGTTTATTTATCGAGTCTTTCTGATTAGTAAAACTTAGTAACAGCCTGGAGTTGGGAAGCTAGTAGAGTGTAAAGTGCTACCGTGCTTCTGAGAACACTTAAAGCCTGTCAGTCCTGCGACTTAGCTCTCACTGGTCGTGTCCAGCATTAGTCCCACTGGATTATGAGAGTTATAGGAATAGAGAGTGCACTTGTGTCTGCGCGTTCACTTGTGCACTATCAAATCTCCTGCGTACTTGGCTATTCTTAACTAGCGACTCGCCCTCGCTTCGCTTGGGCTTTTTCCTAGATTTAGCACAGGCAAAGCCGCGGGATCCGCTAGTTATGCATATAAACCTTCCCCTTGAATCACTCTATCTATTAAAAAAAAACCGCATCAAAATCCGTTGCGTAGTTTTAAAGATTTAAGCGTACAAAGGGATATAGGGACAGAGAAAGCGACTTTGTTTTATACTATGTAGTGATGAGATCGGTATCGGTCGGAGAGTATTACTATTGTATATTGTATCATTAACTTATTAGTATTTTTTTCAATTCCAGGTGTAAAGCTTCTAGAAGCAAATCCAGATGTAAAAAGGTTGTACGATGATTTGTTAAGCAACTACAATCGCTTGATACGCCCAGTGACTAATGTTAGCGACATTCTGACAGTTCGACTTGGCTTAAAGCTCTCACAGCTAATGGAGGTTAACTTAAAGAATCAAGTTATGACTACGAATCTGTGGGTAGAACAGGTAAGAAAATAAATTTTAAATTAAAAAGCTTGCTTCATTTTCATTTTCAGTTTTATTGTTTTATTTTGATTTCTCGTTCCAAACAACTCGAAAGCAAATATAATTTCTATATACTCTGTCGTTTAAAAAAAATCTTAAATAATAATATTCTATTTACTCCTACATCATTCCAGCAAAATTTGCAATATTAAAAATTCTACATTTTCCTTTACACTCCATAAAACAATGATCAAAACAAACATGTATTAAATGGGTCCTGAACATAGCCTAAGAGCCTGAACAATTTGTTGACGTATCAACCATAAAAATCCCATTGTATACGAACAAAAATTTTAAATTGAACAGGAGCTTTAAAGAGGCATTTTAATTTTATTATTTTTTATAACAATTTCACTACATTTTCTAATTATTTTTTTCAGAAATGGTTCGATTACAAGCTGCAATGGAATCCTGATGACTATGGCGGTGTGGAGATGTTATATGTGCCGTCCGAACATATATGGCTGCCGGATATAGTACTGTACAATAATTGGGATGGCAATTACGAAGTAAGTATAGCCAAGTCTAAATTATGTTAAGAAATATATTAGTTGATGACATGTCGTTACATTTCTAAGCGTAAAACATATTATATCAATGAAATACAACTGAGAAATCATTAAGGGTATATATAAGAATTAAGATATTATTAAAAAAAAATTGTTCTTGTAACCATTCTTGTAACCATTCTTGTAACCTCCACAAAATCTCACGATTGTAGTTTCGGTTTTGAAGAGTTTTCTGCCACAACCTGAAATAAACTAATAAGATTTTAATGAGACACATTTATGGAAAACCTTTAAAGATATATCATAATAAAACTAGAAAATTGTATGTTTTAAAAATGCCTACAAAAATCCCGCCATACATGTGCCCAACTCGTAAGATGCAAAATAACTAATCGATATAAATCGTGTCCAGGAACGCTGATAAGTTATGAAGTTAGTGAGAGAAACCGAAAATATATCTGTTTCAAAAAAAACTACTGTCCTAATTCGAAAATAATCTAAATATAGTACTTCGTTAAAGTTAAATCTTATGTAGATAAACTAAAGTGGTTACATTTGAACCTATGTGGTATCCAATCCCTTGAAGTTTAGTTTGTTTTTAATTTAGTTAGTTATTTATTTAGTTATTACATAAATTACCTAAAATATATG
Source organism: Boloria selene (assembly GCA_905231865.2). NCBI lineage: Eukaryota > Metazoa > Arthropoda > Insecta > Lepidoptera > Nymphalidae > Boloria > Boloria selene. The sequence goes on from HG993147.1 coordinate 10,225,383, forward strand.
TCAACAGGTAACTCTAATGACGAAAGCTACGTTGAAATACACTGGCGAAGTGAACTGGAAGCCACCAGCTATTTACAAGTCATCGTGTGAGATTAATGTAGAATATTTTCCTTTTGACGAACAAACTTGTTTTATGAAATTCGGTTCGTGGACATATAATGGCGCTCAGGTAAATATTAATTGAGAATTTTTTAACAAGTAATAAAATATATCCCACAATTTTAGTATAGTATAGATAATTTAACAAAAAAAAATATAAGACATTGATATACTACACATATATAAATTTAAATACATACATGTTATAAATTTATAAACACCCAAATGAATGCCCCAGCGGGACTCGAACCCGCGACCGCTGGCGCAGAAAGTAGGGTCACTACCAACTGAGCCAAACGTGTCTTCAAATTTTATATTAATAACATGTATTGAAAGTTTATTCGAATATGTCCATGACACAAGCCTCGATTATCATTGAACTACTCGCTGTGTCTTGATGTCCCAATATAGTATATATTAAATAGCTATTTATTAATTTAAACTAATCTTTTTTATTACTGATTAGACCTCATGGTATAAGTTAAATGTAATTCTTCCTTCCAGGTTGATTTAAAACATATGGACCAAATGCCTGGCAGTAGCTTAGTGCATGTAGGGATTGATTTAAGCGAATTCTATTTATCTGTTGAATGGGATATACTTGAAGTGCCTGCAACTAGGAATGAGGAGTATTACCCTTGCTGTACAGAGCCGTTTTCAGGTAGCTATAGTTATATTATTTTAGATTGACTGGCCCTCGCTTAGCTTGCCCTAATGTCTAATATCCTTAAAAGATGGTTTCTGCAAGAACATTTTTTTATATGCGAGTTCGTTGGTTATTAATTTATAAGTATTTTTTTAAATTAATTTAATATATAAATAATATTTTATATCGTTAAAGATTGTAGAATATCTGACATCAAATAAAAAATCAAATTCCATATAATAAAATTTTGACTTGAGTCGAATTTGAGCAGTCAATATTTATTCGAAAACCTTTTTGGAATATTCATTATTATCGATACAAAAGCCCAATCTATATTTTTTTGAATTTTTGTCTGTCTGTCTGTGACGGAATCAGGAGATAAATACTTAAAAGATTTGGATGAAATTTGCTATGATGATAGCTCATCTTTGAGAAATGAATACTAACGTTTTTAGTGACAAATGCGAACAGAACGAGGGTGAGTAACTAGTTACATATATTTTCTAACAAATGTCTTTTTTGTTTTAGATATAACATTTAAACTAACAATGCGAAGAAAAACCTTGTTTTATACCGTAAATTTGATAATACCATGCGTTGGGTTAACATTTTTAACTGTACTAGTATTCTATCTACCATCGGATTCAGGGGAGAAGGTAAGTTGACTGACTTTTCATTTATATCTGCTATATGTTTGATTGGCATTAATTCATTGTTTTAATATTCCATTGTCTTGTGAGTAAAGTTTTTTCAAAATTTATTTATTATACTAAATGTACAGTGTGTTTGTTAGTTATATCATAGTTTAATAATCCATATGAAGGGTGATATTTAAAGGTGCACCCGACTGTCGTAATTAATTTTATATGTAAGTCGGGAACGGTATTAGGGTTGACGGGTAATATTTAACTTTAATATTTTTTACTGTATCCTTACATGAGATGTTAATATAGTATTGCAGATAAGAATTATATTTTGACAACCCTTGTATTTGAGAGAATACTGTATGGATTTTTATACTATGTTTTTATTGTGAATGGGGCGAAATTTGCTGAATATTGTTATATTGGTTTTCTAATAGAGAAATAATAAAACAGAAATAATGTATCAAAAAAGGAAAAAAAAATAAAAAAATACTATGTAAATTATGTAAAAGAACTGTTTAAATACTCGATATTATTCGCGGTTCTTATCAGTTTTATGAAAAAGATCGGACGACTCTCTTTAAAATAAGGATTGTACAAAAGGACTTAAAAGTCTTTGTTTTGCCTCTCACGATTGAAATGGAATTTTACTAGAAAATCCGAAATAGTTCACCATACATCTTCTTATCGGATGAAGTGATTTGTGTAAAACATACGAGTAATACACAAATGCTAACGAATTTTGTTTAGGTAACCTTCAAAAATACTTTTTAATTATTTTTTTCAGCACGCATATTTGAGATTAGTTTACATGAAAAGGCTAGATTGCTTGCAAAAAAATTACCAAGAATCTTAGTTGTAGGAAGTAAAAAGGACACTGACACAAACATATGAATAAAATTAGTATAAAAAACGATAACACTATTTTTGATTGACGCGTATACATACTGCGAAACTGAAAACGCAACACGCCTTAGAGAGAGATTATTTTTGGCAATAATAATCATCTAATATAAGTTATAAATAATGCGTTTTGGTAGAACATAGATAATAATAAAAAGTGTACCGTTTTATAATTTAAATCGTTGATAAATATATTAGTAGTAGTAGTACTGATCATATTATATTGATAACAATTCTCAGGTTACAACTAGACTTCTTAAGCTTTTGAACAATTAGAGATATTACATATAAAATCGGTAATTAAATAAATTTGAATTCTTCATTGGGCAAGAAATATACATTTATTTTAGTAAAGTATATATTCGACTACGATTAAAAGTACAGTTCGCGTCACGTAAAAAGGACGCTGGAAGAAAGTGGTGGGGGGGGGGGGGGGGGTGTGGGCGTGGGTACATTCGCACACGAAATTACAAAGCCTATTCTTTTATTTTTGAACTAACCTTTCGCTCGTGACGTATATTGGTTATTGGTAGGTACGTTGTAAAATATATTAGATATAATGTCATTAAACAGAATTTTATGAATTAATAAAATATTTTTGATTCATTGCAGATCTATTAAACTACTTACAAAAAATTAAATTAATCAATTTTTATATATATTTTTTTATTGTTAACTGCATTATTATCAGACTCTCTCTTTAGAAAACAATATGCGTAAAAAATATTATTTCTCTATTTTTGATATAAAATAATTTCGTAATTAATAACTTTTGTGTGCGCGATGGTATTTTGAACTGACGAACCAATAGCGAGCTGGAAAGCATGCGGCGCGTGCATTGACCTCCCGCGCCCCGCGTCTTACCACCAAATTGGCCGATAAATCGCCTCTGCACAACTTGACAGCCAGCGTTCTTTTTACATGACGCGAATTATAGTTTGAAACGAGTAACATTATGTAACGGTTGGTAAAACTGGCATCTCTATGTGCATTTCTATCACGTACATGTAGAAAGGTAGTACGCGTAAAAGTTGTTCCCAACATTAAGAAAATGCATTGTCCATGTAGTAAAAAACAAGATAAAACTTCATTGTACAAAAGTCAATGAAGCTATTTATTTTATAAGCAATTAAATTATATATAGCAGTACATCAAATAATTTCATAACCAAATCATTACAAATCTCATTATAATATTCAGCAATTTCCGCAATTGATATTGTATTTAGAACCATTCGTTCATTTATAAGATTTGCACGAAATTGATGTTTAGGGGTTCAAAATTTTCACTCGTCCATCCTAACGTCCGTTAGTCCATCCACCCATGCCTGCCCAGTAACGGTCTTTTTTGATTCATTAGCTAGATGTGTGTGTGCTATCGTTGATTTGCTTATCATTTACTGTTGTCTTTCCACCAGATTTATAAAATTGATATAATATTTTTATTTCTAAATTCTTTACTTCTTAATTTATTTCTCCTTTTTTTAAATTATTTTAATCTTATTCGTTTTAATAGTTTTAATTAAGGTTATAGATCTAATATAATCTGATGTTACTAAATCTTCAAAATTTAACTATAGATTAATAACTTTACTCAAAGACCACATAAATTCTACTCTAATTTACTTCTATATAATAAATAATCAATATAAATAATTATCAAATACATAAACACAACAATAAACTATTTTAAACATTAATAATTAATAATAAATAATTTATGACAACCCTAACCCACAGTGGAAAGACAATACATGTACAAAATCATTCAAAAGAGACTTTTCTCCTTAGATATCGCTCTGCATCTCCATCCTGGTGTCCCTCACAGTGTTCTTCCTTGGCCTGGCTGAAATCATACCGCCAACGTCGTTGGCGATACCCTTGCTCGGGAAATATCTGCTATTCACGATGATTTTAGTGTCCCTAAGCGTTTGGGTCACTGTATGCATTGTAAACGTACATTTCAGGTAACTTATATTTCTCCCGTAGATATCGTTAAGCATCTCGATTTTGGTATCGTTGACTGTATTTTTCCTGTTAATGGCCGAAATAATACCGCCCACGTCTCTAGCGATACCGCTGTTAGGGAAGTATCTGCTGTTCACTATGATACTGGTCTCGTTAAGCGTTTGGATGACGGTTTGTGTACTGAACGTCCATTTTAGGTGAGTTTTAAGTTTGTTCTTAATATCGATTTATTTGACCGACTTCAAGAATAGGTATTTAGTTTGGATAGTATATTTACTAATTTGAAAGCAATTTTATGTAATGTAAAAAAAAAACAAAATTAAGTATGAAAAATATATTATGAAGTAATTTTGAAGTCGGTAATTTTTAGGTTAAAGTAGTTTGTTTATTTTATTTGTTTTCATTAATATTGAAAATAAAAATTAAATAAATAAAATTACTCTTAAGGGTCTATACACACAACTCTTAAAGTATATAATCAAATTGTATTCAACGCATAATATAATGCACTATAATGTACTTTGGAAACGCGCTCGCTACGCGTTTGTATAAATAGATACTGCAAATATGACGTACGAGAACATTCACGCGCTTTTATTAAACCCAGTGTGTATATGCCCTTAGTGTTGTATTTTGTAGAGTATTTTATTATGTCCATGATAATTAAAAACCACAAGTTTATTTTATACGGTGTTTGTAATTAAAAGCATTTATAAGTAAAAGCATTGAAAATATTCCACATAAATTAAATCTGCAGCAGTTTTTCGATATACATAGGTATTGCGACTTTTTTCGACTTTATAAAAAACATTAAATTAAATTATAAATAAATAAAGTTGTTGGGCTTGGGACATTATTACACACAGCGCCATCCATGGTAAGCTACGAGGCTTGTGTTGCGTATACCAGAAATTTGTTAAACTACAAAATAACTTTAAATAGGTACATATTTAAATATAAACAACTATGACTGGAGTGCAAGCATTCGTCTCAATCAATTAATGCCCCCATTGGGACTCGAACCCGCGACCAATGACCATATACCAGCGACCATTATATATGGAGAGCTACTTTATAATAGTACATATATTTTACTTACTCTTTGTAAGCAATGAAAAGCGTCGTAACTGTGTTAATATTACACATAATTAATCTATAATTTTTTTAAAAACGATCTAAAAATTGAATTATAAAAGAATTTTTAACACTTTTCCTTCTAGAATTTACAAATAACAATAAGCCTTAATGTTAAACGTTTAAATATTTCTTTAGTGTAAGTAAATATATAATATAAATAATAATTTAATTATTATTAATTTCTCAATACCTTTTGGTTTGAAAACAAAAATGATATTAGATAGCCAAATAACATCAGAAGCTATCACCACATGGTTTAAATTGCAAAATAAAATAGATAGTCTAAAATTCAAGCATAAAGGCCCATAAATCTACGGTTTCATTGTAACGACTCGATAACGAGACAATGCCGTGTGAAATATGCGATGGTGACTGCAACGCTTATTGAATGGGTATGATATGTTAGGTTGAATGTTTGTGTGTAGCGAAGGGGAAAATAGAAAGATAGAGTGTATTATGAATTTTGTTTAGTTTTTGAAATATATGTTATTGTACTAACGATAGGCGCAGTTTGTAGTGACTCTACTTTCTTGCGCCAGCGATCGCGGGTTCGAGTCCAGCTGGGGGCATTCATTTGTTAAACTCGGATGTTTGTACTCCAGTCATGGATTTTTATATTTATAATATGTATTTAAACTTATATATGTAGTATATCAACTATCTAGTATCCGTAAGCTTCCTTCGTAGCTTACCGCGGAACTAGATGACACTGTGTGTAATAATGACCCAAGATATATATTATTGAAGTAGAGGTAGAGTTTAATGATAACAAGCTCGCGTTGGAAATCAAGTGAAACGGTTTCATACCCAGGGTCTCGCACCTCTGATATTTTCGTGTGCAAATTATTTCCAATATGATTACCGCTTGACTTATGGTGAACGAAAACATCGTCAGGAAACCTGCAAGCTTGAGAGCGCTTAGCAAGTTTTTGAAAGGCATGCTCAGTCCGCCAGCCCATACTTAGCCAGCTTACTGGAGTATGACCTATTGGAGGGACGCACATCTCTATTAGTGGGACGATAAAATGTCTGTAAATGATTGATGACTTCTTAGGATGTTATGTGCCTGTGAGCCTACTATGGCTTTAATTGGGAATTTGGAGTAAAACATTCGCGTAAATGTAAAATAAAAAATTACACTATGTTAAACTCAATAGATTTAAAATTCCTACCAAATTACATATATTAATACAAAATTATATATATTAATACAAATTTCGATTCACGCTTAAGTATATTATATATGAAATTAATATGAAAATTGATTGTATTTGGTTATATATAAAAAATTCTATAGGTCGCCATCAACCCACACCATGTCACCGTGGATGAAGAAGCTCTTCCTACAACTAATGCCGAAGTTACTTATGATGAGACGCACTAAATACTCTCTACCGGACTACGACGATACATTTGTTTCAAATGGCTATACCAATGACCTTGATATGAGGTAAGTTATATGAGTTTTTTTAATTATATTAATTCTTAGAGACATTTCAAATGCTTAGGTCTTAATTTATAACTATATTAACCTTTCCCGCAGCTTCGCGTGCCTTTTTAAGCTGTAAACCAAATACCTCCCGTTTTTGAAACATTTTTCATTAATGCTCCGCTTCTAATGGTCGTAGCGTGATGTAATAAGTAAGCCTATAGCCTTCCTCGATAAACCGACTATCCAACACAAAAATATTTTTTCAGTTGGGACCTGTCGTTCCTGAGATTAGCGCGTTCAACCAAACAAACAAACAAACTCTTCAGCTTTATAATATTAGTATAGATTAAACTGGGCTTTTATAGTTATACAATGTTCAAATGAACGAATGCGTTTTGGCTCTAAACGTTATCATACGAGCAGCAGCCGATACTAGCGAACAGAAGTCGCCTTATTCCAAATTTAATATTATTGATCTCGGATCATAAATACGTTTATTAATAACATGATGTCACACAAAAAAAATGAATGGAAAAACTGTAAGTTGCTCCCCTATTTTCCAATTTTCTGGGTATATAATCTATTTTTCTCTAAAGGCATTCACAAAAAATGTATGCGAAAATCTTTAAGTTTCTCCCCAATTTTCCAATTTTCTGGGTATATAATCTATTTTTCTCTAAAGGCATTACTTAAAAATTGCCGAAACGGTCTAGCCGTTTTAAGGGGGTGCCCATACCAACGAACAGGATTTCCTTTTTAATCGACTTCAAAAAAGGCGGAGGTAGTAGGTTCCAATGTATATTATTAATAGCACATATACATGCATTTAATTACGCATCGTTATCATTTATTCGTAGTAAATCAATGAACAATTTGAAGTGGAATGTAGTGTTTTCCAAATATCCGAGAATCGTTTTATTTTGTTCGTAACAGGTGAATGATTTTAACTAAACATTCTAGTTTAATTGGTTTTGTGAGTTTTATTAAATTTTTAACTAGATTTTTTACGTTATAAAGCCGGTAACGTAACGCATACCGAATGTATAAATAGAATTTTACTCGTATACGAAATACAAATAATAGGTACATAGTTAAACATAGTTAATCTGAGTAGATAATGTTTACATTTTTAAATGGATATTTGTAATATTAGGTAGGTATTACAAATTCTATACTGTGTTTGTTTGTTTGTTTGTTTGTTGACAATTTTGAATACTACAAAAATAAGCAATTATTTATTATAGAACTGTTTCCTAATATCTTATTGATATTCTGCTCTTTGAGCCCTTGGGGGATTTAGGGGAGGAGGATGCGGTCTTACCCATTTGCTTAAAACCTAGTAGTTACCTATTACTAATATACTAACAAGAATACAGCGCAGTTATAATTAGGACGCAATGATACCTAAATCGCTAGTAATCATAATTTATGCAGTACAAAATATAATAATGAGTAAATCATGTAATACAGTATAGAAATATCATATAATTGATTTCATTACAAAAAAATACGTCCATTTTCATGTAAATAATTTACTAATATACACTTTGAGAGTGTATATCATAAAAAATCGCAAAAATCTTCTCGAATGAACATTGCTCATTCACTTGTCTTATATGACGAGTAATATCAACAATACAAAATTAGATCACATTTTCAAAACAAGTCCTTAACTCGGAGTATATAAAATCAAACATCAAAATCGATACTTATGAATAATAAAGGCCTGTGAATTTTTTTACGATTCCTACTTTTATTGTGAATAATGAAAGTATTGAAGCATGACTTTATTTCTCTATTATAAGCTTCTTATTTTATCGTAAACGTTTATGGGACGTAAAATATAAAGTATTTTACGAGACGCCATGTTTACGCCGCGGGCTCTGTTTAGTATTAGTGGTAATTTTAGTCAGTTCCGAACGTTATTTGTGAGCTAAGTTTAGACGTACTGAGAGATATTGATTGTTTCAAATGAAATATGCGCGTTCTGTACCTCGAAGTTAATTTATATGATTAACTTCATTTACGTGTTATGTATTTAGTAGATAGCTTTTGATGCGTCTTAGTCTGTACTATAATACTATAAAGAGGAAATATTTGTATGTAAGTATGTTTGTAACGAATTGGCTCAAAAAGTACTAGACCGATTTAAAAAATTATTTTACTATTTGAATGCTACATTATCACTGATTAATATAGGATATTTTAATTGCAAGAAAAAAATAAGGATCCCTACTAAAACTACAATAACAGGAGAGGAGGAGTGCACGCCGCACATAGTAGGTATATAAAATAGGTAGCCGCGCGGCTCAGGAGTATGTATATATTTTTTTTTATTTTTTTTTTTTTTATTTTTTCGCCGAATTTCCTCCAACATGATTGGAGATCTTTTTATACTTTCTTTATTACTACTTTACAATTTTTTAGAACCTGGAGGGTTTGTGGTTGTTTACTTTCTATGTATATCTATTCTTCGATTGTGCCTGACAGATATGCTATTTGTATATCATTTTTATTCTACTTATAATTCTGACTGGGAGGTATGCCAATTTACTATACTATATTTGCTATGTTCTACTATAACTACTATTACACTTATACTTATTTGTAATGTTTTAATTCATCATGTTTTTATAATCTACAGTGCCAACAAGGGTTGAACTATTTACTTATACTAGACATTTTCTTTTTTACTTTAACATATAATGAGAGCTGTAGTTTTAACATTGTTATCCTATTCTTACTTACTATATATACTATGCTAGTGTTTTATTACAAGGAATGCATCAATAGTTAACTTAATATTAAGTATGATGTTTAGATCTCTAATAGAACTTTTGTCAATACAGCTGTTAATAATAACATTGTAATTGTAATGGACTTATAATTATTTACAAGAGTATTTTACTATTTAATTTTACATGATTGTACATACTGTATATTTTTCAAAATATACATATATACTAAATTCTATGCTATTATATATCTCTATCTTATAGGCACTGGCTTTTATTTATTTATTTATTATTAATTTTTTTTTTTTTTTTTTTTTTCAGTGCATTTTATTTACATTTTTTTGTTACTCTTAGTCGATTATTTTGTGTTTGTGAGTGTGTGGTGTGTGTATAATAGTGTTGGTGTTCAGGGTGTTGTTCTTTTCGCTATTCCGACTTGCGATTGGAGATAAAAGTTGCTTTTATTCCCGGTATTCTCATGATACACTTCGCTATTTTGTCTGATGCTTGTGAACTTCTGCGGCTAGACGTAGGCGACACTCGACCTCGCTAGTGCGTCCCATTTTTGTCTTACTGGGCACGACGTGTCGAAGGCATTGTGGTCATGACCATGTCTTGCTGATTTGCAGTTTTTGCACTGAGGAGGTTCACCTGCCAGTTTGCTGGGGCAATCCCGCATCATGTGCTGCCCCGAGCAGTGACTGCATAAGTCTATACTCTCAGTGCACCATTTCTTACCATGACCAAAGGCCAAACACCTGGAGCACTGCACTAGCGGCGATAGGTCGAAGATCGGAACATACTGGACATCCACGTAGATCCTGCCTGCCCCGGTCAGCCTTTTCCAGACCAACGGCGAGACCTGCAGAACCACGTGGGTTTCCGTAGGGTCCCTTGCCTTCCTCCTATGCCGCATCTTAACCCTGTACTCCTCCTCTGGGATGTCCTGTATTAGATGGTAATTCTGTTTTTTAATTGCTTCTATTATTTCTTCATCTGTGTTACTTTTAATAACATTCCTGATTATTATTAAGGGGTCCTTGTTGGCGCGTTCTTCGATGCGGAATTTTTGCTTCTGAAGTGTGTTTTTGATGATCTCGAAGTCTTTCTCGTTCTCAGTTCCAATGAGTACTCTTTGGTCTTTCACCTTTCTTATCTTCGAGATGGAGTATGTATATTAAAGCTGGAGTAACTTTGGAGAGTTTTCAACCCAGCGAGTGATCGAATGAAGTTTAGTAGTGATTGAAAAAATGAACGCGGGCGAAGCCGCGCGTATTGCTAATGTAAAATATTTGTTTAAAACGGGATATTTATATGGGTGGTGGCAGAATTGTTTTTAGAAGGGTGTATAATATGCTTCTTAAAGTTACTTAAACTACTAACTATTTTTAAATTGTGATTTATAATTTTAACAATATCTTATTCTTATTTTTTTCATTTGACAGGGATTTTACTATTACAATTATATTTCTATAAGAGATAATGCAAGTAAACCCTTTTACACCCGTCTTCGGCGTCCATACATTTTTAGATTTTCTAATTCAAACTAATTTTACAACAGGGACAGTCTGACCGATGCATTCAGTAACAAAGGAGATGACGGAGATTACAGGAAGTCTCCGAACCCCGAGGATGATATGCTTGGAGCTAGCATGCATCAACGACCTTCAGGTACGTACTATAAAATCATATTATTAGAACTAAGTTTATATAAATATCTATTTTAGTATTATTTTTAATAAACAAGACCCGAAGGGTCTTGACTAACTGCAAGGGTAAGTAAAAACGAGTGTCATAGAAATTTCGCGGAAGCGAGGATCAAACTTATTAGTAATAATAAAAAAAATGTTTATCTATACTTCTCTAATCACAATTATTATTTATAAATATATAAAAAAAGTTTTGAGCCTTCACGGGACGCCTGGCAGATGTGAAACATCGAAATTATTTTGTGCAAGTAATAGGCACAAAAGTACAGATTATGACAGGAACTAAATATGACATGATAAAAAATACAATATTATGAATTTTATTCAGAAAATGATGACTGTTTATTTAATATACATTTATTTTCTTCATATACAAAATCTTTTAATTCAAGAATTCCTTTGAAATCGTGACAACTCATTTATTTTCATTAAAAAAGGTAAAAGTTAAATTACCTATTAGACTACGTATAGTACACATATTCCATCATATCCAAGCCAAAAATCAGGTTGACCCTCCGCCTATAGATGTTTCACATCAATAAATAAAAGTATCCTCCACTCTGTTCGTATTATTAATTAATTATTTTAATTTATTTATAATATTTACTATATGTACAAAAACACTAGTAATTTTAAAAATAGTCATTGTCAAAGAAGTTCAACTTTAACTACACGTAAATGTTATTTTTTAATAACCAATAACATATAAATAATACATATATATGATCTTTTCGGACTTCTCTCCCGTGACCACGATTGCTGTAAAGCATTGGAAACGTCGGGAACCAAAAATCATAATAAATCCGCGACAAAATCCGAAAAGATAGTTTCATTTATAATGTCAAATATTCGCGTAAACCTATATGTGTTTTGTGAGTGATTATGTGATTTATGTAAACCAATAATAACTCTATCATAGTAACCGAGTCAGAGAACATGCTGCCGCGCCACCTGTCGCCGGAAGTGGCCGCGGCGCTTCAAAGCGTTCGGTTCATCGCACAACACATTAAAGACGCTGATAAGGATAACGAGGTTAGTACATAGCTTAAGCTACGTATTTAAGAAAATTTTGCCCCTTAACCATGCTACTTATACTGTTAAATGCATATTTTCTGAATTTTTCGTTTACTTTTCAGTGTTTGGTGTTTAGATTTTAAAATTCCTAATTAAATTGTACGAATGTTGAAAATTTTCAAATTGTTATTTTTGGTTAGAGATAAGATTTTCTTTTTTTCAATGTCGGTTCATTTGAATTGAATTTAAAGAAACGTAAAACATTATTATTATAATATTTGAAGTATTTGACTTATAATATGTACTATATTTTTCATATAATAGATAACCTGTCTTATAAATAAAATATTGTGTTCTTCTTTTACTCGACTACGCGTTTTAAAACCCTATACTCAAAGTAATTTTTGTTTATAAGATTTACAATGTACGCGTAGATATGTACAAAATAGTTTAAATTAGAATATAACTTTAACTAAAAGTGAAAATACTCACTACATCACTATTTTTTTATTCCTACATTCTACTAGGACGATATTCCAAGTCTGGTCTGGATATTATTAAAAATTTCTTTATTACTTCAATAACACTTTACGCGAACCGAGTCGAGACCCAATATCTAATAAACTGCAGCCATTTAAGCTGGTCACTAAACCGTCTAAGTATTCAAGCACTAAAAGTTTGATATAAATAACTAACGTCACATTCTCGCTTCGCTCGGTTTAGGTTAAAAACGTTAAACTTACTTAAGGTCTTAGGTACATTTTTGTGCTGAGTATCGCTTGGATGACCGAGTGATGCGGGTTCAAATCCGGGTCTTGCAGCTCTGATGTTTTCATGTGCGAATCATTACTATCATGATTACCACTTGTCTTACGGTGAAGGAAAACATCGTGAGGAAACGTGCATGTCTGAGAAAACCTTGCAAGTTTTCGAAAAACATGTGAAGTCTGCCAACACGCACTAGGCCAGCGCGGTGGATTATGACCTTCGTACTGAGGGAAGCCCGTGCCCAGCATTGGGACGTTAAAAAGGGCTGATGATGATGATACTGTATTATATTCCTTAATAAACGGGTTATATAATGAAAAATGAATTTTTAAAACGGATTAAAGATTTTAGATATCAGCGCGTTCAAGCAAACAAATAAATTTTGCCTCTATACAATATTACTTTAAAATTATAATGATCCTTTGATCATTAATAATAATAATTAGATAGTCAAAATTCTTACACACTTACAAATAACGCTCAACGAGTATTTCACTTGATAAACTTTGGCTACCAAAATGAAACGGATAGAAACCTTCGGTGTAGCTATCCCAAAATAAACGCAGTTATTTTAACAATAGCAGACATTTCTTTTATAAATAGTAATAAAATGTTTTTAAAACAAAACACAACCTACTAACTTTTTAATAAGTACATGATCCATTTCAAAAGATTTCATGCAGAGTTTCAAACAAGTTTGCGGATAAATAAGGATTTAAGTATTAGAAATGAACCTTTTCGCTTTATATCAGCTTATTTATGGGTTACTTGTGTTAAAATGGCGATTCATAAGTAAACTCGAAAAGTGCAGTCGGATTTTTAACGTAATATTGTGTAATAGTTCAATTACACACTGTTGTAGTTTTGGTACCTTTTAATTTAGTGATTACATGTTACATTGATTGTCCTTTAAGCTCTTTGTTAGTCAAAATACGTGAATGATTAAATAATTTCACATAAGCACAAAATAACTTGGGCTAAAACATAGTGTCCCCCAAATTATTATATTCTAAGAAATATATCCTGATATTCACCTTCCTTCCGCCGTTACTGTCTTCTTTTCTTCAGATTTAGATAAAAAACGAAACAGATTCGAACAGAATTCGATAAAATCCCTAAAATTATTATTTAACAATTTAATTAATATTTAAATTTCAATATGATATTATTTTATTCTTGAAATAAATGTATTAAAAGAAACAGTTAGTACATTATAACTTCTATAAATCGGCTTCAAATCCCGGGTCACTGTCTTACAGTGAAGGAAATAATGTCTGAGAGAACCTAGTAGGTTTACTAAAGACATCTGAAGTATATAAACCCACACTTGGCCAGCGTGGTACACTATAGCCTGTATAACAAAGACCCATGCCCAGCAGTGGGATTTAAAAAGTGCTAAATCCATGTAATCAAGTTAAATTTATATGGTGGTAAATTTATTTGAAAAATATGTATTGAAAAAAAAGTGCGTGTGTTACACATATGTGTAGTACACATGTCAGAAGTAAAACTTGAATTTAAAATAAGGCTAACTCTTCCTTGTCTCTGAGCGCCTGGTACTATGGACTTATTTTTTCGTTTCATCGAGTTTGAAATCACATTGATTCTAAAGAAGTTTCACTTCAAAAACAGGAAAAAGTATAATGCAGTAGAAAATGAACATCATTGACAAATTCTAATATTATTACTAAGTTTATGTCGAAATAGAAAATCTAACGCTTGAAACACTACATTGTATTCGAAAATAGAAACAAACAATTAGAGTCGCTATAATTAATTTTGTGTGAGACGTAATTTGTAGTTTATGTGATAAAATAAAACTATACATTGTTGCCAACTGTTATTGGCAGTTTAATTGTACTAATGATTCCAGCTGAACTTGTTTGTACTTTAAAATATATTTCTATTAACGACTTATCTCGCTTCGCTCGTAATAGCTCTTTCACTATGGCCCTTGATCTTAGTCCAGGTTATAGTCTATTAATGTACTGAGTTTCATCCAAATCCGTGTAATTGTTTCTGTGTGAACAAGCAATCATACACACGTATATATACACACACACGTACTTATATGTATATATTATATACACAAAAATACAATATTCTTTATTTCAACTAATATTTCCTAAAATCTAATGTTTTTCTAAATAATCTCCAGCTAAAATACAAGCGAAAACCAAGCTTGTTCAGTTAAATATACTTGCCCTACATTTTTATGATTTTAGCAATTGTGCACGCGAAAGTACATTGTGTGGTTGGACAATGAAAAATGAAAATTTTTCTATAACGGCTTGCACCGACACGAACGTTGAGCTTGATTCCAATAAATATTGCGCTTTGGAACAATACGAGTAAAGTGCATTAAAATTTTAAAAATATTCATGTAAAATTACTAAAGTGTTCTTAACAGCGTAGCTTAGTATTATTGAGTATGAAGGAGATATTAATAGGGGTCTTACAACAGCGCCATCTAGTTCCGTGATAAGCTACGAGGCTTGTGTTACGGATGCCAGATAGTTAATATAGGTACTACACATACAAATTTTTAAATACATACATAATATAAATCTCTCTCTCGGGTCTTATTTTCTTGATTATATTAGTGTTATGAACGCGAAAGTACGCTTTCCTTATTTATTCTTGTTTTACTCTCTTAACTAGAGAGTTAAAGTAGAAACTTCAATACATGTAGTGTTTCCATGATATTATATTAGAATAATGCAAAAAATTTGAATATAGTTCATAAACATATTACAAAACATTAGATTTAGCAATGCTCTTACAGAAAAACTAGGAGCAATTCGCATGGCGTATCGTTCACTTTGGTGGGCATCCGCCTAGTAGGTTTCTAGGCTTCGCGCCCGGCTGGATTGCCAGACACTTATCAGCTCCTAAACTTGATAACAAACGAATCATTCACTATTTACTACGTCATTATTTAAAAAAGTATGAACCCATGTTATTTCATAACGTTATTTAAATTAAAACATGTAATACGGGACAATTAATTAAAAGATAATAATAGACTCAAAATTAAAGTCCGTATCGAAGTATTGCGCAGAATTTATTGTTACAGGGTGACCAAAAGTACAATTTATATCTGTTTATTATCTCTCCTCTCCCACAACACGGTTGTTCGGTCAAAGCGTGAATATTTAAGCGTACTGTAAATAAGCTACGTTTTAACAATAATGTCCGTTGACAAACGGCGCTTTGCACTCAGTTAATGGTATTTTTTAATTAAAATTCGCAAGAAATTCAAAGGCCTACATAAAATGATAACAAAAAAGCCAGTTTTCATGTAAAACCAGATAAATTCTTGTCGTTATTATTTCGGATATTTTCAATATATTATAATATTAAAAACATAATATACATTTCAAAGGACTTCTTTATATACGAGTACATAATATTCATATTATTATTTTTAAACAAGCCTCTCAAAGGTATTTTAATATGTTGAGAGTTATTCGATTCGTTTGAACTACTTTAGTTTCGTAAAATTATTCATTTTATTTTAGATCCAGCAACTATTCTGTCTTTGTTTGAATATTTATTGCATAGCTTATGATATACTTTGGTTACTAGTTTATTTTTTAAACTAAACCTCATCCAAATCTGTTTAGCTGTTTGAGCATATTTACAAACAGACATACACATTTTCTCATTTATAATGGTTATGTGATTGTTTCATATAAATTTTAAGCCTCGTCATATTCAAAGCTCCAACTTCAACATAAATCCCATCAATAAATCTTATTTTCTCAGACAAGGTTTCCTCATTACCCAAAGACATCAGATTTAATCTAATTTCCCAAAAAACCGTTAGCCTAATTCCATAAATAGTATACCAGCTTTATATCTTTTACTCTGTATTTATAAGGGACAATTTCAGGGCAATTTAAAGTTATCAAGGGAAAGAAGGCCGAAGCACTCGTGCGATCGTAAAGAAGTAAGTTTTATTAGGAAAAGTTTTAGTCCGTTGATGTTCGTCTCATTAGGATGAGAAGATTTTGATTGCGTTAATAGTCTTACAAAGTTTACTATACGCTTAAAAGTTTTTACATCATAGTTTACGCCCGCTTCGCTGGGAGTAAGTTTAACTAAATTAAGCGGACTTTATAATTTTCCTAATAAAAAAGTAGCCTAAGTTACTCCTTATAACATTAGCTATCTGCAAGTGAAATTCCCATCAAAATCGGTCTGGCCGTTTCAGAGATTAGCCGCATAAAATAGACAGACAAAAATTTAAAAAATTGATTTCTTGATGTACTACTCGTAAGTACCGGACATAGGTACTTTCATATGTATATAGTGAAAAGCTGTTGATGTGAATGAAAAGCTGTTGATTTGAAATAACTTCAATTTTATTTATATGTAGTATTGATAGTTAGGGTCCCTTATAATTGATCACTAGTATTCGCCTTCGACTCTGCTAGGTTGCAATGATACTAGAAGAGTTCGCTTTAAATAGAAAATTTAGTTAGATAAAAGATACTCTTATTTTGAAATCACTCATATTCGATTTTTTTTAGAAAGAACATTCAAAAAAGAATGAGGTAAAAATGATAATTATCTTTTTAAAAGTATGAAAATAAATCACTTTTATATTTAAAATTCAGAAGTTTTCATATAAACGTTAGAATACTTCGCGTCATTTTTGTTTAATTTTGAATACTTTGAACAAACCGAGTTTTCCTATATTGTAAAAGTTTATATTTGCTCTACATTTCTATTATTTTAGTAGTCGTCCACGCTACTACCTACATTGTGTAGAGTAGATGTAATATTATTTACTGACTAAATGGTTATTAGACGTATCTACTATTGAAGAGCTTTGTTATTAAGTACTAAATTTGATATTAAGAATATTAAGAAGATTTTTTCATAGTAGAGTTTTATTTTTGTTATTAATATTCTATACGATGGAAAAATACAATCTAAAATGAGTGCAACGAAATTAAATTAAAATCAGTTAAAGTTAACTATAATGCAAGACTAGGTTTTGTTCGCGGGTGTGCTCTGATATAAAAGCATTAAACATACATATAACATACTAACTTACTAACTTACTCACAAACTTTCTATATCCTTTAAAATTAAAGGTATAGGCACAAGTTTGGCTTCTACCATTAGGGTTAAAAATGTACGAATACTATGAGATAGTTTTGTTTTTCGTTTTTGCTATAGAGACGAACCTGGACGAGTCGAGAGTGAGTCGCTACAGGCTATGAAATATTGTTAAAAACTTAGAGTATCAAACTTTAGTCGTAACTTACAATCATCCATCATAGTTTTGTAAGAGATATTGGAATATATTATGAACGTACAATTTAATTCGGTGGTCTGTTTTAGTCTCTGTCGCTTCGCTTAGTATTTTCTGCAATCTATTTTTTAATTGATAACTAAAATCGATTAATAATAAAAATTCTGAGTCGAGTCATTAATTTTATTTAAAAAAAATCTAATTGATATGGCTTTATAGTTTTTTGAATTTTTGACTGTCTGTATCTGACCGTATTATGAGAAAATCAGCGATATCGATTATAAAAGCTTAAAGAAGAGCGTAATTCTCTTAACATCTGATTTAAAAAAGTGAATGAAACCTTATTTTGCCAATCAATCACCTTCACAACCTTTCCATTTTACGTGATTTTGGCAAAGTGAACTGTACTTAATTGGTGCATTGTAACTGATATGAATAAAAATTGACATCGATAGTAAGATTTAAATGTTACTTTTAATAAACTAATAAACTTTAAATGAAATATGAACAAATATTAATGAAGAATTTAATTCTGTATAAGCTTTAGTTCTGAATATCATTTATAGCAATTATTTTCGATAAAATAAACTTAAAAAGAACTCTTTTAGCTTACTTAACCTTAAATTTATCCATAACTTTATTTTTTTATTAAAAATTAATAACAACATGCTAAGCTTTCCATATTATTTCGAACCACTTGTATTATATTCTGCGAGCGTGGTAAACACTTTTATATTAGAAGATTGTTTAACAACGGCAATTTTTGAAAGTAAGTTTAAAAGTGAATCAATATAAATTCGTAAACTTAACTGCAAAATTTGAACGGAAAAATCATTTTTTATTTCATTGGTTGCTGTATGGTTACTGTTATATTATAATGAAACTAAGTACTCACTCGCTTTGCTCAGGTACTTTCCTAACGTTTTAATTTTTTGGGCGGAATTTATTTATTTTTTTCGAAAATAAAAATACCTAAATGTCACACAGCCAGTCACAGTTCTGTCAAAATTAGCTTTTCTTTATAGCATCAATTTTTTCAACGTGCCACTGCTGGGCTACCGATGTCTACAGTTTCAGAGAATACCGTGAACAAAAAGACAGGCAAAATTATTTAAAATTGTGTGTTTTCCTAATAAAAAGGATTTGTTATATATATTTTATAACTGTTAGTATGTCCTTCATTCCAGCAATAAAAGATTCCATTGCCATATTTTTATATATACATAGTTTATAGGCCTACGTAAAATTACACAATAAGGAAAGTTTACTCTCGAAATTCAACACAAGCGAAGAACTGAGTCAATACAAGAGTCAAGTCTCTTTGCCTATTTCACTAAAGAAATAACAAGCTATATTTACATACTAATAATTTATTTATAACTAAAACAGAAGTATCTGATAAGCTTTCACGAAAGGTAATCCCATTTTGTTTATCAAACTTGTTCTGAACTTCGGGCCTACAAAGACTTGAGTTGTCGGCAACTGACACTTTCTGAATGGAGTGCCGAATCTTTACTTGAGAGAAAACCTAAGTATTTATGCGACTTACTCCTTATCTTTGTATAATCTTTAAAGAAATTACTTATAGCTCTATTCCACTGTGGTGTAGTTGCCAGCATGCACGTCTGCACATCCAGAAGTCTGGGTACGAGTCCCAGGTCGAACCCAGGCTTTTAGTAGAGTTTTTACACAAGTTTAGTACTCAATGAATAACTGACTGACTTTCTCTTTAATAAGCGTCAGTAACATCCTGAAGTTGGTAATTTAGAGCGCCTTGATTTGTTTCGCATCGATTTGTTTCGAGTGCATATTGGTACTATAATACCTTGTATTGTTTATGTTTGAAATCGAAGTGATCGAATCTCCATATTTTCCTTTAATTCGACACACTTAACATCTGTCTACTTCGTAAGTTAATAATAATAATCGTAATAATATGCCTTAGCATCGCTAAATTTTGGCTGATTCTAAAATAAAAATAAATAATTTTATAAGCTACCCAAAAAAATCAAATCTTATATAATATGTAAACATACATATATATGTACAATGTCTATATACAACCTAATAACCCACTAACATCAATGTCACGTCATTTTTTTAGTCTACCGTCTGTTGTTAGTACTCATCTGTTATTTATCTTGTATGCAGAATTTTTAGGCCATATTTACTTTCATTGTCACATTTTGTCGCGCGCAGTTTTTCACTTTTATCACGTTATGGATATTTTAGAATGGACCATTCTATTATTGTTTTAGGTATATTCATCCATATATTCCATTTGTTTACTTTAAAAGATAGAATTTTAGAAATATATTTAACTAAAAACTTTGAATAGAATCCGGCCATCACGGAATTGTGATTCCCGTGAAAAAAACTAATTGAAATTCTATTCGTTTTCCTGTAATAATATTTCTCCAGATAAAAATATCTATGCTCTTACAATGAGACTTTGCTTCAGATCGGTTAAGCCTAGGGATGTTCAGATATCGCCATAAGACAATCCGTGCAACTTTGGTTACGTTGAAAACGTAATCTATTCACTAAATATTTAATTTGATAATTAAGACATATTTTATCAGGCCTTTATGGTTTAGTATTAAGAACCATAATTTTGATAAAACTTAGAGTTAAAGTATTCTTGGAATTTCATCACAATTAAAACAGCTTGATAAGAATTAATAGTAATTATTTTGAATTTTCTCGAGATTAGATTTTACCGACTTGTGATTTACGTACATACATATATATGTATTATACATAGCCGCAAACAATCGACACGCATTGAACCGTATAAAAGGTCGAAATGTAGGTAAAATATTGAAAGGGTAAAGAGGAAAATATCCCTCGATCGAAAGGTAAATAAATCGGTGCCTTAGAGAACGAAAACTAGGAAATCTCAAAAGCCAGATGTTTGTGAAATTGTTCAAACAGCACTGTACTGTTGATTTTGCTACTCTTACATTGTCGAAACGCGACAATTTTACTGCCAAAATTGTAGATAAATAGTTATTTTAAAATTCATGTTATAGTCTAAAACTTTTATTGATTTATGTTACGAGTATAAAGCTGTCTAAATCAAAATGGTAAATGCTTTTCATTTTATGTTTTTGAATATTTTTTTCAAGCAATAAAGACAGATTCAATAATACAGTATTTGTTTAAGTTGTTTATGTCAAAGATCAGCATAATATTATATAACTTTTTAACTACCTTCAGAAAAGAGTAGGTACTTGAACCATCTGTTTTTTCGTATGTTACAAGGTACCTTTGCCAATTAACTGTGAATGAATCATCAGTCCTACATTCAAAAAAGTCATCTTTTCAAAAATGTATTTCAAACCATTAAGCTAAAATTGATTATATATATATAAAAAATATAACGGATTCCAACTGAATAGAATAAATGAAAAGACGTAACTTAAAATGTTAAATTGTCGATGGCATGCAATGAAGATAGTATAAGTTGTGTTACATTAATATGATAAAAACATTAAATAAAAGTAGCTATATTACTTTATGTGTTTAAGTATAGTGAGAAATACTTTATGGTGATTTGCTAAGATTATGGTAAATTTATATGTAAAAATATCGTTGAAAGTACTTGCGAAATTCACATACTTCGAGGCGTGTACAGGATCTTGATTAAAGCTCGCCTCGTGAACGTAGGATTACAAGCTTCACGCAGCGAAATATTAACGACAAAATATTACTGAGTAATAACTTGAGTTAAATATTTATACAGTATATATATTGTATATTAAAATCGGTGGATGTATATAAAAATACATAGAAACGAACATGTTACTCCTTTTGCGAAATCGGTTAAAAAAGATAAATTATACTGTATAAATATGTATTTTACTTACAAATTACGTATCAAATTTTCATCATATTATCTATATTACTATTACTAATTATAAAAAAAGAAACGTTTTTTTAAATGTTTCTTCCTACTAGCAAACCTAGCAAGTCCGCTAACCCGCACTTATCCAGAATGGCGGATTAAGGTCGTGTCTACCAGTGGGACATTAAAAAGGTCTGATTATGTACATTAAACGTACACATATTATAGTAAATAACTCATAATATCTGCTTTTATTTAAAAAAAAATAAGCGAGGGTAAGAATCTCAATGCGAATTTTTATTTTATTTTATCGAAGCCAAAGAAAATTTTAAAAAACAATATTCTTTAGAAATTAGTTCAAATACTTGGAAAATGAAACACAAATCGCTGACATATAACAGTAGCCTAGTTAGAGTATTTGCGATATATGGAGGCGTCTACGTGAGTAATGCTACAGAATCACGGTGTATTTGCCGAGCTTATAACGAATCCGCTCACTCAGCTAGGGAGTGAACGAATTATCCCCAAGGCCCACTGAACTGTAATGAACGAGTGAATGTTTTATTAAACTGAGCGCGACAACGACAAATGTGTAAATGTTTACATATTTTATATGCAGATTTGTCTTAATTTCTGTACACTACGTTGTTTGTGAACTTGGCTTTTGTCATTTTATTGATTGTTCGCTTGGTTTCGTATTCTCTTTGATTACTTGTAGTGGAAATAATGGCGTTCTAGAGTATATATAAGTGGAAACTTTGCTGGTTTGTGTTTTTTTGTAATAAATATAACAAATTCTATGTAATATTACACTATATGTTTCCTAAATATAATCAAATAAAAAAATAATTGAAGAATACCATATGTACTGTGCCAATATATGTACATATCATATGGTATGTACATACTACATAATACACTCGCTTGTATCTAAAATATGGTAGGTTCAATGCTTGAGCATGTACCTCTGAGATTTTGATATATGAATATCATTTTCAATTTGATTATCACGTTATATATTAAAGGGAAACCCGCATGTTTAAGAGAAAAAAGAATATTTCCAAGGAACGTGTGAATTCTGCCAACCTGCCAGCCCGACCGTCATTTTGCCATCGTAGTGGGCTATTCACTAAACCTTCTCGCATTTAAGATGTTCGCCCAGAAATGAGACGTTAATTTGTTCTTTTATTATACTGTATTATATATATTAGTACATAACTATAATCAACAGTTCTTGTAACTTATATATAAAAAATATGTTAAGTGAAATTTTTTTACTAATTTAATATTTCTATACCAAAATAAATCATACTTTGTTACGCAATGTTGGATTAATAATTTAAGATAAGGTTTCTAAGAAATAAACTCGTATTTATATACAACTAGCTATCGTCATACAAAATTTCATCAAAACCTTTCCAGTGGGTTTCTTGTGAACCGGTCAAAGAAATGCTGACAAAGAATCTAAAAACTATAGCAATAACAACAAACTTTATTTAATAATATATATATATATATATATATAAATATATATATATATATATATATATATATATATATATATATATATATATATATATATATATATATATATATATATATATATATATATATATATATATATATATATATATATATATATATATATATATATATATATATATATATATATATATATATATATATAGTAGGAGATAGCAATTGTCTGATAAAAAAAAAACATAGTAAAATTGCTGTTTTACAACAGTATAAATACGCTTAAAGCTACATTCTCAATATAATAGCGATACGAAAATTCATTCTAGAACGAAAACAATAACTACAAATGAAAATAGAAGAAAAATTCCGCACCCAATTTCATTTGCATTATCGGAATCGTTAATCGAATAGACTATTAGAGTGTGGCCAACAGTTCGAAGCACACCCTAAGGAGCTTGTGTAAGAAAGCATTACCTTCGGGAGTGAGGATCGATGGCGGCAATTTAAATCCGCTGATATCGTCGCTCGTAACACGTAATGAGATAAAGTAATTACATTCAGCTTCAATCCCAAAGGCACTCGATCAAATTGTACATGATAGCTGTACGTAGCTTTTTTGCATTGGTATTTTTTTTGATATCTGCCTGTCTATTGCAGTTTATCTTAATTTTTAACCATTTTTAATTGACTGTGGCAAAGATAAAAAAAGTGCGTGTGTACAAAGTACACATGTCAGAAGTAAAACTTTAATTTAAATTAAGGCTAACTCTTCCCCGTCTCTGAGTGTCTGGTACTATGGACTTATTTTTTCGTTTCATCGAGTTTGATATCACAACGATTCTAAAGAAGTTTCACTTCAAAAAATATCTGTTTGCAAAATATATGTTATAAGCCTTAGCCTACATAGGTTATTTGTTTTACTCTTTAGAATTTATATGTGGTTAGATTCACTTTGATAATGATAGTATCATTCGTCGATTCGGTATTTCAATATCAAAAAATAGCGAATTTTCTCTGTAAATTAGTTTTTAAAATACATACATAGGAATATATGAAAGATACACGGGCCTCTCTCAATACGATTAGGCATTGTCCACCATGCTGGCCTAGTGTAAGTTGGCGGACTTTACATGTCTTTTAAAAACTTCCTAAGTTGTCTCAGAAGTGCAGATTTTCTCACGTTGTTTTCCTTCACCGTAAGACAAATGGTAATCAAGATAGAAATGATTTGCACATGAAAGTATGAGAGATGCGAGACCCGGTTATAAGCCCGCATCACTTATCCAAGCGAGCGCGTTACCATTGGCCTACACTGTTTTTTGATAATATAATAAAATTGTAACTTATTTGAATCTGTATTTATTTTTTTTTGAAATTATAATTAGTATTATCGATAAAAATAAAAAAAAAACAAATCTATAGTTTTTAGACTTTTTCTCTGTCTGTCTGTGGCCACATCATGAGAAAATCACTAGACGTATTTTAACATGATGATAGCTTATCCGTTTACCCAAGTCAAAATATAGGATACTTTTTACTGCGGAAAAATATGTAATTTCTGAATAAAAAATAAAGTGAGTCTCTAGTTGACCTAATATATAATATAATAAATTCTTATTCTGATTTATTCGACTTGATTACATTATTAAAGAGATTCTACTGAAATATTTCTTTCATTAAAGCTTTGTAAAAAGACCGTCTCATATTATTTAAATATTTGAATAAAACATCTTCGGAATGAACCAAAAGACATCCTAATAATTAAAAGCCATCATGTAAATTTTGTTTTAATTTGAATTTAAGACAGCGACAATTACTGGCCTGTCTTATAAGGAATGAGTGAATGTAATTTTCTGAACATTAAGCAGATTAATATTGTTAATGGAGTGCGGTTCTGTAGAGAACAAATCATTCTTCAGGGAACGTTGAATGGGTGTAAAGTTCGCATCGCATGAAATTAGTCTTCTTTTTATTGTTCGTTCAAAGTATAGTACCAAAAAGCGAAATTATGATAAAGTTGACTTAAATATTTATTATATCGTTCGTTTTAACGGTAGGTGTGGATTTCTCAATGGTAAGATATCTTATATTAAGTTGACACGGATAACAAGGTATTGCCATACCAAATATCACAAAAATCTGTTCAGACAGACAGACAGTCAGACAAAAAATCTAACACCTTTATATTCGACCTTTGTATCGATAAAAAAATTATAATTATATAAATTTTCCAAAACAATCTATTGTAGAGATTCGACTAAGAGAGTTTATTTATATGTAGTACCGTAGTGGAGATTTTTAACTTCATTTCGATTCCTTTCATTTGTGTGCTGGTTAATATTTAAATAAAATGTGTTGGGACATTATTTCACACAGCGCCATCTAGTTCCCTGGTAAGCTACAACGGAAGCTTGTGTTATACCAGATGCTTGATGCCAGCAGGATCGAACCCGAGACTGCTGGCGCAAGAAAGTAGGGTCACTACAAACTGCGCCAAACGTGTCATCAAAATAAGTTAACGTGAAATTTATAAGAAAAATTTTAGTAAAGCAAAAGAAGTTAATAATGTACGTATAATGGCACAAAAGATAGTACGGAACTTAACAGCATCTAAGGTCCAATCAAAAACAGGGTGGATCTCCAAAAATGTTATAAATTTCACTTAGTTTTTATTTTTTAATAGGCACTTTCTTTGATGAATGGAGGAGGCTTTCACAAACATATATGGTAACGGCGAAGTTTTCTAAGAGATCCATTGTTAAATTTTGCTTGAGGGAACACTAAAGTACTCACAATTTTCCTATTAAAACTTCTGATATTGCGTCATTCAATGCTACCAAGTTGCCTCAGTTTCTATACAGAGTTTTATTGTTTATTCGATTTTAGGACAAAATAACAACCTATTCTTATCCTGACTAATGTTTTTAGGTACGACGAAATATTTGTAGGTACATTTTTATTTTGGTTATCCATTTTGTATTCGTAAGTAAAACCTTGAAATTATTATTTGATTACTAAATATATTATAGATTGTCCGTAAACTCCCTAAATGTTCCCAAAAAATCCCTTTTGCTGTATTATTATTATGATATTAATATATATATAGAGATAGCACCATATTTAGGCAAGCTTTGTTAATAGCCTAAGTTTTAATCTAGGTCATAGTCTTATCTGTGTGCATAATTTCAACTAAATCCATCCAACAGTTTTAACAAAACATATAAACTTTCCAATTTATATTAGTAGAGCGATTATAAACTCTATTATATTGCCGAGTTAACTAGTCTAATCCCATATCAGACAGAAACATTCGCGATTCGAAAAGAAATTGTTATTCCGGACACGTTTTTGCGGTTTTAGATAATCGCGGTTCATTTTTGAGACGCTGATATAAATAGCACCCTCTGGGCGAATAAATTTTAGAACCATTTCAGTGGATTAACCAAAGAATCCAGTTTGAATGTGGACTTATCTTGCGCCGCAGCACTTAAACACTCGTCTTTTTAACTACTTTTTTCTGTTACGTTGGACACCGAGTGCTGAGATTGATCAATAAGAATTATACTAAATCAGCTTTTGTGTGCGGCTTTCTTTATGATATTTTTTGTGATTAAAGTGTCTTTGTAGTTCTAGTCGTAAATCGCAGGTTTGATTCTAAGTGTATCTTCTTTTTTAACTTATAGAAAGACTGGCAGACCAAAGTAGTACCAAAAATGAAGGTCCTCGCTGCTAAATTTCATCTCAATACCGAACGGTTTTGTATTTCGTGATGAATGTGAGTTAGTTAGAGAGTTGGTTAGAGAGAGTGAGTTAGTGACATTTCGCTGTTATATAATTGGATTAGTTAAAGAAAAATTTACAATAGTCAGTTTAACTTTTTAAAATTATATAATAAAACTTACACTTATTTTATTACATTTTTTATCAAACACCCCTCAATATGTAATCAGCCTTATATAGATAACCAACGTAAAAAATTGCAAGCCATTTTATTAATGGGCCGTACTTATCTAAATGGGCAGAACATTGTTTGAATGGTAAAAATTAAGTGTGTTAAAAAATTAGTTATTTTTTGTAACTTTTGACATTTAACTGATTACTTAAATACTTCACTTCTTTCTCTTTGGAAATTCTTTTTTGAATATTACATATTTAAAAAATCTATTGATAATTAATCGAGAAATTGAGATTTGGAAATTCGTAACTGTCAAAACTTGTATTCATTATTACAATAAAAGTAGCTCAGATGTTAATGTATAACATTAACTACTTTTAATTCTGATTTCATTCAAATTCTAGCCCGTTTAAAACTCTTTTCGTTTGTATTTTTAAACATATGCGTATTTGTATGTATGTATGTATGTATGTTTGTTTGATGGGACAATGACATTGCACCACCTAGTTCCACGGTAAGCTACGAGGCTTGTGTTATGTATACCAGAGAATTGATTTTGATTCGTATGTAACTTTTTAGTGGATTAGACTAATTGGTGCTTATTACATAAATTAACGGCATAGAACCCCAGGAACGGCACTCGAACCCGCAACCACCTGCACAGCAAGTCTTGTCACCAGAAATGAGCCGAACGTATCTTCTAATTAAATCAAGTATTAAATACAAAGTTAAACAAAACATAAGACATACCTGTTATACATACATATATACAACGTCTTTTAGGTCGGTTATTTTTAGTTTTAAAACTAGAAAAACCATTCAATTACAAATAAAATCGCTTCAGCAGTTCAAACTTAATGAATATTATCGATAGTTAAAAGTTAGAGTAACTTCTGGCGAGAGTTTTTCCATTCTCATTTTACCTTTCAAGGAAGGAAGTTTTCATTGGTTATACAAAGTATCTTGAACTATCTTGTTGAAACTCAATTTTTGCATCATATTATAAATGAAGTAGATGAAGTAAGATATGAGTTATGGTTCGATACGCTTCATTATTTACCTTCTCTTATTAACTTTCTTAGAAATAATAAGGATATTGCTTCCGGGATTCGAAGATGTCCAACCTATATTTGTATTATATGTTTTCAGTGGAAGAGGGGTAGATCAATTTTGATAAAACAAATTAGGTAGTAAAAAGTTTGATAGGAACGTAGGATTTCTTACAATTTAATAGTAAATATGAATTGTGCTGTGATTAGTCTTAATTCGTTGATTGTACCTTAAATATAATCTACTAGCTTCACTTGGGTTTTTAGGTACTAGTCCTAGTAGGGCCTAGGTACATTTTAACGGTTATTATGGAATTGAAACCATGACTAAAGGTACTTTACCCTTTATATATCCTTAAGGGATGATTTACGAAAAAAAACAATCATGTGTCCTTTTCTAGGTCCTAAGCTACTAAATTTTATTTATCTAATTAATTTAAAATACTAAATTTCATTAAAATTGGTCTAGCGGATTTTTAGTTTAACCATTACACAAATAAACATACAAAAATACATTTTTTTATCCTCTATATAATAGTAGTATAGACATATATAGGAAAGATAAATGATGCAGATTATATAAAAAAAATGATGAAACTTTAGAAAAAGAGATTGTAATATGAAGGAATATCTTTATAAATTTATTATAATTTGATTTAAAATCAATTCAATTACTTATAAGGACCTTATTATTTGAATATAAAATAATCCAGCGGTCTCCAAATATAAGAAGTAAATGATGTACTGGAAAGAAGATAATTTGTTAATCCACTAACTTTACCCATAAAATCTTTTCCAACAAGAAAACTAAGTTGGAGGTTTTATTTCTTAAACTTGGCCAAAGTGCTCCTATAAAAATATGAAATGCATATATTTGTGAGAAATCCACTTAGAGTGGTATCCACGAGCTTAAGCACAGACCATTCTATTTTTATTTTAATACTAGGAGTGATCATAAAACTTCAACGTTTGCTTCAAATGTTGGATCGAAAAGATTACATTCCATCGTCTAATGGGCCAATCTAACATTATTTACATATTTTAATATGATTCCTTAAAATAACGAAAAACAATTTTAGATTTAATATAGGCTTAGAACATATTGTTGTAAAATTTATGTTTAGGTTCAAGATATAGTGTATAAACTTGAAAATTTCTACGAGTAGGTTTAATATTAAGCACAAGCAAGTAATTACAAAAAAGTTTACGTATCAAGAAAAAAAAAATCATTAAAGCTCCATCATTTAAAAGCTTAATCACGTCACGAAGTATTTTAAAATTTTGTGTAGTTCAAAATTGTTTAGTACATAGTGTTGTTCAATCTTAGAAGTAGAGAATAGAGGATAAAGATGAAGAAGAGTGTGAAGGCCATGGAATAAGCTATTTCTTATACTAATTCATATTAACGTTTCTCATAAAGCAAAAAATAATCTTTATTGCAAACCACCATTTTACATAAAATATTTACTAACTTAAGCATAAATAAGATTTATCGCTAAGAGAACAAACTATTCCAGGCAACCTTTGGGTAGAGAGAAAGAATTATACAAAGTTTTGTAGTATGAATATTTGTATAAATAAAAACTATTGTATTTAGCTTTTTTTAACGTCTCACTGCTGGGTGTTCTCTCCAATTTATCGGGGATCAGGCCATAGCCGAAGCGCGCGTTGGACTAAGACTGACTATTAGTAGTAATGTCTCGTCGGTTTGTACATAAAAATAAATTTTAAGCATACATATATGCTTTTGGTTCAAAGATGGTCCAAAGGATAGCAGTTGTCACCAAATAACCTTAAAACCATTATGAGAGCTGCAGTTCGAACGGATATTGAATTTCGATTTACCCTCGTTCCGACCGAAAGTGCGAAATATTACGAATTTAGTATTTTTGTGTAAAATAAAATGTGAGAAATGTAACAGTATTTAATATAAAAAGTGTCTCAGGGTAGTGGAATCTAATCTTTTTCCTTGAGTGGTTCTAATGTGGTTATTAAATTCTATTGAAAGAATACAATTTTGAAGAAAGAGAACTTGCTCTATTTCTTTAGAAGTATGTATGAAAAAAATATTTTATTGGTAGAAGAAATACATGTCGTATTTTATTGAAAGTAAAGTGAAGTTAAATTAAAAGTGGCCGAAGGTACTCCTTATAACATTAGCTACCTGCGAGTGAAAGTTCTGTCAAAATCAACCCAGCCGTTTCAGGGATTAGAGAGAACAAACACACAAAAATTTTAAAAAATTGCCTCATTGATGTGACTACCGTATTTTCATAAGTATTTAGTAAAAAGCTGTTAATTTGAACTTAAAAACAGTCACTTTTATTTACATGTATCTACTGATGTACTGATTTAAAACTTTACCACAGAGTATAATCACTGCTAGAACTTCTTTAAAAAAGTAAATTATTAAAGTTTTATTGTTATAAAATATTAGCATTTCCCACGGCTTTGCACGCGTTCTAAAGACCTGAGTCGCGCAGTATGGTACCGTGCAGAACTAACGCCCGTTCTTCCCGTTTTTGCAACATTTTTCATTGATTATCCGCTGCTATTAGGCATAGCGTGATGTAATATAACCTATAGCCTTCCTCGATTAACGGACTATCAAACACAAAAATGATTTTTCAATTCGGACCAGTAGTTTCTGAGATTAGCGCGTTCAACCAAACAAACAAACTCTTCAGCTTTATTATATTAGTATAGATTAATTACATTTAAGAAAGCTCTCCAAGACACTAAACATCGGCAGTATAATTTAACACCAAAGATATACCCATAGGAATTACAAAGTTGCGGCAAACGAAGCAACACCGCTGGAATTACTCTGAGTGCACTATTCTCGTGGGAGCTTACTTGCTTTCCATTTACAGAGACTGTGTCGTATATTATATATCATAGTGCTATATTAACTAACATATTTTATACGATGAAAATAAAGTAAAAAGAATAATCTAACGCAGGATATAGAAAATAAAATAAAAAGAATTTTCCTTCGTAGGATAAAACTTAAATGGAACAAATTCTTTAGAAATTGAGGTCTTAATTTTTTTCTTGAGAAATAGTTCAAGTAGAAATTGTTTTACTAAACTTATCTACGCTTACATTTTTTCTTTTTTAATTTGTACCTTTTTTCAGAAAAATAACTGGTGCATTATGTAAAACCTTCTTTCTGCTATATTCATACACCTATGTTTACATACTCGTATGTGTAAATATATAAAAAAACAAATCAAATCTCAAATCACTACTAGACTGTTTCTGACATAGTCATTAGATTATTGGAATATGACATTTATTTATTTATTTTTTATTTTTATTTATTTATTTAATAAATTGTACAATGTAGTTACAATCGAGTGGGTGAAGTTCTGTACTCCTTGCTAGGTTATAAAATAATCTGTATTAAGGAGTAACAGTCCCGTTCCCCTTTGGAATGATGATGACATGATATATAAATTTACATTTCACAGGATCAAATTTTTACTTCGGTATATTTTTTCTATCTTTACTGTGGCCTATTTCCTACAACTAAAACGGAAAGACAGGCGGTGAAATCAAAGGTATATGAAAAAAGATTTTAGTCCTCAGGGTAAGAGCAAACGTGTCTTTGAAACAAATTGTGTCAGAGATGTATGTCATGGGCGTCAGGCACTTAACGTCAGCGCTGTCTAATCGTTTGTCACTCTATAAAACGAAAAAAATATACCGAAAAGTTAGAAAGTTCGTGTAAGCAATCTATAGCTAAAGAAAATTTTTGTATGTTTGTAGCATAATATACTAGCTATTTACTAAATTAATTTACAATTTTATATGCTACTTGTATGAGAAACATAATTTTTAACATTTTTGTTTTTCTGTCTGTGTTCCTATTTGTTACTACTGAGCTCTGAAACGGCTGGACAAACTTTGATAGGCAGATTAAAAGTTAAAGTTTAACAAAACTTAAAGTAAGTATCTACGCCAGCGGTCGCGGGTTCGAGTCCCGCTGTGGACATTCATTTGTTGATCACGAATGTTTGTACTCCAGTCATGGATGTTTATATTTATAATATGTATGTATTTAAAATTTATATGTGTAGTATATAAACTATCTTGTATCCGTAACACAAGCCTTGTAGCTTACCACGGTACTAGATGGCGCTGTTGTAATATTGTCCCAATAAAAAAAGGGACAAACTTAAGCAAAGCGAGGGTAAAATATAGGCACATTCGGCACTTTTATTTTTATGTGTGTCAACCAATTTTTAATTTGTGTTTATAAACAATTGAGATTTGTTACAATAAATAAGTAATAAATCCAGTTTTTTAGTAATAGACAATTTTAATTCATATACAAGTATGTTTACTTAAATTTTTAATACTAATTATGTTAAAATACCACCGTTGGACACCGGCTATTTATGTAATATCAAACATAACTAATATTTAAATTAATAGGTTTATCGTGATGTGAAAAGTAAACAAAACAGTTACTAATCGAAAAACCCGTTCGTTAGTAATTAATGGCACTACTATTTTAATTACGTTTTGTAATCTCCAAACTATGGTTATTTTAATGTTTATTCCAACTAAAACGTAAATATGTCAAAGGGTTTTATGATATGTAATATGATATTAAAACGCTTTCATTAAGTTGTTAAATAGAATGTATATATTTTTTCACTCATACTATAGGTTCGAGGCTTTTAATTGAGTTATAATTAATGTGCATATCGTACTAGAAAAATGTATATCTTTTTATTTATTTCTTTAATTTTTAATAAAGTCTTCAAAGGTCCTTTCAAAAAAATTAATTAAATAGCCTTTATCCCGCAAATATATCTAATATTTTAAATATTAATAATATGTTAAAGCAAAGTAAAATATTATCAAGCAACATTAATAACTTAGTACAAGCTTCCAGCTTACACTATTCAGTATTGAGACAGTCTAATTAGAACTGTCTAAAACAAGCACACTATCACACCGCCCGAAATACCGCATGCAAACTCATTTACAAGGCATATGTAACCGGTGACGTTATCGGCTGTCACGGTGTCATGGGAAGATAAGACAGAATAACAAGCTTACTTATAACACTGCGCTAAATATTAGTAAGACGGTCTTAATATTTTTTTTCTCTTTATTAGGTTAACCAACAACTTTACATAATAAAAATACACAATACATCACTACATAGTATAAAACAAAGTCGCTTTTTCTGTCCCTATATCCCTATGTATGCTTAAATCTTTAAAACTACGCAACGGATTTTGATGCGGTTTTTTTTAATAGATAGAGTGATTCAAGAGAAAGGTTTATATGCATAACTAGCGGATCCCGCGACTTTGCCTGTGCTAAATCTATCTAGTTATATTATAAAAAAGAATAGATCTAAAAATGTAAAGCCACTTACAGGTAAACACAGCATGCATAATTTGAATTTAATAATTAGACAGTAAAAACATAACAAACAATTCTACATTTTTAGTGTAGCTTCCAAGACAAAGAAAACGTTTTACCTTATATACTATAATTACATTTAGGGTTGTGCTTTCATTATTAGTTTTCGAAAAACCATTGACTAGTGAAAAATATCCAAGCTACTAAAACTGTTATATAAACGGCAAATTCTAGGAATGGGTGAATTAGCACCCATAACTGTTTTATGACGAATATTGAAGTGTAATAAGCAATGGGTCACGTAATTGGTAGTACTGAATTGATAAGATTAATAATATTTTGAGAGTTAAGCAGTTACGTTGTTTCAGTCGGTTAATATTACATTTGACAGTAATATGAAATGTAAACTCATTACAATATTCAATTATAGCACCACCTGAACGAACTTAATGAACTTTATCTGATTATAACTGTCGAACGTTTTGTATGAGTTGAGCTTTTGTGTTTATAATAATAAATCGTTTTACTTACGACTAACAATACGTGCAGCTTCGCCCGCGTTCATTTTTTTAATCGCTACTAAACTTCATTCGATCACTCGCTGGGTTGAAAATTCTCCAAAATTACTCCAGCTTATTTCATATACATATTATGTGCGGCGTGCACTCCTCCTCCTCTCCTGTTATTGTAGTTTTAGTAGGGATGCTTATTTTTATCTTGCAATTAAAATAGCCTATATTAATCAGTGATAATGTAGCATTCAAATGGTGAAAGAATTCCTAAAATCGGTCAAGTACTTTTTGAGCCAATTCGTTACAAACAGATTAATAAGATTAATTGTATGTAAGAATACATACAATTAATCTTTCCTCTTTATAATATTAGTATAGATAAGTATAGACTAGTGACTTAACCTCACTCTGTTCGCGTTCGATCCTAGATAAGTTTTAACTAACCAGTATATTAACCCCTCAAGAAACGCAAAAAAATTATACTAATAACATTAGAGTTCATAAACTCACCCGCCGCGCTACTGTTTTACGCGACTTTATGCCGCGCGGCGGGAAAAGATTAATATAAACAGAACTAGACTACCTATCTTAGTTCTGTAAACGGATATTTCTAGGTTAATAGTTTATCTATTTATAGATGTAAAATACTTAAAGCTATATCTAATGTAAGAATAATAAAAGCGAAAAGCGCAAAAAAAAGTTAGACACTTTTTTAGGGACATTTTTTTCCATAAAATCTACTTTATTTTATATTGAATTTTACTAGATAAGGATTACAAAGGTTTATTTATGATAATAATATAAAGTTTTGTTCCAGCTCAATACAAAAAAAAGGAAAACAAACTAATTCTAAAACAAGCGTTTTTACCTAAAAAAGACGATTGGCCGTAGTGATGTGACATCCATATATTTGAACAAAGTCGATAAGTGTCGATATTTATTTCTTATGATACATGTATTGAGGTTTTATAAATAAAAAATGTTTATGTTCATAAAATGTTTAATTTACAATTAGATCTAACAATAAAGATAAAAAGAAAAGAAATAATTATTTACAATATTATTATTATTATTAGTAAAATCTAAGTACATATAATAAAAATCAAACAGTCGAATATTTCTTTATATTGAAATGTTTTTGAAAATTGAAATAGTTATCATTGACGATACAGATGAATCAATCAAAGGGTAAAACGGGACCCTATTACTAAGACTCCGCTGTCCGTCTGTCTGTCACCAGGGTGGATCACATGAACCGTGATAGCTAGAAAGTTGAAATTTACACAGATGATGTGTAAAATTTTACTTACAATTAAATCCAACAATAAAGATAAAAAGAAAAAAAAATAATTATTTACAATATTATTATTATTATTAGTAAAATCTGTACATATAATAAAATTCAAACAGTCGAATATTTCTGTATATTGAAATGTTTTTGAAAATTGAAATAGTTATCATTGATGATACAGATGAATCAATCAAAGGGTAAAACGGGACCCTATTACTAAGACTCCGCTGTCCGTCTGTCTGTCACCAGGGTGGATCACATGAACCGTGATAGCTAGAAAGTTGAAATTGTAATGTACTTATCGTACATCAAATTACAAAAATATGGTCCATACCTCTTCATCGCAGTTCACCAGGGCCGCCTCATCACCTCTTTCGAGGGGCTGTACTGATAGGTCCTTTAAAAAAAGAAAGCAAGACATTAAGTGAGAGTTCAAAATGTACCTATCGTACATCAAATTAAATATATGATAAATACCTCGATCTCTTCAAAAAGCTCCTCCATCTCCTCATCGACGTCTGATAATGGAACTTCCTCCTCCTCATCCTCCTCTTCTAGGATGTCCAAGAAAGTTCTTGGCGGGGAATCCACTCCCGGATTCCACATTTTGAAGCTGAAAAAATAACACAACAAATTACACACACGAATATATAATTACTTATATTTATAAGTTCATAATATTTATTGATATAAATTTAATTCATAAGCATAGCCGCGCGAAACACGTAGTATACGGCGCGCGCTTTTGTTTGTTATAACAAAGGACTGTTTTCGCTAAATATTGTATGGTTACTTCTTGTATTCAATATTATTATACAAAAATAAAATCTAAATAAAAATATTTCATTTACATACATACATAAAAATATTATATATAAATATTATTATACAAATTATAAATACTAATATAAACATAAAATCTAAAAATAGATTGCACTATAATATTTATTGATATAAATTTAATCCATAAGCATAGCCGCGCGAAACACGTAGTATACGGCGGAACGGAATTTAAAATTGAACAAATGATTGTTTTCGCTAAATATTGTATGGTTACTTCTTGTATTCAATATTATTATACAAAAATAAAATCTAAATAAAAATATTTCATTTACATACATACATAAAAATATTATATATAAATATTAATATACAAATTATAAATATAACTAACTAATATAAAAAGAAAAAGAAGATTTAAAAATATATTTAAAAAAAAGTTCGTATATTCAATATTTTATATAAACATAAAATCTAAAAATAGATTGCACTATAAAAGTATCGAGCATAAAAAACGATGTAATAGATGCCACATTCCTACGACTTTGACCACTAATATGGACTGCGATGCTATTATAGGCCTTAGGCATTAGGCATAAAGACTACTTTTGCTAATTGAATTTTCAATGTCCGCTACAAGATGGCGGCCGTGGATATAAAGTTTCTTTATTTAACATTTTTGTTCGTTTTAGCTTTGAATTCTTTATTATTTTATAACAAATGGGTTTGTTTTAATTGTAAATACGTATATTTAGTTACATTCACACGGAAATCACTTGAACAAGGCGAGAAATTTGACCGTCTATATAATACGAAAATAGTAAAAAATACAACTAAAACGATAAGTTTGAATTTATAAATAGCTTTAGTATTTATCAAGGAATACAATTATCACAATAGTTATTAATTAATAAAGCACTTACCTTATTATATTTGATAATTAGCAGGAGCGCACGAACGAGTTGTAACACTAACTGCACTGTCACAATGTACTGGTTGGATTGCGTCATTTTTGTGTTGCCGCGTATATCGCAGTATTACCATTACGTAAAATTTAATAGTCAACCTTATGAACACAAGTTTTCCATATAAAAGTAGACTCTGTATTAGTGAAAATTGGATTCAAAGTGGGATGCTCGGGCGAAACCGCCAGGGGTTTTGATACTGTGAGCGGAATTTTTTAGACGTCACGTGACCAAACCGCCTGTGGTTTAGCGCTGTTCGAGGGGTTATATTTCTTAGAAGTGATATATTTTCTCGCAGTAAATTAAATAATTATAAGTTGATCCGCATAACCTGCTATTATGATACCATATTTCATTAAAATCTGTCCAAGTTATCTCGTGATGCGGTCACAGACCGACAGACAAACAGAAAAGTTTCAATTTTATTATATGTATAGACTAGTACTTTCTTAGGTTTACGCGAATACTTGACATTATAAATGAAACTATCTTTTCGGATGTTGTCGCGGATTTATTATGATTTTTGGTTCCCGACGTTTCGAATGCTTTACAGCAATCATGGTCACGGGAGAGACTAAGGTATTAGACGTCTCAGGGGGTTATATACTTGTTACAGACAGTGACTACAATTTACAAATATTCAAAATGATATCAAAGTAGATTATAAAATTATACATTCTAATTCTAAACAATTAAGATTTTAAATTTTTAAATTATATTATAGATATGACAATATTATTAACTTATTTTTTAGCTACTATAATTATTACAATTTTTTATAATATTTGTTAAATTAATATTATGTAGTGAATGCTATTATTAAACAAATCGGGAACCAAAAATCATAATAAATCCGCGACAAAATCCGAAAAGATAGTTTCATTTATAATGTATAGACTAGTAAATCGCCGACAAGTTCGTCTTTATACACTTTTTAACATTTATCAGCTATGTAATATTTTATGATATTTGTATACCAAGACAGAAATAATAACATCTCCACTAAAATATATTTTTGATACTTTTCTTATATTTTGCAAGCAAAAAATAAGATTTTATTACGTACCGCTTAGTTCCTGACAGGAAATTGTTCCACAACGACTTTCGTTTCACAGCAGTGACACAATCAAAAAGCCTCTCTGTTCTTAGAAGGGGTCGAATTAAGTC
Organism: Boloria selene; assembly: GCA_905231865.2. NCBI lineage: Eukaryota > Metazoa > Arthropoda > Insecta > Lepidoptera > Nymphalidae > Boloria > Boloria selene. Next base: position 10,264,073 of record HG993147.1, read on the forward strand.
TTTGAAAACTAGTAAACAAGATTTTAATACGATTTTAGCATAATTGGATAGAATTTGTAGCAAACTTTTAAACTGTATTTTTGAATAAAACGTAAATTCATCGTGACTGATCCTACCTTTATACAATTAGGGCTCTCGAGCGCCGTCTGTACGGATATCTAAAGAAATTGCTAATTCCGCTTCTTGTCCTGCTTCGGAAATATCTTGAATGCTATTGATCCAACGTCCGGACTGTTTTGATTTAATTATCACCTTTCTATGGGTCTCTCTTACAATATTCGGAATTGTAGCTCCCTTTTGATAACTATGACTGTATTTTAACGAATGATTTTTATCCTTAAGCTACCTACAGTGAATTTTAATAGCTAGTTATCTTGTGATTTATATGCTTTAGCTGCTTTAAGATGAGCAAATATATTAGTTTTAAATAATTATAGTTTCTTTTGGTTTTGGTCTACTGCCTCTGACATATCGAATACTTTATGGCATATTCGCGTAAATTATATTAATAAATACATAGATATTTTGATATTACAACAATTAATTTAAATAATTTGTTCCCAGGTGGTTGAAGACTGGAAATTCATGTCTATGGTCTTAGACAGATTTTTCCTATGGCTCTTCACGATCGCTTGCTTCGTGGGAACATTTGGCATCATATTCCAATCCCCATCGTTATATGACACAAGAGTGCCAGTTGACCAGCAAATATCTTCTATACCGATGCGTAAAAACAACTTCTTCTACCCAAAAGACGTTGAAACTATTGGGATAGTAAGTTAAGCAGTCGCTTGAAGCGTTATACGTTATTATATTGTTATTATTAAGGCACCATTAAGTGATAGGATAATGTTATACTTCATAATATATGTGTTTTAATAATAAGTTTTTTAAAATTTAATAAGTTTTCATTTACTTTTGATCTATTTCGAATTTACTAAAGATCGAAGGAAAACATCCTGAGGAAACCTGCATATCTGAGAAAACGTAGCAAGTTTTCGAAAGACATGTGAAGCCGCCAACACGCACTAGGCCAGCGCGGTGGACTATGGCCTGATCCCCCTCGTACTGAGGGAGGCCCGTGCCCAGCAGTAAGGCGATAAAAAGGGCTAAAGACATTTGATCTATTTCAATGAGAATTGTTTATAGTTTAATTTACATATCATAATTTCTTGGAATTTAATACTAATGTAGAAAGTAATGTATAGTGTTCTAAGTAATAATGTGTAATACTTATGCTATTATTATATTGTGTGGTTTTCCAAATATATTGTAGTAATCAAATCATTTTAATTTAACACGAATATTAAAAGTCAGTGAAAAATAACCTTTACTTCTAGAAGTAATGCGAAAACCACTCACAGTATAGGGGCTAGCCTCAAAATGGTTAAGTTATCTCAAAATTTAGATAAGTGACAATTGTAGCTTAAATATTCAAATAAATATGCATTTAAAATACACACGATTTAGTGATACGTAGGAAGTTTTACTACCGCAATACTTCCGAAACAGTGAAAATTGGAACTACTTATTCATAACTTCTTGCATGTTTGTAGTCAAAGGCTACTAGACTAGTCATTTTAGATTTAATCTGCGGAAAAAATCCTATTGAGCTGAATTTTTGTATACATCTTTAAAAAAAAGTTATAAAGGTCAAAAGGTCACGAAAATCAGTTTTACGCGAATATCTCGCGACTTATTGCTCGGAGGTCAATAGATGTGATTATAAAAGTTGTTCATCGTAAAATTATGTACAAAAATGACTTTGTAAAACTAACCGTTTTCGGAGTAGAGCCCTATAACATACAATGTATTTATAACTAACATGGCTCTTCCTGTAGCTGTTCTTAGATCAAAAATAAACAAATATACTTTATTCAAATAGAGTTTTACAAGTTCTTTTGAATCGTCATTTATACATTATTAAAATATAGAATTAAAATGTCAGTATGTCAGTCTGTGAGGAAGCTACCACCGGCTCGGAAGGCAGTTCGGATGAGAAGAGCCGTCGAGAAACTCAACAGTTGCTCTTTTAAAAACATATTTGATTAAAATTTTGCAAAGCAATATTTATCTATTTATCGTATTCTTATTTTTAATGTATTAAATATTAGGGATTGCCCGTGACATTGCTTACATGGTAACTGAAAATTAAATATAGGATTGTTCTTATTAACTTGTAGACGTCAACACTGTTCTGGTGCATGATGTGTTCTCCAGTAATTGGAGGTACATATTAAGCAGTGAAAATTTCAATCTCTATTTTTTGTATTCTTATGTTATGTACTTCTGTTGGAGATCCTTAATAAATAAATAAATAAATAAATAAACTAAAGTGGGGACAAAAGGTACCCTATATGTATAAATTTATGTTCTTGCACAATTTTATTGAAATCTGCGCAGCGGTTATAGTAACCATACAGACTTACTTTCATATTTATTAAAAATGTATTTTTGCTTAACTAACTAAAGGATGTTTTACATTTACATTTTATTTCCGATTATTAAATGGCTGTGAGTTATTATATATGAATAAATTTATGTAATAAATATGTATTCTATTAGATATTAAAGATTCTTCTTAAATAAAGTTTATATAATCGTATGTATATGGTTTTTTATTTAGAGTTGATATCTCTTCATTTATAATTCATCATCTTTCTCTTTCATAGAGTCATAAAAATATTATTATTATACATATAAAAACTAAGTAAAGATTTCACGTTTCAATCACAAAAATTCAAATCATACCAAAAAATAGCTGAAAAAGGTAAATAACCAACCTTATCTAAAACTTTAAACTTGACTAGTAGTAGACTCACTTTTGCTTTGCTTCGTTCCTAGGTATTTTAAACGTTTTGTACAGAATAGAAACTAAAAAGTATAAGTATTTATATTAGTGTGTATTACTTGACAGATGATTAATTTCCCATACGTTCATCCTTCTTTCACTCCCTTAAAGGATTATTTTCAGGAAGAAAACTATTATATATCCTGAGTCTTAAACTATCTTAATACCAAATTTTATCTAAATCTGTTAAGCAAATTGTCCGTATTTATGCAAAAAGGAACCATCCAGCAAACGCGCACTTCTGAGATATTAAAGGATTTACAAAAACATGTGCAGCTCTTTTAGATGAAGTAAAATTACTATTTATTTAATTTAAATTTATTGATAAATAACTTATTTATGTATGTGTATTTAAATTTGCTCTGAATACTATTAAACTTTCTAGATAATTAAAGAAATGTGCATGTGGTTTCTTTTTACATTTAGTAATTTATAGGATTTCTCATATACAAAAAAGAACCACAACCAAGGGATTTGCTAATATACTTAAATGAAACTATGTATTTATGGTCTAAGAGCCGGTGGAAGATCGACCTTCACCGACCTGATAACCAGATGAGACATATTTTTTATCGTATATAATTTATAAACAAATATGCCTATAATTACTTGCCTATCTGAAAGTGCTCATGGCTATTTTTAGCTGGGCAACAGTGCTTTAAGTATGATTTTTTGAAGGCAAGTCTATATGACTGATTTTGTAATAAAATAATCTAAAATTTGATATAACTTTCGATAAGTTAGCAGAACGATGGAGTCACCTATATTGACTTACCTGTTCACATCGGCTTTGGTAGCTATACACAAAAATGAGTAGGCTAGCTTACTGAGGCATATTCTGTGTGTTAAAAACTAACAGTGAAATAAAATTCATTTGGTTATCAAAAGAATTAAAGTGATGAAAAAAAAATCGATTAAAGTTAATTTAATTAAAAATTATCAGATCGGTGAAGGTCGATCTTCCACGGTCTCCTCTACTACTATATTATCGTAATAAAGCTTAAATTCACAAAAAAATATAAAACAATACATAAAGAGAGCGTTTAGTCGACGTTGTCATCAAATTGGATTTCGAAATCCACCGTGTCTAGAGCATCTATGTCGTCTTCTATTGCATCATCACAAATGAGACTATTATAAAAACTTTGTGCATCTTGTGGAATGAGATGTAGTATGGACTGAATATCGGCTAGTTTCGCTGGTGATACTGGCTTTCCTGATGGCCATAGAGGAACTAAATGTTCCGTCAAGATGACAGCTGGTCTGCCGCGAACAGGAGCTCTCCCTATATTTACTTCCACAGAACTACCAAGGAAATCTGTTTTAAAATAAATTGAGTTTGGTGAGTCCCTACATACTAGTGGTTCTACTGTTTTACAATATTTATTTACACGTGATAGAATCGAATGCTTGTGGTTCCATTTAGCAAAAAAGATAAGCAATTAAATTATGAATTTATTTTACGCAGAACGATACCACAGAAACTTGGTTCCATTTGGTGTATTAAAAATAATTGTTAATAATAAAAAAATGTGTAATGTATAATGGTACTAAGTATGCGTGGATCTGTTTTGTATAAAATTACATAGTAGTAATATCGTTTATTTTTTTGAACAATCGAGTCCCGTTGGGCTGTGGTTCGGTTTTGCTTTATATGTAATGTTTGTTGGTGCTGTTGGTTCTATTCTGCTTTTAGTATACCTTGTTTCCAAGGGAAAAATCACGTGGTTCTTTTTTGTATAAGAATTTAGACCACTTTTAAATAAGTATTCTTCAAAAAAACTAAAAACCTAAATTTGTCGTGTGGTTCCATTTTGCATAAATACGGACAATTTATAGTTTATGCATTACATACAAACATACATTTTGTTAAATAATTATAATTATTTGTGTTACATATTGTGTCTGTCTGTAAATTTGTCTATGGTTAAGTTTATGGTCAACCTTAGATCATTAAGAATTGTCTGTGATAAAATCAATCTCTTGTCACTGATCTGAATAAAAATGGTCGATCCTGTAATTCCTTGTTTTAATTAAATATAAAGCCTTAATAATAAAAAAAACAAAATAACGAAATAATTTTAAGTATAGAATAGACGAGTAATTTACAATAGTTTAAGCAAATTTATAGATTACCCAATTAAAACAAACATACAACATTTTCTCTATAAGTAATTATTCGAAGTATAGAATATTATTAAGGTAAAAGCAGATTTTACTATATATACATAAAATAAACATTTCATGAAAATGTATATACACGAATATGCACAAAATGCCTCAAAAGCTGTTATGTTGCACCGACTCCGTGCCTCGCAAATATTGCTAGGAATTCCTCTCTCATGCCTTGCTCGGAAACAATTTCTTAGATGAACTTTGTTTAAAGTTAGGATAATGCATAAAGTTCACAGTTTACTTTAAGGTGGGCAAGTAAATTAGTATTTTAAACTATGTTTTTACATTTTCCACAAAATATTAGTGTATTTTTTACTGAAAATATAATAATTATATGTGCTTTATTGCAATTTCAAAGTAGTATAGAAAAAAAATCTAGTTGTTTAAGTTAAATTTATCTCTGAGTATCTCTTCTAGTCAACCCGTGGATATAGAAGGTGTCACCGTGTAATAATAATTCAAGTAATAATTAATGAAGAAATACAAGTAATGATTACATTGACATACATGCAATTGTAGCTCGATAATAATGACTATTATAATAATAAATAATAAATAAATATGTTGGGACATTTACACACAGCACTATCTAGTTCACGGTAAGGTACAAGCTGTATGTTATGGACACTAGATGGTTGATATACTACACATATATAAGTTTAAATACATACATATTATAAATATAAACATCCATGACTGGAGTACAAACATTCGTGCTCTACAAATGTAGGGTCACTACAAACTGCGCCACGCGTGTCAAATATTGGGTACAGAATTTATAGATTTTAGAATTTTTGTCTGTCTGTCTGTAAACGGATCACGAGAAAACCATTGGATAGCTTTTGATGTTTGGTATACAACTGGTTATTTGTTGTCTAAGTATCCAATATGTTGAACCAGGTAACTGTAATAAAAATGAAATAAAAATATTTTTTGTCAAAACTATTTTAGGTATACTTTTAGAAATCAATGATTCGCAGTTTTCAAGCGAGTAAACTATATAATATACTCATGGACGTATTAACTAACGGACCAGTCATAAAATACAAATGCATGAAAACACTTTCAACCATTTGAAGTATAACGCACACAAAGAATTGACACAATACATCAAAATTCACTCTAATGCTAGTGCTTGAACGTAGTCGATAAAATACATACATCAATGACATTTTAAATATTAATAATAAATATTGTTTGATTTTTCGCCGACAATCAAACCCAGAACGTTCGAATGGGAAAGAAAAGGCGTATCATAAATAAGCTGTAAGGCAAAGAAAATAAAGGGAGAATAAAGGTGGGGTAAGCTTCCGGTATTTATATTTTAATTATACTAAAATAAGCAGGACATTGTTATGAACTTTTTACTCAATTATAGTTATTATAGACTTCAAATTTTTTGTTAAGAATTTTTTTCTCTTTCGAGAAGGATCCCTAGGAAATCTAAAATTTTGTGTAATTTATGTGTTAAAATAAAATAAAAATTAAGTACACATACTAATTATAATTTTTGCATTTATAATGTTTTTATTTAATCATAAAAATATTATTATAAATTTATTGTCATCAGATTGTAGGATACTGCGATAAAAGTATTTTATGTTATTGTACTGTACAAATAACATCCATTATTCGCTTAGTTATTTCGTCAAATATCGATATATTTTTCGACATTGTCAAGCACTAGTCGATGTCAAATGGACTTACTCGACAGTTCTGTCATTTGTTTTGAACGGTATAATCCAGCCATTTTATGATGGTTGTCAGATGTCAACAATACATAGATATATCGACTATATTTAACATAGTTGAATAATACGAAATTTTATTTTACATTTACTTAAATTTTGTGATAAATAACATTAAATGTAATAAAATATATTACTTACAAGTGAAAAGAAATAGTGCTGCATCCGCTGCTATAGTTTTTACACCATCTAATAGAACATTTAGTCATTTTTGGGAGATGTTTTGTTGACAAGTAAGTGCTTGAGACTCACGTAAAATCAAACGGCCAGGCCTAAAATATCCTGATTACTGTCAAGGCCGGTAAAGGTACGTCCGCTTATGTGTCTCGTCCATTAGTTAATACGTCCATGAATATACTTATTCCTACTTCGCTACAAAAATAATATGAAAATGAAAGTCATGGAAAAGAAATTATGAAAAACCCCTTATTGTAGATTCTAAGCGCAAAATTTATTCATGTGTGTGAATGAACAAGGGTGTAGGATAATTGAATCTGTAACATTAAGATTATATGAAAAACTAGCAAACTTGGCTCGCTTCGCTGGGCATAAAATAAAATTTTTCAAAGTGGTAGTGCCATGCTTGTTACCTTCGGGTAGCAACCGAATGGGCCGGCACGCCCCGTATAGTTCATTAGTACCACTCTCTCACAGAAGACCGGCGTGAAGTGGCATCTATGCTGTCGCGTTTCGACCGGTGAGTGAGAGTCCGGGAGGCCCACTCTCCTTCCCCCCTCCCTCTTCCCATCATCCTCCGCCTTCGTTCCCCCCTCCCTCCCACTTCCCTCCCTCCTCCATCCCTCCCTTTCCTGAAAGGCCGGCAACGCATCTGCAAGCCTGGCTTGCAGATGTCCATGGGCGGAGGTGATCACTTCCCATCAGGTGAGCCTCCTGCCCGTTTGCCCCCTTTTTACCGTAAAAAAAATAAATAAAAAGAATTAAGCAGTTTAGATTATAATTTTCGAATGAAATAAAAATAGTCTAAGTTATTTCTTATAAAATTAGCTATCTGCAAATAAAAGTCCTGTCAAAATCGGTGCTGGCTAAGTGGGGGTTGGCGGAAAGCAGTATGTCTTTCGAAAATTTGCAAGGTTCTTTCAGACATGCAGGTTTCCTCACGATGTTTGTGTGAAGGTGGGAACCTTAAGACAAGTAATCAGGTATAGTAAGGTAATCATGTTAGAAATAATTTGCACATGAAAATATCAAGTTCGAGACCCGGGTTGAACCCGGATTTAGCGTTACCACTGTGCTCCCACTGCCTCGGATATATTTTTTAAATAAGGATTAAATTTTCTATAATGATTGACAAAGCAAATTCTAGCGAGAGGAGTCGCAGGCAAGCGCTTGTTTTATATAAACAAAATTCAATGGAAAATCCATACTTATAAAATTAAAATATTTAAACGGTATTAAAGTGATCAAACCAAATTAATTGGCGCGACTGAATGATCGGTTATTGTAAAATATGTAAATTAAAATATCGTTTTCATGAACTGTAAAAAGTTATACAAATTAATTTAATGGTACTATAATAAATTAAATATTACTTGACTTTAATTTATAGGTTTTATTAATTAATTTTATAATTGAGTTTGTTAATTATATTAATGTTCGTACTTCAATAAGTAAAGTTTATAGGATGGTGTAAACAGGCGATCATAAAATTTATAGTTTGATGAGATTAATATAAAAAATTTAGCTTTAGTTTTATTTAGCGACAAATATTTTTTATTTATTTTATACTTATCGATAACATATACTTCTCTAAATATTTCCCAAACATTTATATCTTAGTATACTTGATCTATAGATATAATATATGTGATCTGAAGAGACATAATATGCTACTGTTAGTAAAAAAAATGCAAATTTCTTTATCTGTATTGTATTATGTATATAATACTGTATAAGAATTAATGGAATTGGGTAAATTGGGTATTTATTCTATAATAAAAGTTTTATACATATATATTTTTCATAAATATTATTCATTACTGCACAATCTTATACGTGAAGGTCTTTTTGTATGTTCTTCTTTCAAAACGGAAATGAAACGGTGATGAAATATTGTAAAATTCATGCGAAAAAATTGGATGGTTGTAGTGCTATTTTACTATTTACTTATTTTACTATACTTATTTTACACTTGCTATTTTACTCAAGTCAAATTAATTCATGACTGTTTATTTAGAATTAACTTATTATATTTTATACCACCACATAAGTTCAGAATGAAAAAAAACCTTATTAAGTAATATGCTTCTGTATATACTAAGATATGACTATTTCGAGGACTTACATCTGAACTGGGCTTCAAGTCTGCTATTTTACATGAATTGTCATTATAGAACAATGCAATTTTGATTCAATTACCATTTGTCAAAAATTTCGTAGTCTACTAAATTTACAATAGTCGATCAATGGTCTTGTCATTTTGACAATTTTGTCAATTGTAAAAGCGTTCGTAAAACGTTTATTTAGGCTAAGTTCGATTATATATGTTATCAATTTATGTTTTAAAGACTAAGCATTATGTAAAATGATCATACAAAGCCAAAAAGATAGATTAACAGACTACGCAATACGTTTGATCATTGACTTGTCATTAGGTACGGGACTACCAATTATATGCAAAGTGTCATTGAAGTGTCAGTGATACACCATCGGAAGACCATTGAATTAGTAGACTACCAAAATTGAAAAAGTAGCAATTACGATGTCATTGCTAGACAATTGTAACACCATTGCAATAGCAGACTTGAGGCCCAGGACTTAGGAGCTTTTACGTTTATATTATGTATTATACTAAGTATATTAATTTTCTTAAAATTAAAAGAAATAAAAGTAAGTATTTCTTTAAGTGAAACTTAATCTTCATAATTTAAGGTACTTTTCTTCTATGACTCGTTCATTTGTTCCATTCTGTATAACCGATCAAGCAATAATGGGAGTGAAATATTATAAGCGGGAAAAGTATCTAGAGACAGGTCATTAAAATGTTCTATTTTATCGTGGCTTTCAAAGCTATTATGTAGCAATAAGTGGAAGTTTCAATTACTTTATAATAGTAAAATAATGTAGTGATCAAATAGTGGTCAAAATACGAATATTATTAATATAAAAATGTGGAAAACGTACATAAATAGAACTTACTTATCTATAAAATAATTATTAGTGATAACACTAAAGCTTATCATTATAATCTACTACATATACTTAAAGTTTATAATTTTGCTTTATGATACCTACTAATAATAATTATTCAACAGGAAGGAGATAAAAATACTCAACTGATTTTGATTTGCCTATTATACTTTACTTAGGTACTTAACTGTTTAATCAGTTGAAGTCCATATTGTTGCGTGTTAGGGTTCGAACGATTTGGAGAGAAAGACCTGCTGACTCTTTCAGAGACTTTATTTACTAGCACTAGGTCCGAAACAAAGCACTATGTACAAACACTAAGCACTAGATACACTCACTAAGCACTATCGATGTCCGAGGTCGTAGCCAATGTCGTAGATTTCCGCTGGTATCACTCTTGATCACTAGTCTTCACTTCGAAGTCGCTTCGTTGATCGCTCAAACTGAACTCCACTCGCTCGGCCACCCGCGGCCTATTTATACCGGCCGAGTCTAGTCCCAGACCATTCTGGAACATTCACGCGTGTACTCGATTTTCGAGTTTATTCCTCTATATAGCTCCTCTAGCGCCATCTAGTATTGAGTGGAGGTTTCACGTTCTGTACAGCACACAAAGTGGTTCCCTCGCTCCACACTAGATGGCGCAAGCTCCTTTACTCGTGTATTCGTAACACTACTCCCCTCTTAGAGATGCTCGTCCCGAGCATCGTTGTTACTGCCATGGTAACGCGTCAGACGGTCTATGTGTACCACTTTGAATGTCCCTCTTGGTTGCTTTTGAATCCTATAAGTCACATCATTCATTCGGGTAACCACTTTGTATGGACCGTCCCACTTGGTCTGCAACTTTGGAGATTTCCCTTTCCGGCGGGTTGGGTTATGCAGCCACACCAGTGACCCTTCCTCGAATCCTCTCGTGTTCGATTTCCGGTCGCATCTGGTTTTCATGTTCTCTGACATAGTCTTGTACGGTCTCTGGTCCCTCCGGTGACCCTCCTGTCAATAGGTCTACTGGTATTCGTAGTTCTCTACCGTAATTGACATACGCCGGGGTAGCTTTTATGCTCTCATGCTCGGCGGTTCGATACGACAGAAGGAAGAGTGGTATATACTTGTCCCAATCCTTTTGTTTGTCGTCTACCAATTTCGCCAAATGCCTCTCAAGAGTCTGGTTAAATCTCTCAACCATTCCATCGGACTGTGGGTGGTACGCGGTGGTCCTCGTCTTATGCATGCCCAAAATTCTGCACACTTCCTGGAACACTTGCGATTCGAAGTTCCTGCCCTGATCAGAATGGATTTCTAGAGGCACACCAAAGCGACATATCACTTCTTCGACTAGCTTAGAAGCGACTGTTGTAGCTTCTTGGTTTGGTATGGCGAACACTTCGGGCCATTTGGTGAAGTAGTCAATGACGACCATAAAATACTTGTTTCCTGATTCCGTTACAGGAAATGGCCCGGCTACGTCAACTGCAATTCGTTCCCATGGTGCACCGACGTTATACAGCTGCAGCTTCCCACGGCTCCTGGTCTGTGGTCCTTTTACAGCAGCGCAAGTAGTACATTTGCGACACCAATCCTGTACATCATCTCGACAATGCAACCAGTAGAATCGTTCTCGCACTTTTGTTAACGTCCTCTTGACACCTAGATGACCTCCTGATACGCCATCATGTACTTCACGGAGAACATCTGGTACTCTCGATCTTGGGACAATTATCTGAAGGTGGTACTCTCTGCCGTTAGTCTTCTCCCATTTCCGGTAGAGTATTCCGTTTTGAAGTATCAGACTGTCCCATTGCGCCCAGTACGACTTAGTGACAGCGCCAGTGGGTGCAACCTCACTCCAGATTGGTTTTACTTCACCCCGTTTCTTCCATGTGATGATGTGCCGAAGGTCGTCATCTGTTTCTTGAGCCTCCCTCATAGCATCGTTCTCCCAGAGACCCAAAGGACTTGTTCTCGTTAGCTTTAATGTTACTTCATTAGATTCCTGCTTAACACAATGTTTGCAGTCTTCCGAACACGGTCTTCGTGAGAGTGCATCAGCGTTCCCATGCATCTTTCCGCTGCGGTGTTCCGTCTTGAAGTCATACTCCTGAAGCTGTTCAATCCAGCGAGCTACTTGACCTTCTGGGTTCTTGAATTGCAGTAACCACTTCAAGGCTGCGTGATCAGTTCGCAGTAAAAACTGTCTGCCAATGAGATATTTGTTGAAATGTTGTAGCGTCTTTACAACAGCCAAGAGTTCTCTCCTTGTTACACAATAGTTTCTCTCTGGCTTGGATAAAGATTTGCTGAAATATGCAATAACAACTTCTCTTTCACCCTGTTTTTGAGATAACACCCCTCCAATGGCCGTGTTGCTTGCATCCGTGTCGACTATAAACTGACCTTCAGTTTGTGGATAGCCCAGGATTGGTGTTTCACACAGATGTTTCTTCAGTTTCTGAAAAGAATCTTCACAAGTCCCATCCCAACAAAATTGTCGTTTATCTTCGGTCAGCCGATGTAACGGCTTGGCTATCTCTGAGAATCCCTTAACAAAACGCCTGTAGTATGAGCATAGGCCGAGAAATGCCCGCACTTCGGTTTTGTCCTTAGGGGTAGGCCATTTTTGAACTGCTTCCAGTTTCTCCGGGTCTGTCCGGATTCCATCACTGGAGATAACGTGGCCGAGATAATTGACCTTGTTCCTGAATAAATGACACTTTTTCGGGTTCAACTTTAATTTAGCTCCCTCTATTTTTGCGAAAACTCGCTCCAAGTTTTGCAAATGGTCCTCGAAGTCACGGCCGATAATGATGACGTCATCTAAGTAGACTAAGCAAGCCTCTCCAACTAAGCCTGCTAGTACACACTCCATGAGTCGCTCGAATGTGGCAGGTGCGTTGCACAATCCGAAGGGCATGACGTTAAATTGCCATAAACCTTTACCGGTCGAGAAAGCTGTCTTCTCCTTGTCCTCTGGATGAATTTCCACCTGCCAGTATCCAGATTTCAGGTCTAGGGTCGAAAACCATTTCATGCCACTCAAGGTATCCAAAGTGTCGTCGATTCGAGGTAACGGATAACTGTCCTTCTTAGAGACATCATTGAGACGCCTATAGTCCACACAAAATCTCGTGCTACCATCTTTCTTTTTCACTAATACAACAGGTGAGCACCACGGACTTGCAGACGGTTCAATAATCTTATTCCTTCTCATGTCCTCCAAAAGGCCTTCAACTTCTTTTTCCTTAGCAATTGGTATCCGTCTTGCTCGTTGACGAATTGGTCTCTCGCTTCCGGTGTCTATCCTGTGCTGAACCACCGACGTTCTTCCAAGGTCCCCATCGTGACTGGAGAAGATATTCGCGTAGCGCTGTAAAAACTTCTTAGCTTTCATGCCCTGCGAATACGTTAGGTTCCTCTTGCAGTCATCGAGCAGCTCAGTCACTATTCCGTAGTTGTTGCTGTTTACTGAGTCTGTGCCTGTTTTCGAACTACACTTTTTCATCCAGACAACTTCCTCGCATTTCCCAATGACGTCACCTTTGTTCAAGCAGATCTCGCGATCACCAAGATTAACAACCTTAACCACAGCGTTACTGCTTCCACTAACAAGGGTTCTCGCCGTCATCAGTTTTTGTGCCGATGTCTTGGTAGGTGTGTCTTCTATCAACATGCATCTGTTTGACTTTTGCTTTCCAGCTGGCGGCAGTTTCACCAGCACCTGAGCTTCCGCTCGTCCAGGTATAATGACTTTCTTTATACATGCGACTTTCCCGCAGGCACCTCCGAGAATGAAGATTTCTTCTTCACCACACCTGAAAACTCCGTCAGCGACGTTAATTCTGCAGTTGTGTTTCTTCATAAAATCCAAACCCAAGATGCAATCATCCATAATCTCAGCTACGATAACGTCATGGGAGTATGAGGACCCCCCTACATCCATCGTAACTGACATTTCTTCCAGGATGGGTATTGGCTGACCGGAGGCCGTAAGAAGCCGACAGTTAATCCTCCTCTTGTGTCCCCTTGCTGCTTTTACCAGATTTGGGTTCACTATTGTTTTAGAGGCTCCTGTGTCTAGAGTCATTTTGCAATCCTTCCCGTTAATAGTCCCCTGAATCGCAAGACTATTCCCGCTGCATGCCTGGGAGATAACGGTTATCGGGGCTTCCTCCGCGTCAGCCAGTACTCGCCCCATAGTCCTGGCTTTGTTTCCCTGTTCCCGGGCAGGGGACGAAGCCCCTTGTTTCTTCAGCTCCTCTATTTGATCCTCGATTCTTTTCATCCTTGCCAGATGGGTCTCCTTCTGCGGGCAGTTGAGCTGAAGATGCCCCCTCTCGCCGCACTTGTAGCACATGACTCCATAACTTCTCTTCGTAGGAGCCTTAACCTGCTTGGCTTCCTCAGAGACCTCACGGACCTTATGGGTCTGCCGTACGTCATGGCGAACAGCCTCGACCTCTAAAGCATGCGCCAATGCTTCCTTTAGCGAGGTATGGTGACGAAGCCTCACTGCAGCTCTGACCTCCAGGTCTTTGATTCCGTCGACAAATGCTTGAACAATGTTCGTGTCTACCATCTTGGTGTCGGCTCCTGGGTGTGCCTTCCTGACGAGTTTTTCAATTTCCAGCGCCCATTGTTGAAGTCCTTCTCCTGAGCGTTGGACTCTGTCACGCAGTTGGGCACGGAACACGTGTTCCAGGTGTCGCTCCCCGTATCTGGATTCAAGTGCCTCCATCAGATCTTGGAACCCATTTCCTGTATGTGGCAGTGCTTCCAAGACAGACAAGGCTTGTCCTCTGAGCGCAACAGTGAGAGCGGTCAGACATTGTCCTTCCGTCCATCCATTGGCAGTGGCAACAGTCTGGAATTGCTGACGATAAGCGTTCCACGAAGTAGTGCCGTCGTATGGCGGCACTTTCACTCTTGGTCCTTGCGCCCCTCCGGTAGTTCCACTAGACATCGCAACTCCCGTGGTTTCAAGGCGCACTACTTTCTTTTGTAGTTCAGCGAGACCGGTTTTCACATTTTCGACATCCAATCCTAACCCGGTAACTCGTTCTTCCACTTCGTCGACATCTTTTCGAAGCTTACCCACCGTGTCACTAACCTCTTGTATAGCCAAAAGCGCTTTTTGTTGGAGGTCTTTTTGTTGCTCTTGTGATTCTTGCAAAGCCTTTTGTGATTCTTTCATTACCTCTTGTGATTCTTTCATTGCCTTCATTAATTCAAATAAACTTCCTAATTGAAGTGCCACTTGAGGGTCTGTAGAAGCTACGGTGCCGCTGATGGGCGTGGCCTGTCCGGTGGGCGTGGCAAGGTGGGTGGAGCCTGAACCAAAGTGGGCGGAGCCTGAGCCAAAGTGGGCGGAGCCTGAGCCAAAGTGGGAGGGGCCTGAGGGGCGTGGTCAGTGGGCGGGGCCTGGTGGGCGGGGCCAGTGGGCGGGGCCTGAGGGGCGTGGCCAGTGGGCGGGGCCTGGTAGGCGTGGCCAGTGGGCGGTGCTTGGCCCCCAGTGGCAGCCGCAGCTCGTTGTGTCCTCGTCCTGACCCCCTCCTTGGGGTTCTCTCTCGGAGTCAATGGCATCTCCAAATCCCACTTCTGACACCAGTTGTTGCGTGTTAGGGTTCGAACGATTTGGAGAGAAAGACCTGCTGACTCTTTCAGAGACTTTATTTACTAGCACTAGGTCCGAAACAAAGCACTATGTACAAACACTAAGCACTAGATACACTCACTAAGCACTATCGATGTCCGAGGTCGTAGCCAATGTCGTAGATTTCCGCTGGTATCACTCTTGATCACTAGTCTTCACTTCGAAGTCGCTTCGTTGATCGCTCAAACTGAACTCCACTCGCTCGGCCACCCGCGGCCTATTTATACCGGCCGAGTCTAGTCCCAGACCATTCTGGAACATTCACGCGTGTACTCGATTTTCGAGTTTATTCCTCTATATAGCTCCTCTAGCGCCATCTAGTATTGAGTGGAGGTTTCACGTTCTGTACAGCACACAAAGTGGTTCCCTCGCTCCACACTAGATGGCGCAAGCTCCTTTACTCGTGTATTCGTAACAATATATTTTATTCAGCATAAAATTACTACAATTTCTTACTGAACGTCATGAGTCTACCACCAGTTCGGAAAGAAGAAGCCTCTGACCTGAGAAGAACTGGCGAAAGAAACTCAGCGGGACTAGTATTATGTTTTCAACTTAATCTGTTTTTTTTCATCAATATACTTGCATAGGTTACATTGAAACAATACATAAATGTAAAGACGATAAAATGAAAATTTATTAATTTTATTTCCCACTAGGTATTCTTATTTATTATTTTGTTTATACATTATTTATACTTATACATTATTTTTCAGAACATTCAGTTAAAAGATCCAAGTCAATTGTTTTAAAATTTACTTTATGGTAAGACGTTTTCAGACGTATGACCTAGTTGGTAGAGCTCCAAAACCATATTTCTTAAAAACAAAGAATTCTTCTTTAAGAATTCTCGATTTCAAAAATTTACATTTATTCATTTAGCTGTGTTAGTTATTTACGATCATCTTACCTCTATTAATAGTTGTTTTATATCGAACTTAATTTTATTTTTCAAGAAAATCAAGAAGTGTGAGATAGCTTATATTTTAGTTTAACTCCTACTTTTTGTCTACGTATCTACTAGTAAGCAAAACAGCCTGCAAATATTATTTTTAGTAAGGTTACATACTGATTATTTTATATGTTAAATTGCCATTGCATGTAGTAGTAGCCGATTGGTAACGCAATCGAGTGATGCGGGTTTAAATACGGATCTAGCACCTCTGATATTTGATATGCGAAGCATTTCGAAGAAAACCGTGAGGAAACCTGCATATCTGACAGAACCTAGCAAGTTTTAGAGAGAAATGTATATTGGGTAGCCCGCCAACACGCACTTATCCAGGGTGGGACTATGACCTGATCCCCCTCGTATTAAAGGAAGGCCCGAGCTCAATAGTGGGAAGTTAAAAAAGGCTGAATCCAATTTGTTTTTACGGACGGAACATCACTAGACACGTTATAATACTGGCATTTTAAGGAGACTTTAACTTCAAAAACTACAGAACCGATTCACACGCATAGCCACGGGCAGCCCCTGGTTCATGCGCACAGTAGACATACACAAAGACCTACAGCTAGAGTCCATTCGGAACTTTATGAAAACAATATCCGTTAGCTATTTCGCGAAAATATCACAGCACACTAACCAATTATTAGTAAACGCGACTAATTATGATCCCGTAGACGACATTAACGATAGGCACAGATGACCTAAAGACGTACTCACCGACCCTGACGATAGGATTACCATAGCCAATGCTATCTTTAGGAACACACACCGACACCGTACACACATACACCGTTCTCGCCGGCGAGGACGAGGTCCCTTGTTCGTCACGGCTCGCCCACGCTTAGGCGCGTGCGAGTCGTATACGACTCCTTCAGAGTCCTTCTAAGCCTCTTCGGCAAGACCTCCATCCGATAGTTTCGTAAGCCGTGGTCCGAACCTCGCAGGAGGTGCCCTTACGAAACTACACCCGTTTCGAGCTTTATGCTCACTTTTAAGGCAGGACCTTCAGTCCGCCTCCCTGCCCGGTGACGCTGTCAAGGCCGGTAGGGCCAACAGCACTAGATATTCAGAAAAAAAAATAAGGAGATTCTGACGTAAATGAAATGGATTTAATGGAGCATATTTAAAATGTATATCCAGAACGAATCCTAAAGACTTTTAAACTTTATATATTATGTATAAAATTAAGCCTTATTCCCGTTAACAGTACATTAATAAGTTACTAACCTTTCTATTGTTGTAAAAGGCTAGCAAAGATTCATTACCAACTTCGGTCGAATACATTCTTAGAGCAAGAACGGACGCTCGTAACATTAATATGTTTCATTGAGTTATATAACTAACGTTTTTAATATTACATATATTATATGATATATTTTTACGTTTTTTTATAGAATCTTAATATTTTTTATGATTACTACAGTAATTAAAATAAGTCCTCATCTTTAGTTTAACTCTAATTATGGTTACTGAATAATGATAAACATGATGTTTCAGATGCTTTTTCTATAATTACTCTGTTACAACATATTAAATTTTTTATGGTTCCTTCATTACAAACTAATAAATCAATTAGTATCATTTAACTTATATGACCTAATCTTGTTAAAATCATAATCTTGAACTTTTCTTAACACTGCTATTTCTAGGGCAAAGTGTTTGAAAGTGCACTTTATTAAAAATGTATGTGGGCATTTGAATTAAATTACGTTCAGGTAACAAAATCACACGAAGAAGTACGCAACGTATTAAAAAAATAACCGTTAGCATTTGATTTCTAAAGATGGATTCAATAACTTTTGTTCAATAAATTGACTTCATTGCATACAATATTTCCTTATATTAGTATAGCTGTTCATTTGAGCTTGAGGTTTCTTCATTAAGTTGTATAAGCAACTTATAGCCAGCATGTTGCTCGTTCACAGTAATTATTCATTTCGTATAAATATATAAGAATGGCTTAGTTGTGTATTTGTTGTAATTCAGCGTGAATTCGATTCCGGAGGAGCTTCGAAATGTTCGAGGGATTAATTTGAGCTTTTAAGCTTACTAAGATGGAAATATTCATATAAATAATATTTTTAACGAAAATTAATAAGGAACGTTCTAATGTTTAAGTTATGCCATTAATATTTTACTGGTGATTCGATTTGACTTGTGATATATAGAGAAAGCATAAGCTCAATCACTCGAAAAGCGATAAAAAATGATGGTTACATAGCCAACATTATTATTATTATTATTAGATAATAGAGAAGCTTATATTTATTATTTTAAGTGTTTCAAAGTAGAAATACATATTTGTATTGTAATCACTACATATTTAAAAATAAACACATCCGCGTTTGTTTGCCTGTCTGTTTGAACGCGATAGACTCAAAAACTACCTTCCCCATGAATCACTCCAAAATTCTTTAGGTAGTTTCATATCTAATTCATATGTTTTTCTAATAATACTTTCTAAGGTTTACGCGAATATTTGATATTATAAATGAAACTGTCTTTTCCCTGTTGGTTCCCGATGCTGACCACGATTGTTATGTCAAAAATCAAAATAAATCCGCGATAAAATCCGAAACGATATTTTCAATCATATGTTTCAGTAAATTGAATAAAATATGACGATGATTGTCGAAGATGTCGGAAGAAATCAAGCATTATATGAAAACCTTATTATACAGAATTATTTTTCTCAAAGAGAACTTCCTATAAGTAAAATAAAAATACAGGTGTACTTTTCATTATAAGAAATTCAAGTTGAATTACGAGAAATCTGGTAAAATCAAACAAATTAATTAAGTTAAGGAATGAGAACAATACTTCAAAAAACCCAAGTAAAAACAAAATGCCAACTAATATTATTGTTAAGAAGAAAAATATATAAGACGCGAAATATGAGCGCCTTTGAAGAAAATATTTAAAATTAAAATGAAGTTTGCGCCCGACGGCTTTGGCTTTAAGGAATTTTTGCTTCCTTATATAATAGGTTTTGTATTCAGGGTATGAATTTTATTTGAACAGTGTACAAGAAAAGTTTCTATTTAAAAACACAGTAATGTTAAATTTTATACAATGTTGTATAATAATTAATATAATATAATAATAAATATGTTGGGACATTATTACAACATTGCCATCTAGTTCCGTGATAAGCTACGAGGCTTGTGCTACGGAAACTAGATAGTTGATATACCAATAATAAATAATAATAATAATAATCACTCGAACCAGCACACCTGGCGCAGAAAGCAGGGTCACTACCAAATGAGCCAAACTGTATACAGTACGGTAGTATTAATTATTTCTTATGGTGTCTTTGATAAGACGTCATGCTCTATACAAAAAAAATGAAGTGTTTGTTTGTAATGATTATACTTTAAATTTTATTACAGAATTGTAATATACCTTATAAGAAAAATATAATTATTTAATTTTTGTCTGATTGTCTGTCTGTTTGTGCTGGTTAACCTCCGAAACGTCTGCACCGATTTAGACGGCACTTTCACTGTCAAATAGATGATGTTGTATGGAGTAACTTTATTAATAAAAAATGAATTGAAACAAAAAAATACAAACTCAGTTTCTTTATAATATTAGCATAGATTTCTAGTGTTCATAGATCGTAGACTTATTTATTAGTTTTTAAAAGAAATATTCATTTTTTTGCAATTTTTGTTATTTTTATAGAATATTATACAAAATACGTTAATATAATAACATATATAACCTATTTTCAAAATTAAACACTCATAGTTCGTAATTATTTGACAATTGATAAAGGGTTTGTTGGAGGTTAGAGTTATTTGCCTAAAGGTATTCCTTGAAATGGAGGTTTCAAGAACAATTTGATGTGGACATGCCGGAGGCTACATATCTTTAACTAGTGTTTGCCTACGGCTCTGCCTGCTTTATTTATTTATAATATAAAATTAAATATTAAAATTATAAGCTTCGCTTTTAAGAGTCGCTGTATAATGTTAGGAAGTCATTAAATAAATACAAAAGATTGATTTGAAAATGAACACTACATTTTTGAGAATTTACTTTTAGTTTTTGGTTTCCGAATGCTTTTATGGTATTCGGAGGCACAAAAATTTTAGACGTCTCAAAAATTTTGATGAGATTATTTTTTCATAGTTTTAAGAGTCAAAGATTTCCTAACAAACTAATAAACGAAGAAACAAAAAAGTTCTATCTAGATGTAACTTTTTCGTCAGTATATTTTATTCTTTTATAATATTAAATACACTCGCTTATAACATTTCTTACAAGTCAGTTTATAGCTTAGTTGCTATTTCGGTCGCGGGTTCGAGTCCCACTCATTTGTGAAATGAACACGAACGTTTGGGTGTCATGGGTGTAAGTTATACGTTAACATCACTTATCACATTTACGAGTCCTATCCTAACAGTACTCTACAGTTATGTGACCTGGGTCAATGTGATAACTAAAGATAATTTTTCATTGAGTTCGTAAAAAGTCGTAAATTCCCTTTTAACTTTTTTTTTTATATAGAACATAACCTAACCAGCAAAAATCGTTACCTACGTAAAATCTTTACTCAGTATAGTCTTATCGGGGGTGTAAGTTTGATTTTCGTACATTATAAATTTTTAAATAATAATACTTGCTTTACTTAGTTGAATTAAGAAATATCCATACAAGAAAAAATTCAAGTAATGAAAACGATTCTATGTGACATCTAACATATAAATAAATAAATATATTGGGACATTTTTTTACAACAGCGCCATCTAGTTCCGTGGTAAGCTACGAGATTTGTGTTACGGATACCAGATAGTTGATAGACTACACATATAAATTTTAAATACATACATAATATAAATGATAATACCCACGACTGGAGAACAAACAATCGTGCTCAACAAATGAATGCCCCCAGCGGGACTCGTAGCCGCGACCGCTGGCGCTGAAAGTAGAGTCACTGCCAACTAGGTAAAAAAATATAATAATCTTAACAGTGTTCTGTCTAAAATAAAAACTCAAGGAAAATGCAATAAAACATTTATTTATGTTAGTAAATCATTTTAATGCCGTACTTCAACGAGACGAGTGATAATATCGAAGAGGCTGTAGGGACACAGATCCATATATTTATCGCAGTCGCCTCTAAGACCATTCGATTCTGCTTCGTAGTAGACATCATCTAAGTTTTCGTCTTTCGATGATGAGGGTCTGTAAAATAAAAATAAAGGGTTTTATTTAATTTCTTTCTTCTTTTTTATGCTTTAGGTAAAACTCTTCTATTAGAGGATCTATATCAGATATGTCTGTTACCCATCTGTAATGTAAGCACATGGGTGAAAGAGAGCCCAATTCTGATCTTAGACTATTCGGAACGTAGTATCATTAAGAAGATACGCGATAAATAAAAATATGAAATACAATCTATATATTATATAAAAATGAATCCCTATTTCCCTTGGTCACGTCCTAGTTCCTACCGTATCCTTTATGTTTATCCAGATAGCCAGCTATCATGATATTAAATTTTATCAAAATCCGTCCAGTAGTTTATTCGTGATGCGTTCACAGACAAACAGACAGGTACAGCGACAGATGTATAGATTTATATAGATATATTTTTTTTAATGCAAAAGTAATTAAAATATTTTTTTAATGGATAAATTAAAAAAATAAAAATATCACATCATTTTGTTTAATTAATTTATCCTTTTAAAAGCTAAAGAAATATAAATAGTAGGACTTACGTAAAAACAATATGCATAATATGCCCTACAAGACCGTTGTGATGAAGTGGTGTCTCGGCCGCCTCGCAAATGTTTCTAAGCAGGCATTCTTTTCCATTCATGCCATGTCTGAAATAACAACATTTTTGGGTAAAACTTTTCCTTTGCTGAAAAAACTCCTGGATTCTTCATGTGATATAAAAAAATAGACGAAAGCAGGGAATTCACCAACAATGCACGAAATACCTAGTATTTTTTAGTTTTTCATACTTATCATTTTCTTCGTCACGTATACTTTTGGTTTATACCAACATTCAGTACAATGCTAAGAATGTCGCTTATTAACATCCATACGGTCAGTATAACATTCTTCGTGGGTAAATCGAACTCAGGACCCTCGTAACACGTCACTGGGCTATATTTTTTTCTTTTTTAAATATGATGTGACATTATTACACACATCACTATCTAGTTCCGTGGTAAGCTTGGTAAGGCTTGTGTTACGGATACCAGATAGTTTATATATTACACATACCTATATAATTTAAATACAAATATATTATAAAAATAAACACCCATGACTTTTGTACAAACATTCGTGCTTAATAAATGAATGCCCCCAGCGGGACTTGAAACCGTGACCGCTAGCGCAGCGAGTAGGGTCACTACCAACTGTGCCAAACGTGTCGTCAATATAAGCTTAAGCAAAATCCAATAAAAGGGATTGCACACTAGAAATACATTCTAAACAACTAAAATATCAATATAATTTCATATGTAACATTACAAGCTATTGAGATACCGTGTTATGTAAATGTATGTGTATCTTTGTAAGTTCCAACATTCGAATCTCAGGTATCGATTGTTTGTTTGAAGAACGTGCTTCGATAACAGACAGTATTTTCAATCAAGAGAGTACTCACTCTTTGAATTTTGTTTCCAGAGCCGTGTATGCCAACTCCCTTGTAATACTTCGAGTGTGACGCGCAGAAATTATCTGTAATCATAAGTAGAGACGTTTCTTATCTATGACGTAACTATTAATATATAACTTAATATTAAATGTTATAATATTGGTCTGTACTTAAATATATTAGTGAATCTATTTAGTGCACGTGTAGTTTCGGTAGATATAGTTTTGCAAAATTGAATCCATTTGCCTTACTCCATATTATATTTGTATGTAAGGTTAAGATACGATGGAACCGACATGTTCTAAAAGGGAAAAGTCCCAATAAAAAGTGTTAAAAAAACTAATAATATGGTACATCTAGCTAGTCTCATTGAAACTAACAGTGGCTAAAATGGGTGAGTAGATCGACCTAATCAATTTAATGTTGTGAAATGTATTAAAAATTATTATAAATGTTACTATAGGAACACAAACTTTGGAATTTTAGATTTAACGTGAATCCTCAGAAGAAATGTTTGGTGAAAATTTCGAAGTTCTATTTCAAACTTTTAAGCAATATAATCTTCAGGGATGAAAAGTAGTATTTATTGTGAAATTGGATACTTCACAGTCTTAAGAAGTAAGACACTTAGAAAATAATATTGGCAATCTTTATATTTATAGGATGGAAGAAACAAAATCAAAATAATGCTGCTTCATAATTACATAGTATAAAACAGAGTCACTTCCCGCTGTCTGCAAGTCCCTATGTATGCTTAGATCTTTAAAACTACGCAACGGATTTTGATGCGGTTTTCTAATAGATAGAGTGATTCAAGAGGAAGGTTTTAGTATATAATTTGTCAAGTTTATGTCATACGAGTACATTTACTAACGAAACTCGCAGGTCTGCGCTAAATCTAATTCAATTCAATACAATCAATCAATCAAATCAATCAAATCAATTCTGTTGTTGATGGCTTCAAAGCGTGCCAGCGCTAAATCTAGTTTTTAAATAATATATAACCTACATAAGCCACAAGTTATTATAATATTGACATAACATAGCACTTGTTCATTTAACATTTAGGTTTTATGAAGCTAAGAGTTCCCACAGGACAGCAGGCTGAATAACATTTGCTTTCAATTTATTTTATTAGGCATCATTAACTTGACCTCCTTTTTTAATTCCCCGTCGACAAAGATACTGTTTTTTGTAAACATAAGCCCACTTATAATTAAACCGTTTTAATTTACTTTAAAATAAAAAGAAGCAAAGTTTAGGGATTGTTTCGACAAGATATTATTCTATAATATTTACACGAATTTTGACATTTTAAGCAATATCTTTTCGGATTTTCAAGAATCCGAATTAAAAGTTTAATTTAAAGAGGTCTTCTATCTAATAAAATTTTCTTCATTTCAATAAGATCATTATATCTTATAAAGTATCAAATATAACAAAGAATAAATACACTTACAGGTAAATTAGGGAATATAACTTCATCGATTTGTGTAATATTGGTAACCACGGAATAGTTCGATTCGAAGTTGTATGACACGAAGACGTTCCTGTCTGGAATGTCGAGCGGCACAGCTATTGCTACGAACGTCTGAAATGTGAAAAATATTGTTTATTTAGTATGCCTAATGAGCATAATTTAGAATTTCAAAACTATCTAATATTTTCTATTATTTATTAAACTTCTTTTAGTGGTAGTGCCATGCTTGTTACCATCGGGTAGCAGCCGAATGGGCCGGCACGCCCCGTATAGTTCATTAGTACCACTCTCTCACAGAAGACCGGCGTGAAGTGGCAGCTATGCTGTCGCGTTTCGTCCGGTGAGTGAGAGTCCGGGAGGCCCACTCTCCTTCCCCCCTCCCTCTCCCTCCCTCCCTCTTCCCTTCATCCTCCCACTTCATTCCCTCCTCCATCCCTCCCTTTCCTGAAAGGCCGGCAACGCATCTGCAAGCCAGGCGTGCAGATGTCCATGGGCGGAGGTGATCACTTCCCATCAGGTGAGCCTCCTGCCCGTTTGCCCTGTTTTTAGCATAAAAAAAAAAACTTTATATAAACAATTGACTACCTAGTTATTGCTATTACTGGCCTGTTATCTTTTAAAACATTAAGAATAAAAATACATAGGTACATATATAGGCAACGAAGAGACAGAAAGAATTATTTCTTTTCGCACATGTATAAATTTAGCGCGTGCAAAACCGCGGATACCGCTAGTTACATCCTAAAACCTTCCTCGAGAATCAGTCTATCAATTAGTGAAAACAGCATGAAAATCGGTACAGTAGTTTTTGAGTCGAATGACAGAGGTGGCTTTGTTTTATAATATGCAAGCTACTATGCTTACGGATACCAGATAGTAAATTCTCTTCACATATTTAACTTTAAATACATAGCTTTATGTCTCTAGAGTTTAATTCATTTTGTTGATAATATAATTTATATTTTAAGTAAAGCTTACAAATGCGATTCAGGTACTAGGATAAATTAAATTATTCAATTCGTACTCACTCCGTATAAACTCGTTGGTGGGAAAATGAGACCACGTTTTGCTACGTCGTGACATCTGCTGGGCGACATCAGTAAAGCAATACTGTAGTAGATCACAAAAATTTCATGTTTATACAAAACTAGTAAATAAAACTTACTTCACTAAGTTTAGACTCATACAAAATAAACTGTTTTGAACTCTCCGACTTTTCAGCTAATTTTTGAGATAGTGACTTTTTTATACTTAAACCCGTGACCTACTTAAAAAAAGATGTTTTCAAATCGGTCCAGCTATTTTTAATTATTTTTCTATTTAAAAATTAAACACATTTTTGTACGGTATTATGAGGCACTATGAAAGAATCGATTGAATCAAGTACATGCAACTTATTATTCTTGAAAGTATCAAACTGACCTCCATTGTAAGGAACAATGTTGTAACTCAATAAAGAAATAAATTATAAAATATTTATATTTATACAAGTTGGCGATAATAATGATTTATAATTTTGTTCTTTGCAATTGCATATATTATTTTCTTTAAGAAATGTGAGAACAAAATGTGATTATTATTTTGATTGAACAAATTTATTTCTTGTTCAAACCATTAACATTCTCACCAAAATAAATAAAGCCAGAGCATTTTATATGGGCGAATATAAAACGTGAAACGCGTCTTTGGGGCGGAAGAAAAGATTTAAAATTAAAATGGAGTTTGCGCTCGACTCAAGTTTGGCTGAAGAAATTTTTACTTCGCAAAGAAATGTCTGTAAACTGAGTAATTCTATTTGTAAAGTAAAGTATACGGGTTATTTATAATTTTAGATATATTTAAATTTGACTTAAGCAAAAATTTTCATTCACAGTAAACTATAATAAAAGAGCTTGTGAAATCATTTTTTTTAATTTTTAAAGTGACTTAAAACATTAAAATTATATATGTGGGATAAAACCTTATCAAAAAATATATGATACTTTCTTAGGTTAGGTTACGCGAATATTAAATGAAACTATCTTTTCGGACTTTGTCACGGATTTTTTTGAATGCTTACGGAGATTAAAGACATACAAAAAATATTGTAAAAATTTGTACTTACACCAAAATAACAGCTCGATAGCACTTCATATTGTTTTTTTACAAATTCTAATAATAACGTATGCGTTTAAACTTAGACAGTCAAAGAATGTGTCTCGTTCCTCATTGGCTTCGAACCTTCGAGCCTTTGCTACAAAAATGTAACACTTGCATGCTAAAATATATAAATTAGAGTATCAACGAGAAGTAGAAAAGTGGATTTTTCTGACCATAATGTTAATTATATTTAGGTCGTTCGAAAATGCTTCTATGAAAGTATTTTAAAGAATATTAAAATATAATTTTTAAATGAAAAAAGCACTTTTAATTTGACTAACAAACTAAATATTATATTATTTATATATGTATATGTTTTCAAATTATATTTCGTAATAAAAAATCTAACTATTCACATTAAATCGGAGCACGTTATCTAAGCTGGTTCGAAACTGGTTTGGAAGGTGAAATCGTTCGCTAATTGTTTCAAAACGGTACTTTGTATGTTTGTCACGAGAGGAAAATATGGAATAGGATTCTGTAATAAAGGAGAATGAGATCGTTTAAACTAATCCTTCTATCTCCTTAATTCTTATTATTTCAATGCTTTGGTTATTAAGGTATTGAATTAAAGGCGTAATCTAGGCACAAAACTAAATTTCATCAAACAGATGTTTATATTATGTATTATTTTATTATCTATACTAATATTATGAAGCTGAAGAGTTTGTTTGTTTGTTTGGTTGGTTGAACGCGCTAATCTCAGGAAAGTAGTTCCTGAACTGAAAAATTCTTTTTGTGTTGGATAGTCCGTCTGACGAGGAAGGCTATAGGCTATATTACATCACGCTACGACTAATACAAGCGGAGCATCAATGAAAAATGTTGCAAAAACGGGAAGGACGGGCGTTAGTTCTGCGAAGTATCATACCGCGCGACTCATAAAGAATTTGGTTTCCGATCTTTAGAACGCGTGCGAAGCCATGGGAAATGCTAGTATAATAATAATTATAAAAAAAATCTAGATTCTTTAGAAAGAAAAATAGGTTATGTCTGGCATTGGTGCGCTTGTTTTGACAATGACTTAAAGATAAGTTTGGAACCCCTATAATTTTCATACGCAAATCTCTTTCAACGTGATTAGTTTTTGGAGGAAGTTTTCTTAATTATAAGCCAGCAAGTTGGGTGTTAGAGTCCCCATTTTCCCTCTCGTATTGAGGGGAGATATCCCAAAGCTTGATGTGCTAATAAAATTTTGAAAAGATTTTAACTGCCAGTAAAGACTATGTGAGACATATGTGTGCATAACAACTAAGTTTTATGTTTTTGATATTTTCTTCTCTAATTCTAAAGTGCGATATAAAATTAAGTCATTATAATGTACTGATAATAATACTACTATTTGAAAAATAGCATTAATAACCTATATTTTACTCCACTTCATAATCTATCTGAGCAGTAAATTGTATCCATATCGGTCCAGTCGTAGAGATAGTTTGAAAGCCTAATGAAGATAGGATAGTTTTTATCTTGGAAATCAAATCTAATCCATTAATGTATAGTTTTAGTAAAACTTTAACGTAAAGAATATAGAAGTCTATATATCAATTTGTACATATGTATTCTCTTTATTCAATACTGCCATCAAAAAGCCCCTAGATGTAGTTTGCAATAACACTAAGATTGGTTCTTTTACCCTCCACTAACAACTAACTCAAATGCAAATATTTTTATATTAATAAACTATTCTAAACGAACTGTTATATGCATACAGTAATTATATAAACTGTAGTATAATCAAAAATTGTAAGGCAAAATTTAAAACGTGACCTCGTTTTATGCAATATTTACAGTTGCAGAGGAAAGGGTATGTCAACAATAATTCAGAGCTTCGAACGGCAGCAATAAAATCGCTTCCCAAACACCAAGAGGCGCAAACAGCTTAATTGGCGTCGATGAATACAGCGACGCTCGGCGTTTTGCTTAATTCAGATGCATATCATTTTGATTCACGTAGCTGCAATATTACATCCAATTTAGCTATAGGATGATTATTTCCAATGGAAAATGTAAATAAACCTTGTTGTAAATAAAAGCAAAGTATAAGACAAAATGTATTTGTAAAAAATAATACGATTATTTCATTTTAATGTGTTATGGAGAAGTACTCTTATATTTACGTTGGTATTTTACAAGTGTCTGCCTGCCTTTCTGTTTATTTCAGATAATTTTCGAAAAGCTTGACTAATTTTGATGATAATAGGTGGTTATAGAAAGTAATTAAGGCTTATTTTATTTTGGAAAAACAATCAAGAAAATCCCCCTCAATAAATATTTGAAACGTATAATGTTAAAAGAGCGGGGTAATTAAAAATCACTAGACTTTCCCTGCTTTGCAGTCACTTAACTAACTAACTAAATTATATTTAAAACCGTATACAATACTAGCTAAAGTTAGGTACTAGGTTGAATACCAAGCGCTGAAACTAGAATGTAGTTGATTAGTGTTTCGTGATAATAATTTTCCCTTTGTATTCGACTATCAAAGGGCTTTACGATTGCCATAGTAAAACTAGGCATGTAAATGAACTTCATTTTCTAGATTTACATATCGAGCTTTTTCTTTTTTGGGTAAAGCTAAAATGTAAAAATTCACAAATTTGAATTAAAAGTAGAAAATATTATAGATACATTATAATATAGTGATTTTGAAGAAGACTAAGAAACACTAAGATATTGCTAACCATGAATGGTAATAAAATGTTATAATATCCATATTACCTACTAGCAAACCCGGCTTATTTCGCTGGGCGTAAGTTAAAAGAAATTAAACGGTTTTTATAATTCTCTAATAAAATATAAGTAGTGTAAGTTACTCTTTGTAACATTAGCTATCTATGAGTGAAATTCCCGTCTAAATCCATCCAGCCGTTCATAGATTAGCCAGAACAAACAGACAGACAGGCAAAAATAAAAAAATAATAATTATGTTACGTATTTTATATGCATTTGATAAGAAACTGTTAATTTGAAATTAAAAACAGACGCTTCAATTTTATTTATATGTACTGATGTACTGATTTCCCTAACTTTAAGCTTAATATAAAGATCACAATCTGTTATTTAACTGTTCAAGCTGGTATTTAACTGATTGCACGATATAGGTAACAAAATATTTTCATTGAGAAAACTGACCTAAAAAGCAAAAAAAAATCTTAGGTAGCCTTTACTTTTATTATATACTAAAATCTCTATCATACTATTAAGATGGAGAAACTTTATACGTACTTATAAATGCAACTATCTTTTCGGATTTTCTCTCGGACAAAATCCAAAAATATAGTTTCATTTATAATGTCAAATATTCGCGTAAACCCAAGAAAGTATTATTTATACGTACTTATAGTTATAACATTCACTTCAAAACAATGTAAGGTTCTAAGAAAACTCTTCCCAACCCTGTTGTAGGGCGATAGTGCAAGCTATTTTCCTATACGCAAACATTTTCCACGTCAGCTGTACCTTTGAAGATAAATTTATAGGAATTTGAACCTTATACCAAAGAAAATAGGTATTAGTACTACGCATTGTGCTATGTGCGCCGATAACGATATTTTGATTGAGTACCAGATTGTTCAGCTTTTTTTCGTCGCTCAATAGTTTTAACATAGATTGGAGTAGTTGTTTTTATTCTCACTAAAGTTTGCAGATAACCTTTCCCGTTATTTTTGTCAATAGTGGGTATAGGTTTCGATTTTGGCCAGTGTTTAAAATACTACATTGTTTTGACGACACGTTTGGCTCAGTTGGTAGTGGTATCTTACTTTCTGCGCCAACGGTCGCGGGTTCGAGTCCCACTGGGGGCATTCATTTGTTGAGCACGAATGTTTGTACTCCAGTCATGGGTGTTTAAATTTATAATATGTATGTACCTATTTAACATTTATATATTTGTAGTATATCTGGTATCCATAACACAAGCCTCGTAGCTTACCACGGAACTAGATGGTGCTGTTGTAATAATGTCCCAACATATTTATTTATTATTTATTGACTACCAAAAAGTAGAAGACTGTTTGTATTTTTGAATATGTGCGCAAAATCGCAATTTCTCCGTTAATTATGAAGTAATGGTATTCACGATGCTTTTTTATGCAGTAGATTAGGTACACCTCTTGTCTTCAAAGAATATTTAAATATCACTTACTAGTAGACTATAATAATTTATGACATATTAGATTAATGTGCAATTAAATAGTGTATATCGGTTTACTACATTTAAGATATCTGAAACCCTTATCTCTCCCATCACTCTATTGTTGTAAAGTATAAGGTGAAAATAAATAGGCGGATAATAGACGAAATAATAATTTTATTTAAAAGGAAGACTAACAATAAGTTAAGTTAATCAATCCAAAAAGGTTTTAATCAATATTAATTGATATATTATCTATAGGATTTTTAGGACATGAATGCTTGTAATCTTCGCATTTGCTTTCCAATCCCCAATACTCTGCTTCGTAGTAGCAATCCTCAATTTCTTCCTCTAAGGACGACGATGGACTGAAAACATATACAAACGTTAAAATAATTAATATATCGATAGAAAAAAATTACGCCTTAATAATGGTATAATAGAGGTTTAGTAAAACGTATGAAATTTAAGAAATGGTCCACATTTTATGGAGAGCGTTTCCCATGATCATAATTGCTGTAAAGCGTTTGGAACGTTGAAAAGCAAAATCACAAGAATTCCGCGAAAATATCGTGCACATTGTCTTTATTTATTTATTTATTTATTTATTAAGGATCTCCAAAAGAGGTAGGAAGTAGGTACATAATGAAAAATACAAAAATAATAGAGATTAGAATTTTCATTGCTTAAAATGTACCTCCAATTACTGTAGGTAATGAACTACTACTACTACTGCTACTGCTACTGCTACTGCTACTGCTACTGCTACTGCTACTGCTACTACTACTACTACTACTAATACTACTAGTACTACTACTAATACTACTAGTACTACTACCATCATGCACCAGAACAGTGTTAGTGTTACTACTTAAATATCTATCTTATAAAAAATTAAAAAAAATATAAATAATTTTTTTATTCATGTATGATAATGATAACATTACCGTATTCTTAGTAAGTATAGTATTTTAGCACCACTGTGCGAGACGGTCACGTTAAGTTTGCCGCTTTGACTAGAACAGATTAATCCCTTGAAACCACTTCAAATCATCAACACTAAGTGCAAGACAATTTCTATGCTACATAGATGACAGCGAATTATCAATTTATCTTGTTGACTTGTTATTGAAGCTCATGAGAGTAGGTTTAAATTTTTAAAGATATTATATAATTATTCTTTATTGCACTTTAGTTATTTACAAAAATAATATACAATGAAAGTAAACTTGTCTCTAGAAGAGATTTTCTTCAGTGAACCTAAGTGAGACAGATAGTCGATATTTCTAAGCAGTTTAAAAATATAGGAAACAAATTTACTTTGTTTTACATACACACAACTCTTTTTGTTGAATGGTTTTTTGATTTATCTTGCTTGAGGTATTAATTTAGACACTGGTAAATGGTAATAAACCCCTGTAAGTCAAGTGACACGCTAATTTCAAGTATCACCGAAAAAGTAATATTATTTTCATATATCACATATATCTAGGCAATTAGTATGTATGTTTGTATTCTTATGAAGATTGTAATAATTAAAACCAACATTCGCTCTGCACAGGAATCGAACTCATGATAACTCAAATATTAGTTAACTGCTAGATTTTAGTAACAAAAAAATTATTTAAATGTACAAAATGTGGTAAAATATGACGAATCATTAAGATCTCCGAGTCTGAAATCTGAGCAAATAGCTGCTACATTTATTAGATTTCATCTACACCACAGTGTTTCACAGTCACCACATGCTCTGACGTAACTTACCTATATTAGGTAGTTTCTGTATTTTACTTGGCCCATTTGATTTTACGGTTTATTTGAACGGTAAGTTATTTTCTTGTTTCTAGTCAGAAGAGTAATATTTTTAGGATGCTTAATTGCTTTTGTAATTATGAAACATTTATAGTTGTTATTGGTTCATCTTTGGACGATCATGTTTTGGAGAAATCTTAGAAGTTAATGAAAGATGCCAGTATTTTATAAGTAATGTATACATTACTTTTTACGACCCGTTTGGCGCAGTTTGTAGTGCGAGTTGTAGTTTGTACTTTCTTGCGACAGCAGTCGCGGATTCGAGTCCCGCTGGGTGCATTCATTTGTTAAACTTATATGCTTGTACTTCTGTATGAATTTAAATTTACATATATATGTATGTGTAGTGTATCAACTATCTGGTATCCGTAACACAAGCTTCGTAGTTTACCACGGAACTAGATGGGTCTGAGTATAATAATGTCCCAACATGTGTATTTTATATTAAATTTATTTCTTACTCATTTGCATAGAGGATTTTTTTGAAAAAGTGTCATTTTCAAAAACCCATAATTAGTTATTAGTAAAAATATATAGAACTAGTAATTATTATATAAGGGATGAGAGATTCTGCGAAAGAGCACTAGCTGTATGACTTAGCTGAATTGCAATGTCGATTCTTTGGGTTAGGTTAGACGTGGTTAGAAGTCGTGTTTTAGGAAGCTAAAATATTTTATTCTAGACAGAGCATAGTGAGTCTCTCTCCGGTTTCAAATTAGATAATCTATACTAATATTATAAAGAAGTAAAGTTTGTTTATTTGTTAAATTGTAAGGGGTAATCTCGGGATCTACTGAACCGATTTTAAAAATTCTTTCACCAATAGAAAGCCACATTATTGCTGAGTGTCATAGGCTATAAAAAAACACCGAAAAATAAAAAGGCTTTTACGTCCGTTTTGCAAAGTGAATCGGAGAAAAAACGGTCGAATGAAAGCGTTTCTACGAACGCTGCCTTAACTATGAAAGATATATTTTTGAGTTCTAGATAAAAGATATAGAGCTTAAAAATGCCTACAAAAAAGTCAACAACAGCATATGTCTAACTTTTATATTTAAGTGACAAAAAGTAGTTTTTTTAATATTAGTATAGATAATTTAATTTTTAATTTTTAATATTAATAAAATAATTTAAATTATTAAAACATTCTGTACTAAAAAAGGATTATTAACATTATGCCCAACGACGTGGGCACGGGTCAGCTAGTATATATATATAAATAATAATTACACTCGGCTATATTGGGTGGTTATTCAAAAGAGTTGTTTTAAATCTTAAACTAGTAACTCACTTATGCGATTACATACTTAAGTACTAACTATAAGCAAGGAAAGTAATTAAGTAATGAATAGTAAGCGAACTAACGCAACTACAATAGATGATTTACGTAAGTGTAATTAAGTGTAAATTATAACGTAAGTGAAAATTCAGTAATTACTGTCCGTTATACTTTACAGATTAATTTGACTATGATTCGTTGAAAAATTATGTATTTTTAATTATATTTTCTGATAAGATAAGAGATATTTTGAATACCATTGCTTATTTGTTTTTATCACATCTAGAATCTACTCACGTGAGTACAAGATGAAGTAAATCGCCGAGGACCCCGTTATGCAAGAACTGTGACGCGTTTTCGCAAATGGCTCTGAGTAAGCACGGGCGTCCCGGATAATCATGTCTGTAAAAGAAAATATAAGAATTTTTGGTTATGATTAATATTGTGTATGGCTTTTTAGTTTGAAATATTAAGTGTCGTTGTATTTAGATTTTATAGACTCACGATGTAAGTAACGATTCATCTTTTAATAGATGTATGTATTATAATATGTATGTATTATAATATGTATATTTAAACTTGAAGAATTTAATTTTCTTTTTTTACTTAAAACTTTTAGTCCTGTAACTAAAAGTCCCTTATAAAAATAGAATTAAAAAACTTAAAAGAGTATTCTTGTTTTGTAATGCCTGAGCAAATATTAATACAAAAAATACACGGATGAAGCCACTGACAAACATTAGTATTTCAATTATTTATAAGACAATAAGATATAAAACGATATAAAAAGTCATAAAAAATCCTATTAGTCATCAATTTTCAAACCAATATCGTAATAATTAAAATCGAATGTCAAAAATTCTAAAAATATAGACTAACTCTTTTCATAAAAGTGTCTTAATTCAAACTCTTCTACCATTACGTATGTATGTGGCGCAGTCGAGTAATTTATTTGAGGTGCTCACTGAGTCGTGATCGGCAGCGGAATAGCTGGATTAAAGAACTGGCATGTACTAACGCTTTATTAGTGTAATGTTGACTGGAATATTACTTTACTAAGTAAGTTAAGTAAATAAACAATTAAACGAAGTTAAACGTTCAAGTTTCAGCATTAAAATAAAATAGGTTTTGTTATGGAGATTATTGAAATTAGAGTTCGTGAGTTGATTTGAAATACAGTGATTTATTATGGAAAGATGCTGTGTTTACTTTGATTTTAGATTTTAATAAACAAGATCTCATAGAGTTAATATAAAAAAATCATGGACGTATTAACTAAGGACCAGTCATAAAATACAAATGCATGAAAACACTTTCAACCATTTGAAGTATAACGCACACAAAGAATTGACACAATACATCAAAATTCACTCTAATGCTAGTGCTTGAACGTAGTCGATAAAATACATACATCAATGACATATTAAATATTAATAATAAATATTGTTTGATTTTTCGCCGACAATCAAACCCAGAACGTTCGAACGTATCATAAATAAGCTATAAGGCAAAGAAAATAAAGGGAGAATAAAGGTGGGGTAAGCTTCCGGTATTTATATTTTAATTATACTAAAATAAGCAGGACATTGTTATGAACTTTTTACTCAATTATAGTTATTATAGACTTCAAAATTTTTGTTAAGAATTTTTTTTCTCTTTCGAGAAGGATCCCTAGGAAATCTAAAATTTTGTGTAATTTATGTGTTAAAATAAAATAAAAATTAAGTACACATACTAATTATAATTTTTGCATTTATAATGTTTTTATTTAATTATAAAAATATTATTAGTTCCACGCGGGTAGTCACAGCGGACGCGCGTGTCTCACTTCGCCCGACTCATCGTCGTGTATTATTTTACGCGTGGTGTGACAAAACCTAACTACTTAGTGGAAAACCGTAAACAAGGGGTTTTTCCTGGCAACAGGAAATTATCCCTTGCTTAAAAATGTATCAAGTACCTACAACCCCACAACCACCTACCAAGTCACAATCAACACCTAATACTGTAAGTTACGCTAATGTAACATCATCAACATGTTTTCCCAAGAAAGACCAAGCCATAATCCTTGATTCAATCGATGGAATAGCACTCAGGGAGTACCTCATTGCCATATCTACCCTTATACCTGCAACATCTATCAGATTCATATCTCGGATATCGAATGCACGTATTTGTATATATTTAGATTCAAAGAAAACAGCTGACATTTTAATAGAAGAAAAGAAAAAGGTATTTATACAAAAATATGTTCTTGAGATCAAACCGCTAATTACTAGAAACAAAAGAATAGTTTTATCAAATGTTTGTCCCGTGATACCTAACTATGTGATTGAAGAAAAATTTAAGGAACTATGCATTAACGTCACGTCACCTATCACCTTTATGAAAGTAGGAATAGCTGACCCAGGTTTCTCCCATATCTTAAGTTTTAGAAGACAACTATATATAAGCCCAGATGACGAAGCGCGACTACCGGAATCATTTCAACTAACCTTTGAAGGGACTAATTACTGGATTTATATATCTACGGATGCATTAAAATGTTTTGTATGTAACACAATGGGTCATTTAGCTAAAAACTGTTCACAAACCTTAGAAAAGTCCCAAACTTACTCTCAATCAATGGATAATCAGGTGAGGGACGATACTAATGACGCAAATACAATCAATGATCTTGTAACCAACCAGCAACCTAACCCACTGATGAGTGACAATTTTCTAGAACCATCTTCTAACAATTTAAAAGGGAAAAAACGAACCCGTTCACCAACTACCAGTGAATCTTCGAAACAAGATTTAATAAGAATTAACTCCATGGAAGAGCATAATCGTACAATGGAATTGGAATCTGATGACACAGGTAGCAATGTTTCTTTGGAAGAAGAAGGACAAATAAATTCAAAAAAGAAGTTGAAGAAGGACTCTAGAACAGAAGAAGAAGTTTGGAAGGATATAGAAATTAATATATCAGAATTAAGTGAAGGGATTAGTTTTCCCATTAATTTAGATCAATTTATTAGTTTGTTGGATAATTCACGGGGTAAGCAAAATATAAAAGAATTAGCATATTCTTATACCGATAATATCACAGATCTAATTAAAATGTGTAACAAATTGCATTGTAAAATGAACAAAAGCTTAAAAAACAGATGCTCCCGCTTATCTAGAAAATTATATGAAATAGCCAATGTATCTTCTATATCTAATACAAACAAAGATAAATAAGTACGTATATACGTTTAGTTAATACAGACATATACACATATAATTTTATTTAATTTTTTTTTGTATTTCTTATTATTATAAAGATATGGATTTTTTGCAATGGAATGTTAACGGATATTTCAAACGTCTAGAAAACATTAAAATTTTAACTAACCTTTTACGTCCCACTTGCATTTGTTTCCAAGAAACAAATTTTACCTCGAATTATTGCGCTTCTATGGTAGGGTATGACTATTTCTATAAAAACCGATCAAATTATAACAGAGCTAGTGGCGGAGTAGCTATTTTCATTAAATCCTTCACAATTGCTAAAGAATTACAGATAAACTCAAACTTAGAAGCGGTAGCGATACAAATTAAATTTCCCTTATCTATGACAATATGTAACATTTACCTCCCTAATAGTAACCAACTTAATATTGAAGAATTTAATGAATTAATAAATCAGTTGCCAAGACCTTTTATAGTTTTAGGAGATTTTAACAGTCACCATTTTTATTGGGGCTCTGACAAATGTGACACCAGAGGTAAAATAATAGCTGAATGGCTTGATAATCACGATAATGTACTAGTATTAAACAATGGTCAACCAACTCACTTTAGTAGTAACTCCGGTCACTCAAGTTGTATAGATTTAACTTTGGCTTCACAAGATATATCATCATATTTTGAATGGAATGTTTTAGAAGATCTTTACGATAGTGACCATTTTCCAATTTCAATTAAATCTCAACCTTTTCATAACATACCTAGAGATATTAAATTACCAAAAAAATGGAAGTTTGATAAAGCCAACTGGTTACAATTTACTGAAGATATTAAAGAAAATATTCCTAGTTTAATAAATTTAGATACTACTTTTGACTATCCGATCAACAACATTTTGGAAAATTTCACAAATATGATTCTTGCGGCAGCTAATAAATCAATACCTAAAACATCAGGTACTTTAAGAAAATATAACTTACCGTGGTGGAATGATGAATGTAAAAATGCAATCAGAGAAACCAAAAAAGCGCTAAAATTATTTAAAAAATTTGCTAGAAACGATCCTAATTCGGTATATAAAATTGAATATAAAAAAAAGAGAGCCTACTACCGAAGACTTCTCAAAGAGAGCAGGAAGAGGTATTGGGAAAATTGGGTGGCATCAATTAACAATAGAACACTCACAGGGGATATGTGGAAAAAATTACAAATACTTAATCATAATAAAATTAGATTTAATAATATTATAATTCAAAACTCGGATGGCACATTCATATATGATTCATCAGTAACTTCTCAACTACTAGCAGAATCCTTTGCAACTAACTCTAGCTCAAGTAATTATGATGATCAATTTATTAAGTATAAAAGAAGTTGTGAGTCTGCCGATTCTAATCTTGATGTTTTAGATAACTCTAATCCAATTAATAAAGACATCCAAATGCATGAATTATTATTAGTCTTGTCTCAACTAGGTAACTCTAGTCCGGGTCCAGACAATATTTCCAATACTATAATTAAAAATTTACCGATGTCTGGACTAGAATACTTACTTAAATTATACAATTACATTTGGAAGAAACAGGTTTTCCCATGTGCCTGGAATGAAGCTTTAGTAGTACCTATTTTAAAACCTGGAAAAGTATCAAGTTTGACCACAAATTATAGACCAATCTCTTTAACATGTAATCTTTGTAAAATACTTGAAAAAATTATTAGTAAAAGAATTAGGTGGTATTTAGAATCAAATAAACATCTCTCACCATTCCAATACGGTTTCCGTCAGTTCCGTTCAACAACAGACCACTTAATGAATATCGAAAGTGAGGTTCTTGATGGCTTTGCAAATAATAATTATACTGTGATTGTGGCCCTAGACATAGAAAAAGCTTATGAAATGGTCTGGAAACACAGAGTTCTTCAACTACTACAAGATATTGGAGTTAAAGGGAACATTCTAGCATTTGTAAGAAACTTTCTTTCAGATAGGTCGATCAAAGTTAGAATTAATGATAAATTATCTGAGTCTAATTCTATAGAAAACGGTCTTCCTCAAGGCTCTGTGCTAAGTGTAATTCTTTTTTTAATTGCAATAAACGGTGTCCTTTCGTATATTAAAAAACCTGTAAAGGGTTTCTTATTTGCCGACGATTTAACTTTAACTTGTACTGGTAGAACATTACAACCTACATTAAAGTTAATCCAAAATACACTTTACAGTCTCCAAGAATGGTCTAAAGAATCAGGATTTAAGTTTTCAAAAACTAAAACAGAATATATTGTTCTAAAGAATAAGAAAAGTAAAACTAATAACATACAATTAAAACTAAATGAACATAATATAAAAGAAGTAAATAACTTAAAAATTTTAGGTTTAACAATTGATAAAAAAATGTCTTGGATTACTCATATTAATAAACTTAAATCAGAATGTTATAAAAGATTAAATATAATTAAAATATTATCATCAACTGCTTGGGGAGCTGATAGAAATTGTCTAATAAATACGTATCATGCCTTAATTCGACAAAAAATAGATTACGGTTCTATTATTTATGATTCTGCAAAAGAACGTACATTAAATTCATTAGAAAGCATTCAAAATACTGCACTTCGATTATGTATTGGTGCATTTAAGACTAGTCCAATTCGGAGTATTTTAGTTGAAGCGGGAGAAATGCCATTAGAAATAAGACGAAAGCAACTAGTAACCGTATACGCCATAAATATATTGTCTCAACCTGACACTTCAACATATGAGTGCTTGACTAAAACTTCTGCAGTCGATGCTGAGTATGAATTTCAAAATAACCTATCGAAACCTTTACGTATTAGGGCAGCCAAATATTTAAATCAATTAAACATTACTGTGCCGCCTATACTCACAAAGAGGTCAATTACCTGTGCGCCCTGGAAAACCTGCAAATTTCCTATTAATCTAGAGCTAACTAAATACCATAAAGATCATACCGCACCAAGCACATATAAAACATTATTTAATGAAATTAATCATAGATATAAAGATCACATAAGTTTTTATACTGATGGGTCAGTTTTGAATGGAAGATCAGGTTGCTCAGTGGTAACTGGAAATTTATCTTACCGGTATAGGCTTTGGAATTATTATTCAGTTTTTAGTTGTGAAGCAACAGCTATCCTTAAAGCTTTAGATTTAATACATATGCAATCTAATGTAGTGAAATATATAATTTATTCAGATTCAAAATCATGCCTAACAGCGTTACAAAATCCAAAAAATATTAACTCTCTTATTATAGAAATTAAACAAAAAATGATTAATCTCATAGAAAATGGTTATAAATTCGAAATTATATGGATCCCAAGTCATCAGGGTATTGGCGGTAATGAGGAAGCTGATAGAGAAGCTAGAAATGCAACTAATGAAAATGATATTTCCAATATAGCTAAAACCGCTCACAGTGAATTACATAAGCATATAAAGCATACAATTAAAATGAACTGGGATACATCTTGGAAGGCAGGAAATACATCAACATTATTTAAAGTTAGAAATTCAATCTTTGACAAATCACCCCTATCATTTAAGTGTAGGAAAGAACAAGTAGTTATTACAAGATTGCGTATTGGTCATACCAACATTACACATATTCACCTTATAACTAAGACTAACAGAAACAAATGCAAGTGTGGTCTAGAGTTAACAATATTCCATATTTTGGTAGAATGTCTAGCGTTTAATATTGAGAAACGATTATGTAATGTTCCCAATGATTTAAAAGATTGTTTAAATCAAAATGGTTGTCATAGCGTACTAAAGTTTTTGAAAATGATAAATATGTACAAACTTATATAAACTGTATGTGATAACTATGTATGTCAAATGTGGTCGCTAATGACCTTAGATGTTAAAAAGCGACCTAAAATAAATAAATTAAAAAAAAATATATTATTATAAATTTATTGTCATCAGATTGTAGGATACTGCGATAAAAGTATTTTATGTTATTGTACTGTACAAATAAAATCCATTATTCGCTTAGTTATTTCGTCAAATATCGATATATTTTTCGACATTGTCAAGCACTAGTCGATGTCAAATGGACTTACTCGACGGTTCTGTCATTTGTTTTGAACGGTATAATCCAGCCATTTTATGATGGTTGTCAGATGTCAACAATACATAGATTTACTTTACACATTATTATATATATTAGACATTTACTCAAATTTTGTGATAAATAACATTAAATGTAATAAAATATATTACTTACAAGTGAAAAGAAATAGTGCTGCTTCCGCCGCTATAGTTTTTACACCATCTAATAGAACATTTAGTCATTTTTGGGAGATGTTTTGTTGACTGACGTAAAATCAAACGGCCAGGCCTAAAATATCCTGATTACTGTCAAGGCCGGTAAAGGTACGTTCGCTTATGTGTCTCGTCCATTAGATACGTCCATGAAAAAAATATATAGTCTTTATGCTAAAAACACTAAGTTGTTACCTATTCAGTTATTATGCAACTTACATTTTGATTTTTTTTTGTAAAAATATTGGTTTTCATAACAAAACGATTCTTAAGACTTTAAGAGTCAAAGATGATTTACCTAGTATCATAAATGTTAATTAATCTACTTACTTTTCCAGCATAGATTCTAGAAAGATGTAAGCACCTTGTCGAGTCAAAATGTGATCGGTGTCTTGAATACTTCGGTGACGACGAACACTACCTATCTGATGAAAAGTTAAAGGTATATTATAATAAAGATATAACTATAGTATATAGTAAAATTATGAGTCGAATTCTACGTTATTTTTTCTAAGAACTAGATATATCATAGCTAAAGAGCTTAGCACCCTCCTTATCAATATAGAGGCCGTATCTACAGTCTTAGAATTTTCTGTGATCATATTATGAGAAAACCATTGGACACATTTTGATGAAATTTAACGGGTTAACATAATATAGGATACTTTCACCCCTAAAATCTCATGCCTAAAAACGTATACTGGAGTTAATATCTATAAATGTACTAAGATGTCAAATCGTTTGGTATAAGTTTAAACATGTTATAACAATTAATAAAGAAATCGAGTTAGCTGTCAGCTTTTCATAGGATTGAGTATTTTTTTTCAAAATATTGCTTTGGGGTTTTCAGGAGTTCATCACAAGGAATGGTTACATTTAAGGTTTTTCCCTTCTTTCTGCCAAGTCGGTCTATCTGTGTTAAGTTTTAAAGTCGTTTGAGCGGAGAAATTATAATTTAGAAGTGTTCTACCAATTATGAATACTTAAGATGATTTCCTGTCCTATTTTTATATTTTTGTTATATTAACGAATACGTCGTAAGCAAAAAGCAAGAGTAAATACATACATTGTAATAAAATACAGCCATTAGAAGGCAATAAGATCTTTTATTCTGATTTTAAACTACATAAAGGCTGTCTTATTTATTATTCAAGTTAAAAGTCATAAAACGAACCTAAGATATAAAAAAATACTTTACTATTA
This sequence comes from Boloria selene, assembly GCA_905231865.2. NCBI lineage: Eukaryota > Metazoa > Arthropoda > Insecta > Lepidoptera > Nymphalidae > Boloria > Boloria selene. The sequence goes on from HG993147.1 coordinate 10,306,776, forward strand.
TACATTTATATGTACAGAATACGGGATTAACAGAAATAGTGAAAAAGACTTAAAGTGTAATGGCATTTTTTTTAAAATCTAATGTGTAATTCCAACAAAAAATAGAAAAAATAAAAAAAAGAACATAAATACTCGTAATATTTGTATGAACAAAATAGTAATTAAATGAATATTAATTCAGGCGATACCGATTTAACAGCATTTGCGCTAACGAGCTTAATTACAGAAACAGTGAGTTTTATTATTGGTACTAATAATAATTACATTTAACGAACACTTGCAACGTAATGTTTTTGTTATATGTATTTATCTGGAAAGTGCATTGAATATCCGGTTGCTACCATACTTAAACTAAGTAAGTTAGAAATAATTTTAGCTAATTTATTAACTATGACATTTACTCGACATTATGTAGGCACTTTATACTAGTTGAATTAAAGTAGTCGTAAAAACTTAAAACTACAGATTTGTCCTGTATTGATAATATTTGACTATTACAATAAGATTTTCAAAAATATTCAAGGAAAAAAATTGAAAAAGTTAGAATTTTATTATTATGTATAAATATCGCTACGGAAATTGAAAATAATACTGCAATAAACCATATAAGTTACCCTTAATTAAAAATTGTAGTATTGAAGTATTGTAAAAATAATAATTTTTATATTTGTCATTTATGAATGTGATATGTGCATATTTGATTTAAAAGGAAAAGAAAGAGAAGAATAAGAGGAGAAGAAGTTAATTATTAATTGTGTTTGAATGGATTTTTAAGTAAGAAATTATTAATTAATTATTAATTGTGTACGAATGAATTTTTAATACTTACATCGACGTCACCAAGCAAAGGCTCGAAATAAGACGCGTTTGCCACATTATAGTAATTAGCTTCGAAGAACCACGCAACGTTTACTAATGTTTCTGGGTGTGGAAGCGGTACGGATACTGTTACAAACACCTGTTGCGATAAAATATTGTTATAGCATTTAATGAATTCAATTAACTTTTCTATTGGTTTTAAAGGGCTTATTAATTTCACTTAAATATATATGTATAGTATTTATAAGTATTCAGTTTTTTCTTCTATTTTATGATTTATTTTGGGAGAATAAAGTTCAAGATTGTTTACGGAAGTAAATTTTGTTTCTCATAATTGTATAACCTGTTTTATTTAACTAATATTCATAACAAAATCACGTGTTTGTTAGTACAGGTATTAAAAAATATTAAGAAGAATTACTTTATCAAAGCTCTAAGTGACTTTTTAAATAATAATTAAAGTTCCAGTTTTATATTATAGTTGAGCGATACGAAGTTAAATATACATATATTGGTAATTCGCCAAGTTGAATTTATACTTAATTTTGCAATATATTTAATATAGTGTATTATTTTGTGTTATATAAAAATATAGGTACTATCTGAGCGACCAAGACTTCTTTATTTTGAGACTTTTTATACATATCAAAAAAATAAAGCTTATAAAGCAAAACCTTATTTATCTAAATACAAAATTTGATCCAAATCGATACAGCTGTGTCGTCATGATACACAAAATAAAAATAATATATTATAAGATGTAGAAGAAGAATTACTTACTCCCCATTGAGTGCTAGGTGTGAACAAGAGATACCTTCGTTGTCTTCTTTCAGCGTTTAGTTCAGTATATAATACTATATGAAGAATGCAAAACCTGAAAATTGTAACAAAAATTACTGTCATATTGTAAATTATTCCCAAAAATATATGGACTCAATAGCTAACATATGTATGTGGTAGAGATTATTTTTTTCTTGTCATATATCATTAAATATGTTATAAATAAGTAGTGATCCTATACATACAAGTAAAGGTAATTAATCCTCATAATAACTACAATTAAATAGATTTGGTGCCAAAACGACTATTCGTCTTGGAATTTACAACATATATGTTGAATATAACTGTTTAGTTACACACATAGTATTGTTAGTGTTTTAATAATTTGTTGATCAAATCTATACTTTAATAGTTAATGAGTAAGTTGAAATTACGTTGGCTTCGGAGGTATAATTTAGAGCACTTGACATTTGTCATTGCTTTATTTGAATAAGGAATTTGTTAAGGCGATTTTCTTACCTTTACATATATTATGCCTACTCTTGTTTGTATGGGTATATGGATGTCACCAACACATACGTATGTACGGTTATACAACGAAAGGTCCTGGGTTCGAGTTCCAGATAGGGCCAAGTTTAATTATTGAGTAATTCTGTTTAGTAAGCCTCAGTAACAGCCCGGAGTTAGGAAGTTGGCAGTGAGTCACCCCCTTGCCTCGGGGAGCACGTAAAGCCGTCGGTCCTGCGCCTTAGCTCTCACTGGTCATGTCGAACAGTCGTCCCACCGGAGAATGACAATGATAGGAATAGTGAGGGCACTTGTTTCTCCTGTCAGTTGGCAGGTCTCAATGAGATTGGCCGCTGTGGCCAGAATCATTATTATTATTAATTTGATCTATGTGAAAAATCTGTTTAGGGTAGTATATTTAACTTTATACATAAATATATTTATACATAAATATAAATTCTTAATGAGTCGGCGAAATTATTATGTTTATGACAAGTAAAAAAACTGCCTCGTCGAACTACTTAGCACATACGGTTTCCGATCCGGAAGTTCTCTCGAAAAGACTAGAGGCCTTATAGTAAGAACAATATCAGTAATCATTAATCTTTGAAGAACGATATCTGTATAGCAAAGCCTAGAATATAAGCTTAACAGTCAATGCTACTAGTTTTTTTACATTGAAATTTATTTTAGCTACACTTACTTGTATTTTGCTCTATATGATTATGGAAATATCATTTATTTCCAAATCCCAAAGTTATTTAAAGAATATTCTTTAAAAGTATATACTTTAACTATTATTAGATGTAATTGAAACGTAAATTATTTTAGAGAGTCAGTTTATTTGTAAAGTTGTTTACCAAACAAATCGAGTGCGGACATACTAAGTTGTCAGCAATTGCCTGGTCTGTCTGGTACGCGTTAATTGGCTAAACCGAAATGTAAAACTTGTAATCACGTTGGGTTCGACCCTGCTATGTTAGTTAGAGATTGGGGCCAATTCTGTTTTAACGTGTGGAAACTGAGTTAAACGTAATGTTATTAGAACGATTTTCTGTACAAATTATGATATAAAGGATATATTTTAGGATAACTTTTAAAGGCAAAATAATTTAGATAGCTTGTACATATATTGTTTAATGTTTATTCATATAATAATATGTATGTTTGTATTTAAAGTTATCTATTTGTATCAAGCCTCGTAGCTTACCTTAGACTAGATGGTACTGTGTGTTAATGTATCAATAAAAGAAATTATGGTATACTAAGCATGGTAGTGTTTTTCCTGAATAAGAAAAATTATTTATAAAGGCGGTTAAAGAACGACACAATTTAAGTGCTTTCACTTGCGAAGAAGTATTATACATAATATAGCATAGGGTTATTTATAGGAAGTAGAGCCGTGATCTTAAGCTTAAAGGTATTTATTACACATAATAAATATAATAATAGTGTTAACTTTTCTGATATTAACAGCTAGGCATATTATAATATATTTAATTCAAGCAAAACCAAATATGAATAGTATTATAATTTTTTATTTTTATTTATAGCATTAAAGCTAAAAACCGTCCCCAAAAAAAGAAAATCGTGACAAAGTGAGGAGAAAAAAGGTACTAAACGGTGTTTTCTTATACCTAAGTAAATACTCTACAATACACTAAACATTACACTAATAAACCTACTAAAAGCAATTAAAATTAAAAAGCTAGTGGAAACGCTGACTCAAAATATTCTGAGCCCCTATAAAATAGTTGATAGATTTACTGGGACGTAAACAAAGTCACAAAACTTCTTCCATCCTATAAATAAAGTAAATGGCACACACGATCAATGTCACCAACAGGAAAGATAGTATACCAAATAGCGAACAAAAAATATATCTAACGTTCGAGCCACAGTAAAATTTTTGCGCAAACACCCTTTGGTTGTAAATATGCTATTACCACATCAAAGCTACCTTGAAATTGGATTTGTAGATTATTGAAGAGAATGTTGGTTTAAATTTAATAAAATTTAATAATTCTTAAATATGCACGAATATTTGAGTCTTGAAACTATCTTTTTGGATTTTTTCGCGGTTTTATTACTGTTTTAGAACGTTATTCAAATGCTTTCCGACCATCATGTCATCGAAGTTACCACATAATATTCATTTGTACTGTAATTAAAATCATAAGGAGCTCAAGAAAAAATTATTTTCTAATGCAATGCAGACTTACACGCGTCTATAATTAATTATACATACATATAAAGAAAGATAAGTATATAATGTACTAGAAAATAAAGTTTGTTTAAAATCAAAACATACGTAATATTGAATTTACCTCGTACCTAATTATGAAACTAGTTACATATAAGTCCTAAGTCGTTTTTGCAGAAAAGATTAGGTAGTAAATATATAAAAACAAACAAATTCAGTTACATTTTAAAACAATAGATTTTCCTTCTGTAGTGACCACTTGTACTTTATTTTACATGTGGCTAAATGTAATTTAGTTTATTTTAATGCATGTATTTGTAAAAGCAAAGATTGTTATAAATATAAAGTAGATGACACTTTATTAAAGCTGGAAATTGTAAACCAATAGAAATTACTAGAAAAAATAAAAAAGTTGTAGCGTTAATACGTAAACATACGTATTAAAAAATACTAATAATAATAATATTATATATTATTATAATAAAATTTAAGTACATTATTTTGAATTTTGATGATTTTAAATTGTTGCATTTTGGGAATAATTGAAAAAGTAGTTCATAAAATATTATTCATCCTCAAAGTTTTGGAAAATCGCTTTAATTAAATACTTTTTACTAAGAAAGTAGTATAATTTATTCCTTTGCCAAAATTTATTGAGAGAGAGAGAATCAACAAAAAATAGGATAAAAGAAAACAGAACAGTAAATACCAGTGTAATTCTCAGAAAACGAGTGCTTAAATTTTGTACGTTTTTAAGATGGCATATCTGCGCATTAATCTTTGTATTATGCTAATATTTAAACCATTTCGTTTCTCATTATACGTTAGAGTATTTTCACGAGTGCAACTGAAATTAGTTTGTATTATTTAAAACTTATGACATGTTGAAAGCTTTAATCATTTAAAGTAAAATTTTAGTTAAGTGCAAGCTTTTAAGCTCGGTTCTAAGCGTAGCTTCTTCTCTGCTTCAAGTTTTAATTATTTCCCGTCTAATAATACGATTTCATATTTTTATACTTATGAGTTCTGTCAAATGGCAATCTTTCCTTAAATATTTATGGTATTTTAAAAATCACAAATTGTTTATACATTTATCAGTAATAATAATCCAAAATATAAAGGAACTTCGATTTTTCGGAAAACCATAAACCTAATTAAATTCTGTTTTACTAGCACATGCTTATAATTAGCGCTAGTAAAGATAATATTTAAAGCAAGTTACTATGTTACTAATTGGTTTCATATGAAGTGATGTAAACAAGCCGTAATTAGCCGTCGTACGTTGTATTTACTCGTACTTGGGAGCTTTAGATTAGAATATCAGACAATTTTACCTTTAGTCATAGTATCTTTAAATTAATAATTTTATGGTTTTCATACATTGTAGGCCTTTTAGACACTCGTTATATACACTTATTTTCTATTATCGGGTATATATGCATATTTTATATTATATAATAATAGATAAGTCCTCTTATAAGCATTATAAATCAATTAGGACATTTTTTTCTTGCCTCAATTCTTCCCCAGAAATAATTCGTTTTTTTCCTTTAATTTAATGTTTAAATATACTTTTTAAATGATTAATACGAAAATGGTCCATCTAGTGTCTTTTACCAACAAATATATGCAACCTAAATTTCTCCATATTCTAAAAATGTGGAAGAAATCGCTTTAAATGCTAATTTCTACACAAAACTGTCACAAAGTAAACCTGAACTAGTTCATAGATCACGAAGCATCGCAACCCAAATCGCTGAAACAACATAACGGTTCATTAGACGCACCGAGCGAAGGCTCTAAGCAAACATTCTACATTTTATCTTACACAGTATTCACACATCGACAGCCACGCTCTACGTTACAAATCAGCTACGATGTTCAGGTTAATTTTATTTAGTTTACTCCTAGTATCGTCTAAAGGCGAACGACATAAAAGGTACCTTGTATACCCCGACGGTGGACCCGCCAGAGCACAGGTACATCTTTTTTCATCTCATCAATAGATTTATATTTACATAACACTGATTTAACTTAAGTAATGCTTCCTTCCACTGGAGCTGGCTTAACGAAGCAGTGTTTTTACTCGTGAATTCAAATGCAATTAAGGCTCGTTTCGTCGCTTTTGAGCTAATTTTTATTTATCTTACGTTTTCGATGATTTTTAGTGTCCCAGTTAAATAGGTTATAGGTTTCGGGATTCGTTTGCTACATCTTAATGATGTGAACTTTTACGTTGTATTTTTTGCAAATTGTTCTATAAATATTTTACAATGTGCTAAAACGTTGGAAGTCTGTAATCATGAAGGGAATAAAATTCCTGATAAATACAAGAAAGTTCTGAATTTGAAGAAAAATTTCGATTTACAATACTCTGCTTAGAAACATTTGCAAATTAATGGGCTGGTAAAGACGTAAACGTAATTAAAATTAAGCTTACCAGCACATTTATATTACTTTGTAGACTTTAAATATTGTTATCAAAGAATCCTTCAGTTCGAAACAATGGGGCAATTTATATGAGAATAAACGTTTCAGAATACAGCAGTTGTGATACATTACTTTCGTTCCATTATTACGGGAGATCGTACCCTAATTTTATTAATTAAATATTCGTATACCATTTTTTCTTGTTTATTGTTAAAGTTTAAAAATGTAGCTCAAACAAAAGAATAACTTTTTGATTTCGTTTCGAAGTAATTGTTCACAAAGGTTGGAGAATTAATAAAAAAAATATCTAGATTGATATTAATAAAACTTTTACGGATGTTCCAAAGTACGGCGAATGTTTATTACTGTTAAACTCTTGTTACTTTTTAAAGTCTTGTTAAAGTCGACGTATAAATGCCTGGATAACTTAACTTACCTTACAATAAGGTTTAATATCTACTAAAACTAAACGACGCGCGGAAAGGGCCAATCGTATTAAATAATAAAACCAGGGAAGAGAAATGGAGTAATTTCATTTGATCGTTTCTCGATTCCAGGTTTAGTGGAATGGACTGATATAGATGTTATTTGATCACATTAATTAGTTGCTGCTATATTTTGTATCCTATCTCAATTCGATAAATTGTTCATTAACTTTGCTATTAGCCATTGCGTTATTAGAACAGATATACTCGTATGTATAAGATTAGGAGATATTGGTTATGTAATTACTTGGGAAAATTAAAATGGTTTAAGCATAGTTTTTAAATCTAACCTGTGATTTTTTAGTATTAACACTGTTCATTACGCTTAAGAAATCTCATATAATGAGATGTAACAACGCAATTAATTATTATGACAGAATTATAAATTATAATGTAAAATATTATTATTTTTCCAGTTTATTATCGGTTTGGGTGTTCCTGTAGATCTTAAAGAAGCATCAGTCACAGTTGGTACTGTTATAAAGTTTCAATATGACCTACCAACAAACAGTACGGAGTACACCAGTAGAATTTATGGTTTCGTTAACACAGTTTCAAGAGACATGCATAATGATGTAGCAGAAAATGAAGAAGAAGAAAACGAAAAGGAGATAGACACTGCAAGAGATGGAAGTGGAGTAGATGACATGACAGTTAACAATAATGATACTTTAGTCGATATCACATTTGATGATAAAAGGCGAAAACGGTCACTTTATTACGCAGAAGGTGAGGTAGTTAACGCTGTTGAAACTGTAAGTAATACTGATCTGCCTCTAGAAGAAGCTATACGACGTCAGGAACTGATTGATGAAAAATCATTGAAAGAAAAAGAAGAAAAAGAAGAAAGAGAACCACAGAGAATGAACAGATGGGATTTTTATAAAATAATGGAGCATATGATGGAAAGGTATCTATGATTTTTCAAAGCTTAACTTTGCAATTGTTCTTGTAGGCTTTGAATCTATTTACATCTTTGTATCTCCTGTGTTTACTCTAGCCAAATTTAGGCAGGAGGATATTATTAGATATAGCAAATTGTTTATAAGTATTGTTAGTTCTATATTGTCTCTTTCATTTTGAGTTACTCTTACTCATACAGCGATAATTAAGCAAGTAATAGAGTTTATAAGAAAATTTTCTTCATAAAATTTTTCTAGTAAACTATTATTATGCATGAGGCGAGCGAGTCCTTTGCGATAAGAATTAAAAGTTTTCAATACCTTGTTTGACGTTGGACAACTTGAGTAAACTTTACCCAGTCAGAGTTCGTTTCATTCGTCGCATTCTCGAATTAAGTTTGTTGATTTCAGCAAAGTCGGCTCAGAGTTATTGTTTATGTTTTGTGTACATTGTTTAAAAGTTATGGAACTGAATCAGTTGACAAACAGTCTTAAATGGATACTTGAGTTAGCTTAACTTTAAAACAAATCCTAGATATAATATTTTGAAATATAAGAGTAGCATTTTAATTTTCATCTTAATATTTTAATAAAAATGACGTTTTTCTTATTCGTATTTAAAAATAATTATAAATATAAAAAAATGTTTTGTTGTCCATCCTTACTTATCTGACTTATGCTTTTCTCATTGAGAACTAAGCCATATTATTTGTTAACAAACAAAAAAAATATCTTACGTTGCTATATAGTTCAGATTATCTTTAGTGCATTAGCAATATAAATAGCATAAAATCAATTGTTAAGAATTTTACATTGTAAGCCATAATTTGAATTCCGTAGGTACGGCTATTCAGGCAGGCCCTGCTTGTTGCGAACCATCTGCGAGGCAGCCGAGGTGCCTTTCACATACGAGAGCGGGCTGCTCGGAGAAATTGGCCATATATTATTCACGTAAGTGGCTGGCTACTTGTAGCCTATAAAAGCTTAATAAAGATGCCGGCTCGTAATAGATAGCTTACGGAGATTTTCTGCAGTAAAGTTTGGAATTCTAGAAAATATTATCGTAGGTATTATTAAAATAACCATTTCTATAATAAAATAGTTTATATTATAATAATAATAATATTATAATAATGTTTTATTGTGAAAGTATAAATAATTAAATAACATTTTCTTTTCTATTTATATATAATTGTTACATGACATTATAAATTTTGCGTTTTGTGTAGGTATATATTATTTTACTCATAGTCGATAGTAAATGTCGCAGTATATTTAAGATTCTTATGTGTCCTCACATGACTAAAGTCGAAAATCTGCAGTAGTCCATTATAATAAAAATAAATCAATAATATAAAATCTTTATTGGAAACGTTTTTTACTAATTTACAAATTATGTACGATAAGGGATACAGTAGTTACAAGCTGTGTGCCATACACGCCCACTTCCGGATTATATAATATAGATTTTTCCAAATCAAAGGTTTTAATAGTAATAATATTAAATTAAGGTTTTATAACTTAAAATAATGTTTACATGTGCGAATACTTAGAATTAGAAAGAAAATAACCTATTAAACTGACTATACTAATCCTTTAAATTTGTTTTTAGGCCTTCAACAACTAAAGATGAGTTATCCCATCACTCTGATAATGAGTATCATGCAGCTGAGAGGCTGGGCAGGTCTGCTGATACTAGCTGTGAGTCATTGTTCCCGGAATGTGAATCATCTGTACTGGAAACGTTCACAGGAATTGGCATGGATACATTGCATAAATTTGGACTGTATTAATAAAATATATGATTTTGAACTCTGCTTTTATTAGCTCCCCTTTTAATTAAAGAAATTAAAAGTTTATTTTATTTACAACTTATAGCTTTCATATTGTTTTTTTGTATCATATTTTAAACTATTTTACAATTACAAAGTGATATAATGATATTATTCAATTATTCAACATAATATCTTTCATCATCATCGGCCCTTTTTAACATCCCACTGCTGGCCACGGCCACTCAGTACGAGGGGGATCAGGCCACAGTCCACCGCGCTGGCCTAGTGCGTGTTGGCGGACTTCACATCTCTTTCGAAAACTTGTCAGGTTTTCTCAGACATGCAGGTTTCCTCGCGATGTTTTCCTTCACCGTAAGACAAGTGGTAATCATGATATAAATGATTCGCACACGAAAAAATTTAAGTGGTAGTGCCATGCTTGTTACCTTCGGGTAGCAACCGAATGGGCCGGCACGCCCCGTATAGTTCATTAGTACCACTCTCTCACAGAAGACCGGCGTGAAGTGGCAGCTATGCTGTCGCGTTTCGTCCGGTGAGTGAGAGTCCGGGAGGCCCACTCTCCTTCCCCCCTCCCTCTTCCCTTCATCCTCCGCCTTCGTTCCCCCTCCCTCCCAATTCCCTCCCTCCTCCATCCCTCCCTTTCCTGAAAGGCCGGCAACGCATCTGCAAGCCAGGCTTGCAGATGTCCATGGGCGGAGGTGATCACTACCCATCAGGTGAACCTCCTGCCCGTTTGCCCCCTTTTTACCATAAAAAAAAAAATATCAGAGGTGCGAGACCCGGATTTGAACCCGCATCACTCGGTTATCCAACTTCCAAGCGACCGCGTTACCGCTCGGCTACCACTGTCATCTTTATTCCGTATATTTTTCCTATTTGCAGTATTAAATTACCAACACATACTTATAGTATGGTAAAAAATAAAAAATAAATATGTAATAATATTTATTTCATATTATAAAGCATATATAAAAAGGCAGTTTTAATTATTACGCCTAATTATTATTGACATACATAGTATTAAGATTGAAAAACGAAAATGCAACACACTTAATTTTAAACAACTGTCATTTCAAAAGTAAAGCATTATTATTTTTTAATTAACTAATAATTTTGGGATTCATACTACATATTTTAATTTTTGTACTACTGTTTACATTTTATGATTTTTTCTCACAGATACAAAAATATTTTAACTACTTATAAACTTATTATTAATATGCAAAATAAATTTTACGTGAAGTAAATATTTTATTTTAGTACATGATACGATTTACGTTAACATAAATTACGTACATAACTTTTACATAAAATATTCAATATTTTGTTGATTAACACCATCTACCACGAAATTATTTTCTACAGTCAAGTTTCTGGTTGTGTTTCTTTTAAAATACCTAATAGCTTAATATTATAAAATATACAAATTAAATATTCTTAAAAATGGCCTTAACGATAAGACTTCTCACATTAGTTGTTAATTTTCTATAGATACATTTGACAATTAATGAAAATAAGCTAATATTTAAAGACAAGTGGGAGGGGTGATGGTTGAAGTAATATTAGCGTTATTAGTTAAGCATGATCGTGGAGGAAGGCATAAAATGCTAGGGAGTGATGTTACTAATGAGATTAATCATATATAGACTTGTTAGTTTGGATGTTTGGAAATCTGAAAATGCTTTATATAGCTTACATATCTGTTTACTTATAAATTCGCAATCCCATAGTGAAGATTGTACAAGTTTTCATTATTTTACCAAGGAAGATGGAAATGTTATGTTAGCTAACTACTGGTGGATGTTCGTTTGAAAAACAAAAACATGTAATAAGAGTTCGGAGAAGTATCAGAGAGGGAAAGGTTTAACGAGAAAAAAGGTGAAGAATTAAAATTGAGTATAAAACCACAAATATTTATGTAGGAAAATATAAACATATGTACTCGTATGTAATACTTTTTTTAGGTTTACGCGAATATTCGACATTATAAATGACACTATCTTCTCGGATTTTGTAGCGGATTTATAGATATTTATATAAAATGAGATATTTTTGGTTCCTGACGTTTCGAATGTTTTACAGTAATCATGGTCACGGGAGAGACCGCAAAAGATAGTTTCATTCATATATATGTAGTTCATTGTAAAAGTATTGACGACACGTTTGTCTGAGTTGGTAGTGACCCTACCTTCTGCGCCAGCGGTCGCGGATTCGAGTCCCGCTGGGGGCATTCATTTGTTGAGCACGAATGTTTGTTCTCCAGTCATGGGTGTTAATATTTATATTATGTATGTATTTAAAAATTTATATGTGTAGTATATCAACTATCTGGTATCCGTAACACAAGCCTTGTAGCTTACCACGGAACCAGATGGCGCTGTTGTAAAAATGTCCCAACTTATTTATTTATTTAGCAAAAATATACATATGGTGGGATGTGTAATGATCTTTAGATTATATAATTAAAGCAAGCTACAATTTTACTGTCGCCTTGTGTTATTATGATAATAATTCCGTAATAGTAGTAGTTAGTAGTAATAGTAGAAGTAAAATAGTACTTTATTGCAATTAATGTAATTCTGAAAACATATCGATTAGTGAAAGAGAGCAGTCATTATATAAGGAGTCGCAGTCTGTCTGGCGCTGCCCAGCTTCGTAAGCTTCTATGTAGCTGTTTGATGCTTTCTTTTCTTCATTTTTTATATCGTTCAAAGGACTGGAACAATAAAAGTAGTACATTTTATTAACCAACTTCCGTAAAGAGGAGGTTATCAATTTGATCGGTATTGGTTTTTATGTATGTACACCGATTACTCTGTGATATATGATCCGATTTACGTGATTTTTCTTTTGTTTGATGGGCAATAGTTGCCATTTGGTCCCATACAAATTTAACATAGTTTTTATTTTATAAACATTTTTTTTATTTTTAACTCAATTAACAAAAACACTAAAACAACAGTGAAATACGATAGTACTTATCAATTTGACTGAAATTTAACTCTATTTAAAAAACAAAATGTTTATTTCAGAAATTAGGTAGACAATTTTGTTTGAAACACCTTATTTGTAAACATTAATTATAAATCACTTATTTTACATCGACTCCAATACTTTTTGTTGACAATATCGCTTACGGGACAATTGAGGGTTTCTTTCTATTTCTTCTTTCTATATCTAATTCTATTCGAATATTTTTGTTATTTAACGACTCAATGCTTTTAGTGAAAGTATAATTTAATTAAGAGTGTTTTGATTGATTGATTGCCTGAGGGTGCGTCTGTATTTACACTTCTACTTACTTTACAACAGCTATTTAATTTACTTTAAATAAAAGTTTTCTAATTAGACTCTTAGACTAAATGCAGGAGATCGATGGATTTTATGATATATACTAGAAAATATATAAAATCATGTTATTAATTAACGGTTGTTAAACAGTTATTAAAGAGATATTATGCGTAATATAAAAAAATTCCTACCTTTTCAATAATTAGACTTTTTTAACAAAAAACGATATTTTGTATAACTGATGATTATGATTCCTACAACTTTCTTTTAAACGAACGGAATAAATTGATAATCAGTTTTTCAATTTTAAAAGAATTAAAATGATTTAAGTATTATAAATTTTTTATCTATGCAAATCATTCAATAAATTAATTATAATTATAAAATAGAACTGACAAAAACACAAAAAATTAACCCTATTAAAAAATACGACTCAAATATAAATCATAACTCAAATTGACATTTTTGGTGCCGGTTAAATATACTCACTTGAGTACAAAAGTAGCTATTTCGTGCAGGAGATCCTCATTATTTACAGAGTGGAGCGGTTGGGCCCCGAGCTGACATAATGTTCTCAGCACACACGACGTGCCGTTCTGACCAAATCTGTAATATTCGTATCGGGTTATGTTTCTTATAAAACTTTTGATATTTACTATTTAATTGTAACAGAGTGTTATAGTTATTTTTGTTAAATCATAATCTTTATTACTATTTTTAGAACGATTTAATGAATTTTGAAAAGCTTTCTAAAAGATTCTTGCGATAAAAATATTGTTTATGTTGAGCCGTATTAACCAGCTATGGTTATATTAAATTTAATCAATTTCTGTCCAATACGTTTTTCGTGATAGGCTTAAAGACAGGTAGACAGACAGACAAAAATTTAAAAAATATAGATATGGCTGTATCGATAATTTATTTATTTATTTAATATAATAATGTATATTTCATAAAGATTAAAAAAATCAATATAAAGATTCGACTAAGTTTGAATTTTATTTTATGTGTAAATTTTAGCACAGATTTTAGTGCCTAAGCTTTCTTTTCTAAAATATTGTACTATACTTTAGTTATGTTAAAATAATCCTAAATATTTTGTGGTATGTTTGCTGTAAGGCATTCACAACATCGCAAATAAAATATCAAAATAGAACCGATAAAAATTTTTATTTAAGAAGTCGGAAATTCGCGTAAATGTAACAAAGTTCTCGTATTAAATTTCTTATTATATATCTAAGGATGAGCGGAAAGCTTTTGATCTAATCAGCTTATTGAAAGAAAGCTCAGCTACGTTTTGAAGTCAGATTATGTGTACAATGAAAAAGTCCCATAATATAATATATTTATTTATATCTTCCCAAGTGATGACATGTTCTGTTTAAATTGACAAAAAATTTGCAAATTAAGTTTTATTTGTCACTCCGTAAATCTTTACTTAGGTACATAACTTTACTTAAAAAGTTATTCAATACATAATTCAGTTATAAAATCTTTTTATAAGTGGGGTTTTATAAAAAAAAGTGGATAAATTTTGTATCGAAAGTCATTTTAAAGTTAGAAGCTTGAAACTTATTTTTTGGCTTTTGATTAGATATAAATAAATAAGACATTCAAAGTTTGTAAAAATGTTATCCTAAAGGGGGTATTTAAGGAACTTAAATTTAGTAATAACAGGTGCTTTAAAAATCCAATCATTCTCAAAAAAGATCGGTTTATTAATAAAATTTCAGCATAACCTTGAGAAAAATACGGAATAGCTGGATAAAGAAAGTAAGTACAAAAGATATAAGTCTAATAAGGAAAATGGGGTGTAATACTATATTGTTACAGTGACATAATTAATGGAGCGTAGAATATTGTACAAGATCGAGGTGTTAGGATAAGAAGACCCCTACTATATTTATTGTTTAACGTTGTATCTACTGATTAATGCTTTTATATAAGCTTATAATGATCTGACTTCGTTAAATAGAATTAATAAGCCTTAGTTTTATTTATTTATTACTAAAGACTTTCCCTAGATTTACTCGGGTCTAGTACTAGGTTTTGATTTAAGCTTTTTGTAAGTCCAAGTTACATTCTATATGTGTATTATATTTCATCCAAATCAGGCTAGCCTTTTCAAGCTAAGGAAAAAACAAACATATATTCGCAATTATTATCTAATTATTATTATCAGGAACTGTATGATAAATATTACTATGAACATTGTACATATACCTATTTAAGTTTTTTAGTTAGATACCCGTATATACAATACTAGTTACTCACCCTCTCTTCGACCGGGTTCGCCCATAAATACGTTATAACATTATGACTGATGACTCGGAAAACTAGCTATCATCTTTCCAGGCAAACTTACAAACAAAAGTTCTAAAATACTATACATTTGGGCGAATTCGAAATAAGGTCAGAAGAACATAATATATAGAAGTGGGGGGAGGCCTACGCCTATGAGGCGACTACTACCGAACTTAATTAAAATACAAATTAGAGTAAATCAGTAATTAAAGGGATTACATGATAAAAAAATGATTTAGTTCAAAATGCTTAAACTTACTATTCTATTCGTTATAAGTAAAGAGTACTAATAATTACATATAACATTCGACAAAGTTATTTTTATTACTTATATAGATTAGATATTATGTAAGTTCTTTATATATCTTCTTTAGTAAACTGTCGAGAGTGTAGCAGAGAACAAGAGCTAATCAATAATAATAATATTTCACTTATTGACACTGTATCGGAGTTTTATCAGAAAGGATGAACAACAATAAATTACGCTAAATGACATTCGGAAATGGAAATTGACAAAGGCAATTTATGTGAAAATTGGTTCCTGTAGTATCCGATTGTCAGAATATAATAAATCGTTGTTATCTTTCCGCACTTTGGACTTACACTTGCTAGATATTTATATATTATTAGTTCTAATGAAACTTGATAAACTATAAGGCCATAGAATAGTTTAAGCATTGATAGGCGTAAATTAAATTAAAATAAAATGGTTTTTATAATTTTCTAACAATATAAAAAGTAGTCTAAAATACAAGTGTATTTTAGACTACTTTTTATATTGTTAGTAAATTATAAACTTATTATTAAAAGGAACTGTATGATAGGATATGTATGTTATAACATTAGCTATCTGCGAGTGAAAGTCCCATCAAAATTGGTACAGCCGTTTCAGAGATAAGCCGGAACAAACAGACAGACAAAAATTTTAAAAATTGCCTTTTTATGTAAGTATCGTATGTACTTTCATATGCATTTCGTGAAAAGCTGTTAAATTGAAATTAAAAACAAAATCTTCAATTTTATTTATATGGTATAGTACATGATTAGAGATTTAACTAACTTGTTTAAAGCGTTTTTCCAAATATTAGTACAATATGGTACAGATATAAGTTTTCCACTAGTTGTGTTGCGGTTATAGGTGTAACATCTTATGCATTATCATTAAATACTATTGAAATCAGTTAAAATAACTAATTTTTACTCATATTACTAGAATTAAAACTGCATTTACAATATAGAGTAATAATTATTTTCATGAATACCAAATTTTATACGAGCGATAAAAGAATATCTGTTTAAAATGATCAAAGTCGTACGGATATTTTTTGTTCGGTGCAATCAATATCCAGTCTGGCAAGTGGCCAGCCCTCGTTAGTGTAGGGTTTATTACCTTACACAAAGTCGGTTATAAATCCATATACTTTAAATATAAAAAATCTGAAATACTTAATGCGAAATTCGACGACTGTTAATCGTATTTAATACTGTTGTTGTATGCGGGTTAATCTATGCCTAATGAAATTCTAACTGTGCGTAATATGTAGGTAGGTACATTATATTTTTGGAAAATCTAAAAATTTTAATTAAATAATTATTATTATCTATACAAATATTATAAAGCTGAAGATTGTGTTTGTTCGTTCGTTTATTTGTTTGTTAGGTTGAACGCGCTAATCTCATGAACAACTGGTCCGAATTGAAGATTGAAATTTGTGTTGGATAGTCCGTTTATCGAGAAAGGCTATATGCTATATTACATGACGCTTCGACCATTAGGAGCGGAGCATCAATGAAAAATGTTGAAAAAACGGGAGAAAAATATTTCTTTTGGTTTTCAACCTTTAGAACGCGAGAGGAGCCGCGGGAAAGGCTAGTATTGGATACAGTGGTCGAATCTATAGTTTTTAAGAATTATTGTGTGTCTGTATGTCGGTAAACACATACAACTACTTGAGAGAACTTGATTGGATGATGATAGTTGGTATCCAAATCAACATAGGTAGGATAATTTTTATTGTAGGAAAATATCGATTCTCTTAGATATTTTTAATAATACCTAACACGTATCTAAGAATGAACCCAAGCAGAGCGAGGTAAAGTCGCTAGTTTTCCCATATTTTTCCACAATATTCTTAGACTAAGGAGTTACATACTGAAAATATGTATATCTTATCTATTCTAATAAAGTATGCGAAATTATTATCCGAAATATTTTGTATAACAGGAATAAAAAAGTTCCCTCGGAATGGTATAAAAAGTTTGTTTGAAATGTTCCTTTGTGTTTAGTATTTCGAGAGGTTTTGCCATACATCATTATGTAAGAGGGTCTTCTGGCTGACTTATTATAAATAGAGGTACTCATATTTGTAGTGTTTTTTCTGTGTATTTTCCATAATAGCTTTGGCAATGGAAAGGTAGTAGTAGCCCAGTGAAAAAGATTGAGCTTGCAAAATCGAGTGAAGCGGGTTCAAATCCGGATCTCACGCTTTTGATATTTTCATGTGCGAATCATTTATATTATTATTACCACTTGTCTTACGGTGAAGTAAAACATCGTGAGGAAATCTGCATGACTGAGAGAACCTTGCAACTTTTTGGGAGACATGTCCAGAGACAGGCCTCTATGGCCCTTTCATATTGACGCCCAGCAGTGGAACGTTAAAAAGGGCTAAAAACTTTGGCAATTTAGAACGATATTTCATGATTTAACAAATTTCAATTCCAAAAAAGCATTTTGGAAATGATTTTGAAATCACTTTTTTTTCTAATACATATACAAGTTATTGTAATTAAATTAAAAGAGTAACACTCACACATTCAACATATCCCCCACATAATTATATACGTCGTACAATTTTGTATCATCTTCATTGTAAGTTATCTCACGTTTCTTCCTCGCTGTGCCGACGTAGCCAGAATTAGCACCAAATATATCTACTGGTATCTGACTTCTGTTCCACGGTAATTGAAAGTTCGCTTGAAAAGCCCAGTTAACGTTGATAGTTTTGATTGGAGTAGGAGTTCCAACGCCAATGTTTAACTGAAAATAAATAGTTTTAAGTAATTAGCGTCATACAGAAAAAATATAAATCAATATTTCGTCATTTGTCACGCCGGCGCGTAAATACAAGTCACGCTATACTCTTTTATTTTTTTACTTATAGATTTAAAATCAATTCTTAAATTTAACATATACTAAAACCTTCACCGGAAAACGCTGCATTTTATGTAATAAGGTCTATGTCTATCCGTTTTGTAGTTTTTGCTGTTAGAGCAAACAAAAAAAACGTCTCCCCGTTTATTAATATACAGAATAATATTATAATACAACTAACGCATATAAAGTATAAATTTATATATTTTTTGATGATAAGTTAAAAATATATATATTAAAACTAGGTCTAAAATTAAAAACATAAAAAAGTGGATGGGCCACCCTTACTACTTATGAGAATAAAAAAATGCCTATGACCTACTTTCAAACCTACTAAATATACACATAAAATTACATTAAAATCGGTTAAGTTTCGGAGGAGTTCGATAACAAACACTGTGACAGAAGGGAGATATTTATATATTAAAGAAGAATTTAAGAAGAAGAAGACAGACGAAAAAGAAGACATTACATTCACATTTCAATCTGCAGGGACAGAAAACTATATAAAAGTATGACATATCACATCTCAAGTGCACTTAACTGGTGTAAATGTACGCCTTAATTAGAACATACGCTTACAAAATGCAGTCTTTTATTTAGAGTTATTCGTACTGCGGTATGAATTTCATTATTTTTAATTAAATCTAGCGATTTTTGCTTTATTATTAGAATTATCTTTTGTTTATTTTGGGCAAGTTAAGTGGCGGTAAAATTTTATTTTCATTTGATAAATGAAAATATCTATACATGTATATAAATAAAATTGAAGCGTATATATGTGCGTATGATAATAAAAGGGCTATGATTATTGAAATACGTAGAGCTATCTCTATGATCCCAATTCCTGAACAAACGCTTCTATAAAATTAGTTTTGTCTATCTATCCTGTTTGTTCATTGTAGTCTATGGTACAGTGTAACAAATTCTAATATGAATTTTACTAAAATTAAATGAATGTAGAACAACATATGAGGTAAAGGTTAAGAAGAGAGAGGTTTAAAGTTCCGAAGCAAAAATAGAAAACCTTTAAAAATTACGCAATATTTAACTTAACGGTTTCAGGAAAAAGTCCACGTTGACTTAAATCATAGAATATTATAAAAGCAGATGACCAATCTAGCTACAATTTTCAATTAATATGCAAATTAATTATATTTCGGTGTTAGTGGCACCCTAACCGGTACCTCTTAGAGGCACGTTCGTTGTAGAAGCCCTGCACGTGACAATGTTTGCCCTAACACAATTATGCTCATATTGATCGAACTCTAAACAAAGCTTATAGTTATATAAGAGATATTTTGTACTACGACACTTTTAGCTTTTTGCAAAATTCTATACTACTGATACTAGCGATAGATCCCTAGATTTAGCGCGAGGGAAGTCGCGGATTTCGCTAGTTGTACATATAAAACTTTCTCTTGAATCACTCTATCTTTTAAAAAAACCGTATCGAAATCCGTTGCGTTGTTTTAAAGATCTAAGCATACATAGGGACAGACAGCGGGATAAGCGACTTTGTTTTATACTATGTAGTGATTGGGCGATTTAAGCTTAAATTTTATACTTTATAATATGTAAATAACTACAACAAAACATAAAATTATGACAATTTGTAAAAATTGAATACTATATAGAAAAATATGTAAAATAACTTACTTGTAATAAAGTAGAGTTAGGAAAAAGCAATTGCCTTCGACTTCTATGGAGAATATCTTCTTTTAATCCACTTTTTACAGGAACAAAAACGCTTATATTAAGTAAAACCGTTATTATAGCGATCTTAGAGTACATGTTCGTGTGTGTACTTCCAGCTGTAAAATGCTCGCTAGTAATATAGTCGAATCGCTTATAACGTAACGGTATACAAATCAGTTGCTATAATAAAATATTTTTTATAAAAAAATTAAATATATATAGATAAATTTTAAAGTGTCTGTTTGAAACATCAACATTATAGCCCTTTACAAAATGCATGTGTAAATTATATATGGTACTTTTTTTGCCTGTCTGTCTGTATGTCTGTTTGCTAATTCAACGGATTTTGATGAGATTTTCACTGCCATATAGCTTTTATAACGGCTAATAACTTTTTTTATAATTACTGTTCTACTCAGAAAAATAACACGTTTCAAAGAGCTTAGTGAGTCTTTAGTTTAATACATACAAATTAATATAAATATTGTCAACATTCAATATAACATTAAAAAAAGATGAAGAATTACAAGTGTAAATAGAAAAAAAATGCTTTTAATGTCATATCTATATTAAAGTTTTTTATTTTTATTATTATTAAATAATTAATAAATAATTACCGATGTTATATACCAACAATACTATAACTACTACTTTAGACTAATTCTTGGTATCTCATAGCACTTATCGTATAAGTCAATATGTAATAGACCTCTAGTTCAGAGTTTTCGTGACGCCCGCTGTTAGGTAAACAAATTAGTGCAGTGCAGAGTCATGTGACTCCCGAGGTTTGTATATAAAGCAGCGTTTATAATGTAGCTTTATACATAGTTTATTTTTTATTTTTCATCTATTTAAATAAAATGACAGTGGTAGCCTAGTGATAACCGAGTGATGCGGGTTCAAATCCGGGTCTTGCATCTCTGATATTTTCTTTCTTCTTCTTTCTTTCTTTACCCTACTTTCTGCGCCAGCGGTCGCGGGTTCGAGTCCCGCTGGGGGCATTCATTTGTTGAGCACGAATGTTTGTTCTGCAGTCATGGGTGTTAATATTTATATTATGTATGTATTTAAAATTTATATGTGTAGTATATCAACTATTGTAGTTTACCACGGAACTAGATGGCGCTGTTGTAAAAAATGTCCCAACATGTTCTGTCATGATTACGAGTACCACTGGTCTTACGGTGAAGGAAAACATCGTGAGAAAACCTACATGTCTGAGAGAACCTAGCACCTAGTATTCGAAAGACACGTAAAGTTCACCAACCCGCACTAAGCCAGTGTGGTAGACTATGACCTGATCCCCCCTTGTATTGAAAGGAGGCCGGAGCCCAACAATCAGCCATTTTATTTCGTCGGCCATAATTACCTTCGTCTATCTAGTAAAGTTATTCCTAAATTATAATAAAATGCTACAGTACAATTGATATTTACGAAATATACACAAACATTAGAATTTAGGCTGCCTGCGGCTTTTATAAAAAGCGAAAGCAACGTATAGCTGGTTTAGATTTTTTTATTAATTTTTATTACTTTATTATAACAAATATAAATTTTAGGCTAATTTATTCATATGTTAACACCACTTTATTGTTATATTTTATAGGCACTTGTGATATTATAAACAAAAGTTGACGCTACATTTAATTTGAAATTTATTACTATTAGTACATTTATTACTATGTGGGTATCAGAACACCATTTTTATATTACACTAGCCTTTCCCGCGGCTCCGCTTGCGTTCTAAAGGCTGAAAATCAAAAGAAATATTTTTGCAGTTTTTGCAACATTTTACATTAATGCATGATGTAGTATAGTATAGCCTTCCTCGATAAACGGACTATCCAACACAAAAAGAATTTTTCAATTCGGACCAGTAGTTGCTGAGGTTAGTGCGTTCAACCAAACAAACAAACGAACTCTTCAGCTTTATAATATTAGTATAGATTTTGTGCTTTATAATAAGCTATTGTAAGAACTAATTATGATTACCATTTTAAATAGACCCTTTCAAATAAATCTAATATAATTATGCTAAAACCAAATCGTTATATAAGTTTTGAAACCAGATCAGAATTTGTACTGGATTCTATTGAAATTCAACTGATGAAAAGTTGCCGCCGATGCCGGGTATGAATTCGAATTGGGATTATCGGCATCATGAATCGTCATTATTGAAAATGTACATTAAATTTCGCTTGTGGTTGTCGAATTGAATTTGTTTTGTTACGTGAGCTTTATTTCTCAAAATGATTATTATATTCCGTTATATAAAAGGTAGAAACGATTATTGGTATTGACTTTTAAATATAAAGTAGAAACTCAAAAACGACTTCACCGATTTTCATTATTCACCAATGGATAGATTGGTTCTCGAGGAAGGTTTTAGTATATAATTGACAAGTTTTTGTATACATTTACTAGCAAAACCCGTGGATATATTCAATATATAAATATTTATATATTGATCATAAATATTTTTGTAGTAAAAATAATCGTTTTAAAAGTAACTCAGTGTCATCTTGCTAATATAGACCGACGTAGCTAATGTAGAGTAAAATTGTAATAAGCACATCGGAATCTAATAAATAAACAATTTTTAAACTTCCTAAAAATTTCATTTAAAACTACCAAAAGAAATATGTGGAAAAGTCAATAATTTATGTTGCCAATGTGACTACATCTTAAGAATAGTTTGTGTAGTTTAGTGTGGGCCGAAATTTTGTCACTAAACTTGACGATTACACGCGTAAAAGGTTGACGTGAAACATTATGTGATGAGTTCTTTGTTTAATTAAAAAGACCGCAACATGCTTAAGGCAAGGTAGGACTGGAAAAAATATTTTTTTTAAATAAATATGTGCTGGTAAAATTGGTTAAGATAACTTACTTCAAAGTTTTGTTTTAATTTGAAAATCATCAAAATCTGTCCCGTAGTTGTCTCGTGATGTGGACACAGACAATTAGACATACAAAAATTCTATAAACCATAGATTCGGCTTCTGTAGCGATTTATGACTATTTTAATAAGATTTAAAAACATGATGTACAAATTCGATATTATAAGACTATTTGAAAAAAAATACAGACTTAAGGTGTCAATTATGCTAACTAAGTTAAGTGGACACTAAGTAGTAAGAATAATTAAATTACATTCATTAAGTCAATGTATGACAATATTGTATGCGATAGAAATTAAAATAACCAGAGCAAAATATGTATAATATATATTTTTAAACTTTCTATAAAATATCTAAGGTAATAGGTATATAGACATAATCAAAAAAGAATGGACCATTGGCTAATTTTATTAGATCAGGTTAGGGATATGCTATAAACTTGTTAATGATTCGATATTACAGATGTAATACAGACCTTATTTAAATTTAATAAGTACTTTTGGTGATTTTAGTACCTAAGCTATATGTCATACAGAGAAAAGGCTCGATAAGAAATCGAATTCACGATTTCCGTGAAGTAGGCAGCTGTCAGAACCATTTTTCGCAGCTATTTTTAACTGAAATGGTTGTAGAATTATAAGTTTTTCCTTGTTTAAGCCCCCAATAAAAACAAATTATAGTCTTGAAAGTAAAGTTTGGATTCAATTTGTACAGTAATATTCGTATTTTCACTGAAATTCTAGTTTTTTTTTACATAAAATTAGCCAATTAGCTATAAGTTGTTATTTCAGCTATTTGCCAGAGAAAATCCCGTCAAAATCTGTCCAGTCGTAGCCGTTTATAGATGTATAGATTAAACTCTGTGTCCTTGTGTATGTTGTAAATAATTACCTATGTACTAATAGATAGATCAGTACATAAATAATAATAATAATAAATAAATGTTAATGAAAGCTATCAAAATAAAGCATTTTTGTTTTTCAGATATGTTTGCCTGTTCATTATTATTTTGTGCTTAAATATAAAAGTGGCTCAATTAGAAGATACGTTTAATGATAATGCCAGAGAAAGGAGGCAAGTCAATGGTCTGCCATTGGTTTATCCATATGGAGCAACTTACAAGGTAAATAAAATCATACCCACAAAATAAAAAGCGAAAATCTGCGTTTGGAATATTACTTGCTCGTACATAGTCCACCTATGTCATGATCTCACTGTAATCAAGTAACGTCTGGTAGATCAGCCCAGCTATGAGACATACATATTACAATATAAATTAACCTCTTTGTCGTCTTACTGCCAGTTTCTATAACCTATCTACCGATAGACCGGTAGATACTTTCATACGATTTTGACAGGTTGTAACTTTTAATGTGTCAAAATAGTATGAAAGTAACTACCGGTCTATCGGTAGATAGGTTATAGAAACTGGCAGTTAGTCTTACTTTATTCGTTTAGTTAAGTTCATACGAGTATTACTTTTTATCAATAAAAATATGGTAACAGTTAGATTTTTTAAATAGATTAGTAAAAATAATTATTGTATAATTTCAATAACTAGCTTGTTGTTATGCAAATCTAAAAAGACTGCGCGTAATGTACGTACCAACAGGTGGTAATATGGGACTCACTGGCAAACCAAGTACTACCCATTAAACCCAACATTGACGCCTCGATACCTGGTCTGAAAAAGTTGACCACAGCAATGGATGGGTTGTAATAAAGATCCGTTATCAGAGAAGTACCGAAGTACCAGGAGCAACCCGCATGATACAATTCCCTCTAAGGCGCTATCTCTTAGTCTTTAGTTACGATAAAAAACGCACCTTGCACCGGCTTTAATATCAAGACAAATTATTCACATTTACATTGTGCAAATTAGACATATTTAAGCCTAATTTAGTAACCATATAATAATAAAATAAATAATATAAAACATTTATAATAATAACGAATTAGTTAGGCAAATAGAATTCAATAGAAGCATATCACTAATATTGTATTTTATAAATGAAATTATCTTTTCGGATTTTGTCATGGACTCTCCCGTCACCAAGATCGGCATTCGAAACGACATTGACACACGACGAAATTGACAAATCCGATAGTTTCATATTGTTAAATCATAGTAAAAAGAATGACAAAGTAGGGCAACTTCATACAAACGCACCGCGCGCGGCTTGTATGTGTGCGTCATAGTATCTTTACGTTGCCGCACGCACACTCAAACAATATCTCGAACCGTTTATCAGTGCGCCAGTCAAGGCTGACGCCGCACAAGTTTCGCGCGTCACGGTTTTTCACTATATGAAAAATGTGTGATATTCGTAGAAGAACTTATTGCTGTGTGTTTGGGTGTCTAAATTCTTCATCGATTCCAGAGTTGTCTTTGTTTAGATTACCTACTGAACAGAAAAGGTAAATAAATCACTTATTCTATAGTTTTAACGTTCTAACCATTAAATACGAAACTTTGTGGGCGTGAGCTGTCAAAAAACCATTAAAAAATGGACAAACTATAGCATATAATTTATACTTGATGATGAAATACTTATGTTGGTACTTTTATTTTTGTTGTATTAGTTTATTATTTTAATAGGATGTGATATGATTTTATTAATATATTATACTTTTAATTGTTACTAATAGCATATTTATGTTTTTGTGAACGCAAGAAATTAAAGCATTTATTTTATTTATTTACACAAATACATTTCGAGATAAATCTAACAAACAAACATTTTTAATACTATTTTCTACTGATATATCAGTTAAGCAAGTAACTACAGGCTTAATAAAAATAATCATAAGCATGTAGAAACAAAATATTTTACATTCTTAAATGTAATTAAATAATAAATATTTTTTAATAACACACTTCCCGGCCCAATGCCAATTTCTGAGCACTGAATTAAAATTTAGCTACAGTGACAACCCTGTGACAGGCAACTATGGTAACTATGACAGGTAATTAAATCGTGGATTGGGCCGAAGTTGCCTTACTTTGTCATTCTTTTTACTATGGTTAAATATTCGCGTAAACTTAAGAAAGTATTAACTTTGTGCTTATTTCTATTTCAGCTACTAATTGGTTTTTCATCGCCAATTCCAAACGATGACCACATCAGTCTCCTCTTCGCTGCTAACTTTCAATATCAATACATTCAATTCACAAATATATCGCAGCTTTCAAAATATTATTTCATCAATACTGTATCTAGAGAACAAAGGGAGGCTGATCTGATAGCACGAAGGGATGAAAGGCTCATATTTTATAGAGCTGTGGCTAATATGTTACAAATGTAAGTGTTTATTAAAATTATAATATTATGGATAATATTACAGATTTCAGTCTAGATTAAACCCCACAATAATCTTCAAAATATTTATTTATATAGAATTGTCAATAAAATATTATTAAATTGGCATTTCCCGCGGCTTTGCATGCGTTCTAAGCACCGAAAACCAAGTTCTTTCTGAGTCGCGCGGTATGGTACCTCGCAGAACTAACGCCCATCCTTCCAGTTATTGCAAAATTTTTCGTTGATGCACCGTAGCGTGTTTAAATATAGTATTCCTCGATAAATGGACTATCCAACACAAATTTTTTTTCAATTCGGACTAGTAGTTTCTGAGATTACCGCGTACAACCAAACAAACATATTCTTCAGCTTTATAATAGTAGTATAGAATATATTCAATTAGTATATTAAATAATTGTCTTTCTAGTTACAGACAGACACGTGCACAGTATTAGATATAAATAAATAAAATTGAAAATAAAATTTAGGTGCTTATAATTATATTATTAATAAGTATCAATAATTAATTATTAATAAGTATCAATAATTAATTATTAATAAGTATTAATAATTAATTATTATAATATAATATTGTTCTTTGTCGGAAAATAGACAGTCTATTTTTTTCTTTGTTTCAACATACCAGTAATGTTATGTAAAGATACCTTATTCTTGCCAAAAGCTTCATCTACATGGAGTATATTTTGTAGTACTTATTCTGAACTTTAAGCATCTAAATAGAAACAGCTTATACTTTCATGTCACGTAAACTTTAAAGTTAACTTATTTAAGTTGAATTTTGAAGAACCTTTTTAGAGTGCTTGTTTTTATTGCAAAAAAGACGTAAAATTCAAAGTTTTAAATCTCTGGTATTGAATTTGCAAGATGTTAATACTGTGGATTTTTAATATTTATAATATGTATGCATTTATACTTATATATGTAATACAAATATATTATATTCGTAACACAAGCCTCGTAGCTTACTACAGAACTAGATGGCACTGTGTTTGATAATATCCCAATATCAGGTTTAAGATCATTTACTTCTCAAGAAGAATAATAAACATATATCTATATTTATATTTAAAAATATATACAAACGATATTATATGACTCTAAGGTATATCCTACTACTTGTAACGACCTCAACTATCCAAGTAAGAACAAACAATTAAAAATGTCTTTTTTTAATAATAACACATTTTAAACTGAAAGCTCCTACATAACGAAATTGTATCTAAGAATTATTATTAAAATGTATTAATCGTATTTTACTATATAAATAGTTACATGTGAGTAATAAATCACAATAGGTAATGTATGAACCTTCCGCTCCACTAGCCGCGGTCTTTTAATGTGTCTCTCGGGAATTTAGAGTGGATTCAGCTGAAAATCGAAAATTAAGCTCTGAAATAGCTTTGCGTAGCAGTTGTACGTATATAAAAAGAGAAAGAAAAAATAAATAAATAATTTTATTTTTTATTTTTAATGTAAATAGTAAAATCTTAACGCTTTGATTCATATTTAACGGATTTATTGAACAATTTTTAACGATAGAAAAGTATAAACATATATGTACTTACTTAAGTTAATAAAAAGGCTTTATGATAAATTTAGTTACAATATAATAAATTGACTCTGAAATCTTTATTAACATTAGGATTAGTCTAAATAAAACTGTTTTTTAATATTAATTATTAAGTGATTAGAGTTGTTGATATTCTATACAGATATCATCAGATGCATGAAAAAGTCTTGAGATGAATAGAGATATATTTTACTACTTGTCTATAAAACAACTTTGAATTAAATGTAACACACGTGTTATAGAAGTCTATAGTAGCATATAGGCTATTGTTAGCATTAAAATATATTTAAAAGGCGTATTTCATTTTAAAAATACAAAAAGTACGAAATATGAGACCAGTATTATTACAACAAAATAATAATCATAGTAGTGTTATAATAATAATCATAGTAGTTTTAAAATTAAAAACTTAGTATACGAATTCCCACAAAGCGTAGTCACTACATAGTATAAAACAAAGTCGCTTTCTCTGTCCCTATATCCCTTTGTACGCTTAAATCTTTAAAACTACGCAATGTATTTTGATGCGGTTTATTTTAAAAGATAGAGTGATTCAAGAGGAAGGTTTATATGCATAACTAGCGGATCCCGCGGCTGTGCCTGTGCTAAATCTAGGAAAAGCCCAAGCGAAGCGAGGGCGAGTCGCTAGTTGAATATAATTGTTTATGTTACAGGAGAGGCATGGACGGAGAGGATTGCGTCTTGCGGGCTATCTGCGAGGCCTCACAATACCCCGTACAAGAAGAGGCTCTCGTTGGCGAAGTATTACATATACTGTTGACGTGAGTTCATTTTCATTACTTTTATTCTTATTTTAACTACAAAAAGTTTATTTTGAAAGCCGTTTTTAGATTAAACTTACTAGATTTTGTTAGGCTTAGTCTTCCTTACAATCATCGTTAGATAATTGATAATATGTTTAAAATGGTATTTAAACTCACTTTGCTTAATTTTTTATTGTGCTACCAATATTTTTATTAACTATAGTTAATAGTTTTTACACGCTATTCAATAATTGTAATCAGATTTATCAAATAAAATAAATAAATATGTCGAGATTATTACAACAGCGCCATCTAGTTCCGTGGTAAGCTACGAGGCATGTGTTACGGATACTAGATAGTTGATATACTACACATATAAAATTATAAATACATACATATTGTATATAAACACCCATATTAAATATAAACACCCATGACTGGAGTACAAACATTCCTGCTCAACAAATGAATCCCCCCAGCGGGACTCGAACCCGCGATCTCTGGCGCACAAAGTATGGTCAATAAAACGTCTATGAAACCTGGAAAATTAATTATCATTATACCAAATTCTACCAAAATCTCTCCAGTTATTTTCTCTTGATAGAATCGTCCTCTGTATTTATAATAATGAAAGACATTAGGATTTTCCATAATATTTATATGTACTTTATGTACTAATTATTATATATACCTATATAGCAAACAAAATATGTGAGTACATTCTATATTCAAATACCACAGTGAAAATAGCAACACACAAGAGCTTCACACAATTCCCTTACCATCAAACATGTGTATATTTTATAGCCTTTACTTTGTGGTAGAATAGAGGCGTTAGAAACACAATGCCCGTCTTTTAGTCTTAAAATGGATCTTGTTTTCACAATATGTTAAATTTATGTATGATTTTCTTGAATTGAACAAAATAATTGCTTTAATTTAGAATTCAGGTAATATTAGTTCTATTTAAATAATCTCACTCACTCACTTAACTCATTACGAAAATGAGGTAGGTTGTAGTTAGTAGACATCCGTTAAAAAGGATTTTGTGATCCGGATTAAGAAAGAGTCTCAAGTTTGTATGAAAGGCCTTAATTTTTTTGTGCTACAAACCTTAAATTTGGCAGGATGTACCTAGGGACGAACCCAAGCAAAGTGAGGGTGAGTCACTAGTATATCATACGTGTGCTTAATCCTTGCTTCGCTTTTCAGTCATTTTCAACACACACATTGGAATTTCACTATTTAATAATAATATAAAAATTCGTATATACAGACTAAAAAGTGAAAACGCTGCAGCGCTTTTCAGTTTTTAATAAGTTTCAGTATATTCACATTCCAAACTGTAATGTATGGTATGCTCAAACGAAGAATGGCACCCCTTTTGTTGCGTTTTCAGTTTTCACACCCCTCGCTTTTCCAATGTATATATTATATATATTCCCCATCACACGTACCAACTTTTTTCTATGAAACATACCGTGTAGTTATGAGAATTGCATGGTATAATATTCGCATCGCATAGAAATTGATACTCTGCCAGATATTCTATCACGCTGAATGGCGTAGTGTCAAAAACAAAGTTTTTTAAATCGTATAAAAATTTATAAAAAGCATTGTACTATTGTTTTAAGTTCCTGAATGTTTATTGTGAAAGTACATTTTGTACTACAGTACAAATGATAGACAAATGCTAGTCTCTCAATCGCACAAGTTTCCTCACGATGCTTTCCTTTGCCGTTAGACATGTGATGATCACATTAAAATATAATATGGTACATCTAAATTTGTTTTGGTAAATCTTATAGAAATAGTAATTATTCTTGATACAGAAGCCGTTTGGACTTTATTTTTTTTCTTAAATCTTTAGATTCAGAAGATTTTAATGAAATATGGTATAATGATAACTGATAAATGATGAGAAATTATCCGGATAAACATATTACATCAGAAAATATCTAATTTATGAGTTATATAACACTAATCGTTAAAATATAGGTAAAGTATACATACATATAATAATTAAAAAATAATATTTCAGACCAGATTATGGACATTCACCGTTCGAAGAGATTGACCCGGATTGGGAGGAAGCTATGTCGATGTACAAGGACGCCGCCACCGCTGGCCGTCAGATGTTCGACTGCGGCTTCATATACAGCGGCTGTCCGCAAGGACAGGGTGTACTGGACTTTATTACTACGCTTAGGGATGAATAAATTTAGTTGATAATGTCTGGTTTTATTTTAATTTTTTAATTAATATAGAATTGTAGTTTAAAAAGTATTTACTTATATTGATTTTGTTGGAACATTATTACACACAGCGACATCTAGTTCCGTGGTAAGCTATGAGACTTGTATTACGGATACCAGATAGTTAATGCACTACATGTATATAATTTTAAATACATATATATATATATATATATATATATATATATATATATATATATATATATATATATATATATATATATATATATATATATATATATATATATATATATATATATTATTAATACAAACATTCATGCTGAACAAATGAATGCCCCCAGTGAGACTCAAATCCGCGACCACTGGCACAGCAAGTAAGGTCTCAACAAACTGAGTAAAATGTGTCGTAAGATTTATGTATTATGATAGATTTCATTTTATGTTTATATCTAACTTAAAACTATTAACAATATTGCATTAATAATATTAGCATGTATAATAATAATATTGCTATTTTGTATTTTTTTCTAAGTGCATGTAATATAAAAAGTAGTAAAATACTTTGTTGTATGGAACATCACTTCAGTAAATTAAGTGCGTCTCATACCCTAGTCACGCCCCAACACTCCTGAAGGTCACCGCAGACTGTACTTAAAAGTTCCGAGAAACTTTGCAGATACTTTGCAGTTAATTTTTAGTTTAAAGTTAATTTTAAAGTTAATTTAAACTTAATCGACAACGTTACATTATTTTGTTAAGCTTTCATAATAATTATGACAAAAATAAGCTTTTAGTTGTAAGTTTCAGTGTTTTGATACTTTTAGAAAATGAAAATAAAATCATTATGGTTATTAAACCTGGAACCAACGTGATATTCACGATTATCCCGTGGCTTTATAAGCTAGAGAGGCTTTGTAGGGTAGCCTTTGTGTGTTCCCAGGAAGTAATCTATCTCCTTGGCTAATCATATTAAAATATGTCAAGCGGTTTAAGTGTAAAACATCACATTATAATAAAAATACGGATTATAAAGTCTCGTGGATTCTTTTATCTCATGTCTACAAAGATCCATGTAGCAAGGTTGCTATAGAATTTTATGGCGTCCATACAATGCATAGTGCAGAACATTTTATAGTGTCTCTACATGGTTAAATATCGATAAGATATACAATATATTGAATTTATCGTAATATTTTCAATTTGGTTTAGTTTTATTAGAGTATTATCTTATGTATTATCATTTTTGTTTATGAATATATTAAATTAACTTTTCTATACAACACTAGTTTCTTGATTTATTATTTTTATTTATTTAGGATTTTAGGAAAATTTATTGTTGATTGAAAAAATATAAATAGATTCAACGTGTATATTTCTGTTACAAATATTTAAATACTAGCAATTTAGTCCTTCTTTGCTGCCTTTACCTTGTTTAAGCAGAGGCTGTTGCCGTTGTGTTATTTTGTGGTCATAGTCTAGTGTACCTACTTTTTTTCATACAAAAATGTTAAGATGTTTATTTGTAAGGGACAAACATTGTATTCTTTTAAAAAGCCTTGATAGCCACTTCAATGTCAATTAAGATATGAAATGAGCAGGTATCGAACTCGCTGCCGCTGTAATAGAAAGCAGTTCAGAAACTGTCATCGTTCGTTAAACAATTTTAGGCGTAATACATTAATTAGTACAGTCATTGTGATTACATTACGAGTATCGCTACCAAACATCCCTGAAGTGAATGAGAGCAATCAGCTTCGGATTAAACGATTTTGGTCCAATTGTTTATCGAAAGAGCGTATTCATTTTGTAAGCTGTCATTATCTATCGAGGTATTTAGCGTAAATATTATTAGCCAAACATTACGTTTATTATAATTATTATGAACGAACTATATTACCTATATTTAACGTTCCACTGCTGGGCACGGACTTCCCTTTGATACGAGGGGTATTATAGTCTACCACGCTGGCTAAGTACGGGTTGGCAGACTTGTCTTTCGAAAAGTTACTAGAATCTCTTAGACATGCAGTTTTCCTCGCGGTGTTTTCATTCACGGTAAGAGAAGTGGTAATCGTGTTAGAAATCATTCGCACATGAAAATATCAGAGGTGCGAGACCCGGATTTGAACCCGCATCACTCTGTTATGCAAGCGAGCGCGTTACCGGTCTAGCACTGTCAGTAACTTTACTGAACTTTATCAAATTAGAAAAAGAAACCAATGTTCTTTCAATGCTGTTGGCATATACGTTTGAAAAAAGGTTCAATCCAATGCATCGTTCTACTTCACTCCAGAAGTCTTAACTTTTCTTTACTTTAAGCCATTTGGCCAAGTTTCAATTAAATAAGCCATTCTTGAATTAAAACTGTTATTAAATAATTTATTTTTGATTCACAGAAAAAAAATTATACATACATTCTGTTTCAGCGACTTCTATGTACATGTAATATAATATAGTTCTTCTATACATATTATAATTTTGAGTCGAATCAAATAAGATTTAATTGTACATTAAATCTTATTAAAATAGGCAGTCTTTTTGATACATAGCCCGAATCTATTGTTTTTAGAAAGTCTGAAACACGTAACAATTTTATTTTATGTGTATTCTTTAGAGGTATTAAAATAAAAATGCATCACTTTTTATTACATTTAATATTAGAGATCAGTATAGGGCAAAACTTCCAACATTGAAAAGGGGCACGCGTTGATAGATAGTTCACATTCGTCGTCTGGGACGCTGTGCCATTTGTCCGTCGTTGATGATTGTTGCCTGAAATAACAAAGCAAAATACATAAATAATAGCCCTTTTCAGTTTGGAAATTGCACATGACAATGAATTATTTTTTTAAGTATTAGTTTTATTGAGAGTTATAAAGCGGAAAAATACATATTCCTAGTAGTTTTTAATTCTATGGTGGTAATTTTAGGAGGTAATGATAGCCCAATGGTGACGATGGTAAGTGGAAACTTAGTGACCGAGTGAAACGGGTTCAAATCCGGGATTCCTAAATGTTAAATTTTCAATTTGATATTCGGTAAAGGAAAACATCGTGACGAACTTGCAAGCACCAGAGTTTAGACAACCTAGCATGTATTATAGGGAGGCCTGTGCCCAGCAGTAGGACATTAGAAGGATTGAATTCATTTCTATGATAATAATAACTTCATCAATTTCTGAGTTTCTATCGCTAGTTCTTCTCAGGTCAGAGGTTTCTTCTTTTCGAACTGGTAGTAGACTCATGACACTCAGTAATAAATTGTAACAATTTTTATGCTGAATGAAATATTTTGATTTGATTTGAAAAATATTTTTTATGTGAAAGTGAAAGTTAAATCATTACCTGAATATTATTTTAAGAATTTTATAGTATATTCCCTTTGGATCGTTCATTTGGTTAATCTCGCATATTGTCCGACGAACACAATGTGAGCCATTTAAACCGTTCCTGAAAATAATAACCCATTAAGTAAAAAATATTAAATACACGTAGAAATAAATGTGCTACGTTGTTTTTTTCTTGCCTTGTTTGCTTGTGACAAGCTATGTGTTACGGATTTCATGAATACAAAGGGTGATTTTTTTGTTTCATTAGGAAGAATATATAATTTTAATAAATTTATATGTATGACACATAATATATAAACATAATCAATGTTAGGTATTGAATGTACGATTGATATTGAGTCTAAGGTAGTGCTGATTATTAATTATACTAATTAACGGGTAAAAATATTACCTAGATAATAAACTAAGTGTACAACAAAATGTTTAAGGGAATTTTATTTAATAAAAATATTTAAAGTGTAATAATGTTATACTTTTACTTTTTTCTTAATGTCAAACTTTTAAGCTATAACATTATCATAAAAAAAATTTAAATTCTAGAAATTTTCCACAACTATGATAGTAACTAGAATAAGTCAAAATTTAATAGTATCAAATATTTTTGCAGTAATATTTTTGATGTCGAATTCACTTTTATTCAAATACGCTGTTATGCAAAAAATTATAAATTAGTTGAACCCTTATATTTAGTGAAAAAATCCTTCATTAGGTAATATATTTAGGTATTCCTACAAGGTAACAAAGCCCATTTCCAGAGCACAAAATATAAAACTTAAAATATTTTTTTGATTCATCTTATACTACCGATCTCTCCTTGCTTCGCTTGTGGCCTAACTCTGGGTACTCTAGGAGTTATATTTTGCCCAAATCTGTCCAACCATTTCTCGTGAAGTACAACATACGACAAAACTAACTTTTTTAATCACTACTTGTTCTTTCCCCAACTCCTCTAAATATATATATTTTTTATTGCACATGAAAAAAAAACAAATATAAATATAACAGAGAAGTTGAGGGCAAAGGTGGACTTATCTCTAACAGAGATCTCTTCCAGTCAACCTATGGGGTCAGAGAGATTGTTAATTAGCAGACCAAAAAGTGCAAGATCATACAAAAAAATGGTATACATAAAAGACAAAAACATTCATATAAAATACATAGATGTTTATGTATATATATCTTATATATTATATTTTTATATATACCATACATGCATACATACATACATATTATATACATACTACATACATACTATACATATATATTATAACCTAACCTTACCTATTTAAAAGCATCTCCATGTTCTGATATAAACTTCGTCTGCTGAAGTGGTGGTAAGGATGGAAGGAGTCTGGGGGATCATCCCAGTTCATCCTGAAGCCCAGCGCTTGTGCGAATATCTGGTTCCAGGGGACCATGTTCGCTTTGAAGTTAAAACGTACCTTGAACGTGAAAAACTTTATATTAAACTTTTCTAAGTTATATTTCAGGTAATTCATTATGTTTTTAACAATAACGTAACGTGTAATTTGAGAAAAGAAACAAAATAAGAAATTGCTGAAAGTGCTTCGTTAAAACAAGATTCAATTTTAAACCATTTATAGATTTCATCTTATATGTATTGAAATAAATAGTACTTTAAGTTACTCTTCGTCCAATTCAAGGTTGTGCAAAACTGCAGTTCCCAACAAACTAACCAAAGTATAAGCAGTTATAGCGAGGAAGGTAAATGAAAAGAAAATTTCACAACAACAGTCTACATGATATTTAAAACTAAAAGCCACATTTAGCGAACTGACTAAAAACTAAAAATAAATAAAAATTAAATTTACTTACGAAAAAGTGTGATATATTTCTAAAACTTAAGTATCTTTTCGATCTGTGCACATTATCACTAGCATCACTAAAGTCAACGAACATAAAAACTATTGAAAACACATACACCACTAAAATTATTTGGCAAATTTTGTCCATTATAAATGTTTATTTCATTCCCGTAACTCTTATAATCAATAATAATCTCATATTATAATATTTATTCACATATTTTTATCTTTCACCACTCTATTATTTTTTCTTAACACTTATTCAAGTTATTTATCCCTTTTTCAAATCTTCTGTGTACTGAAAGAAAAGCATTTCGTTTATGACATCAATAGATCATTATTGTAGGCTTACTCCAGTTAGTGTTACAAGTAAAACAAATTAGAGTGTCAGTTTGTGTGTTAAAATTTTTTCTTTACTTTTATAAGAGGTATATGACTATTTCAAATTTTGAAAATTTTGAAGTCTTTCAGTCGTAACATATAGATAAAGCTATATTAACTTTATTTCATTTTAGCTCGTAGTATTTGCACTTCATTAATATTTTCTTAAAACAAAATCTACATTGAAATCCCCTTTAAAAATTAATCTAATCAAAAAGCCAAGCATTTGTTTGTCATATTGTAATTTACACATATTATAATTGTAAATTCAAAATTTTACTAACTATAATATAAAATAATGGCTTGCAACAGACAGAACCATACTACAATAATATATTATATATGTCATGATCATACAGTTACGGTACTCACGACATACGAAATTGTTTGATTTGTTCATTAGACCTATTTCTAGGTCTAACGGAATAGAGTCTAGCTTTGTTAAGTTGTCAAACATTTGTTAATAATTATTAATTTATCACAAAGAAATAAGAGCCCTTTGTAATTTTTATTGCTACTAAAAAAACTTATATATTATTGGTACTTAAATTTAAAAAAAAGATTTAGTAGAGTTAGTGAATTAAATTCATTTATTAAAATAGTCGATCACCCTAGCTAAGTATATGCTGACAGACTTTACATGACATTCGAAAACTTGCTAGGTTGTCTTAGATGTGCAGGTTTCCTCGCAATGACCGTTCACCGTTTTAATTGTAAAAATAATTCGCACGAGAACATAACAGAGGCATGGTTTCCGGGATTCGAACCCATAAACCTTGCTAGTAATATAATGCTAAACGACTCTTTCATATTAAAAACGACACGATGGCTCAGTTTGTAGTGACCCTACTTGCTGCGCCAGCGGTCGCGGGTTCGAGTCCCACTGGGGGCATACATTTGTTGAGCACGAATATTTGTACTCCAGTCATGGGTGTTTATATTTATATTATGTATTTATTTAAACTTATATATGTAGTATATCAACTATCTGGTATCCGTAACACAAGCTTCGCAGCTTTCCACGGATCTAGATAGCGCTGTGTGTAATAATGTCCCAACATAATATTTATTTTATTTATTTATTTATATTAATAGGCTGTCCGTCTTAGTCTAAAGGTACCTTAATCATTAAATTAGTAAATATATAAGAACATTTCATGTAGTCTTTACATAGAGCAAAGATCAAAAGAATGAAAAATTTCTTCAGTGATTAATTATTAAAGGAAAATATCACGATTTGATAGATTATTTTTTATTAGTAATCTTGAGAAACATAGAGCCAATTATGTATTAGGTAAAGCTGGTTTGAGGAATTTTTCTTTAATAATATTATCTTATTTTTATATTAAATTTTGAATTTAATTGAGTTAGATTTACTTTAAGTAGGTACTAAAAGATGTATGTATGAGTGACTAAACATTGTGAATCAACTTCACATATCATTATAATAAAGGATCATAGAGGATCATAGAATTCATTCATTTCATATAGTCGTGTCATATCAGTCGTATAGCATCATTGAATTCTACTAACTACCACATTCTTAATTTAGGTTTTAATGTATTAGGCTAAGTTGTCGAAAATTTCGTAAAAAATAAAAATGTTATACATACTCAAGCATTCCGATAGTATGAAGAATCTCTTATTCCTAACTTATTTCTGGAGATTATTTCAGACAGAAATATGTTCTTGAAAGCTGTTGGTATTCACTATTATCCTCTTTTTTCAAATATTATTGCGATCTTAAGATTTTGTACGCTCTAAATTTGGTGATAAAGAAAATACTATATCACATAGCGAAATATATCAATATCAAAATGATTACATTTGCGTAAAGGATTTGTTCAGAAACCAAATTAAATGTTGAATAAGCGCTCGACCACAAGCTATTCGTTCGAGTAGACATATTTCATTTAGAATTAACGACTTTTTTTACTTGCTTAACCTACACTTAAAGTGTATTAGGTCGAAAGTACAGGCTGATATAATCTATTTCATCTATACGAGTATAAATAAATGGATGATTTTCTATGCAATTCAAAATTATTGAACTGATTATGATGAAACTCATTTTTCTTTGCAATTATACGTTTTATGCGTTTCAAAACCATTCAAGCTTAGAGAATCTCATGAACAGCAGAACGCAGATAAGTGCTAGTTATTAATAGAGTACTTATATTGTTTTAATTGGAAACTGTGGTTACTTTATACTTAGTTTTTCTCCTTCCGTCTTTGTACAATTTTTTCTGATGCATTATTGCCCTTTGGATCTGCGCTCGGACTATTGTTATGGATGCATAATAATTAACATGTTTGATTTTTTTTGTTTATGGTGCAATGCGCATACGAACAAATATTCTTTTATCTTTGTTACATATCAAGTAGATCTCGCATGATAGTTAGAAATTAATATGTATAGACGAAGGTCACTAATCTTATCTTATATATAAAATTCTCGTGTCACGGGGTTCGAACTTGAACTCCTCCGAAACGGCTTGACCGATTCTCATGAAATTTTGTGAGCATATTGAGTAGGTCTGAGAATCGGCCAACATCTATTTTTCATCCCCCTAAATGTTAAGGGTAGTCCACCCCTAAATTTTATTTTTTTATTTTTTAGACAATTTTTTTTTCTACAGATCAACCCAATGAGGTTGATTAGCAATTGAAAAAATGAACGCGAGCGAAGCCGCGGGTACATCTAGTATTTTATATTATATAATCTATAGATATACCTAATATCTTTATTATTTCTTTTATTTTATTATATTATTATTAAAAAAAATATTGAATCATATTATACATTTATTTTGAAGATATCGAGATCCACAAAGTATACATTCTATATTTATATCTTTTATCAAATTTTCTAAGTACTACTATTTAGTACTTAAAAAATTTGATAAATGATATTTTTATTCTATTATGAAAAAAATAATAATAAAAATAAAAAAAACAAAAGAAGTTTAAAACTAGTTTATTTCTCTAAAGAATATAATTCATTTATTCAGAAAACCATACATCATAAAACCTAATTGCTTTATCTTACACGAATATTGTCTCCGAAAAAGCAAAATTAAAGTTAAAGTTTAAAAAAAATTATGAACTCGTACATCATTCATCAGCCTGTATAAATTGCTTAACGGTTATAGATGTTTGTGGATCGTGATTACCATTTTAAGTGTTATCCACTGCTCCATTGGGGATAAGCTAACTCACTTAGTTTAGTTCCAAAATTTAACCAAGAAAGCATATTTGATACATATATAAAGCTTCAACAAACTTATCAATATTTCAAATCGTACATTCTAACCAATTTATCAAAATGTGTGCTTTCAGAAGTTTTCTGAGCTTTTTATTGTTAGCTATAGTTTTTTGTCAATCCCAAGCGAACGAAGATATTAATGATCTTAATATAAACAATGATACAAGAGTATTATCTCGAAGAAAAAGATTTATTATCTTTCCCGAAGGCAGCTCCTTCCAGTTGGGTAAGAAATATATGAATTGTTCTAGTAAATAGTTGTATAATTTATGTTACGAGACATTTATCCTGCAAAGATATATTTATTAAGTACAACTTTACCAAATAATTTTTGAACTTTGAAACAAATTTGCCTAAATAGCCCTCTAAATAGTGGCAGTGATTCCAGGTTCGGTTTTGTTTTGGATAAAAAGCAAAGAGGAAAGTACATACAAATTTCATATATTAGGTTTTTTCATACATTTTCTTTCAATTTCCAGTCTTTTGTACAACTTATCCATTGATATCACCAATTGGTGATATAATTTTATGGGGAAATACGGCTGCTTTAGCGTTCGAGCTCCCACAAGATCCATATTCCCCGTTTAATCATAGAGCAGACCCTCTTCACAGGAGGATGGATACGAAAGCCATATACTTTACTGACTTTGATGGCAATATCGTTCATAAAGAACCTTACAAGAGGTAATATTATTACTTTAATCATCGTAGTGATATAATATCCGGTTCAAAGGACTACATATTATAGTAAATATTATATGACATACTTAATTATATCTATAGTTATATTAAAAATTTGTAATTAATAAACTAAAAATTCGCTGAAACGATTTAGATGAAGTTTGCTATATAGGTAAACTTAGACCCTTGGAAGGAAGTAGGATAATTTTTATTCCGAAAAATATCCCCTAACGAGGCGAAAAAGGGGGATGATTAGTATAGTATATTTCTAGTGTTTATATTTTCTTTATAATTTCATAAAGTTAAAAGTCATTGTTTTTTTATATGTACATTTGTTAGAAATTTTATGTTGTTCCTTCGGTTACAATAAGAAGGAAGACAAATAAAAACAAGGTTTATTTTTCCATCTACGTACAAAAGGTTTGCAATTTTACTTTTGTTTACAGTATCCGATAAATCTCTAATAACAAAATCGTTGTCAGGGCGTTTACAAACAAGAAAAAGTGTACTTTCAATACCAAATGCTAGACGTTAATAATTAAATAATGCACTTTATCAATCATGTAATAAGGTTGATAATTCAATACAATCAGATTTAAATATAGTCGATGTATTCCAGGAAATTCATAGTAAACCCAGCGTTTGCAAAGCGTAGCGTGGACGAAATGGTATCCCCAGAATTTAAAATAGATAGGAAGCAGATGCACGCTTCGAAACACACACGGGAGTTTTTGAAAAGCGAGCATTCAGCCTTCCATAGAAGTAGCCGGGCTGGACTCTACCAACAGATAGAAACACTACTACAAGGGTATGGCTCTTTTGTTATAAAAGAATTTGTTACGATTTTTTTCCAACACATATTGCCTTCCCTACATGTGAGTAGGATGGAAATATATATTTTTCTTGATTCCACTCTTACAGTGCCTACACATAAGTAGATTATATCACATAGTACTAGTCCAAGTAACAAAGAATGTAAATCGTATAAATTACTTAAGAAAGATATCACCTACTTTTGATATGTCGTCTGGTATCTTTAAAGAAAGTAGCTCACATATCTTAACTTGTTACATACATGGAAAAAGAATTATTGATGGATTATTTCAGTTTAGAATTTTTTATACTTGACTCATAAATTATATTAGATTGAAAAATGTACATGAAAAAAACATTTACCTACTTCTATTATCCATATCTATTAATAGTATAAATATAAAAGTTGCTCTGTTTGTTTGTTTTTCACATATAACGTAATATAGAGCGACATTGCATAATGGGTGTCCCCATTATATGTATATAGGCTCTTTTATATTTCCGCCCCATACGCAAGCAAATCCATAGGACAAAACCAGTAAATGAAGGCTGATAGTGGTTTCAAAATCCACATAGTTATAAAATAAGGCCATAATCTTAAATACATAAAGTATAAATAAAAAAATAATTATGTTGGGAGTGGGACATTATTACACGTCACAGCGCCATATAAATAGGTGGTGGCTTGTGTTACGGATACTAGATAGTTGATATACTATAAGACTTTAAATACATACCATACATATTATAAATGCAAACACCTATGACTGGAGTACAAACATTCGTGCTCAACAAATAAATGCCCCCAGCGGGACTCGAACCCGCGACCGCTGGCGTAGCTAGTAAGGCTACAAATTGAGGCAAACGCGTAGAGACATATACGAACAAACTAATAAACGCCTTTATAAATTAATTAATG
The DNA here is from genome assembly GCA_905231865.2 of Boloria selene. Lineage (NCBI taxonomy): Eukaryota > Metazoa > Arthropoda > Insecta > Lepidoptera > Nymphalidae > Boloria > Boloria selene. The sequence goes on from HG993147.1 coordinate 10,349,152, forward strand.
AATGAAAATTAATTATAACAAGTGGAAAGCACTCAAGTAGTAACTAAATTAATTACACAAATATTACGCTTCTGTTAAATAAGTAGGTACACAAAATATAGTTATAATGGAGTGGCAAATAATTTATTAATTGAATTGAATTGATTAATTTATCTTTTATACATATATTTGTCATAAGGTCAAAAATAAACATAATGTACCTATATAAAAATATTCCAGTCTACTAATATTATAAAGCTGAAGAGTTTGTTTCGTTTGTTTGGTTGAACGTAACTGCTGGTTCGATTTTAAAAATTCTCTTTTGCTGGATAGTCCGTTTATCGAGGAAGGCTATAGGTTATAATATATCACATCACGCTACGACCAATAGGAGCGGAGCATCAATGAAAAATGTGGCAAAATCAGACTCAGAAAGAATTTGGTTTCGGGAATCTGGTCTTTAAAACGCGTGCGAAGCCGCGGGAAATGCTAGTATATTGTAATTTGAAGTTTCATTGAACTTTAAGGAATCTTCAGATTTTGAATAAAGTGATTTTTTAAGTAATGCTGTTTTAAAAATAAATTAGAAAAAACACTTTAAAACATATTTTTATTTTAAAAATTTTTGTTTTTGAAGCGAAGTAAAACGAAGTGAGGACTTGTTTAGTACTAAGCTGTAACTTTTCAACTACTATAAAATTTGTCTCAACGGAATATGCTTTATAATGGCACATATCCCACGAAATAATAAAAACCAAGAAGCTTAATTAAAGAGGGTGGGATGAATAATGAAAAATCTTTTTGTTAGATCATGTCTTAATAACTTTATGAGATGAAAAATTTAAAATTAAATTAATTATATTAAATGTTTTCATATATTTTATTAATTCACAAAAAATCACTAATATTGATTTTAGACTTGGCGCTGATGGCAGAAGCTGTTTATTAAAAACTCTCTGTTTAATTGGGCAATCACAGAATGATCCACAAGGGGCTTTTCTTCAAGAAATATTACGAGCAGTTTTCACGTAAGTATAATAAATACACAATATACATAGGCAAGGGTAGCCCAGTGGTAACGCGATCGCTTGTATAACCGAGTGTTGCGGGTTCCAATCCGGGTCTCGCACCTCTGATATCATGTGCGAATCATTTATATCATGATGATCACTTATCTTACGGTTAAGAAAAAATCGTGGGGAAACCTGCTGATCTGAGAAAAACCTAGCAAGTTTTCGAAAGACATGTGAAATCCGCCAACACGCACTTGGCCAGCACATAGGCTTCACATGTCTTTCGAAAACTTGCTAGGTTCTCTCAGTTATGCAGATTTCCTCACAATTTTTTCTTTCGCCGTAAGCCATGTGGTAATTATGTTATAAGTGATTCCATATGATAATATCAGAGATGCGAGTATTTGAACCCACTTCACTTTCCCAAGTAAGCCCGTGGTTATTGGGCTAATACTACCAAACATTAAGAGTATTAAAAATATTTACCTCGAGAAGATTCGAACCTGTGTCCATCACACCATCTAGCTTTAGACTTTTATTTTGCATTCTTTTAAAACTTTAATGAATTTGTAATGAAGAGTACAAGTACAAAACAAATTCTAATGGCAAGTGCTTCAGGGCGCTTGAGGATATAAATTAGTTCCCAGATGTTGCATTAAAACTAAAGAAGCATCATCTTATCTAATAGCCAAGACTTTAAAATATTATACAGCGTACAATATTTTAGACTAATATTATCATTTTCGTATATATTTTCACATTTTGTTACATTTTAACCGGGATTTTGATAATGTTAGGTCATAGTTTGTTCGATTTTAAATCTAATGTAGAAATAAATATGGATCATACATATTTTAAAGTAGTATAAATAAAAATTAAATAAATATGTTGGGAAATTATTACAACAGCGCCACCTAGTTTCGTGGTCAGCTGGACAAGGCTTGTGTTACGGATACCAGATTGTTGATATCCTTAACACATATAAATTTTAAATACATACATATTATAAACAAACACCCATGACTGCCCCCAGCGGGGCTCGAACCCGCGACCGCTGGCGCAGAAAGCAGGGTCACTACCAACTGATCCAAACATGTAGTCGAAAGTATGTATAAGTATGTAATTTTTCTGTGAACTTTTAATGCAAATATAACAAAAATGAGCATTATTAAAAGATAAATTTGTAATTGTATAGAGATTCGTCATTTTTAAAGTAAGAAATATGGAAATTGATGGAAAGCTTTTTGTTTACATCGTCGATGACAAATCCCATCAGGCTCAGTGCTTGTCGAATATTAAATTCACGAACAAATAGAGGCTTAAGTTCAGAATTTATAGTAAACAATAACTCAACAGACGTCCTGTTGAATTATCAATAAGAATTTTCGTGACTTTCGCGTTCATGCAAGAAATCCTATATAATTATTAAAAGCGTTTTCAGTTTTTTCTCAATTTTCAATTTTTCGGCGAAACTCTCCTGTGAGAGTTTACTAATATTTATAAGACGATACAATATAGAAGGTATAAATGGCTTACCAACGTACCTTTCCCTACTCTCACATCTTCTCTATATAACATTAAGATATATAAACTTTTATATATCTTAATTATTATATCCTTACATATGAAGAATAATCTCTCTCATCATCTCACTCGAAACAATTCAGACAAGAAATAAGGAGAACAATCGATGAACCTAAAAACCTAAAAGAAATATTTTAACGATTGCTTGGATTTTGATGTAGTTTGGATAGTTCAAATTTAGAAACATATTTTTCGAGGAAACATAGATGTAAATACGATATGTAGTTAATTATTTCATACTTATTAATATAATACATAGTCATATAAGATATAAGATATAAGAAACTGTGCCGTTTTATTCAGAGTTAAGACTATCTAGGATCTCATTTAGTTGTTTAATGAGGTCGTGTCCCGGTTATATTTAAAGCGTTCATTTATTCGGTTAAGAGTTAACCTAGTTAGTGTGATTGTAAAAATAAAGAACGTGGTAAAATAGTTTGGGTAATTTTGCTTCGAAAACCCTTACTCTTTTTTTATAATATAAGTAGCCTTATAGTGTTATAAGGCCTTTTTCTTTCTCTCAGTAAACGTCCAAATCATTGATAGTTTACTCACAGACTTTTCTACGTGACACTGGCGAAATAATCTGTGCTCAACTGGCACGCTTTGACGCCATTAACAAGAGAATTGAATTGAATTGAACTCATAGACTTACAGACTGACATTTAATTTTAATAATGTAAACATGACGATTCAAAAGAGCTTGTAAAAGTCTATTTGAATAAAGAATATTTTGATTTGATTTGATTTGATTCCAGCAATTTTAGAAATCAGCCCAACAGACAGACAGACAAAAATTCTAAAAACTGTATTTTATTTATAAAAGCCGTATATAATTTCACATGCAAGTTCGTATTATATTATGATTGTATTAATAAAAAGTTATTATTTTTATACTCGTATTACAAAGACAGAAGAAATTTTATTTTTTGACTATCCCGCAAGATATTTAAAGTGATGCTGCGTAATCTAGTTGAAAGTGAAGATGAGATGAAACGAGACTTGCCATTATATATTCCATCCCATATTCAGATTACACAGCTGTCGATCTTGATTACCTCAGCAAACACTCCAGTTAATTGATAACGCCTTAATATAAGCATGTTTGTCGCTTAAATTAGTCTTCTATTGTGGAAGTTCGCATTTTAACATAATATGTCGTGTTCAAGAATAATTATTGGTTTAATTATGCATTTGGTATGTACATGCTCTAATAGTTATTTTAATTTAAAGCGACTCACCCTCGTTCTACATTTACAACGGCTTATTATTGTCAGTAAATTTTAGAGATGAAATAGTTTCCCGCTGTAAAGTTGTCGAGAACCAGCTATCATACTATAGTTCATCAATATTTGACCCTACTGGTCACGTGACACGGTTACAGATAGACAGACAACAGTTATATTACATACTACTGTATTTATAATAATAGTTTTTAAATAAGATTTTCCATAAAACATAATAAAATTTACAGACTCCACTTCGAATTTCAAAATTATTTAGTTATAATTATAAGTATAGGTACAATATTCTTATATGCAATTTATTATTATTATATATAAATAAGTAGAAGAATGAAATGAAAAATAACCTCGAATTACGATTTAAGTGTTATTTATTTAGTGGAATATTGTATTAACTATAAAATAAAATATATACTATAAAATAAAAAAAAAGTGCGTGTGTACAAAGTACACATGTCAGAAGTAAAACTTGAATTTAAAATAAGGCTAACTCTTCCCCGTCTCTGAGCGCCTGGTAATATGGACTTATTTTTTCGTTTCATCGAGTTTGAAATCCCACCGATTTTAAATAAGTTTGACTTCAATAAAAACAACTTTTAACTTTATAACTTTACAGGTTACCAAAAACTGATAAGTTTGACAATGTTGATGAAGACTATGATGCAGCGTTCACCGCAACTACACCATGTAGCGAACTGTACCCCGAATGTGTGGAGAGCGATGTAAAAGAAAAAATTATGTAGCTGAATAAGTAACGAGACGTGTGGCTTAGTTATCAGCTATACACTCTACTTGCTGTGGGTTCGAGTCCCGTAGGGGGCATTCATTTATAATTATAATAATATGTATTTAATGGAGCAAAAACTTTTATTGACATCTAACATAAGTAATTTATTTATTTACAATAAAGGAGATTACAAGTAAACTTAACTATATGTACAAAGCAAATATACACTTAATTATTACTGTACAAGTCGTGTCCATAGTTTAATTTAATTCAAATAGTGTGTCAATTATCTGGTATCCGTAACACAAGCCTCGTAGTTTACCAGTGAAGTAGATGGCGCTGTAGTAATAGTTTAGAGCTACTAATAGTTTAGAGCTTTTGTGATTATATGTTGTATTTTTATATAACAATAATAATAAAAACATGGAAATAATGAATTAAAATTATGTAAGTAAAGTCTGAACATGCATCGATTTTCAAGCGAATTCATTTCTAATACGCTATTGCTGTTATATATAACAGATTCTCTGTTGTTAAAGGATTAGTTCCGATCTAGACTGAAATTAGTTAGCTCTTGAGGCGATAAATAAACAGTTCTATATAACTTTTGTTGTTATATAATTAGTACCTACCTTTATAATATAAAATATATCACATTATGTATGTATACTATTTAAAGGGAATTTCTACTAAATCAAGATGTTGTTAAATTCACAATAAATGATTGATTTTTAAATTATTTTATTTACATGTATATTAAAATCATTAATTTACTCCTTTATTAATTGTATACTAAAATCTAGGTATTTATAATTCATTTAATTTTAGTTTTATGTATAATTTTATAAATAACTAGCCTTTCCCGCGGCTCCATTCGTCTTCTAAAGGAAAAGAAATATTTTTCTCCCGTTTTTGCAACATTTTTCATTGATGCCACGCTCCTATTGGTCGTAGCGTGATGTAATATAGCCTATAGCCTTCCTAGTTAAACGGACTAACCAACACAAAAAGAATTTTTCAATTTGAACCAGTAGTTCCTGAGATTGCGCGTTCAACCAACAAATAAACAAGCAAACTGTTCCGCTTTATAATATTAGTATAGATATAATAAGTACTATATTTTAGAAGTAAAAGTTAACATTGATATCACAAACATTACCTCTTAATTTAATAAATCAGCTAATTCATAACCGCTTTTAACTTGTTTTACCTACTCTATAGACATATCACGTATTCGTGACGTATTTTGATTACCTTTTAAGTTTTCAAAAAAACATTTTACTGAAACAATAACTGTGAAGCATTGACACCATACTTGTTAATTTTTCTTACATTTACTGTGGGACCATCGAGTGTTAACCATTCTAGTCATATAAAATTTTCTAATGCAGTTAGTTGTATTCGAAATTTCATATGAAGTTTTTTTAAACAGTTAGTAATATTAGATTTTTAAGAAAAAGCTTTATAATGTTTTCGAGATTTGTTATACTTTTGAGTATATTATGGATATGTAGTGTAAATGCCAATTCAACAATTCAAATTTCTGAAGAAAGTTCCAGCTCGCGTGTGTTGTCTAGGACGAAGAGATTCTTAACATTTCCTGAAGGAAGCTCTTTTCAATTAGGTAGGCTTATTATATTTACTTTTTAACTATTCGCCTTATTTGTAACTTACATTTAATAAAATTTGCCCAATGATAGTATAATATGTATAGTATATACATTAATATTTAAAAAAATAATAATATACTGTGAATATTCATGAAGCAATCTTTAAAATCAATGAAATTTTTAAGATTCTGTGTTAATCATGTAGTGAATATTTTTTCAACTATAATTAAATAATAAATTATTATTGGACATAAAAGGAATAAAAAGGTGAACTACCTCCATGTTTTAATTTAAAATATACGAGCCAAGCAAAGAGAGAGGGAGAAAGAGAGACAGAAAGAAAGAGAGAGAGAGAAAGAGAGACAGACAGAAAGACAGAGAGAGAGAGATACCAACTAGACATTTGGATCAGTTTTTGAACAATAGATTATTTAAACATTTGTTTTTAGTTAAGTTTGGCGTAAAAGAAGCTGCATCTGCAATTTTAGTACTCTTTAATTTTTCAGTATTCTGCTGCCAACAAGCCGCTGCGATCGATATTGGAGATATTTTCTTGTATAGCAGCACCGCTGCTCTAGCGTGGAACTTACCCACTGATTCCAAAACCTTACTTATGTTTAAAGAACATGAAAAAACTGCTCAGCGTCGAGGTGATGAAAAAAACATATATTATGTTGATGAAAATGGAAAGTTTCTTGGTAGAGTCCCTTACAAAAGGTAATCAAGTTAAAATACTATATATTTTTGTGTAAAATTTTTGGCTAGCTTTACTTGCTACGTAGGAGATTCTAAATTTGATTAACAAACGTAGCTTTATTTTTCAAAACAAATACCATAAATGCTATAGGTATTGCCTTAAAAAAAACCATTCCATACCAAGGGTAGGAATCACTAAAAATTGTTTTTCTAGCTTCTGAATGAAGATTAATATGGGCATTATAATAATTTGTGAAATCATATAAAATAAGTCATACGTTAAAATAATTTCAGCAGCTTAGTCAATAATAAAATAACCTCAAACATGAAGTAAAGCCAATAAAAGGTTTATTATTTCACATAAAAATATATTTAATTTAAAACTTAAAGCACGTTTACTGTTTTTAGACCAACTATCGTCAATCCAGCTTTCGCAAAACGTAGCGTCGACGAAACAGTGACTTTCAAAGAGAAAATGAATCGAGTAAAAATGCATGCGATACAATCGAAACGAAATTTGCTCGACCAAGAACATATGGACGATGACAGTGTACAGTTTCATAGGAATAATCGCGTGGAAATCTACGAAAAAATAGTGCCGCTTATCACTGCGTAAGTAAAATATCAAGAAGCAATTTATATTGAGTTTAAGATTTTTTCTGCGCAGAGAAAAACAAAATAGTTTTAGATCCACTTACAAAAGTGTAATTTTGTTTGTATGTTTTTACATAATATATTACTCAATACATTTCTTTATAGAAAACAAATCTTTTCAATTGATTTGTAACAGTTCGACAGTGATCCAATGACATTCCGCGATATAAATTGGGACATTCTTTTTTTTTATGGTAAAAAGGGGGCAAACTGGCAGGAGGCTCACCTGATGGGAAGTGATCACCTCCGCCCATGGACATCTGCAAGCCAGGCTTACAGATGCGTTGCCGGCCTTTCAGGAAAGGGAGGGATGGAGGAGGGAGGGAAGTGGGAGGGGGGGGGTTACGAAGGCGGAGGATGAAGGGAAGAGGGAGGGGGGAAGGAGAGTGGGCCTCCCGGACTCTCACTCACCGGACGAAACGCGACAGCATAGCTGCCACTTCACGCCGGTCTTCTGTGAGAGAGTGGTACTAATGAACTATACGGGGCGTGCCGGCCCCATTCGGTTCCTACCCGAATTTTTTTTTTTATTTTCATTACATTGATTTATTTATAATAAAAAATGTTTAAATAATTAAATTTACTTAGTACCATAATATCATGAATATTATATACAATACAAATATATATTTATTACTGTACAAGTCATGTTCGCGTGGAATTTTAGCTAGAATGATAGGTAAAGTCGATTTCTTTTGACGAAAACTAAGAAAGCTTTCTTGTCACCATTAGAGGCGATAAAACTAGATCTTATGTCTAATTATAATTTTGACACTATTATTCTAACATTGAATTTATTATAACTTAAGTTAAATGTATTTTTAAAAATGACTTAAAATTATAAAAAAATAAATAAAATGTATTTCCTTTGCAGAAAATATTTACCCTAAAGTACACAAAATACTAATATTAATTAAGTTAATATTATAATTATTGGCCTAACTTATTTATATGGTAATCTGAAAGGGATCAATTAGCCACAACGTGGGTTTGACTGATTGATGGTAGCGGAAATCATTCCATTTATATGTAGCAATCGTTTATATAATGATGATATTGGATTTCGATATACGTAATCATGTACTTGGCGGAATTAATAGCAATTGATTTGATTAGTAAAATAATAATCAAGATTTTGCTGAGACAACAATTTTTACTAATGTATACATTTTTCTTGGATATTAAACAAAAACCTATCAATTTAGTTAACAGTATTAAATTTATTATTATAGTATGATTTTCTGATATTTTTATAGAACTAAACCACGCTACAAAATCTATTCTTTAAAGGTATTGATATATTAAAAATTCCTTTCTATTTCGCCGACACCTGTTTCTAGTCTAGGAGGCGACGGCCGACAGTGCGTTCTTTACAAACTATGCGAGTCAGCGAGGATTTCGAGGCAAGGCACATTCCAGGAGGAGCTCCTACGGGTTGTCTTTACGTAAGTAGCGTTGAATTTCTCGAATTTTGTCCGTTATTCGAGTCATGTTGCCTTTGCGACCTATAAATTGTAATGTTAATTTCAGTTTAATGTTAAACTAAAGCGTATGACTCAGACATATTATGCTTAGGTACTAAAATGAACGTAAATTCGATTTGTATTTATTCAGACTTTTTAATGTCCTATTATTGTGCACTGACCACATGATGGCCAAAGGCAATGTAATATTAAATCATCATCTTCATCATCAGCCCTTATTAGCGTCCCACTGCTGGGCACGAGCCTCCCTCAGTACGAGGGGGATCAGGCCATAGTCCACCGCGCTGGCCTAGTGCGAGTTGGCGGACTTCACATGCCTTTCGAAAACTTGTTAGACATGCAGGTTTCCTCACGATGTTTTCCTTCACCGTAAGACAAGTGGTAATCATGATATCGCTATGATTCGCACATGAAAATATCAGAGGTGCGAGACCCGGATTTGAACCCGCATCACTCGGTTATCCAAGCAGTTGAGATAAGTTTTAAAGTAAAATATATAAATCAACTACAATAATTATAGTATAAATCCTTTTTTTATTTGTTTATTTATAAAGTAATGAACCGCTGTACAAATTACATTTTATATTTTTTAAATTGTATATCTAATGTTTAATCAAAAAATGCAATATCATTTTCAGGTTACCGAAAGGCAAGGAATTTGAAAAGGAAAGTCATAAGGATTTTGATAAAGCACATAGTGCAAGCGACGATTGCGCTAAATTGTATCCCAGATGTTCCATAGACCTTTCGAATAATTGAATATGTTTCTTAAACTAATCAGAAATTATAAATTACAAAACTGCTATTTCGCAATGATTATGAGATCCAGATCGCCGAATATCTAATTTAGTTAATTTTAATGTCTATTTTAGTTAATTATAGTACTATTTTTGGCAATTCAGTAGTAAATTTTAATACTTAATTACTAAATTAAAAAAAATTAAAGCCATTATTTTATTAAATGCAAATGACTTGCTTTCGTTTTATTTCACCTTATCTACATACCTACATACACTATAGCTGTAATGAATTTTCGTGCCGGCCACGATTAAGGTGAACATAGCCGATATATGAGTAGGAAATAGGAATATAGTATGTATGAACTTTACACTAATATAAAAATGCAAATAAACTTAACTAAAAATAATATTTTGTGATACATAAATAAATAAAAAATAAAAAAGTCCATATTTTTCATTTTAGTTTCAATTATAAGTGCATTTCAACATTTGTCAAATTTAACCGATGTCTATTGAAATATAACTATTCAAATATTATGATGAAGTTATATGAAATACATACATAATGTTCTAACAAGTTATTATTAACGAAAAAATAAAAAAAAGACTTCAAAACTATACAACCTAAACTTAAAAGTAAAGCTAATACTTTTAATTACTTAGTTCATTTTGGAGTTGGTGCCGTTAAGGACGGACAGTTTCTCAACATATATTACTACACTAGCATTTCCCGCGGCTACGAAGGCTAAGACATGGCTAAGACTAACGCCTTTGTAACTCTTCCTGTAGGTCTTAAAACCTATGATTTTCTGCTTCCTTAATGTTAAGCCAACGTTAGCCATATTTTTTAAGGACGGCTATGTAAAAGCAGTTTTTGTATTTTCCTGTGGCAATGCAAGATGGTGATTAAAGTTTAAATTAACGATTAAAATCGGTCTTAGTACGTTTTGCGCAAAACACACGCACACACACACACACACACACACACACACACACACACACACACACACACACACAACACACACACACACACACACACAAACACACACACACACACACACACAAACAAACGGATATTTTGACAAACAGACATTTTTATTATATTATGTAGAGATATTCTATAAGCATATCACGTTGTCGCGACCTATTTCGACTACCTTTTTTGTTTTAAAAACCAGTTTAAGCGAAATAATAACTGTCAAGCAATGACTCCATACATGTTAATTGTTCTTTTATTTAAACATTTCCTCCGAAACTATCGACTATCGAGTGTTAACCATTGTAGTTATGTGAAGTTTTCTAATACAGTTAGTTGTATTTGACACTAAGAAAAAAACTTTAAAATGACGTTGGGATTTTTTGTATTATGGTGCATATTATTAATAAATAATGGTGTGAAAGCCAATAATTTAACAATTCATAGTGCTGAAGAAAATTCTATCACTCATGTATTGTCTCGGACGAAGAGATTTTTAATTTTTCCTGATGGAAGCTCTCTTCAATTAGGTAAAGTTTTTACACTTATTATATTTAGTTATAGCATATAGCTTAGTTTTAAATTATAATTGTGTAGTTATGTAGTAGTTATATAAATAAAATTGTAGGGTAAATTTTTTTTCGTACAAAAATAATAAAAATCTATCTTAGTTTTGCGCGCCTATTTTAGACGTGTATTTTATTCTCAAATTATCTTATAAAAATGCGTATTTTTATAATTTAGCATGCATATTTTAGATTTATTTTAATAAAAATGGAGAATAACGTCCATTTTTAAAGATTTATTTTCATATTGTTATTACTACTATTACATATTTGTATATCTTATAATTATTAAGTAATAGTGAAATTAAAGTGTTGTGTCCCTTTGAACTTGGCCAGTATGGTAGACTAAATCTGGGTTGTCACACTTATTAGTTCTTTTAAGAACTTACTAGGTTCTCTCAGAAACGCAGATTTCTCATGATGTTTTACTTTACCGTAATGAAAGTGGTAATTATGTTCGATTTTCACATAAAAATATTAGAGGAGCGCTACCAAGATGCAACACTTAGTTATTTAAGCGAGTGCGTCCCCACTAGGTTACCACTACCTTAATTAAAGTATTATGATTTAATTAAAAAAACTTAGTCAATATTAGTAAAATTGAAACGTTTTCAGCATTCCTCTACCAAACATCTATTGCTGTCGATATTGGAGATATTTTCTTGTACGGTAACACCGTTGCTTTAGCGTGGGAGTTACCAACTGACTCCAAATTTTTACTTAATTTAAAACAATATGAAAAAACTGCTCAGCGTCGAGGTGACGAGAAAAACATATATTATATTGATGAAAATGGAAAGTTTCTTGGTAGAGTTCCTTACAAAAGGTAATTCAGATTCATTTAGATTATTTCTTTTATTTACTTTATTTGCTATCATGCGTTACATCTCGAATTTGACTATCGTACTTAATATATAACATTATTATAATTTAAACGAATGAAAGTCACCTTATTGGTTTTTTCAAACCATCCTTTACTAACATTTTATGATGATTGAAAATGAATTCATGTGACATGTACTATTTAATATAAAAATATATTCAAATTCAAATATGTATGATAGTAATTTTGTTTATTGTTGGCCTTACTTATAATACGAGTATTTATTCAACTAAAATGGAGAATGACTCTACGTCCATTTCTAAAGATTTTCTTATTTTCATGGAAACCTATTCAGTGTTAAAAACACGAAACCATAACAATTTCCATATTTTTTTGAATAATTCAAAATATATTCAACTTAAAACTTAAAACACTTTTACTTTTTTAGACCAACTATCGTGAATCCAGCTTTCGCAAAACGTAGCGTCGACGAAACAGTGACTTTAAAAGAGCAAATGAATCGAGTAAAAATGCATGCGATACAATCGAATCGAAATTTGCTCGACCAAGAACATATGGACGATGACAGTGTACAGTTCCATCGGAATAATCGGGTTCAGATCTACGAAAAATTAGTACATCTTATCACTACGTAAGTATTCTGATATCTGATTAAAAGTCAAAATTGACCTCGAATAAGGAAGTAGTCCATAGTAAGATTTTCTCCTGCATATAGAAAATTCTTAAGTCTCTAATTAAAACAGAACTCTTGTGTTCAAAAAGCGTAATCTTGAGTGTATGAACGATCCACCATTCAATACGAGAGCGACCATAGTTCACCGCACTGGCCGAGAGCGGGTTATAAACATGTCTTTCGAAAACTTGCTAGCTTCTCTCAGACACGCAGGTTTCCTCACAATGTTTTCCTACATCGTAAGGCAAGTAGTAATCATTTTGTAAATGATTCGCTTAAATATCTAATGATTAATCACTACATAGTATAAAACAAAGTCGCTTTCTCTGTCCCTATATCCCTATGTATGCTTAAATCTTTAAAACTACGCAACGGATTTTGATGCGGTTTTTTTAAAAGATAGAGTAATTCAAGAGGAAGGTTTATATGCATAACTAGTGGATCCCGCGGCTTTGCCTGTGCTAAATCTAGGGAAGAGCCCGAGCGAAGCGAGGGCGAGTCACTAGTTTTGTATTATAATTAAAACCTCAAGAGTGATCCAAAACGATCGAGCTTCCTTGTCACTAGGAAGTTACATACTAATAAAGACGATATATAAAGGTATATAAGAATGGTTTAGCACTTCGATTCCACGAGACATAGGTTTCTAAAGCTACTTTCGAGTCCTTTGAAATCGGTGCACCATCTCAGCAAAGTAATAACAAATCTTATTTTAGAAAACCAAATCTTGTTTTAAACAGCCATTCTATATTCAAGCAATTGCAAGCGAAAGCTCACAAAATATAAATTTTACGTTTTGTACTATTTTGGACTTCGAAGACGAATGAAATATGTTATTTATTGTATGTTTAGACTATCAATTTATTTTGCGATATTGTATTGAAAAATAAAATGGAATATTGAACAGATTGACATTTCTTTCAAAAATTCATAAATATTTTCATTCACAATTGTGAATTTTAAACTTTGTACACTTTATAATAATTAAAAAATATTTTTATGATTTAAAGGTATATATTGCTCAGTCATCTCTTCCTGGGAGAAAAGGGTTGGCACTTAAAAATTATAAATGAATAAATTAATATTCTGTAATTATAATCTATACTATATTATTATTAATTATTAATTAATTAATTAATCTATACTTAATAATTTAATTTAATAGATAATTTAATTTTTAATATTTTATATTAATAAAATAATTTAAATTATTTAAACACTCTGTACTAAAAAAGAATTATTAAAATTATGCCCAACGAAGTGGGCACGGGTCAGCTAGTTTTTAGTATGAGTACAATCGACTTACAAACCGCTTCCTTTCTGAAGTCGAATGAAGCATATTTGACTATATTATTTCAAAAAATCAAATTATTTTTTTCTATAAATTCTTTTATCTAAAGAAAGATATTGATATATTAAAAATTCCTTTCTATTTCGCCGACACCTGTTTCTAGCCTAGGAGGCGATGGCCGACAGTGCGTTCTTTACAAACTATGCGAGTCAGCGAGGATTTCGAGGCAAGGCACATTCCAGGAGGAGCTTCTACGGGTTGTCTTTACGTAAGTAGCGTTGAATTTCTCGAATTTTCTCCGTTATTCGAGTCATGTTGCCTTTGCTACCTATAAATTTTATGTAAATTTTAGTTTAATGTTAAACTAAAGCGTGTGACTCAGAGATAGTATTAGGTACTATTATGAAATCTCAACGATTGTAGATTCGACTTATATTCATTTAGCCATTTTTAATGTCCTACTTTTGGGCACTTATCTCCTTATATTAGGAGAATAGTAAGAAAATTATAACAAGTTCAAATTTATTAAGCAAATATCACAAATCAAAAATCAATATCAAACACCAAAAAAAATAGTCAAGATATTTTAATATTAATGGTATCAGATATTCAATATTATATAACGAATATAATTAAATGTACGTACAACTTGAAACGATTAAAAAGTTCGTTTATTCATTAAACAACACTCTCTAAGTTACTGTTAGTATTAGCTTTTTTAATTTGAAATTATCACCAATCACCGTAATAATTGTAGGCTATCTTCAAATACATATATTATACCGGCATGGCTAAAACGAAAGCTTTAAGAAACTAAAAAGCTTCTCCTTAATATGCCATCGAAGGATATATTCTCCACAAAGCCTAAAAGACACTTAGTAAATAGCTGACGGAAATGACAACTTTCAGGATGTCGTCCCATCCATTTCGGTGTACCTCAAAATGATTTTACGCACGACATGTGTTTGAAGTAAAAACTCTCGTTTCACTTAGCATTTTATATTTGGAAATACTAAGTTTATTCAATAAAATTTTGAAGAACTTCTTCAGGCTTACTATAATTAGTACTAGGTGTATGTATGTGTGTCCAACCATCTAGTTTTCTTTAGTTTCTAGTAGTTTACACGATTACAAATCGTTCAAATATGAGTTCTCAACTTCTCAGTAGCGTTCGGCAATCTCGAAATTTTAATTCCGGATTTTCAGCCATATATGCTAGCCATAGACAAACTTAACTTAAAACAAAAATTACTCTCATTAAACAAATTATCTATATACAACATTATATATACACAACATTATCATTTTCAGGTTACCAAAAGGCAAGGAATTTGAAGATGAAAGTCATAAGGATTTTGATAAAGCGCATAGTGCAAGCGACGATTGCGCTAAATTGTACCCTGGATGTTACACAGACTTTTCGAAACATTGAATATGTTTAAACATTCTAAAGATACTTATAAACTGTTAACTGAGTTAAGATTCCCATAATAATCGCCAACCGTATACTAAAACTCTACAATTCGCTTTTAGTTAGGTGTGGAAATAAAATATTATGTGTTGAAAGAAATATTTATTTCAATTACATTAAAGCTTTATACTGTGATTATAATAAAAAAGATTTAAAAAAATAAAGTATTTTTATTGAATCCTAAGTAACGAGTCGTTTTTGTTTTATTTTAGTTTACCTCCGTTATTGAAAGTCACATTAAAATTAGTGCAGCTGTTCTGGATATTAGTATGAACAACCATAAAAAAAAATTGTACTGGGTTATTGAATAATTAAAATTAGTATAGTAAAAGTGCATTTAAACAATTTTAAATTAAAATTAAAAATATATTTTTGAGCAAACCTTATTGCACTATAACGGAATATATTGATATATATATCTTTCAATACATATATACATACTCGTATACAAATACCCATGATTGGAATACAAACATCCTTTTTCAACAAACGATCATTCATTCACTCCAGAGAAACTCGAACCCGCGACCGCTAGCGCAGCAAATAGGGTCACTACAGACTGAGCCAAACGGGCTGAAATATAACGCACTAGCGACTCGCCCTCGCTTCGCTCGGGCTCGTCCCTAGATTTAGCACAGGCACAGCCGCGGGATCCGCTAGTTATGCATATAAACCTTCCTCTTGAATCACTCTATCTATTAAAAAACGCATCAGAATCCGTTGCGTGGTTTTAAAGATTTAAGCATACATAGGGATATAGGGACAGAGAAAGTGACTTTGTTTTATACTAGTGTAGTGTGTAGTGATATACTCGTACATATTTATATAACTATAGAATATGTAGAAAAGTAAATGCAAAATACAAAATTAAATTAATAACTAACATTATGTGAAGGAGAAGTTTGAGCAATCTTGACATACCGTTTATTGCCAACGGAAATGCTGTATAATATTTGTGCAAGTGAATTTGGCTGAAGCAATTCAAATCGCGTAATTAGGTCAGAGAAGTTGTGCTGTCGACTGAATTTTGACTGTTGCATTTGGCTTTTAATGCTGGTATTTTAAGTGTTTACTTAGAATATGATTTTATTGACTGGTAACTAATTTTGATGTTTACTAAAGCTCAGTTAAGTCAGATTTAGTCACTAGCCTAGTCATGACATGTCGTGGAAATTCATTGTAATATTAAGACTCTACTTTCTGCGCTGTCGGTCACGGGTTCGAATCCCGCTGGTTTTTCATTCAATACATTTGTTGAGCACGAATGTTTGTATGTATGTATTTAATATTTATATATGTGTAATATATCAACTATCTGGTATCCGTTACACAAGCTTGTAGCTTACCACTAGATGGTGCTGTCGTAATAATGTTCGAACATATTTACATTTATTTATTTATAATAACTTCTATTACCAAGACAGATAGAGTAGACAGAATAGATAACAGCTTAAGTAATCCAATGTAAAAGTACCTGTATCAAAGCATTGTAATCACTTTGAGATACACGCGATAGCCCTCTAAAGGAAGTAAAAATATAATTTTATTACTATATACTTCAAATGTATTCCGAGTTATTTAAATAAAACTTATTGTACATAAGTCAGACTGTATGTGAAATTTAATAAAATGCTTGTTAATTTTTATGTTTATATTTTCCAAATTAATATAAATTATAGAATGATATATCCTGATCGAAGTCTGCCACGATGGCCAATCTCACTGTGTCTAGTCTACTGCGTAGAAGATATTATCAACTCTCTATTCCTTTAATTTTAAATTGCGGTCAGAGGTGGCTTCAATACGATAAAAGATAGTCTAGGCGCGAGAAACTTCTTTACGTGCTCTTCGAAGTAAAAAGGGCTTTCACACCGCCAGCTTCTCAATTCCGAGCTAAGAATAACCGATATAAGACTTCAGTAATTAACCTTGATCTAAAGACGTTTAGATCAAGTTAACGTAACTCGAACCCGGAACTTTGGGAACTACAGCCATTTATGCTGGACAAGTCTGAATCATAATTGAAAAGATATTTATAATTACTTATTTTTACTTACTAATTACTTATTTTACTTATTACAACTTGCTATGTTGTCTTATACATGCAAGTTTCTGCAGAAGCCCGAATTCCTCTCGAGCCCCAAGCAAGACTCGGGTTCAAACCCTTTCACTCCGTACTACGTAGCACATTACCACTGGACTATCACAACAAAAAAAACTGTATATTAAGTTTATGATTTGTTCCTTCTTCTGGACTTACAACATTTTTAATTTTACTAAAAGTGTCCATAACATGAAAATAACAGTTAAACCAACATATGACGTGTTAATTGCTCTTTCATTTATACACATTTGCGTTTCCAACATCGATGTAAAGTGTACTAGAGCATTCTGAGTTTCTTCAGTAGAAGTCGATTTAAGAGCTTTAAGCTTCAAATATGATTAAAAAATTAGCTTATATTATGTTATTTTGTGGACTTTTAATGTTGTTGTTGTGTTTTGTGTTTGAAGAAATATTTCTTACAAATAACGATTCCGTTAGAAATGAAACACGTTCCCGAGTATTGAGTAGAAGCAAAAGGTTCTTAGTGTTTCCAGACGGCAGTTCGCTTCAATTAGGTATGCTCTACGTAATTTTCTGTTACCAAGCCTTATTTGCCCGGCTATTATCTGTAAGGAAAATGCTGCTACATTGTCTTTGTTATAAGTGAGTTAACCTTTAAGTAATTGTTTTTAGTATTACAATTTACGATGTTAAAATTGAATAAAATAAATGAGATTTTTGTAAATACACGTGGGTGAGCTAGTACTGAAAATGATTTATTACTATATTACTGTCAGTGTGACACTTTATGCCATAAATATGTTTAACTTTTATGCCTAGGCTGCATTTTTAAACATTATAGATAGACGGCCACATTTTAGCAGACTAAAGAGAAAGGAGAGAAAGAGACAAACGCATATACAAACACATATACAAATACACATACACGCACACACAAACGCGCGCGCACGCTCGCGTGTAAATCGTTATTATTTTTGTCATAAACATAATTGAATCTGTAAAATAATTCATCAGAAAAACGAATATAATTTGAATATATTTGAAGTAGATATAAATGGTACTCGCGGTTGAGATTCAAATAAGGACCTTTGAGGGAATCGCCATGTTTTTGAGTTCACGCAACAAGAAACTTTTAAGATTTAGCACCCTTATTACATAAATGCGTTACGATACTTATAATAAAGTTAATGAATCGTGAGTGTTTTAATGTTTATTTTATTTTCTATTATGATTAAAAATGTTGAATACTATAAAATATGTATATACACTACACTATTAGTGCTATTTATTATTATAGTAGTATTAGTACTATGTTAGTATTAATACTTTCTTAGGTTTACGCGAATGTTTGACATTATAAATGAAACTATCTTCTCGGATTTTGTCACGGATTTATTATGATTTTTGGTTCCCGACGTTTCGAATGCTTTACATCAATTATGGTCACGGGAGAGACTAAGGTATTAGACGTCTCAGGGGGTTATATACTTGTTACAGACAGTGCCTACCCACAATTTTTTACAAATATTCAAAACTACGTGTACCACTACTAATTAATATTTTAGTATTAGTTACATTTATAATATGTTAGTATTAGTTAGTATTAATGAAAAGTTTGTATGTTTGTTCATGGTACATGTATCTTACTTCTTTGTAAACAGGCTGGATGAATTTGAGTTAAATACATCGTAATACGCTTCTGTTTTACACACAAAGACGCTACAATTAAAGCGGGGAAAAGTTGCTAGTTCATTATATCTTATACGATTAAGTTTAGAAAATATAATTCGTATCAATATTTTGGTCAACAAAAATGCTGAACACGTATTTTTATTTGTATTTATTAAATAAGGCTTACCAACTAGAGAAATATACAAAAACTTAATAACTAAAACATTGAAAAAAAAAACTTTTTTGTATATCCCTCTAACTTAAAGGTAACTTAAAAGTAATAAATGTAGTATCGTATTTTAACGTGATTGTTTTGATATTGGTTTTCTTATTTCAGTATTTTGCGTTCAAACTTCGGCTTTAATACCCATTGGCGATATATTCCTTTATGGTAGCACTGTGGCATTAGCTTGGAATCTACCAACGGAAGCCAAAGATTTATTTATGTTTAAAGAAAACAAAAGTAAACGAAGGCGAAATGATGAAGAGATATTATTTACGCAAGTTACACAAAAAAGGTAAGCATTGACTGTAATAATGTATCTTTATAATTCTTTCGTATGTGTCAATGGCACAAAGCTCTTAAGTGGACCGATTTTAAACAAATTTTGTACATATTTGAGTGGGTTCATGGATGGTTTTGACTTACAACTAGATCAGGTAGATTACGCTAAAGTTGAATCTATGACTTTATGTGAAGACTATAGGAAAACCGAGTTTGGTAAAGACTATATTCGGACAGGGCAGCATCTATCGGTCCCGATAGTAATAATACTTGTTGATATTTATTAACTCACTAGACAATTTCTACTCTTAGTCTTATAGGTGTAATATACAATTTGATGACACGTTTGGCTCAGTTGGTAGTGACCCTACTTTCTGCACCAGCAGTCGTGGGTTCAAGTCCCGCTGGGGGCATTCATTTGTTGAACACGAATGGTTGTACTCCAGTTATGGATGTTTATATTTATGATATGTATGTATTTAAAATTTATATATATGTCGTATATCAACTATCTGGTATCCGTAGCACAAGCCTCGTAGCTTAGCACAGTACTAGATGGTGCTGTTGTAATATTAAAACAATCACATAACATATTTAAAAAAATCACACACAATATAACAAACAAATTTGTTTTTATATTAATAGTATGTATAATTTCTAATAATAAGCTAATTTATGTGTAGTACAAATTATATATACCATAGCTAAACGACATTGAACAATTTTCCCTTACATGTAAACTACTAATGCCTTTCAGATCAGCCGTCGTCAACCCGGTGTTCGCAAAACGTAGCGTTGATGAAAATATGACTTTCAAAGAGAAGCTGAAAATTAAAATAGATCGCGCAAAAATGCACGAGAGCAAGTTAAAGCGAGATTTTCTCAATAAAAAACATTTAGACCCAGATAGTGTGGAGTTTCACAGGAGCAGTAGAGTTGGATTGTATGAAAAATTAGTACCACTTATTACTGCGTAAGTTAAGAGTTATTAATCGGCCATTTGCTGGATGGTTTTTAAAAAATGACCAAAATTCTATTTGAAATAAAATTCAATAATACTGAGAAGCTTTTCTTCTTTATCTGCTCTATCTGTATTAATTTCATTAAATCTTTCTTCTGTTTCGTTCTCTACCTTTTATCTTATGTGTATCATTTTTGTTTCGCAAGATAAAAGTAGATTCTGACAGTTTGAAGTTATTCTTCAACTTTTTTTAATGTCTTGAGACAATATTACAACAGCTTGTGTTAAGGATACCAGAAAGTTGATATACTAAACATATATATTTAATAACATATTATGTATTATAAATTAAACTTGTTCTTTGAAAATAAATTTTTATCGTTCCTTTAACAATAAAGATTTTAGTATATTGTTTTAATTATTTATTATTATTTAATTTATTATATCTTATAAAATGCAATGCACAGAATAACAATAATGCATCTTTCTAGTATTGAAAAATACAGAATTTAACTAAATTGTGTCTTGTCTTATTTTTGCTATACATTTTAAAGTACGTATATCCAACTGATACTATACTACGTATGGAAGAACATCAAAAAATAGATTTTTATTTCATATGTATTTTGTGCAATATAAACGAACTTGATGATTATTTTATCGAATGCTATTTCAATAATATAACACGAGACTAACCATTTAAATGTAAAATAATAAAAATAATTAAAAAATCCTTCCTAAGAATTAAACACACGAATAAAAATATTAGAAGAAGTGTTTGTATTAAACTTTGTAATTCCATTTTCAATTCAAAAGAATCCTTTCATTTCATTATGATTGAGCTAGATGACATTCCTTTACAGTCTGGGAGGCGACGGTCGACAATGTGTACTTTATAAACTATGCGAATCTGCAAAATTTTCAAGACAAGAAACATTCTTAGAAGAGTTTCTTAGAGTTATTTTTACGTAAGTATTGTTTAATTAATACTAGCGACTCGCCCACGCTTCGTTCGGGCTCTTCCCTAGGTTTAGCACAGGCAACGCCGCGGGATCCGCTAGTTATGCATATAAACCTTCCTCTTGAATCACTCTATCTATTAAAAAAACCGCATCAAAATCCGTTGTGCAGTTTTAAAGATTTAAGCATACATAGGGATATAGGGACAGAGAAAGCGACTTTGTTTTATACTATGTAGTGGTTATAATAATTGAATATTCATTTTGACGACACGTTTGGCTTAGTTTGCAATGAAACTTATGTATCAGCGGTCAAGGGTTCGAGTCCCGTCGGCATTCATTTGTGTGGGAGGATACATTTTGTACTATGGTAGCCCATTCCTGAACGCTTGTAAATTATATAAAAAATAGTTATTATCACGTATCATCATTTAGGAATTAGTAGTTAGTTAAATGTTACGGCTTTTTGTTGGGCATGACTGTCGCAATACGAGAGGAACGCTACCGAGTGCGTGTTGGCGGACTTTAGTTCACATGTCTTTCGATTTTTTATTACGCTGCAATTGCTTATCATGTACCAAAATATTTCCTGGATGAATTTTAACATATGACCAACATTATATATTGAAATAAAATTTAATATACTAAATCTGAATTACAATTAATATATGCCTTACTTTATTGACATAAATATTGGTGGAGCTTTAGTCTAACAAAATGTTATTAAATTAATATTTATTATATACAATAATTGAATTTAATTTTTAAATTCAATTCAATGTACGTGTTTAGTTAACAATAAATAAATAAATAAATATGTTGGGACATTCTTACAACAGCGCCATCCAGATCCTTGGTAAGCTACGATGCTTGTGTTACGGATGTCAGATAGTTGATATACTACATATGTATATAATATTTAAATACATACATATTATAAATATTAACACCCATGACTGGAGAACAAACATTCGTGCTTATCAAATGAATGCCCTCAGCGGGACTCGAACCCGCGACCGCTGGCGCAGAAAGCAGGGTCACTACAAACTGATCCAAACGAGTTGTCAATGATTACCGTTACCTGAATTGTGTCTCAATAACCTAATCGTTAATTATTTTAAAATATATATTACAGATTACCTAAAGGTAAAGAGTTCCAAGACAACGCCTATAGAGAATACGACAGCGCGCATACCGCGACGGACGACTGTGCCGCTCTATACCCTGAATGTGATTTTTATTTACCGATGCAATCAATCAATAAATATACAAAATAAACTTCTATTTTATTGTAATTTCTAGCCGTCATGCGACTTACTAGGTGTGTGTAAATGTGTCTTCACACCAATATTTAGTTTTCGAAATAATCTTGTTAATACAGTAAGTGAATGAAGACTACTTGTAAGTTATTTTTTTAATTTTTAGTATCTTTATTACTATTGAAGTCGTTTATTTATACACATAGTAATATTATTATATAGACACAGTAGTGGCAAAGTAAAAAAATAGTATTTAGAAAACTCTGTACATAAAAGTTCAGACGTCCTCATTTCTTTACTTAGCGGTGTGTTTTTTTACTTTATATGGGATCAACATTGAGGTATACTCTATCCAGGAAAAAATACCAATCAAATGAAACTAATAATTTTCAAATAAAAAAGAAGAATTGTCCAAATCGTTCATAGAAGACGAAGTTGTGAGTAAGATTTAGATGAAATTAGATTATTAGCTTATGTTACGTCACTGTACTATTGAAAATGGCGGAATATACTTGTCTTTTAAAAGATGCTAGTTCATTCAGATTTCAATCAATAAAGATCTCTATGTTATTCTAAACTGTAAGGCAAGTGGCGATTACGTAGCAAAATGATTCACGTACGAAAATATCATTAGAGAGAGAGATCTCGTTTTACTTTGCTTGTCAAACTGTGATGGTACGGTGTGATCGTCTAAGCTTGTTAATTTGTGATTAAATATATTTGAGGAAAATTCTTGAAAATAATACTTCAGGATAAAAGACACTTTGGTATCTGGCATGTTATCTATAATTACGCGGATTCCCAAGGTAAACGGAGACGCATCGCTCACCTGGGCAGTACAATACGTTGGGTGGACTATACAGGCTATCATCCCATTCTACCTGTCTACGCGAGGCTCATTGTAATGTATGAGCCCTACCTCAATAAAATTATGTAATAGCGTTACTTCAACACTCGGAAGTCCGAATAAGACTAATTAGAATTATAAGCTAACGGACAGGTTAGAATGCATGATTAGCTGGTGTATGTATTTGCCTTCTTTGGGCCATCGTAACCGACCGATTTCCCTCTAGCACGGGGAACCCTACGCCCAGCACAGGGGCCTTTAATCATTGTTATTGGGGCACAGTCAACTCCCTTTTATCGCTGAGAAGCGCATTATTGCCTTGTCTCGAAAGACAGGCTATTTGTGAGCCGTAGCTCGCCCCATAACCATGGTTTATGATTATGTATATTTATTATTAGTTATATGATTTGGCCAAACCGAGGTCGGGAGTTGATCTGTAAGACATGGCGTGTATTGGTGTGCCGGGATATCGCCGCCGGAACGCCACGCTGGAACCGTGTACTGTTCTTGACTATTTCAGTCAATATGTCAATATATTTTAAGAGCCCAATCAACCTTAGTGTCCTTCATTCCGCAATATCATTGTCACCCTACTTTTGCTCTGCCTAGTCTCCTTTTCCACACAATTATCATGGTCACCCTAGCATTATATAAATTCCTAACAAACAAACAAAACAAAAGGCTCGGGTTCCTACCTGTCTGTCGTCTCTCTCGTTGCACTCATAGGCTCTCGGAGTCTCTGCTAATTTACTAGATATTTACATTAGCGTAGCTAATGTTCTCAGACCTTAGTACTTCACTTAATAACTAAATGCAATCGGTCTATAATGCAAAGCTAAATAAAATCAAGTCATCATAGATTGCACAGTATTAAGTCCTTTTATGCTCTTAAATTCAGCTCTGAAGTAGTCTCCCAGTTCTATTGGACTTAGCTAATTTAATTTATATTATGATAAGTGATTGATCGGCTTAGATCAATGTAATAAAAGGTAACTGCCAAAGTTTCGGAATAAACTTATTAAACACAATCAACATCTCGTAGCCGGGATCGAACCCACATAACAAAATATGACGTAGTCTCATAATTCTATCGAATCTAACTAATTTAATTAATTATAAATGGTGATGAGATGAATGAAGAGCAATTGTCGTGGTTTCGGTATAAACTTATTAAACACAAATCAACATCTCGTGGCCAGTAGGATTCGAACCCACATATATATGTATATCTACAGCTAACTAAACCTAACTCTCTGGAATGCGAATCGTGATTCTATCTAGGTAATATGAGGGAATTTATTATTGGAGATGGCTCGATTTAGTTCAACACGATTTAGTTTAATGTGCTGTATTAATAATGGCCGGTTTGGATTGATTAATAAAAATAGAAAAGGTTCGAATTTCGAGTGAATCCTCCATTATTAAACACCCTGAGTAGTACTAAAATTATATTAATAAAATAAAGATTATGGTTCAAAAATCTGTTTATTCTCAAAATTACTATCTGTTCTTTACTCAAAACAACTTGAGTGATATCAAAAGAAACTGTTGGATTATTTAGATCGTACTTTAAAATATTAGATTATATCTCAAAGCACGAACGAATATTTCACGTTCCTAAAGCCATACTAAGCAAGGGAAAAACGGCATATTCAAACGAAAAAACCCTTGGGCTATTTAAATCTAAGTACATCTTAACATTTAAAATACACACATGCTTCACTAAATATTAATGTTTAGGTAATTATATACAAGTTAACATTGCTGTCGAAGGAGAAGAAACACACATCTTAATGTTACGATAAATTTGATTACATATATTTACATAGTGTTGTGCTAGATTCACAGATGGTTAATTTATCTATTTCATTCTTTAAAGTGATTAACTTTAAACCTTAATCGGGGCAATCTGCCGTTGCACTCGACTATTGGCGGTTTACTTTAGCCCTTACTTCATTCTAGCCTCGCCAAACCAGTCTACATGATATTAAAAGTAAATACGCGATATAAACCACAAATAAGGACATAATTCCCCAATCTCAGATAGGCAATACTCGACTCCCGTCTCTCCTCATAAGCTCGCTCAATATCTCCAGTCCGGTCTCTGGATTCATGTTTGTTAGTCTCTAAAGGTTAAGCCTCTCAATTTAATTATATAAATTGCAATATATCTGTGAATCTATAACAATCTATTAAATTACAAATGGATTGGAGTACATTACCAAAATACTGCGTCACCTCGTCCGTCGCACTTTATTACGATTACTTTTCTTAATTACTTTATTTATTTCTACTCTCGATTTATTTTAATTAAACTTTATAACTCTAAGACTACACTCGTTAGCTTCCCGCACAACAACCTCGGACTCCCGAACTGCTCTCTCCTCTCTGTCGTTCATCTTGCCTCGCTGCTCGATCGCCGGGATATACACGCTACCCCTTCCATAGTCTTCCCCTTCCTATCTGTAAAATAGTTTAACCCAAAATCAACTGTACAATCATTCACATTGGCTAAATTTCTCCTTTTGTTTCATCTTGTCAAACATCTGGCATCGGGTCCGTTCGCTTCCCACATTCGCGAATGCCACAAAAACTCAATTTATGACGCGTTTCCTAAACTAACCTCTTATCGGACCTTGTCCACTTGTATTTAGCCTGAATTCTATAGTTTATTACTTTTAAAGTGTTGCCGGGTTTTTTTGTGTTCTTTGTTTTACTTCGACTTAATGGTTCCACATCTGCAGTGGAGTCGTTTTCTTGTCTAGTTGGGCAAATTTATGCGTTCCAATGTTTATTTTACGAATTTCTTTAGTTTTAAAAGTTACATTATGCTTGGAATTTATTTAAGTGTTCATCGAAAGCGAAAAGACAAAAAAATGAATTATAGGCCATATGCGGACCATCTCACACTCCCCCAAATAGATTTTTAATACACCTAGTCTTCCTAATGTCTCAGCATTTGCACTAGTCGTTTGAAAATCTATTTTTCCCCTGTATTCGCTCACTAGTCCCTAGTAGAAACCTATTATTTACGTGCTTTTATAATAACGAAACAGATGGATAGCATTATAATTTCCTTTTGTCTTATTAGTACGAACGTCAATCAAGGTATACACCGTATATACAATCAACGTATACACGTTATTATATGGGACTGCTCCTATTATGTAGGGCCCCTCATATAGACGCATGAATTTCTTTGTTAACTTTTTGTCGGCATCTGACTTCGCAAAGACCTTAAGTTTCACTAAGTCTCCTATTTCGAAATGAACTAGTTTATGCGTTTTATTATAGTAGGACTCTCTACTTTCTGCCGCTTTAACTATGTTTTGCGCACACGCTGCCTAATTTTTTCTAGCATTTCCCGCCGTAATTCGTTTTCCTTCACTACGCCCTTGTCAAAATCAGTCGATAATAGAGTCCGTTTTCCCCACACCACCTCGTTTGGTGTATAGCCTGTCGTAGTGTGCACTACCTGACTGTAACAATCCTCTATACTAGGTAATAAATCTACCCAAGATTGATGAGCCTTCTCGCAATATGTTCTAAACAATCTCCCTAATTCTTTATTAACTCTCTCTGTCGAGTTTGGTCGCGGGTTCCTGACAGATGTGTGCGTTAGTTCCGCACCTAACTGGCGAACGCCCGTCTCGAAAATCTTCGAAGTGAAATTCGCGCCTCTATCTGAACATAATGTCCTAATTTTAACTTGTTTATGGAACTTTTTCACACATGTTAAAGTAGCTTTTCCACTTGCCGCACGTAGTGGGTATAGCCTGATTAGTTTGCTATAAACGTCCTGCATTACGAATATGTATTTGTATCCGAAACGACCCGCTGGCAAAGGTCCATAAATATCGCAAAAGACGCGTTCTCTTATCTCTTTCGCTATCACAGTCTTAATCGGCCCTGTGTGTGCTTCTAACGCGTGTTTTGACCTCTGACATACCTCACAAGCTCTCACAATCCGACCTATTATACGAGACATATTCGAGAAATAATAACGGTGCTTCATCAGCGCATAAACTTTATACCGTCCGAAATGACTTATTTCTTCATGTATACTAACAACCAAATCTCTCTGTAAGTCCTCGGTAATATATAACCTCAAGGTATCCGTCTTCCCGTCAATCCTGTAAAGAACACCCTCCTTGAGCGTATAATACCTAGATTCAGACGTGCCCGCTACTTTCATACGTCTAATTATCTCAATAGCGACCTTGTCACGTTCTTGATAACTACCTATTTCTTTCCATTTCGCCTGTACTACCCGTCCTAATGACGTTCTAAATAGATACATCTCCGGCCCCGTAGCCTTATTAGTTAATACGTCCGTTCCCTTTATATGGCGGGATAATACATCCGCTACCGTGTTTAGTTTACCTTTCACGTGCTCAACTGTATAATCGAACCGTCCTATGTAAGGTACCCATCGTATCATCCGTGCGCTTAATAACTTACATGTTTGTAGAAATATCAAGCTCTTATGATCAGTCCTAATCACTAAACGTGCTCCCCTTAAATACGTTTCAAACTTTGATAGACTAAAAATGATCGCCCACAGTTCTTGTTCTGTGACTGTCCATTTCCGTTCCGTTTCCGTTAACGCCTTACTACAAAATCCTATTATCCGTTCCTCGCCTACATCGTCTACCTGATAAACATATCCGGAAAACCCCCAAATTACTACTATCGGTTTGCAGGTAATAAGTTTCCTTCGGGTTAGGGTGTACAAGAAGTATTGTGTCTAAAAATAGTTTCTTAACCCTTTCGAAACAATCGTTTGCTACCTGTGTCCAAGACCATCTGGTGTTTTGTTTTAACAAATCGCAAAGTGGCCTAACTTCCTCACTATACTTCGCGATAAACCTCCTGAAATAGTTTATTAATCCTAAAAACCCTCGTAATTGTTTTATTGTTCGAGGTATGGGGAACTCTTGTATGGCTTCTACTCGTTCAGGATCCATACGCACTCCGTTAGTATTTACTATGTGACCTAATAGCTTCACCTCTACGCATAAGAAGCGACACTTCTCTAGTCTGCCCGTTAAACCTGCGGTTTCTAGCTTGTCTAGTACTCGGTCTAAGTGCTCTAAGTGTAAATTTATATCCCCTGTAGTAAATATGACAATGTCATCTAAATAGTTCACGCAAAACTCACGCACTTCTTTTAATATCGAATCCATTGTTCTAGAAAATCCTGCCACAGATGTTTTTAATCCCTGAGGCAAGACACAATAGGTATAGGTTCTCCCCATAAAAGAGAAACCTGTATACTTCCTAGAATTCCGGTGCAAAGGTATTTGAAAATATGCATTATTCAAATCAATCAAACTAATGTAATTCACTCCATGAAAGGATTGTAAAATCTCAGATGTGAGTGGTGGTGATCCCGCATCCCCCACCATTTTCTTATTAAGTTCGCGTGCGTCTAATAAGAGTCTTATAGACCCATCTCGTTTCTTAGTGAATGTGAGAGGGCTACAGTACGGAGTTGCCTCCTGTTTGATCACGCCTAATCTCTCCAATTTTTCTAATTCCTCTTTAACCTGTTCCCTATATGCTAAAGATACCGGATAACTGTGCTTCACAAAAGGGACTTCGTCGACTAACTCGATAACGTGCTCGTACCTACTAGTCAACCCTAATTTATCCGTAAATACCTTACAATGCTTGTCTAGTATAGGTAATAACAGCTCCCTTTGTACTTTATTTAAGCCTGAATCGTCCAAATGGTATTCCCTATTGGTTTTAACGTCCGCTTCTTTAATTTGCAAGCAATGCCCTGCCGGTCTAGTACTTTGGTTCAATATACAATTAATCGTGGCTGCATTCGACTCTCCCCCTAACCTTTCAACCTTACAATCTGAGTTTAGTTTAACGCAACACTTAACTCCCAGGTGTTCAATCGTCAATGTTCGTTCACTACCGCAGTTCACTACTCCCTTCACCCGTTCTAACCAATCATATCCCAGTATCAGTGACCTAGGTAAGCGCCGCATGATTAATACAGGTGCTTCAACTAAAATCTAATTGGAACTCTATTAACACCAATCGATTCGCGCTCTCGCTTCGCGATCCAAATGCCCTGTATCCGAATTGCCGGAATAGCGATCTCAGGTAAAGACCCGCTTTCACTGAGAATAGAGTCGTGCAATTTTCTAGTTATTCCGCTAATCTGACTTCCCGTATCGATAAGTGCATTCATACTTCTCCCATACAACGACACACATACTTCAGGTAACTTAGGTAAAGAATAATCAACCTCTTCGTCAATTGATTCATCGAGTTCGTGGAACATCGTATTCAAGCTCGCCCCTCTCCTAGCGCAATAATTACATGTAATGCCCCTCTCGCTACATTCTATTACGTTACTAAATTGGTTTTCCAATAAGATTCCTATACCCCTTATTTCTGACTGACAACTGTAATCGACGTCATTTACGCTGCCTTTCAGTGCTCGTTTTAGACCCTTTCCGCCGACTCCTAAACCCTGTCCTGGTTTCCATCCGTTCCTAATTAAGATATTATAAGCTACACCTGCCCGTTCGCATTCCGAGATCTCTATACTTCCCGATTTACACAAAATTAATTTATCAGACCTCGCTTGTGTGGGGAAACCTAGTGTTTTGACATTCCCTCCCCCACATTTTCCGATGAAGTAGAGCCTTTGCCCTCTCTCACAAAGCGATAGCCGGTCTGGCTCGTTTGATTTCTTTTAAAAATGCGATGGGGTTCGTGAATGGTTTTCCATCGAAATTTGATTTGCCAACCGACGGTTGTACTACATATAAGTTTCGAGTTTCAGAAGACTCTACGCTGTGACTCGCGGACTCATAACTAGTTCCTTGTCTAACATCCCTATCACTTTCGCTACTCGCCACCCCAACCGACGCGTGTGACGTAACACTCGCGTTTTCATTTGGTACTGGATTCAGTTTCGAACTAATTTGCTGTAATTTCCATTCGAACTCAATGATTGTTTTCAAAATCAACTCTAAAGTCGAGTTACCTACGGCTTCCGTTCGCTCGCTCTCCGTTACCGCACTAACATTGGATAGGTCCGTTGCTACCTGCTTTGACTTACGTCCTTTTCTACCTGTCGACATATTTCTAGTTCGTCTTAAACCCTTTTACTTTTACCGCCTAACTTCGCCAAATGTTAAAGTACTTGTTTATTGCCGTGCCGATTTTACGAATCGTCGAACAATATCTTAGATAATAGCACAATACCGACACCAGATGTTTGACAATACTCGGGATGTGTCCCGATTTATGTGAATTCTCTAAATCAGAAATGAATTTTAAGAAATAAAACAAGAGTAGAGAAATAAATCTAAGAAATAAGCAAGAATAATTTCTCCGATACTGCAATCTCCTCCTTGAAATCCTGTAAATTGTACATTTATAAGACATACTGCTTATTTCTGCTCCCCCTATACACAGAATAAATGTACAACATAATAATAACATGCACAGTGTTATTTCTGCTTCCCCTATACATGGAATAAATGTTAAACATAATAATATCATGCACAGTGTGTGTCTTAGCTCCTTTTTCTTTTATTTTAATTTTTTATTCTTTTTTTATTTCCTCCTCACATACCTAATCACGATTCCTACGTTGTGTTCTATTTTTATGCTATTATAGATCTAGTCATACCGTTATTTCGAATACGTACATAAATCCCTGGTCACTCGGCATCAAAATTCTGTGATGGTACGGTGTGATCGTCTAAGCTTGTTAATTTGTGATTAAATATATTTGAGGAAAATTCTTGAAAATAATACTTCAGGATAAAAGACACTTTGGTATCTGGCATGTTATCTATAATTACGCGGATTCCCAAGGTAAACGGAGACGCATCGCTCACCTGGGCAGTACAATACGTTGGGTGGACTATACAGGCTATCATCCCATTCTACCTGTCTACGCGAGGCTCATTGTAATGTATGAGCCCTACCTCAATAAAATTATGTAATAGCGTTACTTCAACACTCGGAAGTCCGAATAAGACTAATTAGAATTATAAGCTAACGGACAGGTTAGAATGCATGATTAGCTGGTGTATGTATTTGCCTTCTTTGGGCCATCGTAACCGACCGATTTCCCTCTAGCACGGGGAACCCTACGCCCAGCACAGGGGCCTTTAATCATTGTTATTGGGGCACAGTCAACTCCCTTTTATCGCTGAGAAGCGCATTATTGCCTTGTCTCGAAAGACAGGCTATTTGTGAGCCGTAGCTCGCCCCATAACCATGGTTTATGATTATGTATATTTATTATTAGTTATATGATTTGGCCAAACCGAGGTCGGGAGTTGATCTGTAAGACATGGCGTGTATTGGTGTGCCGGGATATCGCCGCCGGAACGCCACGCTGGAACCGTGTACTGTTCTTGACTATTTCAGTCAATATGTCAATATATTTTAAGAGCCCAATCAACCTTAGTGTCCTTCATTCCGCAATATCATTGTCACCCTACTTTTGCTCTGCCTAGTCTCCTTTTCCACACAATTATCATGGTCACCCTAGCATTATATAAATTCCTAACAAACAAACAAAACAAAAGGCTCGGGTTCCTACCTGTCTGTCGTCTCTCTCGTTGCACTCATAGGCTCTCGGAGTCTCTGCTAATTTACTAGATATTTACATTAGCGTAGCTAATGTTCTCAGACCTTAGTACTTCACTTAATAACTAAATGCAATCGGTCTATAATGCAAAGCTAAATAAAATCAAGTCATCATAGATTGCACAGTATTAAGTCCTTTTATGCTCTTAAATTCAGCTCTGAAGTAGTCTCCCAGTTCTATTGGACTTAGCTAATTTAATTTATATTATGATAAGTGATTGATCGGCTTAGATCAATGTAATAAAAGGTAACTGCCAAAGTTTCGGAATAAACTTATTAAACACAATCAACATCTCGTAGCCGGGATCGAACCCACATAACAAAATATGACGTAGTCTCATAATTCTATCGAATCTAACTAATTTAATTAATTATAAATGGTGATGAGATGAATGAAGAGCAATTGTCGTGGTTTCGGTATAAACTTATTAAACACAAATCAACATCTCGTGGCCAGTAGGATTCGAACCCACATATATATGTATATCTACAGCTAACTAAACCTAACTCTCTGGAATGCGAATCGTGATTCTATCTAGGTAATATGAGGGAATTTATTATTGGAGATGGCTCGATTTAGTTCAACACGATTTAGTTTAATGTGCTGTATTAATAATGGCCGGTTTGGATTGATTAATAAAAATAGAAAAGGTTCGAATTTCGAGTGAATCCTCCATTATTAAACACCCTGAGTAGTACTAAAATTATATTAATAAAATAAAGATTATGGTTCAAAAATCTGTTTATTCTCAAAATTACTATCTGTTCTTTACTCAAAACAACTTGAGTGATATCAAAAGAAACTGTTGGATTATTTAGATCGTACTTTAAAATATTAGATTATATCTCAAAGCACGAACGAATATTTCACGTTCCTAAAGCCATACTAAGCAAGGGAAAAACGGCATATTCAAACGAAAAAACCCTTGGGCTATTTAAATCTAAGTACATCTTAACATTTAAAATACACACATGCTTCACTAAATATTAATGTTTAGGTAATTATATACAAGTTAACATTGCTGTCGAAGGAGAAGAAACACACATCTTAATGTTACGATAAATTTGATTACATATATTTACATAGTGTTGTGCTAGATTCACAGATGGTTAATTTATCTATTTCATTCTTTAAAGTGATTAACTTTAAACCTTAATCGGGGCAATCTGCCGTTGCACTCGACTATTGGCGGTTTACTTTAGCCCTTACTTCATTCTAGCCTCGCCAAACCAGTCTACATGATATTAAAAGTAAATACGCGATATAAACCACAAATAAGGACATAATTCCCCAATCTCAGATAGGCAATACTCGACTCCCGTCTCTCCTCATAAGCTCGCTCAATATCTCCAGTCCGGTCTCTGGATTCATGTTTGTTAGTCTCTAAAGGTTAAGCCTCTCAATTTAATTATATAAATTGCAATATATCTGTGAATCTATAACAATCTATTAAATTACAAATGGATTGGAGTACATTACCAAAATACTGCGTCACCTCGTCCGTCGCACTTTATTACGATTACTTTTCTTAATTACTTTATTTATTTCTACTCTCGATTTATTTTAATTAAACTTTATAACTCTAAGACTACACTCGTTAGCTTCCCGCACAACAACCTCGGACTCCCGAACTGCTCTCTCCTCTCTGTCGTTCATCTTGCCTCGCTGCTCGATCGCCGGGATATACACGCTACCCCTTCCATAGTCTTCCCCTTCCTATCTGTAAAATAGTTTAACCCAAAATCAACTGTACAATCATTCACATTGGCTAAATTTCTCCTTTTGTTTCATCTTGTCAAACATCTGGCATCGGGTCCGTTCGCTTCCCACATTCGCGAATGCCACAAAAACTCAATTTATGACGCGTTTCCTAAACTAACCTCTTATCGGACCTTGTCCACTTGTATTTAGCCTGAATTCTATAGTTTATTACTTTTAAAGTGTTGCCGGGTTTTTTTGTGTTCTTTGTTTTACTTCGACTTAATGGTTCCACATCTGCAGTGGAGTCGTTTTCTTGTCTAGTTGGGCAAATTTATGCGTTCCAATGTTTATTTTACGAATTTCTTTAGTTTTAAAAGTTACATTATGCTTGGAATTTATTTAAGTGTTCATCGAAAGCGAAAAGACAAAAAAATGAATTATAGGCCATATGCGGACCATCTCAAAACAATACCTATACTACTGCCTGTACCTACGGAAACAGAATATTGAAACTCTAAAACACTTTTCGATGAAAAAGATATTATGCGCATTCTATGCTAGTCCTAGGCACATTTATATGTATTATGAACTGTGTGGTGTTCTTATTTTATTTAATTGTCTTTATACTTTGCTTTTTGTTTTCTGAATCGCTGAAAAGGATTTACAAGTCTCTACGTTGACTTTCATACAAAAATTCGAACTTTATATAGAATAATCGATTTCAAAGCTTTGAATTCGAATGTAAAGTAAAAGCCTAAACGAGAATATTAATATGCCTACTAGATTTAACCTAGCGTATTTTCAATAAGCATTCATATCAAAATAGTGAAATCAGCTTATATAGAGCTTTAAAGTTTAAGCCGTTGGAAGCTGTTCCATGGGAATAATATGATAAAATTAGATATATCATAAAAATGGGTTAAATAGAAAACATTGTTTTTATATATTTTTTTTGTTCGTTTGTCTGTTTGCACATATCTGTAAAGCAGTTTTGCTTATTTACTTCGTTTAGGCTTTAAGAAACGGTCATTCATCTAGTAAAATCAAAAACATTCTTCATATAAAATCCAGTCTTTTTATTCACATGAAAACTATATTAAATCTAAATACCTGTATACAAAAATTTGTCACAAGAATAATAATTAACGTTGGCTTTATCGTGAAATAAGTCCAAAAATACAACTTCAGTCATAATTTTCATTTCAATACTAAACCGAAGTCAGGTGAATCGTTAATGTTTGTACTTATCCCTCAAACCACATTCCACAGTCGCTAATTTCTTCGCAGTACTTCGTGAAGGCCCTAATTGTATGTCAATACGTTCTAATTTGTTTTGTTCTACTCTTCATATTTTCCAATAGACCAGTGTATTTGTTTGAGCTTGCCCACTGTCTTTACGAATCAGTCACGACTCCATAAGTCGCACATTTGACGCTCTAAATAAATATTTATGTTATTTTCAATTCGAAGTGAAATTACTTAGTAAATATCTAAAGATATTGTATAATTAAGAGATTTCGTTTTTTTAAATTATTACAAGGTAAGTAAAGTAAGTAATGAATTATAATTACAA
The DNA here is from genome assembly GCA_905231865.2 of Boloria selene. Classification (NCBI taxonomy): domain Eukaryota; kingdom Metazoa; phylum Arthropoda; class Insecta; order Lepidoptera; family Nymphalidae; genus Boloria; species Boloria selene. The sequence continues at coordinate 10,384,880 of HG993147.1, forward strand.
AATATGTTACTTTCACTCTAAAATTTGTGTCCTAAAAATTCCCTGTATTTCTATCTTATATAAATAAAAATGAATATTGCTAAGAGTAAAAATTCGGCCAATTTGGCTATTTTTTTATATTTACCTTAGGGCACACAGATTTTAATAATAATAATAAAAAATAAGGTTTGTTAAAAACTTAAACTTACCTAACCTAACCCGAGCGAAGCGAGGGTGAGTCGCTAGTAACAAAATATAAATTAAATAAATAACATTATTCACGTCAAATATTAAGTGCAATAAAAATACAAGTATATTATAGTGCCAGCCGATTTCCTCTAAAAATCAGGCTGCAAAAGCTATTAAGGCACCAAATCTTCTTAGTCTTAGCATCCAAATGATTGCACTATTTGCTGAGAGATTTAGAGCTTAGCTGTAAAGTTCCTTTATTTATCCCAAAAACTTTTATAGTTTTCTTTTTACCAATTGAACCTTAAATTAAAGGTTTGTGTAATTACATTTAAACTTTTTTTTACTTATATAGTGTTACTAACCAGTTGTCCTCGAAGATGAGTAATGTTTTTCATTTTATTATATCCTCCTTACAATGAAGGTCATCCCTTCATACTCAATACTTGTTCATCAGTGGATAGTATTATTAGTTATGAAGTTTACAATTTTTTTTCTTATTGTAACCTGAAAAGGTCTAAGTAATTCAACATCATAATATAAAGTGTAATAGATTTTATTGATACTTAAGACTTAAACTATGCATATTTCTTTAATTTTACATGAATAATTAAAATTTGGTTACACAATATGTACATACATTTAGATGTAGAGTCAGTTGTTTGTCCACAAAATACTTTTTTCAAAGATATTTTATTAAGTTACGAACAAATATAAAAACATTTTTTTCGTTTTATATTTATAGTTGACATACAATGAACGCTAAGATGAAAATTTTGTTACTGTTATTAGAAATAGTTTTGACAGTGTTCGGCCAGAATAGGGAGTCAAACGATTCGGGGAGTTACTCAAGAATACTTTCGAGGAAGAAAAGACACTTGATATTTCCTGATGGCAGCTCTTTTCAATTGGGTATGTAAAGTGATATGATTTTCGATTTTCTTGTAATACATGCTTGATGCTAGTCTAGTAGTATTACTATACTAGTATTAGTATTATAATAAACTAGTGAAACCCGCAACTTCACTTGCGCTAATTCTAGGGACGAACCCGAGCGACGTGAGGGAGAGTCGCTTGTTTAAGATAAACATTTCCATCATACATTACATATGTGTAACTCTAGCGGTTTTGGCAGCGCACGCCAGAATAGCTCGCAGATGGTAGATTTGTTACTACTTACTTGACACTTATTGTCATATTTAGGACAATTCACGCAATATCTTTATAAATTGTAGCCTATGTGTTATTCTAATGTACAAAGCTATACATATATTATTACAAAGTTTCATTAAAATTATTAGTTTTTACGTGAATCATCCATCCATCCAGCCATCCATATTTCCAAACTTTCGCGTTTATAATATTAGTAGGAGTAGGATGGGTATCAAAGTATCTTATACATATAATATATGGTACTTATGAGAAATAAATTTAAAATGTCTATCTGTCTAAACTGGTTGGACTGTTTTTGATGGAATAGATAATTAATAAAAATATATGGCTAGGTAAATAGTATTTAACAATTTCTATATATTTGCCCCGCTAGGGGCATTCATTTGTTGAGCACGAATGTTTGTACTCCAGTCATGGGTTTGTTTATATTTATAATATGTATGTATTTAAAATTTATATATGTGTAGTATCAATTATCTGGTATCCGTAGCACAAGCCTCGTAGCTTACGACGGCACTAGATGGCGCTGTTTTAATATTGTGCCAATATATTTATATACAGGTCTATCTATTTTACTTCCGACATTTTTTTCAGTATTTTGCACTCAAACTCATGGATATCTACAAGTAGGAGATATAGTTTGGTTTGGCCACACCGCTGCGTTGGCTTGGGAGCTACCGACCGATCCGAAACTATTCAACTACTTTAAAAAACATGACAAGATTCACACCGCCGAGAACAGAGACGGTGTATCTAAGTTAATATACTTTTTAGACGAAAATGGAAATGTTCTTTCTAAAAAACCCTATCATAAGTGAGTACCTAATAGGTATATTCATAGCTTTCTGAAGTAAACACATTTCTAGTTTCTAGTTGTTCTTGAAAATTTTTAACAGAAATTCTTAAAACTATATAATATAGTGTAATCTGGGTATCGAATCTACGACTTTTGAAGCCATATATATGTTACTATTGTATCTATTCCACATTAAATTTCTTATTATTGACACGTTTGGCTTAGTTTGTATTGCGCCAGCGGTCGCAAGTTCAAGTCCCTCAGGGGCATACATTTGTTGAGCACAAAATATGTTTGTACTCCAGTTATTTATATTATGTAGGTATTTATTTAAAGTTATATAATATGTTATATATCAAGTATCTAGTATCTGTAACACAAGCCTCGTAACTAAACACGGAACTAGAAAGCGCTGTGTGTAATAATGTCCCAACATATTTATTTATTTATTTAAAAAAAGCTTCATGTATATTCCTTAAACCGCTTTATTATAATAAAAATCGTTTATATCAATGTAACATTTAAGGAGAATCATTGTAAATCCAGCATTTGCCAAACGGAGTGTAGAGGGCCATTTGTGTGAAAAAGAAGAAATTAATAAAACATCCATTCAAGAACTGCGAAAGAGGAAAAAATATTTAAACGTCTTGGAGAATCTCGAGAGCGATGCCATTGAATTTCATAGAGAGGGTAGAAAGAGCCTTTATGCGCAATTAGAAGTATTCATACAGGCGTAAGTATTGTAGTTTTCTTAACCGACTTCAAAAAAGAGGTATATTATTTTGTGTATATCATAAACGATTTATTTCCTAATAATTTTACCGATTTCTAAGAATATTATTTTTAATAATAGTAGTCAAGGGTGATCCCTGTTTTATACAAAAAATAAAAAAAGTCCATTCCTGAGAGTGGAGTTATTACTTATAAATAATTTTAATAGTTGCTATAATATATTGTTATTATTAAAAAAAAAAGTAACCATCATATTTTTTCATTAAATATCACTTTGCAACTCAGAGTGAGTGCGTTTCGCTTAGATTGCTCGTATATTCGCTTATTAGACTGCCGCTTGGCCGTTAACAGCTTTTTGTGGTTTACTAATACAACGCAAACATAACAAAGTATATAAGATTTAAAATATCGATATGCCTCAAATAAATAAGTAATAATATGGCAAATCTTAGTTCTATTATTATATTTATTTATTTAACTCTTTAATGTACACCAATAATACAACACAAAGAATAGACACAAAAACACAAAAAGAAAAGATGTACAGAAGGCGGCCTTATCGCTTAAACTTAAAGCGATCTAAAGATAAACAATGACTAAATCTCATTCGAGAATCGAACTCTTGACCTCTATACAGATAATAGGGTACATAAATAAAGCTTGATTTTTTACTTTTCTTCAAGATATAAAAGTGAAAATGCTTTTCGAAGTCATATTAAAAAACTCAATCGTTCAACTTTAAAGTAACAAACGTTTATATGATATGAAATTTTCTCGAAGTTAAAGTTACACTAGAAAGATTTTACACAAAAGATAAAAGAATTAGTCTTCTAAGTGTTTATAGAAGTGGCTGTAAGACTTTTATCAAAGTTTAGTGAGTAAATACTTTCTTTAGTTGGACGTATTATTTTAAGAATCTTTTATGCAACAACTTTTTATGCACTATTTATATTTTAGTTCTACTTATTAAATATAAATAAAATGTGTGTGTGCGTGCGTGCGTGCTTCAGTGCGTGAATGTGTGTGTGTGTGTGTGTGTGTGTGTGTGTGTGTGTGTGTGTGTGTGTGTGTGTGTGTGTGTGTGTGTGTGTGTGTGTGTGTGTGTGTGTGTGTGTGTGTGTGTGTGTGTGTGTGTGTGTGTGTGTGTGTGTGTGTGTGTGTGTGTGTGTGTGGATGATATTAAAAAGGAGTAACTTTTATAATATTAAAAATGTTATAATTATTATTTATTATATTCCTACTACTTAGGTACCTACTTAGCATACGTTTTTTATAAACCTTGATTTTTTTTATTATTAAATCTTTCCGCGGGCTTTAAGGAACATAAAAAAATAGCCGAATTGATTAAGCCATTCTTGAGATTTGCGCTTAGCAACATTCATTTTTATTTATATAGATAGATTGGAATTTAGCTACCTAAATTTGATGATATTTGCAGCCTTGGTTGGAATGGCCGAGAGTGTGTCCTACGTTTACTATGCGAGTATGGCAACACTACAGAACAAGAAAACGACACGTTTTCAAAGGAAATCATAAAAGCCACATTTACGTGAGTATTTTTATTATTCGCCATTTGCACCCATTTGTTTACTTCACACAATTTGTTACTTTATATCCAGGTAAATTTGGACGAAAATCGTGTGCAGAATTTCAATACTGCTTTTGTCATATTGTGAATGACATAGTTTATTTTACTTGTAACGTTCACAATTTGTAATAGTTTCAACAATACGCTGTAAATGAATGATTGTTTTAATAAATTTAATGATTATACGAATTTTACACATATTAGTTGATTTGTAGACCATTTAGTTAACAAATGTATATTATTTAGTAAATAACATGTGTATGATTGAAGTTTACAAAATGTATTTCCATTCGATATAAAAAAAAGTAATAAACTTTATTACTATTGGTATTCGTCCCTTTTTAAAGTCCGACTGTATTACATAGATTAATGCTTTAAAAAGTTAATTAAAATGTATAAATGTGTTTTGTGTAGTATTTCAATTAAAAATTATATTTAAATCATTATTACAACATAGTATAAAACGAAGTCGCTGTCTGTCTGTCCCTATGTATGCTTAGATCTATAAAACTACACAACGGATTTTGATGCGGTTTTTTTTAATAGACAGAGTGATACAAGAGGAAGGTGTATAATACACTAGCGGAATCAGCGGCTTTGCTCGTGCAAAATTTAGGGACAAGCCTTTATTTCATATAAATTAACATACTACAAAAAAGTTACTTTTCTTGTCATCATCAATCAAGCACTGGTTAAAAGGTGGTTTGTAACAAATCTATAAAACATTTTTAATTGATGTAAGCTTGTATTGTAATTAAAAAAATCTAATGCGATTTCAAAATGAAAAGAGAAAGAAAGATAATGTATATCTATCTCACTCATTATTCCTTATTATCATAATTTATTGGACAAATATTAATATAATAATATTTTTTAGATTACCTCAAGGAAGGGAATTTGATGGCGATTGGTACAAAGAATACGACACGGCACATACAGCGAAAGGAGATTGTGCTAACTTATACCAACATTGTCAAGCGATGAAGCAAATAAGTCCTATCTAATTTATAAATAACTCTATAATTTCTGAATGGTGTTTCATTTTTCACTTTCACCAATTAATGGTTAGTTTGCGGTTAGCATTTATAACAGGTTAAACCTAATTATCTCTACATTATAAGCACATGAGTTAATATTTTAAAATATATAAATTTTAATTTTAATACTAGGAGTACTGATAGCCTCACTAAAGAAATAGCAACAAATACTGCATTTTTAATATAAATATGTTGGGACATTAACATGCAGGGTTTGTCTTAGACATACCAGATAGAAGATACACTATCATCATCAGCTCTTTTTTAACATTCCACTGCTGGGCACGGGCCTCCCTCAGTACGACGGGATCAGGTCATAGTCCACCGCGCTAGCCTAGTGTGTGTTGGCGGACTTCACATGTCTTTCAAAAACTTGCTATGTTTTCTCAGACATGCAAATTTCCTCACGATGTTTTCCTTCACCGTAAGACAAGTGGTAATCTTGTTATAGAATTGATTCGCACATGAAAATATCAGAGGTGCGAGACATGGATTTGAATCAGGATCACTCGGTTATCCAAGCGAGCGCGTTACCACTGGGCTACCACTGTCTGTCTACACTGTATATATCTTAAAATCAAACATATTATAAACATAAACCATGACTTGAGTACAAAAATTGGTGCTAATCACACCAATTAATTCCCCCAGAGGAACTCGAACCAGCTACCGATGGCATAGCAATTTAGGTACAAACTGGTATTATAGAAACTACGCCAATAGTGTTGCGTATGGCACCAAATATTTATACGTACCTTAAAACAATTCATTTATTCTTAAGATGGGTCTTAAAATTGAAACCCATGAACAAACAATATCAATATGGACTGACTTCATTTCCTTTTTAAAGCCGATGTAATATCAAAAAAATGAAATGTAGCTACGCAGGTCAAAGAAATTTACATTTCAATATTCAAATAGGCTATTGAAGATTACCAAAGAAGAGCACAAATAGGATATGCAAATTTAAATATTAAATTTAGTGAAGTAGAGCATAAATTTGATTGCGACGGGATTCCGTGGAGGTGCTAAACTAACGTAATGAGTGGAGACGGCAGCCGTTCTAATTCCTAGATCAAACATCCCGGCTCGACGAACAGTGTTACTGTGTTAAAAAAGTATGGATATTTTTGAATTATTTAATTTTATTATAATATTATGCTTATAAGAATAATTATTTTAAAATATAATATTATGATAGAGACAGTGGTAACCCAGCGGTAACGCGCTCGTTTGGATAACCGAGTTCGAATTCGGGTTCAAATCCGGGTCTCGCACCTCTGATATTTTCAAGCGTCATTATTTCCGGTTTTACGAGAAGCGCTACTAATATAATGTATAAGCAGAGTCGAGTGTAAGAGTTAGTATTAAAATAAACTTATGATCAATATTTTGTGGTTGTTATTAAGGACTTAGTATTGGGTAAACGTAATTAATGAAATGATATTAGTAAATATGTTACATCCTCGGAACTGTTATTGCAGCTTTAAATTGTATTGCAATAACAAATTAAATCAAACGATTCTCACTGTTATATACCATTTCCTCTTATTTGTTTAAACTTTTTTAGATTATTATAAAACATTTCTAATTAAAGTCTTGTTGCAACTACTTCTAGCATTATAATATAACTTAAATTTTGCTGTGTCAATTTGTATAAGTTTACTTCTATGTTAATACTATAAATCGAAAGTGTTTGTTTGTTGGCTTGTTTGTTTGAATACGCTAATGTCAGGAGCAACTGGTTTCTATTGTTTTTTATTGGATAGTTCATTTATTGAGGAAGGCTGTATAACAACATGCTATGATCAAAGAAGCGGGACATCAATGAAAAATATTGCCAAAACGGGAAAAAATATTCTTTTTGAGAGCTTTTCTTTATAAAATTTTAAAAAAAGTTCGAGACAGTATATACCTACCTTTCTATTAAGGTTGACTCACTAAAATATTTTTTATGGTAATGTGCTACTAAAATAATGTGGAATCGCAAAAATAGTTGTAACTAAGAGTCGTAACCAAGAGTCCAAGGCGACAGTCCTAAACTAGTATTATTGTAAGACGGACCTCTGTTCATTAATAAAGAGTTTACACACTTATATTGATTACTAGCTCCGTAGTTTCATTTACTAGTATCACCTTACATCCGTGATACTACAATAATACAATATTTTAATAATGGTAAATGGGTTAATTTGTATTAACTGAACGTATTTGTCTGAACGTATCCGCACGAAATAGTAGTATGTTATAGTGCAGGAAAAAGCAATGTTATTATCAACAACAGCGATGTCAATTGGAGCCTGACTCATGTTACAATAGCAAATATTGAATGGAAAAATTGAAAGTCTAACAGAGTTAGTTATCGAATTTGTTTTTAATCTGATATCTCTTTTCACATACGCCAGCATTGCACTACTAAATGTAGGCAAAAAATGCATCGGCAATTGATATATTTCAATTTAGTTCGACTATGAAACTGACTATTGTTAGTTTCATATATATAACTAGATCGCCATAGAGTGCTATAGTTCAGATACATTCATTTAATTTTAAATGTTAAATTTACTAATCTAATAAAAATCTTGTGGTGTTTGTAGTCGCATACCTCCGAAACAGCTCGAACGATTTTAATGATTTTTATATATTTACTGTTGGAATAAGAATAGAGAACATATAAGTAGTAAAGTTTTTTTCAACCTCCTACCCCCCATGCTCATTTATATATGGCGTTCAACGTTTGCCGGCACAGCTAGTATTATGATAAAAATAGCCTAGGAGAGTTTACCGAAAAACGGGTATCCATAACAGTGTCGCTTCATGGGTCGAATAAGTACATAAATATTTTTTTACAAAATCGCTCAAGCCGTCAAATAATAAAGTTCCAAGTACAAAGTATTATTTTTAAATTAAATATTTAAAAAAAATCTTTCCCACTATTTAATTGATACAGAGGCCACATATATAGATTTTAGCACTTTTGTTTGTCTGTCTATGACCGCATCACGAGAAAACCACTGGACAGATTTGGATGTAATTATAATATATAGTATAGCTGGTTATTCGGGTTAAATTATAGAATACTTTTTACTGCGGGAAATATAATATCTTTAACAGTTAAAATGCACGTAAACCCGAGCGAAGCAAGGATGAGTTGCTAGTTAATTTTCAAAATTTGAGATATCATACATTTAATTTTTCTAAAAGAAGACCATAGTCCATACTAAAAGCAAATTCCATGCTGAGCCACACATCACATGACCGGTGACATAAGCCACATTTGTTAGGCAATAGCATACATCACAGCACGCGAGTCGAATACTGTATCGGATTTCAATAAATACCATACATGCTTATTTATTAGGAAAATGCGAAATTTAGTGTTACTATTATTAATTTTAGTATGGATATTCGTATATAGTGAATGTTTGAATTCTACCGATCAATGCCCGAATGTGAAGACTTCGCTTGGAGCGATTCGGAAAAGGAGGCATTTGACTTTCCCTGATGGAAGCAATTTTATTGTAAGTTTTATTTAAATTTTTAAAGTAATAGTATGATAGTTAAGTCTAGGTCTGTTACTTCTTCATGCTAAAACGATTGACAAGATTTGGATGAAATTAGTGCTTAGATAGATTGTAATTTGCCTACTGGTAAAAATGTGCTTTGTACCAAATATGTATAGTTAGGTATGTATGTATTATATATATAGTAAAACTTGACATTTTGATGATAATTTTTAATTAGACGATTATTTTATTATACACTAGAATTTCCCGCGGCATCGCACGCGTTATAAAGACCGGAAACCAAAGTCTTTCTGAGTCGCACGGTATGGTACCACGCTGAACTATGGCCCTTCCGGTTTCGGCAACATTTTTCATTGATACTTCGCTCCTATTGGTTGTAGCGTGATGTAATATAGCCTATAGCCCTCCTCGATAAACGGACTATCCAACACTAAAAGAGTTTTTCAATTCGGATCAGTAGTTCCTGATATTAGCGCGTTCAACCAAACAAACAAATAAACAAACTCTTCTGCTTTATAATATTAGTATAGATAATAGACGAAACTTTCATACCTAGTTACTCTGTGGTATTTGATGACAGGCCACGATTCTGAACAAATATTGCTATTGAAATTGTTTCTACGTTAAATATTTAGAATTATTACAATTTTACGTTGTAATAAATTAATATTGCATATCGAAAATTTTAGTTAAAATTGATAAAGTAAATTCAGTAATACATTACCAACAAACCGCTGATCTAGCCATTGGGTATGGAAAGCTCTCGGTTATTAATTCAAAATGAATTAGCATTGTCTAAATAATGTATACAGACGAAAATATCTATTTACTTAGATGTTACCTATTATGGAAATAAAGCATTAGTTTACAAGCTTCTATAGTGAAATAGGATATTTAAACGTATTTTTCCAATCTACGCTTCATACAACAAACTTACCATAATATACCATTTTATAAGGAATACATTAATAATTAGTTAATAATTTGACAACACGTTTCGCTCAGTTTGTAGTAGTATATCACTTTCTGCGCCAGCGGTCACGAGTTCGAGTCCCGCTGCGGAATTCATATTTTGTTAAACACGAATGTTCGTCATGGTTTATATTAATAATATGTATGTATTTAAAGTTATATATGTGTAATATATCAGCTATCTGGCATCCGTAACATAAGTCTCGTAAATAGCCTCCTTATAACATTAGCTATTGTTACAAACAGTCATTTTTATTTAATTTGTACAGATTATGTAAATAATTATGTAAATCGGTACAAATTAATATATTTTTTTATTTTTTAATATTTTTTTTCTTTGATCTATAACAGTCCTCATATAAAAGCCAATTTTCAATTTAATTTAATTTTCGACTTTTTAACCATTTTCATGTTATTTATTTTGCAGCTTACGATAACTCTTGTAAAGGCAATCATGACCCACGCCCCCTCAGGTTGGAATATTTCTATAGAAATTGACGTCCTATTCCCTCTCCCCGACTCTAAATTCACCAACGCTCATTTTAGGAGAAAGCTTCATCACCGACAGAAGAGAGAGTTTTGGGAGAGACTTCAGAATGCTATTGAGTTGTAAGTCCAGATCCATTTTTCTTTTTTATCATAATATTTTTAAAGTTAAGGTTAAGTTTTAAAAAAAAATTGGCTGCTAAATGGCAAATGGCATGATTTTTTACAATGACATTAAAAACGATGAAGTCTTAAATTTATTTTTAAATTTACAAGTATTTGAATAAAATAATACATATTAACCAATTAAATTATATTAAGACTAGCATTTCCCGCGGCTTCGCACGCTTTCTAAAGACTGGAAACCAAATTCGTACTGAGTCGCGCGGTATGGTATCTAGCAGGACTAATGCCCGCCCTTTCCGTTTTTGCAATATTTTTCATTGATACTCCGTTCCTATTGGCCTATAGCCGTCCTCGATAAACGGACTATCCAACAAAAAGAACTTTTCAAATCGAACCAGTAGTTTCTGAGATTAGCGCCTTCAACCTAACAAACAAACAAACTCTTCAGCTTTATAATATTAGTATAGAAAACAGTCCATTTTAAGTTTATTTTTGTTTTGAAGTGGATAAATGATTTTTATTAGTATTTTGGTATTGGCCAAACTTACACGGATGTTTTATGAATCTCTTATATCCTCTCATCCTTCGCCGTCGGGTTGGATAACATCCACACGTCCTAGATGCTTGGCATCCTAACAAATGTTTATTTCTACAGCATACGTGCAAATTTTGAAATGCAACACATTCGCAACTTCTCTTTACTATGAAGTGAGTCGTTGTCGTAAGCCATTTTTTTTACAAAAAGAAAAAAAGTAGTGAAATTGAATTAGTCTAACTATTGTACTTGTATAATAATCCGTATTAAATTAAAGTTTTTGAAAAAACTTGTATTTCAGCCATAATCTAAACGGACGAGCTTGTGTTCTTCGAAGTATATGTGAAGCTCGCAGTATTTTGGGTCCTCCTGGAAAATCTCTAGTCCATGATATACTCAGAGTTATTTTTACGTAAGTTACAAATTCAAATTATATTGACTAGTATATCAAATGCCTTAATTTTGTCTGACATAATATGTAGATGTATCACTACATAGTATAAAACAAAGTCGCCTTTTCTGTCCCTATATCCCTATATCCCTATGTGCGCTTAAATCTTTAAAACTACGCAACGGATTTTGATGCGGTTTTTTTTAATAGATAGAGTGATTCAAGAGGAAGGTTTATATGCATAACTAGCAGATCCCGCGGCTTTACCTGTGCTAAATCTAGGGAAGAGCCCGAGCGAAGCGAGGGCGAATCGCTAGTTTAAAATAATTTCATGCCATAAGATATTTTTATGGGAAATCATTTGGCTTAGTTTGGCAATTATTTTCGAGATGAGCACCAATGTTTGTACTTCAGTCATGGGTGTTTATGTCAAATATAAATATAAATTTTATAATATGTATGTATTAAAAGTACTATATGTATAGTGTATCAACTATTTGGTATCCATAACGCAGACATGAAAATATCAAAGGTGCAAGACTTGGATTTGAACTTCACTCTTCACGCTTCACTCGGTTACTCAGTCGAGCATGATACCACTGTATATTTACTTAATTTATTTAGTATGTATTTTAAAATTTATAGATTACTAAAGCTGTAAATATTATATTATATACTTATTTTTAGTTTAAAAAGTTTTAGGAACGCACTGATAGCATAACAGGAAGTTTTAAATATCACACGTTTGTTAAGTACTGGATAATCGTACACAGGAACGTTTAACGCTCAGTGTTGGGAACTACGAGTGGAAACACACAAGTGTATTTTCGTGAAAACTTGACAGCTTTAATTGATACATAGATATATTCGGTTAATGTAAATATATTTTTTGAATATAAAAGTTAATTAAAAAATATAAGTTTTATTATAAAAGTTAATTAGTATTATATTTTTTGATATATCTCTTGGGAGTGTGTGTTAAGAATAAATTATGTTTTAAGAAAAGAGTGAGATATGTACATAGTGATATAATAAAAGTGAATTCTATTGATAGATAGATACACTTTATAATTTATAGTGTTGGTAGGTAATTTAGTTTTTTTATCATATTACTAAGTTATGGACGCTTGTATGTTTGTATATTAGTTATTTCTTCAATATAGAAAGACTGGACGGTTTTGAATGAAACTATACGGGTTAATAGACTAAGATGACTAATTAATAATAGACCGTGTTAAATTTTTTTTTAAATGAAGCAGGCGTGAACAAAATTATAAAACTTGTGTTTCCACGTGGAATGTTCTTCATATCAACTTAATTGCCTTATAATCCACGTACGTGACGCTTATCTATACGTGTTCGGATTAATTTATAATATTCATTTCAATGGTGGTTTTATATACACTCGTAGTCTCTGAAGCTCGATAGCTTAAACGTTTTATTTATTTTTAATGCAGAATCCGATGTAAATATTTTTAATATTTACATACAGTTTTGATATAAAAAGTCGTTTTAACGAATTAAGAATTTAAAGAACTAATGTAAAGATTTTTGCTTTAGCGTTCTGTTACAAGATAAATATGTGTCATGTACATTTTTAAAGAACAAATTTCAGTAAATCGAAAATTGTTTGGCAAATACACCTTATTCAGTATTTTAGTAGTAAAAATTATTGTGAATTAAAAAAAGGTTTCTAACTATGTTTACTGTTTTACATTTATTTCGAATGATCTAAAAATATTAAAGATCTCATACTTAAGCGTAAAATGCTATAGGACAGTGGGACAATTGGGTTGGATCCCATACTAATGGTAGCCTCGAATTTGTCATACGCGGCTTGTGGCGTGGGTCACATGATTGATAGTCAGAATGACAAGTGCAGGCAACGAGGCTTTTCAGCTTTTGTTTTAAGCTTTTTATAAAAGCTTTGCTGTGTAACTTTTTATCAAATATAGCATATTTATATTATTTAATATATATACAAATTATTTGACTTCTCATACAAGTATACCATTTTTTCCCTTTAGTTTTAGTTATTTACGTACATAAGTTTACACTTATAAAGTACATGTATATTTACAAACCTTTCAAAATATTACCGATAGCAAGTTAAATTCAATTTATATCCTTTTCATTCACTTAACATGAAATCCAATTTCATGAGAACGTTCTGAATCATAATTTAGTATATCTCGTCTCATGCATTTCAGTTTCTACTCTTAAGTTGCACTTCGATTGAAAGTTTATAGACTATGTTTACATTTTGAAGAAGCTAATGCTTTCGAATATAAGAAAAATAACGAAATAAATAAGTACGTTTAATAAATTTCTGTACATTATGTAGTTTTTTTTGAAATTTCGCTAGTTATGTAGTCAAGAAACCTAAATTAAAATTGAAGAAATTGAAAAATCTAATTAGTGTTTCATTTAAACATATGCTTTTACGTAATAATTCAAGTAATTTTAATATTTTTTTTTATTTATGGCAAGATAAACGAGATTAATTCATAAAAATATCGATCTTAAAGGGTAAAACTTTTTCAATATATATTATTCTATTTGTGTTTGTAAACTATAAGCTTTAGTCGGTGAAGTGAAGCGTAAAATCGGAAAATTCTGAAGCAAATCTTGTGAAGTAAAGCTCGTGAAGTTGTGACATTAATTTGATGTTATTTAGAAATAATTGTACCAAATCTGTTATAAAAAATTAAATTGAGGTCGAATTTATGCTTCAAGAACCTATATTTCTTATAGTTTTAATTTTTTTTAATAATTTTAATGAATGTACCTATATACTTTATTCTTTGTCAAATGCAAATTGATTTGTTTTTAATGGAAATTCTTATAAGGCATATTCTATATTGCTCATTAAAGTATGTTACATAGTCTAGAGATATATACATATGTAATTTTTTTTAACCGACTTCAAAAAACGAGAAGGTTATATGTTTATTTTCATGTTTAGTTTTTAAGTACAATTTACGGTAACTAAAAGCAATACAGAAAAATACAAGGTTATACTGGTGAATTGTTTTATACGGATAATCAAGATAAATTAGCAAAGTCGGAGTTAAGAGTTACAAATAAGATTAAAAATCTAACTTCATAATAATAAGTTACTTTAAATTTATAGGAGTGCAATTGTTTAATTATAATTAAATATATTTTACAGCGCGCCCATCCACGAAGAAGATTTTACTAATGAAGTGGCCGACAGTTACAGTGAAGTGTTGGAGCCGAATTTCTGCGACAATGTCAACGATTGCCCTTTCTCACTGATGCATTTTGTATTAGCTTTAAATAAAGAAAAATATTAAATAACGTTGAATATTCCTTTAATTAACAATATATAAAATTAATAGTAGTAATAATTAATACTTTCTTAGATTTACGCGAATATTTGACATTATAAATGAAACTATCTTTTCGGATTTTGTCGCGGATTTATTTTGATTTTTAGTTCCCGAAGTTCCGAATGCTATTATGGTCACGGGAGCAAAAATAAATCCGCGACCAAATCCAAAAAAGATAGTTCCATTTACAGTACTAATAATTATTTTGTAATTAATGCACTAAATAAATATTTTATATTATTAATTAACATTACACTTTACAGTACGAAACAACACCAAAAGTCTTTACTTTGTATTAATAACTTTATCCATTCAGTACGTATTTTCGAAACACTTAATTCGCCGCCCCCGGAGAATAAAATGGTAAATGCAAAAACACGATTTTTCAGGAAAAATAAAAAACCTATTTTTGACTATAACTTGTTAAGGAATAAATGTAGAAAGATAAAAATAAGCTCAAGGATAGCTATTTTTTTAACCTTTACAATGTTTTATAATATGTTATGCTAACATTATCCGGACTGAAGATATTTAGAATTTAAAAAGTTACTAAAAGTATGTTATTGGTTTTATTTAGTAATAACACATACCATTTTATTCTCGTTACTTTTAACAGATTGTGAGTATTGCATTACTGTTTTACAATAGTTTTAACCAATAATAGAGACTAAGTTAACGGAAAATAATGTCACTTGGCATTCTATTCTCGTTAATACTGAAACTACATTAAAAGATAATAGAACCCTGTAATTTTATTCCGGGATTTACAATAAAACAATTTTATAGTAATCAACTATTGGTTTATTGATGAATTTAAATAACTAAACGAAAAGAAGTACTCCTGATCTGATCTTTTTGTAATCATTATAATATTACCACCTAATCATAATAAAGTTAAAAACTTATTCTACCTCATCTTGATCATTTAATATGTACATCAGCTCTATCATGAAATGTTAGTCAATTATAAAAACCATGTAATAGGGAGTTTAAAGCTTTGCTTACTGGTAGAGGTTTGTTGTATGCAAGTTTCAATTGGTTTTTTTTTATCCATTCTGAATAAGTGCTTGACTACGTTCCACCTGATGGTAAGTGGTAACGCAGTCATATATGGTAAGTCGCACTAATTCAGTAGCCACCTATTCACCCTTGCCTTGAAGACACCCATATTGTAATCGGGCGGAAACACTGATGCAGACAGGTTGTTCCAATCCTTAGCCGTACGTATAATAAATGACGAAGCGAAACGCTTCGTCCGGACAGGTGGGATGTCCACGACATAAGAAAGGAGACCAGCCGTTCGTCGCGTCGTCCGATGATGAAAAGGGGATGGGGCAATTAAATCATGTAATTCCTGCGCACACTCGCCGAAATGTAACCTATAGAATACACAAAGGCTGGCAACCCTACGTCGGTGATCGAGGCTTTGTAAGATGGCTTTTACCAGGTTAGGGTCACCAATAAGCCTCAGCGCACGCCTCTCAATCGAGTCTAAGGCCCATATGTGACTACAGTATTTCACGCACGACCGGACTTGATCTTTATATAGATTTAGAAGCTGTCCCGGCGTGAAATACTGTCCGACCTTTGCGAGGATACCAACTTTCCTCGCTGCTAAATTAGCCTTAGACTCGATGAACTGCCCGTAGTTCATGTTGGGGCTAATGTCCATTCCCAACAACTGCAGACGGTCAGTGTATTCCAGAGGCACATTTCGGAAAGTAGGAGTCAAGATAAAAGGACCCCTTTTTGTGGTGAACAGGCACGCCTGTGTTTTGGTGGCGTTGAAACTCACAAGATTGGCATCGCCCCAAGTGGAGACTGTCTTGAGTGTGAGATTCAACCGCTCTACCATTGCCTCTTTTTCGGACTGAATTTGATCTCTACTGGCCCGAGCATTTGGCAGGTATCTCTCTACAACAGTGCTGTCGTCTGCGTACCCATAAATACCGGGTGTAAGCAGATCGTTAATATGCAGCAGGAACAAGGTTGCAGAGAGAACATACCCCTTAGGAACTCCTGAATTGGTCTTTAACGAGTGAGATGAATAACCCTCAACCACAACTTTGAGTGATCAGTCACTCAGGAAATCTTTAATCCAGCCGATCAGGCCAGGAGATATACCATAGGCTGAAAGCTTGCTTATAAGGCTCGCGTGCCAAACCCTGTCAAATGCCTTTGAGACGTCGAGGGAGACAGTGATGGCCTCCCCACTTCGCTCAAGAGCTTCTCCAATGGTGTGGTTGGCATACACTAGAAGATCCACAGTCGACCGATTCTGGCGAAACCCATATTGTCGATCACTGAGGAGATCGTTTTGTTCTAGGTATGCCATTGTTCAATACACGCTCCATAATCTTGCAGAGTATGGAAGTGATTGAGATCAGACGATAATTGGCAGGGTCGGCACGGTTACCTTTCTTGGGCACTGGTTGCACATTGGCAAGCTTTCAGGATTTAGGTACTATTCCAGTCCTAAGAGAACACACGTGTCAGTATCGGAGACAACTCGGGAGCACATGTTTTAAGAACTATCACTGGTATACACTCAGGACCACAAGCTTTATTCACATCTACACGACATAACACTCTCTTTACCTTCTTATTAGTTATGGAAATTGTTGCCATTGAGATCCCGCAGATGTGGTGGAATAGCATTACCGAGTCTAGACATGAATTTTGGGAAAAAAGATAGACAAGTAAAGTCAACTTTTCCTTTGCCGTATGAGCCAGGGATCCGTCAGGTTTTACCAGCGGGGGCAGTGAGGGCCGAAGGACCAAAAAACTCTGCTGCCAGATGGTTGGACAGAGAGTTTTACGCCAATATGTGTAATTCGGTCAAGACGAGCCTTCTTTAATGTCTTTTTGTAGGACTTGGCGGCTAAGTTAAAGGCTCTCTTCTTGAATCTTATAGCCGGAGTTTGCGGTCTCGAGCATCAACCCAGGCAAGGTAAGCCGAATGCTTACGCTTTTCAGTAAAGATGCATTTGGTATTAATCCATGGGCGAGCTTTCCTACCAACAGGTACATCGGAGAATGGGATGAAATATTCCATTGATCCACCACATCAGTTATAGCATCCGCACAGCTCGACGGATCGGAAGAAGAGAAGCAGACCTGCCGCCATGGAAACGATGCAAAAAAGTGTCGCATCTCATCCCAATCTGCTGACTTGTATTGCCATATTCGTCTAGCACCAATGGAGTTGTTATCAGGTGGAGAGTAAGACAATACAGTTTTTACCAGACAGTGGTCAGAGCTACCCAATGGGGATTTTTTTTTTACCCAATGGGGATAAAACCTGGATGTTATATCTATCTGGATCAGTAGTCAGCAGAAGGTCCAGACAATTAGCTATGTGGCCGTCAACATCAAGTACCCTCATTGCTAGGTCAACCAACTGAGAGAGTCCAAGTGACACTGCAAACTTCCACGCTTCTCTCCCAGCATGGTCTTCTGGTATGAGAACAGCCAATCTTCATGATGAGCGTTAAAGTCCCCAAGATAGACAAGCTGCGCGGTGGGGTACCGTTGGATAGCCACATCAGCGGCCTCTCAGAGATGTTCAAACACTCAAAATAAAAAAACAACAACACAAAAAAGTCTATAATGTGCATCCAAGGATTGCACTGATTCATGTAAACAAAAATTGCCACGTGCCGAAAATTGCACACATTGACCCATTGTGGTATCACTGTCTAATGTAAGCTTGCTCTAATGACAGAAGAGAATGGCAATATATAATTGTAATGACTTCTTTGCTCAGTCATCATTAGTACTATTTACTAAAAACATGTTAGTCGCGGAGCCTAAACGGATTGTTACGAGAACAAAATGACAATAGCATTCACAATTATTTCGCCAATTTGTTTTCCGGGAATATTATTGCAAAAGTTTTTGTCGTATCATTAATGAGAAAACTGTATCACTAACTTGATATTATATTTTTTTTCAAGAAACCTTGTGTGTTTAAAGAAGTTACGAACATTATTGCATTATTCTATAACTTTTTGAATAATGGCTGGAAGTTCACGAAAAAAATTGGGTAGATGTATTAGGCACCGTAGACTTCAATTATGGGATAACACTAAAACTATGGTAATATCAGTTATCATTTTATTCTCCGGGGGCGGCGTTATTAGCTGCTTTGACTTTCACTCAATCCTTTTGATGTACCGTATTTCAAATATCCATGTATAAGCCACATTATATTCCCCAAGGAACTCCCCGGTGGTAAAAATAGTATATGTGTATATCATATAAGTAATATGGTATATGTATATTTTTATTCATTGGATGAAAAGGCGACTGTATAGTTTGCATCAAAATTAGTCTCAAATATAGGATTTACTAGGACAGTGGTAGCCCAGCGGTAACGCGCTCGCTTGGATAACCGAGTGATGCGGGTTCAAATCCGGGTCTCGCACCTCTGATATTTTCATGTGCGAATCATTTCTTTCATGATTACCACTTGTCTTACGGTGAAGGAAAAAGCCTAGCAAGTTTTCGAAAGACATGTGAAGTCCGCCAACTCGCACTAGGCCAGCGCGGTGGACTATGGCCAGATCCCCCTCGTACTGAGGGAGGCCCGTGCCCAGCAGTGGGACGTTAAAAAGGGCTGATGATGATAATGATGATGATGATAGAATTTACTATATCCGATTTATATTTTTTTTTAAATCATCAATTGGCCCTAGGAAACCTAATTATCATATAATTCTAACATTCATGTATTAATTGTTAATCACTACATAGTATAAAATAAAATCGTTTCCCTCTGTCTGTCTATCCCTATTTATGCTTAGATCTTTAAAACTACGCAACGGATTTTGATGCTTATTTTAATAGATAGAGTGATTCAAGAGGAAGGTTCATATGTATAATACACTAACAAAACCTGCGGTTTCGCTTGCGATAGTATTTTATATTTAGAATAAACAAGATACAAGAAAACCACACAGCTTCCTCATATATTGATCTTCATATCAACTTAATTGCCTTATAATCCGCGTACGTGACGCTTATCTATACTTAAGTGGATTAAATTAAAATATTCACTTCAACGGTAATCTTAGTATACTCGATAATAGAGCTTTTAGATTATTGTAAGAAAAACAATTCATAAAACTTTTATTACTTTGTATTCATATGCATGTATAAGCTTTCATATCATAGGTTCTAGGCGAAATCATATAATTAATCCAACGGTTTATTTTACTGGTCAAGGGTTGTATCTTTTAAATCATATTAGATAGGTAGCTGTTTCTAATTTTCATATCATATTTATATTATTTCGGTTTCGTGCGAATTACTAAAAGTAAAAAAAACAAAGGATTCTGATACAAATTAAATATTTTTAAAGCTTATCTATGTTTTCTATACATGTTATAAAATCGTAATTGAGTCTGTACTAAAATTTTTCTAAAGTCTAGACAATAGATGAAGAGGTTTAATGTTTAGTTTTTAGAACCCTTGTCTGTCTGTATGTCTGTCTCTCCAAAAACGTATTACGAGAAAATTATTGGACAGATTTTGATGTGATTTCGTACAATAATCTAAAGCAGTTATACAGCAGCATATTATGAAAAGCAATTGACCTCAATAAGCGTATATAGATATATTTTCATTTCCTAAGCTATATTACCTGCAAAGAAAATATATTATAATGAAAAAATAAAACTATATTTACGTCTTCAGTTTGATATATTACTACCACATACTGTTCTATATATTATTGTTACACTACAAGGTGTTTTGAATAAGTAGCCAAAGTTAAATCTAAGAGCTTTTTTCGCGAGAGCTTTTTGTGCACGTGTCTGACGCTTTAAGTGAATAGAATCGAATATTTTACGGAGTCAATGCGCACGTCTCGCATTGACAATTTCTTGTCTACTGCTAGTAGTAATGTTTTATTAAAGAACTAGATATGTAACTTCGCTTTATATATTTCATATTTGTAAAATGTATAGACAAATAAAAGTATTTGATTAAATTAAGGAATAATATATATATGTAGTATCACAGAAGTAATTATGAAGCCAAAAAAAATGTTTTAAAATACCTTTTGAATAAAAATTGAATAAGCTTCGTCGTTAAGTCGTGGTCAAGCGAAAAACTTTTCCATAATTGCTGTTAACGACTAGAAAGGTCGGAAATCCAAATCAAAATAAATTAAAAAATCGGAAATAGAAGACTTTTTTACCTCCTTTCGCCTAATTATCTAATATATAAAAATATCGTATCAGTGTTGGTTATCGAACTGAAATGGCTTGACCGATTTTTATGAAATTTTTTGTGTATATTTGATAGGTCTGAGAGTAGGTCGTAGGCTATTTATTTCCGTAGGTGATAAGAGTGGCCTCTCTAGACTTTTATTTTTATATTTTTAGGTCATTTTTTTTATGATTTAGCATTAAAATATGCTTATAACCCTAAATTTTTATGCGTCTACCAACGCGAACCACCAGCCACTACCGAATTGCTTGTCTAATAGTCTTATTTAACCGATCAACCTCTCTCGTATCTTGTCCATTCTACGTGACATTGTCGAAGTTATCTAAGCTCAACTGGCACGTTTTATAGACATTAACGAGCGAATTGATATTAAGAGGGTTGAACATTTTGAATTTTATATTAAAGCTATTGTCTTGTACTTTAAAATTTTGTCACTTCTTTAGAAGCTTTATGGCCTTAAATACTCTTTGTTAATGCTCCAGAACTTGTGCGAGGAAGATTTCCCTAATAAATTGATGGACACGATCCGATCAGAGTTTTTTTGTCAATGATAAATTTAAAGCAAGATGAATAAGCAACATTTTGAACAGAGGTTTTTTTATAATTAAATGTCAATCTAGGCACTAACCTTATTTTTGAAATTTTAAGGTAAGTTAAAAAATAATGTTAGCATTAGTCACTATTTTGATGATACAAAATATTCGCCTATTTTCTTCTGACTATTATTGTAGATTCATCACATTAAAATTATTAGACTGTTATAGATAAAAATTTGAAACTATGACAACAAATAAGCCAATATGGGTGAATACACTTAATAAAAATTTACTCATATAAGTTTCTCAATACATTTCTAACATTACGAATGTCCTTAATTTTTAACCTATAACTTTTTAGTAGAGCACTCAAATACTCAGTTATCTATTAGCAACATTTCTCTTTCATTAACAGTTGCGATATGTGAATATTTTAACCGTTACACTTGACATACATTAAAAGTCAACTTGCTTAGTTTGTTACCAAAAATTTACGATAACACATGGTTTTGCTCGAAAACGGTTAAAATTAAAAGCCGATATGAAGTTTATTTATAATTTTATTTTCTTAGTTTTAATTCTTGTGAGTACTTTGTCAGCGGAACGTAATGGCAATGATAAGAAAGTACTATCTAGAAGAAAGAGGTATGTCGCGTTTCCCGAAGGCTCGAGTTTTTCGGTAAGTTTGATTTTTATACATAATATGTTGTTTTAAAGTTGTTTTTTTGTTGAACAAAATAAGTGATTTCACATATTTTTTTCGGATATAGTAACATTAATTATCTGCATATTTCGCTATATGTATGAGTATAATGAGATACTTATTTGAGTAAAAAGTAAATAGGATGAATGATTTAATAAAATTAGAGCTTGATTTTTACAAGTCTCAACTCTTTTAAAAAGCTTTCTGTTATTTATTTGAATTTACCTAATAATGAATAAACTTAATACGATTGATATTATTAAACATTAAAAAAATATTTTATTTTATTTAACAAGTAGGTACTCGTTTAAACATACATTTATAAAAATCAAATGTTTTGTTAAAAGACTTCGCTTATAGCACAGATCACATAGAAAAGGCTCGCTAAAGTTTAAAAATGGCTGTACCGATTTGAATAATTGTTAATTTCTTCTTATTTGATACGAACCCGTATAATCGTGAATGAATCGCTTGTATTTTAATAAATATAAACAACACATATTAAAAGTCCCACCCAAGCTTTCAGAGCTACAAAAAGCTCTATATTCTGTATATTATTCGAACATTACTTTCAGTGCGCTGGATGCATGACAGTAGGTGTGATAGGCCAACCGGCGCCTTCGACTGCGCCAGGAACTTTCACATTTGGCCTGAACTGGGGTATTGCATACGAGTTGCCAAATAACACTGAAACTGCAATGTTTTATCACCGCAAAAAGAAGCCAATTGCCCAAAGACGTAACCGACGAGAGCTTTACGAAAAATTAGAAATTATTATGGACAAGTAAGAATTTATACTTTTAGAATTAAGTATTAAAGATAAGACATAAAATAAAGGGAATGAATATGATTGTATGACAATATTTAAGTTTTTACAATATCTATAGCTTTTAAAATGTCTATTTTCTAACTCTAATCTATATATAAATTCATACATATAAACGTGAGTGTCTGTTTGTTAAAACAACATCAAAGCTATATGGAATGCAATTATATAAATTAGGTATTTATTAGAAAAATACATTTTATTTCGTTTTTGTCGATCTGTCTGTTTGATCCCGTTAATCTGTGAAACGACTAAACAGATTTTGACGGGACATTCATTAGCAGATAGCTGAGGTTATGAGGAATAACTTAGCTACCGAATTTTAAAAAACAATTGGGGTTACGTTTCCATTTCAAAATATTAAAACGCACCTAAGTAATGAGTAAGAATAAGTTTCCTTTTGGCATTTTAAATACATTAGCTACTGTACAGTTTTAAATACATTTTCTAGCCGTTAGTGAAGTTGCTTTTTGTTATAATTTACGTTTTTTTCCAGGATTAAAAGTAATCTATGTGCTATTCTAGTCTATAATATAATCTGAGTGCTTCTGTAATGTAACCAAAAGCCTTGCGTTTGTCTAATTTCCCTAGCTTAATTAGTTTTGAGATATATTACTTTGAATTATAGTCATACGTATGGTTATTTTTTCCAATATCTGAAGGCTGAAAAGGAATTAGCTCGCCAAATATACATATAACAATTGTATTTGTACATCGAGTAGATATTAAAACATTAGAGCCTTTCATACAGATCCGTTTAGCTGTTTTGGCGTTAAATCATCCCTCACATACTAAGAAAATAATATAGCGCGTTTTATTTTTTATGAACAAGTGAGCGAATATAAATGATTTTTATTCCAGCATGGGCTACAATGGCCGACAGTGTATATTAAAAACGTTATGTGAGACCACCCAGCGCATTGTGCCTCACGGTAATAACATCGTAGAAGAAATATTCAGGACTATGTTTACGTAAGTTTAATTTTCCTCTTCATTCATCCCATCTACATATTCTATTAGGGCTAAGACAAAATAGTACAGTACGATGTCCCTCTTTTTGTCAACGGATTTTTTTTTGTTAAGTAGCTGTTGATTACCTTTAGTGTTATCAAATAAATGATTTTTTTATAGAGTAGTCATTATTTTTGATAGAATTTTTATTTGTTTGTCTGTCTGTCTGCTTGAAAACGCAAAACGAGAAAACCGTTGAATAGATTTTGATTAAATTTGGTATCATGACTTTACGACTAATCTTTATCTAGTGGTATCTTGACAGGTAGTCCAGTGGTAACGCGCTCGCTTGGATAACCGAGTGATGCGGGTTCAAATCCGGGTCTCGCACCTCTGATATTTTCATGTGCGAATCATTTATATCATGATTACCACTTGTCTAACGGTAAAGGAAAACATCGTGAGGAAACCTGCATGTCTAAGAAAACTTAGCAAGTTTTTGAAAGACATGTGAAGTCTGCCAACACGCACTAGGCCAGCGCATAGTCCATATGGCCTGATCCCCTTCATACTGAGGGAGGCCCGTGCCCAACAGTAGGACGTTGAACAGGGCTGATGATTAATCTTTATCTATATATTTTCAGTTTACCTATGGCGAAAGTACTCCCATCAGAACCATTGGAACACACCTTATATGACTCTGCACATCGCCTCGGTGTACTGTTGAACTCTTGTGATAACTTCAAATGTCCTCTATCACTAGTCGACCTCGCAAAAGGATATTATAATGCGCCAGCACCAAAAATTGACACTGCTAAGAACCCTTGGGCATTATTCAGTAGTAGTTTTGGCTAATTTTAAAAAAATATGTGGAGAAGTTACTTATCAAGGGTTATTGTTGAATGTTTGAAGAAATTGTTATTTGCAAATTACGGTGGTAATAAAGACTTGACATTATTTATAAAAAATATAAGTTAAATAATATGCCTCTTTGGTTGTTACATCATTAATTTTTATGTACTTCATCCTTTTAATATAGATCATGAATTTTACTTTTTTAATATGTAGAGTTCATATAACGTATATTTAAATGACAATAACATTCTTACATTAATTTTAATTGCAATTGCTTCTTTATTAGGGGTTTGACCGACTTCAAGAAAATAATAGTGAATTTAAAAGTATTTTTTTTTGTATTTTTATATTTCTTATAAGAACTACTTTAAGTTTTTTTAATAAACTATTTATTTACTTATTATTATATCTCAAAGTTTACAATAGCCATGAAATTGAAATAATTATTTTTATTCTGAATCAGCTTATTTTTATATAAAAAATAATTTAAAAATATCTTATCATAAAGAAATGAAATAAAACACGACAATTATTATTAACGCATAACATTTAATATTTATAGTTCATATTATAATACATTTCAATATTAGCAGTAAGAATGAGTGTATCCATATAGTACGTGTTAGTGCTCAATTATTTAATTTTAACATTACAAAATGGAACTTAATTAATCTTATTCTAGGTATATATATTATTTTCATTCCTTACACTATACCTTTCTTATATTACTATGCAAGTTCAAGACTCGCTGGTTGAGCTATCGTTCTAAATGTACGGCAAAGTGCGTAAATCTTAGAACTAAGTGGCAACATCCGATTGTAATTGCAAGTCGGACAAACGGTTGCCTACACCTATGTTAGTGAATATTGATTCAAAGTCTATTATTGTATGTTACATACCTTATATTTACTAAAATAAGTTTAGGAATCTCGTGTCTATCTAACAACAATTATTATATTATAGTGGTGTTCCTTTATATACGCCATTTTCACCGATCGCTAGATCTGTGAGAAAATTGTTAGAGATTTTTGGTGTGAAAGAAATATAAATTACTTTTATTATTATTTTTTATTTCATTTATTACGTATTTCGTTATGGGTTTTTGTTAATTATGAATTCCAGCATAATTTTTTTTAGTTTTTCCAGCCATTTTTATATTAAACGCTGTATTTATACAAGATTTTCGTTGATAATAATTATAAACTTTATTAATTGGTTTATTTTTGAACTAATTGAACATATACTCTATCAATTTTCGCACATAAATGCCGTTACTCGTGACTAGAAATGTGAAATAAAATTCATAAAAAACTGAAAATTCATTACATCTAGTAGTAAAGGACATTAATTATTTTAATATTAACAATTTAAGTCGTACATAGAGACTTATTCTAAAAACTCGCCAGCGCGATGTTTAAAATAAATTCTAAAGGGTTTACTAATAATAATTATATATAGAGCAGTGATGTAACGAATACTCGCCTTCGCGAATATTAGCATAATTTTACGCATTGGCGTCCAATTTATTTGTACGAAACGAAGCGAACGTTGCGTGAATGTGTTTGACAAACGAAAAAAAATGGTATAGACTTATAACTGCTTCTATATTAATATATTTTAATATCCTTTTGACACTTTTAAAAATGTATCCTAAATAACCTCAATCAACAGCAAATCTTTTCGAGGTAACTGTATGAGACTAACTTCATTCATTATCTGTATCCAGTAGCGGCTATGTTCGGATTAAATATGGCCGCTTTGAAGCCATCAACAACAGAATTGAATTGAAAAGAAATGTCAAACCTGTCTTACATTTTGCGCGCGCTTTACATAAAAGCATCATCATTCGCATTTACATTCGCGAATGTGAAACACCGAACATTCGTTACAACACTACATTATATAGCGTATCTTACAATTTGTTCAAAATGTTTGTAAACAAAAAAAGAAGTGTTTTAAACATGAGCAGATATTATGCAATTAAAATAAAAGGCACAAAAATTAAATCAACAATAAAATAAGCTATTATAAGTGCCAAGTTAAGTTCGAATCATGTATATGTTAAAGGAATAACGAACATATAAGAATAGAACGTATAATGAAAAGAACTGTTATAAAATGTAATAGTAGTAATAATTGCTTATTTCAATCAGATATTTACACGGACCTTTACTCTTGGCATCAAAAAAATATTTGGATTTATAGCTAATAAAATTAAATTTGTATATTTAAATGAAAATAAAGCAGTATTTATATTCTCGTGTTACATTATTGTATTATTATGGAAGGGAAAGGGAAGTCGATATATTTTTTAACAAACTTCAGTCCATAGTACAGCTAAAATTGTTTCCGACAGAGTCATAAATCCCTGTTTATTACCATTCGACTATGTAGATTTGGCCCATGTAGTGAGGTTATAAACAAACTTAACTAATGAAAGTGAAATAACAAATATTTGACAACGAAAATGGTTTAACAAAGCGCACATATCGAACATTTATTATTATACCAATATAACCAAAAATTATTCATTAGGATTTAAAATTTATTTCTGTATTTACATCTAATCGTGTTGGAAGCTCAACGCAAATTTCATGTGATTTTTCTACATTATTCATATTACTTATACTAAGTTCCTTATAATATTAAAGTATTAGAGAAAATTGAAATTTTTAATACAAAGCTACAAAGATATATATACGTAAATTAAATATATTATGCCATGCTACTATGAAATGATGTAGAGAAAAAGAAATGAAAATATTCATTTGGAAAAACAATTTCTATGATATGTAATTACATTGTAATTACTCGAATGTACAAATCATTTAACACCCAACAAAATAGAATCTTACGTCACGTTTGGAAGACGTTTGATTAAAGATGCAATACGCCTAACTTATATACATAAGTGTGAAGGGTATTTAAGTTATTTTTTACAAAGTTAAACAATAAAAAATATTGACGTGCAATAAAATGTGATCCGAAAAGTGTTTAGAAGAAATTGCTATACAAAATTCTAGATTTCGTTGAACCTAATTATAAAGCGTTACGGATTACATTCTGTCAACCATTCAAGAACTAAAGCTTAAAATTACGAGTACAGTGAATGGCATCAAAGAAAATTACAAAAAGTATTTAAAACAAGTGATTTATAATTATTGCTAAATAATACACAGTATTATATACTTATAACTTATATGAAAAGTAAAATATAATATATCTACGATATACATATGTATACCCTCTACTACCTAACTCTAAAGGTAAAGTGAAAGGAACGTAGAAAAATAACTTGTCAATTTTAATATTAATTAATTTTCTATGTTGATCAACTATATTTACATGTCAACATTTCCGTTTGTTCTTAAAATTATTGACAGCCATGTGATAGCTGACTATGAGATCTAAGTTCCAATATACGACGCCGACAAATTCGATGTACTTAGTTTGAAATTAATTTAAGTAATTAAAGTTAAAGTAAATGGCATCATATACTTTGGTCGTTTAAATTTAGTTTTAAAACAATGTTACTTATAAACTTTGTGATAAATCAATCAAATTCTGACAATCTTGGATTATCAAAGCGCCTTCAAAATAAATGACCAATATGACGCCGTTAATTAAATTGAAAATGGCTAAATTAACTGGCTTCTAATGAAACATAACAATAAATTTAATATAATTGACTCTAGAACATTATATAAGGAGGTTTTACAACAAATTTGTCAGATGTCGCACTTCGAACCGACTCACTCGTCGACTAACTCTAATAAACATTGAGAAGCTAAAACACCACTTACAATTACAATTATATTATGAATATAAACCTTAAATATAATAACTAGCGGTATTATTGTTAAATTTATTATTTACCTATCTACCTCTGACATGAGACAACTACTTTCACTTACCCGTTTATAACCCGAAACATCTATAATCACACGTAATGTATAAAAACGTTTCAACAACGAAAGTGTAGATCAAACTCAACAGGGACTAAATTAAGATAAACTTACAAAGATGTCTTTAAGACGAGAATAACAAGGGTACAACCAAAGTAATCACAGGAAACGTTTAATACCCTCAAGCTAAGTAATTTACTTATCTGAATGAATTAAAAGATGATTGAGATCCAATCGAAAATTCCGGCGTAATCAAAACTTCATTCATTCTAAATTAGGGATAATAATCGTTGTATCGGCTTAGCTCATCCAGTTTCAACAAATCTAAGGGTCTATGCTAAATTACATTCACCATTTTGTTTCGAATGTATTACGAGTAATTGTTCATTTAAGCGATGGGTCATATCTGATTCGTACCTCACTCTTGACATAGAGCTATTTACAATGTCATTCACGTTCATTTCTAACATTTCCGTCACCTATCATTCAATGTACTTAATCGCGACACTCGTCTCTAAATATCCTATGGTGTTTCTTTAGAAAATCTATCTATTATATTATTTGCAGTCATATAAAAATAATAACAGACCGTTTATTTTCTAGCAAATATCTACAATAAAAGTCAGATGTCTGAGTAGTGTGGGAAGCCAGTGTTCTTAACTAATCGTTTTATTGATATTATTATTACTAACTTGGTGTGTGTTTCGGTGCGTGCAATAGCACATTCCTACTGAAATTATTTATGACTTTAATTTTACCTTAGAAAATTAATTTTTAGTATTTATAGTATATTGAACAATTCCATTTAAAAATTCCATCGAATTTAAAATCGACATGTTAGTGCCAAAGTCACGATTTTAGCTACAGTCCTTACAATTTTAGATGAGAACATCCCATTGCTATATACCATAATAAATATGACACAGCGCAATACCTTCACATACCAATACTTCACTTCAGAAATGCATATAAAAAGTGACTTCTTAAGACAGAGCTATTTTTTGGAACGAAGTTCCTTATGGAGCGTTGCGGAGGGGTACCTTAGCCGGCAAAAAACGTAATGTTAAAATTTTGCGTGATTTTTTTTTGTATAGTCTATGTATGATGACTATACAGTATCTAATGTATAGTCTACTTGATGACTGTTATTATTATATATTTTTATAAATCATTGTAAATAAAATAAAGGTGTTCAGATAATTTGGTAAAGTAGTTTTTTTATTTTTATCGATTAAAAAATCATAAAACATGTATACCCGGATAAGTATTTACTTTATACCGCTAATATAATTTAAAATTAATATTTTTTAATAAGGAACTTCGTTCCTATCCGGTGTCCCACGACAACACACGTTGTATTTTTGAATTATTTCAACCTTTAGCGAGCTTTCTTACAAATGGGCTTACACGTAAGCACCATTTGTACTTCTGTACTTCTTGTACAAATAACTTTTTACGTATTTGCTATTCTACTCTAGCTGAATGCACGTGGCACAAACAGCTATACACAATCAATAACACTTATGTATATAAAGACAAATCACACAAAACAGTTTGAATAATTTCCTATAACCATCCCTGTTTTCCTAACTGTTCTCTGTTGAATTCATTAAAATATGAAAAAAGTTATCTATTTAATCATTATCTTAATAATCATTATTATGAATTACTTTGACATATCAATGACGCGGCTCGAAATATTTTTATATTACGACAAAAGGCTACGTTATTCTACGTAATGGCTTGATGTTAGACGTAATTTTATAATATGTTAAGTTTAAATGTTTCAAATGATTTGAAAATACAACCTACCTAGCATATGAACGTGATAAACGAAAAAATATCTAATATTGATTCTTAACTAGCACTAAATGAACGTTAGGCTTTCTAAACGTTACTAGCTCCACCAGTTTCAACAGTGGAGTATCTAAGACGAGTGTATAAGTGCCGAAAGGTGAGTAAAAGATTTTACAATCAGTGTAATAGTGAGAATAAAAATTAGGGGAAGAAAGTGTACTAATTTTACCCTGTACGCTAGGATTAATGAAACACGGCATATTACTTTGTGAATAACTAATACCAATAAATCTCAATATATTGAAATAACTCTCAGTCATCGCTTTATAAAGCAAGCATTAGAAATTACAGAATGTATAAGCTTACTTAAAACCATACGAACGATAGTTCTTACAAATTATAATAGCAATACTCGACCTTTAGTTCGAAACTATGACGAAGCTGGCAATATTTGGCACTTTTAAAAAATCGTAACTAAACAACTTATCAAACTATCTAAGAATATCGAATGTTATAAAAAACGTTAATTACAATTGGCAGTCAATTGTTTTTATAAATATATCTAACGAAATAATATATCACCGTTGCATTGTGACATTACAACTATTTGGCATAATACACCGCTTATGTATCAATATCTACAATCTCTTAATAGATTACAACTACCGGGGAATTACGAGTATGAAACCATCAATATTAGTTATCGATATTGTCCTTATGATTTTTACGCGAGTACGTAGTTTATAAAATACTAAATGTATATTTAATACTTAATCATCAGTTTATGCTAAGTACATCTACTGTCCAATACTCACGAGGACGTTTTCAAGAAACTGTAGTTACGAGTATTTCTGAGTAATATACGTTTAGATGAGAATTACTTCTATACAATCTAATTTAATATGAAATTGAGCTCTTTATTCGAATTAAACCTTATATTACGGTAAGTACGGGACAATTTTCAATATCCCATAGAGCAACATATCTCGAATACTCCTAACGTAAAGTTTTGTGCGCTCGTATTAAATAACGATTACAAAAGAAATGAACAAATTAACAAATAGAAAAATTATTAATTATTAATGATTTAAAAAGTATAAACTTCATATACAGCGATTTAAATATAAAAATACGTAGAAGTAAACACAAGACAATCATATATGAGGTTTTTCCGTTCCTGTTTCGAATATCGACGGACACAGTCTCGCATATTAGTTTATATATAAAAAGACGGTTTTGGACACGCATGCGGCGTAAAAACGTCCCGCGGCGCATCGAGCATTTGGCACCACACTAAGTACACAACACGTTCTCGCCTCACTGTTCCCATCTGGGAGCTTTAAATCGATCATCCATGCCACCACATCACGATCAGCTCCCAGAACGTCTTCGGCGGCGAGTGGCCGAAGACGTAAGACGAATTTCAGAGACCCAGGTCTATTTCCGAGCCCATTTTGAGCAACTCCAATTTCTTTTTGGCGATTTTTGAATACAGGATGTCGATAGGCTTCGCGTTATCGTAAAACGTTGGCGCCCTGAATATTATCAGAGTTGTTCCAAGTACGCAAGCTATCGTGAATAGGAACAAGAAAATTCTGTCCAAAACCATAGCTACGTATTTCCAATCGTCCTCGACCTGGAAAAAATATATAATAAATAACAAGTAACAGATAAAAATATTTTAACGTAGAATGTAAATAACTTACACTTTCAAATTTATCTTTGTTTTTAACATGCTGCGCAATGAACCTTGATCCTTCTATTGTCTTTTCCATCTCTCTAACAAATGGTTTTTCAAGAGAAGGACTGCCATCGTCGAGATCCAAATGACATGGGGAATCCGGCGGTGGGGAGAAAAGTTCGTCATCGCCGCCAGGGGGAGGTGGGGGTGAAGGAGGCATGCCAGGCAATTCATATTCCTCACAACCCCACTCTTTGAATTTGCCATCCATATCATCGCCGCTAAAAACATCCGTCAGTACCTACAAAAACAGGATAATAATATTAATAGAAATATATTATTTGACGATTTATATCATCGCTTATTTACAAAAGAAAGAAGTATCTTAAATATTTCGTGATCAAAATGTCACCCCGTATTCTATAGATCTGTTGTATCGATGTTGCTTAAGCCGGCGTACAATTAGGTAGGAGTGGAGGATTCGGTTTCGAGCCGCGCCTGCCGGTTCGTATATCGCGATCCGTCCGCAGCCACCAGAGAAACATAAATAACGGGGGCCACGCGCGCTTGTTAAGCCCTCCGGCATTGAGTAATAAAGGAAAATCGAAATGGAATGAAATTGGGCTGGAAGCGATATTTTCGCGATACACACGAAACACAATGGTTTTAGAATATTGTTGAAAGGAGTTTTCCCCTTAAGAGACCCGCGACTAAGGACAATTAAAATGGTTATTGTTGAAGGCTTCCAGTTGACTGTAATAGCGGCGTTTGTATTGAATTCATTCAGATACAAAATGTAGAAAACTCATTGAGAAAAGGTGTTGTGTATTTTCTTTTAAAAGTATTCTCTTACGATAAACTTTTTGTAATCGCAATTTCTCATTTAGATTCTTATTCAGGCGGAAAAGTTTTGTTATGCCAGTTGGGAGGGAATTTGATCCATTGGTGTAAATAAACTGTTTTTGTAAGTAATATAATATGTTTTCCTTACCTCGGTCGGCTTATCGTTTTCATCATCATCAGGCGGTTTTTCCGGCCTTTGTATGCATAAAATTCGGGGTAAAAAATCTATAAACAATTTTCGTACCCAAGGAGCCATGTGATGTGTTACCGGAGACCTAAAATTTACGTTTAGCACCACAATAGTGACTACAACTGATAATGTGACTAGCATCATAGTAAATAATAAATATTTTCCTAGCAAGGGAACAGTCAGTGACGTTGGCGGAATGATTTCTGCTAGAAGTAAGAAGAACACGGTCAGAGACAGAAGAATAGAGATACATAGTGAAATCTTTTCACCAGAATCTGATGGAAGATAGAAGACAAGCACTGATAGAAAGGATATCCCAACACAAGGAATGATAAGATTGACCGTGTAAAATAGAGTTTTCCTTCTGAGGGTGAGGTTAAAAATAATATCTGGATAAGGTTCTTCACAGCACGAGTAAAACTTTTCGTTCCGCGTTGCCGGTACCCGCATGATATCCCACTCAACCGAAATGTAGTACTCTGACAGATCGATTCCCATTGGTATGTGATCAGAGTCCGGTGTTTGCTTCAAATGCCTCAAATCCACCTATAAAAATAATAAGTTTTAAAATGTACCAATATTAACCAAAAGACTTTAATGTTCAAATTTATTAAGTATATTACACTAGAAATTATAAAGTAAAATATTTATTTTACTAATACATAAAATAATATTTACAGTTATATTCAAAAATGTTTTGTATAAAAATATAAACACTTGTACAAAAACTAAATATATAGTGACGGATGTGGTTCCTTTACTTATAAGAAATTCGGAACGGCCCAGATTTATTAACTTCCTCACTTTGATATAGATAGATGCCCGCCTTTCAAAAGCCTATCTCTAAAGTCCATTCCGGACTTTTTATAATATCCTGCCTTTCATTGCCAGCATATCTCATCGCGTGTATCGTGTGGTAATATTTATGAGAAGAAATAGATTATCTTTTCAGCCGCACTGTAATATTGTGGAAGCAATTTCTAATATAAGTTTTGAAAATATCTTCGTATTTATTATGTAGAATATAATGTACCTATAACTGTTTTTACGTAGTATTTTATAAATGAAACTATCTCTTCGGTTTTTGTCGCGGATTGATTTGGATTTTTGGTTCCATACGTTTCGAATGCTTTACAGCAATCATGGTCAGGGATGAGATACTGTGAAATATTCGCGTAAGCCTAAGAAAGCATTACGTAGTATTTTTTAAAATTAATGCAACTATCTTTTCGAATTTAGTCACGGATTAACTTTTATTTTTGGTTCCCAAAGTTTAGAATGATTTACAGCATTATTAGAGACTCATCCGTCAGTCTAAACTAACAATCCGAAAAGATAATGTCATTTATAATGTCAAATATTCGCGTAAATCTAAGACTTTTTTATAACAACTTAACATGTATGCAAAACTCTCAATTTTATAACTTTTTATAATAATTATTGATCATAAAATATCGGTTGGTATAAAGATATTTCCTTACCGTGTAACCATCATAGCTCCAAGAACCGAATTTCATGAAGCAAGTCTGTTCATCGAAGGGGAAGTATTCGACGTCTATCTCACAAAAGGACTTGTAAATGGCAGGCGGTTTCCACACAACTTTGCCGTCGTGGTGTAAGATGGCTTTAGTCATAATCGTCACCTCGTAGTTGCCGTCCGCACTGAAACACAATAAACAGTTATCTTGCAAGTCAAATCACTTGGCTCTTCTTCAACTATATATAGCATCATAAGCAAGCTATATTATGTTCTATTTCTAGTTTTAAAGAAGAGCTTTTGCCTATTATATATTTGAGGCTTCTAAAATACAAATTACTTGTGCTTTTTCAATATAACTTGATTTTTAGAGAAAACTTACAGAACGGTAAATGCTTGAGTTTGGTTAGTAACATAAGTAATACCTAATAATTGAACTCAAAATTAAACAAAAATAATCCTATACATTTGCTTTGCTTATTATAAATACAACGTAAAATAGATTCGTTTATTTAGTCGAACATAAACTATATTGCCTTCGTAATTCACAACACTATGTTATCACATTACGTAAATACTTCAATTAAATTTACGAGATCAGACCCGAGCACCACATTCATTTACATATCATCGTTTGTTAATATAGTCTTGTAGCCCTTTTGCACTATCAACAGTTTAACCCAACATTCTGCTATCTGCTGCGTAATTATCTATTAAAACGCTATCCAAAGCTGGTTATTTGCGGGATGAATGTTATCTTAAATACAAACGTCCGCCAATGGAAATCGATTAAGACAGGTTGTAGGTGGATCGTGCTCCGTCCACAACCGCAAATAGCTTGCTGAGCTCGAGAGTACATGGTTCAAAGTGATACATTGGCATTATATATTGTGTTCCCACTAAGCCCCGAGTCGACATTCTCGTGAAGACAAATCAGACGTTATAAAACTTGCGATGTTTGCAGCTTAGCGTTACTTTGCGCTTAGGAGAATCGTGAGAGATATTTTTCTTGTTAAAGGTAATGTGGTTGCTTCGTTATTAGGTTATATTACAAAATTGTGTAGACATTTTCAAATTTATTCTTTAATCAAATAATCATTGAATAAAATTGTACGTAATTATCAGAAGTTGAAGATTAATTTGTACCAACAAAACTAAATTATCATTGTCAAAGTGAAATCTTAAGGCAACAAGAGGACGTACAAAGAACGCTCCAAGAATTAAAATCAGTTTAAGTTAAAATTAAGCCGTCAATTTCGTTACAAGAAAACACTTCATTCAAAGACTTGACTGACTTAAGCAAATTTTGTTGTCGGCGTCTCTAAAAGCGTTGTCATAGCCAAGTTTCGCATCCGTGAAAATTGTCTCATAAAATATGGTTCACGTTGTCTTCCATTATGCTAACGTGGTGCCATTAAAAATAAAGTTTACACCGAATATTCGCGAGAGCTTTTAGGGTAGTCGCAGGTGCATTAAGCAGTAACCTCCACCCGCTTAAATTTAAAAATATGACCTCCATGTCTCGTAATAGTCTATTTGCCTGACGTACAATAATATGCTCTAACTAAAATTTCTAGGTCGTAAATATGATGAATCTTGAAATAAATAAA
The DNA here is from genome assembly GCA_905231865.2 of Boloria selene. Lineage (NCBI taxonomy): Eukaryota > Metazoa > Arthropoda > Insecta > Lepidoptera > Nymphalidae > Boloria > Boloria selene. The sequence continues at coordinate 10,421,372 of HG993147.1, forward strand.
ATCACTTGTAGTAAATATATTATGGTGTAAATAAACTAAAAATACATAAACCAGAGTAATAACCAAAATTAATAATAGGTTAAAATTATATTGTTACTATTTTGGATGATCTAACCTTAGCTCGGCCTTTCTAGGTAAAAGAAATGATATATGTACGTAAAAAACAAAATTTTATGTAAATTAAAAATTTGATCCAAATCGTTAAAGCTGTTTCGAGGTTCATGAAATAAATTTACTAAATATATTATACACATTTACAAGAATGCGTCATTCAATATTATAACATACTAATTCCTGCGGCTCCTTCCGCGTTCTATTTACTATTAAAAATGGGGATTGGTGTTATAAGGAAGAAAAAGTAGGGTTATAAGTAGTTTTTGTTTTAAATAAAAGAGAGAAGGCAACCCTGATCACCTAGGGGAATAAAAAATTGCCTTCGACCTATTCTTAGGCCTGCCATATATATACAAAAAAAATTCATAAAAATCGGTCAAGCCATTTCTGAGGAGTCCGATAACAAACACTGTGAGATTTTTATATATTAGATTTTTTACATGAATCTAATAACTTAGTCCAATATTCTGAATGAAATTTAAGATGTAAACCACGTTTTCTCTAAGAAAATTTAACAGAATTATGCCTATATAAGGCAAGGCAAGCAAAGTTAACATGTATAGCTATATCGATCTATACGCAAAACTGATCGTATTTCAAGCCTTTTCACACATTAAGGGGACCTATTAAGAGCACGATGTCGGGTTCGATGGTAATAAAGTTTCTTCATAGCTATATGGAGATATATTTTATCCGCTCTCACACGGCAAATGTATATGTATATGTATTGCCTATTGATATTTCGGAACGATAAGTCCCGGACGGTTGGCAGATGACGAATGAAGGCTTCCGTGTAAAGAATATTTCATGAGTGCGTGCATAATATTATGAAGTAAAACGAGTATTCAGTTAAATTGAATTATTTCATTCTTATTTTCTTGTAGCGTTCATATTATGTTTTAAGAATAAACAAATAAATATGTTGGGACATTATTACAATTGCGTCATCTGGTTCCGTGGTAAGCTGCGAAGGAAGCTTGTGTTACGGATACCAGATAGTTGATGTACTACATATATAAGTTTTAATACATACATATTATAAATATAAAAGCCCATGACTACAAACATCTGAGTTTAACCAATGAATGCCGCCAGCGGTTCTCGAACCCGCGACCACTGGCGTAAGAAAGTAGGGTCACTACAAACTGCGCCAAACGTGTCGTCAAAAATACGTTAAAATATTATGTAATGAATGCTACGTAGTATCAAATAGTCTAATAATCGCCTCGTAGACTCGGAGGTTTGTTAGTTTTTTTGTAGTACTGGCTTTTTTAGGTAGTAATGTAAACAAACACAAGGATTCAAAAGAAATGTCTTATTCTAACCTCCGTCTATACATATTATGCCTACTATATACGTAGTGTAGCCATATAAATTACCTTCTCTTTACATTACTAACCGACTGTGAGTGTGGATTTGTATATGAACTATTACCTACTACATTAAAAAAGTAAGTATAAAACAAATTTCATTTTTATTACGCTTTTTTTGCTTTCAGATCATTTTTTATTTTTTTATTATTTCATTCATTTTAAATATTTTTATAGTTTGTTCTCATTTAAAAAGAATTTAATAAACAAAGTAATTTGAGCTTAAAGCTTCAACAATATTTTAAAATAACGACTAAGTTTCCAGTTATTCTAACATGAATAAAAGCTTTAAAAGCAATATCCTACAAACATTATGCATAAAGGATGTCCACTTACGCATGATCGGACATATACCTGCCACTTGAACAAACAAGCGTGTTCTACAGCAAACCGTTACGAGCTTCTCCGGCTATTTGAAATGCCAATGTGAATTGCATTAATGTTTGTTCAGTTGTTTGTAAACATTAATGTCTCGATAATCGGAAAGATAATATCGATAATAAGCTTAGTTTATGTACAATAGCACTGGATTATATCTAATATACTAGCGACTCACCCTTGCCTCGCTCGGGTTCGTCGCTGGGTACTTTAGTATAAGTTTTTACAAGCTTCGATTTTTTTTTAAATATTATTATTAAAACCGCGTGTGTGCCTTAAGAAACATTCAAAAAATAGCCATAGGTCGAGCCATTCTCGAGTTTTGCGCTTAGCAACATTCATTTTTATTTATCGCTCGGGTTTGTCCCTACATACCTTTATTTTAAGTACAAATTTTGAATTTTGAATTTTAATTTTTTTATATAGATAGAAGATAGATTATTTAATAGGATATTGTTGTTTCTATAGCAATTTTGTTGTACTTACTAAGAATGACTTTCAAATTTGCAAAAAAGCGGTAGATACGAGAAGCGTACCTAATATTTGTTCGTAGATTTTTTTAAGAAATTTTTAATTTATTGCTAATTAAAGCTTTGAATATATAATACTATAATTTCTATTACACATATTGGATAAGTTCTTCTAGGAATTTCTATACCCACGTAAACGTGACGCCACGTTATATATCTAATTATATGCTCTATACATAATAATAAAGGAAACATAATTAAATAGTTTAATTAAATCAATTGAATCTAAAGATATATTAATTATTTTACTTTTAAGTGAACTTTTATAATAAGAAGCTTTAAATTGAAAATGTATGAAGACAAACAATTCTTTAGTTACTAGCCGGGCTGAGTCCACCACTAACTCTTCAATTTTCTTTGCAATTACATTTAAAAGAAGCGTCTGTTCTATCTCGCGATTTAGTCAGTGTTTATCCTACCGTACCTAATGCTACCTTGATGCTATTTAGATTAAAGCCTGCACTTATCGTGCCTTCCGCCTGGCCAACTTCAGGCAGATTCTACGGTTTAGCTAGCCACATTTCAAATTCAACCGTATTTCAAAGGCCTTAAGAATGTATATACTTTGTTAAAACTTGAAAGTGTTAATGCATAGAAATGCGGTGAAGAACCAGTGATAATAGCAATGCTGATAATATGTGGGTTTTGAAAATATGCGGTTAATATCTTACGTGTATGTGGAATAGATTTTTAAGTAACTAAAATATTATAAAATTCTTATATTTTATATAAGACAGTGGTAGTCCAACGCGCTCTCTTGGATAACCGAGTGATGCGGGTTCAAATCCGGGTCTCGCACCTCTGATATTTTCACGTGCGAATCATTTCTAACATGATTATATTTCTATCTTGTGTTACGGTGAAGGAAAACAGCGTGAGGAACCAGCATGTCTGAGAGAACCTAGCAAGTTTTCGAAAGAAATGTGAAGTCCGCCAAACCGCACTTGGTACGTAACTGCGTGGTGGACTATGACCTGATCTCCTTAATATTGAAGGGAGGTCCGTACCTAGCAATGGGACGTTAAAAAGGGCTGAATATATTCATTATATTATTTTAGTACAAAATCAATGGGTATATAATTAAAGGAAAATCTGATATAAACTTTTATAAAAATGTTAACAAGAAAATCTCTTAGAAGTTAGAAGTGACACGAGAATAACTCCAAGTTTCGCTCTCTGAAAGGGACGGCTTTAGAGTTTTTGTCGTGGTTTCGAACCTTCGATAAAGTTGTCGACTCATCGTGATAATGCAAAATAATGGCAGTCGTCCGAGAAAATAAGGAGATAAGGGGACCGCCAAATAAAATCACGTTTTATAGACAAAGTTTGTGTTCATTGAAAGAAATTGAACTAGTAAAACTTGATATAGGGTCACAGGTTTCTACGAGATCTGAAAGTTAGTTGCCTCTAAGTTCTTAGACGGCATTACATAATGTATTCGTAATAAAATAAAATTTAAGTAAAAATAAAATTAATCTATACTAATATTATAAAGCTGAAAGAGTTTGTTTGTTTGGTTGAACACGCTAACCTCAGGAACTACTGGTCCAAAATGAAAAATTATTTTTGTGTTGGATAGTCTAGAGTCTAGAGCATCAATGAAAAATGTTGCAAAAACGGGTTAAATATTTTTTTTTATTTTCAGCTTTTAGAACACGAGCGGAGCTGCGGGAAAAGCTAGTAATAATTAAAAAGCGTACTAAAATACCTATACTTTTTTAAATTAATTACTTTAAAAAAATATTTACTATTAATGTACTTATTTTATGAGCAAAGCTAGATAATAAGCTAATAAGCTATTGGGTATATTAGCAAGATATTCTAATGAATGAAATTACATACTTGTTATACAAGACGATATCTGGCAGCCATATATGTTCAGAAGGCACGTGCAGGGTCTCAACGCCGCCATAGTCGTCAGGGTTCCATTTCAGCTTGTAGTCGTTCCATTCCTGTTAAAAAACAGTTTGTTTAAAAATTTATCACACTGTATATATTAAAAAATTCTAGTATAAAATTTTTTCATTGAATCACATTAAGTTTACTAATAATTTTGATTTAAAATTCGGAATTTATTTAGCTAAGTTCTGAATCAGGGTCTTCTTTTGATCAAAGGTATTATTATGGGAGCATAGTCGCATGAAAAAAACTAGAACATCCTACGTATGCATTCAACACGTACATTTTAAATAGAAAAAAGAAAAACTAATTGTTTTTCAAACACTTAGTAGGTAAAAACATTTTTCATAAAATTATTTTAATTTATCTATTGATATAAGTATAATACAATATTTGATAATTTTTGAAGAATACTTCAATTTTTTAACAAAACCATTCATAAAGAGGTAAAGCTGCTAAATTAAAAAGTTCCCTTTAACTTACATGTACCGGAAGTTATTCAAGCCCTACTGAAGCATTCAAACCCAAATGTCCAAAAGCAATTCGTATATTTAAAAAGCTTTCTTAAAAGAGTTTCACTAGAGCCCAAATAAATCCGGTCTGTTGGTTTAGAGCCGTTAGCGTCGGAAATTGCGGCTCTTATTAGATTCCGGGAGCAAGCGTCAATTGGGCTAGATGTAGGTGAAAATGGACTTGGCTATTTTTTACTTGTAACTTATTCGGCTCTTTTGATTCATTAAAACGGTTAACTTTTAACGTGATTTACGTAAAAGGCTTTAATGCATACTTAAACGATCCTTAACTTATAGTACAGCAACGTAAATTGGATGGTAAAAGAACAAAATTGACCTGTCAATCAGCAGATAAGTGCACCAAATTATCTCTTGAAACATTTCCCTCATAATATTACCCGAGAATATTCCTTGAACGTTTATTCAGAAACGATCAAAACCAGTATTACAGTTGCAAACAATATGATTAGTCTATTATAAGTAAAATGAATTTAGAATGAGGCACCTTAAAACACAACTGTATAGCAGCTTCATCATGGAACTCAATTATTATTTTGGCGAGCTTTGTACGTTAAATGAAATTACTGTTGGCAAAACTCAATTTAAATTTGACGACGTGGCCTTAATTCGAAAGTGTCTTTGTAAATAACCGCATATAGGTCGCATAATGCTAGATATCTAATTGAATTACGCTCTTGATGCGCATTTTAGTATTGTAATCCGGGTATTACGCTACGGTTACAACGTAACGTGTTAAGGTTTTGCACTGTTTTAACTACAAATTTTGTATTTTGATTTATTTTAATTTAAATATTTTCTAATAATATTCTGGGTTGAGTCATACAGAAGTGATAATGTTATAATAGATACACCTATTCATTTATTTTCTTTTGCGAATCTTAAATAAGCTTATATAACTAAGTTTATATAAGTATAATATAAGTTTATATCCTAACACATTCGTCCAAATCAACAATTTTTAATATTCATAACAATGTAACATTTAGACTTATATTTAATTATTGCATCAAAAAAAAGTAAATAGAAACTTCAAAAAATTCAGAATTATAACTTTAATTTAAGCTTGACACTCTTATACAAAAAACATTACACAATAAAGTAAAATTCTCCACTGAGATTGTAATTTAAAAAGAAAAAGTGTTACAAACTAAACTGAAATACTTTTTAATAAGCGAAAGGAACAGAAAAAACTTTCCTCCGTGAAGGACGAAGCGGAAAATCCTTTTATAAAGGAGCATTAGCTGGAGTTACGCACGAAGTTGTACTAAAGTATTGTTACATTGTTTACTGAAACAATTCGGGCTATGAGGGACGAAGTTAGAAAACTACGAATAAATGCCGAAAATAATCAAGGCGTAAACGAGAAGTTTTTTTTAATAAGTTGGGTCATTATTACAAACAGCGCTATCTAGTTCCGTGTTAAGCTACGAGGCTTGTGTTACGGTTACCACATAGTTGATATACTACACATATATAAATTTTAAATACATAAATATTATAAATATAAACACCAATGACTGGAGTACAAACATTCGTGCTCAATAAATGAATGCCCCCAGCGGGACTCGAACCCGCGACCGCTGGCACAGAAAGTGGGCCAACTGAGCCAAACATGTCGTTACAAGTATATAGGTAAGTAAACTGCCAAAAAATCCAAAGAATTCAGTAAGAGTGTTTTAAACAGAATCTCATACCTGCTGAAGGATTAAAATATTTCATTGTTGGACTCATTAGATATGCTTTTTAATTTTAAAGTTCTATGAAAAATGCCTTAAGTCTCTCCCCTCTTTGTGTCTGCTACGGTTATCTTTTTCTGGAGTTAGTTATTAAAGTCAAAAGCTTGCGTTAAAATATTTTTACTCATAATATAATTTAAAGTATGATAAAAATTTGAGTTTAAAATTCTAAATCCAATTTTGCGATGCAAAAAATGATACCTAGTAACTATTAGTAGGTACAAAAGATAAAAAAAAGTATATGGAAATTAGAACTAAAGCTTCAAAAATGTATTTAAACACTCATAATTGATATAGTTCATGAGGTCTATATTATTTGCCACTATTCCACGCGGACATGACTTGTACAGTAATAATTAAGAGTACATTAGCTTTGTATATATAGTTAAGTTTACTTGTAATTTCCTTTATTGTAAATAAATGTAATTTAGTTAAAAAAAGAAATTTACTTAGTTACCAGTTTACCTTTTATTTAACTACAAATGATATTAACTCAAAAAGTAAAGAAAGTATATCAAAAGATCGCTGACAACTTAGTTCATATAAAATTCAATATCGACACAACACGAACCTACTTACAAGTTCGCCAACGCTATCACGTAGAGATGAAAGCTCACGTTTCTTTAGGACGAATTCAAAGATTTTCTATCTCTTTTCTTCATATGATACGAAGGGATCTACGCCCTTCACGTCATAAATCATAGAGGACTTAACTTGCATTTAACAGGTTTTTGAGTAACGACGTATGCGATAGATAACTAATAAGATACTTAGGGCTTTTTGGTAACTTTAATGTAATGTCATAAAATTTATTATTTATTAAATTATTCTTGAAGAACGCTTAGCTCAAATTGTAGTGACTCTTCTCACTGAAAGAGGTCGCGAGTTTGAGTCCCTCAGGGTGTATTCATTTGTGCGATGTTGATATTTATAATAATTATGTATATTTTTAAATGTATATTTTATATAGTGTATTAAATATTTGGTATTCATAACACAAGCTTCGTAATTTACAATGGAACTAGAAGGAAATGTATTACCATATATGTTTCACGTATATTTAATATACGTATAAATCATTACTAATATTATAAATGCGAAAGTAACTGAAAAACTGTCTGTCTATCAATCGCGTTTTCACGCCAAAACTACTGAACGGATTTGAATGAAATTCGGTACACAGATAGCCTGAGAAAACATAAATGCTACTTTTTAAACTGACTGGTTTTTATTTTTATAAAATATTTTTTTGTTATTTGCAGCTTTTTAGTTTAGTTATTTTTTATTTTAAATTACTTTTTAACATACAAGTTACATATATTTTTGTGATCACCTCTTAAAACCCATTATTTTGATACCCCATTGAGTAGGACTTAATTGATTTTGTTAGTTGACCATTCATATTAAAAATATATAGAAGGATATAAGTAATCTTTCAATATAGTTCAATAATGGTCCTCGTGTTTTCTCTTTCAAGGATGAAAAGTTTAGTTTTTGTTTTTACCTTTTCATCCGCCTTATGTATTGGATTACCATTTTATTACCGAAAAGATATATTCTGCAACGTCGCGAACTAAAGAAAGCTGAATAAATAAATCATAAACTTGGGTTCGACGATCATAACAATTTTATCATCATGACAACAACTTATATTCTGGTTGGGAACTTGTCCTGCGATAGCAGATAGGGATGTGATAACATGGCCGAAGCTTAGAAGGGTGTGTCAAGTTGACAAAATATAAAAGCGAAAAGCGATAAATATTAACAATACTACCGTTGTTTTACATGTTTTCTGATAAAGGTATTTTTGTGTTAGAATTTTTAAATGAATAATATTTTAAATACGTACTTTTATATATACGTAGATTTATATAACGAATAATTGATTTTTTAGTTAACGGAACGAATAGTGACACAAGCTAAAGTCTTAGTACAATATGCCTGGAAATAGTTACTTTGCAATGTTATTATAAAATACTAGCGATTCACCCTAGCTTCGCTCGGGTTTGTCCCTACGTATCCCTTTTAAGACAAAATTTTTACAAACTTTGGATGTCTTATTTATTTATACCTAATCAAAAGCCTAAAAATAAATTTTCAAGCTTCTAGCTTTAGAAATGAAGTAATTTCCTTACAAACTTTCATTCCCTATTCAACCCCTCACGCCCTTTTTTACCCGACTGCGCCAGAAGATGGGTTATGTTTTTCGAGAGTATGTATGACACCATTTTAGCTTGAGAGTTGTCATTAAAATCGTATTTACTGTGAGAGTGACACTGGGTATATGAAAATAAAAAAATATAAAATGGCGGATTTCAGACGCCAATTTGTTTGTCTTTAAAAAATCTTCCAAATTCATAAAATCAGTTCGTATACCATATACTTGAAACACTATTTCTATCATATTTTTTCAAGGAAAAAGATAATGTATATATTTACTGAAAGTATTATAATATGAAATACACAACATTTATGAACTATATTATATATTAAAAACGTCTTATATATTTTAATCGCGTCTAAAGGACACTTACATAATGAAAGAACTACTTGTAACTAACTTCCGCGAATTCAAGTCCCGCCAGGGACTTTTGTGTTGATTTGACGAATGTTTGGACTTCACTCATGGGTTAAATACCCATTATAATTTGTATGTATTTAAAGTTATATGTATATAAATCTGGTATCTATATCACAAGCCTTCGTACCCACCATTTAGTTCCATGATAAGCCATACATATCTTAACTCCGTATAAAATAGCAATTGAAAATGTTAAAACTACTGTATATGCACTGTACGATTCGATTTTGAGTCAAAAAGTATAAAATTAAGTATGTATAGATACACTTATACCCTATACAGTTATATACAGTTCTTTAAACGTGCCTGCAGTACTACGTGCCTGAATGCGAGAACTAGAGACGACTATCCATAGTCTTGGCAAGTGCAACCCGCATGTACTAGACGTACATTTCATTCCAACTACTGGGGTTCTCTCAAACACTTTAGAATTTTTATTTATGTAACAGTGTCTTTATACCCATTGATTTCCCATAACTCGTATCTTAATATTATTAGTTCGATATTAAATATGGATTTTTATACGTATAATAATATAATCATATAAAACAAATGTAATCAAAATGTCTATTAAGGCATTATCAATTTTAATAACTTTCAATAGATTCGTATAAGCTCACGCTTTTCGAAAAATATGTTTTTTATAAATAAATATGTTGGGACATTGTTACAGCGCCATCTAGTTCCATGGTAAGCTACGGAGATTGTGTTATGGATACCAGACAGTTGATATACTACATATATAAGTTTAAATACATACATATTATAAATAAACACACCCATGACTGGAGCACAAACATCCGAGTTTAACAAACGAATGCCCCCAGCGGGACTCGAACCCGCGACCGCTGGCGCAAGAAGGTAGAATCACTACAAACTGCGCCAAACGTGTCGTCAAATGTTATTGTTATGTATAAAAGCTATGATAAAAAAAATCAGATGCTCAAACATCAAAGAATTCGGAACTAAATCCCACAAAACCCTAGTATTAGTAGGTTTCCTTTTATTTTATATACATATCTTTCTATTGAAATACATACGAGATTTTTAATTTTTCAATAATATTACTATAAATAGTACTTACAAATTATAATGATACCTTCAAATTTAGGCTAGTGGACAAGCCCTACTCTACTTAATATAGGAACCCTCAAGAACACGTTAAAATTGACACTTGCGTTGAGGGAAGCTCTAAAAGATTTCTTTTTCGTACAGAATAAAGGCAATAAACGGACGCATATAGAGACTATTAGTCACGTTGCGAGTTGACAAGTGCTGAGAAATAAAGGACGTCTTCTTTCTACATCGATTCCCGAATGGCCACTATCATTTGTTAGCAGCGTGATGGAGTGATTCGTATTCACGTTGTGTTTTCGGTTTTGACGTGATAATACGTTCGTCAGTTGAGAAGGGTTTAAGCAGTAATATATTCAAATGGGTTAGAGTAAATGAGTTAAATATGGTTCTCAGTTTCATTTCGTTTGAAAAAGGGAATTTATAGTCGTGGCATGTATTAAATTTACGAATTTAATTTAATACTAGAAATGAAACTGCTATAAATTTAAAATTACTCTACTACTTTGAAAAATATAGACGGACAAATTTATTATATTTAAAATTATATAAGGATAAGAATTAAGGTAAAAGGAGTACTGCGGCTCGTGCTGACAGAAGATAATAGAGACGGAAACTTGTAGTGCTGAACTCATATTAAATCAAATCAAATCAAAATATTTTATTCAGCATAAAAATTGTTACAATTTCTTACTGAACGTCATGAGTCTACCACCAGTTCGGAAAGAAGAAACCTCTGACCTGAGAAGAACTGGCGAAAGAAACTCAGCTATTACGTTAAGATACAAGATTTTCAAAGAAAGAAGAATATAAAAAAGAGATATTATAAAAAAGTGTCGATGGTAATGCTTAACACTCTAAGTTGGGAAACCAAGTGGGTTCAAATACAGAGTCTCGCACCTCTGATATTTTCATGTGCGCATCATTTCAAGCACGATTACACTGGTCTTACGGTGAAGGAAAATAACGTGATACTAATTGCAGGTTTCCTGAGAGAGAGGAGTCTGAGAGAATCTAGAAAGTTTTCGAAAGACATATTCGCATCCACACTTGGCTAGCGTTGTACTATGGCCTGATCCCACTCATATTGAAGCCCATGCTCAGCAGTGGAATATTAAAAACTGCTACACGTATAAATAATATTTGTGCTAAATCATGCATTCAATTTCCACACCTAATAATTAAATGTGTAAAATACGCTTCCAGTAAAAATAACCTTTTAAAAAATAGACCTTTGAAAATCAGGAATAGTAAATTATTTAAAGATTATATTAATATTAATTTAAGTAATCTCTCACCTGTTCCACCCATACGTTCGTTGTCATGATTTGATTCTTAAGATTCTGAAAAGAAGAAAAGTTATGATTAAATATAAATCACGAATGAAATTTAAATTAATATTTAATACATCCAATGAATATATCACTACATAGTATAAAACAAAGTCGCCTTTTCTGTCCCTATATCCCTATATCCCTATGTGCGCTTAAATCTTTAAAACTACGCAACGGATTTTGATGCGGTTTTCTTTAATAGATAGAGTGATTCAAGAGGAAGGTTTATATGCATAACTAGCAGATCCCGCGGCTTTACCTGTGCTAAATCTAGGGAAGAGCCCGAGCGAAGCGAGGGCGAGTCGCTAGTAGTTCAATAAATTATTGTTATTCACAAACTCCATGTCATTTTTCTCAATGATCTAATATTTATACAGAAAAACGGCAGTGTAAAAATCAATGCTAAACCTATATTGACTCTTTTAATACGTAATATTTAATTAATAACTTATCATAAGGCAACGTGAACTTTTATATTTAAAATATTTGTATTCATTTGTTTACCGCTAACGTTTGTACTTCAGTCATGGGTGTTTATATTTATAATATGTGTATTTAAAAAAAATATATATGTAGTGTATCAACTATCTGTTATCCGTAACACAAGCCTCGTAGCTTACCACGGAACTAGATGGTGCTGTTGTAACAATGTCCTGACATATTTATTTATTATTATTTATTTATTTATGTACAGTGATGCATGTACAAGTGAAGCAGCGCAAACTCTAATATTTATAATATACATACATACAAGCCTAAATATAGGTAAAAGGGACCTAGGTGTAAGCCTTGACAGCTTTAAAGCTGCAGTATTAGATAAAAGCTTGAAAATATATATTAAGTTTAAGAAACCGCATTAAGAATCCAATACTTTTAAATGAGAAAGTTAATACAATAGAAGAGGTATTTCAACCACTTTCCCTACAATACCAATTTAATAAAAATCAGACCGAAGCGCTGAGAGTGGAATGCAATTTTATCTGATCCGAAGTGTGAAGACTTTGGTGAAATTAAACTTAGAGGAATCCGAAAGTTTCTAAGAAACTTGCAGTTTACTTTTGGTACATTGAGTAATGTTCCAGATGCGAGTTGGTTTTGTTCCATTGCTTCCAAGTTTATTTTCGAATGAAACATCTGCAATTATAAAGTTTATCTTACATTTAACAATAAAATTCTATATAAGTCGAATACCTACATTGAATATTTTTTTGGAAATTCTAATAATTGTAATAGTCATAATAATTAACGATACACAGAGGTCGTATTAATATTTTTTATAATTTTTGGTTTTTCAGTCTGGGATCGCCCTTAAAGGAAACAGTTTTCATCCATCAGGTTATACTGGTCAATATATAGAAAACATTTTACTCCATAAAAATATGTAATTTGTGAGAAATTTATACCATCAGTTGAGAAAAATAATAAGTATAAAAAATAATTAAATAATATACGTCTTTTCGTTTATAGTCCACTAAAGATCTGTTAACTAACAAAATGGGTATTTAGCTACAAACGGTCAAAGGAAGTTCTAAGTAGGAACATGTATAGTTTTGTGACTTCATTAATATTCTGGGTTTGCGTCCTTCCCTTTAATTATACAGTAACTCATGAACTATTCATAAATGGGACAAGAATTACCACAAAATTGCAACAAATCAATGCATGCATCATCATGCTCACAATTTATTTATTTAGACGATGAGAAGATATTTGTAAAAGGCTACATTCGTGACGATTTTTCCAATAACTTGGAAAACTTATGTTTAACTATTTAACTTAGAATTTACCTATTATTAAACTTACAGTAAATAACTAGAAATACTATGAAGAATAAAAATTACAATCGTATGAACATTCCACGACCAATTTATATACTAGAGATTAATATAATAATGTAAAGGCTAATATTAAGTACGAATTCTAAAGACCGGAAACCAAATTCTTAGATTTTTTATTTTATTATATGGAATGTGATGTTATATATCCTTTCTCGATAAATAGGCTATTCAAAATTAAAAAAGTTTTCGATACGAGTCAGTTGTTCTAAAGATTAGCGCGTTCATTTAAACTTTTCAGCTTTATAATATAAGTACAGACATTTTACAATATGAAATTAAACAGCAATTCATTCATTATGTTATGAATAAAAATATATTCTTTGATTGCTTCCCTTTAATTATTCCTACAATAGAGTACATCCGACCCATCCTCTAGCCAATTATAAAGTTTAATAAGCCTACACTCTCAGCATAGGGAGTATAAACTAATTAAATGAAATGATAAAACATGCACATATTTATGTAATTCAATATGCGGGATTTGCGAGTTACGTATGCGTCAAATAATATACCAGATTATAATCTAGATTTCTTTCACTCATAAATCTATAAGACAGTGGTAGCCCAGCGGTAACGCGCTCACTTGGATAATCGAGTGATGCGGGTTCAAATCCGGGTCTCGCACCTATGGTATTTTTATGTGCGAATCATTTCTAGCATGATTACCACTTGTCTTACGGTGAAGGAAAACATCGTGAGGAAACCTGCATATCTGATAAAACCTAGTAAATTTTCGAAAGACATGTGAAATCTGCCAACACGCACTAGGCCAGCGCGGTGGACTATAGCCTGATCCCCCTCGTACTGAGGGAGGCCCGTGCCCAGCAGTGGAACGTTAAAAAGATGATGATGAAATCCATAATTAGTAATAATCTGTAATATTTTTTATACTATTCTTTAAGAAGGCAAGGACTTTCGCAATACAGGTCTAGCAAGTATTTAAGCACTTCTCCTGACTTATTCTAATAGATGTAAGCTTAACGTATTGTGAAAGAGCTTTTGTTGCTATTTACTTTTTTATATTGAATAGGCGCCTTTACGTTTACATTAAAACGCTTTTTCTAAATACATATTGTTTTGTTTATTTTATAGCTATATAAGTTTTATTATAGGTAACTATTGTATATAAATAATTTATATCTAATGTGCGTAGCTCGAAGGCTGTACTAGAAATTATTGAACAATTCCACTTCATTTCATTTCATTTATTAGAATCATCGTTTAAATCAACTGGTTCTAATATTATTACTGTATTAGTCTGGTCAAGAGTAAGTCGGACTCGTGTACGAAGGATTCCGTACTATACACACGAGATATAACACTATGTATACTAGTCAATTTTTCGTTTCGTTATTATAGTTCAGAAACAGCCTGATAATAGGCAGATGGACGGACAAACGGACGGAGAGCTTAATAAGCGTACCAGAAGGGTTCCGAATGGAGGGTCCATTTGGCACCCTTCAGATAAGGAACCCTAAAAACGTAATAGCCTATTAACCTCACAATATTAGAGAGGGGCCATCAAGCGGAGTGACCGAAGTTACACCGTTGGAGCATGACGGGCTAGTATCTACACTGATGAGTAATTAAACTTTGTAATTGGATCAGGCCAGTACTTGTAGCGAAAGTTGTTTTGGTAACTTGCTTTAATCACTTAGTGGTTATATTTTGGAAAATAATAGTGTGTTTGCAGTGTTTCGTGTTTACATACGGCCTTATTAGTTCACTGGTTTATTTATTATATTATATATAACTATTTATAACTGGATTTTTATTATTTATTACTGGATACAATATTTAGACTCGAAAATCCGCAGTCATTTGCGGCTTCTCGGTTTTTGAATATTTTATTCTACAGGCACAAGTTTTGGCTTATAAAAGCAATAATGCTATTTAATTTTAAATTTTTATGGCTTCGGTTACGGTGAAATAGAAAAGAATGGGTTGACTAAGCTTCTTTATGTTTTAATTAAAGTTATTAAAAGCGTATTATGTAAAGAAAAAATTGTAAAATTTAAATTTTACAGCGGTAAAGTGCTTTCCTGAGAGATTTAAACATAATGACATTCAGCAAACGTTTTAAAATAGAAACTATAAAAAGTTCGCCATTATGGGACACCCAACAGATGTGACACATTTTAGTTGCTAATATTAGAATTTATAACGTATAAAAATATTGCGCTGATAGATGTTTAACATCAAAAATATATGACAATTACATGTTACTAGAGAATAAACAAAAATTAAAAGATAAAAGACTACAAGCTTCTATTACCATACAAAAATCCTATAAATATATGGTTTATAAATGTAACTATCTTTTCAGATTTTGTCTCTCTCCCGTGACAATGATTGTTGTAAAGCATTCGAAACGTCAGGAATCAAAAATCCAAATAAATCCGCGACAAAATCCGAAAACATAGTTTCATTTATAATGTCAAATATTCGCGTCAGCTTAAGAAAGCATTAAATATATGGTTTTTTTTAAAAAAAATAACCCCTAAAACTTATGATGAATAAGTACCCCATACAACAACATAACAGAGTAACACTTGCAATAATTAAATTTTAAAATACAATAGTCAGGTACAGATTGCACAAATCTCTGCCAGAGTGCTACAAGCCACTGGGTTGAGTTTATTGACGTTGACAAATTGCTTTCACCGCAAAAAGCAATATGAAACCAAAGCTTCGTCTATTTTACCTGTTCCTTTAATTTTTTTGCAAATCATCTCTCTGTATTAACTACTCTGTGTGAATACCATAAACTAATTATAAAATGGAACAATTACTCCTATTTACTATGTAAGGAATATTATATACACATATAATTTATTATATATGTA
Organism: Boloria selene; assembly: GCA_905231865.2. NCBI lineage: Eukaryota > Metazoa > Arthropoda > Insecta > Lepidoptera > Nymphalidae > Boloria > Boloria selene. Next base: position 10,437,605 of record HG993147.1, read on the forward strand.
TATAATATGGAATTCTATACGGTACATATAATAAAAACACTTTTTTTATTTTTGACCGTCTCTATGTGCCGGAAAATTTTCGAAACGGTCCGATTTTAATGGTACTTTCACTGACAGATAACTAATATTATAAGATTTAATAGAGGCTACGAATATTTTACTGAAAGAATTAGGGTTACGTTCAAAAAAATACATTATAAATTAAAATTAAAAACATGCCTAGGGCGGTGTAATAATCTGTTTACGAATAGCTTATTAGCAAATGAATATATATAAACAAGGAAAAATAAACAAACTTATTCATATATTAATTTCATCCATTAAAATTATTACACTCACGAAAGGCATTGTTACCCTAAAGTTCAAAAATTGAGGTCAAACATAACATTGACAGAAATGGGCAGAGGAGCTTTTGAAAGACCATCTTAATTATTTATTATGTTGTTCCAGTTATAATTTCAGTTGAAAAGACTAGGGCAGTATATAATGAAACAACTGACAGAAACTGTGTTGGGGGAAGTTGAATATGAATATACCACATTCATTATTTGTGACCCTGTAATGAGATCTCGTTGTAATGTACAAAGCGTTAACAAAGCTTTCGTATTTTTGGCTTTATATGATAATATTTTAGCTTTCACATATCATTATATTTTCTGATATTTACGTGAGTATTTTTTGATTAAAAAAAACGGAGAAAATTTTATAATTAAAAATCTTCATAGGTATTCAAATCAAAATATTTTATTCAGCATAAAAATTGTTACAATTTCTTACTGAACGTCATGAGTCTACCAAAAAATTTAAGATACTTACAAAAGTATTTTTCGTGAAATAATAAGGCGATTTTTGGTAGTATTAGTGGGTTTATTATATTTTTATCGATAATAATATGTAATAGTTAAAACCAACTGTTTCCGCCAATAGTATACCTGCATATTTTCTTTTCCTACCCGCTTCCCATTTTATGCACGCCTGCTATTTAAGGGTCATCATACGCAAATACAGTACGCAATCCACCGTTTGAGTCTCGAGACGTAACCCGCGCGCGCCTGCTACTTTGCAATAGAACATTCGAGTGCTTGTGGTGTGTGTCCTCACGTGTACCATCACCGCCATAGCCCTGTAACCGCTGTCGTCAACACCATTGCCGCTGAAGCTGACCAGAAGAAGAGCTCCAGCAAGGTAGGCGTGCTTTTATTCCCGCTGTCCGCATATACAACCACACCCCCTTTAATCTTTTCCCCGCTAATTATATACAGTCCACTTAAATTATACCTTTTAGAACCAGCCCTTTTACCGCAGTTTTTACCGCCAACATTTCTGGTCCTTCGAGCCGGATTCGTTCATCATTTCTGTTCCAATACGAGACGGATTCATTTAACATACCGCCATTTATATAAAATATTTTCTCCTACCGCTCTTTTAGGTCACCTAAATAGGCTATATTTCTTTATTTAACCGCATCCTATTTAGGCACCTATAAATATAATATATATATAATAATTTTATATTTACCGCATATATTTTATTATCCGCAAATAAGTTATTTATGTATAAATATAATATTAGTAACCTATAAATCGTTTAAGTATAAAACGTGTTTATATAAACATTTCATTTACATTATCGTTCGCATTAAATCATATTTTAAAATGTCGTCGAGCGACGAAGAAACTTCGCTGTCCTCTAAAGATATTAAGCTGCGTGTACTAGAAGCGCGACGTGGCGCACTCTTTGCACGTATGCAAGTCATTTATAACAAAGCCACTACGGCACATATTAATGATAATAATAAAGAATCTTTTTTTATCGCTGTTGAAACTATAAATGACATTAGATCGGAATTTAAATCTACTGTGGATAGTTATAACACCGTTTTACTAACTATTAATCCGAAATCGCAACCAGATTATCAAACATGGACGTCCTTTGAAGAGTTGTATAGTTATGCTAAAAGAGTATTATCACAACTTTTATCGCCAAAGCTGACGGATAGTGACATTAAACGCTCATCGTCTCCACCTCGCTCGCGGCCTTCTCTGCCACCCATCGAACTTATGACCTTTTCGGGAGACATTCGCTCATGGCCACTATTCTACGCTAGTTTTAAGGCTACTGTCCATGATAATCCTTCATTGACAGACGACGAAAAGTTATATTACTTAGTAGGCAAATTGTCAAATAAAGCGCAAAGTGTATTTTCTGGTATAACTCCTAATGGTAAAAATTATAACACTATATTACAGTCGTTGATTGATAGATATCAAGACACACGCACACTCGCATCTATGTACATTGATCAAATACTCAACATTAAATCCTTTACTTCAGCCTCACTGTCTAATTACGAATTTTTCTTAGATAAAATATCCACCGCCGCTAATGCCATTCAAAACTTAAGTTTAGATAACGTAGACGATTACATTTTATTTCATATTGCATTAAAGAAGCTAGATCACGATACAATTCGCGCCTTTGAAATGCATAGTCATAATGAAAAAATACCTACACTTCAAAGTTTAATTGATTTTATTAAAATGCAATATAAAATTAGTTTACAGACCCAAAACGATAGTGTTCGTCTAAATACGTTAAAACCTCGTAAAGGTAATAATAACGCACCGAATCCTCATTCATATTTAACATTTTCCGCTGAGAAATGTTTGTGTACAAATATAGTGCATGAACATATGTTTAAATGTCCCGCTTTCTTCAATTTATCCCCGCAAGAACGTTTTAAACTAATTAAAGATAAAAAAGCTTGTATAAATTGTTTAAGTACTAAACACAAGTCAATGCAGTGTAAGTCAAATAGTAAATGTCGCTCTTGTGGAGGTAAACATCACACTCTTTTACACTTTATAAATTCCGCAGTTGAGCGAAACATCGCACCCTCCTCTCAAGCCGCACAGTCGGTTAACATAATACGCGAGACGTCCGTGCCCGCGCCCGCGCCGCTTAGTTTAGATAACACGAACGTGACGTCACTCACAGCTGGCGTATCGATGTGTTCAAAGTTCATCGCTCCGCGTGCATACGCTTTGTGTGACTCACGCGATCGAGGCCAGCAATGTACTGTGCTTCTTGCGACCGCGCAAGTTATCGTTTATGATCGTAATAATACACCTGTTATTGTTCGATGTCTTATTGACAACGGTTCGCAATCTCATTTTATTACGAGTGATTTGTGTAATCGTTTAGGTTTAAAGGTTCAAAAATCAAACCTTCTCATTAAAGGTATAGGTGGTGCTGAAAAATCCACTAAGGGTTCGGCACAAATTAAATTATATTCACGTCATCGGGCAACCGTTTCCTATGACGTCCCCGCGCTTGTTGTCGACTGCATCGCGGACGAGTTACCTACTGCGCCCGTCGATGTAGCCGCTCTGCCGTTCTTACAACGACTGCCGCTAGCTGATAATGATTTAGCTGTTCCGGGTCCGATTCAAATGTTGATCGGAGCCTCTTTATTTCCGCATCTGTTGCTACCTGGTAGGGTTTTATGCAACGAAAATAAATCCGCGTCCGCTATTCTAACCACGTTAGGATATATTATAATGGGCTTTTTGCCTGTGTTAAACCCGCATAATATTTTATATAATAATTGTGATATTACAACTTCGTGTTGTACCACAGTCCGCGATCCTTTAGACTCTCTTCTTAAACGTTTTTGGGAGCTCGAGGAGATTAATGTCCCGCTTATTCGCAGCCCAGAAGACATGGAATGCGAAGAACATTTTCGAGTTACTACAATTCGAGATATGAACGATGGGAGATATATAGTGTCGTTGCCTTTCAGAGGTGATCCTTATTCTCTTAGCGCTTCATATGAAACCGCTTATAGGCGTTTTATTTGCCTTGAAAGAAAATTAGAAGCCTCGCCGCAGATTCGTATCGCATATAATAATGTTATTCAAGAATACATAGATAAAAAATATTTAGAGGTGGTATCCGACCCTAGCGAAGATACTACTAAGCCATGCTTTTATATACCGCATCATGGAGTGATCCGCGAGGATAAAGCTTCCACAAAGCTTAGAATTGTTCTGGATGCCAGTAGCGGCAACCCCTCCCTCAATGATCTTCTTCACTCAGGCCCTAATTTGCAGGGTGATTTATTTAATATAATTTTAAAATTTCGCCTTTTCGCTATTGCTCTTTCAGCTGATTGTCGTCAACAATTTTTACAGATAGGCATGAATCCGAACGATCGACGTTTTCAACGCATCTTGTTTAGGTTTAGTCCACACGATCCTATAACTGTATACGAATTCGCTCGAGTTTGTTTCGGCTTGAAGTCTAGTCCATTTCATGCATTGCGCGTTATTCAACAGCTGATCGAGGATGAGGGGCATAAATATAATAATATTTCCGCTGTTTCAAATTCCTTATATATGGATGACATAAACTTCTCTGTTATGTCGGTGTCTGAAGCTATAGCCGCAAGCACTGAACTTATAAATTTGTTTAGTAGTGCACAATTTCAATTAGTTAAGTGGGCCAGTAATAACGATACAGTTTTACAACATATTCCCGCATCACACCGAGCCTCGTCTTGTGTTGAATTTGACAAAACGTTACCGCATAAAGTTTTAGGTCTATGCTGGGACAAGGCTAGTGATTGTTTCCGATTTGAAGTCGTACCTCCTAGTCAAGTATGTACGAAGCGCACGATATTATCTACCATAGCCCGGCTTTGGGATATCATGGGTTTCGTGGCTCCCGTCGTATTATTTGCCAAGCTCTTAATTAAGAAGCTTTGGTTAACTAAATGCAACTGGGATGACACACCTCCGCTTCATATCGTTGCTGCTTGGGAACAATTTTGTTCTGAGCTACCTAAGCTTAATGAAATCCGCATACCGCGACATACAGGCATTGTTGAAGGTTCGATAGTCAATTTATTGGGCTTCGCTGATGCAAGTGAACGTGCATATGGTGGTGTTGTTTATGTGCATATACAGAATAGCGCCTCAAACCTGGTGCATCTAGTCTGCGCGAAGTCTAAAGTCGCACCGACTAAGCCTATGTCTATTGCAAGGCTCGAGCTACTAGCTGCTGTTCTTCTATCCAAGTTGTTACGCAAGGTCTATGATAACTTTAATCCGCAGTATAAAATAAATCAAATATATGCTTTTACCGACTCAAAGGTAGTCCTATGTTGGATCAATTCTCCCCCGCACCGCTGGCAAACGTTTGTTGCCAACCGCGTTGTCACTCTCACTGACAACCTGCCTGCCGCATGTTTTTATCATGTGCCAGGAATTGAAAATCCCGCTGATTGTTTATCTCGAGGTTTAACTCCTGATAAGCTTATTAACCATGCACTTTGGTGTCATGGGCCTCCGTGGGCATCGCTCAACCCTACGGAATGGCCGATTAAAGAATTTGATAAAGATTCTGTACAGAACGTGCCTGAGCAAGGTACGTCTCATAAATCGCTTTCGTATTCTGTCACCGTAGACGTGACTGAGTCTTTTATTTATCAACTCGCATTACGAACTTCAAACTACGCTAAATTACTACGCATTATTGTTTACATTTATCGCTTTCTTAAAATATTACCGCGCGCCAATTCGTTTACTTCTGCAGATCTTGAGTACGCTGAAATTAAATTACTCCGCGTTTTACAAAATGTTCACTTTTCTATTGATATTATTAATTTGAAGAGCAATACAGTATGCTCTCCCGCTTTGATTAAACTCAAGTCTTTCCTAGATAGTAACGGTCTTATTCGCGTAGGAGGCCGTCTTATTGACTCCGCCGAAGATTATAATTATAAGCATCCAATCGTTTTGCCTAAACAGGATCATATCGTTAATTTAATAGTTGACTATTACCATATAAAACATTTGCATGCAGGTCCAGAGTTGCTGATGACCATGTTAAGGCAACGCTATTGGATTCTTTCAGCTCGTCGCGTAATTCGTCAACGTATCTTTAAATGCAACATTTGTTTTAGATATAAGCCAAAGCCAATATTCCCAATGATGGCTGATTTACCCAGCCAACGCGTCAACCAGGTGGAAAAGGCTTTCACTCATTGCGCCGTTGATTATGCAGGTCCTTTGCTTTGCACGCCTGTTCGTGGAAGAGGTGTTAAAGGCCGAAAGACATGGTTGTGTATTTTTACATGTTTAACTACTAGGGCAACTCACATAGAAATTGCTACAGAGTTATCTACTGTGTGTTTCTTAAATGCTTTTAAACGTTTTCTATCGCGCCGCGGTCCAGTAGAGTGCATGTATTCTGACCTGGGTACAAATTTTGTAGGTGCTCGTTCATATTTACGCGATTTATATAAATTTCTTGACGAGTATCGCCCGCATATGGAATATGAATTAGCAGAAAGCCGCATAAATTGGAAGAATATTCCACCCGCTACACCACACTTCGCAGGTTGTGTCGAGAGTATGGTGAAAATAGTTAAAACGCATTTATTTAGAGTAATTGGAAAGCAGATCTTATCGTATGAAGAGCTGCTGACTGTGCTTGCCCAGATAGAAGCTTTGATGAATTCTCGCCCGCTCACGGTTTTAAGCTCTGATCCTAGTGAACCGTCCGCGCTTACACCTGCACATTTTTTGCACACTATTCCACTTAATTCTTTACCCGCACCTGAAGTACAGTCTGTATCCATCAATCAGCGACATACACTTCTAGATAAACTTGTGCAGTCGTTTTGGCGTCGATGGCGAGCAGAATACCTACATAGGTTACAGGCGAGAGCGAAGTGGAATACGCCGAGTGTTCCCATAGAAGTAGGGACGGTCGTTGTTATAGTCACGGACAACTCTCCGCCGTTTTCGTGGCCTTTAGGTGTAGTAGAAAAGGTTCATCCTTCTAAAGACGGCACAGTTCGTGTTGTAACAGTTAGAACTTCGAAAGGTTGCTACGTACGACCTACGATTCGCTTGTGTCCTTTGCCGACACAATAATTTATAATATAAATCTATATCATATATAACCGCTTTATTATATAATATTCCGCTATATTTTATGTACCGCTGTATATATATATATTAACCGCTGTTGCATATATGTAAACATATGTACCTATATATATTTCTAAGTAACCGCTTCCTATTATAATAACCGCATATCTTATTTATTTAATTATTTTATTTTTTTTTAAAGGTGACCCTTTAAGGCCGGGGGAAATGTTTCCGCCAATAGTATACCTGCATATTTTCTTTTCCTACCCGCTTCCCATTTTATGCACGCCTGCTATTTAAGGGTCATCATACGCAAATACAGTACGCAATCCACCGTTTGAGTCTCGAGACGTAACCCGCGCGCGCCTGCTACTTTGCAATAGAACATTCGAGTGCTTGTGGTGTGTGTCCTCACGTGTACCATCACCGCCATAGCCCTGTAACCGCTGTCGTCAACACCATTGCCGCTGAAGCTGACCAGAAGAAGAGCTCCAGCAAGGTAGGCGTGCTTTTATTCCCGCTGTCCGCATATACAACCACACCCCCTTTAATCTTTTCCCCGCTAATTATATACAGTCCACTTAAATTATACCTTTTAGAACCAGCCCTTTTACCGTAGTTTTTACCGCCAACACCAACAGACAAACAGATCACACGATTTCTAATGGCAATGCTGAAACCACATTTATATATTATATTCTTGTAAATTTATTAAAATAGTAATAATAATAGATTTTGTAACTTGAGAAACTCAACGTTAAAGCGATTCTCTGCGAACTTGCCTTATTATTTGAATAAGAATTTGATTAATTTTATAAACAATTGAATGTTATTTTACTTTTAATTAGTATTTTTATCATATTTTCATAAAATATCTCTATCCCAAAAAGGTTTTTGATTGCATTCGCGTTAGCTTTCTTGGCTTGAGCTTTCCATGACGAAAGTTATTATAAATACCTTCTATTCTACGTAAAGTTTTAAAATAAAATAACAAAAATTAAGATAAATTAGTTTGCAGATATAAAATAATCGTGATTAGTTAATCTCTAGGGGACTCGCTCTTTCTTTAGAAATGAGTCGCCACTCTAATGAGGTCTTACGCAGCATTACATAACAAAATTTCCACAATTCTCCCACAAAGCCGTCATAAATCAAGGGGGCACTAAAGTTGACGTCTTTTTTAATAACAATGCCTGCCATGTCATCTTTTGTCCTGGGTATCGCAAACAAGCACCGGAAATAAAAAAAAGCGCGCGGACTTTTTGGTAATATCTGTTGTTCGCTCGCCGTAACTTCCGTTATCCGTAATATGATTCCGATTTAAATAATATAATATGATTTAATGACTTCTAAGTTCTATTCAAAATTATTTATTATTATCTTCTCGAATTATATCATTAAAGTTACTATTAACGCACTGTATCACACTTATAAATATGTTTATTAAGCTTGGGATTAGAATTTGTAGCATAGGTAGTTTATAGTTTATTCAGGTTTTTGCGACAGGGCCGGATTAAGGAGGTCTAAGGGTTCTTGAAAACTTGGATGAAAGCCCATATTTTTTTGTAATACGGGTATTCAATTTGGCAGGGAGCACCTAGAGCACCAAATCGAGCACCGAAGCGAGAGTAATTCGCTAGTAAGGGAAATACTTTTAGGTATTAAAAAGTAATTATTCTCATAAGCCCAAACTTCATCATTTTATGTACTCACTCAGAATGATCTACGAAGTATCTTGTGATTATTACTTCAATCATAATAAAGACGATTATAGCAGACACATGTCTATTAGCCTTCATTGTAGTCCGCACAATACAGATTATTGGCCCTCGATTGAGTGGGGTTTAGTAATTGTTACATATAATAATAATTATTACTGGTATACATAAGTACATACCGTATTATGTACTTATTTATTAAATATACTGTATTATATTAGAGATTAGCCAGAACAAACATATAGACAAACAAACAAATGGACGATTAGCCAGACTAAAATTAAAATTGTATTATATATATATCTCTTAGAAGTATTGTTTTATATTTCCATATGCGTTTAGTTAATAGTTGTATTTTGATATTATATTTTATCTTTATATATGTATAGACTGCAATAAATCGTTTAAGTAAACAAAATAATTGAATTGAAACGCTTTACTATTTGAAATTTAATTGTGTTTTAAATGAGAGTCGATGTAACAAGTTAACGTAGTTAGTCAATAAATAATCTGATAATACGATAATAAAGTACTTATGAAATTTAATTCTTCTTTCCATAATAATATGGATTATTTGCAAACGATTTTAGTTAAACTAATAATCAAAAATTTTGAATATTTACTATTTACTTTACTATTATAGTGTTTTTATATACATACAATATACATACGTATGTATGTTCTCTGTGAACTTCAAAACGGGTAGAAGGATTTCGATGAAATTTCTGGGAATCTTCTGATTAGTTTAGCGATTGATTTGAACGCGGACGAAGCCAAATGACGTGCTAGTTTTTTATAGAAATTATTTATATATAATTAGTTTATAAAGACAGTCCCAGCTGTAACGCGCTCGCTTGGATAACCAAGTGATGCGGGTTCAAATCCGGATCTCGCAGCTCTGATATTTTATTGTGCGAATAATTTCTACTCGTCTCATGATTAACACTTGTCTTACGGTGAAGGCAAACATCGTGAGGAAACCTGCATGTCTGAGAAAACCTAGCAAGTTTTCGAAGGTCGTAACCTTAAAACGGGCTGATGATGATAATCAGTATTCAGCAATTAAAAGTTCTACAAGAGTTGAAGAATAAAATTAATCTTAAAATATTCAAGAATATCCTTACTATTCTATAAGCCTTTCGAATATTTCATAGGCTTTTGATATTTTGTAAGCTCTAAGCTCTAAGCTTTAGCAAATCGTTTGTTCCCATCCATCAAGTAAGCTCCCTTGGTAAAACTAAATAGTAGATATTGTATGAATTGAGTTATAATGAAACGAAGGAAATTTATAATCTTTTTTAAACTTAAATTAAACTCACCTTTACGCGTTCTATTTTTTTTTCGTTACATAACATAATCTCTAACTACAGAAAAGATTTTGACAGATTACGATGAATTTTCGCAAAGATATACATAGATTTCATAATAGGATATTCTACCAAATATCCTCGTCACGGACGAAACAAATTTTCATGTATTTATAAATTGATCAATGTATAATGTATATGGGTTAACTGTAAAACTTTGGTTAGAATACTAAGACATTGCCATAAAATGGAAAGTTTCCTAATAACATTTCACATAAAAAAGGGATTGCGTCAAATATTATAAAATTTGGTATCTGATTGACAAAAACAAAATCGACAGTCCAGCATTATTAGAGCGATGTCGTTTATTTATACTGAACTAGCAACTCGCCTTCGCTTCGCTCCGGCTCTTCTCTAAATTTAGGCTTTAGCGCAAATAAAGCCGCGAGTTCTGCTAGTGTATCACTACATAGTATAAAACAAAGTCGCTTTCTCTGTCCCTATATCCCTTTGTACGTATAAACCTTTAAAACTACGCAACGGATTTTGATTCGATTTTTTTGAATAGATAGAGTGATTCAAGAGGAAGGTTTATATGCATAACTAGCGGTTCCCACGGCTTTGCATGTGCTATATCCAGGGAAGAGTCCGAGCGAAGCGAGGGCCAGTCGCTAGTTATACATAGGGACAGATAGACAGCGAGGCGACATTATTTTATACTATGTAGTGATGATGAGGTCAGTGGGAAAGGAAATATTTATCCCAAAAGGCCGTAAACATTTAGATTGTCAGAATTTTTTCTGTTGCGTAAGAACGGGGGAATGTAAATGTAAGTGACATGGAGATGATCGTGGCGCATTTGCGCACAAGATCAATAAGGGATGTTTGGTAACATTTTGTTGGAACTTGGAAATTGTATTAAATATATTGCTGTTACATTCATATAGCGTTTGCGGTTTTTCGTTATACTTCTATAAGTAATAATATTTTAGTTTTGCAAATGTAATACAGTATTTTTTTACTTAATATATTCATCACAACGTTGTTTTAGTTCATATGAAGATCGTTAATTTTACAAAAAAAAAAATTATCAGGATAAGAACTATTCTATCTCTTGATTAGGGAAACTTATATACATATTTACATTCTTTTGCTTTAATGAGGTCATTCTTCGTTTTTGTTTTAAGAAATAATTGAGATACTTTTAAATAAATTAAAGGAAAAATATATAAACTAATGTATGTGATAGTTGAATTTTGACACCAATGTTAAACTAAAACGGGGAGTTTTGCAATAAATGTTAGTTATGGTAGAGGAGACCGTGGAAGATCGACCTTCACCGATCTGATAACCAGATGAGACATATTTTTTATCGAATATAATTTATAAACAAATATTCCTATAATTACTTGCCTATAATAATTTAATTAAAAATAGCCATGAGCACTTTCGGATAGGCAAGTAATTATAGGCATATTTGTTTATAAATTATATTTGATAAAAAATATGTCTCATCTGGTTATCAGATCGGTGAAGGTCGATCTTACACCGGCTCTTAGACCATTATATACAATGTCAGATAAATACAAGTTATATAATAATATGAATAGTTATACGGAATTATATTCACTCCTGCTCTTACACAGGTCACTGGCTTCTTATTGAAAGGACAACAAAAGATTTTTTACTTTAGTTTCGGCGTCGTATATGTTTATTTTTGTTATGAACAACTTGATGTATTGTGGAGTAAGGTATAAAAGCTGTTATGATAATGCGTTCTTAAGACGCTTTTCTTTTAATAAAAGAACTTTACAAGAAATAAATAATAAGCTTAATTTTTTTGTTTATTGTATTACGTTGCCAAACCTATTATTTCAAAAAATTGAATTATGATGATGCTTTTATGTAAACTAATTTACGAGTAGTATAAGCCTTAGATTTTTGACTTATCATCATGAAATATTAGTATTTGGATTAATACTTTTCAGGTTTACGCGAATATTTGACATTATAACTACATATCTTTTAAAAATTTTCCATTTTCATGAGAAATCCGAAAAGGTATTTGGATTAATTTTAAAAGAACACTTGTCGAGAAAAACATTTTGTTAGCTAGATTTTTTTACTATTAGTTATGTTTTTTAGTTCATATTTTAATGAAATTTTGATTACTAAGCAACGTATAAAGACGTAAATACAGAAGGGCCAAACTCAAGCGAAGCGTTAGTTATAAATTAAAATAGTGTTATAAAAAGTTATAAAATGTTATTAAAGGTAGTTAATAGTCGTATAGCATTGCAGTACGGGAGGCATTTATTTAAAGCTTAAGATTTTTTATACGCGAAATTGCACTGGCGTTACTCCAGATGTGCCTCGATTCAAGTGAATTTGGCAAGTGATGAAAGATAAAGTAAATAAAAAGAAGTAGATTAAGTATAAGTTTCAAAAGCTAGATAAAATAACATTTTTTTACTAAAATTTCTAATATATTAGGATATATAGAAGAAACGGGGTTGAGAGAAGATTTCTCGATAATGTTATCTATACTAATATCATAAAGCTGAAGAGTTTTTTTTTCTTTGTTTGGTTGGTTGAACGCGTTAATCTCAGGAAAAACGGATTCGATCTGAAAAAATCTTTTTGAAAAACCCTTTATCCAGGAAGGCTATAGGCTATATTACATCACGCTACGACCTATAGGAGGGGAGCATCCATAAAAAATGTGGCAAAAACAGGAAGGGTATTAGTGCTGCGAGGTGCCATACCGCGCGACTCAGAAAGAATTTGGTTTCCGGTCTTTAGAACGCGTGCGAAGCCGTGGAAAATGCTGGTCACTATCACTACATAGTATAAAACAAAGTCGCTTTCTCTGTCCCTAAATCCCTATGTATGCTTAAATCTTAAAAACTACGCAACGGATTTTGATGCGGTTTTTGTTAATAGATAGAGTAATTCAAGAGGAAGGTTTATAAGCCTGAGCGAAGCGAGGGCGAGTCGCTAGTCTAATATATAAAAACCGTGACACGGTGTTTGTGGTCGCACTTCTCTGAAACAGATTTTAATGAGTTGTTGTGTATTTGGATTGAGGTATGAAGAATATTTCGTATAGTATTTTTCACTTCCCTACCCCCACCCTCCAATTTTAATCGTGGGAAATGAGTCTACTGCGTACGTATCCTGGGTCTCACGCAGTTTCTATTTTAATGTGTGAATAATTTCCGACATAATTATCTCTAATGTTACCGATAGGCCTAAAAAAATCTAGCATGTGATGACACGTTTGGCGCAGTTTGTGGTGACCCTACTTTTTTGCGCCAGCGGTTACGGGTTCGAGTCCCGCTGGGGGCATTCATTTGTTAAACTCGGATGCTTGTACTCCAGGCATGGGTGTTAATATTTATAATATGTATATATTTATCTTATATATGTGGTATATCAACTATCTGGTATCCGTAACACAAGCTTCGAAGCTTACCACGGAACTAGATGGCACCGTGTGTAAAATGTCCCCACATATTTATATATATTTCTATGTTTTAGAAGACATATGCAATTTGTCAACCCGTACGTGGCCGGCGTGGTCGACTATGGCCTGATCCCCTTCGTATCTAAGGGACGGTCGTGCCCAACAATGCGACGTTAAAAAGGGTTGAATATAATGTAATAAAATTATACTTGAATAAAAATATCAATGTATGTATCAAGGAACGAATTACTGGTTAAATGAAATGTAGTATATACTGCTACTGGGACTGTCAAATAAAATTTTAATGAAAGTAATGGAGCTTATTTAAGCACTTTACAGCTTTTGGTAAATGAATGTATGACATAAGATTCTAGTTTTGTTCGATATTTGGTATTTATTTATATATTGTGAATATATTTATTTTGCCAAGAAGTAAACACCCTGTAACGCCCTTTACTTATTGCTTGAAGAAATGTAAAAAATCATCTAAGTTACAAATTCAGACCAATACGCCATACATATCTGTATTTCTCTATTAATCATAATTAACAATATCCTCTGCAGATAACAAATTTCAAAGGACAGGTTTAATTACTTGGTATAAATTAAGGGTTTAAGGACTATCAATTTTACTATAATTCTTAATACTATTTCTAAGTATAACGATGATGGCTTGAGTATTAGTATGTGGAAGAAACACAAGTATGTCGAACATATATTTATCTGCAACATTGCACTGGCGATCGTCCAGTTTCATGTGTCAGACAAGAATTGGCACAAGTTAAGGCAGTGGAAGATCAATAATAAATTAGCATAATTAAAACGAAAGAAATCTAATATTTTCTATCGTGATTACCACTTGTCTTACGGTGAAGGAAAACATTGTGAGAAAACCTGCGTGTTATAGAAAAACCTAGCAAAGTCTTTTCGAAAGACATGTGAAGTCCGCCAACACGCACTGGGCCAGCGTGGTGGACTAAGGCCTAATCCCCCTCGTACTGAGGGAGGCCCGTGCCAGTGGGACGTTAAAAAGGGCTGATGATGAAAACGAAAGAAAAAAAAACTATTATTAATTATTTAAATGAAGCAAAAGTTATACGAAATCAATTAACTTAATAATCAATTCAAATGAAATATCTCGTTAAAATTAGTGGACAATTCTACTTTGCATTTTTTACGGAAATCGGAATTATTTAACGGAATATCCATAACGATATAAATTACTTTTGAATAAAAAGGTTTATAGAACAGATAATCAGATTTGAAAGAGCTTATTAAATAGATCAATTAATTAGATTTTGAACAATTAAATTAATTTTTCGCTACAACGTATCATTGAAATATCACAGGCCTACTTCGTTGATGAATCACAATAATAGTATTGTATTTGTGTATTTCATTGTTATCTAGGTAACACCATAGGTCATATATTGTATAGAAAGCTTATAGTGATAGGTAATTGAATGGTGAATCTCATCATCGTCCTTCATAGTTGACTGTTGAGGGATTTTTTTTTAATTTGACGTATAAATCAATATTTATAATAACAATGTTGAATATTCTTTGAAAAATTATGTTAAAACTCTGAAATAGGAGCCTTTTAGGAGACATTTGTTTGAGTTATAATAAAATTCATTTCTGAATAGTCAAATATAAAGGCAAAGAAAACAATTTTTTGTAAACATTACGTAATTATTTGTACAAAAACATGATAATAGCTGATTAAATACAATATTTGCCCTGTTATTTACTAAATTTAACAATAAATAATATAAGTTAGATATTATATTATCAGTTCATTTTAATAACCTATTATTCATATAATAGGGAAGACAAGAAACGCCTTCAGCGGTACAGAGCTATTATTAAAAATAACTACCTCTTTCCTGCGACTCTACCCCGCGGTTAAATTGTAGTTAGAGTTGAACTTTCTTATCCCTTGCTTAATTATACTCGATTTGGTTCCGCATAACGCGAAGGGTTGCGGTTTTACGAGTATATACTAACAATAGCGTACGAAATGTAGAATCTTCGCCCTACTTATTCCCTAATAGTCCCACTCATTAGGTAGAGATTTAATTATTATTTGAATCAACTTGAATAATAATAATATAAATTATTTCCTCAGAACGAAATCAAATTTACGACCTTAATCTTAGAAGGCATTAAAAAGACATACTCATATTAAAATCCTATATTAGAAACTTCATAATCAAATTACAGGTATATCAAAAAGATCTAATAAAGCTTTATATTTGTATACAGCATTAGTAGACAAAATATTATTATTACGTTAGCTAGCATTCGTTACGCTTTCAAATGTTGATTCGGTAATATATTCCTCAAATTAATTCAGTGAAAAGTAGTAACGTCTGAAAATGTAACATTTGTTCACTGAACTTTCTACTTATAAATCTACCACCAGTTTAAACAGAGAGAAAAAGAGGCAAAAGTTTAATCACTGACCCTATAATAGTATTATAAAGCTGAAGAGTTTGTTTGGTTGATCGCGCTAATATCAGGAACTACTAGCCCGAATTGAAAAATTATTTTTGTATTTGATAGTTCATTTATCGAGGAAGGTTATAGGCTATATTACATCACGCTACGACCGATAGGAGCAGAGAATCAATGAAAAATGTTGCAAAAACGAGAGAAAAATATTTCTTTTGATTTTCAGCCTTTAGAACGCGAGCGGAGCCGCGGGAAAAGCTAGTATTAAATAATTTTGAAATGTCGCATATTTATATTAATATATTTTTATAATATAACCGATTTTTATACTGTTTTTTTTAATTCTACATAATATGTTTTTGCATACTGATACAGTCTTTATGATCAAAGTTTACTAAAAAATGAAATAATCAAAATACCTTTGAAGACAGTATATTTTTTGCCAAAAAGTAATTATTGGGTATAAAATTGGTTTTGTAAGAAGCACTTCCATAGTGTGCGTGGCCCCTTCCTATATCTAACAGTTTCCGCCTCAATATTTACGTGCCTCCCTCACTGTAATATACTACGTCGTAAACATCTTGTAAAGCATAACGAAAAACATTCGTTTTTATTTTCTGAGATAAAAGTGGTCATGCATATGTTAACGTTACTAAATTATGTCTTAGAAGAGACTGTCGTTCGAAAAAGGACCCTTTTACGTACTTTTAACTTCATTACTTTTTTATTTACCCATTTACTTACAAAATAATTTATCATCATCATTTATCATTTATCATCATCATCTTACATTATAATATATCAACAACAAAGACAAAATTTTCATTTTAAACCTTTTTCTTCTCTTTTTGTCAAACTTTTTTTGGTGTTGTAATATTTTATTCATTTTTATATTATATAATATGATTTCCTAAATTCAATATAGATTAGACTTAAACTTGAAATTATACAAACTAAAAGTGATGTTGTAATTAAAATAACCTGATAAACTACTAAGTACAAGTCTAATGTTCCTTGTTGACCTCTTAGGCACAGTGCACTGTAAAGTATTTAGAGAGTTTATTACTAAGGTACCCGAAGGATACATAGTTAGGGTACTTTAGTAACAAGCTTCAAATTTCAATTTTCTACGTGTGGTTTATACAAGGGTTCACAATTTACATGTTATTAAATATTTACTTTAATGAACAATCGTCTCTAGATACATAGTAAGTAACTACTAGTCTTTGCGTAATAATAATCCATGATAGAAGCTATTCTTATTTTCTCTCAAAACCCTTAAAATGAATGCAGTGCAGAGTTTATCTTTCTATGTTGGTGGTCCTGGATTCGAATTCCACTCGTGTACATTTGTATAACTTCAGGCATTTCGGAATAGCCATATAGAAAATATGAATTTTAAATAAATTCAACGAATCTTAATATTAAGAAACGCCAATTATAACCCACTAGAATTGTTTAAAAATATTAAATTTATAACTTTAATTTTAACTTAATTAAAACGTATTTTCGATGTGAATATAATATATAATATTCATCCTAACTAATATTATAAATGCGAAAGTAACTCTGTCTGTCTGTCTGCTTGTCTGTCTGTCTGTCTGTCTGTTACGCTTTCACGCCTAAACCGCTGAACCGAATTCGATGAAATTTGGTACACAGATAGAGAAGACCTTCAGAAAGGACACTTTTTATTTATACTTTTACTTTTTATCCCTGTAATCCCACGGGAACGGCAACTACGTGGGTGAAACCGCGGGGCGCAGCTAGTTTTGATATAAAATTGGTAATATTGTCATAACATCAGACCCAAAAGTAAAAGCACTTACAAATTATACGATAAGAGGAGAAAATAAAAATTATCTACGACATTGCCTCTAGCGATTGCCTTTCACAAAGCTTTGCATCCTTTGGGCTGTATCATTCCATTATGAATTGTGAAACTTCTATTATAATTACGTAAAATGTTATGATTTTTTTCTTTTAAGTTTCACAAAAAAATATTTTCATTATAAATTATTCTGGATTAATAAAAAACTAATTGGGTTTAAATGTTGTTTAATTTTGAGCTAAATTCAACGAATTTTTTGCCTTACATTTTTTATTTATCACATTTGCCTCCTCCTTACCCTCATGGGTTAGGAAGGCTGTCACCCTTTAAAAGTCCCCATTCAATAATTACAACACTGTGCGTGGCCAGAATGTTTTATTTATACAAAGATTGAGGCAAACATTTAAATAAGCTTAGAAATGTTGAAACGGCTGGACCGATTACGATAAAAATTAGTACATGAATAGACTCCGAGATAAAATAACCCGTAAGCTATTGTACTGGCACATACGGATAAGCTATTTGAATAAATTGATATAATTAATATATTAATGTTTACTAAAAACGAACAAAAATATTGTATTTGAAAACTTCGTAGGTAAATTATTTTAAAATTAAGACTAATAAATAAGCTTCAAAAGACCTAATTAATTCTACTTAATTAAGTGTAAAAAAAGAGAAAACGATATTTTTATATATTATTTTTATCGCCATTTCTAAATTATTAAATCTGTGGCAGGTAAAGTATTAACGCTGCTGAATCCAGGTAAAATATTGCTAATGACAGAGTTAGATTACCTAGCATTTGTTAACTTCAAATTTGCAAACATTAATCTATCATCTGTCATGTACTGATTTATTATACAATGTTACACAATGGTTCACTGTCAGGGCTATGATATTTGAGGTAAATCGGTGGTTAAGAACTACTACTACTACATAGTGTTGAAATAAAGAAAAATACATAATACTTTCTAAGGTTTACGCGAATATTTGACATTATAAATGAAACTATCTTTTCAACTATCATAAATCATAAGAAATTCGCGACAAAATCCGAAAAGATAGTTTCATTTATAAAGAAAAAGACATTTTTAACGTCTCTTTGCTGGGCACGGGTCCCCCTTCAGTACGAGGGGGATATGATCATAGTCCACCACGCTGGCTTAGTGCAGGTTGGCGGATTTCACGTGTCTTCGAAAACTTGCTAGGTTTTCTTAGACATGCAGGTTTCCTCACGATTTTTTTCTCGCAAGACAAGTGGTAATGATGTTGTAAATGATTCACTTACATAAATATGAGATGTTCAAGACCTAGTATTTGAACTCGCTACGTTGGATTACCACTGAGCCTACCACTGCCATATAGAACTGCATGAATTAACTTCAATTTGCCCAGCAAGCAAAGATAAAAAGTAAAGACGACAATGCAACAAATTGATAAGTCTACGGCAAATTACTTTAAACACGTATTTAAAAACGCCATAGTGAAGTCATTTTATTAGGCATTAGCTTTCGCCTGAGTCATTTTCGACCGAATACTTTGACCCACCAAATATACAAAAAAAACATTAAAATCGATCGAGTCGTTTCCAAGGAGTGTGATCACAAAGACCGTGACAGGAGATATTTATATATTAGAAGAATAAATAATTGTTCTAAGCTTTTGCTAATCTAATGACGAATTAAGCTACCACATATCCGTTACTTCCATTCATCAGAAAATCAAACGTTTATATAACAAATGGACAAATACAAACATATTAGGCCTCACCAAACAGCTTTCCAATCAATTGGATTAGGGTCGCACTCAGAATCCGGAGCAATGTAGAAATAGCATATTATACATAGTAAACAATAATATTCATATTCAATAATCTTAATATATTTTAGGGTGCTCCTAAACGGGCAACATTTTATCGCAATTTGTGGCTGCAATATTGGCAACTAATTGCAGGGCCATCACAAAAATATTGCAACTATGACCGAGCAATGTGTTGCATTTATATTATTGTCAAGGCAACATAACGACTAAGGAAACAACAATACCACAGAATATAGTAATTAATTATGATGTCACTAACAGCAAACTTTATTCGCGCAGAAAAGGACACACTATTCCATAACAATAGAGAGCAACCGAAACAGCAATAGGACTGGACGGGCAATATTGCAAAAAATCGATCTCTCAGCGATCGTCCGGCAATATCGGCCATACCAAACATGTTTAGTGATATGGCCGGGACAGTACCGCAATATAGCATGGTCTTGCTGGAATTGCTTGCAGTGTTTCAAGGTCACTGTATTGCAGCCACATATTGTGGAAAAATATTGCCCGTTTAGAAGTACCATTAATATAATTTAGTTTATATTATAATAGAGACTCATCCTGACCCATATTTGTTCGACCGGTTAGGTTCCTTTTTAAAAGTTAGGTTAGTTCTCAGAAATGAGATATTTCCCCGCAGTAAAAAGTATACCATATATTGACCTGAATGATCAGATAATTAGACGATTTTTTTTTTAATTTATTCAGTGGCTTTCTTATGATGCGGTCACAGACAGACGAACAAATAAAACGACCGGCCTCTATATTGATATTAATATCAATTTCAATTAGATTTTCCTGAGTAAATTTAATGTAAAGAATGGATTAATTAAAATTTGCTACTTCTGAGTTTCTCTTTTCAATTAGATTTGAATGAATGAGTAATTATCGTACCCTTTCTTTAACGGTTAATTAACTTATTTTTTAATATTCATTTCAAACAAAGTGTTCATCAATAAAGTATTTCAAAAGCTTTTTACGTTCATTTTCATGTCGCTTGAAAATAGTATTTCGCTTTGTATGTATTCAGCCCTTTTTAACTTCATGTTCATAGAACTTTTAAGTACTTATTTTGTTTTATCTGTAAAAATATTATTATGAAAATATAGTGTCTATTAGAAAATGGTTCTATTATTTCATTTAAATATACGAATTCCTTTTTCACGCCATTTTATAATTTTATAATTTGCTTTTTAACGCTGAAACGGCTAGATTGATATAGATGACATTTGATTTTAACTCGTAGCTAATGTTATAAAAGAGTAATTTATGTTACTATTATTTAAGAAAAAAATTCAGGGTTCCACTCAAAAAATCCTACCTAGAGATAATAAAAACTAAAGATAATTGTACTACAATATACTAATTAACTTTAAAAAAATCCAATTATAATATTTTATAATTCATTAGACTAAAGCATTTTACATTTATGAAGCGGTCGATGCGGTTACATAGATGACTAGCTAATATTGATAATATCTACAACGGTAACTTCGATGCAAAACCGCATATATTGATTCCCTGTTTGCGTAAAGGATTGGTTGGTTTATCTATCTTTTGAACTGGCCTTTGAAAACCATGTTTACTCTCAAAGCCGATAGTTTGGTAAAGACAGCAATTAAAATCCGTTTTCATTGAAATATATCACTTTCTTTTGAAATTCAGCTTAGTTGTGTGGTTTTTAACCTATTTAATTATATTCACTACGTATAACCACCTCCACTTTTACTAACAAGTTATCTTAGATATGCTTCTGATTAACATAGAACAAAAAATATAATTAAAATTTTATTTATTTATTTATAATTTATTGGTTAACGCTATGCTTAGCCATTACTAAAAAACTTAACTTGTGCCTTTTATTCTTAAAATATTCTATCAAGTTCAACTAGAAGCTATTACTTATCGATATATTAATCTAATCCAAATATTGTAATCCATACAATGTTCATAAGTACTTAAACGATATAAAATTTCATTTTCTGTTTTTTTCATCCTAAACTGTACACTAGTTTCGGTGTGATCGAAAAACAAATTTACATATATACATATATATACATACGAGTTCAGATTTCTAAAAATAGTTGACCGATCATAGCAATATTCATTGATAAATTATATTATTTTTGAATATTTTTTTAATTTGTTTTTGCCTGTTTTTAAATAACTAAAAATATCTATATTATGGCCCTAGCCGTTAACAAATATGAATAACCTGAATATTCTTATTAAAATATTAATATATTCGACCTCCTTATCTTTGTACATTAAGATAGCATGGTTACTTGAGCACTTGTTAATTAGCTCTCGTAAACGCAATGTATATTCTTTAATTTTTAAAGTAGTTTAAATAATATGTATAGTATTTTTAGTAAAAACCACAAATTTTAGTTATTTTAATAGATTTTAGACTAACCTAAAAAAATAAAAGAAATCTTTTTAGTTTGTTTTGTAGTACAGCAGTCTAAACTTTTTTATGTCTAGTATATATTTCTCAGAAACGAGATATTTTCTCGCAGTAAAAAGTTTTCTTTCTGGATTTACCTTTTATAAAACCAAATTTATTCAAGATCTATCCAGTTATTAGACAGATGAGACGAACAAACCGACTGAGAGACGAAATATATTAAAAAAAAACTAGAGTTTTGTTCCCTCTGTATTAATAATAAAACTACTTCAACAAGATTTACCAAAAATATTCGATATACAGATTCGACTAAGTTACAATAATTTCAAATACATGTATAGATAGATTTTTGATTAAATATATTATATTATAGCATTTGTAAAAATAAAATAAATTTCACAACAATATGAAGATATTACTAACAGCCAGTTAGAAGATTCCTTGCCTGAGCTGATCTAATATTAGCTCAATGAGTTCAAATTATATTAATATTACCTATCCACTTAAATGCAAAGTGTTGAATATTACATGAAAATTAGAAGGAGGTTAAAATCAATTTTAAAGATCTTATTTAGTATAAATGTTTCAATGGATAAGAATAAATTTGAGAATAACGAAAGCAACTTTATTACATTGCCATGTCAACTGTTCAAAAGCTAACAATATAATAAATATTTAATTTGGCGAACAAATCAAGTTGTTAAAGGCCGAAAAAGTAAGGGTTATTTACTCATCAACTCAGTCGACTTATCTCAAAGCCAGGCTTAATATAAATCGGCTTCCGCGATACCGAGTAGCCTAACGGGGATTTATGTGGCCGAATCAATGGAATTAAAGAAATTTTAACGCTAATTCTGCTATAAAAATGGCTTACTAAAGAAATATATTTAATTACTAGTGACGCATCCTTGCTACGCTCGGATTCGTATATATAGATGATAATTTGAATTGCCATAACCTTTTTATTTATTAAAGGGAAACTTAAGTTTATTTACGAAAGGAAACTTAACACATTACGTTTGTAAAAACCGCACTCAAATTGGTCAAGCCGTTTCTAAGATTGGGCAAACGCACAAACAATCAGATCCGACTCAAAAATAGTAAAAATCATTGTTTTAGTTTCTTTTACAGTAATAAAGACCCCCAATAGTCGTTCCTCTTAAAAATATAAAAATTATAAATTATGATACGAGTAAGGTATTATAAGAGTTAATATTATTATAGTGATGTGTATAAAATACTCGCTAAAAAATCATATTTACTAAAGCTATGATTAAAAAAAAATACAAAAAATAAAATTATTAACTAAACAAAAAATCGGCTGACAATTTTTTCATATAAATAAAAAGTAATCTTTGAAATTATATTAGAAATATTAATCAAACGTGCCACAAACATTGTGGAGGCGAAAACTATTTTAAGAAAAAGCAGCTCTACTCTTTCTAAGAATACATTATAATACAATATACTGGATTAAACACAGTATATTGCTCTTAAAATTACATGTTTCTGATTACCATATGTCAACATTTGGGAAATTCATTCCCTTGTATGCAGAATATTGCTTCGCGTGGGGAATGTAAACAAAACTTTAGTGTGTAAAGTTATAGAGTATGCATTTTCTAAGTATGCATATATAATTATATATATGTAACTTTTTATAAAAAGACTAGCCTTTCCCGCGGCTTTGCCCGCGTTGTAAAGGCTAGAAACCAAATACCTCCCGCTGTTGCAACATTTTTCATTGATGCTCCGCTCCTATTGGTCGTAGCGTTATGTAATATAGCCTTCCTCGATAAACGGACTATCCAACACAAAAAGAATTTTTCAATTCGGACCAGTAGTTCCTGAGATTAACGTGATCAACCAAACAAACAAACAAAGAAAGAAACTCTTCAGCTTTATAATATTAGTATATTATAAAGCTGAAGAGCGTCTCCGTAGCAGGCAGTGTATAGCTATATGGATGTTGGTAATTAGTGACGCGGTTCGGTAGATAGTTGAGTGACCATCGACTATCGATGGTAAAATTATCGACCAACTGGTAAGGCAGTATGTAATATATGTTAGTGTTGTGTGTAGGCGTGTGTATATCTATACAAATAAATATATAAATAAATAAGTATATAAATATATAAATAAATAAATATATAAATAAATATATATAGATTGTGAAGTAGCCTACAGATGCATATTATATTTTAACGTCCCTTTCTGGGCACGGGCCTCCTATCAATACGAGGGGGATCAGACCATAATCCACCACGCTGGTCTCGTGCGGGCTGGCGGAATTCATTTGTCTATATACGAGTGTGTATGTATGTATGTATGTATGTAAAATTATGTAGGGTTGCTCATGATATTTTCCTTCACAGTTACTTTAGTGAAAATTGTACGAAATATTTATGTAAATAAATAAATTACTTCCTCATATTATGCCTTGCATATCTATAGATAGTGAACAGACAATCATAATTATTTCTGGATTAAATTTTTTTCATAAGCGTTTCTTTTTAATAAGCACAATATAAATGTTAAGTTTTTTAAACATATACCTATGTGTTACTATTTATTTTAAACTTTCGCAATACCTCGTTATTCGATATAAGACGCATAATATGAATGTACACGAGCGAAGCGAGGATACACAACTAGTATGTTCATACGCCATTAATCAAATTATGATACGGAGCTTAACCGTTAAACCAACATAGGCAAAGACATTTAAAAATAAACCTTAAAAGCAGTCCAAATATACAAGTTAAAATAATTCAAAACCGTATAATATCTCAAATAGCATCTTTATAGTAACATTGCTTTTTTAGAACAATAAAAAAGAAAGAGTAATTCTATCTCGGCGAAAGCACCTGATGCTCGTAATATTCTGGTCTGTTTCTTATGTTTTTCGACGATTTAAGGTTCAATTTCAAATTGAAAAATATGTATTTGTATATGTTTGTAAAATATTAATTTAATGTAAGGTATCAACTTCAATACAAGAATTTGTGACAATGAGCGTCTTACTACTAATTATTATTTGTAGTTAGGAGCAATGGCCTTGGTCTAGGCATTTAAATACGACTTATATTCGAGATGCTATAATAAGAAAATAATTCATTAAATATCTTTATTTAAAGGGAGTTTTCTATACTTTTATGC
Organism: Boloria selene; assembly: GCA_905231865.2. Taxonomy (NCBI): domain Eukaryota; kingdom Metazoa; phylum Arthropoda; class Insecta; order Lepidoptera; family Nymphalidae; genus Boloria; species Boloria selene. The sequence goes on from HG993147.1 coordinate 10,462,712, forward strand.
TTTGTATATTATTTACTTGTTGATGATATTATTATTATTAAGGTTATTGAGAGATTGATGTACGTACAAATCCAGGAATAGTAATGGATCGAGTTGTCATTTCGGATATGGCAATATAGGAAGTAGGAACGAAATATCACAATTTAACTAAATTGTGGCTGAAAGAAATCGAATTGTTGATTGAAATTAAAAATATATAATTTTAATCCAAAAAGTGTGACGCTAAGGACCTAACAGGATCCTATCTTATTTTAGCTCATAGTCATAGGAAGTTGGCGGTGTTTTACCCTCGTGCTTTAGACACGTAAAGCTATCGCTCGTGCGTTTGATTTATTACCGGTTATCTGTGAAATTGGCTGCCATGTCCGAAATTTCGAATTCGGTTAGGAAGACATCATCATTTTGAGAACATGTTTGGCTCAGTTGGTCGCGGATTCGAGTCCCACTGGATGCATTTTTTTAAGTGATAAGCACCAATATTTGAACTCCAGTCATGGGTGTTTATATCAACTATCTGCTATAATACACAAGTCTCGTTACCATGGAACTAGATGGTGCTGCTATGTGTTACTGATCCAACATCATATGTGTGAAATACTAATACATATAACAATAATAGTTGTTTGATAGTACAAATAATAAAGAAAATAACAAAACATTAGTGTGCTAAAATAAGGATTTTATTATTAAAAATAATTTCTCTCGAGACTTTGCTTTATAAGTGTAGCGAAATCTTGAAAGTTCTCGGTCCACATTTTCTCATTAGTTACTGCTATTAAACAGAACGTAGTGTTTATAATAGATGTAAGTAAGCTAGAAGCTATAAATTTATTTTCAAAATGGTTATGAAGAATTCAAAATGGTTAGCATAATAAATGTTACATATACTAATATTTATGTTATTTTAAAACAGTAATTTATATGTGTAAGGACAAATAAAACTGTGTTTATTTAGTATTACCAAAATGAAAGATTTTTACTAAATGCATTATGTGTATAGGAAATACTCAATTTTTAACATTTTGTATGTAAGGTTATCCTTTTCATCAATTTCTTAAACGACTGGATAAATTTTGATGAAAATATCACTAGCAGATAGCTGATGTAATAAGGAGTAGCTACTTTACTTCAGGCTACTTTTATTCAAAATAACAACTGTATTGAATTGTGTAAAACGTAAGAGTACGTATAGAACTTTCAATAAAGCTTTCGACGTACTATTTCCTTTATCATTCGTCTATATCATAGCGTAAAAAGAGTTACTGTAAAGAAAAAAAAATAGTTTTTGAAGTTTAGTCAAATATTTTTAGAATCAGTTGAGCATTTTTCAGGCTTTCAACACCTACAAAAATATATACCTTCAAAATATAATTTTACTTGGCTTTAAAATATAAGCTAAGAAAAGTATTGTCATGATTTGTTATACTTTCGCGTCGTTATTACCAGTCTCTAGAACTAAGCTTTAGGAGCTTTATATCGCCTTATATTAAACGAAAAATGCATTTTCTGATATATTATTTAGCATCTAAAATATTATATTAAGAATTTCTCGGTACCATCGCTATTATAAGTACAAATGAACAAGATATAAATTTAAACATAATAATATAAAAGTCTTAAAGCTTCTGAATATTAAGGACGCCGTCCTTTTATTGAAAAAATAATATTTTTCTTTTATCATATAATTTCTTTTAAATTTCTTGATACTTATAATATTAATGACATCAAAGACACGATTCTTTCTTAGATTTACGCGAATATTTAAAATGAATAAAATTATATTTTCTCACACATATTACAGTTTTGGTTTCCGACGTTTTTATTGCTTCATAGCAATCATGGTCATTGCAAAGACTTAGCTTTTATAGGTCTCAAAGGCATATAGTTGTTATTGTTACATTCAAAAACACTTTTATCAACAAACAAGTAACAAATCACAAAATGGTAGTATAGTAGTAATACTAAAAGGGGATTCATAACAGATATCTACAACTCGAAATTATTAACAATACGAATATCAGTATAACAATAGCTTATTGAATCTTTACATAATCAATTGACTAAGTGTCATCATAAATGATATTGTGTTTCCTGTTGTTCTATGCTATAACCATACAAATATGTTAATGTCATCATCATCATCAGCCCTTAATAACGTCCCACTGCTGGGCGCGGGCCTCCCTCAGTACGAGGGGGATCAGGCCATAGTCCACCGCGCTGGCCTAGTGCGTGTTGGCGGACTTCACATGCCTTTCGAAAACTTGTTAGGTTTTCTCAAACATGCAGGTTTTTACGATGTTTTCCTTCACCGTAGGACAAGTGGTAATCATGATATAAATGATTCGCACATGAAAATATCAGAGGTGCGAGACCCCGATTTGAACCCGCATCATTAGGTTATCCAAGCGACGTGTTACCGCTGGGCTACCACTGTCTTTAATGTAATAGTATATTATAATATTTAAATAATATATTATATGGTTTTTAAATAAATCTAGCAGCTTATCCTCGCTTTGCTCATGTGAAGCGTTAAAAAAAACAGCCGAATTTAAATAAATAAATATGTTGTTACATATTACAAACAGCGCCATCTAGTCCCACGGTAAGTTACAAGGCTTTTGTTACGGATAATAGATAGTTGATACACTATACATATTGTATAACTTTTAATTACGTACATATTATAAATATAAACACCCATGGCTGCAGTACAAGCACATACTTAACAAATGAATTCCCCCAACGGGACTCGAACCCGCCCTACAAACTGAGCCAAAGGTGTCGTCATAATTAAGTACCATTTACTTCTTAAGTCAGTTAAAAAGAACTAAGTCAAATATATGTATTTATATACCAAAATCGATCTTTTTATATACTACGCTTAAACTTTTCAGAGAGTTTTTCGTAAAATCAAAAGGAATTTCAATCAACAAGATTGATGATAGGTTAATCTTTGAGATCAATGGTGGCGGAAGGGACTTTAAATGGGACTAAGGGTCTTAAACTGTATATATTATACGTTATGTGGTATACCATGATTCCGTATCTTATATGAAATTGGCTTTTGTAACGTCGTTATTGATGTGTTTATTTCTATTGTGCTGTTATATTATACTAGCTTATCATCTAACTCCTCTCGGGTTCCTCACTAGGTACGTTTTAACGGTTAGTATTGAATTAGAGATTAAATATGTTTACCCGAATAACTATCATGATACCAAATTTTTAAACTAGATATTCTAGACAGGCAAAAAGTCAAAAAACTATGGATGTGGCATCCGTATCGATAATGTTAATACTCGTAATTATACTTTTTCAATAGGATTTTAATTTATTTGGATTTTTATTTAATACCACTCGGTAAATAAAACTTATACCTTAAAGTTCATGTATAACAAATTTCATACGCGTGCCATCATCATTTATTTTTATTACTTTAAGCGAATGAATTTTGTCAAATTTCGTTATTTATTTATTTATTTATTTATTTATTGGTTTACCAGCAGTTATTACACTAAAACATTCATTACAAAATCGGAACAAACATTATGCTTAATCTAAGTGCACAACTCATATAGGTAAACACCACATGCATATAATTAGATACAATACAGTAGAAAAACATAAAATAACTTATCCAAAACAGTGACTAAACAAATGCTACTAAACTTATATCAATTAAATCTGTTTAAAAAGCACGGCAACTAGTAGATCGTAAATCGAAAACAAGATTATGGACTTGGCTCCTAAAATGCGGAAATGTTGTGCCAAATATATCTATCTGTTTGCTGTAGTAATTATATATCTTACTTAGCCGTGAAACTGGCGAGTTAGTGCCCAAAACTGATCTTCGAAAAGGAGGATAAAGGAGCATAATTGGTTTTCTAGGATATTTGCGAGGGATATTGAAATTAAATTTTGACAATAGTTCAGGACAGTCAATATTATCATGTAATAATTTAAACAAAAATAATAAATCGGATGAGTTCCTGCGCTTCTCTAATGAATCCATTTTGAAATGTTTCAGGCGTTTCAAATAGCTAGGTTGTTTTTTCGCAACACCGGTAGAGTAGGCTAGATGATACACAAATCGCTTCTGGATTCGCTCGATTCTTAGGCTATGTGTTGCATAATGAGGCCGCCAAGCTACGACGCAATACTCAAGTATGCTTCTTACAAGACTATTATACAGTACAATTTTAGTATTTGGAGAGCGGAATGATTTTATGTTTCTTATGAGAAATCCCAACATTTTAGATGCCTTCTTCACAACATTATCAATATGAGGAACAAAGGTTAGCTTGGAATCAAGCATTACACCCAGGTCTCTAACAGTGTCAACGTGCCTAAGACTTATATGGTTGATATTATAACTATACTGTATCTTATTTAGTTTACGAGTAAAAGTTATTTGAGAGCATTTTTCAATATTTAGTTGCATACCATTATTTTTGCACCATGCAGAAAGTCTTTCAATGTCACTCTGAAGTAACAGTGCATCTGTATTAGAATTTATTACTCGAGTCATTTTTAAGTCATCTGCGAATAAGTATGGAGTAGAATATAGGAAGCAACTCGGGAGGTCATTGATAAAAATATTAAACAAAATAGGTCCCAAATGCGATCCTTGTGGAACGCCTGAACCAATCTTGAATTCATTGGACTTATAACCGTCAGCCACAACGAAGAAGGTACGATTAGATAGGTAGGAGATAAGCCAATTAAGCAACGACCCGGAAAAGCCATATGAAGACAGCTTTTGAACTAAGATGTGGTGCGATACCTTATCGAAGGCTTTGCTGAAATCAGCGTACACCACATCCACTTGTTTATTTGTGTCAACAGATTCCAAGACATTCTCAACAAAATCAACCAAATTACTGCTTGTTGATCTAGCGATGGTGAATCCATGCTGGTGGTTTGACAAGTATTTTCTAAAGTAATTTTGAATTAAGGGGCATATTAGTGCTTCAAAGGTTTTTGCTAAACTTGGAAGAATTGATATTGGTCTGTAATTGCTAACTATACCGGCTTCAACATCAGGTTTAAGGATGGGAACCACTTTCGCAAGTTTCCATCGATCAGGAAAGATGCCAGATCTTAGGGATTGATTAAGGATTAAACTCATAGGGATTGCTAACTCATCGGCACATTCTTTAATAAAGATTGGCGGAATATTATCCGATCCTGGTCCCTTTGATATATCAAGACTTTTAAGAGACTTAAGTACAGCTTGTTGGTCGATGATTATATTGGAAAACGAGTCGAAGTGGTTCGACAACAAATCAGAGGATAATGAAGATGAACCTTGGGATTGACTAGTTGGATTATATACAGAAGAAAAGTAGCTACCAAACATATTACAAATGTCACATCCATTACTAGCCACATCATCACCATACGATAGCAATGCAGGATAAGTACTTTTGCCATTTCGCTTTGATTTAATAAAAGACCAAAAAATTTTGGGGTTTATTTTAATTTTGCTTTCAATGTTGTTTATATAGGAATTATAGTTTTTTTTTGCTAGGATTTCACAACGCTTACTACATAACTGCATTGATATCTTATCTAATGGATTTTTATATATTTTATATCTTTTTCTATATTTATCTCTTTCACGTTGTAATCTCAATAGTTTATAATCCAACCAAGGCGGTCTAGAACTGTTTCTTATCACAATAGGTGGCACATACTGATCTATGACGTGGTTAAGATTATTATAGAATATATTTAACATTATATTGGGATCAGTGACCCCACGATAAAGGTCTCGCCAATCGGTATTGCTAAGATAATTTTTGATAGCAGGATAGTCTGCCTTCCTGAAGTTTAATCTTGTAGAATTATTTGATTTTAATTTATTTTCCTGTATATATTCCAGAGTAATTTCAAGAGGAGGATGATAGGGATCTACTTTGCAAAGACCAGTTAGAGCTTCAGTTACTTTACAATCAGACAAATCAGTAAGAACCAAGTCAAGAATCCTACCACTGCTATTAAAGATATTATTACACTGACTTAAGTTGTTCATGTGCGTAAAATCAACGAGTTTCTGACCGATCACAGAATGAGAGATGGGACAAGAATTAGCTCGGCCAATAACGATACTCCAATCAATTTGGCCTAAATTAAAATCACCGATAAGAATAGTTTGAAACTCGTTGATACTATCGACCAAAGAATTAAAATTGTTTATGAATTGATCAATAATTTCATTTTGAACAGGTGGCGGTAAATATATTGCACATAAAGCTATTTTAAAGTTGTGTTTGACTTGGATTGTAACCCATAAATCTTCGCAATTACTCTCCCAATTGGACATCCTATTGACAACAAACTTCTTAGCAACAGCAATCAAAACACCACCACCGTCTTTACGATTGTGGTATGCTGTAGTTTCTCGGTCTCTACGAAAAACATTATAGTTACTATCAAATAATTCCCTGTTGAAAACGTTACTATTTAACCAAGTCTCTGATAAAACTAGTGCATCATAATTTGTACAAGCCAAATTACAAAAAAAATCATGAGTTTTAGACCTCAAACCGCGAACGTTTTGATAGAAAATATGAAAGGTAGCGAATTTTAAAATAACACTAGCAAACATGCAAAAATACACTAAAGCGGTAACTTAACTTAAATCTAGTTTATTTTGCTAAGTGATTCCATGTCTCTGATAATACGATATTCAGAATCATCAGTTTTTCTTATATAAATACGGCCTCCTCTAATCCATACGTGTTTGTAGCCCTTTTCTTTTGCTTTTAAGCGCGTTGCCGCATGTAAAGACTTATTTGTAGGGCTCAGATGTTCAGTGACAAAAATAGGTGATTTATCTCCAGCAAGACCAAGGTGGGAAGTATTCAGTTTATCGTTGAAATTTTTCTTTTTATTAAAGTTAATACAAGCAGCCAAAAAAGTATCGCGCAGTCTCTGAGTGTTGAACTGGACCACGATAGATTTAGGACGATTATTGTTTCCATTAAACTTCATGACACGCGTGCAATTCAAAACATTTTCTTCATTTATTTCGCAATCTATAGTTTTACCAAGATGCTTCACTACATTCATTAAATTCTCGTCCTTCCTCTGAGGCACGCACTGTAGTTCTATATTGTTAGCGCGAGCATTTTGTTCCAAAGTGTTAATTCTCACTGACATATCCCTAATTACGGTAGACATCTTGGTATTATCATCAGTCAACTCCTTTATCCTCTGTTTCGCATCCGAATGTTCTTTTAAAATGTCGTCATATTGTGCACTCATATGAATCACGGAATCTTTTAGCTGTTCGATTTCATTTCGGACTGAATTTATTTCCTTGTTTAAGAGGCTGCGCATAGTAGAAGTAATTTTCTCCAACAGAATATTAGACTGAGCATCAATAGCTTCATTAATTATAGCGCGTATTCCTCCTTCAGTTAATGCAGACGATTCAGAACCAGGTGGGGACTGTAACACTGGTTTTTTTTTGGAGCGCAGAGTAACATTTGCATTAAAGCGGACGGGTGTATTGTCACTATTTATTCTTTTGGACGATGATGAGGTACATAAGGGGCAGATCCAAGTCGACTGTTCAAATGATGCTTCAAGAGATAGGCAGTCATGATGAAAGGCTTTCGTACATACTCCGCATTGAAGATATTTTTCATTTCTGTCTCCAGTTGTACAACATCCCCAGACAAAATTTGATTGAGCCATTTTTCCAAGCAGTTGTAATATATTTTATCGAAGTCGTACACTAATAAAGTCTACCATACAAATTGTTCATTACAACATAGGGGCACAGTAATAAATGCTCACAACGCCTTGCTGCATTCGGTCGTGATTCGAGCTACAAGTAGAATGTCGGTATATCGAAAATAAATTCTTCTGTTTGTGTTATATTATGAAATTAGAAAAAAGTCCCCTAGAATAGCTCACAAGTGGTATTTTAAACTCACAGGTATAGTATCCGATGTGCACTACGTTTGTTGCTTACTCACTGCACTAAAACTTTACTTAGGAAATCTTTAATCAATTAAAATAGCAGGAGCTAAAGGATAACGACTTATGTCACTGACAGCTCATCATCTATATTCTATACTATTACAAATACTATTTTGAGTAGTTTGGTCATTTTCAAATTTAATTACTAAGTCCAGTTCAAAAATTATATCATTCCCACTAAAGTCGTTCAAACAATAAAATTAACTTTCAACACTGTTATACATTTTGAGTAACTAAAAGCAAAGTTTGACTTACAATATTAGTAGATACTGTATGGAAACCACGTCTAGTTCTGAACTTTCAACGCTTTACCGCAATTTTGAACTGTATATGTAATTCCATTTTAAATTACTCTATGTACCACTTAGTTTATACCTATGATCACTTTGGCACAATGAAAGTGTTATGTGAATTTCAATTCAAGAGAATTCAATGTCCAAGCTTTCTTTATAGCATTCGAATTGTCGGATACCAAAAATCTAAATAAATCCACGAAAAAAATTTATGTTAAAAATACTTTACTATCGAGCTTGTTCCGTATGTGCGTTTTCAAGATAAGTATAGATTTGACAGATTTGTGATATTTTCCCATTTTAAAAATTGACTCGGATTACCAACTATTATCACATCAAACATTTAAATCGAAATCGATTCGACTACTGCATCCATAATAAGATTTTCCAAAAAATATTCAATGTTGAAATTCGATTTAACATTAATATTCGCGTAAATCTAAGAAAGTTTCATTTTATTTTGTCTTCAACATAAAATTTACATTATACCAATAATTTTCGAAGATCGTACCGTATATCAGATTTCATATCCAAAACTCCTTTCAACGTTGCCCCATAAATCAAAATCTATCAAACCGCTTAGACTACGAGGGGCAAAAATCATCTTATAAATGCTAACTTTAGCTATTCTCTTAAATTTATTTCCGTACTAAAAATGTATTTAAACATAAGATAAGGCTTTTAATACAATATTTTAGAACAATCAAAAGCTCTTGTATATTTGGAAGGGCCTATCTTTGGTCTACTTACGAGTAATTGTAATACGTACTCGTAGTTAACAGATTATTGGTTTTATAAAAAACGTTAGCTTTAAAGAACATATGTACAGTGTATGTACATATATATATATACATATATACAGATTCCATTCGGAATTTTATTATATAACCTATATAGGAAAATTTGCAACATAATTTAAATGTTTTGAAATCATAGCCATCTTTATCAGTAAGTATATTGAATTAAATTTGAAATTTATTAACAAAACTGATTCAAACATCGTTATCTATCACCCCATTCATTATCAGACCTTCCGCCCTAAACCAAGGGAGAAAGGTGGAAGAGAAATGCACTATACCTTCCTAATGGCCTGTGATAATTTCAATGAAGTCAATTTTCTATTGTAATTAGATAACCCTAATTAATAATTATTAAAAGGCGTATAACTTCATAATTTTAAAAGATCTTCATTAATATCATTTTTAATATAAAATTATAAAATATTATACGGTTAATATTTAAACAGCTTTTCTTAAGTTAAGAAGTTATATTAAACTTTCAATTTTCTCTCCACGTGATAATCTGTAAAGTAATTAAAGTACAGTACATACATTCGAATACTTCCCAAACTTGTTACGAAATAACTTACATTGATTAGGCGGAAAACGCTTTTTCATAAACTAGGCAATAAGTCAGCTTAAAATTTTAATTAGCTTTAGGATTGGCATAAGCTCTGAATATAAGTGAGAACATATAAGGAACGAAAACTTTTTTAATCAACTAGAATTTGAACCTCATAACATGCTGATCCGAACACGGTACATCAATTAATTCCGTTAAACTTTGTAACCGCAGTCCCGTAAGGCAAACTTGCTACTAACGAATACCAAGTGAACAATCCCCGAGCAAACTTCAAGATCGATTTACCTGTTAACATATTTGCAACTTTAGCATCTAAGGCGAATCTTGTCAAATTACGCTAAAGAAAATAATGTGTTTTAGGAGTTTACGGAAACTTTAAATTAGCTTGGAGGAAGGTTATCTTAATGCCTGTTCGAAACATGCATTCAATAAAGTGGTAGCATCTGGATGCTTGCAGTAAGTAATGAGTGGACGAGAATTTGTGACAGCTATTTGAAAGGCAAGTTTAAGTCCAACAGTTTCCGTACAACAAACTACTGACTAGAACAGAACATTTAATTAAATTGCGTTGGTTGCAGAGACAATATGTAGAGTCAAGTGTTCTCATGTGACTGTTAAATACGCGCAAATTATGTTTTTTTTAATATTATTTTTCTGTACAAAAGATTTGCTCTAATTGAACATGTACTAACGTTTGTTAAAACAAGCTCTTCACATTTTTTAGCTATGACATTTTCACATTGTTTTACTTCTGACATTTTGATTTAATCACTTAAATTTTTATTATATATTGAGATTGAAGGGGAGACTCGAACTCGCACCGCTGGCACAGTAAGAAGGGTCGCTATGAACAGAGCCAAATGAATCGTCATTAGACAACTTTTATTGTCAGACTCAAATCAAATAAAATAGCAAAAATTTAAGAAAATAAATTCAAAACCAGCAACTAAGCGTAATATTCTTTGATGTACGGTTTATTAAACTAGTTTTTATTACACTACTTGTGATTGTGATGTGATTTTTTTGTCAGTTGAAATGGCTTTCTCCATGTAGTTTACTGATGTATAAGATGAATTTTGCAGCTTAATTTACACTACATTATAGTAGAAGGCAAAAATTTTGACTTTAAGTTTCAGAGATTACCACAATTCATCAGCATTTCATTATTATATTCAAACTTATAGTAAAATAGGCAATTAATCAATATACTAAAGCCGAGTTCATGTCGTAAAGGCGTGGTTGTAAAGTATTCACGGTGCAGTCGCGTTAAGCGTAAGCGGATCTGCATAAGTGGCTCGTCTCTTTTAAATGCATTTAGATGGAAATTGATGCTCGATGTTCATAAATGATAATTTAATCTACCTTAGCTACGAAAGCGTACGATACGTGTTCATGAATACTGATAATATTTTCTTCAAAACATGACTTATGAATGACGAATCATAAGTTATTTTCTGAAGAAAATATTAGCAGTTTTCATTCATTATAGATATTTTTTAGATTTAAGATTAATTATAAGACCTTTGGAATCTTTACTTAACGATAGCTTTACTTTTTTTCTTTCTTTAATTCTGGCTTAATACTATAATGCTTTATGTATGTACGTATGTATGTATATAGGTATGATAGGTATGTATATATGTATGTAGGTATGTATAAATATATGTATTCAGCTCTTTTTAATCTGTGGGAGGTTAAAAAGACCTGAGCACGTGTCTCCTTTAGTACTAGTGGGATCAGGCCGTAGCCCACCACGCTGACCAAGTGCGGGTTGGCGGACTTCACGTTACTGGGTTCTAATTTAGATTCAGGTTTCCTCACGATGTTTTACGTCACCGTTAGACAAGCGGTAATCATGTTAGAAATGAAAATATCAGAGGTGCGAGAACCAAATTTGATCCCGCGCCACTTGTTTATCAAAGCGAGTGCGTAACCACTGGACTACCACTATCTATATATGTATGTATATTTAAAATGCATGTAATAACTAAGTGAATTTTATGTCATACGAAAATATTTCCATAATTTAGTACGGTAAGGTCGCGAGTGCAGCTGCAGTGTTCTATAATGCAAACCCGGACGTGTCTTAGAAACTTTGAATGTCTCTAGAGATTTGAAATTACTGTTGAATGTATAATGCTAACTTTCCTCGTGACGCTTGAATGGCATGTAATATTAATATTTTGTTGCATATCTAAGGTGTTGGCTTGATTATTATTGTATGACTAGCGAATCCCGTTTCCTTTGGGTTCGACGTATTTTGGACAATTTCGTAGGTCTTATTTTCCCGAACTCTACTTTCTAAGATCTAAAACTAAACCTTAAATTAAAACTAGTTCTAAGTCACTTCTTATAAAATTAGCTATTTCTAAGTCCTATCAAAATCGGTCTTGCTGTTTCGGAGTTCAGTCGTAATAAAAAGGCAGAGTGATAAATAGAAATTGACTTTTTTTCTTTTATTACGGTTTTAATTTTTATATGCATTTAGTAAAAAGCTGTAACTAAAATTCCAAACAGACACTTCAATTACATTTGTTTGTAATTAATTATAACTATGCGGTGTGATTGTAATAAGGTAATTAAAATTGTGTTTTAAAAGGGTTGTTATGGTAGAATTTTCATAATATATCTTTTAAACCTTTATAATCGATAAAATTTGAAAATATTTTTCCTGTAACGTCACCTTAAAGTTAAACTTCTGCCGATAGGGCTTTAATAGTAAGTAAATTACGAAATAGTATAAAAAATAACTGTCAAACAAATAGCTTTATTGTTTTTCTTATTTCATTATTTAATCAATGAAACTCGTAAAAAATATGCAAAATTATTTACTTTATATCAATATGATTACTAAAAGTCTTGATAATCTATACAAATAACCCTTAAAAATTCTATTGACGACACGTTTGGCTCAGTGGGTAGTGACCCTGCTTTCTGCGCCAGCGGTCGCGGGTTCTAGTCCCGCTGGGGGCATACATTTGTTGAGCACGAATGTTTGTACTCCAGTCATGGATGTTTATATTTATAATATGTATGTATTTAAACATATATGTGTAGTATATCAACCATCTAGTATCCATAACACAAGGCTCGTACCTTATCGTGGAACTAGATAGTGCTGTGTGTAAATGTCCCAACATATTTATTTATTATTTATTTATTTATTATTATTTTTATTTACTAGGAAGCAACCATACACGCCCTAAGCTGCGCGCGTCTTTCAGTAACTTTTGGTCATATATTATAACCCCAAGGGATCTTGATATAATGCTATATAAAATAGCCTACGTCCTTCCGGACCATAAACTATCTACTCTATGTGAAAATTATAGTTTTAAATCTAATTTTATTTACCATTTTATACATATTATTCATTACATAAACTAATATTTAAATTAAAATATATTAAAAAACATACTATTTGTACTAACGGAAAGTGTCGACAACTTAATTTTGCTTAGAAACTGCTGTATTACTTTTAATAAAACTTAAATATAGTAACGATTAAAAAATATATAAAAACTAAAAAAACGCATATTTAATTAACTAATTTTATTTAATGTACTCGTCAAAGCGATTTTTAAGGATTTAAATAATAGAGCTATTAATTTGTTTTACAGTTCATTATCACATTGTAAGTTGAGGTATAAAAATATTTCTTAAAACTAAAATTTTTATATTTTTTGGGTAAAAGTAGATACACTAACAATTTCTCACATGTATAATGCTAGTTATATTTTTTGTTTTAAAAATAAAATAGATTTTGCCCTTCGCATATTGTACTATTAAAGCCTCAAAGTACCTATTGTTCAACCAATCTCGTCTACCAAAAATGAATTTTACTAAAAATGTAGCACGGGCTAGAACAAACTTACTAAGCGTCCCAAAGGAAAACTAAATTGCTTTTCTGTGTGCTACGACTTTTGTTATAAGGTTTTTAATGGAGATTGTAAACTTCATACATTATGTGGTAAGGTTATTATTTCATAATTGTTTGTGGTTCAGTGAAACTATTTCATTTAAGTTAACGTCCATGATATATGAACAGCTCGTTAAACTTCACTTCTGCACTTAGTGAGAATTCCAGAATATTTTTTGCTCACTACTATAGCGAAAAGGGAAAAAATGTATTTTATTATACTTTATAGTTAAGATTATTTACTATCGTGATAAACGTTTAACGTTTAAATACATACATATATTATAAATATAAACACCCATGACTGGAGTACAAATATCTGAGTTACAAATAGACAAATGAATACCCCCAGCGGGACTCGAACCCGCGACCGCTGGCGCAGAAAGCAGGGTACATAAGATATAATTCACGTAAACTGTATAAATATATTATATATTTAACCTGTTTTATAAGGTCACAAGATTTTTAAAAACAATAATTTTTCATCAAAACCTTCTCTAACTTCTCGTAGACTCGTCGATTTTAACCGAGGGTAGTTACTTTAAACTGAGGGCTTTAAATTTTTATTTGGCAACTAAAATCGCGAATAGAAAACACAGACCGTTGTTGACCGAAGTATTAAAACCGGGCGAGCGTAGCTAATTGTAGTCCAGTCGACCGAACACCCAATTAGTTTTTAAACTATTAACAGTTTTGTTTCACATCACTGGATACGAACTAATAGTATTTATATGCATACATTTAAAGGGATTTTCATTACAACACTAATTAAAAATATATTGATTACTTCTTCATGCATTAGGGTTCCATTTCTCCATTCCCCATATTCCATTCGTTATCAACATAGCAGAAAGTTTATATAATAGGGCCATACGTAGATAGCTTTTAGTGAAAGAATGAGTGGACTGAAAATCCCAGATACGTATTATAAAAGATAAATAATATATGAAAAAAAACTCGCTGGTTGATGGACTACATGTAGTTATTTATTGATTATTTGAAAGTTCACAATATGCTAGTGGATAAGTTTACAACTTAAGATTTGAGCTTAATGCAACTAAAAGCTTCATATTTAAGCTATTCCTGATCAAAATTCACTAACGTAAAGTAAAACTTTCTAAAATCCAATCTTTAAAAAGTACTTATATTAGATGTAAGTAAGTTTTCAAACACATTTCAAACACGATTCAAATACATTTCTCTTTTAAAATATTACATTTTAATCCCAGTAGTAAGCCTTAAAATACTTATAAGACCCTCCAGCGAATAGCTTGCACTTTCTTTTTGAAATATCTTATTCAGTATCAGTCACTATTGGAGTTTATTTATTGGTTTACTTTGCGATCGAAAATTGCAACGCTGCGAATATTTTAGAAGCTCTACTTTAGTAATGGTGTATCATTGAACTTTAAAAGTTTTTAGTTATATGATTAATCTCTTTTAGGTTAATTTAGATCTTAGGTTATATGGTATACTAGAAATAGAAAGTTATATTTTTATATATTGTAGGTACTAGCGGATCCGACATGCGTTGTCCTAAAAAAATTTTTCACACTTTTTTTATAAGTTATAGTAATGTGGAACGTTTTGATGATTTTTTATTAAAAAGTATTATCAGTGGACTGAATGCTGAACTATTAATGTTATATAACTATCAATGAGGAGATTGTGAAAAACCATCTCGTACCTCTAAAAGCTAAGCAGAAAATAATGGATTCGTGTATTTTACCGGTTTTGACATATGGATGCCAAACATGGAGCTTAACTATAGTTAATATACGTCAAAACCTGCCAACACAACATGGAACGGAGCATACTTAACATTAAAATAAAAGACAAGATAAAACTAAATACTATAAGAAAAAAAACAAAAATTACAGATATAACTTACTATATAAAAAAACTAAAATGGAGGTGGGCAGGCCATATGGCCCGGAGTAAAAAGGATAAATGGTCTAAGCACGTAACAGAGTGGTGCCCAAGGCAATATAAAAGAAGGAAAGGAAGGCAGTGCTGTAGATGGGAGGATGATATTATAAAAACAGCGGGAGCTACTTGGATGAGACAAGCACAGAACCGCACAGAATGGGAAGCTCTTGGGGAGGCCTATGCTGAAAAGCAAGATAATCTTCAGTTACCAGTGTCAAACAATGAATAGAAACATTTGTAATAGATTTAATAAAATTCACTGTAAGATTGTTAAATAAAGGCTATTATTATTATTATATTATTAACTGTTAATGCTAAACAAATCTCGAATCCGCTTGAACTGACACATAAAATTTCAACAAAATCGGTCAAGCGTAGTTTAAGAGTAACTTTAAGAGTAGTTCTGTCACATACACACTTACAGCCGCCTTGTGATATATACGAGTATATAAAGGTTATTTACTTTAACACACATACAAAATCAGGTAAGCTTAAAAGTTATATTTCTATTATATAAATATTACAAAAGCTCTAACCTTCTACTTCAAATAACTACTTGAATTACATAGTAAAATTTATTAAACCTATGTAAGCAGTTCGTAAAAGATAAGTTTAGTTTACATTCTGTAACTAACAAACAAACGTGTTACAAGTTTCTGTAACGAAACTTCCCAACAATAGAAGCGAAGACGCTCTTAACTATTCATATTATACCGAAAATAGTTTTATTTAATGTTGCCTCATAGTTTTAAATACAATATGAATAACCTTTCCCCGACGGCGGGAAGTTAATGAAATACTAAATTTGATTTAGAATTATTAAATACGCATTTCAATAAAGTTTTACTTATGAGAGTGGTTATATTTCTATAGTTTAATTTCGGGCTAAGAAATAATATAGAGAGAGTGTCATTTTTACCTAGTTACATTTAGTAAAATATATTAAATATTTTTAGGAACATTTTGTTGAAATTTTAATTTAGATTTAGCGCGAGGGCAGCCGCGGGTCTCGCTAGTAAAAGTATACATATACTTGATAAATTATGTACTAAAATCTTTGTCTTGAATTACTCTATTCGTAAAAAAACCGCATCAAAATCCATTGCGTAGTTTTAAAGATCTAAGTAGGGACAGACAGATAGCGGGAAGCGACTTTGTTTTACACTATGTAGTTTTCATTATTATGATACAGAGCTATTTCTATGAATTTCATTTATTCTTAAAAGAAAAAAAATGTATAAAAAAGTCAAGAATTCAAATTCAAAGAAGCATAAACAAAAAAAAATGTTGACTTTAATAATCAACTTAGTAGGACTCCATTAATGTTAATAAAGTAAATTAATGGAGATTTCTATCTTAAAAGCAACATTTGATTTCTAAGAATTCATTTGAAAATTTCATCATTTATAGAGCAAAGAGAATGTACGGGACTGATCAAGTCATAACTTCGAGTTCGACACAGTTCTGTGAATGTGTCATCATCATCAGCCCTTTTTTAAGGTCCCACTGCTGGGCACGGGCTTCCCTTCAAACGAGGGAGGGATAAGGCCATACCACGTTAGCCAATTGCGGGTTGGCAGACTTCACATGTCTTTCGAAGACTTACGAAATTCTCTCAGACATACAGGTTTCCTCACGATGTTTTCATTCACCGACAAAACAATTGATGATCACGTTAGAAAATGATTAGCACATTAAAATATCAGAGGTGCGAGACATGGATTCGAACCCACATCACTCGGTCATCCAAGCGAGCGCGTTATCACTGGCCCATTATGAATATCTAACAGTAAAATAACATTACTACTAGTAAATAAAAGTAGTATTAAATTAACTCTGAAAAGTAAAATTTTCATTACGTAAAGTGTTTAGGATCGTGTATTAAGAAAATTGATAAAAATTTACTACGAAAACGTTTACTATCTTAAATTTTTACCGCAAACACGCTTGATTTATAAAGAGGCGATAAATTTGAAATTTTTAAGGTCGGTGCACTTTAGTCGTTCGATATTCAGACTGGTGAATCAGCAATTTTTCTAGATAGTTTATAGATACATATATTATACCAACCTAGAATTAGTGTTGAAAAGTATAACGTTTTAGAGTTATTTTTTACACACGTAGTACTACTCGTAGTTAGTTAGTATATGCTGATAAATATATTTATATAAGGCCTTTTGTTTGTCAATTATTTCAGGAGAAAAGTACATGCCATGAAAATAATTTAGTAGGGTATATAAAGGAAGGCCCACAAACTTCTCCAAGTCCATCTCATTTCAACAACATTCTGACCCAAGAGAGTTGTTTCACACCCAAAGATTCACCAAGATAATTCAATAAGCGAACTTGCTAGTGCGAGTATTTCCACGCATGAAAACTATACATTGATAGATATTGCGTTGACTATGAGAAAAGCTTTTTTGTTTCTCAACCAATCTTTAACTTGCTAAATTATTGTTTGAATTTTAGGCAGATCATAATAAATAAATATGTTGGGACATTCTTACTACAGCGCCATCCAGTTCCGTGGTAAGTTACAATGCTTGTGTTACGGATACCAGATAGTTGATATACTAAATATATAACTTTTAAACAGTTTTGCTGGCATGTAATTATAATCTTGACATGCCTTCTGAATTACTAAAAAATTCGGCCAAGTGCGAGTCAGACTCGCGCACCGAGGGTTCCGTACAAACCTGTACGGAACGGTGTATGAGTAAAGGGGTAATAAGTTTAAAATTATTAAAAATATTTTTATTATATGATGTAACTAAAAATTTATGCTTTTCGCAATTTTTCCTTTATCTGTGTTATAAGACGTTGCTTCGTACCAAATTTCAAGATTCTGAGTTCACGGGAAGTACCCTGTAGGTTTTGATTCCCTTGCGAGTGTCGAAAATTTGCGGCATAAACGGGAGTATATTTTGATCGCGTTGATTTAGAAGTTTGATTTTTTCACAGCTCCAAGAGACCATAGACTTGAGTATTTGATATGAATTTCAGCTTGATACCTCCACGCGTTCCTGAGAAAAAAGGTCTTGACAGACAGACAGACTTGGTTATTTGCAAGGTAGATAGTATTTAAATAGATGTCATCAACCTTAAGTACCTTGCAGATTTTAAAAAGTAACCATATCGTTACTATATCATTCACAACTGGCACAAAGCTTAAGATTGATTAGATCTGTGGAAGTTGCTCATATCTTTTTACCATCTATAAAAGAGCCGATAGCTTACTAACGGCTGAGCGTTATTTTTTATTTATAAGAAAACTCAATCGGTTAAGGTTTCAAACAAACAAAACTAAAATTGGTTTAATATTTTACAGTTACACATATTAAACTTATAACACCCATCCTGCATCAGAGGTTAAAAATAAACGAATTAAGCGTAACCATGTACAAAGGCTAGTGAAAATGTAAAGTAGTCTTAAATACGTAGTATTTATTATATAAATAAAGTAAAGACAGTAAATTGAGCAAAACTTTCGTCCGACTTGTGGTCTGTCAGAACTATAAATGAAGTGAGTTTAAATTTCCAAGTATGAACAAATCCGAACTTCCTATTACACGTTAGCGGTTGAAGCTGAGAAATTCCAAAGAAACGTCTCCTACTAGAACTTGGACGCTTTACGCGTGAAAGAATTTTATAAAAGTTTAAACGGCTTTTGTCGGATAATACATAGAATTTCAATGGTAACTACTATTTAGTACTGCTTTTTGCCTTCAGATTCATCCAAGTTTTGGAAATATCGATGAAAAAAGAACAAGTTGCTTACGATTCAAATCTCAAATTTTTTGAGCTTTGCAATACTTGTGTAGATGTAAAACAAATGTTAACTAGCGATATATCCCCGTTTTGCTCGTATGTTTACTAGCGATTCGGGTTCGGTTTGAGGTACCTTTTAACGTTTAGCATACTTAGTGTTCCCAGACAGACAGGAATTATAAAAACTATAGATTTTCCCTAGATATCGATCACAACTCGACTCGTTTGGCTCAGTTGGTAGTGACCCTGCCTTCTGCGAAAGCGGTCGCGGGTTCGAGTCCCGCTGGGGGCATTCATTTGTTGAGCACGAATGTTTGTTCTCCAGTCATGGGTGTTAATATTTATATTATGTATGTATTTAAACTTATATATGTAGTATATCAACTATCTGGTATCTGTAATACAAGCCTCGTAGCTTACCACGGAACTAGATGGCGCTGTTGTAAAAATTGTCCCAACATATTTATTTATATTTATTATTATTAACAATTAATAATTAAAAAAATATACATATTCGAGTCAGTTAGAATTTTATCATATGTAGATAATTGCGCATAATAATAATAGACAAGGCATGTTATTTACACTAAGCGAGAGTGAACCTTGTTAATTATAAACAAAACCCATTTACTGAAGTAATATAAGAACAGCTTACTAATTATAACGAATTTGAATAAGCAAAATATGAATTTGGTTTAGAAAATTTAAGCCTCGACGAACAATCCAATGTAAATAAACCTTATTATGTATAGATAATGGTAGGTAAATTTATTCGCAAGGAGAAAGTTTTAATGTAATGGGAACAAACAGGAAGGGTTGTTAGGGATTTTAGTTGTAGGTTGTTATCCCTGGATTTCGATTCGATATTATTTACGCTTAAAAGCGAATATGCAACAGTTTTACGGTATGATGTGGTTAGAGTGGCGAGTTATACGAGTATCTAAGGATTACGCATTTTAGTTTAGTTATAATAATTAGTCGTAGGATTAATTATTAAATGTAGTTTATTAAATATTTTTTGTTATTCTATTACTTGTATAAATTTTTGACTTCTATAGAATAATGCCTATGATATACATGGTCGTATGCTGTGCATGATTTTTTTTCAGTCGTTATTGTCCCACTGCTGGGCAAAGGTCTCACTTTTCTCCATCCACTCTATCCTATGCTTTAGTCTTTTGTAAATGTATCCTAGGTTATTTATTTATTATGTCATTTTTTATACAATTATAGTTATTTATAAATTATCATATGATAATAAAGATATTTATATAAGGCATTTTGCCAAAGGTTATTTATGTATTATGTCATTTTGTTATAGTTATTTATTATAGTTATTTATGAAATATTAATGTAAAATACTTACAACGTCGATAAGTTGACTGAGCCGTAACCCCATCTTGACGGTGAGTCGATCTGAGTTGTTTCCTACGGGTCGTATCAATCTGTTGTAATTAGAAAGGAGGTCGTCGTATAGCCGCTTCGCTTCTGGGTTTGCGACGCTCAGGCGGCCCCACACGCACAGGACTCCGACAACAAACGCCAGCACCATCTTAGGCTAACACCACCCCTGTAACAATAAAAATAAATAAATCTATAATATCTATAAAAACTAGCTGTACCCGCGGCTTCGCCCGCGTTCATTTTTTTAATTGCTAATCAACCTCATTGGGTTGATCTGTAGGAAAAAAAAATTGTCTAAAAAATAAAAATAAAAATTTAGGGGTGGACTACCCTTAACATTTGAAAAATAGATGTTGGCCGATTCTCAGACCTACTCAATATGCTCACAAAATTTCATGAGAATCGGTCAAGCCGTTTCGGAGGAGTATGGGAACGAAAATTGTGACACGAGAATTTTATATATAAGAAGATGAACCCCTATTTCCCTTGGTCACGTTATCAGGCGTGAACGGCTGGACCGAATTCGCTAATTATTTTTTGTTGTGTTTGTTATTGTCAGGAAAAGGTTCTTATAAAAGAAAAAAATTAGAAAATTACGCGAAAAAATAGAACATTTTGGAAAACTTAAAAAAAATAAACGTCGTTTGATTATGTTCATGACAATTATTATGAATTAAACCGTCAAATAGATGGGCGGTGCAAAGTAGATATACAAAACTCACAACACGTACCTTGTAAACCGAGCGAAGCGAGGGTGAGTCGCTAGTATATAAATAAATATGTTGGGGTAACAATATAAATAAATAAATACATAGGGACATTATTACACACAGAAGCTTGTGTTACGGATACCAGATAGTTGATATACTACATATATAAGGTTAAATACATACATATTATAAATATAAACACCCATGACTGGAGTACAAACATTCGAGTTTAACAAACGAATGCCCCCAGCGGGACTCGAACCCGCGACCACTGGCGCAAGAAAGTAGGGTCACTACAAACTGCGCCAAACGTGTCGTCAAATAGATACATATTATAAATATAAACATTTATGTCTGTACTGTCTGCAATATTCTTCCTTAACAAATAAATGACTTGAACTCGCGAACGCTGGAACAGCAAGAAGTTTCTGAGATAAGCTCTTTTTTTTAGCAAACAAAAATTTCAGCTTCATAATATAAGTAGAAATTTTTAGTGTTATATAAAATCACTTATTTATTTATCTCTTATTATTTATAATATCAATAAAATTTGAATAAACTTAAACTTCCAAGATTAATCATATTTCACATTATAACTATATAATATCTCTTCTTCTTTCTCTACTATATAAAAATCACAGTGTTTGTTATCGAACTCCCCCGAAACTACTTGATCGATTTTAGTGGAATTTTTGGTGTATATTTGGTAGGTCTGAGAATAGGTCATAGGCTATGTTTTATTCCCTTAGATGATAAGGGTGGCCTTTTTATTTTTCATTTTTAGACCAAAATTTTACTTTTTACTTTTTTATAATTTGACATCACAAATTGCTTATAACCCTAAATTTTCAACCTTCAACCAATCCCTTTTTCTTAATAGTGATTTAAACACGAGCGGAGCTGCGGGAATTGCTAATTTTCAACTTTCCACCAATAATTTTTTAATAGTGATTCACCCGCGTGCAGTATTGCTAGTAATACATAAAAGTGTATGAACATGTTTTTCATCCAGTTCATTGACGTGCGTCAAACTCAATGCGCCCAGAAAACGGATACGAACGAAGGTGAAAACGAAAATTTAATATCATGATTTATAGCTTTATCACAATCACCATTTAATAAACAACAAGTGTTACTGAAACACAGTGCAAATTAATTTCAGAATAATTTATCGTTAGTAAATACTTAGCGGAAGATTTGTCATACTTTAACACTTAATTAAGCGTTATTGTTTGACGTGACGAAAAATACAAATATTCTGACGTCACTTACCAATTATATAGATAAATAAAATTTCAATGTATGTTTGTAACATAAAAATAGCAGCATTTTACTAAATGCAAATGTAATATTACAAGCGGTACTTATAAGAACAACATTAATTTCTATCAGTCTAACGTTTGAGTACCGATTTTTTTGGTGATTTACATATTATTATGACATCTTTTTTTTTGCAACATTTTCCATTGATGCTCCGCTCCTATTAGTCGAAGCGTGATGTAATATAGTTTATAGCCTTCTTCGATAAACGGACTATACAACACAAAAAAAAAATCAATTCGAACCAGTTACCTTAGATTACCTTAGTTAACCTAAGATTAGCGCGTTTAACCAAACAAATAAACTCTTTAGCTTTATAATATTAGTATAGATACGGAAAGATGGACTTTTGTTTATCTCTGAAGGACGTGACAAAATTCTACTATAATGATTTCATTTAACTTCTTCGCTCTTTAACTATTGCTGTACACCTGCCTAATATATACATTAAAATACTTTATAACAAATTTATAAGGAAAACTGTAAGAAACAATTCGTATATAAAAAACTTTTTTAAACTTAAAAAGTCTTAAGCTTTGCTTTGCTTGACGGATGTAAAGAAAAAGTACATTTATAATATGGTATATCTTAAACTGAAAGTGCACTCTTAAAAGTTAATCCTTATTTAAGCGAACCTCCTCGAACTGGACGTTAGCGATAGGGACTTCTATTGCCTTATCTAAAGTACAGTAACAAACAGTGGCAAGAATCCTATAAATAAACCTAATAAATCTATTGAAGCGGGATAAGAACGTTGTTTACAGTTTATAAGTAAATCGCTTTTAGGGATGTTTCTAAGTGCACAATAATTATTCGAAAACGGCTAAGTAAAAAAGGGTCTGGTCGAGGGGTGCCATGAAAAGATTTACGTATATTAATATTATTCTAGTTATTTAAAGTATATCTCGGTGATGTAGTGGCTAGCATGTATAGTCGTACATCGAGAGGTCCTGGGTTCGAATCCCGGGTTTGGCTGAGTTTAGTTATTGAGTCTTTCTATTTAGTAAGCCTCAGTAACCGCCCGGAGGTGGGAAGTTGGCGGTGAGTTACCCCCGTGCCTCGGAGAGCACATAAAGCCGTCGGTCGTGCGCCTTAGCTCTCACTGGTCGTGTCTAGTAGTCGTCCCACCAGAGTATGAGAGTGATAGGAATAGAGAGTGCACTTGTGTCTGCGCGTGCACTAGTGCACTATAGTATTTCCTACGCAGTTGGTCAGTCTCATTGAGATTGACCGCCGTGGCAAAAATCGGTCGGAGAAGATTATTATTATTATCTATACTATTCTTAGTATCTACTAATACTCGTAAGTTATTATAGGGAGATAGGGAGATAGACCTATCTTGATTTTGTGGTCAAAGCGTCAAAAGAGGCAAATAAAAACGGTTCAGATACTTTTTCTTCTCTTTTCGTCGACTGATTCCGTTTTTTTTTTTCACAAGCTTTCATGAGCTTGCTATCATCATATTAAGTTTCATCAAAATTTGACTAATTACTTTCTTGTGATTCGATCACAGACTAACAAAAAAATAGATTAAAAATCCAATCGAAAATATTAAATGTATATATTCGAATTAGAATTTTAAAATAAAATGTATATTATATAGATTGCGATATAGTGGAGAGAAAGAGATAAAAAATACAAGGAAAAAGAATCCTTAACAGTAAATAAATATGTTTAATAATTCCGTAATATAAAATCCGCATCCATCATTTTAAAATGACACGAGTATGAATAAAATATGCTAAGTTGAACCTTATAACTTAGAAGATACGGTTTTGTTTGCTATTGATAAGCTTTCAGTGGAATTAACAATAGTATTCCAAATAATTTTAAACCTTAAACTTTTCTATTACGGTTGGTTTTAGCGTATCCAAAACGCTTTGGGAGGTAATGGAAAGGGGGATTACTTGTGATCCTGATTTTAAAGTCTTTTGATTTATTTTTACGAGAGAAATTAAAACCAAATTCTATTTAGGTCGTGGCCTGAGCTCTCCACATACTTCTCAAATGTTAATTTTTTCATTTACTTTTAAATACGCTTCGCTTCTTATTCGCGAGAACACGTTAATACCTCTGCGATGTTATACTAAAGAAGATTAAAATTCAAGAAGGATTGGTCTCGAATTATACGTCCAAATATTTTATTTGACATTTTTACTACAAAATATTAGAAAAATCATTTTTTCCCGATCAATTAATGTTTAATTTTAAATATACATAGTATATTAATATGCTATACTATTTAGAAATTAAGTGATATCCATTATCGCTATTTGACAGACATATTTTAGACAAATACTCGTATAACTAAGTTAATAAGTTATAAAAAGCTTTAAATAATTAAGAAACTTTGTAATTTATTATCTAATTAGCTATGTAAATAAGAGAATAGATAATTTCCGAAAATATGGTTGTTTCTTGGGTTTATAGAAAAAAAACCTAAACTCACTTCACATACAGACATACTTCACATTTACAATTTAAATATAACTTAAAATACCTTACAATATATACTTATATAATGTACGGAACAATTCAACAACAAAATTAAACATAAATAGTTCAAATATTAAGCGAACCCTAACAGAATAAGTACGTAATAATAAACCATTCCAATAGATACCTAAAACAAAACATTTCATGCAATCGAAATTAAATAGGAATTTAAGTATTAAAGAAGCAAAAATCAGTTACGTTCTAACAAATTGTCATACAAAGTCCTTTTATAACCCATCTCATGTGATAATGATGTCATATGTCACGACCACTCAACTGTTGTCTGCGTGAAAGTAACTTAGAAGTTATATATAAATTTCAAAGTTATTTTTGTGACGTATGAATTGGATAAGGATAGATAAGAAAATATGAAAGAGCAACTTGTCACAATATTTAGATACTTTTATTACCAAATAAAATAAAATTACCTGACACTATATTGCTACCGCAAACTTTAATAAATTACACAAAATTAAATTTACAGTATCAGAATAAAAATTATGTAATGACCGGGTCATAAATTTTATTTATAATAAACACTCTAAATAATTCTAGTATTATGGTATTGGAGGATAAACGAACAAATACACATATAAATCCAAATATAAATATGTTTTTTTAATTTTAATAAACACTTCCGTATACACTAAGTGATTAAATTTCTAATAGGATTCGGATAATAATCAAATATAGTGAAGTCCCATTGTTGATGAAATTTTCGCGCTTCGTTGCGAAACATAAAGAATGCAAGAGCTAACAGCGTTTAGACACGGTGGGTTGAGTTTCAATACAACTTGTTGATATATGCAAATAGTCATTATTTATATGAAAAGTAAAATTAAAAGATTTTAACCACTTAACGAATTAAAAGAAACTCTTATGGGCTTCGAGTGCTACAAGTCTGTTAAAAAGACTTAAGAAAATTCAAATCGGTCCAGCCATTTTTGAAGTTAAGCGCGAATAACGGACGGCAATTGATTTTATATATAGACTAGCGACTTACCCTCGCTTCTATTATCTTAGCTTAGCTTATATTATCGTATTTTCTATTTTTATATAATCAAAAGCATAAAAAATAAGCTTCAAGCTACTAGTTTTAAAAATGACGTAATTTCTATACAAACTTTCATCCCCTTACAGTGCTTTATACACCTTGAAAAGTAGCTTATGCCCATTCTCAGACTTTAGAATATTTGTGTACCAAATTTCATTAAAATCGGTTTAGTTGTGTCGGCTTGAAAGCGCGACAGACAGACATGCTGACAAACATAAGGCAAATCAATGAACCTTACTTTACGAGTATTTAATAAATATAAAAAACAACTTAACACAATGTTCTCCGTTTTTGCGTTTACGCTTGACATATCAAAATGTTCAAAACACCATCTTACGTTTTTACGAGTGAAAAGTTCGAAATTTTTGAAATTGGCATTCGATTCGCGCGATTCCACTTCAATGCGACTCAAATGGAATTGGGTTGTCATCTTGTTGCTGCCAAATTCAAATAAACCTCTTCATAGAGTTAACATATCGTAGCTTATGCTGTAATAATTCATACTATCTACGAGTGTACCAATGTTATAAGTAGTCTGTTAGCTTTTGACGAATTAATTCGCTGAATCGTTTATATTTTTTTAATATATATTTTTTTCGTTTATATTTTTTTATATAGTTTTTATCACAGAAATCATTACCAGAAGATCTTTTTAAGAGGCATAATTCTGTAATATTTTGTATTCAATTTTATTAGTTAACGGCGGGCGCCAATAAAGCTTCATGTTTTTTTCGACATATTTAACATTATCTTCATATTCCAGGGAAATAAAACAGAACTTTGATGAATTACACACCTAAATCTTTCACATGTTACAACTCATTGTATTGACATTGACAATCGCATGAAAATCCGTTTAGGAGTTTTCTTCTTCATCTTCAAAATAATATTAATCTTGATTCGTACCTGATCAATCTATTTATTAATTTTCTTTTATATTTGGATAATTCATTATTATTTTTTTGGGAATCCCTTTTTTGGGAAGTTTAACAAAAGGCAATCTAAAAAATAAATTAATCTATAAAAAAAAATAATTAATTAAAATAATCTGTAAAACTTATTTAACATAAATTGTCAGCTTTCCAAATACCTTTGAATATATTTAATGATTCGTAAACTCGGAACAGTCGAGAAGTGGAAAATCGAAGTAGCAGTGAGATCCCGGAAATCAAATGATGCGATCCTTCTCAGGAAGTCTGTAGATGATGTCGCTCCCATACTTCCGGATAAGAAAGAGGGTGGATATAAGGGGAGGATATACCATATTGGTCACAGTGAACTTAATATCAAAAGATTTCATTTATATTTTTTATATTATACTTTATATTTCAATTCTGATTATATATAATATACTTTATTTCTGTCATCTTAATTTGATGAGCTATAGAAATACAATTTAAAACAAATAAAGCTTGAGCAGTTTAAAGATATTTTAATGGTTTAAAAGAAGAAAAAATGTGATATAGGATTAAAAATGTTATATCAAAGAAAAACTTTTGGAAATTTTATTGAAATCCCTAGTCATTATAATCGAATCTATCATTTTTTTGATTTTTTGCCTGTCTATCTATGATCGTATCACGATACAGCTACTGAACAGATTTTGAAAATTTTGGGTATGGATATAGTTAGTTATAGCATATAGGATACTTTTTTACTGCGGGAAAATACCCTATCTTTGGAAAATCTGTACTAAGCATTAAAATACTGTAACGAACGGAGCGAGGTGTATTACATAGGTAAAAAAAAATCAAACAACTGTGCCATTATGCAATAGTAATTAGTATTATAACAACACTCTTAATAATACACGTTTTTTAGTTTTCTTGGATTTCTTATATTCTTGAAACAATAATCTCAGATCATTAGTCCATAACAAATAACATGTAATCAATATCTCATCTGAAACCTAATATCTGATAAGCTCTTTCAATCAACCTGACTAGATATTAATTAACAATACGCGGTATCTTTACTACAATATGGTACAGTAATGGAATCTAACTCTCGAGCAAATACGCGTCAAATAACTAGTTTGATAACTATTTTTTGTATTGACTTAATTTCATGTCTATTTTGCGAGTTACTTAAAATATTTATTCCCCATAATTATGTATTTCGAATTGTCTCTCTCTTAATTGTTTAAATCGATATTTTTTCAACACCAGTTCTCTCCGTTTACAATACATATTTCATAGTAGCGTTTTATTTTGAATCTATTAGTATCCATTTTCTTTTAGCATCCCACTGCTGGGCACGGGCCTCCCTTTAATACAAAACGAACCAGGCCATAGTCCACCAAGCTGACAAAGTACAGGTTAGTAAACTTCACATGTTTTTTGAAAACTTGCTAGGTTTTCGCAGACATGAAGGTTTCCACAAGACAACTAGAATCAGTGGTAATTATGTTAGAAATAATTCGCACATGAACATATCAGAGGTGAGAGACCCGGATTAGAACCCGCAACACTCGGTTATCCAAACGAGCGGGTCATTGGGCTACCAATATATGAATCTATCAGTATATGATTCATATATAAATATGTAATATTTTGTGGAAAAAGAAGGTTATCCCATCGCAATATTTAACAACATTTACTCATAAAAGCTAAAGTTAAGCGAAGAGCGTCAAGTTGACTTGAAGAGCTTTAGCAACAGGTATCAAGTTAATCGAGTGAAGTGTTCACAAAAGAAAGACAAAATATATACGAAAAAAGGTAACAAAATCACTTAAGTTTCTATTAAACTTACCTTTTTTGTATATTTTTCTCTATAACAATATTTTTTCACTAGCACTTTCTCGTGTAAAATATATAGTGTAAAATATAATATTAAGAGAGTTCGTAAAGTTTACTACTGATATACCGTTAAGGTCGAAATACTACTCATGGTTATCTTATAAACTAGCATCAGACAGTTTAGTTTAATATTTTCAAGGTAAGTTATAGTCCTTGAAATTTGTGAAAAATATACTGAAGTATAGCAAACTCTATAAACTATTTCTTAAATATTTAAGAAAGTACACAAACAAACTATACATATGTAAATACAATTTATGAATAAGTGTCCGTTCATAACATCAAATAACATCTTTTTAATGTAAAAAATATACGACTTATATCGTAATATGTATGAGAACAACACAATTTTCAACGTTTTTGTTTTCGTCAATCTTAAATGGCTACGCAGATTTTAATGGACTTTCACTTACGGATAGCTGATATTATAAGGAGTATATGCCACTTTACTTTGGAAAAAGAATCGAGTTCCGCTTATAGAAATTAAAACGTATACGATGTATATACTATGATTGTATATACTATGATTCGGTAATGTAATAATATAATAAAAAGATTTTCTTTAAATTGTTACAGGTCTACTGTTTAAATTATAACTTTATGCAGTAACATTAAAAGCATTAACTGCTACACATATGAAAAAGATACAAAAACATAAACAAATAACCCAGTGCTCTAGAATAATATCTTCTTTCAATAATTTTCAAATATCGCTTACAAGCATCTTAAATTAAACAAGTTAAAAATTATTAAACAGTACCCTCAGTAAATATAAAATACATTAAACTTTGTAAGGAGACTTGGTAAATTCAATGCGCTTAGGTAATAAAAGCTTGCTCATTCCTTAGAGCTTAGCAAGCTTTTACACAGAAAATCGTAACTCCTGTCTTTTGACAGTTGAAATCGATTTACTGAAACTGGTTAGTTAGAAACTTAAACTTTAACTTTACCGTATCCCGAAATTAATCTTAAATGTGAATACGAAATTAGATGTTTAAATAGTCTTTGAGCTAGGAATGTTGTATGAGCTTAGAAATTATAACTTGACTCTACGTCTACAGTGTCTGAGTGAATCCGCAAGCCATTGAAAATATAGATAAGAAATAGAAAAGAGAAATAGAGTATTATAATAAATATAATTTTTAATTTGTAATATTTAATAAATAAGTGTTATACAACTATTATATATTTTAAACTATTTATATACATAGAGTTATATCTCTCGATTACTATTAATAAGTAAAGATAACTGAAGAAACTTTTATTTTAATAAAATTGTCATATAATAAAAACTTTTAAACATGACACATTTACGTATAGTGAACTAAAAGCTAAAGCTACATTCAAAAAGTAAACTAAACACTATTAATCACTTTCATAGGTTGACTTATAAGGTATAAGAAACTTGTCCATCTTAACCATAATATTATTCTCTATAATATTTCCATAACAATTTAATTATTTTAAGCTCAGTATTAAATGAGATAGATCTTATTAGATCTAACAGTTTTCAAAAAATCTGTTTTCTTAATCATGTACTTTTAAGGTATTATATTAAGGAGTAATTTACAATCTAAAAGTCATACACGCGTAGTTAAAAAAGTAATTAACCATAGTATAGCAGTAAAATATATAATTTTATGGCATAAAAATTAAATATCAAAAAACCAAGTTTTTGTTACGATTAAAAGTTGACTGTATTGAATAGCAATTCCATGTTCGCGACCTATATTATGAAAATATTCACTCTAGTTGATTTGAATATCGTCAGGAGTATTTTAACAAGGACTGTTTTTATTAACCTCGTCCACCTTTTGTATCACATTGTGCTAGTGGATATTAAATAATTTTAGTATTTTTATTATATATTCACTAGCAATTCCCGCGGCTCCGCCCGCGTTCTTATCACTGCTGAAAAGTAAGTATTGGTAGTAGAAGGTTGTATTTGGTTATAAGTATGTTTGATGCTAAATCATAAAACAATAAAAAATAAGAATTTAAAAATAAAAAATCGGAAGAGGGCCATCCTTATTACTTAGCGGAATAAAAAATAGCCTAAGACCTAGTATTATCAGACCTACCAAATATACACAAAAATATATAAAATTCGGTCAATCTGTTTCGGAGAAGTTGATAACAAACACTGTGACATGAGATTTTTATATATTAGATAATAAAGTGTATGTGGAAAGTGACTAAGATCAATTGTTTATATCGGGAAATTGTATAATTCCCACGGGCAAAATAACACATATTCCATAATAACCGTTAAGACGTTAAACCGTTATAGCGACGAACCCGAGCAAAACGAGCCAGTAGCACAAAATAATTTTAAAGCCATTTTGTTTTATACTGAGTGCATTTTAATTTAAAATATACGTCATATTAAGAATTTTCAACGAAGCTTTCATCGTTGCCACATTAATAAATAATTATAAATAAAAGATATATACATATTATAATTTAAAAGAATATAACAAGTAGCAAGTATAAACACTGTTAAAGGCTAAGGCGGTCCCGAAGCAAATTGCTCGAAACGCTATTGTGGGCGAGCGTAGCATTTGAATTTTTAATACGCTGACACCTTGCAATAGTGGTTGCATCCGAATACAGAGTTACAAGTTGAACTTACTGTCTGTATCTTTATGTATTTTATAAAGTTAGGTTGTTCGTATTTCTTCTCCTTCTAATGGCTTGACCGATTTTGATGGGTTTTGTGTGCAATGGGACCTAGAAGATTTTATGATTTGTTGATTTTTTGATTTGTTTTTTTGTATTGATATTTTCTAAAAAGTATGTTAAAATATACACTCACATGAGTCGAAATTGCAAGTATCGTTTAGTCTTGCCAATAGAAAAAATAATCTTGTCCAATTAAAGCTAGCTTAACCAAAGTAAGACTATTCATACTTTTCGCATTAGCAACAGTTCACATCAAATTTTGTATAGCGGCATCATACATATTTGTATACTTTAAAATGAAATAGTAAATCAGGACGAATACATCATATATTATAAGTAATATTTTATATTAACTACTTTGCAGTTGAATTAAAAGAAAAAGTTGTTATTGCAACTCTCGTACATAGATTAAATCTCTCATTTTCGTGAAAGAGCCATAATAATACAATGTTTTCTTAGATTTGACTTGATAATTCATCATTGTTACGTAAATAACGCTGTGCATAAAAATACAATCAAACGATGCCAAGAGAACGTATATCTAAAAATATTTTCCCACAATAAAATTAAAGATATGAAATCGTTTTTATTGAAAACCAATATTTATGCTACTAATATATATATATATATATATATATATATATATATATATATATATATATATATATATATATATATATATATATTATTTAATTTAAAGGCAATTTTGGTATATTTATTATCTAAACAAAGCTATAAAAAAGTACTATTTCAACCCAAATATATTTTAAAATATATTTGGGTTGAAATAGTACTTTTTTATAGCTTTGTTTAGATAATAAATATACCAAAATTGCCTTTAAATTAATCTAAAATATAAGTTACAGTGAATAGTAGCACACAGAAGTGTAATTGAATACTCATTAAATCTAGGTTTTAAAAGCTCATAGGAAAGAACATTTAAGCTAAGTAATACTTTTATTGATCTACGCGAATAAAAGAAAGGTCTTTATTGAAAAAAAAGCATTGGTACAATCTTACACAGCCTTAGCTCATGAACTGGAAACCTTTGTTTAAGGAGCTAGTACCTTCCCATATCGAACAATTCGTATTCAATATAACAAAAAATATATAAGTATATGAAATTTTAAACAAAATCGACATTATTTTTGATTTTTTCTTGGATTTATGTAGATTAATTATAAGTTCCCAAAATTTCAAATGTTTTTCGTTGGAGATATCATTAAGACAGCAAAGAAACTCGAATAGATATTTTAATTTATAAATTACGTACATACAAAATATTTAAAACTTTAAACACATAGAAATTCATCCACCCTTATTACTCGATTAAGCGTGAACGTGACATCGAGGACTATTTATCAGAGCCCGCTTTCTGATTTTAATTAAACGGTATTTTGGCGCGTCATTTATTATTCTAGTATGAGATAACTATTTATCGCACTGACCAATTAATTTATATTAAAATACTTAATTAATATTTTATTTTGATTTATATATGGAAAATATACCTACTTTATGTACATAGATAGTATGTATAGTACAGTATAGTATATGAAAATTTCATTCGCTTGAATGTCAAAATTAGGGGAAAAATATCTATATTATTAACTAACAACTCCCCCACTCTTTGCTTAGGCTTGTCCCTAGATTAAGCGCAAGCGAAGCCGAGGGTTTCGCTAGTGTATAATACATATAAACCTTCCTCTTGAATCATTCTATCTATTAAAAAAACGCATCAAAATCCGCTGCGTAGTTTTACAAATCTAAGCATACATATGGACAGACAGACAGCGGGAAGCGACTTTGTTTTATACTATGTAGTGATAATTTTAATGAAAATCGTAGGTAAAGCTCAGCTCAGCTTAAGTCAATCAGTCCTAATAGTTTAACAACTCTGTTTTGTGTTTTTTAATGTAGTGCAAAGGCAGGAATTCGCACTTCTTAAATATGTATCTGTGAATCTATTTTAACACGATTAGCACTAGCCCTATGATAGAGTAAAACATCGTGGAAATCTAACTAGGTTTTGAAAGATGTTTCTGTTATGTAACTGAATAAACTTTACTCGTAAAAATAGCGAAGTAAGTCCGGAGGCAGTTACTAATAATTAATATTATGTTCATTGCAGTAGGTATATATGAACTATATTTTTTTAATAGAAATGTTGTTGCGTTATCATGTTATTTTTAATGTATGTTTTTTTGCTTATGTATCAAAGATATATAAAATGGCTATCAAAATTCTAAATTACAAATAAAATGTATAAAAATACGAATTTGTGCCTACAATATCTATTCAACAATTTTAGCTAACTATCTTATGAATATGAAAAATATTTTTTTTCCTAAAGATTCATTTTAAAAGCAGTCACACAGCACGAATAAAAAGTTTCAACGCTGCAATTTTACCAAAGGGACTTTTATGTGAAGTGACATAGCCTAAACAAGGTAACATTTCCCGTTAGACGGCATTTTATTCAGCCTTTTTACTTCA
This sequence comes from Boloria selene, assembly GCA_905231865.2. Taxonomy (NCBI): domain Eukaryota; kingdom Metazoa; phylum Arthropoda; class Insecta; order Lepidoptera; family Nymphalidae; genus Boloria; species Boloria selene. The sequence goes on from HG993147.1 coordinate 10,496,935, forward strand.
CTTTCTGACCCCCTGTGTGTTACAAAGAGTCGGCATCCATTACGACGAGAGATGCGTCAGATGCAAATGTGCTTGATTGATAGGTTGATGACTCGTGCACCGCACTCCAACGGTTTTGAAGGGGTTGGAAATTTCTTTCTTTATATTGTTATATTTATTAAATCTATACTAATATTATAAAGAGGAAAGGTTTGTATGTCAGTATGTTTGTAACGAATCAGCTCAAAAAGTGCTGGACCGATTTTAAAAACTCTTTCACCATTTAAATGCTACTTTATCACTGATTAATATAGGCTGTTTTAATTGCAAGAAAAAAATAAGGATCCCTACTAAAACTACAATAACGGGAGGAAGGAGGAGTAGGAATAGGTAGCCGCGCGGCTTAGGAGAATATTAAAGCTGGAGTAATTTTGGAGAATTTTCAACCCAGCGAGTGATCAAATGATGTTTAGTAGCGATTAAAATAATGAACGCGGGCGAAGCCGCGCGTTACACATAAATAACAATATAAAGAAAAAAATATTTATATATTGTGTTGTTAGTTCATAATGCAGTATCACTACATAGTATAAAACAAAGTCGCTTTCCCTTTTCTTGTATTTCTATATCCCTATGTATGCTTAAATCTTTAAAACTACGCAACGGATTTTGATGCGGTTTTTTTTAATAGATAGAGTGATTCAAGAGGAAGGTTTGTATGTATCTACTAGCGGATCCCGCCGCTTTGCCTGTGCTAAATCTAGGGAAGAGCCCGGGCGAAACGAGGGCGAGTCGCTAGTAGTTTATGTTTAGAGAATCTTTGAATGATTTTAGCTCCAGTTTATCAACTGATTTTTTGTTTGTTATAGCATCACGAACTTTAGTGTTATCAATTTAAATGTATAAGTAATTCTGTCTGTGTGTTACGTTTTCATGCTTACGTCATTGAACTAATTTTGATGAAATCAAGTATACAGAGGGACCAGAGGAATAATATTTTCTCGGGTTCGAGCAAAACAAAAAAAAATTAAAAGTGCATGCGTACAAAGTATAGTGTCAGAAGTAAAACTTCTTTTGCAAACTAATTTTTAAATCTCGTTTATATTTATACTAACTAACCCTGTCTAAGTTCGTTGAGAGAGGGAGATGTCGCGACGGTCACACCCACGAGTTAGACAGAGTTAGAAATGTCACTGACTCGCGGTGGGCGAGACCCCCGACCTGCGCATCTTGACCGTCTGAGGGGTGGTGGCGCTAACTCTTCCCCGTCTCCGAGTGCCTGGTACTTCTACTGGTACTCGTTTATATATTTATACTTATTTATAATATAAAGCTTTAGATTTCCGAGACTTAGACTTTTTTCCTTCCGAAAATGGAAGATAGAAAAAATAAATAAAATTAAAATATTATTATTATAATTTTGTAATTAAAATAATAATATTATCAAAAATTAAAACGGTCTCAATCGCTTTCTTCCTCTTCTTAAAAACGTTTCACACCCGTTTTATGTCGCGTTTCATTCGTAAGAATTTTACCCTCATGTGCGCAAAGTAGTTTTACTTCAAAAACATTTGTTAGTATGTAGATACGAGATACCATGCAAGTAAAGCCGTAGGCAAGACTAGTTGGTTTATTTGGTTCAAAATACTTAAATATATTCGCTATATTATCTTATAATATTTAATATTGGGACAAAATATAAAATAAAAAGCTTCATTAGTAGTTTTAATGAAAGCTCTACCGTAATATATAAATATATGAATGAAATAAATAACTTCACCACCTTGCTGCCAGGATGGATGAATGTACTAAAAGCTTCGTTATTATTCATAATAACGAAGAAGCTTTGTAGGTGGTTGTAGTTTAACAGTAACATTTTACCCAAGTTTTGTTTAAAAGTAAAGTTTCTTGATGTTCATTTTATGAAGACAGAATGATAAAATATTTTTATATCAAAATTTTCACGGTTCTTAGAGATCTATCGTTTAATAAGAAGAAAATTTGTTAGACGGGTTTAGTATTTAATATAATTTCTTCAATGACACTTTAAGGTAGTTATATCCCAGTGGTAACGAGTTTGCTTGAGAATCCAAATCAAGTGGATTCGAATTCCGAGTCTCGCACCGTATTAATCTATTATCATGTGCATTCGCATATTTGCTTGTCCTTTTTAATTATGCATAAATATATTGTTGAGGCTCACTGTAATACCTCAATAGTTGTTTTGGGGGTCTTTTTAATTTATAATTTAAGAATAATGTAAAAAAAGTAAGTCAGTGAAAGGTTTTAAATTGAAAATTGATGTAAATTTTTTTCAGGACTTATTTGGGTATTGCTTATTGGCTTTGCTTTAGGATTCAAAAATTTAGGTCGAACCTGGAAATATTTGTGACAATAAACTAAACACTAGTAGTGTTAGTCTTAACCATATGTACAAACATATATTATATTAATATGAAAAATAAGATAAAAATAGTCATGTAATATTTTATTAAAACACACTAAAGTTCTGTACATACTTATCTCCTCTATCTTATTCATGAATTATAAAACGCTATGCTGCATTGAGCAAAACTTGCAAGTTTCATACTTGCTTGTAAAGCAGAGTCCTCAGGGGAGTTTGTTACTCAATTGAATAAAGAGTACTTCTATCCCTGAGACAGCCCTATCGTTGCAAGGCTATATTTTAGATTTTCTGATTTCTAACTTAAATTATAATCATTGTAATATTCGTATTAAAACTGTATTTTAAAATTAAGTTATAGCTCTGGTTTTTGTGAAATAACTTTGATTTTAGTTCCTGACATTTCGAATGCTATACAATAATATGCTCCTTAATTTAGTTTACTGATGTACATGGGATGTACATTTTTGGGATGTCTCTTCAAATCGATTCTAACGATCCATTAATGCGTGACCATGGCAAGCCCATAGTTATCACTGCTTATTATAAAACAAAGTCCTCCACCGAGTCTGTCTGTCTAAACACTGTCTGTCTAAAAACTATTGTACCGATTTTCATGCTGTTTTCACCAGTGGTTCTTGAGGAAGGTTTAAGTATAAAATATAATATTATAATACGAGTAAGTCAAGTTTTTGTATAAATTTACTAGCGGAACCCGCGTCTCGTGTCGCTTGTGTGACATTTAATAACAAAATCATTGAAAAATATCAAAAACTCGATTTTATAAGTCCAATCATACTGTCTTACAAAAAACTAACTAATTTCCACATTTGCGTATTTTAAAAATACTCTTTAGATTAAATCAAAGTATATAACCTAAAATAAAACTACCCTAGTGAAGTTACGCTTAAAAAGGTTTAAAAATAGTATTGTTTAGTATTAAATAACAACTAGAATCTTAAATTATTTGAAAATCAGACTTTCGTCTATGAATCTCATATCTCATAAGTACTTACAATTGAAAATTTTACTTATGTGTCTATGGACGCATTTATAATGTTGCCAAATGACATATCATGGAAACAATACTTCTTAAAAACAATGTCACGTCGAGTATACTAAGCTTGAAACGCTGCCAACGGTTAAAACTACACTGACATAAAAACGAACACTTCAAAAAATTTTACTATAATGTGTGGTAAGTTAGTACAGAATGTTACTCTCTAGCTACTAATTATTATAGTGTAGTACAAATCATCTGTTTATTAATGAAAAAGCGCAAGCGTTGCCGCGGATTGTGAAAGTTATACCTATAATTCTTTCTCTTAAATCACTCTATCTAATAAAAAACCGCATCAAAATCCGTTGCGTAGTTTTAAAGATCTAAGCACATATAGGGACTTGCAGACAGCGGGAAGTGACTTTGTTTTATACTATGATACGCTTGAAACTTAGCTGGATTTATATTTTTTGAGGCAATGCAGTAAGCTTGTAGATGTTAAGCTAACAAAATATTTTTTTAATATCTTTGTTATGACTTATTTAAATATATAATGAATAATATTTAAAAATATGTGCGGTTTATATGATAATTTTGTATTTAGATTCAATTTTCATTAATTATTATATTATTATGAATGTTATGTTACAGTCGTCATAAAGCTATAGCTCCCTTAAGCATTTGAAATGTGGTTCAAGAAGAAAAAGTTAATAAAAGCGTGAAAAAGCTTAAAAATACTCTCATTTTTAACCGACTTCAAAAAAGGAGGAGGTTATACTCGATAATTAACTAAATACTATGATATATATAACTTCTAAAGTGGAACTATTATAAAGGTATAAAATGCGATGTAAAAGCTTACAATCGACCTAGATTAACAAAGTCGCTATATACTTTATATTGTTTATAGCATATTTATATATAATATTAATTCTTTAGCTTGTAAGTTGAAGACTCTCGTCGAATCACTTAGCTTGTAACTAAGTATGATAAAATTCTATTAGAAAGAGCGTAGGAAAACCTCAAGCTGTTTAGTTGGAACAAATAAATTAAAATGTAACTTGACTAGTCGACTTATTTTGAACTATTATTTTTATTACAAACATGATTTTTTCAAGTTTCCAAGTAATATTCGATTAAACTAACATATAAATGGTCATAGTACCTACACTATATTTTAGTTAAAATTTAAAAAATATTTGCTTTTGAGCATTGGCGTATAATGATACGTTGACGACACGTTTGGCTCAGTTGGTAGGGTTCCTGATTTCTGCGACAGCAGTCGCGGGTTCGAGTACCGCTGGAGGTATTCATTTGTTGAGCACGAATGTACTTTGTACTCCGGTCATGGGTGTTTATATTTATAATATGTATATCTATATGTGTAGTATATCAACTAACTGGTATCCGTAACACAAGCCTCATAGCTTATCACGGAACTAGATGGAGCTGTTGTAATAATGTCCCAACATATTTATCATTATTATTATATTGTAATATTATTAAATAAGTTTGATCAGCTCGATAGTATCGAGTCATATCGTCACCTAGATCATTGTATAAATTGAACTAGGAGTAAGTGTATTTGTTTGACGTTTCTTCACACTAGATGAAGTTGTGTGCATTGATAGTCTATAATTTAGTTAAATATGTACTTTATTTTAGGCTACTAACTTTGTTTTAGAATAATTATAATTCGTCCATTCTTCTTCATGTCTGCTCATGACATTGGCGAAGTTATCAGCGCTCACTGGCACGTGTTGAAGCCATTAACAAGAAAATTGAATTGAATCAAGAAATCTCCCAAAGTTGTCAAAGTCACTTGCCAACCCCGGTGTTGCCATTCATTGAATCTGGATGTTTAGCATACTTTAATTTAACATATCCAAACATTTCCGAGAGCGAAAACTTTTTCAATTAAGAGCCTGATAATAAAATTCCTTTCTCATAACATAAATGACTTAACTTAAAAGTTGAGAAACTTCTAAGGTCGCTCGTCAAATGTGTTTATTTTTACATATTCAGAGGAAATTTCGTTTTTAATTAAAAAAGTATAATTTGTTTATTTAATATTAAAAATTTTGACTTATTGTCGATTTTGTGATTATATAGTAGAATAGTATTCCTCCTATAGAAATTTTCTGACATAGCTTGGTTTAGATGCCATATTTTTAACATAATCTGGATATCTAATATTATGGAGTTTCCACGAAGATTAGACAAGTAGTCTAAATTCTGTGTGTAGAGGTTGTTTTAAAACTTTAAAATATGATAAAAATCATGCGAAAATTTATAGAAATTGGGCTCCTACAGTATAATTATTTAATTTAAACCACTATACGCATACATTTACCTCCTTTATAATTTGTAATGCATTTTAAATTATCGTACTTTATACCTCATATATATTATGATTTATATGAACCAGTTCACGAAAACTGGTTGATATTCTACGACATTTATTATAGGTAATTTGAGGAAGTCACGTATGAATATAAGTTACTTATTTAATAAGAAAATAAATGTCATTTATTTTTTAGAGAAGAAAAAGTTAACAATTGGTCTTTACAAGTACCTATAGAATCGTTTTCACCTATTTATATATTGATAAATAAATAATATTTTAACATAATTCCTTCAAGCTAATTCCAAATTATTTTTCTAAAACAAAATAATTTATAGCGAAATCCATCAAACACTAAGCTAACAGCAACACGTACTAAAATTTCTACGTTAATTTGAGCACTAATTTTATATTAATCTAACTTTAAACTGTAAATGCGTAAGAGAAATTCTAATGTATTCAACATGGCTGTAACTTAAAATGTAAAATATTTAAGTTGAATTTTCACCGCGAGCTCTGTGATGACTTTGGCCTACTTCTTTGCAAGGGTCTAAAACCACTTCGGCTTAGCGGCCATTGGAGGTACCATTTTCATGTTGGCTAAAAAACTAACATCGTAATTACTGCACACTTTTGTTTTAGTGAATCTATCAACGGGCTTATGTTATAGAGCTTTTAGACGTACGTAGTGTTATTACCTTGATAAACGGACTATCCAGCACAAAAAAAAAATTCGATTCAGGCCAGTACTTTCTCAGATTAGCGCGTTCAACCAAAGAAACAAACAAACAAACAAACTCTTCACCTTTGTAATAGTATAGATTAAAGTTTACATTTATCTGATAAAATCGCGTGCCCTGAATCTACGAGGGAGATTTTACTAAGTTCCTTGGCCGGAAAAATATTTTAACTTCAAAAATATATATACAAAAATAATTTTATAACAGAGGCAATTTTAATCATAACGGTAAAGTGTACTTCAATTTCTTGCAAAACATACGGCAAGTTCGCGAAGCTTACGTTAAAGCAGTTTCAGTCTGTCAAATTTGAGGCGCAGAATTGAAATCATTTAGTTCAAAATATATGAATTCACAAAGCATATTCTTCTTCAAAGTTTGATGAAACGTTATTACTTTATGCTATGATATAATTATGTCTTCGTTTGTGGAAATATTAAATACGAATTTACTAGTAATTGCCGAAATTAATTTTTACAGGTAAACTTTTACATTTAGTGCATTTAGTGAAGTAGAAGTAGGTATTCTATATGTTGCTCCGCAATATCATGTCATCATACCAAACGTTTACCAACAACTTTACTTAATACAAATACACAATACACTGTAAAAAAATACAGATCTAAAAATGTAAAGCCACTTACAGATAAACACAGCATGCATAATATAAATTTATTATACAACTATTCAGTGGTTTTCTTTTGATGCGGTCACAAAAAGACAACATTTTTCATTCATTCTAGATTCCTCATCGGTATCAATTATATAAATGAAATATTCCAAAAATGATAACACATAAATTCCTTTAAATTAAATATAAAAGAAATCACAAATACAAATACTTTAAGAGCTTTGCAAAGAGATTTGAAAGCTTAATAGATAATATTAAGAGTATTTTTAAACTTTATAAGGTCAAATGTATGAAGCTTAAAATAACGTTTTACCGATGTTATCCATACGACATCGACTAGCAAAGATGTTGTAACAACAGCTAACAAAAGCGCAAAATAAAATGAAATTGTGTATAAAATCTTAGTACTAAATAAATTTAAATAATATACCAATACCCAGCGGTAACGCGGTTGCTTCAATAATTGAGAGATGCGGGTTTAAATCCGGGTCTTGCACCTCTGATATTTCCATGTGCGAATCATTTACATCACTGGTCTTACGGTGAAGGAAAACATTGTGAGGAAATCTGCATGTCTGAGAAAACCTAGCAAGTTTTCGAAAGACATTAGAAGTCCACCACCACACACTAGGCCAGTGCGTTGGACTATGGCCTGATCCCTCTCGTACTGAGGGAGACCCGTGTCCAGCAGTGGAACGTTAAAAAGGGCTGATGATGATGATACCAATATCGATATGAATTTTGTATTTTTTTAAGAAAACTTGTATTTTTGAATAGTAATGTTCAAAATTTTAATAAAGCTACACCATTGTAGAGCGTTTTTTCTGATGTGGAATATGAAAAATGTATACGTTTGCGAACTCACTTTCTACTTATTGTATAAATAGCCGGCTTTCGCATTCGTAAGTAATGTAAAAACACATAATAGAAGTATAGAAATGTTTCACTACATTTCATACCGTATTTGCTAAGTTATCAAAGGATGTGTGTTTAATTTAGTACTATTATATATTTCATATTCCGTAGCAATAGTATGAATAGGTGAATGTTTTCCATACAATTTGAATTTTTGTAAAGTTTTTTAGATCTATACATATAAATAAAATTTAAGTGTTTGTCCGCGATTTCATAATAACTATGTTTTTCATTATATAAAATTATTTATATTATGATACTAGTAAAGTCTCGTCGGTTTATCTGTTCATATAGAGTAATCTTTAGAACATCGTAACTGATTATAATGAGACTAAAAATTTTTTCTAATGTTTTATTTCGAAATAGGGTACCAGTGTAAAAATCGAAAACTCTTAATAAAGCAAAACTAGAATTTCCGATTTCATGAAATAGCGATAACGAATCTACGGTTGTATCTCTTTATATAAATTAAACTTTAACTAGAAGTTGTACGTAATGTTTTTATTTTGCCCTCTTATACCTTTCTATGTAGTGTAATATTATTATTTGCTTTAATTAGCTAACATACATTATACCTACCTTAAGAAATTGTAAATTGTGTAGACTTTATTGGTGTATTTTAAATTCTTTTTCGCTTTACATGTAAAAAAATATTCTTTGTCTTCCGAATAAATAAATAAATAATAACTATTTTTATATATTTAAACCCACTGACACAGTCGAGCAACACAAGTATATGTCACTAGTAAATAATGTCACGAAAAATGTTATAGGTACCCAAACCTAATGACACAGAACTGTCAGTAAGGGTTCGCCTCATGTTTAATAATTATATTACATCTTTTGTATAGACGAGGGTAATATTTACCCAGCCTTAGTTATAAGCAGGTAGTCTAAACACAGCGTTATACCAAGGTCATGAAAAAACAGAATGCTTTATAACATTTTTTATTAAATTTAATTTACAAAAAATGTTTAATCTGATCGTTTAGTCTGTATTAACCTTGGTTCATTTTGTATAACAGAAGCTTCTTAAGATGCGAACAATCAAGATTCTCTCTCACATTTTTTGTTTTACAGCCAACAAACGGCCTAAGTCCTGGTAATTGTATCGCGTATACTATTAAAAAAACAAAAATACATTAGAAAGAGACTATTGAGAGAAAAAACGTATCTTCAGAGAACTAAGCGCTTGCCAAATAGGAATTCTAATTTAAATTCGTAACTCCTAGCAGTTCGAGTTAGGTAAAGGTTAGGTTTGACGACACGACACGTTTGGCCCAGTTTGTAGTGACCTTACTTTCTTGTGCCAGCGGTCGCGGGTTCGAGTCCCGCGGGGGGCATTCATTTGTTAAACTCAGATGTTTGTACTCCAGTCATGGGTGTTTATATTTATAATATGTATATATTTAAACTTATATATTATGTAGTATATCAACTACCTGGTATCCATAACACAAGCTTCCATCGTAGCTTACTACGGAACTGGAATGTCCCAACAACGTATTAAAGGCGTCAGTAGACGGTATATTTAGAGTTAAAATTCTAAACCAGACGAGTAAAACTGGACGCGTGTTTCCGAATGCCAATGTTATGGCGCAATGTAACTATTTGAAAACGGATATGTGTGGCCGAAAATGATAATGGCAAAAATGTTTGCATCGTTCCCGTAATGACTAACAGGTAATGTTGACAGTGGGAATTTTCATGAAGTAGGCCGCGGTCCCTACGATTATGAGGTTAATGAATTTTACAACTGTACATTGTACAATTTTGTTTTTCATGTAGTAGGTACTTGTTTAGGTATATGTTGGGACATTATTACAACAGCACTCTAGTTCCGTGGTAAGTTATGAGGCTTGTGTTACGGATACCACATATTTGATATGCGTATATAAATTTTAAATACATTCATATTATAATATAAAAACCCATGTAATTTTATTGTTTAATTTTAGTTGTGAGATCTTGATTTGCCCTATCTCTTAACCGTTTAAGAGCGGATAAAGTCTTACTATTATTACTTGTAATCCAAACCTAATAGCTATTGACAAGCTAAAGCCAAACACTAATATTCTTTACTAACTTAAAATTCGTTGTGTTCTGAACTAAAGCAGTTGCTTCTGTATATATGTGAAAATATATTTATTCTATTCATGTTCTCAAATTTTCAGTAATTATTAAGACTACTAATTAGTGTCTAATACACTACTTAGTGATTATTATAAACGTATAAAAACACAATGTATCTCGTATATGTTATACGTACGAGGTAAAGCTATGTGTAATATTTTTCACTCTATTGTTATTTTTAAAAATAACATTAAAAGAACTCAACGAAAATATATCCTCCTTCTTTTTAAAAGTCAGTTAAAATAGAACAATAACCATGTAAACCGTAATATATTGTAGCTTAGCACACATAATGCGGTCCTAGACAGCTCAGGTGTTACCTTTATCATTAAAACCTTCTAAGGGTTAAAGTATTACGATTAGGGAGGGACGTTTATCTTGTTTACGGGATTTACAGAAGAAGTCAGTAGGCAAAGGAAGTTAGCGAACGTTTTAAAATTTTTCATTGGCTGTTTTGTTTCGCTTGAAACAGTTCTAAGCAGAGGTTTTTTAGTTAACAAATAAAATATAAGTGTAAATGCCTATTATGGCAGTTAGTACAGTGGTAACGCGCTCGCTTGGTTAACCGAGTGAAGCGCGTTCTAATCCAGGTCTCGCACCTATAATATTTTAATATGCAAATCATTTTTATCGTGATTACTACTTGTTTTTCGGCGAAATATATCGTAAGGAAACCTCTGTCTCAGAGAACCTAGCAAGTTTTTAAAAGACTTGTGAAGTCCGCCAACCCGCACTAGGGTAGCATAGTGGACTATGGCCTGATCCCCTAGTTTAAAGGGAGGCCCGCACCCAGCAGTGTGCCCATACATTACGAATTAGTACAATTGTTAAGTACATAATATATTAGAAAATATAGAAATGTGTCTAATAGAGCTCTCACTTGTTACGTCGAATATACGATGACTGGTATTGTACTATACAATGGCTTTTTATTATTAGAATAAACAAATACGTAAGGGAAGTTCAGAACTGACAGGTAGTTGATGGAGCTGGCCTGATCGGAGCTTGGGGAAATAAATTAATGGAAAAATGTAGTATAGTAGATTTTTGATGTATTGTAATTTATTTATTTTTACTTGAAATAACTTACCTTGCCATGGTTAGTCCCTATGTAATTTTATATTTTAAGCGGTATCCCAATAATAAAAAAAAAAAAAAAGTAGCCTAAATTATTACATATAATTAACGTTACCTATAACCTTTCTGAATACATAGAATATAAAATATAAATAGTTTTTTTAAACTAATTATTTTTTAATAGATATATACATTGAGTATTATTTTAATAATAATTAACATTAATCTCTATAGTATTGTAAGAAGCCAAAATCTCTAATATGGGCCTTTCTTAGTTTTGATACATAAATATAAACATTGTACCAAAATACACTTAAATATATATAGTCTATAAATACTATGTTTCATTATTCACTTTGGGTAAATAGAGTCAGTACTAATCCTCTATATGCCTGCTATCACTGAGGCCACTGCGGCAATTTACATCTAATTCCCTAACGCCATATCGTAAAATATAATGGAGTTAGTCTTTCATAACTATAGATGTAGTTGTTTTTCCATTGTAAATTAAGCATGCAAATTTTTCCTGAAAGGCAGCAAGCTTTATAGTAATGTGAATGCTTGGAAAGCTAAGTGAAGAAAGTTCAATATCGCACTCTTAAAATGATTAGTGTGTGAAAACATCATTGAAGTGCACTAACACGCATTTGGCCAGTGTTTTAGACTACATAATTTTACATTACTAGCGGTGCTCCTTGCCAAATTTAAAACAGCACAGCACATAAAGAACTTTTATACAAACTTCCGACCTCCTTAATCCGGCCCTGTCGCAAAATCCGTTCTTAGCGGATGTGTACTAACTATAAATTATAAACTACCTCCCTGCCAAATATCATCTTTATATGTCAAGCAGCCTTCGATATTTCGTGTGGAGCGAATTTTATACACTTTGACGTAAAAAATCATTATTTTACAAAATTTACAAGAATATATCCATATTGTAATTCATAGAATATTCGTCATTCCATAGAATTCATTCGTCAATCCATAGAATATTTTTAGTTTAACACTGTTATTGTTAAGGATCAGCAAAAATAACAAATTTTTTTCGTACTATAAAGTACGAAAATAATTGTTTAGATATACGTATTGTTTACGTTAGATGTTACAAATAACTTAAGTTGCTTGTTATTTGTCAGAATTATTTGAGGAAAATTTAGCTAAAGCAATTCAATGTTGATGCAGGCTTTCATTGGGATACCACTGAATCAATTCAAACATAACGTAGTAGGAACTAAATCGGGATTTCTGAGAAATCGTAGCAGTTTGTAAATGCTTTAGAGGAAGAGGCGAATACCTAGATTCCGAAATTCTGGATATTCAAGAATTGAATAGAATTTTTCTATGGAGAATTTACTTCTATACTAGTATTTTTTTACATTGAAAATATAATAGCTTTTTGATTCATACTGTTGTCAGGTCAGTAAGGAAATACCTATTTAATTATATATACTTCAATAAAATACGACATTTGTCGGTTTGCTATTAATAATAAGCACTGTGACACGACAAAATTTTAATGAAATTGTCAGAAAAATATATTATTGTACCATGACTGGAAATAAATTCACTACCTACATAATATTGATACGCACATGTTTACTGCGTTAGAAGTAGGTGAGTCTAAAGCTTATTTTTTCTATTCTTATTTTAAAATAGAGCTTTTAAAGCATATAATGTAGTATACAAGATTTTCATTTAGTTTTTCTATTCATTTAACAAATGTACAACACTTAGTTTGCTTCGGAATTTAAGTATTTTTAAATTGAAATTTCTTGGCATTTTCCACTCCACTCGTGGACGGACAGAGATGAATTTGCAGGACAGATATTGTGTTTTAAAGCGCTTGTTCTTTCTATTTTGTAGCTTATATAAATAAGCTTTTAAATTTATTAATTACTTAAAGTTACATAAAGTTCATTTAAAGTTGTCTGGAAATTATATTCTAAAATACATTATCTTTCAGCATAAGCTCTAGTAGTACAGAGAGCTTAGACAGACGTGAATTATACTGTGAAAAATAAATTTACTGTTTATTTTAATACAACATTGCTACTTATTACAGATAAGCGACTAAGCCTCGCCTAGTTTCACTCAGGAGCGTGACAACACCTCATAATATTAATATATTGATAATTTTGTCCTATTTTAACTAAATTAACTTGTGATTAAGTAACTTCTGATTAATAATTAATTTTTATTTATGCAATTTAACGATAATATAGTTACATATTAGTGAAAAAAACCATTCGAATTTACAGAGTTTACACCCTATATGTATGTAACAATACAAACTTACCCTCTTTACCTCTCTGTAATAGTATTCAGCACTTTTTATCGTGCCTCCCTTCGATATGAGGGGGATCAGGCCATAGTCCACCACGCTGGCCTAGTGCGTGATGGCGGACTTCACACGTCTATAGAAAACTTGGTAGGTTCTCTGAGACATACAGGTTTCCTCACGATGTTTTCCTTCATCGTAACACAAGTGGTAATCATGTTAGAAAAGATTCGCACATGAAAATATCAGAAGTGCGAGACCCGAATTCGAATCCTTATCACTTGGTTATCTATAGCGAGCGCATTACCACTGGGCTACCTCTGTCATACATCTCTGTAATATTAGTAACAGTATGAATAATTGTCGTCCCACCGGAGTATGAGAGTGATAGGAATAGAGAGTGCACTTGTGTCTGCGCGTACACTTGTGCACTATAATATTATCTCCTGCGCAGTTGACCAATCTCAATGAGATTGACCGCCATGGCCGGAATCGGTCGGAGAACATTATTATTATAACAGTATGAAGAGGATATTAAATTTATTCAAATTACAATTATATATCAAAAAGCATATTCTATGTATTATATATGTCAAGATAATAATTTAATATAATATTAAATGAGATGTACATTATATTGCGTGTTAATGAAGACCTAATCAGATTTGTGATAACAACAGAGGAGGGTCTTTACAAAGGCACGTCATGCAATTATCTCATTAGTTTGTGTTACAATAAAGGCTTGCTTTATTATGGACAGTAGGGGTTTTATGTATATTCATATGTATTAGACAATCTAATATGTATATAAAATTTCATGGCTTTACTTACTAATTTATATAAGTTTTGGTTAGAAAACTTTATTTAAAAGAAGGAAAGTTAATAAGTACCTACTCGTTAATTTGATATTAGATTTAAGAAATTTTTTACAAAATTTTTGGAAACTAATAAAGAAAAAATGTTTTTAAATTTAAAAAATCCTATGAATAACTTCATGTACCTCTTTCAATCATGTAAACACAGGTTATTATGTATGTACTATAGGTTATAATTCAAAAAATATCAAAATAAAGTCAAAATAGCCTTTTGCAACTAAACCTAACTGTTATTCGCCATCTAACCGCTCTAACCACTTAACAAAACGATGACACATGCAACCGCCGTGAAAATTGAACGAACTGTTTCGTTCATTCCCTACCACAACGAGATTGAAAATACGAGTTTTATTCGATTCTAATAAAACATATGAATCAAAACCCAAGCTGCGGTCAAGTTTTCAATAGAATTTATGAAATAATTTTCGTGGTTATTATAATAATGTAACAATAGGTAATTTTAGATAACAATTGTCTAAATATTAAAATTAATGTCTTGAATCAAAATATCTTTCTACAATCGTTAAGATATAAAAATCTTGTGCCGTTTCAATGAAGTTCATGCAAGACTTTACTTAAATTTGATGCTTGTATGTAAGTTAATTGGGGACGAATCTTACAACCGAATTTAAATTCTTGCACTAAATTGCATTTTAAGCTTTTTAACTTCCCACTTCTGGGCAGGGGCCTACTTCAAATTGTATAATATGATAGGGGATCACGCCATATTGTACCACTGGGATGAAAATTAAATCAAAAATAGTTTTTGTCAGACATAGGTTTCCTTAACCGAGTCATGTAATGAGTGAAATAAAAATGATGGCTACAGATGGTCGTGAGGGCGTAATCGCAGGACTATTAATCGAACTTATCAGATAAATTATGACTTCCAATCGATTTGTTACAAAAAGACTACTTTATTTTCTTGTATTAGATAAAGAAAAAATCGCTCGCTTTTGTACAATACTTATTTTGTATCAAAGAATATTTTATATTATATATAGCACTTGATGATTTAAGACTTTTATGTATTTTTGTGTAAATGTGATAATTTTAATCATAGTTCATAAGGTCTAAGCGTAATATTTTTCATAATTTGGTAAAAAAGCTTGCTATATCCGTATTTTTATTTTTCTTTATTAATACTGCTCTAATTAGGACACGATAGAAAATTACCGTATGTCTATCCTAATGTGCATTCACTTTGTTGTGTTTGTTTGGCTTTTATCATTAGCGTCCGGCAATCTAGCCGGGTAGTAAACCAAGAAATGCACCTGAAGGTGGCCCTGTTAATCTGTGGGCGGTGTAACATACGGATTGCTCCATGTATTTCTCTGATAGCGAAGTGGCCTGAGGTTTTTTTTATAGGACAAAGAGGGCAAACGGGCAGGAGGCTGACCTGATGGAAAGTGATCACCACCGCCCATGGACATCTGCAACACCGCAGGGCTTGCAAATGCGTTGGCCTTTCAGGAAGGAATACGCTCTTCTTGAAGGTTGCCAGGTCGTAACGGTTTGGAAAGACCGCGGGCGACAGCTGGTTCCACAGAGTGGAACCCCTTTGAGGTTCCGGTAAGTCACAACCACACATATGTATATGTAGGTGGTATACCTTAACGCATTTCACAATGTTAAAAAAAATAACCGTAAGTTAAAGTTAATTGTATTATTAAAAATAAGAGACATTTAAGATTCTTTAAGTACATATAAAAATTATTTATTGATCAAGAATCTTTACAACTTACCTACTTCTTGATTTTCTAAACTATAAAGTTTTTTAATAAACAAATACACTAGATTCTTGGTTATTAGCAAAAACCTTAGTATTATACAATAATAATAATTAATAATTAATTCAAACAGCGTGAAATACATTCACTGTGGTACCGTACGTGTAACTAAATGCCTATTTCGACGGTTAGTCACGCCTCATTACGCTAATAAGCACTAATAAGGACCAATCTAATGCATTATCTGTTATGGATGCGGAGTATATGTAATTTTAATCTTAATATTTTTATCCATATTAATCTAAATATATGAAATCAGTTTCAAAATTTTCTTTGCATTTATTTATAACAATAATAACAGTGCGTAATCTGGGATTCGAACCCGCGTTCCTAAGTCTCCCGAGCTTGTTACTGGTTTACCACTGCCTTAAAATTCGTATAGATATATGAAATTTGTTACCGATAAACTCTCAAAATACATAAACATCCCTAAGCCTGACTAATTAAAAAATACCTGCTATTTCCAAAGTACATGAAAAAACTCAATCAATCTCTGTTATGTTGTAGCAAATGGAAAATAGAACAAAATGTATTATCCAATCACCATTAAAAGCATGTGGGGTTCAAAATTAAATCCCTGCCTTTTTACTTTAAACGAGATTATTTAAGGGTTCAATTAGAATTCATTGTATTTAGACTCCGGGCTTAATTGTTGCTAAAATATTAACTTTTTAGTTATTTATGTACTTGTTAACGCAATTCAGTTGGAAATATGCGAAAATATTTAAGCGAAAAGTTGTTTGGGTAGTTTATTTGGGTATTAAAATTATATTTATTTTTGATCGAATGTTTTAAAACTAGTATTTCGTTCTTGTGCTATCCTAGATGATTTTTTTTATTTGGAATGTTAATAATAGTAGCATATTATGTTAGTATAGATTTATAATATTAGGGTTTTCTTCTCAAGCAGAACACAATGTGACTCATCTAAAACAGAGGTTTATTTATTTATTAATACAGATAAATTTTACAAAACAAATATCAACTTAATTAAATACTTGCTAACCTAAAACAGAGAATCGACAATTAAATGTTCATGCTTTACTGTGCACTGCACTTTTAAATTAAATTCGAACATAAATTATTCAACTCGAAAAAAAAAACAGACACGCCCTTTTTTACATTGTCTAATGTCAAAATCCGTGACAACATAAAGTTGTTGTTTGTTTTTAAAGTTTATCCCCAATAGGGAAAGGCAAAGGACTATAGTCCATACAGCCTAGTCTAAATTTGTCAACATAAAGCTTACATCTATCCATATAAATATTTCATCGAAATCCGTTAAGCCGTTTAAACGAGAATAGGCATGATGACAGTAACTAAAAACCACTAAAATAATGTGTTCATCTAATGAGATAAGATTAATAGGTTTTGAAAAGCGTATTTATTTTCATATTTAGGGCGAGATTGATATTTTATTTAATAAAATAAAACGACAAAATACAGCAGTCCGCCATGATAAGTTGAACACCAATCAGAGTGAATTACGTCACGGCCGTATAAACGTCACTTTGTTTTGTATAAAGTACTAACTAGGACGTTTAAATCTGCATTCTGCGTTTGTATTTTGTGAAGTATTTCATTATTTCTATCAATCAGTTGCTTAGTTTGTGTTTTCATATTGTTGTTGTTTTTTTAAATTTATCCCCAATAGGGAAAGGCAAAGGACTATAGTCCATACAGCCTAGTCTAAATTTGTAAGTTTCATTCCGATATTTGTGTTTTCATAACATGGAACAAGGATTTAGCAAGGCAAATAGCTCTAATTTGCCTAGAGTTGATTTGTTGATGTTGGGGGAGTTTTTGGCATCAAACAAAGACTTTTGTTCAGCTGAGTTTAGAAATGTCAAGACTACAATGTAAGTTGTACGTTATTATATCTTTATAAACAATAATTTAAAAATTCAAACCCGTAAAATTTTAATAATTTTTTCTGTATAGAAGAATGAAAGAAATTCTGAAATTAGAAATTAGAAATTCTGTGTAGAATGTATAGATATAACTGTTGGATCTCGCCGTGCAAGATTAAGCCACTTATTTCGCAATTTTTGATTGCGTGGAACGTAAACAAACAATTTGTTAGGTGTTTTTAATGACGTATTAACACACTGAGGGACCGCACAGCACTTGTACACTTTTGAATTCATATTTAAACCCAAATTATCTGATTTGTTGCTTTGGCTCCCTAGTGTTTACAGTCAGATTATACGGCCGTGACGTCACAAGCAGACGCCATGACACCGTCGATCGTTTTGAAGCAAATTTTAAAACTTAAAATTTAAATAGCATTTTTTTCGTAATGAAACTTTATTTCCTGCAGAAATAATGTATTTTTTGGAAATAGTAAATACTTTAAATCATTATAGGCCAGTTTTTCAAAATCAGTCATCATGCCTATTATATATACGAATGTCTTTAAAAATCACTATAATAGTAAAAAATTATATGTATTCTATCCTTACTCCAACAAAGAGTTGTATTAAAATTTATAACTAAGTTGAACTTGATATGTTATCTCAGTACCTCACTCGTCCTAAGTAAGCAATGTAAATTATTGCTATTTTCCCTTTATATTCATCGTATTTTATATTAATTTCTTCTGATAACATTTTAGTACGAATAATTAATTTGTTCTTAAACATGTTTATATTTCTAATCCATTTTCAATTAATTTTGAACTATTACTCTAAGGCTGATACTGAGTTGATTTTTAACACCGTTTATGTTTGACGTTTCACTCTTGCAGTGAGTTCCAATAACCTATCTAGGAAATAGCTCCTTCATTACCTTAAAATTTGTACATAGACTCGTAATAAAACAGGGTTCAAATCTTTAATTTTTAGAAATTTTGTCTATTATTGTCTGTGACCGCATCACATGAAAAACACTGGATAGATATTGATTAATTTTGGTATAGTGATAGCTAGTAAGGCGGGTTAACATATATTATGATACTTTATACTGCGGGATAATATGCCTTCTCTAAAATATTTATACTAACCGTTGCTAATTTTACATCAATTGCACACAGACTAAAAATATCTATTCAATACAGTAAAAAATAAATTCCTTTCGCTGGGACGGAAAACCTAACATGTACAAGTTATCGGTATATATCGTTAGTTTATTTATGCGGCAAGGGATCGAAAGGACTTAGTCGTCGGTGGATTCACTGTTCAACTTCGTGAAAGTATCTAACTATTCAAAACTCTTGTAACTTGAATAAATAGTTCTAAAACAATGCATACTACATAGATTTACTAATAAAAAGAGTCAAATTATTTACGAGATTACGTTTGAATAATACAGAATACGCTGTTTCACCAAATAGGAAAGTTTATTTTGAGAACACTGTTAACATATTTAATATAGCCTTTCCTGCGGCTCCGCTCACGTTCTAAAGGCTGAAAGTCAAAAGAAATATGTTTTTCCCGTTTTTGCAACTTTTTCTTTGATGTTCCGCTCCTATTGGTCGTAGCATGATGTAATATAGCCTATAGCCTTCCTCGATATACGGACTATTCAACACAAAGAGAATTTTTCAATTCGGACCAGTAGTTCCTGAGAATAACGCGTTCAACCAACCAAACAAACAAACAAACTCTTCAGCTTTATAATATTAGTATAGATTTCGGTACAAGTACATCTCATACTAAAATGAGAAGCATATATTCCATTTTCTAACTTTAACGTAAACATTTTTCAAGTTTTACATAGAAATAATAAAATTTTTAGTATACTACTAAATCTAAAAACAATTTTCGTACCGGTCAAAGTAATAGCGTTCCAAAATTGGTGAAAATAAAAAAATCTATTCAAACCTATTATGCCCAGTCACGCTGACGAAGCGCAATAACTTATAGTCAACGACCGTGTGGAATGAGTCGATAAATTTTTTTACCTTCCCAAGGCTGTTTCAAAAATTATATTTTTTCATTTATTGTAGAGTATGAATATTCAAATTTAACATATATGTAAGTAATAGGTACTCTTTTTTTGTACCCAAAAATTTTTTTCAGTACTGTTACTACTACTAAAGCTCGTTAAAGTCTAACACTATTTATAACTCAAGAACGGCTGAACCGATTTGGCGCAAAATTGGTGGGGAGGTAGCTTAGAACCAGGAGACGGACGGATTTTTTATCCCGTTCGACCGCGTTCCCGTGTGATGTGATATAAAACGTCAAATACAAGTCACTATAAAACGTGGTATAACAAAAACTCATCTGACACGGAATAACAAAACGCAAGTGACAGCTAAACGTAATTTTGTCTATAGTTAAGTATAGTTGAAAATTTGATAATTATTTGTGAGAAATTAATATTCAGTAATTTATATTCTGCCGGAACAGAGTTCGCCGGGCCAGCTTGTATATTATAAAAACGAAAGGTCACTCACTCACTTAATCATCACAAAATATCGAAAACCGCTTGAAGTATAAAAATTAAAATCAGGGAGGTAGTTTATAGTTAGAAGACGTCCGCTAAGAACGGATTTTGTGACAGAGCCTCACAAGTTTGTATTTTTGTAAGTAGTAAATGAAGGAATTTCTCCTTCATTTTTCGTGCCACAAACTTTAAATTTGGTAAGGAGTACCTAAAGAAGTAGCAGAGCGAAGCAAGGCTGAGTCGCTTGTATGTAGATATACAAGCTTTAGTAGTTAAGTAAAAATCGGTTCAGAAACAAAGGCAAAGAACTGAACTGTTTTTCAATGCTTATTTAAAAATAAAGTAGTATTAAATACTATTTTTTCGTTAATAAATTAGAGATTAGATTAGTATACATATCGCGTATATGTACGTAATACATAAAAACATCTATCTGGCTCTTAAGTAAAGTCAGGGAAAGCTACTAGTCACATTATTATACATTAACTCAATGAAATCGCTATTTTAATTCTTTAAACAGTGATTCCAATCAACGGAATTTTAAAACAAGTTTGAAAATACTTACACGTAATGGAAAACCAACTGAATTTTAATTGCGAATCCTACAGCAACGAATTTCTTATTTTTATAGTAATGTATTTATTTAAATACAAATTACGTTAATTAATGAGTACAGATATATCATTTTATTGTGTCAATTCAAGTTTGATGCAAATAATTAATAAATATTGTCGAAAGCTACTAACATCCTAATAAAATACAATTGCATTTTTTTTAGAAATATACCTTTTTATTTAGATAAACACAAGAACCTAATTAAAATACTAAATTTGATCTTGATCAAGTTTTCTGAGATGCAACACATAAAATATAAATCTCTGGTATCTATAACACAGTCTTCGTACCGTACCATGGAACTAGATGGTGCTGTGCGTTAATGTCCTGACATAGTCTACAAAAGAGCAATTCTTACATCCACATATTTTACTAGCCTTTCCCGCGGCTCCGCTCGCGTTCTAAAGGCTGAAAATCAAAAGAAATATTTTTCTCCTGTTTCTGAAACATTTTTTATTGATGCTCCTCTCCTATTGGTCGCAGCAAGATGTAATATAGCCTTCCTCGATAAATGGACTATCCAACACAAAAAGATTTTTTCAATACGGGCCAGTAGGTTCTGATGTTAGCGTGTTCAACCAAACAAACAAACTCTTCAGCTTTGTAATACTGGTAAAGATTGGTAATGAATTTTGATTATGTAAGAAAAAATCTAGATTCCTGTACATATACTTCTAATCATTTTCCCGTTATCTATAGATAGGTCAATAACATGAACCAAGCTGGTACAAAGGGCTTTGAAGAGCCTAGAGAGCAATCAGTCGACAGTTTAGCACGATTCAGCAATTAGATGGCATTCAACATGAATTATTCAAACTTTGCTATAGTTTATAGTATAGTTTTATTGAAGTAACCAAAACGTTAATTTTTATAGCAGAATTTAATACAAAAAATACTTAGTAATAAAAAATATAACAATGATTTTACGTACAGACATTTTCTGTATATGGCCATTTAAGAAATAAACTATT
The DNA here is from genome assembly GCA_905231865.2 of Boloria selene. NCBI lineage: Eukaryota > Metazoa > Arthropoda > Insecta > Lepidoptera > Nymphalidae > Boloria > Boloria selene. The sequence continues at coordinate 10,519,076 of HG993147.1, forward strand.
TAACAAAAAATATAAGAAAATTGACTCATGAATGGTGAAGATATCGTAGAAACGTACACTATAAATTACCTACCTGTGTATTCTATCTATTCTATACTTTGACATTATTTTAGACTTAGATATTCTTTAGTCTGAGTTGTAACATATAAACACACCTAAACTAAGTTCTAGGACTTCTAGGGTTTCTTGGACTTCAAGGATTTCTAGGACTTCTACGAATTTATACAACTGTAAGATATTTTGCCCCATTACTGATACATTAATAGTGAATCTTAAAATTACGACTTAAAAGTTAGTACTGTATTGATATACAGTGTACTACACTATAGTGATAGTTCCTGTACATCCATTTTAACTCTCTACAATACATAGATGTCCGAAAATAAGCACAATAAAATAAACCACATTATAAAATATCAATGTATCGTTGGGAATTCAATATCTTCACTTATTACGAGCGGAGTAATCTCTGTGTGGAAATAAATTCGCCGTATGAATAGCATGTCAATCCAATTACCCGCTTTTCGGATGCCGGTGTATTTACAAATAAATGAGGACAGGTAGCTTCGGGGAAATTTTGTAGGCGTATTTGAGGTCAGATTTTGTGAGAGAATTGTTTATTTTTAACTTTAAAAGACTATGTGTATCTTATAATATTTAACTAGCGACTCGCCTTCGCTTCGCTTGGGCTTTTTCCTAGATTTAGCACAGGCAAAGCCGCGGGATCCGCTAGTTATGCATATAAGCCTTCCTCTTGAATCACTCTATCTATTAAAAAAACCGCTTCAAAATCCGTTGCGTAGTTTTAAAGATTTAAGTGTACAAAGGGATATAAGCAAATAATATGTATACAACATTATATTTTAATTATTTTTATATTTATATATTATATCTGTATACTGTAACACATATTATATGGGGCTTGCTTTTAAAGTGCAAAGCAGGTTTCTTTTCTAAATAAACTTAAACTTAATTTTTAAGAAAAAGCGCTAAGCGAAGTTCAAGCGCCAAGTACTTATAAATTAGGTTAAAATTTGTCATATTTTCGTATTAATTTAAATGTAAATTGATATTGTAATAGTGAGTCTTATATATTCTGTTATAATACGACATACCGTAATAGTCATGGTAATTTTCTCTGTTATAACTCTTGAGATTTAGATATACTATAAAGAAGAAGTAATAATAAAGTTGTTAATGGCAAACATTAATTTTCATTGTTCGTAGTCTATTATATTGTATGGCTTTTTATTGCATTATATTGCTTTTAGTAAGATATTGCGAAATGGATTCTGACATGACATGTGTTTGTCACATGAAGTGCTGAATCATATATTGGGGCACTGTGATTTCCGTTGCGCCACCATTTAACGATAGATTTCAATAAATTGAAAACTAAGTTGGAAAAATTAACTAAAATTTTAACAAATAGTCTTTTTGAAGATAATATAAACTATTTAACAAATATAAGAAAATTGACTCATGAATGGTGAAGATATCGTAGGAACGTGCACTAAAAATTACAGATCTACCTGTGTATTCTATCTGTTCTAAACTTTGACATTATTTTAGACTTAGATATTCTTTAGTCTGAGTTGTTACATATAAACACACCTAAACTAAGTTCTAGGACTTCTAGGATTTCTTGAACTTCTAGGATTTCTAGGACTTCTACGAATTTATACAACTATAAGTATTGTATTATTGAAGTATTGAGTATCACTTGAAATTTTTATTTCCGAAAATATTAAAGTGATAATTGTTGTTATTTTTGTTATTAGCTTATTTTATCTACCTAAAACTTATAAATAAATATTTTGAATGACAATGTGTTAGTATTGAATTGTCCCCAAGCTTACATATTATGAGGGTTCCTTAATTTTAATTGTATGCCTTATCTCTTTCTTCGTTCATATTACATTATTTTCTTAATCGGTTTATCGCAATATTAAATTATGTGGCAATGACATTCTTGATCTCTTCCACAATGCGCAAAGTCTAGACTGTATACTATAAAAGTCTTTCACTGTTATAAGCCCTCATTAAGAATGTATAACAAAATTTACAAAATTTTTGATAACCAAGCTTACAACGTATTAAAAATTCCGACGCTACCCACTTCACAATAAATGGGGGCACATTAAATTCGAAGTTAGAATGAAAATAAAAACGGTAGTATTTTAAGAATTTACGACGTTCGTCCTGGCACGATTGGGACGCACTTAATTGAAAAACTTTCTGCTCGAACCGGGGACAAACTTCTGAGAGTACTCGCATTCGCATTCTGCGAAACACGAATTGTTTTTGTTTGGAATTACTCACGCATGTTTGGATTTCGGAATTATGATCCTGTTATGATTATTTCGTCATTGAAAATATTTTCGCCTGGTAACATGTATATATATAAACCTTTTACCATTTTTCAATAGGAGAGGTGAAACGAATTTGACTAGAATCATGAATTTAAGTAAGATGGATGGATTGTGTGATAGGATGAAAGAGAAAGTGGTGAATATTACGAGTTACTTACGCGGGAGAATTGAGTGGATGAAGAAAACTTTCTACGGTGACCCCTACCATAAAATTCTTTTATTATGTATCCGACATAATTTCATTAAATTGTAACTGTTAATATTTTTTTATATTTTAAATTTTCTTCCATGATATTATTACTAGATGAAAGAGTGCTAAAGGATATACGTTATGTTATAGTATAGAAATCAACAAATCTCATCATCCTAATCATTTAAATGTTTCAAATCATTATCATCAGCTCTTTTAAACGTCCCTCTGCTGGGTACGGGCCTCCCTCAGTACGAGGGGGATCATTGTCCACCACGCTGGACTTCACATGTTCTACGAAAACTTGCTAGGTTTTCTCAGACATGCAGGTTTCCTCACAATGTTTTCCTTTACCGTAAGACAAGCGGTAATCATGATATAAATGATTCGCACATGAAAATATCAGAGGTGCGAGACTCGCATTTGAACCCGAATTACTTGGTTATTCAAGCGAGGGAGTTAAAAATAGTTTCGAATAAATATATTTGCAGCAAGCTGAAAGATTATCCTATTCAAACAATTAAAACAACATCCTTTACAATGGTTTCTTTCAGCTTCTTTCTTATTTCGAAGGAGGTGGCATCTATAGTTCTTAGACTTTTTTGTATACCTGTCTGTCCGCACCACCAGAAATCACAGTACCTACAGATTTTGATGAAAGGTATATCTATATATATTTATAACTTTCATCAAAGTTATAGTATAGATATAGATTTCTATACTATAACTTTTATTTTATAGTTATAAATTATAACTTTTTACTGCGAAAAATTAAGGTAAATTTTATATAGTGGTAGTGCTTGTTACCTTCGGGTAGCAACCGAACGGGCCGGCACGCCCCGTATAGGTCATTAGTACCACTCTCTCACAGAAGACCGGCGTAAAGTGGCAGCTATGCTGTCGCGTTTCGTCCGGTGAGTGAGAGTCCGGGAGGCCACCTCCCTCTTCCCTTCATCCTCCGCCTTCGTTCCCCCCTCCCTCCCACTTCCCTTCCTCCTCCATCCCTCCCTTTCCCTTTCCTGGGCCGGTTGCCGTTGCGCGTCCATGGGCGGAGGTGATCACTTCCCATCAGGTGAGCCTCCTGCCCGATTGCCCCCTTTTTACCATAAAAAAAAATATTATTGTTTAAATGTACCACTAGTTTTTCTATAAAAACAAATCATCTCACTGTGAATGCATTTACGATTAAAATTGAATAAAAATAAATATTCGTTTTATTCAGATATAAGAGTGTTATGTAACCTTACAATGAAAATTTAATAAATATTTTCAACAAGTGAAAATCGAATGACCCGCTGTATACGCTTGAATAGTAATGACTTTACGAAATTACTTTTGATCAGGATTTTGCCTAACGCATAAACCTTTTATATTAAATTCAAAGTGAAAGTTCGCATTTTGTTTAAAACTCAAGTTTGCATTCATTTTCAGTACACAAGTTTGGTACTTTCTACAACTTTAGTTCAGGAGTTTGTTGATTAAGTCAACTTTTCGTTTCTTTTTTTTCCTAACAATTATTGTACGAGTAAGGTTTTGTGTACTAAACCGTAATATAAAATTTTGTGTTTGATGATTTTTAATGACGCTACTAATGTAATAGCAAATTCAATATTAAAATTTGGGCAAATTATATTTTTTTATAACTCTTTAGTTGAAATTGTTCAATATAGTTTTTTGCGCAATAAAATACAACTAAAATAAAGACACTTCACGTAAAATAGTGTTCCTATTAACTACTGAAATAATGTGCAAAAAATTGTGAATAAAGCTTACTTACAAAAAAACAGACTATGAAAAAACAACTAAATATATTATATCCTTGACAAAAAAATTAGGAGAAAAATGTTAAACAGTTTTATAATCTATACGTCATATGAATAAAATTAAAGTGTCTGTTTTTAATTACAATTTAACAGTTTTTCACTAAATGATGATGAAAGTAGGTATATAGGGTATCAATATCAAAAAATCTATGTCCAAAATTTTCGTCTGTTTGTCCTGGCTAATCTCTGAAAAGGCTGGACCGATTTTGGCGGGACTTTCACTCGCAGATAGCTAATGTTATAAGGAGTAACTTAGGCTACTTTTTAACCGAGTTCAAAAAAAAAAGGTTATATTTTATAATTTTTATTTATTTTAACTATTGGAATCCGTGGTTTCGCTGACGCTAAACCCAGCTTTGACTATTTATATAAAAATAACTGTTATATGTCGTACCCATCTCTCGCAAAATCATTAGTAAATCCTTTGACATATATTAATGGAGTCGCAGATTTCAAACAATCACATTTATTTTAATAATATTTTTAATATAACGATTGTATCAACAATATCGATTCAGTACAAAGAGAATCTGATGCTTTATTGAAAACTTTATACACCTTTGTGTCTCGGAATACCGATATAAAACCTGATGGCACTCGTGCTGCTTCCAGCTATATTGGATTGTGTTATTGCTTTTTAAATATTAATATGGGTTCGTTTTTTATGTTAGCTTTTGCCTATGACTTCATTTGCTACGATTATTATCTTTACTAATATTATAAAGCTAAAGAGTTTGTTTGTTTGGTTGAATGCGCTAATCTCAGGAACTAGTGGTCTGAATTGAAAAATTCTTTTTGTGTTGGATAGTCCGTTTATCGAGGAAGGCTATAGGCTATATTACATCGCGCTTCGATTAATAGGAGCGGAGCATCAATGATAAATGTTGCAAAAACGGCAGGTATTAAGTTTCCAGCCTATAGAACGCGCGCGAAGCCGCAGGAAAGACTATTGTTGATATAAAATTTTACTATAAAATATTAATTTTTTTACGTGTTGCTTTTTTTTCAGCGAAACCCTAAACCTTTTTCTGAAATAAAAGTAATCTATCCTATTCTTTGTGTCAGTTACCTATTAGTGAAAGTATCGTCAAAATCGATCAAGCCAATTTGGAGATTAGCCGGATCTAAAAGACAAACTAACAGACAGTTATCTTATATTAAAGTTATCCATAGAAATCAAATACAAAAATTGTATCGGTAAAGATTAGCTAATCTAACGCCGTACTATCTTGGTAGTATGTGAAAACGACCCCATTGGGTTCTCCTAGCAGCTAACATACATTATGTTTTAAAAAATGAGCCCTTCATAACAAAAACACATAAAGCTTGTTATACTAAATCATTATCATATTCACTAAAGTTATAAAAAACTACAAGCTATGTAATATTTTGAGCACTTTTAAACTGTATTCGGTTACTTGCACGGTCAAAATTTTAATTAACAAAATAATACATCATTGTTGAGTGCTGTAGTGTGGAGGTCAAGTCAAATAGGCTACATTTATCAACTCGAGCTTAGGGTTGGAAGTACAGTGAAAATGTTTTTAAGCAATTTTAAAATACAGGCTTTTTTTTATTTTTAACTTTTGCACGTTAAATAATATGTGGATATTACTATTATTTATATTATAATATTTATTTAACATTAACGATTAGTTTAAACGGATAGTAAAGATGGTTCAGAAATAAAATATTTTCCCGCAGTAACAAATATCCTATATTTTTTATTTATTTATTTATTTATTTATTTGTAAAAGCACACTTACAACAAACATATACAGCATTTTCTAATTAATTATAACAATAATAATATGTCTTATATGCATGTCAATGTGTACATAGAATTTCAACATTCAACAATTAAAAGTACAAAAAATCTAAAAAAATGAATCTAAATAATGTCATTTTACAAAGGAATTGTTGTTTATCAATAAAAAATTAAAATAATTTAAGTTATGAGTAGTAATTTTAATGTTCATTATCATTATAATAATTAAGTATCTTATGTATAAAAAGTGTGTTATGTAAATGTTAACCCGGATAATCAGTAACCATCATACGAAGTTTAATCAGAATCAATCTAGTGGTTTTCTCGTGATACGATCACAGACAGACAGATATAAGTTCTAATAACTCAGATATAGTTATGAAATAATACGTATTTGATCTAAGACTATAACATAATTTTGTACAGTCGTATATTTTCCAAGAGATACCTCTAAAACATCTCTAAACCATTTATACTACTAAGTATAAGCGACCATCCACAAACGCATTTAAATAACATAATATTTTTAATGTTTTCTCAAAACTTCTACATGTCTTTTCCTATACTAATAAGTAATATTTAACACTAGCCTTTCCCACGGCTCCGCTCACGTTCTAAAGGCTGAAAATCAAAAGAAATATTTTTATAAGCATCAATGAAAAATGTTGCATAAGCCGTTCCTATTACACGTAGCGTGATGTACTATAGCCTATAGCCTTCCTCGATGAACGGACTATCCAACACAAAAATAATTTTTCGGATCAGTAGTTCCTGAGATTAGCGCGTTCAACCAAACAGTTAAACAAACAAACAAACAAACAAACGAACAAAGACTTCAGCTTTATAATATAAGTATATATAAAAAAATTAAGTAACCTTTCAGCTTTATTTATTAGTATTTATCCAAGGCAGCATGTTTTCTTAGCTTATCAAAGATAACTAGTAGTAAAAATAAGGACTCTAGACGTATTTTTATTCACATCCTTCCCCCAACCAGGTACCTGTGTTTACTTTCCAGGCTTTGTTTTTCATTTTGTCGACGAAAGCAGAGCACAAAATACTTTTCAAATGCAATGGAATAATATCCCGTTTGCTCTTCCGAGTTTTTGTTACGGAGATTACAGTTCTTAACCTATTTTTTAGAAACTCGCTTAAATAGCTAATTTTAAATAAAAAGTGACGTTTAATTGTTCTATGAAAGTTATGTTAGTTAGGTTTAACTAGCTTTATGTAGTAAATATATTTTTTAGGGTTCCGTGTCAAATTTGCCTATTAATATTACTTTAGCCGTCTATGCTACAGCGAAATCTAATAAGTTATTTAACTGTGTTAAGGAAAACCTTACGAGTGATACGAAATTGGCATAATTTGTATGCAGCTTACGTCAAGTTTCTATCAGAGAGAGGCAGAAAACTCAGACACTCGTATATACGAGTTAGTTATATCTAAACAGATGTCAGAAAATGATGTCCCAATGCCAATAAATCACTACATAGTATAAAACAAAGTCGCTTTCTCTGTCCCTATGTCCCTATGTACGCTTAAATCTTTAAAACTACGCAACGGATTTTGATGCGGTTTTTTTTAACAGATAGTGATTCAAGAGGAAGGTTTATATGCATAACTAGCGGATCCCGCGGCTTTGCCTGTGCTAAAACTAGGGAAGAGCCCGAGCGAAGCGAGGGTTAGTCGCTAGTTATTAATAAAGCAAATACGATATTCGCACTTCTATTGCAATGTGATACACAGGATGTAGCCTAGACTATTATAATAGGTTAGTTAGTTTAGTTAGAAATAAAAATATGTAAAGCTTTTATTAAAGCCGTTATTTTTGTATCAAATTAAGACAATAGACACAAAGCGTAGCAAGCAAGAGATGGAAAGTATATATGTGAGAAGATCTGCGTGTTTGAGAGAACCTAGCTAGTTTTTGAAAGACATGTGCAGTCCGCCAACCTGCACCAGAGTGCAACTCTGATGTCCATTGAAGGGATACTCAGCTGCAGAAAGTTAAAATGTGTGAAATACAAATAATGAATAGCAAAAAATAGTATTTTTATTGCATATCAGAAACGTATATTAGACAAACTTTTGTTTTATAACTAAACAGTAATATTATACAGTTAATACATTGAAGGAAAAGGGCCATAGAATATTAGGACTATTTTTTGTAAGTCACTATTTAGTAGTATATTTTAGTTACTAATAAAATTTAATACCTAAAGAATTTATAAAAATATTTATTCAACTAGGCCTTAACAATAATAGCCAAAAATCAAAGACCAATAAAAAAGCAGTTCCCATACTGAAAACATTCGAAAATCGAGCGACAGCTCACGTTGCAGAGAGCTGTGTAAATAACACTTTAATGGAATTTCTGGTTCGACGCGAATACCCCTATATATGTACATCCGTACATACATATGTATGTACATTGTACATACGTGTCGATACGTTAGATATCCATATGCGTGGTCCCTTCGAATTGGTATTTGGAAATTGAGAATTGGTATTTCAATTGGTAATACTTGGTTTGTGGCGTCTGTCTAGTTGAATGTAGGGTGACAAGTGCGTTCCCGGACATTACTCTCATACGATATATGTATATACATGTCCCATATATCGATGTACTGCTGTATCATTTTTTATACTGATATTTGTCAGCTAGTGAAGCTAAATCTAAATAAACTGTTTCATGAAACATTTCGTATTTGTTTACTCTTTATCTTTGTTATTGAGAGTTTTAAGATAACTAATTTTAAGTATCAGATGTTGATTTTTAGGGTTCCGTACCTCAAAAGGTAAAAAGAGGAACCCTTGTAAGATCAGATATGGTCTGTCAGTCTGTCCGTTTGTCTGTATGTCCGTGTGTCACCGCAGATTTTCTCAGAAACCGGTGGACCTAGCAAGTTGAATTTTTTAGAATACCATTTACCATATGGACGCCAGAATCAAACTTTAATTTAAAGGTAAGATTCTTAACTGCGGATTTACAAAAGAAAATGTTTTTAAAATAATATGCTTTTTAATTTAATTTAATTATATTAGGTAATATTAAAGAAATAATTTCTCAAACTCAAAAAATATTAATAGCTTGTGACGAAGTCAGATAAAGCGGCGGTTTACGGCTCGTATAGGCTCTTTCAAGCCCTATCAATCGTACTACAACATAATTTATTCTGTATCTGAAAATTATGAAACAGAACTAAGTAGTGAAGTACGAAAAAGCGCAGTAAAGTAAAACGTACCCTAATACTTATACAAAATATATGTAGTACTTATTTAGTTAGTGATGCCCTCTTTTTTCAAAGTAAGTTAAGAAGGTAAACTAGTTAGCGGTAACATAGTAAAAAACTTTTTTAACATTCAGTGAACTCGTCGACGACCTTTTTTATTCAGGATTCAATTTACGCAGAGTTTATGCAGCGGAATGTTAAAAATAAATGTGGAATATGAAATATAAAATCCGTCGGTCTTTTGAAATATTATTTAAAAATATGATTGTTAACAGAATGGTTGTAATACTAAAATATTTAGAAAATCTTAATAATTCTTATTAATGTTATAAATGTGAAAGTGTAAATGTTTGGATGTTTGTTTTTAACATATTTACTTCAGAATGGCTGCACTGGATTGAAAATCTGGTACAGATATTATTAATAATAGTCTATTACACTAAATTGTTTACTTTTTTATTTCAGGAAAAATTGCGATTCATATCGTATATTTTTTTCTCTAGTGAAACCTAAGCGAAGCGAGAGTCGGCCGCTAGTTTATAAACTGACTGACTCTTTTTTGCCGAGACCTTTGAATTATAAATTCTTAGTCACAGGCAGAAATTTTAAAAGTACGTCTTAAAATTTAAATTAAAATCAAAATTCTTTATTCAACATTAAATTATGACAATTTTGTACTGAACGTCATGAGTCTACCAGTTCGGAAAGAAGAAGCCTCAGATCTGAGAACAACAGGCGAAAGAAACTTTTTGGGACTTATATTACCCTTTTTACTTTATCTTTTACTTTACTTATTTATGTTATTCTTAACAAGGAACTCACCCTCATTTCGCTCGCTTCGTCCCTCATCCTGCATCAAAATCCGTTGCGTACTTTTAAAGTTCTAAGCATACATAGAGACAGACAGACAGCGGGAAGCTATATACTATGTAGTGCTAGCGCCAGATTATCGATGAAGACTACTGCTGTAACTATTCCGATTAAAACAAATAAATCCATTCATACAATTATACAGTCCATTTAATTTGCGACACCAAGACCAACAATCTCAAACTATTAATCGAGGCAGTATTAAATGGCAAGCAAGTGACAGTTGGATTTCACGCCGTACCGCACCCAAATCCTGATATGATGCTTACATAGACCCCTCTAAAGCATAGTACGATTGCGGTTGAACTAAGGATATTGGGTTGATCCCTTTAACAGTATTGAGAGAAATAGTCAGTTAAGATCAGTTTGAGTTTATTAGAACTGTGTCTTTAACAAGTGTATGTAGTTTAATCGAGTTTCACAGTTTTGTGATTGCGAATAGTTGCTATGACATTGACTGATGTCGAAGTTTATACGTTGAATTATGGAAAGTTCGTAGTTGCTTAAATTGGTTCATTAACTTTAGTTATGAATATATGTTGCGGTACTAAGTTTTAAACTTTTGAATAGATATCAATATATAACAATACGAGTATTATAAAACAAAGTCCACCGCCGCTTCTGTCTGTCTGTTCGCGATAAACTCGAAAACTACTACACCGATTTTCATGTTGTATTTACTAATGAATACAGTGGTTCTCGATAAAGGTATTAGTATATAAGTTGTCAAGCATTTTAATTTGTTTTGTTTTGATTTTTGTTTTTGCTTTAAGGTAAGGCAATACACGAAAATTAGATACGCGTGTTCTGTGTATTCTACGAGTATTAGAATTGAAGTGATTACGTTAGTTCTACAATTGACTTGACTATTTGACAATTTCTAATGTTTTCAAAATCTTTTGTAATTTTTTCTTCTCTACGTGTAAAGTATTCAAAATATAAAAGCAAAATCATGAGTTGCAACCTATTCGAACTCATGTCGCAATTAAACCATTGGTTTCACTTGTTACATTATTTTTATTTCGAAGTTTGAACTCATATTACAGCATTATGACAAAGTAATTTCATAATTTGGATTCGAGTATTACATAGCCTTCATTCGACAACGAGCATACTTTATTTTTACTCTGAGTCTCTACCTTAATAGATTATTTTGTTTTAACTATAATAACCAGTCTCGCGTTTTTAAAGAGTTTTCGTGTACAATATACTGTGTATTTCAATTTTATCCTTTAGTCTATCACGGCTAATTACAAAATAAGGGAAAATGGCGAATAAAGTTATCTTATATGGCTCTTCAAGTGGAAACGTCTTCTAAATGGGTTATATAATAGTTCAATAAATGCCTGAGTACCGCCACAGTACTATAAAGATTTGATGTGAACTAAGAGGTCGTAGACGAAGCTAAGTGAAGTATTCCAAAGGGAAGCTACATTGTCTTTTCCTCTCTCAAGATATACTAATTCTATTTTATCCATGAATATATTTTGCAGCAAAAGTGTAACAATTTTAATCCCATTTTCTTAAAGCATGAATAAGAAAAGTAGATTTGATAAGCGAATGCCAATAATTACTTTCTGTATTTAAAGATAATTACAAGTGTAATTTTTAATTAAAAAGTAATTAATTCATACTAAGGGGCCAAGCCATGAGGCAAAAATCGTGAAGACTGATTCAGAATCACTTGTTAATATAGTAAAAATATTGATATATTGTATTATACTAGTGGTTTTTCCTAGCTTCGCTTAGGAGCATTCCTCAGTATATTTTACATAGTACATATTCCACAGTCTATCTATGAATGTATAAAATTATAACAACGTACGCACATACATTGTGCACATTTATACATATTTAATAGTAGTTTTATAAAATGGCAACATTTAAAATGCAAAATTGAAAACTAATTTATCAACAAAAGAACGGACATAAAAGTTAATGAGTTTTCAATACGACACTGTTCTTCGGATACAGTCGATGAATCCCAAAAAGATATGCATAAGCATTTCGCTTTGAAATTCTGTCAATACGAGTATATTTACAAAAATAACTCTGAAAGTTTTTGCAAAGTAGAGTAAATATTGGCATTCGTATTCGCAATTTCTGTTTCATTTCGCTTTGGTATTCTTTAATTAAAAGTAGGGAAAGCTTCATTACACACATATTTCCATTGCTTTCCTTAAGATAATAGGGGTTTATACATTTATTTATTGTTTTTTTTTCACAAAAATGTTTAATATTAAGGTTAAAATTTATTATTTATGCATTTTATACACAAAAGTAGAAGATTAATGCGTTTTGAAGGAAAATCTGAGTATTCTTATTTTTAATCTCGGTATATATTTGAATCGTATGTGCAATTCACACATAATTTATCACACTATGAGTAGAAAAAATCTTACATTCTTTATAAATGAAACTATCTTTTCGGATGTAGTCGCGGATTTATTTGGATTTTTGGTTCCCGACGTTTCGATTGCTTTACAGCAATCATGGTCACGGCATCCCGTCTCTTCCAAAAATCCAAATAAATCCGCTACAAAATCCAAAAAGATAGTTTCATTTATATTGTCAAATATTCGCGTAAACCTAAAAAGTATTACCTTACATTCTTATAAAGCTTGATGTCATTACCACACTCATCTATATTTTTAAACCTTAATAAACTTACAAAAAAGTATGTCTACCAACTTTATAATTACTACTATAAAAAAAGTGCTAGTAAAACTACTGCTGCGCTCTATTCCTTTCACTCAAAATTCAATAGAACGATACTTGATCGAGAAAGATTAGGATTAAGGCGCAATTGCATACAAAAAATAGCAAATCCATATTAAAGTCGTTCTACTTCAACTTAGTTTAAAATTTTCTTTAAACTATGAGTCATACTTGTACGATATCCATATTAGTTAGACTATATATAAATAACTAGTGTAACCCGCGGATTCGCTCGGGCTAAATCTAGGGACGAACCCGAGCAAAGTGAGGGTGAGTCGCTTGTTTAAGATAAAAATTTCCATCATACATTACATATGTGTAACTCTAGCGGTTTTGGCAGCGCACGCCAGAATAGCTTGGAGATGTTAGATTTCTTACTACTTACTTGACATTTATCGTAATATTTTGGACAAATTCACACAATATCTTTATAAATTGTAGCCTATGTGTTATTCTGATGTATCAGCTATATTATTTTAAAGTTTCATTAAAATCCATTAAGCAGTTTTTCCGTGAAAGAGTAACAAACATCCATCCATACTTACAAATTTTCGCGTTTATAATATTAGTGCAGATGTATAGATGCTTGCAATATGGAAGCCAACATTACCGTGCCAAATAACTGAGCGTCGAAAAATACGAATTCCGACAGAGAATAATTGCTAGTCGACTGTGCAGTTAATTCTACTTATTTGTATTTCAAACGGTGTGTTTCTATTTTTTTGTATTCGAGTACTATTGTCTGGTTTAAAAATTTGTCATTATGAATACACTGCTGTTTGAGCTCTTGTGGATACTGAATGATCATTGTTCCGTTCTAAACTCCCTCTCGTGTTAATATTTTGCTTATTTATAGTGCAATTTTGTTAAATAGAAATTGATGAATGGCTCGATAACTAGATTTGTTTAACTAAAGCCACAATTAATTAGATTATTATTATTTCAGATATTTATTAAACTGGTTCTTTGTTCTAAAGATTAAAATAAAACACTGTAAAAAGCTAAAAATGTTGTATATATATTTCGAGGGTCTAACATTAAAGAAAATTTTCTCTTAAAATAAACTGTTGCCTCTCATCGCACACGTACGTAATTGTAAAGTATGTTTCCTGCCTAGTAATTAACTTGTCCCTTCTTACTATTCCACTCACATACCAGACGTGGCTTGCTATTGTTATATAAAACCTTCATAACCGGGCGTTTACTCAGCGTTTTCCGGAAAATAATTTTTTTTCAGAAAAGGCATTAAATATAAAATTGAACCAAATTGTTAACGCCGTTTCTAAGATACGTGAATTTTCTATATATATAATAATTGTTTATTTAATGTTATAAGATTAGTATGTATGTTAAGTCCTTTAACATCGTATTACTGCATATGGGTTCACTAATAGGGAGATCATAATTTGGTTCACCACGATGGACAAGTGCCAATTGGTTGAACTCTCCATGTATAAACTTGCTAGGTTCTAGGTTCTCTCAGACATACAGGTTTTATCGAATGACTGTCACTCATACTTCGTTTTCCTATAGATCTAAGGAAAAAAGCTTAAACTTTGCTGTATCTGAGCTTTTCATCTTGTATTTAAAGTTTTTCTAAAATACCCTCAAAAGGGTTCAAACAATAATGCAATGAAGTAAAAAAATGTTAATTTACAGAATAATTCAAAATGAAAGGCATAAATCTTCGAAAGTATTCAATTAACTCAGATAAGCTTTGTAGTCAAAAGAATATTTTAAGTGAAAACGTTACAAAGAAAATTGCGTCAACGGCTAATGAAAACAATTTTATGTAAAACTAAGTAAATCGATACTCTCTTAATAGACTATTAAATACCTCTTTAAGAAAAATCCGGGGCTTATAAATTTTCTTACAGTATAACAATTTCAGAAGCTGTGTGCTTAAGCCAAGCAGTTAAAATTTTACTTAGATGTAATGTATTTTTAACCGACTTCCAAGATAGATGTTGATCTGGATGTATTTTTAATGTATGTTCGTCTATTTCTAGAAAACTAAAATAAAAATAACGAATAAAATGAAAATCTTTTGAATTAGGCATCACAATATCATTGATCCCATTTTGAATAAAATTATTATAAATGCAAAAGTTTTAATGAATGGATACTATATATTACTTAATCTCACACAAAAATACTGAAACGATCTTGATGAAATTTGGCATAAATATAGATTATAGTCTAAAATAGCACATAGTTAAGTTTTTATCGAGGAAAAATGCACGATTCTCTATAGAGTGACATGTTTTATTATTCCTTTTAGAGCATGGGATCGATCTATTTAGAACTAACCGTAAAGACGGTACGTCTATACTATTCTTTATTGCAGAGAAAAGAAAGAAAGAAATAAATTCAGCAAACAAACGTTAAATAACAAAGCAAAAATTAGTTAGTTAACTACAATTACCCAGGTAGGAATCTACGCTTGTATGTTATACATAAAAAAAATCTATTCAAAGACTCAAATAAACTCAAACAAAATAATAAATTTTTTGCACTCAGCAATTTATGTGACCAGCTTCCTCAACTCGCTTAAAATGTCCTACACCCAAATTCTGAGCTTTTACACCCATTCGTCTAAATAACCACGTCTCATTCAACAATTTCCGCTGACACTCGCAATTCCATTTTAGAAAGTAATTTACTCGCACAATCAACTGTAATTATTACTTTGATGAAGTTTGTCTAAGAATGTATGCAGAGAAGATATTTTAACATGACGTTTCTGACACTTTTCCCTTCCATGATAATGCTAGAGAGTACATTTATTGTGTTTATCTATACATATAATAAAATTCTAACTCACGAATGTGTACATAAAATTTTTTTTTGGATTTTTTCATTGAAATAGTAATTGTTATTGATAGAGAGGCTGAATCTGTTGTTTTAACTACACGTTTGGCTCAGTTTGTAGTGACGCTACTTTCTGTGCTACCGGTTGCGAGTTCGAGTCCCGCTGGGACATTTTCATTCATTTGTTAAGCACGAATGTTTGTACTCCAGTCATATTTATAAAATATATGTATTTAAAAGTTATGTATGTTTAGTATATCAACTATGTGGAATCCGTAACACAAGCCTCGTAGCTTACTTCGGAACTTGATGGTGCTGTTGTCCCAACATATTTTATTTGTTTTCAGATTTTTTGTCTGTCTATATAAATACGTAAAGATAAAAGTGTTCACTTTTTCTTCTCTATTAGTCAACGGATTTTTAGTGATGTGAATAAAAATTAAGAAAACTGTTTAAATACAATAGATAGGTAAATTTAATTTATTAACTTACATTTTCTTTGAATGTTCAATAATGATTGTAGTCGAATTTCGACTACTGAGAAAATACGAATAAAACAGGACTATGTGTCACATGTCTCAAAGCCTTAAACCTTTAAATTTCCATAATGTACGACTCCTCTTCACGCGAGTTCGATTCGCACTTTTTTCTCGTAATCTTACGTACCTGAAAATACGAAGCCGAATGTGTCGAGATTTAGAGTGACAAATAACTTGGTAGAAGAGATCGTTAATTCTTCCGTAAACAGGGGCCTGACAAATCGGAGCTATTTCATTTTGAATCGTTTGTTTTTGTGCGAGATGTTTTTTATAAACCCCTTTTTAAGTTGTTTTTTCGTTTCCATAAACAGAGTGGTTCAGAATAAATAGGGCCAAATTGTGTTTATTTAAGGATAGGGCTTTAAATATTTTTTTTTGTCTTAATTTGTTTTTTTTTGTAGTCATTCATTTTAACTAGTACACGAAATTGGACCATAATCATTAATGAACATTTTAAAATAAAAATACGTATTTTGATATAAATTTACCTATTTATTTAGAAAAATAATTGTTTCCCAATGTTTCTTGCATTCTTATTGTTATGAAGAGTATAGTAAGTTGTATATACATATATCATTATATATTTATGTATATAAAAATCCTTAAGAAAGATTTATGTGAAATTTTTATGAAGATAATTTGAGATTCTGGGTATACGGTAGTTAAATTTAGATAAGGTAGTTCTTATCCCGAAAAAAAGGGACTATAAATGTATATGTAAATATATCCCCATAAAGGTTGCGTTAAAACGCATATTCGAAATGAAATATTTAATTTTTCTTATATTTCAACTACTTACTAGTATAATTAAAGTACTTGCGTATATAAAAGCCTGTTCCTACCTTACAAGCCTTGGCAACACTTAAAGTCAAATTTTACTTTACTCTAATAACAATAGAAGGTACTTTACAAAAGCAAAACAGTTCAACTGTTTACGCTTACGCAAAACATTCATCACTGGGTCTCAAAGAAAACCTGCTGTAATCTACATGTCGAGAAAATAAGTTGTGTTAAAGGTGTTCAGAAACAAAGAGCTTAAATGGAGAATTTCTTGGGAAATAAACATTGGAATTCTTTTTTCACGCTTGGTAGAACTGAATGGGGCTCGAAAGCTGAAATGACACTAATATTATAAGTATGAAAAGTTCTGAGTGATTGAGTGAGTACAGTTTGACTTTTTCACGTAACGTCTCAATGGACTGAGTGTTTGAAATGGATGGTTATATTTTATAGCATATGTTTGGAGTTATTATAATATTAATATAAATATTGACACATAACGACATCACTACATAATATAAAACAAAGTCGCTTTTTCTGTCCCTATATCCCTTTATAGGTATGCTTAAATCTTTAAAACTACGCAACGGATTTTGATGCGGTTTTCTTTAATAGATAGAGTGATTCAAGAGGAAGGTTTATATGCATAACTACCGGATCCCGCGGCTTTGCCTGCGCTAAATCTAGGGAAGAGCCCGAGCGAAGCGAGGGCGAGTCGCTAGTAATATATAAAAGAAAGTAGCTTTCCGCCGTCTATACGCTTAGATCTTTTAAGCTGCGCAACGGATTTTAATACGGTTTTCATCAATTGATAAAGTGATTCAAGAGGAAGATTTATATGTATGAAACATGCATATTATAATAGAAAAAAATAAAAAATATATCATTCTTAGAAATCTATACTATTAAACATACGTTTAAACACATCTAGGGAACCCGAGCGGAGCAAGGGGGTGTCACTAGTACCTACAAAATTAAACATCATGCTACAATGAGGTCACAACTATAGTACTATATTATTCAAGGGTATAAATAAAATTCTAGTTTTAATCATGATTGAATTTAATATTCCATTACTGGAGAAATAGTTGACGGGACTGAAATGTAGCGGGAGAGATAATTTATAGCCTGGTCGTGTTACGACTGGAAATAGGTTTAGGATATACAGCGAATGACAATTTCATTTATTTATTTACATTATATATCTACATCTTATACTATACATATTTGTTGTTCATTGTATGTATTAATCTAATTATAATAAAATTCTAACCGAGTAAAATATGTATATACTTTAAATATTTTTTGTACTTGAAATATTATCGATATAGAGGCCAAATCTATTGTTTTTATAATTTTTGTCTGTCTGTCTGTAACCTCATCATGAGAAAAGCACTGGACGAATTTGGATGATTTTTTTTGAGAAATCTCAAATAACTGTTACACATCTATTTTGTTTCCGATCCTTGGAACGCGGGCGGCGCCGCGGGAAATGCTAGTATGTATATAATAACATTACAGAGATGAAAGATTTGTATTTTTGTATGTAACGAATAAACTCATAAACTACTGGACCGATTTCGAAAATTATTTTGCTATTAGAAACTTACATTATCACTGAATAACATAGGCTATATTTATTACTAGCGACGCTCGCGTTAAAACTAGGGACGAACCAGAGCAAACCAGGGATAAATCGCTAGTTCAAAATATACTTCGATTATTAAAAAATACATTGAACGATTTTTTGGGTTCCGTACACGAAAAGTGCCTCTATCCGTATGTAACCCATTTCACAGAACCGTAGGTAGAGTAGTTGTCATTAAAAAAATGCAATATAAAATTTGGTAAAAGCTCGGTCCAAATTAACAGATTTTTACATTATGATAAAAAAGGTAAAAAAATAATTTCATTTTGAAACTACATTTTAACTACATTACATTTTCGTCCTTCCGTCCTTCCATCCTGACGGTCATAATCTCATAGTCAGCTAAAATTTGATGTACGCACATGAAATTTTGCGTGTACAAGTTTTAGGCACATGACAGTTGGACCAGAATCTATTATATTTTCGTATATATTTCCCTCGAACTCATCCATATGTAGTTTAGGGATATACGATATGTGAGTGACATGATTTATGTACAAAATGAAAAACTTTTGTGTGTATGACATATTCATATAATCTATACATACAATAAAATGATAAACCGAATCTAGTACAATGCACTATTTTTGAAGTGAAACTTCTTTAGAATCGATGTGATTTCAAACTCGATGAAACGAAAAAATAAGTCCATAGTACCAGGCGCTCAGAGACGGGGTAGAGTTAGCCTTATTTTAAATTCAAGTTTTACTTCTGACATGTGTATTTTGTACACACGCACTTTTTTTTTAAATTAATGAATTGGTCATTATTATCGATACGATATTTTCGATTATTTAATATTTTTATCTGGCTATTTGTCTGTGTGTCTGTCATCACGAAAAAAATAGTGTACAGATGGCAGGTTATCTGGGCTAACATATAAGATACTTTATATGGCAGGATATCTTATTAATTTATACTAACCATTAAATCGTACCCAAGGGAGAGTTACAAAGTTTTTTATTATATCGTATTGATTGTTACTTTGTCTTACAGTAACGGTGAATTATATAAATAGTTTGTGAATTTTAAAATATACATAACTTAAGCCCTAGATTTATATATGGGTATATATGGGTTACTTTTTAATGTGGGGCAAGTGATGAACTAAAGAGTGAAAACTAATCTTTCTACTTAACCAAATGATTGAAACCTCAATCATTTAGATTTTATAGTAATTGAGCTGAGAAAATTTTCGAAAAAAATATGAAAACCATTTTATTATATGAGAATGTATACGGAAACCTAAGATATTTTATCTAAGCTTGTGCCATATAAAGCAGCCTCATAAATCTTGTTTAATGCTCGCAATTCTATCAAAAGACTTCTCTCTATCCTTACCCTTTATCAGTTAAAATGTTGAGAAAGAAGATAACATACTAAATTACCACAAAAAATCAAAAGAAATTACTAAGAGACTTGAATTATTCTCTCATAAATTATGAAAAATACACGAATGTCGGCTTAACACGTTTACAACGGCGCCAGTTAATGGAAAACTGTGTGTACAATATACATACAGTATGTATTACAATGTAAATAACACCTTCATAACATTTATTACAGGTGTTTTGATGCTGTCAGCTTTTTTACATATATGGTGGAATAAGCGGAAAATAAAAGAAAAGTATATATTGAATATATTAAGTTTCACTACAAGAAAACATTCTTTTATTTGTAAAAAATATAATTATAATATTTTTTTATAATTTTTATGTATGTATTTAAAGTTATATATGTAGTGTATCAACTATCTGGTATCCGTAACACAAGCCTTATAGCTTACCATTGAAATAAATGGTTCTATGTCTTAATGTCTCAACGTTTATTTCTCTGATCTTTAATGCATTAATAAATTTATAATATATAATATAAACTAGGAAATACTATATATATGAATTAAACTCTTTGCTCTATAAAGTTTTGATACAAAGGACTTTCCGGCTCCTTTGTAAATCTTCACTTCGTCGTATTTTTCGAACAATATGTAGCTGAAGATTTCTGAATAAAACTTTCATTTGTATTAAACTACAGATTACAGTTATTTATTACTAGTCTCTTAATATCTCTTTTGTTGTATATTTCTATTTATACCTATGTATACAAAAAACTGTCATATTATATTGTACATATATTACTATAATAAACTGAGTAGTTAAACCAATAAGTTAAGGTTAACGTTTTTAAATAACCTGGTTTGTTTTATTTGAATATGAGAATGGTTTTTCTTGTACCACTAAAAAGAACATTTCAAACTCATATACGAATAATAATTAATTCATACTTATTACATACAGTCACAGCTTAAAAAAAACTATAAAAATTAGCCCAATTTAGTAATTTTTTCAACAAAAACAGGGCGATAAGAAATTGTAAAAATGGAAAAAGCTGCTTTTTCTGAAGCGAAAACAATTAAAAGTTTAACTGTATCTATTTAGTTAAACGCTTCAAGTTCGAGCTTCCACTCAGCTTAACCGCGAAAAGTTCCAGAAATGGTAGAATTAAATTTTTAATTGAATTTTTCAATTACTGCTGGCCCTTAAGCATTAACGTTTGAAGCATCCTTCGGCTATTTCCTTTAAATAGCCATGTATACATACTGTAACACGCTTATAACAGTACCAAATTAGGTAGGTCCATCTTTAAGTACTATGAAGTAAACAGATAAAGGGATTTTGAGGATCAAATTGCAATGGACAGCAGACATGCCTTAGGCGAATTTTGGCAGAATCTAATTTTCCATTATAAAGGTCACTGCTACCATCAAGTACTAATATAGAGAGTACCTTTTAATTTAAGCTTAAAATGAGTGTTACGGAGTTCGTAGCCAATTATTTCATTTTACTCGGTGCCATAAGATAATTTTGTAATTAAAAATTGTATAGCTAATAATTTTGTAATGACATTTATTAAATTACTAGCGATTTGCCCTCTCTTCGCTCAATTTCGTGCCTAAGTTTTAAACATCTCTCGTTAAATTGACATTTAGCCAAAGCAGTCTTAAGTGAAAGATGTTCGGGAGTCGTACCCAAAACCTCCGGATCTACCGTACAAGCTATTCAAAAGACTTTGTTTTTCAATGAGTCAGTCAAAAACCAAGGAAAGTCGCGTGGATTGTAAGTGAGAGTATGTTTTATAGATCACTAGTAATTAATAATTAAAAATATATCATAAATACTAAACGTAATTTTTATATGAACAGTAATTGAAAATCGGTATAGTGTAAATAATCATAATTTCCACACCATAACCTACTTTCAATTTCGAGTTTGGAAGTCCACTAATTTATAGCTTATTTTTGTGCGGAACTATTACATATAATTTAATACTTTGAACCCTACCACCATATCTTAAGTACAAACAATATGAAAAACTATTTGTGTCATAACAAACTTGATATATCGAGAATATTAGTAAAGCAGAAAAATATTGCCCGTTTCCACTCTATTGATTTTCTATGATCGCTATTGCTTATGGAAATTTTAAATAGATATAATAAATTTCACGTGAGAACGACGAGTACCTATTTTATTATAAGCTAACCCTAAAGAAGCTTTATCATATTTATTAATTCAAAAATAATACAATTAAAATCAATGCAAGGTTTTATCTCTTATCAAGCGTCGTTAGATGACGAATTTTCTAAAATATTAATATTTCCGTACATAATTAGGAGAATACGATGTCTTAATTACATGGCTCATGTTTAGTCACGTGTGTTATAAAAACACGCCATAAAAATCAAAAAACATTATTGTATTTAGCCCATATGAACGTCCCACTGCTAGGCGTGGGGTTCACATGTCTTTCAAAAACTTGCCAGGTTCCCTCAGACTCGCAAGTTTCCACGCGATGATTTCCTTCACCGTAAGACAAGTGGTGTGTTAGAAAAGATTCGCACATAAAAATATCAGAGGTATGAGACCCGGATTGAACCTACATCATTTGGTTATCCCAGCGAGCGCGTAACCACTGGTCTATAAATATTAAAATATTACCGTAACCGTAGTAGTGAAGTATTAATGACTAACCCATTAATTCTTGCGAAGACTACTTTAGAGTTTCAATAAAGTTGCGGTTTAGATGCGCAGTAGATATTTTGAACGCTTCACGTATTTGTGGTAAAGCGATACGACCGTTAAACAAGGCATTAACTACACCGAGTGATTTTAAAAGTTGAATTTTCATAATTTTAATAATATTCATCGTTTTTAAAATGAATATTTTGCGACTATTTTACCAATTATTTACTGCTTTTTGGGGTTAAAATTAATATCTCTCATGACTCGATGAGAGAGTTAAAGTATACATTTTAAATAGGGCTGATGTTATATGACGATTTTGACTGGCTTTAAAATAAGAGAACGCATACAATTAAAAATATAGTTAATATTTCATACTTTTCCCGGATCAATATCGACACGAGATTTTTATATACCTCTTATCTTAAGATTTAGTGTGATTTATATCATCAATATTTTTATAGTAATGAAATAAATTATTAGATATCATAATATGAAGTACCAAAAGAAAAAATGGTAATCAACTTATATTATCCTTTAATAATAATTAATTTAAATATAATGACTTGCGGCCCGACATACATTGTTTTGTCGTATAAAATGGGGACAGGGGTAGGAGATCGAACCTCATACCTATCGCATATACAAAAAATCATTAAAATCGGTTGCGCCGTTTCGGTGACACGAAATTTTTATTAATGAAATAAAAATATTAATTTCACGTACAGTCAGAAATACTTTAACGTTCTATCGTTTCTTCTGCTGTTAACAACAAATAGAACGTAACTTACCTCCACAACTTCGAAGGATATTTAATAATCATTTCTACCCACTCAGCTTACTTACCTGGAAGGAAAAATATTAAAGAAATTAATTTATATATACATATAATTTATACAATACATATTAACAATACATGATTAGATGACTACTTTATGAAGACCTAATTATCTAAAACCGACGCAGTCCCTAATGAAACCGAAATACGTTTTATCTTCACGAAACAGATCGATTTACTTCTAATCTCTTAATAAGGGTCTAATTGATACAAGATCATCCTATTTGTAAACGGAAAGAAACTAATATAATTATTTCTTATTAGCGACTCGTCCCCGAGAACTTTCTGATTTTTAGTGGAACACGAATTATTAATCTTTAAGTAAATTAAAAGTACTATTAGAACTAGTAGCTAGCTATTTGCCTGTAAAAGTCCCGTCAAACGGTTCATCCGTTTTGGATATTTATAGGTATTACAAAAAAAAAAATTTTTGTCTACCTACAAAATTTTTTTTAATTCGTTTTTGTTAAAAGTATCGTAATTGTTATTATTGAAATATTTATTCGGCTTATAAAAGCTATTGGAGAGTTTTGGCTAAAGAATCGTACAATAAAAGTGTATGTAAAATTTTAAATACTATTAACTAAACAACTATTCTCAAGACCTTTATTTTAAGATGAAATTCATAATAACTTCGTTTATACATTGAAGGTACGGTACATAATGTCGTAGTCTAAAGTTAGTTAAAGAGTACAAACATTAAAAAAGATATTCAGATTGACCCCATTTCGAACTGAAAAGCTTCAAAGCTGTATGCAACGCCAGTATATAATTACTGCACGTTACAGGCGATCTTTAAATTAAAAAAATCTTTTTAATTAACTTAAAAGTATACTATTTGCAAAAGGAGCTACTTTAAAGTAATTAATTCTTAACTTCTTTTGGTCGATATTTTATATGACGGGTCAGTGAAACTGTGATAACTGTGTAACGTGGTCTAAATATATGCCGTTTTCACAAACATAATTTTCTAATGGTTGTAATTACTGATGGAAATTTAGTATTGTTAATGCTGCGACAGGATGGTCTTCCAATTACACGTTATTGCACATTAAATAATATGAATTAGTCTTTTCTTATTATAATTATTTCCACAGCAAATTTTTCCAGCAATACTTTCAGCAGTTATATATTATAAAATCTATACTGTCCGAAGTAATGAATCGAAATGTGTCACTCACCGATTAAACAGAGTTTATAAAACCTTATCACAGCCATTTTACAGCGCCCTTAAGTAGTCAATACAACTCTCAATAAAGTAAATAAAATGAAGTCTGATAAATAGTCATACAAGTTCATATTCATTATCCATTAATAAATAAAAGTTAACACTATAAAATATATTTTGAAATATTGCCTAATATAATTAATAGACTTTTATTTGCCTTTCTTCTTTTACATACAAAATAACTAGCTGACCCGTGCCCACTTCGTTGGGCATAATGTTAATAATCCTTTTTTAGTACAGTCTTTAAATAATTTAAATTATTTTATTAATATTAAAAATTAAAAATTAAATTATCTATACTAATATTAAAAAAACTACTTTTTGTAACTTGAATATAAAAGTTAGACATATGCTGTCGTTGACTTTTTGTAGGCATTTTTAAGCTCCACATCTTTTCTGTAGAACTCAAAAATATATCGTTCATAGTTAAGGCAGCGTTCGTAAGAAACGCTTTCATTATACCGTTTTTTCTCCGATTCACTTTGCAAAACGGACTACCACGTAAAAGCCTTTTTATTTTTCAATTTTTTATATAACCTATGACACTCAGCAATAATGTGGCTTTCTATTGGTGAAAGAATTTTTAAAATCGGTTCAGTAGATCCCGAGATTACCCCTTACAACTTAACAAATAAACAAACTTTACTACTTTATAATATTAGTATAGATTCAATTTAGGATAGCAAAAGCTAAAATACGCGGAAAGCAAAAGAAACTAAAAAATCTAAATTAATACATGAAGGTTGTATTCAACTGCTTTTGAATAATTTTTCACAATTATGCTGCACTATTGCAGACGCACATTAATCAAATTAACTTTATTTGTAGTCGGAGAAAACCATTATTTGTTACCAAGACCGAGGACGAAAATATGATATACTATAATAAAATAAGTGCCAAAAGGAATTTTTGTTTAAATAAGAATTACTAATATCAAATAGAGGAATATGTACTTATTAGTATATATATTATACATATTACATAATTATAAATATGCCAAGATAAAACAGTTAAGCTTTTTTTCTCTTCTTTATATTTTCCGATTTATCGATTATCATTTACCGATATTTATATGGATTGGTAGAATTTATTCATATCCGTATTATAATTTCCTAAAATTTAATATTCTCAATAATAATCGTAGAATTTCAGGTACTAGGCGAATACAAGTATCCAATCCATACCGATAAACCGTTTTCTATTCCCTAGTATCACTGTCCATAATTGAAAGTAACCAAAAATTTAAAGATACGCCCCAAATTGATAACATAATCCTTTTGAAGTCACCTAAAACATGATACCGTGTTGTTTTTAATAGAAGATGACTAAATAAATTGAAGTCCTAAAAGGAAAAATGGACAACCATTAATTTTCTAAACCAAGTGTCAAGTTAACGTTTTTATCTAAAGTTCTCAAAGGCAATCCGTTCTAATCAGGTTATCCGAGATAAATTGTAAGGAGTTCTTGACTCATTAATCATGGAGCATTCATAATAAATATCAGTCTGCACTTTTTTGTTTCATGAAACCTTTAATAAAATAACTTGCTCCGTTTTAATTGAGTTTTCAAAGTTTTATAAGCAGAATTTTCAGTTTTTTCATGCTTAATTTGGTTTTGAAAAATAGATTCACTGACGTATATTTAATGAAAGTCCCATCTACGCACAACAAATACAGCTATCTTTTATATTACATCACATGGAAGATATTAGGACGAAACACAAAGGATTCAGAAGGGCCATAAAATAACCACAACGTGTGGTGTTGTGGGATAAGATTAATTACTGTGCTCGAATAGGGTTATGAAAAAATGTTGACTTACGATAGACGTATTATATAAAAACTAATATTTACCCGTGGCTCTACCCTATATCATAAGAAAATACAAAATTTTCAACTTTATTTCATTCTTTTAGTACTTTAGTTACTTTATTTTTCAAATTTCAGAATAGTAGAATTACATACTGAAATTTCATAATTTATAAAAGATGCTTATACTTTGTAACTACTACGTATATAGTATGTATCACTTCACTATCACTACATAGTATAAAACAAAGTCGCCTTTTCTGTCCCTATATCCCTATATCCCTATGTGCGCTTAAATCTTTAAAACTACGCAACGGATTTTGATGCGGTTTTTTTTAATAGATAGAGTGATTCAAGAGGAAGGTTTATATGCATAACTAGCAGATCCCGCGGCTTTACCTGTGCTAAATCTAGGGAAGAGCCCGAGCGAAGCGAGGGCGAGTCGTATAGTATAATAGCCTTTCCCGCGGCTCCGCTCGCGTTCTAAAGACTAATCAAAGATACTGTTCTCCCGTTTTCGCAACATTAGTCATTGATGCTCCGCTCCTATTGGTCGTAGAGTGATGTAATATATACCTACTTTAACCTCCCTCAATAAACGGACTATCCATCCGAAAAAGAATTTTTTTAATTGGACCAGTAGTTCCTGAGATTAGCGAGTTCAAACAAACAAACAAACAAACTATTCAACTTTATAATATTAGTATAGATTATGTATATTGCATATATGATAAACGATTTATCATGCAATGTTGGACATGCACCGCCTCTGGTGGTTGAATAAAGCACAGTGACATAACGCATCTTACCGCAGGCGTGACGGAAGCTGCGACAGATGGTTCTAACTTGCCTCAACGTCGTCTTTGTTTCACAGTTTCGATATCAACGATTTTTTTGAAGAAAGGGAAGAAAAAAACTATTTTTATCTTATTTTTCTACGAGTATCTTACTTCACAGAAAAAAACATTGTATTAATAAAGGCTTTTTTATTTCTTTTATTTTATTATCTTACTTTGGGATTTAGCTTCAAACTAGAATAGGTGGATAATGAAAACCTCCTAAATCTTAGTAGTCAGATATTTATTTCACCATACTTAAGTACTAAGCTTCCCGAAAACGATCACCTCTGTTATCACCAACAGTGATCGTTATGGCGATCTTAGGTAAAAAACCTGTTAACTAAAGCTGAAGTTTGTCCCGAACCAGGATTCAAACCTAGATGCTCCGGATCTGCTAACCACTAGATACAGAAGCTATCCACTGACCGTAGAAGTGAACTTAAATTGTGAAAAAATGTATTACCCGCTTAAATTTTATGACAATACTTATTTCTGCCAAAACCTTTTTAAAAGTACAGGTAAAAAACAACAGAAGACCTTTTCTCTTGAACAGTATATGAATCCAATTTTATTTTAAGATCTTTTTTATTCATTGAGGCGTTGCCAAAATAAACATTCTGAACGGTAGTCTTTTATAAAAAAATAGATTAAAAGTAAGTTTTTATTTATACATATCTGCTACTGGGATTCGTTGATATTGTATAATTACCAAAGGATTTGTAATATATTTTAAGAATATGCATCTAAACCATGTAGGTACCTATTGGTACATATACTTAGTATTATTAGTAGATGTATAATAATTATAAATAAAATACATACATACATACATACATACATACATACATACATACATTCATACATCATCAAGATATCGCAACATTTCTTGCCGTATGCATGAAATTAACGAAGAGGCGCAAAACGTCCGCATTATGTAAATCTCAATTAGTACAAGCTCGGGTATGACAGACGATATCGCAGCGTCCAATTTGCAATCACATGAGAGCGAATGCAAACGTTCATTTGCCGCTTGGATCTATTTGCAGAGGGAACATGGGGTTTGAAGTGCTATAACAGTTATTTGTATATTACATAAGGTAAAATAATATGTATAACAATTTTATTTTAAGCATAATCGAACATCTTATAATAGGACTTAATTCATCATCATCATCAGCCCTTTTTAACGTCCCACTGCTGGGCATGGGCCTCCCTCAGTACGAAGAGGATCAGGCCATAGTCCACCGCGCTGGCCTAGTGCGTGTTGGCGGACTTCACATGTCTTTCAAAACTTGCTAGATTTTTTTCAGACATGCAGGTTTCCTCACGATGTTTTCCTTCACCGTAATTAATTATCGTTAATTATAATTTAAAGTTAAATCTAAAATGACATTTTTTTATATACTTAAAGTGCATATACGGTGACATACATGGAAATGGAAATCTAGTGGTAACGCTCTCGCTTGGTAAACCGAGTGAAGAGGGTTCAAATACCGAATTCCACCTCTGAAATTTATGTTAATCTTGTCTTATGGGGAAGTAATACATTGTAAGGAAAACTGAATATCTGAGTAAACTTAACAAGTTTTCAAAAGACATGTGCAGCTTGTCAACCCGCACTAAGTTAGTGTGGTGGATTATGGCCTGATCCAATCGATATTGAACGAAACAAGTGCCCAGCAGGTCTGAAAAAAGGACATATTCTAAAAATGATGATTTCGTTTCTTTAATACCGAATATTTTACTTTAATTTTTTCCTTCTTCTTTCCTTAACTTTATTAAAATATTCAAATTTTAAACACCAAAGTTAAACATTACCTATTTTCGTTAATATAACGAATAATTAATCATAGCATACGATTTCAACAATTCATCAGTTCTGTGCCACTCAGTTATGGCATCAGGATTACATACATATTTGTATTGCAGACATCTGAAACAGCTCTCTGTTGGTTCCTCCGACTCTAATCAATTTGCTTCCAGACATAGCTTTGAGACATAGAACTTTTGCAAATGTATCATTTAATATTTGATTAAACGATGCAAAAATCGATTTCACGTCCGTTTAAAGTAAATTTTTTGATACTTTTACCAATATACTGTCTTATTAATAAGGAACTAAAATTTCAAGTAAATAAAAGTGAAGGGCCAACTTACATTGAAATAACAGTTTCTTACTAAATGCATTCATCATGGCATTCATATATTATGTAACAAAATTTTAACATTATTGTCTGTTTGTTTGTTCCAACTAATCTTCGAAACGGCTTCTAGCAGACTAGCAGATAGTTAATGTTATAAGAAGTAGATAACAGTAGATAACATAAAAAGGCTAAATTTATTTAAGAAAAATGGTAACAGTTCCGCTCCAAGAAAGCTACTAAGTTTAAAATTACTTAAAATGCAGTAATTATTTATTAAAAATGAAATATTTTGATAAATTTTAAATTTCTCTCCTTGACATGATACTTGTAAAATAAAGATTCATGAAACGCATATTTATCATAACCCGTAGCGTTGTTAAAAATACCACATTTATTTATAAAAGTTTAAATAAAATTATAATAAAAGTACTTGCAATTTTAAATACGTTTAAAACCATATTGATTGTTAGCAGTCTTCTTCATGTCACATGCTTTTGATTACGTTGCTTCACTCATCCTTCATACTGTGACACAACTTTACATTCTGTCAGGGCTTGATCAATGACTGGTTGATCCGTACAATGAAAAAAAAGATTTTTTATCCCGTTAACGAGTTTCATTCGAAGTTTGATTTGGCAATAATGAATGTTACTACGATATTGAAAGTACTTGTTTATTTAAAGCGATAACGATTGATAGATTTTAATTGAATTCATTCAAATGTTGTATACTGTATAGCTTCGTTTTTCTATTTCGTTTGTAATTTTTGTATTTATTTTTATTGTACGAAAGATTTGTGAATATATATTGTTTTTTTATCAAGACTAATATTATAAAGCTGAAGAATTTGTTTGTTTGGTTGAACACGCTAATCTCCGGAACTACCGATCCGAATTAAAAAATTCTTTTTGTGTTGGATAGCCCGTTTATCGAGGAAAGCTATAGGCTATATTACATCAAGCTACAACCAAAAGCAGCAGAGCATCAATAAAGAATGTTGCAAATACGGAAAGGACAGGTGTTAGTTCTGCGAGGTACCATACCGCGCGACTCTGAAAGAATTTGGTTTTAGGTCTTTAGAACGCGTGCAAAGCCGCGGGAAATGCTAATTTTAAATATACTTAGTTCATAAATATGTCTAAGCCAATATTATTACTCTCGTAATAGAGTCCTCGTTTTTTGACGTCGCGTCGGTCAAAATACTCGTAGTAGTACTTAAGATAATTAGTATATTCAATTTCTTAAGTAGGCACTTAGGGAAAATGAAAGATGTAATGCAGAGCCACTTTTCTATACACATTATACAACTTCCTCAGATCAAACATAAAACAACATAATTTTAATAATTCTTAAATTTTAATGATACCGAAATAATAATTAACGTCTAAATTAACTTTAAATTAATATTGTATTTTGTTTTTCATTATAATTTGTTTTCCCATTTTTATAATATTTTCAGTCATTACATTCATAAAAACAAATATGATTCAAAATCATTTTAAAGTACCTAAATATAGCGATGAACTTATTTTCTTAAAAAAATTATGACTTCACCATTGAGTAAAATAATACTTTGTGTATTAGATAATTTTCCTAAACATGTTTTCCTATTTTTCCAAAATGCACAACGTTCTGAATGGATGGATGTTTCTTACTTAAATGTTACTGGATGATATTTGGCACTATCCCGGAAAAATCTATAGTTCCTGTGCGATAGTATTGTTTTCTTTCAGCTAGGATTCTGTAAATAAAATACTTTTATAGCAGAAAACTATTGAAATTCGTCTAGACGCGCTCTAGATTCAGGGCAATGAACTTTTAAGTGATGATGCATCTATCTTTCACACCATAATTATCACCATTTGAACACTTTAATCCAAAGGGTATTGTTAGTGAATAATTATTCGACTACTTTTACTTTATGTATTTCTTTAAATAAATAAGTATGTAATAAGTATAAGCAATGGTTCATTGTCTTGATATACTTACCTTTTTACTGTTTATCTTATTTAAACACACAAACTTTTCTATTTTTATAGAGAGCTACGTGTTTTTACTAAAGTTACTGTAGTTTATAGTCTATCTGTCCACTGAATTTCATCGAAATTAGTCCAACTATTCTAATAAGAAAGAGAAAAAACTATGCATATACGAATTTTAGTATTTATAACATTAGTAGGTTAAGTGAGTAGCAATAAAATTAAAGTCAGACCGGCAAATGTCGCCTGAATGAACTGGTGGTTCGCCTCAAGTTTTAAATCTAATGAAATTTCTATTTCTAGCAAGGAAAATCAATAACAGGTTATTGGGATCTACCTTAAATCGTTAAAATTACCACAATCAGATGACAACCGTTGAAATAGTTTCATAGTGAGAGGATAAAATTTCAATTACAATATATATCCAGCCAGAGGGAATCACAAATTAAATTTGCATTAAAATTGTTGTTTGTCCGAACTAACTCGTTTTCATGGTCGGAGTTTAATTAATTTCTTTCTATCTATTCCACAGAATAGATGTGATGGTTTTAAATTACATATAAATGTATATACCTTATACAAAATATACTAGTGATTTACCCACTCTTTGCTTGTGTTTGTGACCATAGGTAACAGAAACCTATTTTTTACTTCAAGTCATATCTATTTACCAAATTTCATCAAAATCTTTCCAGCCGCTTCAATGTAAAGTAACGAGCATATAAAATATAAACACACAACCTAAAGCTCTCACTTTTATTTTAATATTCGAATTAAATTTTTTTTTGAGATGCACCCTAATGATTTGTCATAAATAAAATAGCATTTATTACTTCTGATAATATTAGCAACCTGTCACTGAAAGGTTAGTCAAAATCGGTTGCGCCGTTTAGGAGATTAGTCAGAACAACTATACAGAAAGAAAAACAGACAAAAGTGTTTATAAGTGTTGTTTTCTTTTAAGTAACGCATATATGTATATAATATTATGCAATTTAGTAAAAGCTATTATTCTGTTATTACATTTAAATATTTCAATTTTATTTATCTGTATAGAATATAGGCTACTGACTACTTAACGTTTTCTCCATTCATGCTATTCCATATTTGGATCGAACTTGCTTGCATAAAAAGCAGCCTTTGGTATATTTTTCAGAACCCCTGTATAAGTTTCCTATACAGCAATAAAAATGTGTCCTAAGTTGCAACAAGTTCGTTCCAAACTGGTAATACGTATACATATTAAGTATGTCATACAACTTTAGAACAGCATATTGCCATGATATTGCAACATGCAAGCTACTTCACTAGCTTTTATATACGTAAAGCGATATTTGAAGACCCGATACAAACTTTTAAGACCCCGAAGTGGCTAATGCTTGCGCATAATACATCAGTTCGTGTAAACCTTGTTTTAATAACCCTATTTCGTGATAAAGTTTTTATTTTGTTTATTTTATACTAGGGATTCACCCTTGCTTTGCTTTAGTTCGTTTTTTGAGGTAAATCTGAATTCTTTTTCTATAGAAAAAGAAGCCTTAACTATTCCTTATAACATCAGTAGTGTCAGTGAATGTTTCATTAAAATTAGTCTAGCCATTTCGAAGATTAGCTGAAAAAACAGATATGCAGATAGACACACATTCTTAAAGTTGTAAATGAAACTATCTTTTCGGGAGAGACTCTCTCCCGTGATTATTATTGCTGTAAAGCATTCGAAACGTCGGGAACCAAAAATCTATATAAATCCGCGAAAAAATCTGAAACGATAGTTTCATTTATAATGTCAAATTTTCGCGTAAACCTAAGAAAGTAATATTCTTAAAGTTGTGTTCTTCTTTAAAAAATAGTCTTCATATAAAAACCGAAAAATTCTGTAAATAAATTTAGATGAAAAATTCTGAAACATTACCAACATTAGGTCTAAACCCATTTACGATTTTTAAACCCACATAATGTGAGAGTAATTCGCTCTGGTAACTTGAAAGGCAGGGACTTATTGTTCCATTCTAAAATTTTCGTTTCATTTGTAACCAAATGGCCACAAATTACTGGGGATTCTTAGCCTCTTTGTTAAATTGCTCACGTCCACTTAAAGATATTAAAGAAAAAGACAAAAGAGAGAAAGTTAATCGCAACCAACTGGATTGTGGTGTGAAAATTGATATACGAGTAACGCCATAGAGTTGCTTATTGCGTTTGTATTTTACAGCTGTACGCTATTTCATTTACGAACGCGAAAGAAAGAAAGGAATTTGGGAAGTGGCATTTATTCTAGTCTATTCTCCGTTAAACCCGATGTCAAAATGTGGGCTTAGTGGCTTTTTACCCGATTGTCCCAAAAAGAGGGTAATGTTTTTGAAATTTATCTATTCTATATTATATATTTTATTAATAAAGGAAGTGAATTCACCTCAGGTACAAAGGAAAAACAATATGATATTCTCTATTGCCTTAGTAGTAGTAGTAGAACGATTTTTATTATTAAACGATTGCCCAGGGAGCTCCTGGGTTCGAATCCCAGGTCGGACCAAGTATAGTAACTGAGTCCTTCTGGCAATACCTACACAGTTGGCTAGTATCTGAGATCATCATCATCATCATCATCAGCCCTTTTTAACGTCCCACTGCTGGGCACGGGCCTCCCTCAGTACGAGGGGGATCAGGCCATAGTCCACCGCGCTGGCCTAGTGCGAGTTGGCGGACTTCACATGCCTTTCGAAAACTTGTTAGGTTTTCTCAGACATGCAGGTTTCCTCACGATGTTTTCCTTCACCGTAAGACAAGTGGTAATCATGATATAAATGATTCGCACATGAAAATATCAGAGGTGCGAGACACGGATTTGAACCCGCATCACTCGGTTATCCAAGCGACGCGTTACCGCTGGGCTACCACTGTCTGTATCTGAGATACGATATTAATATTCTGGATATGTAATATTTAGAGAGGCATAAGATTTTATGAATCATTTTTGGAATATAATATAATCTGCATAGTTTGTTTATCGAAAGTTGTATATTTATTAATATTATTATTTTATTAATTTAAAAAAACTAATTAAAGAAATATATAGGAAATTAATTCACTATTGCAAGAATTGTAGCTATTTCAAAACTTCAATATCAAATGTTCATTAAAACTATATGAAATGTTTACATACAATCATGATTGTATCAATTATACGCAGCATTTATAATAAAACAGAAAAAGAAACAGAGTCGAATCTATACATAATTTTTTTTGGAAAATCTTATTAAAATATTCATTATTATTGTTACAGAAGCCAAATCTATAGTTTTAGATTTTGGCTGTCAGTCAGTGTATCACGAGAAAACTACGCGACAGATTTTTATGAAACTTAGTATAATTACATCTGGTTATCCAGGTCAAAATATAGAATACTTTTTATTGCAGAAAGGAACAGAAATTATTAGAAGATATAAAGTATAGATTTTTCACATATCTGAAAAATCTATACTATAATATTATATCTTCTAATATATAAAAATCTCGTGTCACAATGATTGTTATCAAACTCTTCTGAAACGGCTTGACTGATTTTTATGATTTTTTTTTGTATATTTGGTAGACCTGAGAATAGGTTGTAGGCTATTTTTTTTCCTTTTTTATGAAAAAAAGATTAAAAAGGAATAAAAAAATAGCCTATTACTATTTTGTATCCTTAAATCCAGATTTTTTATTTTTTATTTTTGGACCAAATTTTTATTTTTTATTTTTGTATGTTAAAATTTTCATCCTCCTACCACCATTTTTAACAGTGATTAGAATGCGGGTGGAGCCGCGGAAATTACTAGTATCTACATAAACGAAGAACGTGTGTGAATTGCTAATTGTACATAAATATGTACATATGTATATATTTTATTATTTCAAATCATTACATACTCGTACCTAGAATTTGATATTCACAATTAATTAAAATGAATATTTTTATTTAGCTATTACCTTCATCAAACCTTATCCCGTTTTTGTATAATGTAAAAACTAATGTAAATATAAATGTAAATATATACATTTTGTCCCACAGGGGCAATATTATAAGGCCATTAATATTTATGTAGGTCCTACATGCCCTTGCGGTACATGAAAGTATGCAAATTTAGGAAAACATGACTTTTTGGTTTATTTTAAATATGATTTTGTGAAGCAAAATTGCGTTGAAGTAAACTGGGTAGAGATTTTTTGGTAATTATGACGCAGCGTGTAAGAGACTTGCGGATTTACATTTTTATAGACATTTTTAGTAAGTTCAATTAATAAATGTTGAATCGTATAAAATGATACAGGAAAAAATGTTTTAAGATGCGTTAAATTAAAAAAAAACATTTTTCGGCAATATAATATTTAATTTATGTTAACTCATTATCATCAAACCAAATTTCATTAAATCTGTCCAGTAGCTATCTCGATACATTCACAAACAGACAGACCGACAGAGAAATATTCTAAAAACTATATTCTATAATCTACATTAAACATTATTAAGATAAACTTATGATATTTACTCTGCGATAACTTTTGATGAAAACAGAATTTTTCGAGTTCAAAAGAACCTGCCAAACTTTAAAAATGTTCTTACTAGCTCTTGATCTAGATCTTCAGATCAATTAGATAGATAGATGTAGGAACTTATTTTCGAATCAACATGACAAAAACTCGCAAAATCATCGTTAAAAGTAAAACTGATAACAGCGTGCTTTCAAAGCTTTCTAGTATTAATTATACGTGGTTTAAACGAGTACATCTTAAACAAAACAAACCAAAAATGATCTATAGATCATTAAGTCAAGTATACACTAACTGAAATCAAATGAAAACAAAACGGAAATAAAGGAAATAAAGCATCATTTTATACGTCTTCAAGACAAAAGCAATAAAACAATTACATTTCGATATTCAGAGTTAATTAACGAGCTCGCAGAAGTAACTCAATTCATACCACTCTAAAAGATCCCCGTGTAGTCATAAAAATTATTACCAAACGCCAACGTACCGTCATAAATACGTTTGACATTATCTTCAACGTTACTTCGATGTATTTGGGAAATAAGACCCCTTTTATGCCTCAGAGAGGATATTAACGGCCATAACTTGTAAATAGTTTTGCAAAATTACTACGTTCTGGAAATTTGAAATATTCTGTATGCGGGAGTGTCGCATGTGGTGTAGACCCTGTTCCGTTTTTATGTACGAGTATTAAAGCATTTTAACCATAAGCTATGCTTTCAAATGGTTAGAACGTTTTAGTACAGTAATAGATTACTTTACGTAAACGATTTTTTTATTATATCATAACGAAATAACCCGTCGTAGATTTTAAAAAAACATTTAAAAGTAAAGAATATTTACTTTTTAGTACTTGAAAATTATTCAAAATTATGTTAGTCACAATAAAAGCTGTTTAAAAAGCTATCTTCGTTTTAGATTTTAGATGAAAACAAGTTAACGAAAGATCATAGCTTTGAGCCTCATCAGTATGTTCTCTCCAACATATACACTAAACTAAACTTTTAAATTTATTGACGGTAGTATACAATGTACATAAATACAGGTCAAACACATAACCGTCATTCGGGCTCAGCGGTAGTCGGATAAAAAGTAATTATTATTAAAGAGCTATGTATCGCTGATCCAATAAATTACAAAACCATAATCCTATATTATACCCTATTCAAACAAAACTAGGGGTAGTTAATTGGTTTCGAATAAAACAAATATCAAATATAATATCAAATGTATGTAACATTGCTATAATATTTATTTGTTGCGGTGACGAAATAAATTACTCGTCGCAACTATTTCATTTTTATGATTGCAAACTTCCATTTAGTTTACATATTATTTCATAATATTACTTGAAGCGAGAAAATAGAGTCTTTATTATTAAACGACTTAGATATTATCTCTTATAATATCTAGTTATCTGCCAGTGAAAGTCCCGTGTAAACCGGCTTAGCCATTTTGGAGATTAGCAAGAAAAAGTCTAACAAAAATAAAAAAAATACGTTTTTCTTAAAAGTGCCGTTTATCTTTTCATACGAAGTTAGTAAAAAGCTTTCATTTCGACATAATCGTAACAACATAATGCAAATTATAGATTATTGTTATAATTAAATTATAAATTATTAAGATACTGCAGATACATAATATATAAAAAATGTATTCGTCTTTTGATTGCTTATTTTTGGTCAAAGCTTCGCTTGTGCGGTATTTATAATACATTCATAATATGACGATAAAAAGTAGGCTATATATTATTTATGCGACATAAAATAACCCGAATTTCACTGTTACCTACTACGTTACATATTAAAGAAGTTATAAATAATAATATACATAAATCGTACGTTTTTCATCGCTATTCTAATGATCGTATAAATTGTTAATTAAAAAAATATGTTTGTGCGTTTGTCCCTCTTTCACGCGAAACAGATGTACGAATTTCGATGAAATTCATTATACCTAAATGTTAAAGACAGTGGTAGCCCAGCGGTAACGCGTCACTCGGATAACCGAGTGATGCGGGTTCAAATCCATCTCGCACCTCTGATATTTTCATGTGCATTTCTATCATGATTACCACTTATCTTACGGTGAAGGAAAACATCGTGAGGAAACCTGCATGTCTGAGAAAACCTAGCAGGTTTTCGAAAGACATGTGAAGTCCGCCAACACGCACTAGGACAGCGCGGTGCACTATGGCCTGATCCCCCTCGTACTGAGGGAGGCCCATGCCCAGCAGTGGGACGTTAAAAAAAGGGCTGATGATGATGATGATGATACCTAAATGTGGAGATTTCCTTCCATATAGGACTTGCCTGGAGAGCTTAATTTAAGTGATAATACAATGTACAAGTCTTTAATAACTTAACCAATTCTATTAATTGTTTAAGTCTTGGCTATATTAGCGAAAAAATATTATGTTTATTACTTTATTGTATTTAAAAAGTTACGACGTTCACACATTTATTTATTTTAAGATAATTTTTAGTCGAAGGTAGCTTAGCTGCCAGTTTCTATAACCTATCTACCGATAAACCGGTAGATACTTTCATACGATTTTGACAGGTTGTAACTTTTAATGTGTCAAAATAGTATGAAAGTAACTACCGGTCTATCGGTAGATAGGTTATAGAAACTGGCAGTAGATCTGTATGTACGAGTATTATTAAATTGCAAAGTTATTTTTTTATTTCATACAAAGTTGTAGGTATAGTATATTCTGAATGGTTTATGATAGAAATATGAATAAACTTTCAGTTTTAAGAATTTCGTTTTGTTAAATGATTAATTAAATTCGTCTTAAAAATATTAAATTTTTAAGATCTATTTGAATGTGAACTAAACTATGGGAAGCTAATCTTTTGGATAGAGCATAATAAAAATTGTTTAGTCCGAGAATCAAACTAGTTAGTTATTAGGTATTTCAACTGCCTAACACTACTAAACTACGCATTACTTAATCAAAAAAATATAAAAATATCTATAATATTAAAAAAAAAAATAGCTTAGTAATTTTTTCTCCTATATTTGTCAATCATCAACCGACTATAAAAAAAAGATAATTTTTTATGTATGAATAGTTAAATGCTGTCCAATTTTAACCACTGGGTGTATATTATTTTTATATAAGTAATTAAAAATAGCTATTTCTTAATGTTAAATGTTAAATTATTTCTTAATATGTTAAATACTTGGAGTCGCTTCAATTTTAGAACTCTAGACAGTTACTGGTATAAGTTATACGAGCTCAATTTTATACGTTTTCGAGAGTTTTCGCTTGCCAAATAGATTTGCTACAGTTCCTTTATACCTAGTTCTGTCGGAGTCTTAAAATTTTATGTTTTTCTACTACTTATTCTTTTGTGTGGTATAATATAATAATAATTTTAAGTACAGAATAAACTAAAAAGTATATAAATACAAAGAAGTACCCCAAAACAATAAAATATTATATTCCCAACTAAAACAAAATTATAACCATAAAAGTATAGTAAAAACTATTTAAATTAGTGAGACTGAGGCTAGTAATAGAGGCTAAATTTGTTTGTTTGTTTAGTTGTACGCGCTAATCTCAGGAACTATTGATCCAAATTCAAAAAATCTTTTTGTGTTAGACAGATATTACATCACGCTACGACCAATAGGAGCGGAGCATCAATATAAAATGTTGAAAAAACGGGAGAAAAATTTTTTTTTTGATATTCAGCCTTTAGAACGCGAGCGGAGCTGCGGGAAAGTCATATAAGTTAAAAAATATAATACTACAAGCCTTTAATATGTTGTAGATATAGCACATAGCACACATGTCCTGACCACCGCAGTCTTAAAATAGCTATAAAATATTTGACCTAATCGATCCTTAAAGTCACGATCATCGCCGAAAAAACCGACATAACTTCAAGAACACCAGTAATTTTATTACATAATAAACTAAAATGGGTATATTGTAACTGTAATATAAATAAATAAATCTAAATATTTGAAGCATTATTACACACAGCGCTATCTTGTTCAGTGTTTGTTTTTTTTTTTGTTACTTTGCTGGTGGAGGGCGTTGGTAATTGCGACACAGTTTTTTACTTCTGTAATTATCATCGTTATATATGTTTTTGTGTTATATGTACTGAAATAAATAAACATTTTATTATTATTATTAAAACACCTACAACTGGAGTACAAACATTCGTGATCAACTAATGTATGCCCCCAGCGGGACTCCAACCCGCGACCTCTAGCGCAGCAAGGGTCACTACAAACTGAGCCAAACGTGTCGTCAAAATATAACCTTATTCTATTCGCCAATATCCAATATTTGGTTCGTAAAAATAAATCCTTACAGTACTGTGAAACGTTAGGTATAACGATTTCGAGGAAAAACCCTTCAATGCATCGGCTTAGTGCCAAGCCAACGACAGTGTAGTTTATGATGGCTGCAGATGGCGCTACGGCTAGCTTTCCATCCTAAGTGCAGATTTTACTAGAAATGGCATTAAGCTAACACAGGTTTTATAAATAATTTACTTACTAATATTAAAGTTCGTATATAAAATGAAACCGACGGTGGAAAAACTTAATAGTACTACAAGTATGAAGTACAAGAGAATAGCAGTCAATTAATAATTAAATTAATATTATGTAAAAATGTCTTTATTGTATGCTCTGCTGTACCCACATTTTCAGTAAATCATATAAAAATGAACCAAAAGTGAAGTATGTAAAATATGTAAAAAATCCGTTAAGATAATTTCATTTAAAATATTGAAAATTAACGTTAATCTAAAAATTATTACATTTAAACACAATAAATTTGTCAAATGAGCTTATACCACTTCCACACATGTTTTGTTGTTCTCGCAATCCCACGAAATGGTCTAAGCAGAATTTAGGATTGGACTTTGCGGGTATTTTCTTGATACTTGAATGTATCGAATACAGTTAGCTTAAATAATGTATGACTAACTTGGGATTTGAACGTCACGTAGTGTATGAGTAGATCAATATTATACTAGAGAACCATCCCTGCTTTCCTCAGATGCGTAATTTTATGATATATCATTTTTTTTTTTTTTTTTCTATTTATTTTCAGGGCTTTTATTTTAAAAATATGCCAGCCCTATCATACCTTAACCTAAATAATTACTTAAATCTTATTCTTACAAAGTTATATACCATTTTAGCTTCCTCAGAAGTAGGAATGGACAAAATGGTGTTAAAATATCCTATATCTAACTTATTTATACTTAATGTTTTAATTAGATTTTTCCTTTGTCGGTCGTACCGGACACATTCCATTAACAAATGATACGTGTCTTCAACTACTCCACAAACCTCACAATTTGGTGACAGTGATTTTTTCATAAGAAATAGAAAGTTATTTAATGGCATGTGTCCGGAGCGTAATCTGTGTGCTATTTTAATCATATTTCTATTGCTATTAATCAAATCAAACCAGGGACCACGAGAAGGTTGACATTGCAAAGTTTTATACCAGATTCCTTTTTCTCTAGAGCGTTCATTGAAATATTCTTTCCACATATTATAAATTTTTTCTCTATGCGATATTAAAACTTCAGAATAATTTGGAATAATATATATTTTACATCCTTTTGTATGTCCAGAGCGGGCTAATTGGTCAGCCTCCTCGTTTCCCTCTAAGCCTATATGTGATGGAACCCATTGCAATTTCAGATGTATGTTTGATTGTATAGCTTTATTTATCTTATCTAGAATAGCATAGGCTACCGGAACACCTCTTAGGCCAGAGGCGCACCGAGCCAAATGCTGCAATGCACTTTTGCTGTCTGTAAAAATGACAATTCTAGCATAATTTTTTGTAAATGCATAAGATATAGCTTCTGAAATAGCAAACAATTCCACTGACATAATACAAGTGTTTGTTGAGATTATATTATAAATACTACTATTTTTACAACTTTGATCATAAAAGGCAGCTCCTATCCTTGTCTCTGATTTTGATCCATCTGTATATATTTTTATCCAATTACTATATTTATAATTTATTTCTTGTAAAATATTAGCCTTAAGTTGATTGATTTCATATAAGTTCTTTGCCTTATCAATACATTCCAAATTAGTATAAATGGTTCTGTGTATGTCTATGTTTGTTACCCAAGTATTCATGCTGAACATTTTTAAATTGCCAGATGAAAATAGTTTCTCGTGTTGAGTCTCACCAAATATACAAGGTAGTAAAGGTTTCTTTTTAGCACGCCAAAAAGGTTTTGATCTAAAGTTACTATTTAATTCATCAAGTAAGGTATTTGTTATATTATTTGACCAAGTTCGTAATTTAAAACAAAATTTCACTGCTAAGTAATACCTTCTTAAGTATAATGGTGGAATGCAAAGCTCAGACTCCATCACATGAATAGGTGTAGATTTAATGAATCCTCTTATTAAACGCAAAGCTTGGTTTTGTATAATATCTAATTTCTTTAGATGTGTCTTAGCACTATTATCATAAAAAAAACAACCATAATCAATTTTACTTCTTATCAAAGATATATATAATTTCCTTAGATATTTTGGATGGACTCCCCAAGACGGTCCAGTAAGCATTTTTAACATGTTCAAGCTTTTTGTTGTTCTTTTGCCTAACTCACTGATATGTTTATTCCATAAAAGCGATCGATCTAACCATATTCCTAGATATTCAATATGGTTTGTGGAAGCAATCGTATTATTATTCACGGCCACTATAACATGTTCGTTTCGTCGTTTCCTACTAAAGTGGCACAGTTTAGATTTACTAATTGATAACTCTAATCCTAAACATTCTAGAAATGTAACAAATAATTCTAATGATTCCTGGATATCAATTATGCATTCATTTAATTGGCCATGATGTGAAAACAATACAAAATCGTCCGCGTATTGACATAATGGTCTAAGATCCCACTGCATGATTCTGCAGGTACGCGTTTTTTTGATTAAATTAATTTTAAATGAATGTTGAGGAAGCATTCAATGGATTAGCGACAGGTTGCCAGTAAAAATTTGG
The DNA here is from genome assembly GCA_905231865.2 of Boloria selene. Lineage (NCBI taxonomy): Eukaryota > Metazoa > Arthropoda > Insecta > Lepidoptera > Nymphalidae > Boloria > Boloria selene. Next base: position 10,562,237 of record HG993147.1, read on the forward strand.
CCGCAATTACCTGTAATTAATTCATGTATAATTCATTTTCTGGTGTAAATTGCAGCTATATGTTTTTTTAATCAATTTTACGTAATTTTGAAGGAAATGATGTAAAGAATAGAAAAAAAAATGGTTGCCAGCTCCCAGTCAGCCGCAACGTTAGGGTTGCCAGGTGTAAACAGGTATATTATTGTTAGTTATTTACAATCATTTGTTTTTTTAAAAATAAATATTACAAAATTAAGTTTTATATTACCTGTTCACGATAATGCATGGTTGCCAGTTAAAAAATGGCCGCAACCAGAGGTTTCCATGCTTTCTTTTCATAGACGATTATTCCTCCAGGTAAGTGTGAGTGCAAAAGAATGGATTGTTACGTGATGTAAACAAGAGTACAATTTAGTGTAGATGTAAATCTAGTATTTTTCTTTCATGAAAATAATTTCGCGTGACAAAAGAACAATTTTTATTGAAAAAGTGGTCTACGAAATCTTTGAAGCACTTCGATGATGCTTTATTTGTTCATTCAATGTTCATGTATTAGGTACATTTTCGTTTTTTTTTTAATGAAGAACTAGTTACTTTCTTTTTATAATAAAATCTTATCAATATCGTACTTAAATCGTAATAATTAAATCAAAATAATAAATATTAGTCAATCAGCGTAATGGAATATAAAATAAATATTGAAAAAATAAAAAACAATTTTTTTATTATTATAAATGAAACTATTTTTTCGGATTTTGTCGCGGATTTATTATGATTTTTGGTTCAAAACAAAAATCATAATAAATCCGCGACAAACCCGAAAAGATAGTTTCATTTATAATGTCAAACATTCGCGTAAACCTAAGAAAACAATTTTTTTATACAAATTATGTACCTACTACATAATTTACTTATTCTAAATCTTACAATTGTACAAATATTAACAATATAATATTATATTTAACATAGTTTTGCCCAATAGTTTTCATTTTATGAACATTTTTGTTTGTTTACGTGGATGATGTAATTTTAGTATGTGTACTTTTATATGAGTTTTCATTTACGTTGTTTATATATTATTATTATTCCGTTCCCGTTTCTTGGGATTTATATTGTTTAAGGCACGCGGCACGATTTGTAGATACTATGTATTTAATATATGACAATTAAAAGCAACAAAATGTTATAGTTTACTTGATGTAATCTAGAAAAATCCTACTGTAGTTTACAGAACAACCTATTACAGACACTGAAATGTAAAAAATAAAATAAGTAAACTACGTTTCCAAAACCGACTTCCAAAACTAAAAAGTTTAAAATAAATTAATAAAGATTAAATTTCATACACACCTTATGCAAACCTAATACCTTTAATATTAATAAATTACTATTATTTGTATGTGCTACCTATTGATAGATTTGAAGTCGGTGCCCAGCCCTAAACAAAATAAAACTTAATATTATAAACAGCTTACTTGCTGTAATGAAATATCTACACTAAAGATCAACCTACATAAATAAAGAACAATGTTCAATGTTCTAGTTCAGTACAGAAAATTAAGGAAAAATATTAAATATTTGAACAATTGTAAGATTTAAAATGAGTAAATTATGTAGTAGGTACATAATTTGTAAAAAAAATTTTTTTTTAGTTTTTAATTATTTATTTTATGTTCCATTACGCTGATTGACTAATATTTATTATTTTGATTTAATTATTACGATTTAAGTACGATATTGATAAGATTTTATTATAAAAAGAAAGTAACTAGTTCTTCATTAAAAAAAAACGAAAATGTACCTAATACATGAACATTGAATGAACAAATAAAGCATCATCGAAGTGCTTCAAAGATTTCGTAGACCACTTTTTCAATAAAAATTGTTCTTTTGTCACGCGAAATTATTTTCATGAAAGAAAAATACTAGATTTACATCTACACTACATTGTACTCTTGTTTACATCACGTAACAATCCATTCTTTTGCACTCACACTTACCTGGAGGAATAATCGTCTATGAAAAGAAAGCATGGAAACCTCTGGTTGCGGCCATTTTTTAACTGGCAACCATGCATTATCGTGAACAGGTAATATAAAACTTAATTTTGTAATATTTATTTAAAAAAAAACAAATGATTGTAAATAACTAACAATAATATACCTGTTTACACCTGGCAACCCTAACGTTGCGGCTGACTGGGAGCTGGCAACCATTTTTTTTTCTATTCTTTACATCATTTCCTTCAAAATTACGTAAAATTGATTAAAAAAACATATAGCTGCAATTTACACCAGAAAATGAATTATACATGAATTAATTACAGGTAATTGCGGCCAAATTTTTACTGGCAACCTGTCGCTAATCCATTGAATGCTTCCTCAACATTCATTTAAAATTAATTTAATCAAAAAAACGCGTACCTGCAGAATCATGCAGTGGGATCTTGGAATATAAGAAGACATTTTTAATTAGGTGATGAATTTTATGGGTAGCAATATTAAAAAGCAGTGGAGACAAAGGGTCACCCTGGGCTAGACCTTTGTGCGCCCTTCTAAATTCCTCTTTATTTTTATTAACATTTTTGACACTTAGTTGTCTTTCGCTTAAGAAATTCCATAAATATGAACAAATTTTACTTCCCATACCTAAATTATCTATTATTTCTAAAACTTTATTTATTGCAATATTATTATACGCATTTTCAATGTCAAGAAAGCACGCCAAGGTTGCCAAATTTTTTGAAAATCCAATTTGTATGTGTGTAATTAATCTTATTAAACAATCTAGACTTGATCGAGCTCTTCTAAATCCAGTAACATTAGGTGCCAAAATATTATTTTTCTCTACAAACCATTCAGTTCTCTTACTAAGCATTACATGAAAAATTTTACACAAACATGATAAAAGTGATATGGGTCTTAGCTTATCTGTATTACCTGCCTTAGGGATTGCCACTATTAGAATTCTATGCCACTGTTCAGGGACTTTACTTGTGAGAAAAATGAGGTTGTAAATTCTAAGGAGAGTTAGCTTACCATTAGTTGGAAGATTAAAAATCATTGAGTATGTAATTTCATCTTCCCCTGGGGAAGTGTCTTTCTTTTTTATGCAGGAGTTTAGTTCATGTAGGCCTAAGTCAGATTCCAAGTACATATTATTGGAATAAAAATTTGGTGTATTTAATGCTACGGAGTCAGGAGCTAAATTACAAAGAAGTTCTTCGCCCTGTACATCAGATATAAGAGATGGAGAGTTCTTTCTTCCCTTTAACCACTGCATTTTATGCCACATTTCAGTGTCCGATTTAGTGTCATCTATAGAGTTACAAAAATTGTGCCAGTCATTTGATTTAGCCTCGTAAAGTTTAAGTTTCACTTCCTTTATTTTGTCCTCGAGTACTTTTAGATTTTGTGGTGTAGGATTTCGGCGCAGTTCCTTTAGTGCTAATCGCCTCTGGGCTACAAGCTTCGACAAAACCGGGGTCCAATAACGTTTAGGTGTAAATTTTTGTATAGGGTTTAAACACTTTTTATACTTTGGAATGTATTCATTAGCAGCTTTGTTTATCAGATTGACAAATTCGTTATAGAGTTCCTGTACGTCATTACTTTGCTTAAAATGTTTAAATAAATGTTCTAAATATGTTTTATAACCTACCCAATTTGCTAATTTATAGTTTCTTTTATATGTAAATTGAAAACTAGTTTTATATGCCAGACTTATCTTAACTACTAGATGGTCGCTTCCTAAATTTTCATTAAGTACAGTCCAATCAAAATTAATTGCTATATTTGTTGAAACAAATGTTATGTCAGGAGAGGTTTCTGTTAGAACACCACTTACTAATTTTACTCTGGTAGAGCTGCCTTTATTAAGGGAGATAAAGCCGTTTTCAATAGATGAGTTTAAAAGGTGATTCCCTCTAGTATCATTTTTATAGGACCAATTGGTATGATGCCCATTAAAATCTCCAGCAATTATAGATGATTTTGAAAATTCAGAAAATATACAATTCCAATCATTTTGCGATGTATGTACAGAGGATGGACAATATACGCACACAATATTTTGTAAATATTTACAATTATAAAGCTTAACATGAATAATTTCGATACCATTATTACTAAAAGCTGTATGGAATTTTTGTGCTTTGATTGATCTATGTACCAGAATAGCTACCCCACCATAAGAATCATCTCTATCTTTTCTATATACATAATAGTCATTAAATTTAATTTCAAAATCAGAGTCAAGCCAAGTTTCACTTACCAAAGCTATGTGGATACATTCTCTATTAAGTAAAGATTTAAATTGTAATCTTTTTGGATATAAACTCTGCGCATTCCATTGAACTATATTTAACTTAAAGTCCCTATCCATAACTAAAATATTTGAGACAATCTTTCAATAGTTTTCCACCTTCAAAGAAACCACTTACAAATTTCATCAATTCTTTAAATATTATCTTCACACAAACACATATTTTTTCTTCCCAAGTCACGTCTTCTATGATTGCACTTTTCAATTTTAGCAACAGCCTCTTAAATGAAAATCTTAACTCCTTTCTATCTCTATTTTCGCTAGATTCTTCTGTAGATTTATTTCCCTCCTCGTCGACGTCTGTCTGTGTTTCCGGCATACCAGAATCCACAGTTTCTTTAGTGGTATTTTTTTTCTTCTTTCTTTTTCGTGTTTTTTTGGAGTTTGTTGACATTCCTTTTACACTTGCTTCACTTTCAGAATATAATTCAGAATTGTCTGGATTTCTTGACTTCTGTTCGTTATCTTGCATTACTACATCTCTATATGTTACACTTCGTTGAACTCTTATATTTTGGTTTTCTTCGTCGCTTTCTAAATATATCTGTATTGTTTGTTTGTTTCTTTCTATTTCTAGATAATGGTCTAAAGCTTTTCGGTACGTGTAATTCTTACGGCTCATAATGCATCTAATTTCTTTTTCTTTAACGAACACAGGACATGATTTATCTAAAGACATATGGGGACCCTTACAATTAATACACTTGTATATGTTAGTTTCGCAGTTTGGATGACCGCCACCACATTTCGGACATACAGTTTTATTTGTTGGGCAATTTCTTATGTAGTGGCCAAATTTCCAACATGTTGAACACTGTGTAACTGGAAAAGTATACGGTTCTACTTTGAATCTACAACCATAACCATAAACAAAGGGTGGCAAGGTCTCACTATTGAAACATAGTCGAATTGTTTCGCTGTCTATCCAATCCAAATCCAAATCCAAAACCCTTGTCTGTTTGTCTTTTCAGGCGTTTCACAGAAATTAACTCGGCATCACACTTAAAATTTTCTTGAAGTTCTTGCTCACTAACTTCTAACTCGATCTGTCTAACTAAGCCATATGACAAGTTATTTTCTTGTGTCGATTGGCATCTGTACCCCATTTCCTTTAGCTTTTCACAATATAAAAGTTTTTCAGCTTCAAATTTTGTACTTAACTGGATCAGAACTTTATATGGATTTTTATATTTTATTTTAATTATATTGAGTATATTTAAAGAACGCATAAACTTAGCTAAAGCAATTTGTTTCGGCAGTTACTCTTTGGATGTCATAGAAATTTCATATATACTTTCAGGTTTCTTTGCACTGAGTGAAAAACTCCGTGCTAATCTTTTTGGTTGTTTTCCACAGTAATAAAGCCATTTTCTTCTTCTTTATCTGAAACTTCTTTTCTTGTTCTCTTATCTGGTCTTAAGATAGGAGATTTGATCGGCGACTGCTCGTTTGCCCAAATTATCTCATTATTAATTTGTTGGTCATCTACAGTGTTTCCATCAATCTCATAACATACAATTTCACTTCGTATTTCACTTCCTATACTTTTTTCACTCATTTTATTTCACATTTAAAATGACGGTATTTATAAAAAAGTTGACGGTATTTATAAAAATTGTTGAATATGATATAGTACGTGCAACCGCTTTGCCGCATCGCACTCAACTGATGATATATCATTTGTAACGATATTATTATAAATACAAGTGTATTTGTAACTCTTAGATTTTTAGGCATAAATTTGTCAAAATTGGCGCAGATTATTTGCCAAAAGATTGAAACAGTTAAACTAATGGGGCATTTTATTTTTGTTTAACTCGTTTAGCTCAGTTGGTTGTGACCCTGCTTTCTGCGCCAGCGGTCGCGGGTTCGAGTCCCGCTGGGAGCATTCATTTGTTAAGCAAATGTTTGTTCTCCAGTCATGGGTGTAAAAGTTATATATATCAACTATCTGGTATCCGTAACATAAGCATCGTACCTAACCACGAAATTTAATGGCGCTGTTGTGAAAACGTCCTATCATATTACTACTATTTATTATTAATCTCTTATATTGAATCTTTCTTTTATGGAATGATAGATAGATATTAAATTATTTTTAATATAATTCGCAAATTTTAAAATATTTATAGTTCACAAATCTAAATCACACAATTCATATTAATAATAATATAAAGATATTACTTAACATTCAATCTAAGCTCGCTGCACGAGTAGCTATACTCGTACATCACGTCGGTGACAATTGACAGAATTCGCGACCGTATTTAGCTATTATGCCCTTAATTTGTGACGATTACCCAAGAATGGAAGAAAAAAGAACATTTCCTACTCTTTTGTTAGCAATTCTACTGAATTTGAGGACTTTTGATGTCTCCGTCCCCGTTTAGTTGAAATTTATGATTCAACTTTGTGGCCACGTCCTCTATACTGTTTATTTTTCAGGACTTCGCTAGAACATTTTGTATCTGCTCGATCCCTACATTTTCCTGTAAACAAATTTTGTTTTGTAAAATATTTGATGATGCTTTTCTTGAGATCTTTCGAGGGAAAATTTATTTTTGTACTCAAATTACTATATTTTATTCGCAAAGAATTGACTGAGCAAAAATATTAGTGTAATCTGACGAAACATTTGGCTCAGTTAGTACGTACGTGTTGCGCCAGCGGTCCCGGGTTCAATTCTCGCTGGGGGCATTCGTTTGTTAAATTCAGATGTTTGTACTGCAGTCATGGACGTTTATTTACGTATATGCATTCAACTTTATCTATATGTAGTGTATCAACTATTTGTTATCCGTAACACAAGCTTCGTAGCTTGCTACGGAACTAGATGGCGCTGTGGGTAATAATGTCCCAACATAAAACTAATGAAGTGGACAGTGTAAGAGGATTACTTTGGAGACCAATTCTGGTTCACTAATAAGATAACTTTATAGTGCTGTCTACATTTTGCACAATGCTCCAACTGTCCGCAAAATATAAAAGACAAATTGCTCATTTATGTTAAACACTCTCTTATCTTTGATAAAAGTATTTCTGTCCGAAAGTATTTCTACCGCTATAATATAATTTTTGGCAAGTAATATGTTATTTTGTCAATTTTGTATGGATAAAAGTTACTTGTACGAAATACGGATGATTTATAAAAATCTCTTTCATTTTTATCATTAGTGAACAGATCACGTTTTTGAATTTTTACATTGGCCGTTAAGATAAGTACTGATAGTACTGATAGATTATAATTATTGGTTACTCTGTGAGGATAGTAATCTATAGCTCATATTATAATATTATGTATTAACATTTTTTTTACTATTACAAAGAGTGCGTAAAAAAAGCTTTAGCAGTTATTTGAATATTTCTGACGATGTTTTTGATCGGTGCATTGATATTATTAATTAAGAGTTTGTTTGTAGGTAACAATTATATTGATTATAGTATGGTAGCTATATAAAACAAAATAAGTTAACAATAAGTTTCTGTAGAAATCAAACGAGTGACTTCCAGTTAAAGCTCCTACAATAATATTATATAATAAATATGACTCTGTTTGCTTAAATGTACGAATTTTTTTTTGTAACTACTAAACTGATTTCAAAAGTACTTCTATTGAATTAAATTTTACTACCTCTAGTTAAGCTATTTTTATTGTAACCAAAACCTCTATACGAATATTTTCCAACACACCCAAAGTTTTCCTTTTAAAGCTTTATTTGACATAATTTTGGCTTAAAACAACATCAACGTATAAACTACAATAAAGCACATTCGCCTTGAGCATATTACTCTCTCATGTGCACGCGGCGTCACAAATTGTGAAAAATCGTTCTTTCTGACACAGGTCTCACTAAACTGGGTACAAACAGACCAACTTGGACAATAAATCTTGTTAGTCTATTATGGTAGAACTAAAAAGAGTTTTAAGAAGGTTTTATCACGATGTTAGTTCGTGAACTATAGTAGTAGCAGGCTGGTGTAGTTGCTTTGTTTTTCCTTTGAAAATACTTTTACAAAAATTATTATATGATTAAGTTACTATTAAAATCAATATCTGCTTTATAACATATATCAAAATGAGTAATTCTTGTGATGTTGTACATACATAAATATCGTATTTCCCGGCTCTAATAATTTGGATCAAATTTTGGGTTTAGAATAGGGCTTGCGTTATAATTACATCTAAAAAGGCGACTTTGAAAAAATGCTTTACAAAGGAGTTATATAATTTGGATACTTATTTTTTCTTTTGATCTTTTTATTTAATAGGTTATACCGAAAGAGTCTTTTTATCTTTAAAAACCAACCCTAAGGGTTAAATATGTAATTATGTTCAAAATTGTTTCAAAGTCCAAATAACTTTTTTAGTTAAAAATAATCATTTAACTTCATGTGGATACTTCGAAGACGTTAAACGTGAATAGCAAGCATTCCAAGAATGTCGTCCGTCGAGAGTTCTCATAATGAGGGCCATCGATTCGAGCATAAATTTGTGCACTAATCGGATATTGTAGGTTGCCAAGTGGTGGTAACGATTATTGAATATAATTAAAGTTAAGGTTCCTTGTTAAAATTATTGGCACATTGTTGCTAAGTAATTTTCAATATATAAGTTTTATATTTTTAAACAATTTAAAGTAAGACAGACTTTACTGAATAGTCAGTAGGTAAAAAGTATAATAAGGTATATGTATTATATTTAATATAATACATAACTTAACTGAGTTTACATTGTAAAGCTTAAATAAATAATAGTTTAAAAAAACTAAAAAACACGCTTTTTATAGAAAACCGAACTAAAAAATAGAAAATAAAATTTAATTTAAAAAAAAGCGTGGGGTGCATGGTGTCATTATCATTTCGATAATATCTTAAAAAGCACCCCACGCTTTTTTTAAAATAAAATTTTATTTTCTATTTTTTAGTTCGGTTTTCTATTAAAAGCGTGTTTTTTAGTTTTTTTAAACTATTATTTATTTTCTACTTTTTCTAGCACAAATCATATTTTGCAAATTGAAAAATGGAATAATTTTATCAAATTAGTGTATTGTCATCGGTCCTCAATAAATCTACAAAGTTTGAACGAAATCTGGCCGTTTAAAGTGGGTCAAAATCGCGCCCAAAGAAGTCGGTTACAAACAAACATACAAACATACATACAGGTGAAGCTAATAAAAAGCGTGTAAAAAAGCGAAGGCATCTTGAAGTCTCATTTAGGACAAATATTTTATCAAAAAATAGCAAAATAAAGTTAAATGAATATAACTTAATAAACTAACTTCTGTATACAAATGTAATTATAACTGATGTAACTAAACTCGAGAGCAGGAAGTTATTTGAAAAGCTTTCTCGACACATGCAAATAAATTTTCCAGCATGAATATTCAACTAAATATTTTAGCTTTTTACGAATTCAGCGCTCCAAAATGTTTAGGGTCCATCGCCTATGAAAAGGCATCCAATACATTTCGATATCCTGTTCAATTTTGCCAGTTTTGCCAATGTTGGATCCAATACAAATAATTTATACGATTTAATATCAGTCAGCCATGACTCTATTGAAAAAATGGACATCTAAAAGAGAAACGTGATAGAATCGATTTTCATGTGATTTGTAGTGATGCGTAGCTACGAGAAATTTTGCTGATATTTGTATTTTTTTGTACTATTACTTGCAACTTGTATATTTTCTTTGTTACTTTATTATTTTCATAGGTGGAAACGAATTGCTAAAAAAATTTTTTTACTTAGTCCAAATAATAAGTAATTTAAGCATTACAGTAATAATATTGTAAGCATAAAAGAACAATACTAAAAACTGTAACACATAAATCTAATAATAAATAATTCTTAAACTTATATTCTTGTTTAAGAATACAATTTTATAAACAGTATCCAATGATTTAACGAATCGTATATCGCGTTCCCGCCATTACGATCAAAAGTAATAGTCAACTTGACAGCTCGGTCACAGATTATCAAATATAAAATAATGAATTTATCCTTATTATATATTTTTTTTTATTATACTCGCAATAAAATGTATCCTATATGTTGATCTAGATAACGAGCTATCATCAAAATCTGTCTCGCGGTTTTCTCGTAATGCGTTTTCAGATACACAAAAAAATTCAGGTACCGACAAAAATATAAAAAATATGAATTTCTACTAGATTTTACAACATAATAATAATATGTATTTTTATCTATTGGTAAAACCATGAAAGTAATTTATCAACTATACCAAATTACTCAAATTTGTTCAAGAAGGAAAATAAATTCAAAGTATTTTGTCATAACAATAATAATATAATGGATCGAGACTAATATTTATTATAAGTATTATAAAATGATTGCTTCAATAGAATGTTTTATGCCCTATCGATAAATGTTATCCAAACCAGATCCGTATATAACTTCGATTACAATACTGTTGTAGAGTTGCAAGTGTAGAATGAGATTTCATGAAAATAACATGCTTGAATCATGTTTGAGAATAATTTCAAGACAGATGGAAACCTATGACATTCCACGACAAGAATAACAAATAGGAAATTAGCATGAGTGGGAAAGAGAGAGAATATTTTATTAATAAGTTATTTTTTTGTATTATTGGAGTGTTCTTTAATTTATATGGATACCAGTAACTTAGCCTTGTTTTTTTCGAATTTCTATATACTCGTAGGAATAGTCACTACAAATAGTATAAAACAAAGTCGCTTTCTCTGTCCCTATAATCCTATGTATGCTTAAATCTTTAAAACTACGCAACGGATTTTGATGCGGTTTTTTTAATAGATAGAGTGATTCAAGAGGAAGGTTTATATGCATAACTAGCGAAACCAGCGGCTTTGCCTGTGGTAAATCTAGGGAAGAGCACGAGCGAAGGCGAGTCGCTAGTTAAGGAATAAAAAGAAGTACAAAAGTTTCATCACAATTGAACCAATGTTTAAAGAATATAAAGACCACCAACATACACTAGGTACTATAAAGAAACATTTATTTTATTCATACAGAAGTAGAAGACTTAAAGGGTGACAGCGTCTTAAGATTACCGAGTACTTCTTGTCAAAATTAACTTAATTATAAAGTTATACAAAGAGCGATAATTTAATTTGGAATAATAATCTTATTTTACCTATTAAACTCCTCCTTCTCCGTTCTACTTGATATAGGCGAAATAATTTGTTGTGGAATGGTATGCTTTAAAGCCATTTAAATTGATCACTACCACTTTAGTTATCACTCTGATAAGTGAAATTATAGTGTATTAGAAAATAGTGATAAATAATCAGTGATACAATTAAGTCAAAAATGTACCTACATGTGCTATTATAAACATCTTGTGTACACAGCAAATATAGTGCAACTATGCAGCATTCATGTTCGATGCCCCAACCCTAGTTCGTGATAATCATCATCATCATCATCATCAGCCCTTATAACGTCCCACTGCTGGGCACGGGTCTCCCTCAGTACGAGTGGAATCAGGCCATAGTCCACCGCGCTGGCCTAGTGCGAGTTGGCGGACTAGGCGGAGTTCGTGATAATATGTTAAACTAGTGGGAAGACTAGATAAAGCGCAAGCGAAGCCGGGGGTTCCGCTAGTAAATATATACAAATACTTTACAAATTATATACGAAAACCGTCTTCGAGAACCGCATGAAAATCGGTGCATTAGTTTTTGAGTTTATCGTGAACAGACAGACAGCCGCGGCAAAAGACTTTGTTTTTTAATATAAAGTGATTAAGAATAATAACGTTGAAATATCCAAAATATTAAACATTTAAATAAACTTTTGTAATAATTCATTTGGAATTAATATTCATCCCGATTAATTAAAGGAAGCCTTCAGTATAAGCTATGCGAATCAAAGTAATAGGCCTAAGACCATAATTACGCTAATTTCGTTTAGTATTACGATAACATAAGTACTTTGTTTAAAGTTAGACTGATGGTTGAGGACGGAAGAGTGAATGAATAATGAAGTCATGAATCATAATTTTGTATTTAGTTTAGCACTGACAACTTTTTATTTTAATCTTTTGTTAATTTGCTATTAAGTTGAGTAAGATTAAAGTTAAAGGAGTTTAAAAAGAAATTATATGATAAATTGGGACAGTAGTAGCCCAGTGGTTACGCGCTCGTTTGGATAACCGAGTGATGCGGGTTCAAATCCGGGTCTCGCACCTCTGATATTTTTATGTCAGGAAACCTGCATGTCTGAGAGAACGTTGCAAGTTTTCGAAAGACATGTGAAGTCCGCCAACCCGTACTTGGCCTGCGTGGTGGACTATCGCCTGATCCACCACATATTGAAGGGACTTCTATACTTCAATAATTTTGGTTGGTATTTACTATGTTGTCATCATCAACATTAAAATTTTTATATATTTTCTTAAAAAATAAGGAAAATTCTCGTTATGTGATTAAGTGAGTACCTTTTTCTTTTACTGTCGGTCAAAACGTTATAGTCATCTAATAAACGATTTCTATAATTACATTACACCCATATCGCACTCAATTACCCTCTTTAGGTTATTCCCTGTATTAGGGAGACATCAGGGGGTCCGGTAATATATAAGACGAAGCTCAGCTCAACCATGCAAACCCGGCCATCATACATTCACAATTTACTAATACTATATTATATTTCTACATAGTAAAAACAAAGTCGCTTTTTTCTGTCTGTACGCTTAGATCTTTAAAACTACGAAACGGATTTTAATGCGGTTTTCATCAATAGACAAAGTGATTCAAGAAGAAGGCTTATGTGTATAAAACGCATATTATAATAGAAAAAATCCGACAAAATATCTAATTTATAAGAAATCTATACTAATCTTTTAATGTATCTAAACGAACCCGAGCGAAGCGAGTGTGAGTGGCTAGTAAAATAAATAACACATAGTAGGATAACGTTAAGCTCGCTAAGCGTATAAATCATCAAATATGGCGAAGAAACTTCGTGAGAAAAATATCAAAACACTTATGTACTTCTATGAACAATACAATCCAACCCTCATACAGCAATATTATTGACCCACTGTCACAATAACGTGACATTCTCTCGAATTCCGAATGGCTCTAGAAAAGGCAATAGTAAATCTTCATTAGGCCTTCTATCAGCATTTTCGGTGTGCACCGAATATTACGAGCCCATAAATAACTTCAGAGAAATAAGGCAAAGGAAATCCGGTCGTGTAAACATGGCAGTATGAGGAAGCGAACCTTATGAATTATTTCGTTTTTTTCTTTTAAACCCAAGTTTATTGGATTAGGTCAAGTTTGTTGAGTTCTCTTTCTGTACCCAAAGAGCCAATAAGGCCCTACCCAGGACCTATTGCTTTACCTTCGCCCTTTTTTTTCTATCACTATCTGTATATTAATATTAGAAACAGGAGGAATGATTAATTTCATTAAGGTGTTTTAGAAGTAGGTATTTAATTTAAATGTATAAATAATGTAACTTCTCAAATATTTCTTAAAATATAAGGAGAGTGGTAGTCCAGTGGTAACACGCTCGCTTGTATAACTGAGTGATGCGGGTTCATATTCGGGTCTCGCACCGCTAATAATAAGACATTACTTTTCACATTGACATAAGTATAGCAATATACGTATAAGATATTTCAAATAAAATTATCTGTTTTTTGCGGATTTATTTTGGTTCCCAACGAAAAAACCAAAAAGATGAGAAATAATATAATTGGTTTAAAAAATATTAAATATTCGCGTAAATCTAAAATAATATTACATGTAATTATGACACTGTTTTTATCTCACTAAAAAAATGTAGTAATGAACGTAACCTTGCTAGCGTCCCACACTAGTTTGCCCCAGGCTTGATTGCGAAATATTGACTTTCATTTACCCCTAATTAAGTAGTAGTAAGTGAAAACCGTATATTATACAGTAAATTTTACCTATAATATAACAAAAAATTAAATATTCACATACAAGAGCATGTATTTTAGTCTAACAAACTTTGAGTATACAATTTTCGAAATTAATAGAATTCCTCAATAATATAGCAAGTAAATTAAACCGTGGAAGCTCTTCTATTGGGTAACTCTGAATACAAGCGTATCCGGCCTATATCCGTCTCTGATACACTGTTCAAGTGCCAAATTTCACGGTTGATTCGTAGTGAATTGGAACAAAGAGCAAACGTTCTTATCTCTTACAATTAGCAAAACAACTATGTATTTACATACGTATTTCTATTACCGTAGTCAATATAAAGAACTATTTAAGGGAAATATTATAGTGCATCTACCATAATCTCCAACCTTAGACAGATCAGGGTGAATCGCTAGTACAAAAAAGTATAGTTTCAAAGGAAACTGACCCCACGATCTATCATTGAAAGTAAGCCAACTACCTGACATGATTTATGGTACTTCCAAAAATAATACTTGATAATATTATGAAAACTAAAAACGCTTATACAGACGATTTTTGGTAAATCGTCGAAAAGTATAAATCCACATTAGGATATTGGGTCCGCGATAAATTTCAGGCCCAGCTTAGTGGGGCGATTTCACGAAATGGTACAATGACTTATAACGGAATATACATTTGACCTATTTACCCCCTCCCTTATGAATATCGCCAGTTATGTAGACCCCCGAATTCGACGCCAGATTATTGAGAATGTTTGCACGCATAGCTTGTAGGGTGGATCAATGTAAAGTTGCGACAATTTGGTCAGTGTTCAGCGAAGAGAGCAATTTTTCATTTTTTTTATATAAGCACAAGTAGCTTTTTATTGAGATGAACTGTTGTTCGCAACATCAATGGCCTGTTTTGTATTTATTTGAACATTAATTTATAATCTTTACGTATCCGAGCTTTGTTCAAGAGTTGTTGACGAACTGTGATAATATTTTTGCTTCAAGTTTTAGTCGAAAAAGCATAATTTTGAACTAACTTTTTGCAATTTTTAGTATTCAAATAGCTTTTTTAGAACTTAAAGCCTTAATGAATAAGTTAGTTAGTTAGTTATGCTTGTATTTTTCTTCCTTTCTATTTTTTATCAAGTAATATATTGTGACGTGAACTTAACAATATGATACATCAATGTCGATAGCTGAACCTATTACTGGCACCTGTTACCTTACCTTTCATAGCTATAAAGCAGTAATAAAACTTACTCGAAACAGAAAATGCGACTATATAGTTAAACAAATGCTTATATTATACAGTATTATACTTATAATACGCTACGCTTTGCTTGGGTTCGTCTTTAGGTGTGTTTTAAAAAGTTAGTACGGAAAAATTTATATTGTCATGATGATTTAATATCTCTTACTTGAGATATGATTTGATTACTCATACAAACTTTCATCCCCCTTTAAACCCTCTTTAGGGTATGTTTCCAGGATAAAGACTTTGTACGCAGACGGACACGGTTCTTTTACAGTAATTTTCGCGATGCAATGTCAATCTGCATACAGTCTGGATCGAGTATGAATCCACACTCGCCGGTAAACAAACGGTACACGACTTGAATATCTGGACATATGAGATATCATGCAACTCACCTTGCTCAGCAGGGACAGCAGGAACGGAGTGGTTCTTGATCTCGATGTTAATTATTGCGAACTTTAGGATACATGCCGGCCGGCCACGTTTTAAGATGAATTTAATTTCCTTTGATTTCGCCACACACAAAACTTCACTCAATTAATTCGTTTTAGTTCGATTTCAACGGCCGCAATGGCGACGCGTGCGGTTAGAAGATCTTAGAAGTATTTGGTATCTGTTGTTAGCCACCGAGGGCGCTGCTTGCCTCGCGAAGGCTTGTGATTGCATGCGCGCCGGTGATTCGGGCGCTCTCATTGGTCAAAATACGCAAGCGCGCACCGCCTGACCGAGGCGACAGTGACATTGCATTGGTGAACGACAAGCGCGCGAAAGTTAAAAATTATAGACTATCGTTGGAAAACGGAACATTCCGCCCACCAAAATACCAATGGGATTTTCCCGAAATTTGATTGGAAGAAAATCAAACTACGTTGGACTTACAATACTAATTTTAAGATTAAGAAACTGCTACGTTGGACTTACGATACTAATTTTAAAATTAAGAAACTAAACTATGTTGAGAAAGAAATACTGTTATTCGGTTGGCAGAGGGCACAATTTAACTAAAGGTCTCTTAATTACGTCATGATCTCTAGTTTTTAAAGTAGCCACTCGAATTACTCCATCAGGCCCAGGCTGTAAGGAGACTACTCGTCCTAATGCCCATTGGAGTGGAGGTCGATTATCGTCCTTAATAAGCACGATCGAATTTACATTTAACCGGGTTGAGTCTGAGTTAAACCGTGTAGATATTCGTGTTTCCAACGTCTCCAAAATTGCTGTTGGAACGATTGGATCAGTTGCCATCGGCTTAGACGATTAAGATTAACTTTAGAGTAATCTGGATCGGGAACCGCCGTGAGAGGTTCTAGCGTCAAGAAATGACCAGGTGTAAGAACGTTCAAGTCGTTAGGGTCAGAACTTAATGGACACAGAGGTCTAGAGTTTAGAATCGATTCGATTTGGGTGAAAAGCGTGGTAAGCTCTTCGAAGGTTAGAGTTTGATCACCAACAATCCGATACAAATGACTTTTGGCGGCTTTCACTTGAATTTCCCACACTCCACCGAAATGTGGAGAAGATGGGGGGTTACGTTTAAATGCAATCCGTTCTGAGTTCGATGCTTGCTCCATGCATGATGCGAGTTGTGAGGCTGCACCGACGAAGTTTGTACCGCAATCTGAATGTATGACGTTACAACGGCCCCGACGGGAAACGAAACGACGCAATGCAGCGATGAAACCGTCACTCGATAAAGTGGAAACCACTTCAAGATGTACAGCTTTGGTGCTCAGGCAGACAAATAAACATAAGTAAGCCTTATCAATTTTAGCACCGCGATGGCTACCCAGTTTAATCCGGAAGGGACCCGCGAAATCCACCCCAACTTGAGAGAACGGTTTTGCCTGGTTAACGCGGAAGGCAGGAAGGTCGCGCATAAACGGTTGCAATGGTTGAGGATGGAGACGATAGCATCGTATACATTTCGAGAGGTACTGACGCACGGCACGCTTAGCCGCCAGAATCCAGAACTGCTGCAAGATCAGGTAGTGCGTGGTGTTCAGACCGGGATGAAGATTCTTCCGATGAATGGATTCGATTACTGCTGTGGTGAGCACACATTTCCTGGGCAGCAATGCCGGGTGCTTGTGTTCGAATTCAAGACCAGAGCGAGCCAGCCGTCCGCCCACCCTGAGAATACCTTGGTCATCCAGGAAAGGATTTAGCTTACGGAAGTTGCGAGGCAATTGTTTTCGCAACCTCAGATTTGATATAACATCGAAGAAAAACCGGTTTTGAAAATGTTTGACGATCATCAGGAGAGCACGATGACATTCAACGTCCGTCACGACAAGACTTTCAGGTCGCGGACCCGCATCACCCGAATTAACGCGAAATCTTCGGATATACGATAAGATTCGACAAATTTTATCCAGGGATGAATGCTTCTCGAACAGGTGTTCAATTACTGACGTTTTCAGAGTAGTCTCGGTTTGATCAGCGATGAGAACGGTACTACGTTGCTCGGGAATCATGACGTCTTCCTTCGTCCGACATTTAGATATGTCTGTTGGCCACTCAGACTGCGGTTGAGAGAGCCACTCGGGGCCCGCCCACCATAGCGCATTGGTTAATAGTTCCGCTGGCAGCTGTCCTCGGGAGCAAATGTCAGCCGGATTGGTCGCAGAAGGCACATGCCTCCAACACTCGGTAGGAACGGTGTCCTGGATGTGACTGACACGGTTGGCGACGAAAGTTACCCAGCGCGAAGATGGAGACCGAAGCCAAGCTAATGTTACGGTAGAATCGCTCCATAGATAGGTGTTGTGGATGGGAATCCGCAAGGTCTCCTTGACGAATTTCATGAGGTCGACTAGTAGAACCGCAGCACACAGCTCCAGGCGTGGCAGCGACTGCTTCTTTAAAGGCGCGACGCGAGCTCGTGCACAAACAAGGAAGAGACGAATGAAACCGTCCAATTCGGTGATACGTAGATAAATGACGGCGCCGTAGGCAAGTTCAGAGCTGTCACAGAACCCATGCAGTTGATACGATCGAGCGCCTTCGATAACGAATTTGCGTGGAACCTTAAGTTCCCTGTTTTGTGGAAGTTGTTGAGAAAAAGTGCTCCATTGTGAAACAATTTCCGGTGGGGGAGTATCATCCCACGAAACGCCGAGGATCCAAAGTTTTTGGATCAAGCACTTGGCTTGAATGATTAGAGGCGATAGAAATCCCAAAGGATCGAAGACCCTGGCTACCTCGCTTAGAATCGTTCGTTTGGTACAGGGTTGATTTGACGGTTGGACGTTAAAAACTAATGAGTCTGAAGCAGGCTCCCATTTTAGGCCAAGAACTTTCACAGTTGTGTCTTCGGCTTCGGTAAAGGTAACAGATTCCGATAGACACGCTTCTGAGGGAAGGTCACTCAGAAGCTCAGGTCGATTGCTCACCCATTTGCGCAGCTCAAAGCAGCCGCGGCTGAGAAGAGCGATGACTTGCAATTTGATATCGCAAGCATCCTCCAGCGTTGAACTTCCGGTTACGATGTCATCGATATAAATGTCGGAAGCTAAAACGGTTTTGGCCTTAGGGTAATGATGACCCTCGTCATTGGCCAGCTGCTGGATGGTGCGACATGCCAAGAACGGAGAAGAAGATACTCCGTAGGTGACGGTATTTAAGACATATTCTTGGAGAGGCTCATCTGGGTGACTCCGCCAAAAAATGCGCTGGTAGTCACGGTGATGAGGAGCCACGTTAATTTGACGGTACATTTGGCGCACATCCGCCATAAAGACGACTTCGTGTTCCCGGTAATGGAGAAGGATCTCCGCGATGTTGGATTGCAACTTCGGACCTATAAGTTGCATATCGTTAAGCGATTTTGAGTTCGCGTCCTTAGCCGAGGCATCGAATACCACGCGAAGTTTCGTCGTGGAGCTGTCGGGACGCAAAACGCAGTGGTGTGGTATGTAGTACTTGCCTAGACCCATGTTCTTAGCAGGTACCAGAGTCATGTGACCACTTTCGATGTAGTCAGTCATGAAATCGGTGTACTGTTGTTTTAACGATTGATCACGAGACAACCGCTTCTCAATGGCATGGAAGCGCCGTAAGGCTATCGCTCGCGAGCCTTCGAAAAGGGGCTCCGCGTTGTTCTTGAAAGGAAGAACGACGTTATACCTTCCGGTCTCGTCACGGTAGTGGTTATGAGTGAAACTATTTTCACAAACTTGTTCATCTGGGGTTAATCGAGAAGATTGTGGAACGTTATCGATTTCCCAGAAACGTTGAACTATTTTATTTAAACTCTCGTCCATGCTAGGAGGTGCTACTCCCATCAAGCATGACGAAGAGGATGCGAGTCGCGACTTCCCTAGGAGAAGCCATCCGAAAACAGAATTCAGGGCTTGCGGTCGAGACGCGTTTCCCTTCAAACGCTGTTCGAGCAATGATTCTGCGAACACGTCGGCATTTAATAAGACGTCGATCGGACCAGGGATGTCAAAACCAGGATCTGCTAACGGTAATGTCCTGACATCACTCCATCCATCCGTATTGAGTCTTGCGATGGGTTGATCGCCGCAGATGTTCGGTATAACGAGCATCTCGAGGCGAAATTTGACGTTGCCATTAGTGCCAACATCGCATGTAACGAGGCCATTGACTGAGGCAGGAGCGCCCCCCAAGCCATGTACTTCAGCAGAGGCGGCTTTAGGCTTGAGCCCAAGTCGCTTAGCTGCGTGTGCTGTTAAAAAATTATTTTGACTACCCGTGTCAAATAACGCTCGGAACGCATGAAATTCCCCAGATGTGTCACGAATGTGGACTATGGCAGTGGCCAGTAGCACGGTCGTATTCGCGGACGGATTAGACGAGGTTAAAGATTTTTTAGTCACTAGGGCTACCGATTGCGAATGATCGCGCGCGGTGTCGGGATCGTTTCGCACTTGGTCACGATGTAGTAGAGTGTGATGTTTACGCTGACATTTTCGACACGAGAATATCGATGTGCACTCTCGCACCGAGTGAGACGAGTTAAGACAATTGTAGCACCATTTCCGTTCGCCAGTCACAGCCATGCGCTCGTCCACGGATTTAGATAAGAAATCTTTACAAGCCGTTATGTGGTGTTCTTCACCGCAGTATGAACACTTACGAATACGTTTGGTGGTTGTCGCAACCTGAGTTGGCTTGCCCTCTTGTTTGTCACCAACCTTATTCTTAGGCATGTTGGCGGTGGGGGCGACAAGCGAATGTGTGACGGTAGGTCGCTTCGATTTTTGAAAGGCACCTGATGCCTTGCCTGATTCCTTGCCAACTTGTGAAGTTTTAGTGGTAACGGCGGAGAAGTGCGTGTCGCGTATCAGCGCTTCACTCTTAGAGTGTAAAAACGCCCTAATATGTTTATATTGTGGCAGCTCGATATCGATGTATCTTTCCTCAAACTCGCGTCTCAATTTAGTATCGAGTTTCGACAAAATGTTGTAACAAAGCACGAAGTCCCAGTGCTCGGTAGGTAACTTCAACTTTTTTAAAATAGTCAAGTTTTCATCGTTCGTATTTAACGCATGTCGGAAATCCTGAGCGTGTGTAGTTTTGAAATTGACATCCAAAATATCGCGCCAGCACGTAAACGCTAATTCACGTTTGTCCTCATAGCGGGACTTGAGAGCATCATATGCACTTAAATAATGTTCACGTGCGACTGGGAACGTTCTTATTAACGATAACGCATCACCACGTAACACCGACACCAAATAATGAAATTTCTCGATGTCACTTAAAATGAGTGATTCATGAATCAACGCGTTATAAGTCGCGATAAACTCGGGCCACTCCTTGATAGCGCCCGAAAAGACTGGAAGTGAAATCTTCGGTTCTCTGCTCTGTTCTCTGCGCACCCATGAACGAATCACGCCTCGCGCTATTTGATTCTTGCGACGAACACTGTTGATATTTACGTTGAATTGCAACGACTTGAAAGTACGCTTCATCGAAATTTTCCTGAATCTCGGTATCCGCATCATCGACTTCCTCGTTTAAAAGATCCAAAATCATAAAGTGTGCTTCTTGAAAAGCATCCGCGATATTTTTTATCTCCTGACAATATGAAAAGAATAACTCGGTCTGTGATGCATCGGTTTCGATTGAATTCCCCACTTCGAGAGCCTTCGTAATACGATTATACGCGATAGTTCGTTTGCGTCGCAAACTAGGCAAATTACTAACAGTATAAGTCGTTTCCTTACACCGTTTGATTCCAGATATAGATTTACGTCGTGCTAGGTAAGACATCGTTAACGATTAAATAATTTTTTTTACTAAATTCTAAAACGCTGTTATTAAAACTAAATCTTTATTGAGAATATTATATTATAAAACTAAACCTTATTGAAAATTATTATAATTATTATATAACAATAATCAAGCTATGCGTGGCCGTAGGTACGCAACAAACAACCGTCGATGTTCGTACTTAACAATTATAAAAGGTTACTAAAATGAACCTTATTAGAACGCAGAACGGTTTGCTATATTTTAGAAATAAAATTAATTTTCATAAACTGATCAAGTAGGTAAGTTTTATTTTTACTTTATATTGTTAATCGTTAATATCGGTAATACAAATGTGTTCTATGTCAACAAATCAAACCACAACAATAATTTGTCTTAAAATATTTTACGTAAAACGTTAAAGTTAAATGAAGTTATTGAATGAAGTTAGGTATATAAAACGGTATGTTGAGCGATCGACGTAACTCGTTAGTCGTGTTATATTCAAATTGATACACAAATTATGGTACGATATTTTGCAATATTGTTATTGCAAACAGTAAAAACGGTGAATAATCTTGTGTCAATTGATAATAAACGACTTGAATGTTCTAGGTAAGACAACAAAAATCGCGATCGGTTGGAACGGTTAGTAAGCGGTAGGTAAATAATAAATGTATGGCGATAGCGGACAGAATGGAACAAAGATTTGTTTCGTAATTGTTAGATATTTTTACGTTATGATATGTTTATGCGTTATGTAAGTCCAGTATACGATAGAATAATGTTATTTTCGTTACAATCACGAACTAAAAATGGTATTTAGGCTGACCGAATGTATCTAAAAGTCCCGGGTTTCGGCACCATAAAGATGTACGCAGACGGACGCGGTTCTTTTACAGTAATTTTCGCGATGCAATGTCAATCTGCATACAGTCTGGATCGAGTATGAATCCACACTCGCCGGTAAACAAACGGTACACGACTTGAATATCTGGACATATGAGATATCATGCAACTCACCTTGCTCAGCAGGGACAGCAGGAACGGAGTGGTTCTTGATCTCGATGTTAATTATTGCGAACTTTAGGATACATGCCGGCCGGCCACGTTTTAAGATGAATTTAATTTCCTTTGATTTCGCCACACACAAAACTTCACTCAATTAATTCGTTTTAGTTCGATTTCAACGGCCGCAATGGCGACGCGTGCGGTTAGAAGATCTTAGAAGTATTTGGTATCTGTTGTTAGCCACCGAGGGCGCTGCTTGCCTCGCGAAGGCTTGTGATTGCATGCGCGCCGGTGATTCGGGCGCTCTCATTGGTCAAAATACGCAAGCGCGCACCGCCTGACCGAGGCGACAGTGACATTGCATTGGTGAACGACAAGCGCGCGAAAGTTAAAAATTATAGACTATCGTTGGAAAACGGAACAGACTTTCTATCTATATCCTTTGAAGAGTTTCAAACTATCTTCATATCAAATTTCATCTTAATCGCTTCAACAGATTTTTAGTTTATCCATTACAAACGTCCATTTAAAAAAAAATCTCTCTTTTATAGTAGAATAGATACTTCCAAAATAATCTAATTTATTTCTCATATGTTTGCATCCCCTTATATAAGGGTACATCTGAAAAGGACCTAAACAAGTTTTATTTTGTAAAAGAAAAAAGCTTTCCACGTAATAAATAAGGACATCGACTTAATTCAATATAAAGTGATTTCCACTAGCTGGCAGACAATTTAAATGAATGTGACAAAGGTATTTTATTTATCGAAAAAGAAGGTTTTCTTTTGATAATAAACAAGACAATACCGACATTTTTAAGTATTTATATGGGTTTCTTTATGCTTAATACACTAGTTATATATCCTTACATCGCTCGGGTGCGGGTGATGTGTGTTTTAAATTATCCATTGTGTTGCACCATAATATTAAAGGAATAAAATAGCTTACACCACTATGCTGTAATGTAGCCTATTAGTAAAATAATTTCCCCTACATCGTCCCCTAAAAGCCAACTGTATCTATTTTTATTATTAGATATATAGGTAATAAGATTACATATGATTATTAGAATACTTAATAGATGTAAATGTGGGATTAATTCCTGTTTGTGTTTCACGTAGGATAAATATGTAATGCAATATTGTTCTCAATTATTTCTTTTGAAAAGAGCAACTGTTGAGTTTCTCGCCGGTTCTTCCCAGCAGAACAGTAATTAATAATGTAAAAATGATGATACAAAAAAGCGTAAAAGTCTATTTGAATAAATAATATTTTGATTTGATTTGAAACAAGCTCAATAATTTAATCAGTTTAAATATCTCATAATTTACAGCTTAACATTTACAAAGAAAAGGAATCAAGCAAAAGCACGTTTAGGGCAGTGTGTATTGACCCTACTTTCTTACGGTCGCGGGTTCGAGTCCCGCTGGGGGCATTCATTTGTTAAACTCGAATGTTTGTACTCCAGTCATGGGTGTTTATTTTTTTTTTTTCTTATGGTAAAAAGGGGACAAACGGGCAGGAGGCTCACCTGATGGAAAGTGATCACCTCCGCCCATGGACATCTGCAAACCAGGCTTGCAGATGCGTTGCCGGCCTTTCAGGAAAGGGAGGGATGGAAGAGGGAGGGGGAAGGAGAGTGGGCCTCCCGGACTCTCACTCACCGGACGAAACGCGACAGCATAGCTGCCACTTCACGCCGGTCTTCTGTGAGAGAGTGGTACTAATGAACTATACGGGGCGTGCCGGCCCATTCGGTTGCTACCCGAAGGTAACAAGCATGGCACTACCACTTAAAGTATATATTTATAATATGTATATATTTATACTTATATATGTAGTATATCAACTATCTGGTATCCGTAACACAAGCTTCCTTCGTAGCTTACACGACATTTAGACTGTATGTAATAATGTCCCAACATATTTCAAAAATTCAAAATATGAAATTCTTAATTTAATCAACACGGTCTATTTAAAAAAAACCTTTTAAGCAACTTTGCGAGTGTAGAGAATATACATTACATTTTAAAAAAAGGTGAGTATAAAGTTACATTTTCGGGATACAGGTACCGCGCTAATTTGCTTTGCAAAGTACTTGAAAACTCCCTCTGGATTTACTAAAAGCAAGAACAAAAATGAGAATTGCTTCTGAGCTTGTGATTTAAGTTAGACGTAAATACTTTTTGAGTTATTTCATCATATTATATAGTAAGTTCTGCTTAGTAAATTAATGAATTAAAAATTAATTTGGGGGCATAAATTAATTTTTGCCCCCACATACGAGTTCACTATATCTTTACATTATACTATAACATTCTAACTAAGTCTGCACATTGAATATTTTTGGAAAATCTAATTAAAATATCATTAATAACGATATAGAGGTCGAATATACAGTTTTTTTTAATTTCGTCGGCCTTTGCCCGCATCACGAGCAAATCAGTGGACGGATTTTGATGTAATTTGGTATGATAATAATTGGTTATCCAGATCAATAGAGATCTATAAATAATTCTGAGAAATGTATACTAAAACTTCAAATAAGTGTAATGACAAATCCGAGCGGAGCAAGGATAAGCCACTAGTAGTTTATATAAAAAAATTGAGGTCATAGCTTCAGGGTCAATATAAAAGTATGTGTTTGAAGGTATAGTAGTATACTATTAATATTTGTTTTTAGTATATTTTTGTTTTCTTTTTCGATCGAATCCTTATAATATGTATAAAAAGAAATCCCCGGTGAGGGTTTGTACGTGGATGCAAAAGAAATGATTAAAATTTAGTTCGTTTTTTGTTTTTTGCTGTCATGATCTGTATTTATCCAGGAAGAATTTGGCGTATTTAAAATTACTAGTATAAATGTGATAGTTTTTGTGTGTATGTGTTTATGGATGTACACCTTTTTTAGACTATGATAATTCAAGTGGAGTAAAAGTTTGTTTGCTAAATTACTAGTTTAATATAATGTATAAAAGCACAACTTTAAAATATTGTGGGTAGTACATGTATCAACTCTATGCTCTTTAATATCAATTATTATGAATAAATAATAAAGCTTGATTAATTATGTATTAAGATTTCCCCATTACAATATTAATCGATTGAAATACCTAAACGTAATTTATTTGCCGGTTTTATTTACTTCCGTATATAAGATAGTGTTGTCTAATGGTTCTGGACGAGATAAAACAAGTAGACAAAGTCACAAAGTAAGGGAGGCCACAACCTGATTTAATGGTATTACAAAGCACAGTGCTACTTTGAAACTTGGGGCTATATTCCTTTTGTTACTCTATGGATGCACTAAAATTGCAGTTTAGTCTCTAAGGAATTAAAAGATTTAGATTATTACTACAACTCTCTTATTTAGATAAGGGCTTAATTAACGCATAAAAAGGCAAATGAAACTAGTGCAGACAGTAAAATCACTACAAAATATCACTATATAGTAGTATAAATAAAACAAAGTCGGCTTCCCACTGTCTGTCTGTCCCTATGTATGCTTAGATCTTTAAAACTACGCAACAGATTTTGGTGCGGGTTATTGTAATAGATAGAGTGATCCAAAAGAAAGAAGGACGCGCTAAATCCATGGACAAACCCGAGCGAAATGAAGGTGACTCGCATGTAAACTATTATAATATTAGTACTGAAGACCACAAAATTTTATCACAATCTCTCCAGCCGTTTTACAGTTCAGAGGGAACCTTTATATAAATATTTCGAAACATAAGTTACAAATCTTGGTATTTTGATTTATAAAATAACAACAAAATAAATGGTTTCCTCAATCAAATGTAATCTTTTATATATATAAAAATGAAACCCGTTTCCCGTTGTCATGACATAGCATGAAAACGGCTTGACCGATTTGGCTGTTTTTTTTTTGTAGTTTTCTAATACTCTGTACAAGGTTCTTACGGAAAAAAATATTAAGAAAATCTCTCAGAAAGATTGAAAAAATACATTTAATTTTGCATATTTTAAAAAAAGCGCGTTACGAATGTCAAAGTCATTCAATTTAAAACAAAAAACTCTGTGGTGATCTATGACACCACAGACATAACCGCCCTAACAAATGTCAACGTCATTCAATTTAAAACAAAAAAATATGTGGTAATCTGTCACACAAATTGAATAGGTACGCATATATAAGATAGGTCAGCTATACAAAATAAAGTAGCATCAAATTTACGCTAAGGCGGTACGAAGTTCGCCGGGTCAGCTAGTACTGTATATATATTAATATTAAATAAGCTTCTTGCATACGAGTAAGCCGATTATTACCAACTCAAGGCATGATATTAAGTCTTTCAAAGTAATTTTAATCTATGTACCACATTTTTTGATATACCTATTCGGTATAACTAACTTTTTGCCACAGGATTTACTTGCATTAATATCACATTATAACTAATGCATTCAGTTTGAGGTCTCTATTTGTTCATGTATTTTATCAGATCTAACGCGAACGAAGCCGTGGGTGCCACTAGTGTATTATACATATAAATATTTCTGTCAATTCTATGTCAAACGTCATAAGGTTACATTAAAAAAGTTTATATTGTCCGTATATTTGTTCCGGCTAATCTCTGTAACGGCTGGACCGATTTTGGTGGGGCTTTCACTCGTAGATAGCTAATTTTATAAGGAGTATCTTAGGTTGCTTTTATTTTAGAAATTTTAATTTTTTAATTCGCGGAACCACGCGGTTCCGTACGGGCTAAATCTAGGGACCAACCCGAGCGAAGCGTGGAGTTCTAAATACAAGTTAATAAAATGTTTAATTATCTATACTAATATTATAAAGCTGAAGAGTTTGTTTGTTGGTTTGATTGAAAAATTCTTTTTGTGTTGGATAGTCCGTTTGTCGAGGAAGGTTATAGGCTATTATATTATATCACGCTGCGACCAATAGGAGCGGAACATCATTCAACAAAATGTTGCAAAAACGGAAGAAAAATATTTCTTTTGATTTTCAGCCTTTAGAAAGGCTAGTATTAAATATAACCGTGCCTACCTAACTATTCAAAAAACAGAATGTTAAAAGTTATAAACATACATTCAATATTTTTGTAAATTATATAAAGAGAAATATGAAAGGAAAATTTAAGGAAAAATTTATCCCTCTAAGGAGAATTTTCGTTACTTTCCAGAGCTTCTCAATTGATAATTTTTTGTACATTCTTAACGAATCCAAATATGCGTGCTTTGAAATTTCGCTTCTCCTTGTAAACATTTCACACTTATTAGTGAAAATGTTTTTTTTATTTAATACTAGAGACTCACGTCACGGATTCCTAGTTACAGTTATAATAAATGAAATTTCTACCTCCTTTTTTTGAATTCGGTTAAAAGTAGCCTCATTTAATCCTTATAACATTAGCTATCTGCGATTTAAAATCCTGTCAAAATCGGTCCTGCCGTTTCAGAGATTAGACGGAACAAACAGACAGACTGACAGACAGACAATTTTAAAAATTGGTTTTATGTTGCTAATATCGTATATGATTTCATAATCACTTCGTGAAAAGCTGTTACTTTGAAATTAAAAACAGACACTCCAATTTAATTTATATGTATAGATGTATAGATAATTTAATTAGTTGAATTCTACTGAAAATTAGCAGAATTATTATAATTTTAAGACAACAATGGAATGGAATAAGAGCAGCAACGATGATTCTAAGAAAACGGATATCTTAATTATTTTGATAGGCTTACGTAATTAGTAATTTTAATCTACTATTTTCTTAGTATTCTTATGACTTTAAACAAAATTTAAGTTAGACAGGTAATGGATTACATTTTTGTCATAATAATTTAATGTCAAAATAATTTCAGACTAATAATATCTATCTCTGTGCCAAATTTTATCTACGAGTATACGCTTGGATATCCGAGTGATGCGGGTTAAATTCCGGGTCTCGCACCTCTGATATTTTCATGTGCAAATCATTTCTATCATGATTACCACTTGTCTTACGGTGAAGGAAAACATCGTGAGGAAACCTGCATATCTGAGAAAACCTAACAAGTTTTCGAAAGACATGTGAAGTCCGCCAACACGCACTAGGCCAGCGCGGTGGACTATGGCCTGATCCCCCTCGTACTGAGGGAGGCCTGTGCCCAGCAGTGGGACGTTAAAAAGGGCTGATGATGATGATGATGATATTTGTTAAGCTGTTTTGGCGTGATTAACAAACATCCATTAAAACATCAAATTTTTGACATTCATAATAAATATTAAGTAACTTATCATACTCGTTGTTGTTCCTTCTACTATAATTAAAAAAATAAAACTTTCTATGTACTATATATTGGAATGATTAAGATGGAATTTAATATATACATAAACACGTAGGTCACTACTTTTCCTGTGTAATATTCGTTGACGTAACCCTACTTTCTTGCGCCAGCTGTCGCGGGTTCGAGTCCCGCTGGGGGCATTCATTTGTTAAACTCGGATGCTTGTACTCCAGTCATGGGTGTTTATATTTGTAATATGTATGTATTTAAACTTCTATAATATGTAGTATGTAGTATCCGTAACACAAGCTTCCTTCGTAGTTTACCACGGAACTAGATGGCACTGTGTGTAATATTCCAACGTTTTTTTTATTTTTATATTCTTATATAAGTAATGTATCGCACATTTTTTGCAGATACTATAAGTAAGCGTTTATATACCCCAGATTGCACTATACACACTATACAGAGTAGTTAAACAAGAAATCACAAATCGAAAATACATTAATATTATTAGTAAGTAATATAACATGCAATAAAGTAGAGTTGGACATAAACAAATAATTAGTCTGTATCCACAAACAGCCAAGTGTTCCTGTCGTTAAACAGTGAATTTATACGCTAATATGTATCTTATGTGTAAGAACTTAAAAACTAGAATGCTTTATATAGAGTTCTCTTAACGGGTATTTCAGAGAAATTATTGCTTTTGCCAAATACAGCCCATGTATTGTTGTAAAATGCCGGAGTATGGATATTATTATTTATGATTGTTTGTTGTTATCCAAAGACCCATTTTGGTATAACTTTTATAGTATAATAGCTTTGATATGAAGATTGATGTTTTGTTTTTTATTTACTTCTACAAACATATGAGTATATTTTTATCATATTTAAAAAAATCTTACATTTAAAGTTTATTGGAAAGTGTTGACAACTGGAAGGACGTACAAATCAAGTCTGTCATTTATTCAATTAAGATAGCGTGTAATAGATAATTATTAATTTCGCTATATATATTTTTGTATAAAACTCTTTTTATTATTTTTTAAAATTAATTTATATTTTTAAATATTTTTATTAGTGGCAACACTTCATTCAGATTTATAATCTGAGTAAGAATTTAAGATTTGACATAACGAACCGATACGATGTTATAAGGCTGTATGGACTATAGTCATTTGCCTTTCCCTATTGGGGATAAATTTTAAAAACAACAACAACAACGATACGATGTTATAAATACCCCCTTTCTAGTTATGGCGACTCACTTTTTCTCTGGACGGCGGCTGAGCAGGACTAAGTTAAGTAATATGTATAGTGTATTTATTTGAATTTCAATTATTGCTGTTATAGTTCCATGTTATATAGATTTCTTTGTTATACTACATTATATTGAAGTTATTAAGTTATATTCTAACTATTTGTGACTGTATTACTTATGTTAATTGTGTTAATATATAATAAACAATATGATAATGGTAAAATTGTCCCGCCGAGTTTCTTTCACCGGTTCTTCTCGGGTCATAGGCTTATTCTTTCCGAACTGGTAGTAAATATAAACTAATTATTTCAATTTCCTTTGTTTTATTACCTAATCCTAAATTTCTTGATTAACCTAATAATATATAAAGTAATAAAGTAGCAATAAATGTAGTTCCTTTTTAATATTAAAGTAAAAGAGGGTAGTTTGAAGCTTTTATCATCTCTATTATTTCCATCATTCTATCACGTGCATCTACTTCTCTTGCATGCAAGCGCTCGGATCGTGAGGGAACCTGCATGTCTGAGACAATCTAGCTAAATAGGTTTCCAATCATATACTGTAAAGTCAATCGACCCACACATGTCCCGCAAGGACAATGTCCTAATGCCCCTCACATTCAAGGAAAAAAAAGTTTGTTAAAACATAAAATAATTTACGCCTTTACGTCTAAGGAAGTTAATGAATAAAATTCGCAGTGATTTTCAAGTCACTGTAAAGAGAACGAATTTAAATTTTCAGATTTTTTGTCCTTGATTTTGTTGCAATTCGGTATATGATGGTTGGATTATGATTCATACTTAGATATATATAATTTAAAACCAATTACGATCACCAATTTTTAATACATAGTCTTAAAGCCTCTACGTGTAGCATAAAGCTCGTATTATTTATATTTTAGAGTGTCTCCATACATCTATTGTTAAAATACAGAACTGTTACATTCAAAGTTGAGCTTAGCAACACTACCCAAACAATGTCACTTTTATAAAGCTTACTCTCCCATTCTCTTTCTATGACATTTCACTAATTATAAACCAGTAAGTTATCAAACGGAATGCTTAATATTAGTATCAAGCTTGTTTAAATTTTGATGTAGGAGCAACCTCCTATAGACGTTGAGAATTTCAATTTAAGATCTCTAGGGCTTGTAGTATCTCTGAGGACATTATGTAATCCTTAACGAAATAGCTTATACACTGTGAAATTAAAATATGGAAATGAACATATTACGTTACGTCTTGCCTTGTCTTTTTAACCGACTTCAAAAAAGGAGGAGGTTATATGTTCCGTTGTATGTATCTTTTTTTTTTTTTTTATGTATGTTCACCGATTACTCCGCCGTCTGTGGGCCGATTTCAAAAATTTTTCTTTTGATTGGTAGGGTATAGTTCCGAGGTGGTCCCATTGTCACCAAGTCAGGATCTGATGATGGGATCCCAGGGAAATCGAAGGCAACTCTCAAAATTTACAGGCACCTATTATGTTTTTGATATATTTTCTAAACCCGATAAAGCTTTTACGTATGAAAATCATCATCTCATGTAGATGAGCTGATGATGGAAGGTAAAATTCCTCAACAGTTGTTTTTTATGTGTTTTCACCGATTTCTCCGTGAATTGTGGGCCGATTATAAAAATTTCTTTTTTGTTCGGTAGGGTATACATTCAAGTTGTTCTCATTGTCACCAAGTCAGCATCTGATGATGGGATCCTAGAGAAATCGAGGGCAACCCTTAAATTTTATCGGCACTGATTACCTTTTTCATATATTTTCTAAAGCTGTTCAAGAATTTGTGATGATGTAAGGTATATATCCTCAACGGTTAGGAGTTGAAAGAAAATTCTTTTAATATTATACGTACTTATGAACTGATAGTCGTATAGATCGTATTCCTTCAGGATATTAGGTGGATTGATAATAGAAGGTAAATCTTATTAACGTCTACGAGTTACGTGGAAAAATAGACGTGGACAAATCTCGATTGACTATTGTCGTTCATTTCAAAACTTCGCTGACTTATTGGAGCAGTAGTTTAGTTAGCCTTCCAATATTTTATTTAAACATAATAATTTCCACAAAAAAATTTAAAATAAATTATTTTTTAACAAAAATGAAAACCGATTTCAAAACGCTACAAATCGAAACTAAAAAGAAAAAAAATAATTTTAATTACTTAGTTATTGTTGGAGTCGGTGCCAGCCAAAGCAAAATAATCTTAATACAATTTAATTAATGTATCAATTTGTAAATATAATCAAAATATCCGTTCGAAAGTTCATTGCAAAGGCAGGGTAAAACTATCCTTCTTGGCTGGCACCGACTCCAACAATAACTAAGTAATTAAAATTATTTTTTTTTCTTTTTTTAACAGTGTTTTGCTATAAACATAGTTAAATTTAATATGATGTAAGTACGGATTCATAAGTATAATAGAATAAAATTAGGAAAAAATGTTATTAAGTTAAAAATTATAAATGCAGTACCATCTTTTTGCCTAGAAAAAAGTAATAACTACATAGTATAAAACAAAGTCGTTCCACTGTCTGTATGTTCCTATGTATACTTGGAGCTTTAAAACTACGCAACGAATTTTGATGCGGTTTTTCTTAATAGATAGAGTGATTCAAGAGGAAGGTTTTTATGTTTAACTAGCGGAACCCGTGGCATCGTTCGCGCTCGCTAAATCATCATCAGCCCTTTTTAACGTCCCACTGCTGGACACGGGCCTCTCTTAGTACGACGGGGATCAGGCCAAGGTCCACCGCGCTGGCCTGAGCTGTCCCATGTATTGAAGGGAATCTCTTGCCTTCCCTTGTCCCATAAGTAGGACGTTAAAAGAATAGTAAATGAAATAAGACGATGACTTGTAATGATACTATGAACCAAAGGAGAATATGCTGCTATATATGTATATTTGCTTGCAAAGGAACAAAATCATTCAATTCATAAAACATAGTGTAGGAAATTAGTAATTATGTTATGAAGTAAATTATTAAATTAGGCCAATAGAGCTGCTTAATTCATTAAGATCTACGACTATATACTGTAATCTATGGCGCAGTGTGTTTTGCTATAATCCAATTTCTGTCAGAGTCGGTAACATGTTACCTAACACGTTATCGCATTTACTCCTAGTCACTATTAATAAAATAGGGAGGTTTCGATTTTAATTAACCTAGTTAATTAATAATTATTAACTAATAATTGAATATTGTGTCGGTTACATTATGTTTATTAGATTAATTTATTTAAATTAATATTTCTAAAGTTACTTTGAAAAGGTATAAATCCATAAAAGAAAGGATTGAATTAAGTTATTGACTGAAAATTATGAAATAAAATAACCTAATCAGTATGTTTTATGAAACTAAATAGATTTTAAGATATAGAGTCGAGTCAAATCCTTATACGAAAATATCTAAAGTTATCTGTTGCGAAAACTCACGGTATGTGAACTATTCACTAGTCCACTAACATCATTTTTCTTATATTATAAATGAGAATGCGAGTACATCTGTGTATACTCGTTATCTCTTAACGCTGAAACAACTCAACGGATTTAAGTATAATTCAGAATGGAAAGCTTATCTACTTTAACACAAAGCCTTTTATGACTTAGGCGAGCAAAGTCGTGGCTTAACTATATATAATACTAAGTTATATATTATTATCGACCCTTAATGCAGCCCTGTCACAAAATCCGTTCTTAGGGAACATCTAATAACTACGAATCATCATCTTTATTATATACGTCAAATGGTTTTTGATATTTCGTGATGTGAATGATCTTTCGCTTTCATATATTTTTTTTTTACATAGAGAAAGCTTTTAAACACACATACATAAAAAGCTCAATTTCAGTGCAACGCAGTAAAACACCTTAACGACCCCACAGGCTAACTCCGACAGTAAAATAAAACTTAATTGAAACGACTCACACTTTTTACGATTTCACGTCTCTATTTCAATCATTAACTGGTGATTTGCGGATTCTACCCCATTTATTTGTTACAGAAGGAATTTGAATTATAAGGAAGTTATAGTCTGAAATATAAAATTTTATGTTTCAAAGTAATATATTTTATTTAATTTAGGTTGTTTTACAAAAATATCAGAATAACTAACCATAGAATTTAATAAATGAGTTATTCAAAAATTATTATTTATCAAGAAAATTGGAAATAACTTCCAATCTAGTCATAACGAAAGCTCTCTACTATAGTATAAGCACAAAAAGTATAAGCTTTTTCTAACAGAAACACTGAGTAAATAAACTTGACCTAACCCGGCACTCAAACTCAGTACTAACCACTACCCCCGAGTCGATTTAAGCAATTTTATGTATCTTAACGCTGTATACCTTGTGGCGTATACAAAGATCATTAAAGTATAATTAGTACAAATAAAGCTCTAATAAAACATGATCAATAATAATATAGAATTAACTATTATGTTATCCAAAGCTCAGTAACATAATAAAATTATTTATGGATTTCTGATAATTGAGTTTGGCAATAAAATTGTGTAGTTAGAGCTAATTTAAATGTCAGTAGCGACATAAAATTCCCAATAAAAGAAAACTGATGTAATTAAAAAATAATTGTATATGAAAATTACTAAAAATGGTAATTAATTACGTTAACATTATATATAATTAAACTTTGGACTTCTGGATGTTTGATTTAGGTTGTGATTTAAAAGTCATTCTTTTTCTGTACAAGAATGAAAAATACAAAAAGAAAATATGGGGTAATGAAGAATTTTAACTTGGTCAAGTCAGTACTTTATTGTATCATCCTCTATAAGCGGAATATCCAACACAAAAAGAATTTTTCAATTCGGACCAGTAGTTTCTGAGATTAGCGCGTTCAAACAAACAAACTCTTAAGCTTTATAATATTAGTATAGATCTATTACATAATAAGTATATCTACATCATATAATAAAATTGTAACTTAGTTGAATTTCTTCCTTTAATATTTTTTTATAAAAACAAAAGGCTTTTATATACGCCTCTGAAAGTAAATCGATAGTTTTTCATCAATCATATTTTTATAGCTTGGATACATCAAAGTAACTCAATTCCAAAGGTAGGCATAGCAAAAATTAACTTCATCGAAAACGATCGTATAACGTATGTTATAAATCATGAAACTTCTCGGCCAGCTCCTAACATTTTATTTCGAAGTCCATTGTGGCGTAAGATTTATCGTATTAGCACAGTACAGTTCGCTTCAACGCTATAATATATAATGCATACATACTAATGTTCACTCGGTTATAATCTTTTAATATATACATATTATAATAAGATTCTAAATTGATTTTGTACATTAAATATGGTTTGAAAACTATTATTTAAATATTCACTACAGGCATTTCCCGCGGCTTCGCACGCGTGCTAAAGACCGGGACCAAATTCTTTCTGAGTCGCGCGATACGGAGATACCGCAGTACTTTAGTAACCGGTTAACATTTGGTGTAACATTTTTCATTGACACTCCGCTTCTATTAATTGTAGCGTGATGTAATATATTCTATAGGCTTCATCGATAAACGGACTATCTAACACAAAAAGAATTTTTCAATTCAGACCAGTAGTTTCTGAGATTAGCGCGTTCAACCAAACAAACTCTTCAGCTTTATTAGTATAGATTATCGACACAGGGGACGAACTAAAATTTTGAGAATTTTTGTCTGTCTAGGAAAGCATCACGTGAGAATCGATAGATAGATTTTGATTTATTAGGTACTAGCCGTTTCCCGCCCGCTTCGCTGGGCGAATTGAAATAGGAAATAAATTACATTTTATGTTTCATTTTTATATTTTTTTTTTCATATTTTTATTATTCTCCTTTTTTTATTTTTGTATGAACATAAATAGGCCCCACGGATAGAACTGTAAGCATCGATATTGTTTAGACTTACACAAATTCCAAACTCCATCGATTTAGCCTGTATCTTTCATCCAGGTGATTTTTCTCACTAATATTCATTGTAACTTTCAATGTGCAATCATTATAACATTTCCGTGCCTTTCTTCCAAAAATTAATAATAATTGACATGAAGAAAAAAATTTAAAATGAGCATTGAAAGTTTAAGTTAAAGTCATTGCAAGTCTCATATGTGAAGTTGAAATCTGTCTAGGTTCAAGTGCGACGAATTTTCTGTTAACTAAAATTTTCTCCGTGACATCAATTTTTTGTAGAAAATTAATTGTTCATTTTTTTATGAATTCTATTGGAATAAGTAACTAAATTTCTTTTCCACATCTCAAGTGCTTGGAAAATGCATTCATTTTAATCTGTTACATTTCCGCGATCCCGCAATAAAAGAATTCGTCGGTTATGTAGTCTGCAAAAGTAAAATGAATGTAAAATTCTTAGTCCGTTGATTGGATAGCTACATGTAAAGTTAAGTTTTGGAAGCCTCTCAATGACTTTTTCTCCGCTGCCAAAAAGACGATTGTTGTAAGGAAATACACGAATATCCCTACATACACGAATATCCCCACCAAATTTGGAGTCTGTAGAAGTTACAGGTTGGAAATTAAAATTTTAGATTTTAAAACCCACCCCCGCAATTCCTGTCGGAAGTAGACTTTATTGAAATCCATTTTGAGATGATCTTGTGAATAATAAAAGATTCCTACCATATTTAGAATTTTTAGAAGCTATATTTTGAAATTGAAATTTTTTATTGTTAACACCCACCCCCGCGAACCTTATTGGAGGTGATTCATTGTAAAAACCGATCTAAGATCATTTTTATATTACATATAGAACACTCTCACTAAATTTGGAGTCTATAGAAGCTATCGCTTGGAAGTTGAAAATTTTCATTGTTAACGCCCCCGCAATTTTCTTTGGGGTGGGATATCGTAAAATTTGTTCATAAATCATTTTTACATCACTTATAGAAAATTCCTATAAAATTTGGAGCTTGTAGGAGCTTCAGCTGGAAAATTAAAAATATTAATTGTTAATACCCACCCCCGCAACCCCCTGCGGGGTGAGCTATCGTAAAATTCGTTCATAGCCTATTTCTACACCTCTTACAGAAGATTCCTACCAAATTTGAAGTCTATAGGAGCTATAGTTTAAAAACGGGAACTGTTCATTGTTAACGCCCCCGCAATCCCCTTTGGGGGATGAATTTCTTAAAATCTATTCATAGCTGACCTCTACATAGCAAAAGTAATATTCCTATCAAGTTTCACGTTTCTAAGTCTTATGGTTCCCGAGATTTCGTGGTGAGTGACTATATAGATGGGAATTCTTCGATTATCATCGAAATTTTTAACTTTTTATCGGACTTTTTTAAAATTTTCTTACATACAAAACTTTCTCCTGACAATTCTGAAGATAAAAAAAAGCCCAATTGGTCCAGCCGTTCTCCACTACCGTGAGTAGATTCTTAGCTGAATGTAAAAAACCATAATCCGCTTAATATACTCTGTTGAAATCCATGAAAACAAAAGAATCAAGAGAAAATGCTTATCATTTGTTTTTATTAGCGGGATAAATGTTCATAAAAGTAAAACAGCAATAAAAAAATGAAGGAATGTTGGAATTCAAAAAATAGATAGCCATAAACCATCTAGGAAAAATTTCGCATCGAATGGTGGTGGTTTCATGTCGATACGATTAGTGGTTTAGGCGTGATTGAGCCTCAAACGGAGACCATTTTCATTATATATATATAGATGATGATATAGGATCTTCAGGTCAACTAATAGTAGTAGGAAAATATCTTATCTTTTTTTTATGTTGGGAAAATATTACAACAATGCCATTTAATTCCATGGTAATCTTGTGCTACGGATACAAGATAGTTGATACACTATACATATATAAATTTGAAATACATACATATTATAAATATAAGTGGGTGTTTATTGACTGGAGTACAAACAATTTGTGATCAACAAATGAATGCCCCCAGCGGAACTCGAACCTGCGACCGCTGGCCTACCACTACTAATTGAGCCAAACGCGTCGTCTGATCTCTGATAAATGTCTATTTACTTACGATTAAAACGCCCGGGAGTAGGGAACCCTTAAGGAGGGCAAGTTGCTAGTATTTGAAAATCTTAAGACTTGATTTAAATAAGTTCAATCCTAAACAAATACTTGTCTTTCGTCTGTGTTTCAAATTATTATAAAGCAATATAAATTCTTAATAATATAAGAGGAATATTTGCTCCACGAACAAAATACTCGTATTTATAACACTGTTTTACACTTCATTGGCTGTCGGAAAATAATAAGCTTAGGCTGAAAATGTACATTATTAATTTGAATAAGCTAAGTAAGTTAAATAAAATGATTGTTGTAACTTTTTAGGTAAGTGATATGACAAATATAGAAATGCTATGTATATAGTTTATAGTAAAAAAGTAAATACTACTACAATATCTATACTAATATTATAAAGCTGAAGAGTTCGTTTGTTTGGTTGGTTCATTGAACGCCATAATCTTAGGAACGACCGGTCCGAATTGAAAAGCCTTTCACGCGCGCGAAGCCGTGAGAAAGGCTAGTATTATAGTATATACATATGTAGGTGTGATTAGTTTTACATCCCCTACTCGAGAATTGATTGATTCGTCATACAAACTTTCTTTCCCCTTAGGGATGCTCGCTGCTCTATCATATTGCCTTGCGGAGTTACGTCATTTGATTAGAACTAAAAATTACACTTTTATCAAAAATGTGTAAAATTCATACATCTACCATGTAAGTAAGAATATAGAAAATTAATGATGAATGATGGATAACGAAAGTATTAATTGTATTCAAAGTTAAAAGTTGTTTTCGTCTCTTTATTTATATACTACTACTAGTTATTCAGGACTTTACATCTATGATAAACAAGGCAGATAGAAATAGCTTATATTCGTTTCCGTAATTTCTCTATATACAAACAGACAAAGGTACTTTTAAATTTATAACATTAATATGGCCATAAAGTAAAAATAAATTATAATAGTAATTGACGATAGCTTTAGAGAACATGTGGACATCCTTAAAGATACTTTTTTTATTTTTTGCTGAAGCGAACTGCGGTAGTAAAAATAATAATATGAATATTTTCATTACCTTAGGAATTACGATAAAAATGTCCGCAATAAGTTATTTTCACTTTAAGTATCTCAAAAAGCCCAAAAATATTTTAGTAACATTTTATTATACGTTTCATATGTCGTTTAAGCTTATAATATGCCAAAAGGTCTCACCCTAGTTTATCATAAGCTTTAATGTATTTATAGCGTAATAAATTATAGAATTTTTACTATTCAGTATTGAAACAATACAAAATTGAGTAATTAAAAATAGCATTAATGAATAATGATGGCAACACAATTGGCTTAGTTTGTAGCAAGTACATTTCTGAGTCAGCGGTCACGTTTTAGAATCCTGCTCGGGGAAATTATTTTTGTGATGTGCGCGAATATTTGTACTCCAGTTATAACTGTTTATAATATGTATGTATCTAAACTTATATATGTAGTCTGGTATCCGTAACACAAGCTTCCTTCGTAGCTTACCAAGGAACTAGATGACGCTGTGTGTTATATATGTGACTATGATTTTATTATTTGTATGTGGCAACAATACTTAAGTTGTATCTGTCATGTCTGTGTCCTGTTTATTTTATTAATTAATATAGACTCTCTTAGTTAGTCAGTAAGTTCACTTTAGCAAAAAAAAATTTTCTTGAATTATCTACCGTTTGTGCGCGTGTGTCGCAAAAAATTCAAGCCTATAGTAGCGATCCTCATGTTAAAATATGATGCGAAGCACCTACGAGGCAACGACCCGGTCTTTCCGGAGTTATACATTAGACTATTTCTATTTAATTCCTGTTACCTTTACTAATGTTCGTCCAGAAGTCTTAATTGGACTGAACTAATAGAAAATTTAAGTAAAACAAACCGATAAAAATCAAAGAAAAGCTAATATTTTAAACTATATTTATTGTCGGCTGGCATCGACTCTAAAAATATCTGGTTCATTAATCAACTGAAAACACAATAAGCAGTACTTATTCTGAAGTGCTTTTTGTTTTTTTTTATTTTGAAGTCGGATTTTTAAAGTTATTATATGTAATATATATTCATACGTATGACTTTCACAATATAAAATATTCGATTAGGTGCCTAACGTTTTTTCTACTTACTATAATTTCCCTTTCCCTTATTGTATCAAAATATTTCAATACAACCATTTATTTAATATGTAATAAAAAAATCAATAATGGTTTGATTTTATTTTCTTTACTGAACCGTGATCATTCGAATTATATGTGATCATTATAAGCGTTCATCCATAACGGAAATCGAACTACGGACTTCCGTTGTCGGGTCATACAATTTTATATATAAAAAAATATTTTACTATTTCTTATAAAGCAACTATTCTATACGAAAATCAACTGAAGTTATACAACATGAAATAATTAATAGTTAAGCTCGAATAAGTTCTTTCGACTAAATTGCTCTGAAACTATTACTAATGTTAAACAAAGGTAGGCACAGATTTTCTAATCAATACTTTCTAATGGCGGATGGTATTAACAATCAGTTGCTAGGCAACAGATTATATCCATAGATATAGAAATTAGATCGTTGCTAAGCAACCGATTATCATGCCTCGAAAACTTTACAGTTGCCATTATAAAGTCTTTGTTATTTCTGTTTGTTATAATAAATGAGACAAAAAAAGTTTTCAATATTTTACTGCTTAAAATATGGATAAAAAAACAAAAACTGTAGCAAAATTAAGTAAAAAAGTATAGCATTTTTACATAGCTAACTAAATATACCAGAATAAAATATGGGAAAAAAACAAAAACTGTAGCAAAATTAAGTAAAAATGTATAGCAATTTTAATTGTTATACGATATTTTATATATACCAGATATACCAGAAAGATTATAATAATATCTTATAACATAGCTAACTAAATATACCAGAAAAATCTTTTTAAAAATATTTTACGGCAGTACAAGTTGGCTAAGTTGGCATAATTGTAAGTACGAAATATTCTACAAGCAGCACATCCGTAAGTAGCGCAGTGGAATTATTCAGAGGGCAACGACCTCTGCGCAGAACCTCCTTTTGTTCATAAAACTCAGCAAGTTCAGTGATACGGGCGTCGGGACGGTTCAAAACTGAAGATAAACTACATAATACGTCAAAAAGCAGGTGCGGTGAAAAAATAAGCTAGAATTACGTATAGTTTTTTGACCTCGTTTCATGAATAGTGTAAGAAAATGACGTTGCATTTATACGAGTATTATATATTACTAGCCTTTCCCGCGGTTCTGCTCGCGCTCTCAAGGCTGAAAATCAAAAGAAATATTTTTCTCCCGTTTTTGCAACGTTTTTCATTGATGTTCCACTCCTATTGGTCGTAGCGTGATGTAATATAGCTTATAGCCTTCCTCGTCAAAAAAAAATATACAAAAAAAAGATTTTTTTAATTTGGACCAGTAGTTCCTGAGACTATCGCATTCAAACAAACTCTTCAGCTTTATAATATTTGTATAGATTTATAGTTGTGTTTCTTCTACTGAAAAGTTTTGAAGGTATCATTTAGATAAAGTTCTAACTAACTATAGGAACTAAATAGGCGGATAGTGTTGTAGAGATTACGGCGAGAAACGTTAGCTAGCACTTATAAATGTTACATAATATCTAGTTTTTTGGCATAAGCGCAAGCGCAAATGTGACAATAAAAGTATAGCGCATACGCTTGTGCCAAACAGTGTCAAAATTCTTAAAAGTGCTGAGCGTTGTAAATATTTACTTTAACATTAATATTATAATAACTTTCAAATAGGTAACGGTAACTCAATGCTAACGCGCTCGCTTGGAAAACTGAGTGAAGCGAGGTCAAATCTGGGTCTTGCATGTTTGATTTTTTCTTGTGTGAATCATTTCTAACGTAATTACAACTTGTCGTGTGGTGAAGGAAGACATCGTAAGCTAAACTGCATGTATCAGAGAACCTAGCAAGTTTTCGAAATATATGTGAAGTACGCCCTTTCGCAATAGCCAGCTTAGTGGACTCTGGACTAATCTGAATAAAATATTAATATAATAATATTTTCATATTATGTTAATAATATAGTATATTATTCAGTCCATACATTTATACACATTTTGGACTGAATAAAACAAGACTTCGCTACATATTACTTTGATTTAAACAACCTTTTAATGATAATTTTTACCAACAGCATGTAACTGCAGACTTCATGAAAAGGCATTTACATTTCTTCATCCTCATACAAAAAACGATTCATCTCTCAAAACGCAGTAATTACACCGTCTATAAAAGCTCATATTGTAAAGATAAAAAATTATATCACATTTATCTTCCCATATAATTTAAGGATGTCATAACACTTTGCTTATTATGTACATTCAAAATTATTGGGTGATAAATCCAAGTCTATTAAGAACGAGCTATAACAGTCCCTACTCTTATAGTGGGAAGTTCGTGTATTGAAATGTATATGTATAAGGAAGTATAAAATTTTATATGAGGTAGATTTAGAGCCATTGTTTGCAGCGAATGTAGCGAACAGCTCGTTTTTTGTTACATTGTTTTGTAAACAACAATAAATTGATTTTCTTGTTTAATCTCAGTACTTGTACATTATGTTATGTATGTACATAATTTGTATTTGTATGTCTTTTATAGCATACTAGCTTTACCCGCGGCTTCGCCCGCGTTCATTTTTTTAATTGCTTATCATTCTCATTGGGTTGATCTGTAGGATGCCTGAAAGCTTCTTCAAAATTACTCCAGCTATTTCAGAACCCATTGTTAATACAAACAATTTTTTAATTTTTCGTAAAAAATATATATTTTTTTAATAAAAAGTATCCCTTGTTACTTATACCTCCAAGAATATGTGTACAAAGTTTCATGATGATCGGTTCAGTATTTTTCGCGTGAAAGCGTAACAAACAAACTTACATTCACATTTATAATATTAGTAGGGATTGTTTATGTTTGGGACAAGTATAGTATATTAAATATGCTATGGTTTCTGTTTACTATTTTTATATAAGACTAGTGAATCTGAAGTACTTTTTTATATCCCTTACTTAAGAAATGATTCATTTCCCATACAAACTGTCACGAGTACAAGTGTCTTTTTCACCCCCTTAAGGGATGATTTAAGGTATAAAAGTTAACTTATATTTTTTCTATGGGTTTCAATCGGTTTAGCAATATATAAGTTTATCCATTACAAACAGACATTTTATAGTATACATATAATTATAATATAATTACTATACTGAGATTTTGCCTCATTAGACTATTTTTAAATGGATTTGTATGATTTTTTAAGAGATTTTCAGCAATAGTTACATATAATAAATATAGCATTAAGGAAATCATCAGCCCTTTTTAACGTCCCACTGCTGGGCACGGGCCTTCCTCAGTACGAGGGGGTCAGGCCATAGCCTACCGCGCTGGCCTAGTGCGAGTTGGCGGACTTCACATGCCTTTCGAAAACTTGTTAGGTTTTCTTAGACATGCAGGTTTCCTCACGATGTTTTCCTTCACCGTAAGACAAGTGGTAATCATGATAGAAAATGATTCGCACATGAAAATATCAGAGGTGCGAGACCCGGATTTGAACCCGCATCACTCGGTTATCCAAGTGACGCGTTACCGCTGGGCTACCACTGTCTAATTCTTAAGGAAAACCATAAGTAATTTTTAACAATAAAGTCGATTGATTTGTGTGAAAACTTTGTCAAGTAATTTTAGTTGAAGTTCCATCAAAATCTAAATAAGTTTTAAGAAGTACTAAACCTTAATAGATATAAAAGCATAATATTTATGTATGACGTATAAATAGAAGTTATAACGAAAATATTTAACGACAAAGCTC
The DNA here is from genome assembly GCA_905231865.2 of Boloria selene. Taxonomy (NCBI): domain Eukaryota; kingdom Metazoa; phylum Arthropoda; class Insecta; order Lepidoptera; family Nymphalidae; genus Boloria; species Boloria selene. The sequence goes on from HG993147.1 coordinate 10,606,362, forward strand.
TTTAATAAAGAAAAAAAAAACGAAAATATCCGTATAAACGGATTACGTTTTATCCATAACGTAAGGAAGTTTCGGCAAAATATAAAGAAAGAGAAAATCGTCAGGGCCATACGTATCAATAAATTTCTTTGACAAGCCACAGCGCGCGATGGCGGGAATGGCTGTTATGTTGAGAAAAATGGGAAAAATACTCGTAACACTTATCCTCGTGCCTACATGTGTACTACCCAAAGTACATAAGAATTAAAAAAATCTACCGCTTTATCTTTGAACGAAAATACTTATTTTACTTAACAGTGATATCTATCGGATATTTAGGTATATGAAAACAAATTGAAGTGACACTTCACATCTGGTAATTTATTTCAAAATGGCATCGAAGGATGGACCAGCAGCCATGAGCTCACACATAAGTATGTCAATCCATTAAAATTTTTCCGAATTCTTTATTATTTATAGATTTTTAATTATTAGTAAGTAATTAATACTTCGGAACGTAGATATACAATGTTATTTTTGTATAAAAGTAAATAATGTTCGAGTAAACTTGAACTATTTTTTTATGTCCTATGCAAAGAACAAATGTAGGTAATTAAAGTTTTGATACTTTTACTTTTACTGTACTTTGTGTAGTACATTGACAGATAATTTTAATTATTTTTATTTTTATCAGGTTTATCAGATAATGGTATTTGGGAGATTGATTTAGACTTTTCAGGGGATAAACTGCGAGGAAGAGTGGTGGTTGGTGTGGCAACACTGTAGCTTACATGTCATAATATAATTCTCCCAATTAATTAATTTATTTTTAATAAATTTTGTATATATTATAGCTAGTTAAGCTTAGTTTAAATAAGTGCTACTTTATTTTAAAGTATCAAAGTTATTGTGATATACGTTCCTAAAAGGATTATCCATAAAATTAAGTTGTGTTCGTCGGCTGTCATCGTACAGGTAACGAACTCAAGTTTTAAATTGAATCTTTGTCGTTGTAATTTCTTTCCTTCCTATTATCATAAATTGTTAAGTAAATTAATGTAGTTATATTACATTGTTCACACCTCCTGTACACACGTTAGAAATTGTCAATATTATATTTGTTCAATTTTTTTTAATAAATAAACATGATGACCCGTGGATCCAAGGCGCGCCAGGCGGAGGAGCAACTCCAGCTGACGCTCCAGGAGCTAAAGACATACAGGATTCAGTGTGAACAATTGCTTAAGGAAAGGGATGACAATGAGAAGGAATTAGAGAAGATTTTCAAAAAAAATACTGATTTGAAAAATGAAATGTCAAAAATGCATACTGAATACACTAATATAATGTATGAAAATGAAAATCTTCTCAAAATAGTCAATGGGTTTGACCAGTGCAGAGATGAGTATGAGGAAGCCCTCAAACTCAACAGTGATTTGAAACACCAACTGCATGAGGCAAATAAACAAATTGATAATCTTAAAAATGTTAACTATAATCTAACAGCCTCACAAACCCAATGTCTATACAATGAATTGGTTGAGAATGCACCAAACTTAGTATCCTCTGTCTCAAACTTGAAAAATAATATTAGTGTGATAGATTTGACCAGTGATGACTCGAGCACTACCATCTCTATGCCGAGTAAAAATAAATTAAAAAAATATATTAAAATTAATAAACAAATAAAAAAGTATCACCAACTCATAAAAACAAAAAATATATATAAAAAGTATAACAACATTTGTAGAGAGAAAATAGCACTCAAAACAAAAATGATATCATACTGTCAAGAAATTAATATTTTAAAAAATGACTATGAGACTGATGTTAGCTCGCTGCAGTCTGAGATTGTAAATTTAAAACAAAGTTTGGAAACATTAACTTCTAAATACAATACTGCTCAGAAAGAAATTGCTGAACACATATCTGCCATGGACGACCTGGTAAAACTTAGTAATAATAATCTTGAACGTTTTGATTCATTTATTAAAAATCATAATTGTGAATGCCATCTTTCAGCCTCAGGTCCAACAGGGCAGATAGATACTAGCTTAACTAGTGAATCCCTTTCTCTGCCTGCGGTGACTCTCACTGACCTCAAATATTATAATGTACAAAAACCTGTACAGTCCATACCTATTCCTAAGGAAACAAAATATTTAAAAATTTACAGTGATGAGCTAGGAAAAGGTATGGGTGTATTATTGAATGATTTTTGTGTGGGACAGAGAGTAATCAATCATTGCATGCCCGGAGCCACTTATAATAATATAGTTAATAGCATTTTGAGTGAGACTCACTGTCCTAACACAACTATTATTTTATTAATTGGGAGAAGGGGTACTGTAAACAAACATTCAATGGATAATATTTTAAATAAATTGGAACAATTAAATATAAATAAAATTTTATTGTTTACACTACCTTATTTAGCTAAATTGCCACAGGAAAATAGGTTAAGATATGACATAAATAATTTAATGCACACATTAAGTACTTGTAAGTACTTAAATTTAAATATTAAAAAAAGTAACAAAATTGATGTTATTGACATAAATAATTTATGGAAAAATAATAATTATATGTTGACATATAGTAGGCTGAGCCTACCATATTATTTTAAACGACAGATAGCATCTGTGCTATCTTATTATATACAAACTGACATAGCCAATAATCTGGTTGCTTTGACATCTGCTCCTATTGAGCAAAATTGTATTATGACATCTTGTGATGTGGAATCCGTTCCAAATAAGAATTTAAATTAATTATTAAGACAACAGAGGATACCTCTAGCATATTAAAAAGTAATGACACCAAATCATATAAATGTCATAATAATTTAGTGAAAAATGCCCACATTTGTAAAAAATTAAATAGTGTAAACCTGGTGCACCAAAATATACAGGGCATGTTAGGCAAGGATCTTGAACTGGAGTTATTTATGAATGGCGAAAATATTCATATTTTATGTTTAACAGAACACTGGCTTTGCATTTCCCAGTCCATATTTAACTTCAGCGGTCACCAGGTAGCTAGTATGTTCAACAGAGAAAAAGCTATACGCGGTGGCTCTTTAATAATTATAAATAAACTTTTTAAGTATAAAGAACGTAAAGACATTGTGAGCCTCTCTGTTGAGCAAACTATTGAACTAGCCTGCGTAGAGCTTGAGCACTACATTGTTGTATGCGTATACAGACCTCCTAGTGGGTTATATGAGTACTTTGAGAAAGTATTGGAAGAAGTTTTGTTAAAATTAAATATTTCTAAAAAGGGTATTATTATATGTGGGGATTTTAATATTAATTTATTAGATAATTGTAATACAAGTCTCAGATTTAAATCTATGCTTCTATCATATAACCTACATAACTTATTTACTGAACCAACTAGGATCACTGCTACCAGTGCTACATGTATAGATAACATATTTACAAACTGTAAACCAAATTCTAAAGCTATTATTAATAAGTTAAGCTCAGACCATTGTGGCCAGTTTGCTTCTTTTTCTTTTTCTTTAAATGCCAACAAAAATAATTTAAAAAAGTCTTTTATACCTATAAGTACTACACGTATGGAGAAGTTCAGAGGTAATATTGTGGCAAAACTTCCCTATTTATCCTACACTAATGACCCCAACTTCTTATATAACTCCTTATTTAAATTAGTAAAAACTGAGTTTTCTACAATATTTGCTTCTAAAACAGTCAATTCAGGGGGTCTCTTGACATTCGGTGAATGGGCAACTCCTGGCATATACAAGAGCAGGCAAAGGCTATACGAATTGTACAGTGAAAGAGCCTATAATCATAATGTATCGTTTGCTTCTTTTGTAAGTGCCTACTCAAAATTGTTTAGAAGAGTATGTTCCATGGCAAAATCATTATATATTAAAGATAAAATAAAAAATGCTAATGATAAAATCAAAATGACATGGAACATAATTGCCTGTGAAAGTGGAAAAGTCGCAGATCGCAGCTTCGATTTTAAGTTAAATATTAATGATAATTTTATTACCTCAGACCGAGAAGTTGCATCTGAGTTTGAAAAATTTTTCACTGACATTCCACTTTCAACAACGCAATCACTAAACTCGTCTCCCGACATTGCCGAACTTTTGTTAAAGAAAAACGTCAAAGAATGTAATGTTATATTTAAATTTAAACAAGTAAACCCCAAAGATATAATGGTAGCTTTCAGAAGCCTGGACGTCAAGAAAACAGCTGATCTATGGGGTATATCTGTAAAAGTTATTAGCTCGGTAATAGATGTTGTTGCACCTTACCTAGCTACTATATTTAATGGCTGTATAAAACATGGTGTGTTCCCTGATCTAATGAAACACAGTAAAGTTATCCCTATTTTTAAATCAGGTAGTACCCTAGACCCTAATAATTTTAGACCTATTTCGGTACTCCCAACATTTAGTAAAATTTTTGAAAAAATTATACTCGGGCAAATGTTATTGCATTTTAATGCACACAATCTACTTCATAAGAAACAGTTTGGTTTTACGAAAGGTCGCTCCACAGCAGATGCTAGTGTTGAGTTAGTTAAAAATATTTTTGAGGCTTGGGAGAGGTCACAGGATGCTCTTGGGATATTCTGTGACTTATCCAAGGCCTTCGATTGTGTGCATCATGAGACATTGATCAGGAAACTACATCACTATGGAATTAGAAATAAGGCACTCAGCCTCCTGAATTCCTATTTGAGTAATAGAATTCAGAGGGTTGATGTAAATGGTAAGAGATCTCCTGGGGCTCCGTTAGATATGGGTGTTCCACAAGGCTCTATTCTTGGTCCATTTCTCTTCCTAATTTACATAAATGATTTGCCATTCTTTGTACAGGACAAACATGAGATAGTATTGTTTGCAGATGACACTTCACTTATTTTTAAGGTGAAACGTAATTTACTAATGTACGACGATGTAAACGATGCTCTCTCAAAGGTTGTCTATTGGTTTGATTCGAATAATTTATTATTAAATAACCAAAAAACTAAATTAATTAAATTTACAACACCTAATGTTAAACTTGTTGATAATGGTGTAGTATTGGGAGGGGAAATGTTAAAACCAATAACATCAACTAAATTCCTAGGCATTATCATAGATTCGAAATTGCAGTGGAATCTCCATATTGAGGGGCTAGCAAAAAGGCTCAGCTCTGCAGCGTTCGCGGTAAAAAAAATTAGACTTATTACAGACGTAGATACAGCTCGTATAGTATATTTTAGTTATTTTCATAGTGTTATGTCCTATGGAATCTTATTATGGGGAAATGCTTCTACTGTTAATACTATTTTTGTCCTGCAGAAAAGAGCTATTCGTGCTATTTATAGTTTAGGCCCTAGAATATCATTAAGAGAAAAGTTTAAAGAAATTAAAATATTGACTGTTGCTTCTCAATACGTGTACGAAAATGTTATGTATGTTCATAAAAATATACACGAATTTCCCAAGAATTGCGACATGCATAGCATTAATACTAGGAGCAAACATAAACTTGTAATGCCTGTAACTCGCTTACGCCGAGTTAGTAATTCTTTTTATGGACAATGTATACGCCTATACAACAGGATCCCAGAAAACGTTCAAAAAGCTTCTATTGCCAAATTTAAAAAAATTGTGAAGGAACGTTTGTGTACTAAGGGTTATTATACGATTAACGATTTTTTAGAAGACAGTACGCCTTGGGAATGATGTGATCGCCGCCAGGCTATTTCAACATATAGAATTATTGTAAATATGCAATTTAATTTAAAAAAAAAAAGAATGAGATTAAGATAAAAAAAAACATTAGTCCCGCTGAGTTTCTTTCGCCAGTTCTTCTCAGGTCAGAGGTTTCTTCTTTCCGAACTGGTGGTAGACTCATGACGTTCAGTAAGAAATTGTAACAATTTTTATGCTGAATAAAATATTTTGATTTGATTTGATTTGATTTGATCCAGAGTTTCTGCCTCCAGAATTGACTCAAAGAGCGAGTTACCACGACGCTGGTGTGTCCAGCTGCTCAGATACTGATGATTACGCTGTGATTCCTTCACCAGCTTCTCCAGCGCTGTCTGACAGTTCTTTATCGCGATCTCGCTCAAGAGGACGTGGAAGAACAAGATGTGAACGTGGACGCGGACTTGGTCGCGGATGTGGATCAAATCTAAGCGAGGAAAATCAGCTGATTTCGTCATCATCGACTCTATCTAACCGACAGATTACGACCAGGAATCGGCAAACAAATGATGGCATATAAGATACATGGATAAAATACACCTTAGAACCCGAAATTAACGATATGAGGCAACCGGCTTATATACATACATAACGAAACTCAAAATTGGGAGTGCTATAAATTTTACGATCAATATATTGCCGATGGCATTTTGACACTTATGGTGTGTTCGAATGGAACACATATTTTAGAGACAGTCAGATGAATAGTAATAATAATAGAATGGGTCTAAATTTGAAAGAAATAAAAATATACATAGGAATTACTATGATAATGTCAGCATTACAGTACCCTTTTGCCATTGATATCATGTAATGGTTTTTTATTATCATTATAGCTATGGCTATGACAAAAACCGATGGCTCCTACGTACATAGGCCTAAGTGAAAAAACTAAACTTTACAGGAGGAGAGTTTAAAGCTGCCAGAACTACATTTTGGGTCACATCTTTTTAACTACTAAACCGATTTTTATGTAATTTCGCAGCAAGTGGTAACGAATGGTGTAGTTTATATGTATATAATTATTTTTTGTGTATTTCTTATATATTTTAAGAATTTGCATATTCGTCTTTTTACTTCGTTGGTTTCTTACGTTTTCGATTTTATTGTTCAACGTAAACAGGCTCAAGTGACTTTCAGCCTTTTTACAAGTATCAACCCTAACTAATGTTTCAATACAATATTGCTTTTATTTTAAATATATATCAAATTCTAAAAATATTTCAAGCTATAAACATTAACGGTCAGTCTGAAAATTATATCTAACTTGGCGTGATTTCATTTTAAAGCTTGTACGTCTATATACAGCGTGCAAGTAACTGTTAGGTCTTTTTACCGTCTATCAATGTCAAAAATAAAATATTTTAGAAAAACCAATTTGGTAATTTGTTAATTGGTTCTATGTGAATTTGGTAAATCTAGTATCACAATCATCAATGTTTTCAAAAAATATGTGCGTATATAACATTTATTTTTAATTTTAAAATAAATAATTATTTTGATTATTATTTGAAACATGGTATAATTAAACACATTATGTTTCAGTATTAACAAAATAGGGAATAGATTTTAAATTTGAAATAAAAATATTTTATGAAGTATGAACAGCTATTTTGATAATATCACAATCAACAATCCAATGGAGTGACAGTAATGTCTCGTCTTTTAATCCTTGTAATTTCATCAAAGTCAAAAGCTGCCAAATTGTACACTTTAAATTATTTCATTAAGTAATAAATAAGTAGTAGTATAATTAAATAAGTTCAATCTCCTTGGAGACAATATAAGATTTAGGGCCGGTTATGATTTTGCATATCGTAAAGCTAAAAAAAACTTGGTACGGCTAAGTGCAGCTCGTTTTTCATCTTTAGTCTTCAATGAACGAGCTTAATTTTTATTGCTATAGCTTAAATCGGTTCAGGTAAATTTTTAAAAACATGGCATGTGTCACATATATCTTTTTTTCAAATTTGTTTATAGCGATCTATTGACAATGACAATGACAATCATTGACAATGTCTCGATATTGTCGCATCGATCCACGCCTTGTTGGATACTTATTTGGATTAAAACATTCTTTATAAATATCGTATACAAGCATCTAAATGTGAACAATCCATCCAAATACACTTTGCTGGAATCCTTTCGACAGTAGTGAAATTCTACTGGGACATAACTTCACATCCATCACGCTCTCGATTATAGCGCCAATAGTAACTAGTACAGGCTGATTTTTGTGATGACCTTTATGATTAGTGGATGCCAAAAAAATATTGTTTTACAAACTCGAGTTTTCTTCTCGTTATGTATTTCATATGCAGTGTTATTGTAGCTGTCTAGTACAGGTAAATAATAAATATAAGTAAATGAACATGCGATGAGAGTGGGAGTAACTGTTGTACGTTTGTTAGTTTTCTGAATATATCTCGTTAAAATACCGTGGGGTATTGTGTGTAGTGCTTTAAATGGTCACCAATAGGCCAAAATTGTGTGATTGCGCCGAATGATTTTGCATAAGTTTTTCAAGCGTTTACGTTTTATATTATCTCAGTCTTATTCTTCCAATGTCCTTTCTTTTAATAAATCTTGGTTCAAACATGGCTGGTTCAATAACTGATGGAATAGATCGCTAGATACGATAGTATCTAGATTTTTATATAGATTACCATCAATAGGTTCGGTTAGCTCTGGTTACGGAATTGGTGTAATTTTTAATGGTCCTTGTTTGCTGTAAATGTGTAATTGCAAAAATATCAAAAAATAAATTTTCGTGTGCATATCCGCACCAGATGGAAGAAGAGACACTTCAAAATATATAAAGCTATGGGTCCTACATACCAGACCTCGTCACGTGTTACCGCTGTCTGAAAATGCCACTATGAACAAAAAAAAGTGCACATTATCTGATCTAAGAAACCCTCACAAAATAACCCAATTAAGACATGAAAGAAGTGTTTACAATGCAAGTCATTAAAAAACTGTTCCCTTACAAAACGCCTGTCTGCACTTACGCCATAGTAGGTTATTAAGTCAATAGTAAAAATGAACTAATAAAAGAACTGTCATAATATACAAATCTATATTTCTAGCCGTTATGGATAAAAAAAATCTTAATTAGTTCTCATCAGATACAAAAAATAACATATCTTAAAATTAGGCGAACATGATTTACGAAAAACCGAATCACGTAAAAAGCCATATGTGATATTTCGCCTTTATACAAGGTTTTGGGTAAACTAACATTGATAAGAAAATAATTTTACAATAACTAAATAATTATTACTTCAGTAGTGCAATATATATAGAGATAATAAATACTCGACAAATACCGAGTATAAGGACTGAAGTGGTACCTCCGCCCCATCACCGCGCGCCAGACGCCATCACTCGACGCAGTAAATGAACCAAACGTCCGATCAGGCTTTGTACACGGTCGTTCAGTGTACATACGCCTATTTGGAAAATTTTTTATTTTTGATCTATTACAAAAAAAAAATTTTTCCTTTTTGATGTCATAGAATAGGACACAAGGAACTCATTGCACTAATAATTGGAAAAAGGCTTAAGCGGCAGTTTCGCCCATGTACGTAGGAGCCATCGAAACAGCATGAGATTTCGTGTAAAGTGTGTTTATGTTAGTACATGATTTTAATTTCTAGTTTTTGATCGCTACTTATGTTCGAAATTTAAGACTGATAAGTAAATAATGTTGATTATTGCTTACTTATAGCTTACTATTTTTGAATAATATGTTTAATTATGATTGTATTATAATGTTTTTATTAAAAACCATAATATAATTGATTGTTACTTTTTTTAAAATCAAAATCCAATTCTTATAACGACTTATAATCCTAAACTTTTTCTATTTCCTACACAAATTACATACTAATATCGTCACTTTGTTCTTTATAAAGGACATAGTGAAAAACCATTTTCCAAGAGATGAGATTTTTTTCACTATTTTTCGGATATATTCTATATGGTTAAGAATGCAATACTAAAATTTCAGCAACATACTAAACAAAAAGTATCTCTGGTAGGCAGGAGGTTAAGCTTGCCTATACATAATATATATGTATATCTGAATTGAAAATAATATTATATACTAAGATAGAAAACTTCGACATATAAGTTTGTATTATTGTAGCACAATGTTAAGATTTGAAAGTTTTGAATTTGTAAATTCGATAGTTTTTGATAGCACTATTTCTTGAGTGGTAAGTAAGTATATTGGTAATGCTCGTTTAAAAAGGTAAATGAAATTTATTAATACTTAGATTCTAATAATTTCTTAGATTTATGTATATTAATATTTGACACAAATGAAAGTTTGGTTTTAAGCGGATTTTATTGGTTTTTCGTTTTCGACATTTTAAATGCTTTACTGCGAAATAATTTTCGTAGTTTGTTATATCTTTTTTAAAGTGCCAATGTTGGGCGCGGGCCTCCCTCCAATACAAGGGGATTAGGCCATAGTCCACATCGCTAGCCTTTACATGTCTTTCGAAAACTTACTAGGTTTTCTGAGATATGCAGCTTTCCTCACGATGTTTTCCTTCACCGTAAGAGAAGTGGAAATGATTCGCAAATGAAAATATCAGAGCTGCGAGACCCGGATTTGAACCCGTATCACTCGGTTATCCAAGCGAGCGCGTTACCACTAGGCTACCATTGCTTTACAATATCATATATTTAATACATATATAGATATTACTAATATATATTAAAGATTATATGAGAATTAAGTTCATAGAAAGTTATCCATCTGAGTTTATCTCTTTATGCTAGTTACGAATGTTTTCGTTGAGATAAGCCAAGTAGGACGAGACGTGGTAGCAAATTAACAAACACGTGTTGTATTTTCCATAACAATAGTAAGATTCAGAAACTTAACAAAGTTGTAAGCCATAGAAATAGTTTCAGATAATTTAGATCTAATAGATAACCCATTTTAGGATTCGATGTTCGATGAAAGAACATTCTTTGTAAGATCAGTTTTCTTTGAATGTCTTTTGTTATACTATAAAACTTATAATAATTACAAAAAGTACCATTGTATGTCTATGTGTATTCACGCTGAATTTAATTGGTATATTGGGTGAATTTAAGTGAACAGTTAGAGAATCTGTAGTAATATTATAAAGCTGAATAGTTTGTTTGGTTGAACGCGCTAATCTCAGGAACTACTGGTTCGAATTGAAAAATTCTTTTTTTTTGTGTTGGATAGTCCATTTATCGAGGAAGGCTATAAGCTATATTACATCACCCTATGACCAATAGAAGCGGAGCATCAATGTTAATCTCATCAATCAAAATTCCTTTTGAGAGTTTCCGTTGCATACGCGGAGAGAAATAATTTGATTACCATTCTTTAGAACGCGAGCGATTCCGGGAGTAGCGCTAGGTTTATGTTTAGTATATATTTCTCATATAACAGTAAACAGTATACATATAAGAATAAATAGTAAACCTCAAAATCTGTCCATCGGTTTTCTCGTTATACGATCTAAAAGAAATCTCAAAATATATTTATTTGGTTCCTGACATACCTATCGATAACAATTACTACTTTAATAAGGTTTTCCAAAATCAACAACTTTGTATATGTACACGTAAACTTACAAATAATATGTATATCACAAATATACTCTATTTCCTACATAAATATTTACAGAGGACTTCACCTGAGCTTTGTCGTCCGTAATAACACTTAAGTATACTTATTCTATCGAAAATGATAGATTTGGAAATGTCAAATACACGCTGAAGCAAATTTTACTGATTTTGTCTGAAGGAGGATCTCAAAGGTTATTTATATAAGGACAGTTCTATTTCGTGTTTCTGAGTCTTTTTCATATAAATGTTGGATAGGTACCTAACAAATATAAATGTTGATGTTCTACATACACTACATATACAGTGAAACTTGGTTAAGTGGGACCTGGATAAGTGAGAAACCTCCATAACTGGAACTACTACTGAGGTCCCAACATTTTGGCACTGAATTACCCCTGTTAGTGGGACGAGCTAAGCCTCTATATCTTGGATTTGTTCTTTAGATTTATCGTCATAGTTACCTCTATAAGTGAGACAGGGAGTAAATTTTATATGCATAAACCTCTGTAACTGAGATAGCATTGTTTTGTTAGATCGCACTTATAACTGAAATAATCTGTCAATAACCTCTATCAATGGAACCCTCTGTAAATGAGACAGATATTTATATATACCTGGATATCTGAGACACTGGGTAAGTGAAATACCTATATAAGTGAAACGACATTGCAGGTCTCTTGAATTCTCACTTAACCAGGTTTCACTGTACTAACTACCTCAATCCGTAATACAATGGAACTAAATACTACTGTGTATTACCACCATATGTATAATTATTTAGTTCATTCGTTTACTTTTTAAAATAAAATCAAATCAAAGCAGTGTATAAATTTTTTTAATGTTAACTAAACATACTTGTGTATCTAATCAATTGCCTTTGTTGTCTAACATGAAGTTTTACTGCGAAGCGATTTTCTAGGAAAATGATACATATTTAATGATGGCAAAGAAAAGCAATATCTTTCTTAGAAACTCACCGAGATAAATGAGATGAACATGAATAAAATAATAAAAAGGGACAATGTCGCGTAACAATTTATTATATGTACAAATAAATAAAATTTAAGTGTGTATTTGTGGCAATAACATATATTAGAGATTTACTAAATACATAATTTGTGTATTCTATACGGTACTTATTACAAAAACTCAATGTTTACATTTTTGTGTGTCTGTCTGTCTGTTCTTTCTACTTTATAAAGTGGCTAGGCAGATTATGACGAAACTTTCACTAGTAGTAGTAGTTTTTTGTGTTATTTACTTGTAGAAAATTTATTGGTGTATGTGCTATATTATCACTATTTATAATTATTGCATTATTGTTCTGTTCGTTTCTCAAATAAAATAAAAACTTGGCTACTTTTGTAAAATTATTCCGCTCAAAAACATTCAAAACTGGATAACTATCATAAGCATATAATACAACTAAAACATCAATAACGTATATTAATAATAAAACGTACATACTGAAAGAAAATGATAAAGTTATTTTAAAACGCGATAAAATATTACCATAGACTAATAAATTAATTTCAAAAACAAAATGTCAGTTCATGCTATTTTTAAAGAAGAGTGCGCGAGCCGACGTATTGTTTATCTGTCATACAAATAAAACTAAAAAAATTGTTATTCTATTTGGGAAAATGGCCTTTGACTCAATTTTTACAAAAATATTCAATATCAAATATCTACTAAAACACTACTGTATGTTTGCATAATGTGACCTGGAGTTAGGAATACATTTTTTTTAAAAACAAAAAGTACAGACAGTAATATAAAAAATATATATAATATATAAACTTCTCTTATTGATTTTCTTATTTACAAATTTTAAGGTAGCTAGGTAAAATGCATGTTACCATATTAAAATAAAAATATGTTATAGTATATAACAGTATACGAATATGATAGACAATTCCAGTGAAAATTTTGAATTTATTTGAACTGAGAATATTTTCTTGTAATTTAAACTTTAATTGGTTAAAAAGTAATTAAAACTGTTTTCTAATATACGAAGACTTCCAACAAAAAAAATAAGTCAAGAAGCTCTTTAAAGTTGATTTAAGTTACGAGTTTAATATAAAAAAACTACACACTTACACATCATTATCTATTATAGAAATATACAAACACAGGAATAGAATGAAATAAGCACATCATTACATACTTCTAAGTTTTCCGTTCGCAATATCGCTTATAGAAAACGCACTTGGCACTTAGGCAGTTCAGATTCTTAAAATAATACAGTCCAAGTCTAAGTAAAACCCAATGTAGCGTTAAGTCCATTGAATAGCAGATTTTATTATAGGGAATTGATGGTTTTTATTTAGCAGACGTGTCAAGAATACTCTTTTTAGAGTTCCGTACCCAAAGGGTAAAACGGGATAGTTTTACTAAGACTCCGCTGTCCGTTGGTTTGTCACTAGACTATATCTCATGAACCGTGATATTTAGACAGTTGAAATTTTCACAGAAGATGTATTTGCGCCGCTATTACAAAAATTACTAAAAACAGAACAGAATAAATATTTAAGGGATTCGGGGAAGAAGACTCCCATACAACAGACATGATTTTTATGCCGTTTTTATATATAATGTAAAAAAATAAATGGTACGGAACCCTTCGTGCGCGAGTCTGACTCGCTATTAGCCGGTTTTCTTTATTTCGGTCCAACGCTGCATGTTATAAGGCTTTTAAGTTCAACTGTCGGAAACTTCAGTTATATAATTTTGATTATTTTGTTAGAGCGGAAGGGAAAGTTAATAACGCGTGTGGGGATAAGTAGTGATTATCTTTAATGAATCGATTTACAATAGATTTGGGATCGAAGTGTCCCATGACGTTAAAGTATACGATTGTTCACCCAAATTAAATTGTTTTTATCTTTTATAGCAATAGGGTTCAAGCAATGGGTATTTATTGCGTGTTGATAATTTTGGTTTGATTTTCACATGAAAAATGGTTTTTATATCAGTTTTTATTTATTTTTAAGACCAAAGATAAATAAAAAATTAAATACATTCGAGTAGATTATCCTATGTAATCTGTAGTCATTGAAAAAAGAATGAAAAATAGTTTACCAGTACCTATATTTATTTTATGCTAATATATTAATCAATAAATTCGTAATATTTTCTTAGGCTTAGGCGAATATTTGACATTATAAATAAAATCTTTTCGGTCTTTGACCACTCGACTATAATTGTTGTAAAACATTCGAAACGTCGTGAACCAAAAATCAAAAGCAAAATAAAAATAAAACATTATTTTATCAATCTATTCTTGAAAAAGAGTATGTTGAAAAAGAGTATAGGCTTATGCATACTACATTATAAAGAGGAAAGATTTGTATTTTTGTATGTACGAAGAAACTCAAAAACTACTGGACCGATTTCAAAAATTCTTTTGCCATTAGAAACCTTAATTACCACTGAGTAACATAAGCTATATTTTACTAGCGGAACCCGCGGCTTTGCTCGCTTTAGATCTAGAGGCGAACCCGAGCGAAGCAAGGGTGAGTCGCTAGTATTATATATATTAAAGTTAATAATAAAATAACTATGTTATATAATATATTACATCGCGTAAACAGTTCATCAGATTAAGCAAAAGGTATTTTATGGGACGCCTAATTGACTATTACACGAAAGGAGAATGTGAAGAAAATACTGTTGGAGTCAACTTAATAAGAAAATAATGGAGTTCAAAATAATCAGACGCGTAAATTTCAGGGCCGGTTAAGATTAAGCTGAGTAAACTTGTAATTTAAAAAGAAATTACGTGTTTAATATAACTTCATTAGTTCTTTATAGTGTTTTCTACTGTGTATTAGATACTTTAAAGCATAAGTAATATTAAAAGTCACATCTATATGCAAAACGAACACTAAAAACAGCTTTTAAAATTGACACACCAAATGAAGCGGGTTCTAATTCCGGATCTCGTACCTCTGATTCTCATGTACAAATCATTTTCGACATGATTATTGATTACGACTTGTTTTATGGTCAAGAGAATGTTAGCAAATCTGCAAGTCCGAGAGAAATCTAACAAGTTTTCGAAAGATATGTGAAATCCGCCAACCCGCACTTATCTATAGCGTGGTGGACCTGATCCTGTTTATATTAAAGAATGGCCAGGGCCCAGCAGTGGAACTTTTAAAAGGGCTGAATCCAATGTTGCTATGATATATTATTTAGGTCAAATAAATCAAAGTAGAAATGTTTATAACACAGCATCATTCTTGGCTTTAAGATATAGCTGATATAAAATAAACGCATATTTGTATGGATATGTGAAATCAAGCAATTTATCTGTCACATCCTCGTGTTAATATGAAAAGAAATTGCCACCAGTTTGAAAGTCGTCCTCATTAAAACCCTTCATATTTTGATAGAGAATAAACCAAACTTTTGTATTTAACTTTTTTACAATATTTATGCATATAAAATTCCAAAAGCGTTGCTTTCTGCGATCTTGAATAGGTATACTTTTGATTCTTAAATTAAAACAGGAAATATTAAATACAGGATCTAAACCTTATGACTAAAGATTTAAGTTTCAAAATCCTTAGCAATTAAATTCTCACGAAACTCCTAAGTTGATTTTAGTTCGGTCGAGTTCACTTTGATTAAGCTCTTGCGGATTGTTTATATGGAAGTAAGTTCTACCGCGACGATTATACGGAGTTGGAGAAATATATGCAAATCTCAAAATTGGATTGGCCTAACTCCACTACTTTGGTAAGTTGGAAAGGTAATTGAATATACTTTTTTATATGCTTTTCTACTCAATACACTAACTATCTAATCTGGTATCATGAATGTAGAATCTTTTCTAAGGCCTATCTTTGAAAGTATGTTTGAAGCAATAAGATGTTAGTATTTAACATTAATCTTAGTTTTAACTTAAATTTAAATATCATTGATCGGAAAAGTTATTACTTTATAAATGCTGTACTCTGGTGGTACAAGCCCGTATAGCAAAATAAAGCTAGTATCTAATAGCTACCTATATACAATTATATTTTTTTAATTAATATTCTACTCTCAAAAATTGAAGATTGACAATAAAATATTCTTGATTCTTTAGAAAGAAATGATAATACTGATAAAGTAGCATAATCAACCATAATATTTTGACTTACTTCCTGACTAATCTTTTTATCTGAGTTCAAAAAATATTTGTGCAAGGCTCTAGGGAACTATTAAGCTTCGTGAACTAAGCTGCAAGCTAACTTAAAAGCTCGTTATAAATAAAAAAAAACTTTCATCCAACAATAGACGGTTCTTTTAGTGGATTCAATTCCACCCCAAACATCCAAACACTATGCTTACAAATTAAAACTATAGTTAACTTACTACTAACTGTATAGTTTCTAGTCCAAATTCAATAGTTTTCTACGAATTCTCTCGTCAAAATAACTTGATACTTTTATGAGTTGAACAAAACTTACATTCAGTTACAAACTTAAAGCAAAAATAGATGTAATCGGCAAAGAAAAACCAGTTTCAGTTGGCACTGTTTCAAAAATTAATCTCCGTCGGCTTAAAAAGATAGATTTGAGATGTGTGTTTTATACACTTCCAATTTTTACACCAGTCTAGGTAAAATTCAATTCTGCTAGAAACGTTTTTACTTCAAACGAATAGGCCACTTATCAAATGGAGTATTAAAACATTTCTTGCCAAAATATTTCATTTTGTAAGATTTTATCTCATATACTACCTACTACGAGTATTTGTTGGTTTATTAAACTATATATGACGTTTGTTAAAGGAAAGAAATTATGAAAATATCATTTTGTACCCTTTGTTTACCTTTTTGGGAAGTTTTTGTTCAATATTTACTAATTATAATAAGAGTATATCGGAATAGTAACTTGAAATATTTTAACAATAAATTGTAATGTCTTCCTAGAAAATCTCAGCCACGGCGGTAATCTCACTGAGAGTAGCCTTCTGCGCAGGAGATATAGTGCAACGCGCGTGAGAGACAGGGCAGACACAAGTACTCTCTATTCCTGTCTCTACTACTCTAATGAAAACGACATTCAACGTTAAAAATGAACACAGGCAAAATACCGCCAACTTCCTAACTCTGGGCTGTTTCGGGACTCAAACCTACCACCTTTTTTTTTTTTTTTTTTTTATTTTATTATCTTGATACCTTAATCTTGATACCTTAAGATTGAGGGCGGTACATTTTACTACACCACCAAGGCAGATATTTATTTTTAATTCGTTATTTGCTTATTTATTTAATCTTAGTTATTTTAAATATATTTTTAAATAAACAATTATTGTGCTGTAATTCAATTTTTCCAGAAACAAGAATTTAAACACAAGTAATTACGATATATGTATGTAGACTAAACCTTATTTATTTAATCTTAAAAATAATAAATTATACTAAATCGCACACAAATTTTCATTTTATTTTATTAAGGTTCACACGTAGATTTAATGCCTTAGAGGGATTTCTTTCACTTAGTCCACGGTCATGTGTAATGAAAATTAAGTTTTTGATACTAGAGCTATTTTAGGAAAATATACGACTACCTACTTTACTAAAGTTATTTAAGCTTGTTGAAAAAAATTATAATATGTGAAATTATTACATCTTATTAAAAAATAATAATAAAGTGAAAAGCCTATCAACAATGAAGAAGATGCCAATCTAATAATAAACTCTCTTTCATAATATTCACTAACTAAGAAACGTAAATTAAATTGAAATTCCTTACAAAACCCTATAATTACCTGAATTTAATCAAAATAATGGATTTCCGACCCTTCGTTTGGACAGCAATGGACAAATGATTGTACCTAAGTTGACTTTACGGCAGTGTGTTAAGACTTTAACCTCTTTTATCACTCGGTCAGAAACAAACTTCACTGCATTATAATAAGGTAGAATTTAGGTTGTTAGCGGGTAGAGATTTAAAATTTTTGGTTACTAAAGGTGAACTGTGACGTCATTCTTGGCAGTTACACCCACGCTGTGAAAAGGTGAGCCTCAGTGGGATGTATACTCTAATGAATGAAAACGAAGAAATATAAATACGTTTTACGTGAACCAATTGAATGTTTTTTATTTTCTTTTTATTAGTTTTTTTTCTAGTTACTAGTTTTGTAATCAATGTTATGCCACACATAATTTACTACAAAATAAATACTAAAATACTTTAATATGCATGTATTAAATATAACGTGACGACACGTTTGGCGCAATTTGTAGTAACTACCCTACTTTCTTGCGCCAGCGGTCGCGGGTTCGAGTCCCGCTGGAGGCATTCATTTGTTAAACAGATGTTTGTACTCCAGTCATGGGTGTTTATATTTATAATATGTATGTATTTAACCTTTATTAGATGTAGTATATCGACTATCTGGTACCCGTAACACAAGCTTCCTTCGTAGCTTACCACGGAACTAGATGGCGCTGTGTGTAATAATGTCCCAACATATTATTACATATTTTGATTATTATTATTATAAATTCTTTTCTCTTGAATAACACAATCTATTGATGAAAACCGCCTTGAAATCCGTTATGCGTAGTTTAAAAGATCTAAGTACAGACAAACGTTGCTTTATACTCTAGATTACATTTAAAAAGTTTAAATTGACTTCTCCTACAACCTTATTAAATACAGCTTTCTTATTTTCTTATATTTTTACATTCCTGATACTTCATGAGAATTTTAATGAATGTTGATTGTATAAAATAGAACCTTTATTTTTAAAACTATCTATTTATTTATACTCGAACTAAAATATTCTAAATAATTAATACAAATTCATAGCTAAGTGTCATAGGAAGATCATACCAAAGATATTTCTATTAATAATAGAAGATGATGATATAACTTACCGAAAACATGGTTAAATAGATCTTCGATTTTTCCTCAATGATTATTAGTTTTTATTTTTTTTACAAATAGACAAGAAAGCAAAACCTGATTTAAAAACTAAATTAAATACAAATTGACAAATTCATCTTGAGATAGTACACGAAATAAATTTATAAACATATAGGTATATAAAAAATAATTTGTGTTATATTATAAGTTACTATTATTTTGATAAAATGAAATAGCTTCACTTTACGCATTGATACCACGTAGATGGTCTCATGAGAAAAGCAAAAATCTTCTACATAATACGAGAAAGTGGAAAAAATTCAAGATATTCTAGTAATAAGTATTCTAGATTATGTAGAAAGGTCTACATTTGAATACAAATGCATTAGATCCCTAGGGCATATATACAACGATGTAGGATCTAACTATCACATCCCATTTAATATCTTCAGTCGATTTATAAAGTAGTGAATGCTTGCACAAATGGTGCAGAAAGAAATATAACTCTCAGATGCAAATGTGTAGTTTGGTTTCTGTATAAGATTTAGTATAGTGGATTTTCAATATAAAATTTTTAACGTTTCATAAAACATTTGGACGCAGACGTGGCGAGATATTACTAGCTTTGTATTAAAGTGACATTCAAATTTACGAATTTTATAAAGTATATATTAAGTTTTGTTATCGTAAACTGAAAATATATTTTCAGATTCTATAAGAGTTTTTTTGTTGGGTTTTAGCAGCTTAATATAAATGTCATAAAGGAAAGAGAGAATGAGAGAGAGAAAGAAAGAGATTGATAGCGAAAGAAATAGAGAGAGAGAGATAGAACTTTATTTTAATTTTTGGACGACTTTTCTGATTTGAGCCAAATTGCTAGAATATTTGATCAATTCATTTTTCAATTTAAGAAGGAGTAGCAGTGAGAAATTAATTATATGGCATTATTTTAAACCATTGCAATCATTTCTTATCGAAAAACTATTATTTATTATAATATAATTGTATTTACACACAATTATGGTATTTGTATAATAAACATAAAAGGCACGATCAGAAAGTATAGTACAATACTAAATTCTGACAATTTCCCATAAATATTCTTATATATGCTGACGTTGTATGAAACATGTTTATAATATGCTAATACTTGATAGAAAGTCAAGGAAACTTAGCATTTCTTTTCGCAATGTGGCAGCTCTTAGCCCTCGAACGTACGTTCGATTTAACATAAAATTTGAATGACGCACCAGATGTTCCGGATACGTTCCGTTAGCACATGTTAGTCCAGTGGTCAAAATTCGATTACTTCTCTTTGAAAATTTTGAGGAAAATATTTTGAATCGAATTTGTTCGTACATTCATATGAAAACGTTTCCAAAATATTTTTTGGTAAGTTAAGCTCGATATTGGCTTTTTAACAAAGTCCATTGACAGAAAAAACAGGTATTAAATTATTTAGTAGTTACCTTAATATATGGATGTTACAGAATAAAATAGAGGCAATATTTATATTATGACATATTAGCGACACTTTCGCGCTCTACTCAGGGTCATCCCTATGAATTCGATACGTATTATCGATTACTATAGATTTATCAGAAGTATGTGTTTTCACACAGTACGAAGTATTCTAGACATTGACATACTCGACTACTTGACATGCTACAATTACCCAATATCATCATATGAATTTTTATCAAAATCTGTCGAGTGATGCGGTAATAAACAGAATCATAATAATTCTAAAACCTATAGATTTAGCCTTTGTATCGATAATAATGACTATTTCTACAAGATTTTCCAAAAAATATTTAATAGGTACAGACTCCTCTAATTTTTTTCTTTTTAGAGGTTACTACGACTATCGTAAAATTTTCGATTATGAGTGATATATTTTGACATTTAAGCTGAAAAGTAGGAACGTGATTGAAGCAACAAAAAGAACAAGTCTCTAAGTTGGCGCAGTTTGCAGTGACCCTATGTTCTTGCGCCACCGGTTGCGGGTTCGAGTCCCGCTGGTGGCATTCATTTGTTAAACTCAGATGCTTGTACTCCAGTATAATATGTATGTATTTAAACTTATATACGTAGTATATCATCTACCTAGTATCCGTAACACAAGCCTCGTAGCTTACCACGGAACTAGATGGCGTTGTGTGTAATAATGTCTCAATATATTTATTTTATTTTTATAATATATAAAAAGAAATAAGATTTAACAATATCATCGTCCATATAAATATTCATATTCATATTCGTATTTAAATGTTCTTTTCCGACCAAACAATAGCCAAATTAATTCAAAGCAAATAGACCTAAAACAATAGTATCCATTTGAATGAATTAATCAAGACAGTCACGAGCCTTCTTAACGATGGCACGAACTAGAGAAAATATAAGTTGGAGAAAAGTTAGTTAACAAAAACTTCGCCAAGTGCTATAAAGAAGTTACCTAAATGATATCGAGACGATCGATTGTATACTCAAGTTTTTACGTGCTTCGATGTTGATTCGATCTTTGGCATTTTGATGATCTCTTTAATTTTGGTAATTGCTCGTTTGATTGATGACTCTTGAGTAAATAGAGTCAATACTATGTTGAAATAAATAAATTTGGAAACTAAATGTAATGAGAGAAGTGTAAAACTTAATATTTGAGTAGCTTGTATTTGTACATAACATTCGAACAGCTATAGTAATAGTATGGTGAATGTAAAATTACGTTTCCCTGTAAAAATTTGGCTAAGAATAAAAAATCATTATATACTAAATCGAATAAAAAGATTTATATTATGATATGATTACTAGTTATAACTAAATAAAATAATAAAGAAAACTGATTGATTGGTAGTTATGCTTGCTTATTATTCTTTTTATGGATATTTTATTTTTTTAAACTTATATGTGGCTCTACGAGGTAAGATGTAAGGAGGAAAAAAGGAGACAAAAAAATATTTTTTTCCCAACACAAGTATTCTCGGATCACTTACTGGGAAGACTCGAACACAATTATTTTACAGATGATTAAAAAATGGAACATTTTTTTTTATTATTAAAACGGTTCACGATTGACAAAGCGAAGATTAAAGCGAACATACATACATACAAATCGTACTTCCTTTTTAAAAATCGGTTAAAGAGAAAAGTTAATTATATACAAGCGATACTTACAGCAGTAACCAAGTAAAGTTGCTTTGAAACAAAAACTATTTGGTACTTTAAACGGGCGTGTATCGGAAGTTCATGCTTCGCGTGGACTAACATCAAAAAGTTTCGAACTCAGTACTAGTAACAAAATTTCGCGACACGTTTCCCCGGACCGGTCGTATATCATGAATTTTTTGTTCACAAAATTCAGTTTATTTTAGTCACAATTCTATAGTTTGTTGATAAAATACGTACTATTTTTATTCATATCGCATAGCGATTCTGAAGCATTTTGAAAGGTACATTACAAGTGTGTTTCTATTGACACAATTTATATTGTATTTGTTTGTGTGGAAATAATAGATTATTACTCTTAATACTTTATTAAACTTTTTTTATAAAGTACTATTTGATAATGTTGTCGTATAAAAATTAAATTGCAAGTTCAATTAATATATTTTCGACTAATGACTGCAATTGACTCGCATTTTCCCCGTGTGTAATTTTTACGGCATCATGTTGATGAACTTCATTTTTCAATGTATTTTATATAACTATTATTCTAAAAAAATTAAAACCTTCGTTAAACGCCAATTGAAAAAAAACGTTCCTCAGTTACATTCATATTTTTTGTAGATATCAAAAATATCTTGTATTTAGCCCTTTTTAAAATCCCACAGCCCAACTCAATAACAGGAGGACCCGGCTAATGTCTACCCAGCTGGATAATACGTTTGCCTCAGAATCTGCATAAACGTGAATTGTTATGGATTGTGAAAATCATTTTTATATTAATATTTTTAAATCTAAATATGCACGTCTCATAGAACTAACCAGCTATTCAGAAAGCTAGCAAGACAGGTGCAATGCCCCTTTTTTCAAAAATGTATAATTGTCATAACCTTTAACTTATTTATAAAATTTTTCTTTATATAAATAAAAGAATTTGTGCTTGTTATAATGTTTTAACAACCTCAACTACCTTAACAATAACGTACTGATAACACTCTTCTAATATAAAATACATTAAAATTCTCTTACCCAGCTTCAAACAAGTTAAATTTAGAAATTTACATTCGAGTACATAGCAATGCGCTTAATCTTTTGCATAAATCTAATTGTAGACACTCGCACACCACATAATCCGACGTCAGACCAAGACTTGCTTAATTTATTGCCCTGTTCAAAACCAACTGTCACCGAGAAACAGTTGAATCCCTAAAATAAAAGCAGTAAAAAGCACCAAAACTCGAAGAATGTACCAAAAAGGGAACTGACACGGAATAAATTTGGCAATTTTTGTGACAATCCCGAGCGTAATATAAATTTCATGAGTGTCTGTACATCGTTATTTATTAAAAGACCGTTGTTAGGGTTTGATTCATATTAAAATCAGGTGCTCTAGCATAAAGCTTAGTTATATAAGCGAGCTTTATTGATAGGCTTTTTGAGAAACCTTTGTTCTGTATACATATTATGTTTATTTCGCATTTTATATATAAACACTTACGAGTATCTATGAACCCCATAAGTAGCCCAATTTTATATGAAAGTAACGGCTAAACTAATTTTTTTGTAAAAATATTTTTAATATTTCGAATAAGCTTAAAGACTTTTTGGAAATTCTTGTTAAAATTAGGAAAAGGAAAAATAGTTTTTGTAAAAAAATCATATATGAGCTGTATCGGGCAATAACGCCCAAGTAGTTAAATTGTTATAATAATTATTATAATTAATTTAAGTTTTATGTACTATAACATTTTAATTAATTAATTTAGAATGCTTCGTAATATTCTACATATAGTAAAACTATATACGATTCTATGTATTAAAATATTTAAAGCCTACCAGTAAGACATGGGTCCTCCTTGGCTGTGTCATGGACTGATCGAGACTTACCTGAAAGAAAAGAAGAATATAAATTTGTAGTTCACAAGCTACGAATATATTTCACAAAATTCACAAATATATCAATTCTTTGAAATTGTTTTCAATAAGGAACATAATTTTCATTGATAGATTATAATGAAGTACTATAGATACGCCAGCTTTTACCTAATAAAATAAAACTATCTACTATTAGTATTCGCCCAATGGTCAAAATTTGACAATTATTATTGAAAATCAGACGAAAACATATGAATAAAATTAATCTGTCTATGTAAATAAAATATTTCCATGTTATTTTCTTAATAATAACATAAAAGCTCCTTAAAAGCTGCTTAACCAAAAATAAGATACTTGGATGAAAATCATAGAAGAGGATATTAAATGATTTTTGTCTTTACCTATTTATTTATAGAGAACAATTAAGGATAAACTGATATGATCGTCAGATTATAGAGGATTATTTTTGTATATTTGGTAGCTATGAGAATAGATAGTACATTATTTTTCACCCATTTTATATGTCAGAACAACGTTCACAACTAGCAGGCAGG
The DNA here is from genome assembly GCA_905231865.2 of Boloria selene. Classification (NCBI taxonomy): domain Eukaryota; kingdom Metazoa; phylum Arthropoda; class Insecta; order Lepidoptera; family Nymphalidae; genus Boloria; species Boloria selene. Next base: position 10,631,156 of record HG993147.1, read on the forward strand.
TCAGCTACTGTTCAAATAAAAGTGGCACACAAAAATCCCAGACAGTTAAGTTCCAAGGCTTAAAGTCTTCACTAGGTTATCCAAGCAAACGCGTTATCAATGGAAAGGCTAACCTTGCTAAAGCTTTTCATTAGTAAAAGGATTTGTTAGATTTGCTTCACTACTTCCTTACTTAAAGACGTATATATATATATACATATATGTATATTGCGGAAGGTTAGTTGCTTATAGACATTACTTTTTAACTTCAACGTGATATTTTTGTTAAATTAGGCTTAAATAAGAGATAAATGTTGAAAAATTATGTATAAACTTGCAGTAAGTAGCTTTATGGTCGCCTACCAGATATATTTTAAGTTTCATAAGAATAATTTGTATATAGTGCTAAGGATTTAAAGTTGTTATTCTGTTTGTAAGAAGCTTGAACAGGACGACATGTTCCTTCTTCTTTGTGAACAAGTCCTTTAAATAAAGATTAAAAAATATTGATATCCATACATTAAATTGGAATCCGTGATGTATGTACATAATATATGATAAAAAAACTGATCGAGTACCTCGTACTTTTATGTTGATAAAAACATCCTTAAATTTAATAGTACTTTCGACTTTTTAGCTATTTTAAACAAAAGCATTGTACAAAACATAACAAAAGCTCTTCCACTCCTATATACTAAACCACGTTTTAAAGCTATTATACCTCTTCAAAGCTTTAAAGCTCCATATATTAAATAACACCAATACCGTTTATTCGGAATATGTACGCAATAATTATAAATGCAGTCGATTGGCTCGAATTCCATTAGTTATGATTTAGGGTAAAGTGGCCCGAAGACCGCACGGCCAATGCAAATGATTTGTATTATGCAGTGTGGCTTTATGTAATTTTCCAGCTTTAATTATGTGGAAGTTTCATTTTTCACAAGATATATTAACTTTTGTACGACTCGTTTTAATTTGATGCTATTAGTTATTCTTGTATTCAGTTTTTTTAATTACATTTGTACTAGCGAGTCAACCTCGTTTCGCTTGAGTTAGTTTTGAGTTATTTTCCCGCATTAAAAAGTATGCTATTATAATATTTGTACTTGGATATTGGATAACAAGTTATAATGATAACAATTTCATCTAAATCAGTCTAGTGATTTTCTGAAGATGCAGTCACAAACAGATAGATAATAACTTTTTATATAAGGTTTTCCAAATAATGTTCGAGTGAGAATTTTACTATAGGGCGAAAAATAAGTAATTCATACAACTTATATGTAAAATATTTTCTGAAAAATAAACCCATAGCAATGGGGTTTATATTTTAATAGAAAATGACGACATTACACCATAAACTTTCGATAGTATCTAAATATCTACCTTTTAACTTTCACGACTGTTATTTATTTTATGTGCGTGGAACATTTTCTTATGATATTTTTATTGCGAGGTGAAATGAAACGATAGAACGTCATGTTTGTTTAACCTTAACAATTTCAATTTAATACTCTACTTTATGACTCTATAGAAATATTATGGGAATTAGATAGCCCTTATAACTGTTATACTACAGTTCATATTCCGAAGTATTTACCGAATACTTTTTAGATAAAATCGCTTAATGTCACAGTTCTGTTACTTTATTTCGAAGGCAAAGTTAAGAGCTCTCCAACTAACAAAGGTAAATAAAGATTCGCGTTATGTAAACATAAAATTTGCTAAAAGCGACTTCTTTTCAGAGAAATCACGGTAACTTCTTTGTTTCAAACTGGTCTAAGTAAAAAATCCTTGGTTATAGTAAACATCAAACTTAACCTACATTTGAGAAACGTTTGAACTGCAACGCATTTATAAAATAAATTAAATATTTAAGTAGGCGGAATTTAAAACACCTATATTCTATGTTTTAATATGAATCAGAGTTAAATATGAAAAGAATTTTAATTAATTATAAAATTTGACAGCTATGGCTTTGGCTGTGTGATGCTATTACGTATTAAACAAGAATAAAAACAAGTTTATTTTATCGATATATTTAACACATCAACTTGACCATAACGTAATAAGTTAATTATTACTATATTTTAAAGATACTTTGCTTTGAAGTATATATTTAATACCAACTATTTCAATTTTAGGGCCGATAGTATACATTAAAAGGCATTTCTTTGTTGTAATCTTTTTTTAACAATTGGCACAGATATCACGTAATGTACTTACAAATATTCACACGAATACTGCCTTCTTTTAGAAATCAATAGATCATTTTTATAACTACTACACAAGTTAAGTCCTCCTGGAATTGTAGCTAGAGTTCTAACTTGATTCCCCTTAATACTTTCTTAGGTTTACGCGAATGTTTGACATTACTCCCCTTCTTAATCGCAATACCTATATTTTTGGAGTAAAAGGCATATTATCTATTATGACAGGTATTTGAGAGACCAAACGTCTGTTTTCTTTTTATTTATTTATTGATTACTTGATTTTTCTTTATATTGAAAATAACGGATTTGACGCTAACGATATTTTAATAATTACTTCAATGTTCTTTGTGGATAGAATTACATAAAATCCATTCTTGGTAATTGCTAGAGCCCTTAGACCTCCTTAATCCTGCCCTGTCGCAAAATCCCTTCTTAGCGGATCACAAACTACCTCTCTGCCAAATTACATCGTTATACGTCAAACGGTTGTCGATATTTCGTGATGAGTGAATGACCTTTAGCTTTTATATATTTAGAAGAGAGTTCATAAAAATAGTATAAGTATATAAAAGTTAAAACTCATAGAAGGCATAAAAATATAAGTACATAAGGCAGTGACAATAATCTAATTTTCTTCAGAAAGGAGACAATGCGAGTTGAATGGATCCCAACCATTTTTTATCTTGATAAGACCGGGGGTAGCCTTGAATAATTTAACTAATTTTTACGTCTTACTCCGCTTGCATGGGATGCCAAATTATTTTTTGACGAATTTTTTTTTTATTTTATATATAGGTACACGTAATTGTTATATTTTAACGTTCTATACAAATAAGATGTACTATGACTTTATAATGACTTAAAATTATATGTATAATTTAAAGCTTGATATTTCAAAAAGATAAAAAAAACATAAGAGTAGTATTTGAGTACAAATTGAGTATTTTCAGATTATTGGAGTTAAAATATTACTAGTATAATTAGATAATTTCTAAATTCGTTCGTTGCAACATCACAACTACATTCAAACATGCATTTAAAAATACCTAACCTTGACCCATATGGTATGCTATTGAAGTCTAAAACGGCTTTTACTCGAGTCTTAAGGGCTCTTTACGCGGAGGATGCTCGATGAACAGTTACGTGTTACCAAAATCAATTTTAAATAATAATTAATTGTTGTTCATTTTTTTAATCAATTATATCGAATCTTTCAATATTTTTATACAGAATATTTAGTAATTAGCGATTCAGCCTCGCTTCGCTCGGGTTCGTCCCCACATTTAGAGCGAGCGAAGCCGCGGGATCCGGGTATACAAAAATTAAACTACCTTTTCGGATTTTGTCACGGATTTATTTAGATTTTTGATTCCCGACGTGTCAAATGCTTTACAGAAATCGTTGCCTCTCCCGTGACCAAGATTACTGTAAGATAGTTTCATTTATGATATCAAATATTCGCGTAAACCTAAAAAAGTATTTTGTATATGTTACAGTTAAAATCCGTTTTTAGTTAGAACGCGTTTTCCCTAGTTAGAAATAGTTTTTACTAAACGCGTTCTATCTAAAGACTAGTTTTAACTGTAACATAATATACAAAAACTTGTCAAATTAAATATTAAAATCTTGCTCAATAACCACTATCAAAATTTATGAAAACAGCATGAAAATCGGTGCAGTAGTAGTTTTATATTTATCGTTAAGAGACAGATAGCGAAGGACTTTGTTTTATATTTGTAATATTATGTAGTGATAGAATTTGTACAAAAATGCTAACAGTACCTACTATTATTTCATTTTCATAATGACATTTTTTTCACTGATATCACAAAGGGAAGAGGTTCTCTCAATTTTCTTGTTTTGTTTTCGATCACTGAGTTATCTCAAGGGAGCTTTTAGAAAAACGTTTCAACGCTGAAGACAGAATAATTACTTTTGAAATGTTTGTGAAGTTAATGTACATTTTGCTCAAAAATTAATTATAACTTGTAAGTAAATTCAACTTTAAACTTAACTTTCGGAAAATTATAATTATTTGGTAGCATATTTGAGTATAAATATAATTAACAAATAAAGTCAAAAGGTTTAGTTTTTGCGTATATTTACGAGAAGTCAAATCAAATTAAATCAGGACTTTTTAATCGTAACTTTTTACTCTGTGAATCTTTACAATTACAATCACAATTATAAATAAATAAATAACCAAATAGTTGTCATATATATATGTAAAAAAGGTTTGGCCTTTTAAACATCCCTCTGGAATTGAAGGCATATCGATATGTATCACACCATAGTCCACCACGTAGGTAAGTGCGGGTTGGTGGACTTCACATGTCTTAGAAAAACTGGCTAAGTTCTCTTAGATTTGTAAGTATTATCACCATTTCTTTTACTGTAAGATAATTTACAAGAATTTTTTGTACATGTAAATATCAGAGGTGCGAGATCCAAGATTTGAACCCACGACACTCAGGTTCAAATGTGCGCACGCTACCACAGGGTAACCTACCACTGCCTGTATGTACTTTTTACAACGTATGTGTTTATATGTGTTTGATAACTACAAATTTATAGGTCACGAATTTGATTGCCATCATTGCTTTTACCACATTTCTGAGTTTAATTAAAAAATAAACAATTAAACGTATACGTTACGCTTAGAATGTTCCTTTTATGCAAAAAAGATGATTAATTTTAAAAGTCCATGGAGAAAGTAATTATAAGTTCTAATAAAAATAAATGACTTGCACTTGTATGAAGAGAGTGAAAGCTCTAAGTTTTCTTTATCTATTACTTAGGGATTGACAGGAAATGAATAGATTGATTTACGATAAATTTTCGCTTCCTTTAAAAGCTTAAGTATTGTTATAATAAAATTACCGACTTATAAGAAACAATCAAATTCTATGTAGAAATAGCATGACTGTATTTAAAAGGAGATAAAGTCAAATAGCACACTTTCATAGCTTACAATGTTTACATTATTTATGTATTATAGTAAAATCGAAAGTGTATGTATCTAATTAGATGAAATTTATTTATTCTTTATGTATTTTCCCGTATCACGATGTATGGTATGCAATAAACTTTAAACTCACTTATCTGATCTTAACGAACTTAAAATGTAAGTTAGTTTTATTGTGGTTATATCTTTTTTTATATAAAACTAAAATTTAATATATAATAATATATTAGATAATAAATTATAATATATTTAATAGAAAAAGCTTAACATAATGGAGAAGTATTTCGGAAATTCACCTTAAACATCTACTCTCTATTAGAGAGAGAGAGAGAGAGAGAGAGAGAGCCGCCAAGCTAAAAAAAAGTGTGCTACAGCAACGCGTGTCCGGACACGCTAGTCTATACTTATAAATAAAATTGGAGTGTCTGTTTTTAATTTTAAATTAACAGCTTTCCACAAAATTCATGTATTACTTACTACTAGTAAGCAAAAACTAGCTGTTTGTTCCTGCTAGTCTCTGGAACGGCTGGACCGATTTTGACGGGACTTTCACTTGTAGATAGCTAATGGTATGGCGTAACTTAGGCCACTTTTTAACGAACTTCAAAAAAGGAGAAGGTTATATTTTAGAAATTTTATTTATTTTAACTGGCGAAACCCGTAGCTTCGCTGACGCAAAATCATTACGCATACGCATAGTATCATATAAAAGTAAAATCGATGCGTTAGTATATATTTTATCATTTCAGATATTTAATTGAAAGCTTCGAACAAATTTTCGTCTACTTTTTATATGTTGAATAAACAACCAAATATCCTACCAGTAACCGGATCATGACTAATTCTGAAAGGCCCACTAGAGCACGTAGCGGCGACAAAGGCAAGATTGTTGTAGATCTTTTAGCGGTGGCTCCTCGTTAAGATTTCACAAGATAACTTGCCCTTGTACACGATGACATTTGCTTTCGTTTAGTCAAATGAGCATTGAGATACGTAAAAAATAATTGCACTGTGAAAATAAAGTAATATTATTTTTAAAAGGAAAAACGTTATATTTTTAAACTAGTTTATGGCCGTCTTTCGCTTACTTGCTGATTTTGTTGTAGCAGAATGTAAATTCTTAAACCTAGTTTCTTCTATTACAGTATAAAAAGTGACCCAAAATGCTTCATGTAATTTTAAACACTACGAGTAGTTTATAAAATTTTATTATGAGTTTACTTATCTTTCTAGATGTAATAAGTGTGTTGCTTCTTTAAACTGTTTATACACGAACAAAACTCTTGCAAAGACTGATCTATATAACATTTCCACACGTTCATCTTGAATTTTGATAGAACAACAAATAGAAAACTATTCACAATACAATAAGTTTATCCCAGAGGGCTTATCATCTTCAAAACCTCTATACAACAGTATTGACAACTTCATAAGTTTGCCGGCATCAAGCTCTCGAAGTCCTAAGGGCACCCAAGGTTATTGGGACACGTATAGCCAAACCGGTTGTATTAAGAAACAATAACTTGCAAATAAGCTTGTTCCAAGACCCTTCGTTCGAGCTGAGGGAATACATAATATTCCGATGCTTTTATGAATTGACTTCAAAGTGACCAGATCAAAAGAAAAACTAAAAGTAATACGAAATGTTCGCAAGAACAGATTGTGGTTTGATAAAGAATAGGTGACTAAAAATGAAACGACACGAAAACAAATTATTGAAGAATATGTTAAGATTTGTTTACCTTTGTAGAGTTACGTGGATATTTGACATTTTGTTTAATATACAATTTTTTGTATATAAAAATGACTGACTAAATAGGTTTCTAAACGCTTGGACAAATATGCCTAAATTTGCGAATTATTTTTTTTTCAAAAATTCATTGAAGTCCTAGGAATAAGAAGTTTAAAAAAGTAGAAACTTTGAATTCTTATTTTTCTTTTTCCATTAATTCAAATTCAATTTTGTTCAAACAAACATATATTACATATTTTATTGATTTTACTCTTTTTATTTGAGTCGACTCAAAATGACAGATACGCGGGACTTCAATTTATATAATTCTATAATGTATAGTCTATCTAATCCATATTAACCGGAAATACCTAAGAACGAGCAAAGCAAGGGTGATATGCTAGTTAAAAATAAAACTATCTATAAAATCTTTTCTAAAGTATTTTTCGCTAATTTAATTTGCTTTTTGGTTCCCGATATTTCAAATGCTTAGTGTTTGTTATGGTTTGAAGAGTTTCTGTCTTGAAAAACCTATAAATATGTCTATAACATCCTCAAAAATCAATTAAGTCTCAGAAAACTCCAAAAATAAGGTTTTATTTTAAATATTTGGCTTGCTATAAGATATTCCTTTATAATTACTGTTATTTTTTACTATGTGAGATAAATTAATGTTAACTATATCAATATTTCTATAATTGTTACTTTTCTGTAAGATAATTGACGACTTACTTGTGACAAAAGTTTCTATCGAAAGAGCTTTCAGCTATCGACAAAGTAAATAGTTATTGATGACAGTACCTACATATAGTTAAGTCTCTTTTTCTTCCATATTTGTCAACGGATTTCTTTGGTTTTTTTTATAAGTAGGCACTGATAAGTTGACAAAAAACACTAAGTTTTCAATAAGTATTTATTAAAGGAGTATTTGATAATTGATAGTAATAAATAAATATGTTTGGGCATTATTACACATAGCGTTATCTAGTTCCGTGTTAAGCTACGAGGCTTGTGTTACGGATACCAGATAGTTGATATACTACATATATAACTTTAAATAAATATATATTATAAATATAAACACCCATGACTGGAGTACAAACATTCGTGCTCAACGAATGTATGACCCCAGCGGGATTAGAACCGGCGACTGCTAGCTCAGCAAGTATGGTCAGCACTAGAAAATGAGCCAAACGTGTCGTCAATAAATAATTTATTTTACAGGTGTAGTTGAGAAAAATTGTATACACAGTACTATAAATATTGTATATAACATTATATATGTAATTAATAATAAATAATGAAAATAAAATTCACAATTTATTTTAATTACTAAGTAAGGGCTTACAAATTTGTATTTCATTTCATGTAACGTTCATAGAATATCTGCGGCTTCTTCTATAACTCAGGATTAAGGTTTATTCCACATGCGCGTAATTTCATGGTGATTAGTTATGTAATTAACTTGAGATGCCAAATGTATAGAAACGTAATAAATATTATGTGTACATAGACTATTTGTTATAATATAAATGAATAAAATATATTTTATATACTTCTTGTAAAGATAGTTTAGTATATTATGTAGATTTTGTAAGAAAAATATTTATTTGAAAATCCTCAGAAAACAATGTAAGAGAACATTTTTCTTAATTTTTAGTTTTTTGTTTATCAGGAAAAAATGGTAATAGTTAATTTCTATAACACTTAAGTTTACGCGAATATTTGACATTATAAATGAAACTATCTTTTCGGATTTTGTCGCAGATTTATTATGATTTTTTGTTCCCGACGTTTCGAATGCTTTACAGCAATCATGGTCATGACCAGTTTAATTTATAAAGTTAATTTCTATTTAATAATAATAAATATAGTACATTTTTGACCTTGCGAATACTACTTAGATAGATACATATAAGTTTAAATTAAAAAACCGTCTGTGTGCAAGAAGTTACGTCACTCTACCACTTCTCTCACACTCTCCACCAATGAGCTTAAAGCATTTGATTTTATTAACCTATTACCATTTGTTACAAGGACTAACGTTTCTTGCCAAGAACAGCCATATTGAATCAATGACTACATACTAGGTTGACTAATTAATATCGACATTATTAAATCGGTCACAATGTAGTGTAGTTTATATATTAGTTAAATAATTTATTTAGAGTAATTATTACGATTGTTATAAATAAATATTATGTTATGTAAATGAAAGTATGTATGTGTATTCTTTGGCTTAACGTTATGTTTTCAAAGTCCGCAATAAGGGTGCTAGTATGAAGATTTCTTAAGTGAAAAACATTTCTATCGAAAAAGGTACACTAAAATGAACAAAAATTAAATGTGACTATTTCACTAAAAAAATATGGTAAATTACATATAAATACACATGAAATTAATAGTACATCAAAAATTTATACTAATATTATAAAGCAGAAAAGTTTGTTTGTTTGTTAATTTGTTTGTTTGGTTGAACGCGCGAATCTCAGGAACTTCTGGTCCGATTTGAAATTTTTTTTTGTGTTGGATAGTCCGTTTATCGAGGAAGGCTATAAATTATATTTCATCAAGCTACGACCACTAGAAGCGGAGCATCAGCCGACCACGCGACTCAAAAAGAATTTGGTTTTCGCTCTTTAGAACGCGTGTGAAACCGCGGGAAATGTTAGTAAAAATATTCTTTTAGTAAATAAACAATTAATTAAAAAGCCTTAAAGTAGACTCGAACCCCCAAACTTTCCTTATAAGTGTATTTATATTACCAAACATATCATTTTGCAATTAGAATAGACGGTTAGCTACCGACAACCAAGTACCATTCCTTATGTACAACAATTATCTGACATACTATACTCGTAATTAGAATACCCTCGACCAATTACAGGGAAGAGACGATTATTAGTCGCTTAGTCTTCATGTGAACTAATCGACGTATAGGTAGCTTTAATTAATGTTTCACACACAATTAAGGCAAAAGGACTGTAATGCTATACCATCTATTAACGACACGTTTGGCTCAGTGGGTAGTGACCCTGCTTTCTGCGCCAGCGGTCGCGGGTTCGAGTCCCGCTGGGGGCATACATTTGTTGAGCACGAATGTTTGTACTCCAATCATGGATGTTAATATTTATAATATGTATGTATTTAAACTTATATATGTGTAGTATATCAACCATCTAGAATCCATAACACAAGGCTCGTACCTTATCGTGGAACTAGATAGTGCTGTGTGTAAATGTCCCAACATATTTATATTTATTTATTTATATAAACAAAATATATGTTAAAAGTACATTTTCTCTATGTAATTTAACTAATTTATACAAATATAAACTAAGCAGGAGTAGCATCAAGTAAAGCAAAAATAAGGTTAGTATTTAATTGTGATTAAACTGTGTGCTTAGTCATCTTCTGAGAGCTTCGTTCCTTATTTATAGATAGTGTACGAATGATACTGACCAGTTTAAAATTTAATGATCTTTCATCATGTAAGTATGTAAGTGACTTTACAAATTAGTAAACGGAGGTGAATTAATAAAAGCTCGTACATAGTATAAAACAAAGTCGCTTTCTCTGTCCCTATATCCCTTTGTACGCTTAAATCTTTAAAACTACGCAACGGACTTTGATGCGGGTTTTTTAATAGATAGAGTGATTCAAGAGGAAGGTTTATATGCATAACTAGCGGATCCCGCGGCTTTGCCTGTGCTAAATCTAGGAAAAAGCCCAAGCGAAGCGAGGGCGAGTCGCTAGTTGAGTAATATGATCAAAATTGTTTTCTTTCTTGGTGTATTATTATAATGGTTTGTAAATGCAATATTAATATATGAAGAAATCTTAGAACCTATATCGACAAAGCCTTATCCTTATTATGAGCCTTATATTGATAATCCTATTACAATGCAGAGTAGGCACAGTTAGAAATAATATTAAAAAAGGATTATGTAACATCCAAATGTGGGAGTTGTGTAACAGTATTGGCCTTTTTACATTCTTAGAATATTCTTAAGATCGTAACACACCTTTGATACAAAAAGGACAAAAATATATTGAATCTAAAAATAAACAAATAAGATATTTTAAAGCTTGTTCTTTGTATATTTATTTTCTATAAATGAATAAATAAATTAATATTTTGGGACATTATTGCACACAGCGCCATCTAGTTCCGTGGTAAGCTACGAGGCTTGTTACGCATACCAGATAGTTGATATACTACACATATTATATGACTTTAAATATATATCTATACATATAAATAAGATTGAAGTGTCTGTTTTTAGTTTTAGTATATACGGTACTAACATCAAAAAAACTATTTTTAAAATTTTTGTCTTTCTGTCTGTCGGTTTTTTCGGCTAATATCTGAAACAGCTGGACCGATTTCGACGGGAATTTCACTTGCAGATAAACTTTGACTACTTTTTAACCGACTTCAAAATATGAGAAGTTTATATTTTTTGAAATTTTATTTATTTTAACTAGGGGAACCCGTGGCTTCGCTCACGCTAAACATAGGGATAAACCCGAATGAAGCGAGAGTTATAAATAAATATATACATGTTATAAATAATCTTTATACGTGTCCTGAGAAAACGTAAACAACTTCACACAATGTTAATCCTTAGAGAATATAAATCAGTTCTAGCAAATACTACAGTGTAGAGCAAAACCAAGTACTAACTAATGTAAACTCAGCACTTTACTCGCTCGTCGTCTTTATAAAAACGTATTAAACTTTTAGTCGAGCCATCCGTTCGAAGCATGCCCCCGAGAGTACTCTTACTCAGTAATTGTACTAGTACGTGTAATGAAGGCGTCATGTAGACAAAGTAAGTTGTAAACATTTTACGATCAAGTTTATGGTGAATTTGCTTTTGATTCGCTGATTAAGACACGTTAACTACTGTTTATGAGGAGAAATTATTTTTCATTGAATTGTTATAGCCGTTTGAATGGTCTGACGAAGGTTAGATCTTTATATGAGCTTTTTCTTATTTTTTGTGTACCGTGACAGGTTAGGTGCGTTAGGTTAACTATGATTTTAATTCAATTTGACAGTAGGTTTGACTTTTATATGGGCCTACATAATGTGGCGGAAGTCGTGGATTCGAGTCCCGCTGGTTCATTTGTGTATTATTCTTATCACATGTTTGTACTTCAGTTTTCTATATTTATAATATTTTATTTAAAAAATCTACATTTTGAATATGAAAGCATTTCTTATTTCATGTTCATTTCCTTAAAGATTAAGTGAGAATGAAATTTAAGTTGAACTCATATAAAGGAGGGTAATGCAAAGAAAGACGGAAAATGGCAATATTGGCAATATCATATAATAAAACATAAGACCTAAACTTATACTTTTTTGGTTTCATTTATTTAAGTAAAGTTCTGAGCTTAATATTTTTGAAGATAAAAAAGGATGAAAATGTGTAGATTATAAACATATTATGATAAATTAAATATTAAAACATGGTAATGTAGTTTTTTTGCCACATACAGGAATCGAACTCACTCACATGTTTCTATATAATACGTAATAGTACAATTTAGACACAAAGGTCATCTTATTATTTCTAGTATTAGAAAAACTGTTATATTAATCTAACAAGTAAAAAGCCATTGTAAGAGCTCTTTGTCTCAGCGCAAGCATGAAAAGTTTATTGTACAAAATCATAGAACACAGCTTATTGAAAGTGGTAAAGAGTCCGTTGTGAAATTTAATACATCCAGTTCAGTTAAAACCTTTAAAGTACCTTCAACTCATTTTACACTTAACTTAAATGGAATTTATCTTTATTTTTATATTTGTTGCAATGAAATGTTAATAAAAATAAACTGTACTAATGTCATATGGTCAGTATTTTGTTTTTGTAAAGAAAAACTTAGGTCGTGTTAATTAGGTTCTGTTTTACAATAACAGTTGTGATAAATAACATAATTCCGATGGCAATATCATAAAATTAAAATACAAGTTTACAATAATATATATGTTTTTAATCTGGCAACTACGAAATCACTAATAATAAATTTTTAATTTAAAATCAATGTGCAAAAATAAATTTATTACAGCGCTGAAAGCATTTCAAAATTATGTACATATATTAACACAATTCATTATTGAAGTTCACATAAATAATTAATAAATAAATAATATTAAATTTATGTTGGGACATTATTACACACAGCACCATCTAGAGCCGTGGCAAGCTTGGAAGCTTGAATTACGGATACAAGATAGTTTATATACTACACAATACACATATATAATTTTTAAAAACATACATACTATAAATATAAACACCCACTCGGGGTACAAACATTCTTGCTTAACAAATGAATCACCCAGCGGGACTTGAACCCGCGACCGCTGGCGCAGAAAGTAGGGTCAATACATACTGAGCCAAACGCGTCGTCAATATATGAAGTATACGCACTCAAAATAATATTCCTATAAAAAATAAACATTCTAATGTTAACTAATGCCATTTCTAACGAAATACTCTGTACACAAAATCATTTATCAGATTATAACTAGTGGGGTGGAAATGGCATGGTTTGGACGTCGCCTTTTTTTGGTCTTGTGTGCCAAATACACTTATTCGCTACCAACATTATTTGTTTCTGAATTACTGACCTCAATGTTACTTTAAACTTTAGGGAGCTTTACTAGAGAGCTTTAATTGGAAAGCTGAAACTAGATTCACTCAAATGAAATTAGCAAATAAGCTTTTATTTTTTTACAAACGTTTTTCAAACTGCTTTTAAGACTGCCTGATTTCAACATTTATAAATAATATGTAATATATTATATAATACATTTATATAATACCTCAGTATCATATAAGCTTTGTTTTGGTAATAAATTAAATGATAAATTAACTTTTCTAGTACAAGTGAACGAACTTCCGTTCTGAGAGCGATGTGCCCCGCCCACTGTCTTGAGCTTAGGTTATTATGAAATGTTTACCGATTTATAAAAAGATAGAACTTCATTGTACGTTTTCTTTTATACTACGCAATATGTTTCTAATTTTTAACTGGTTTTTATGTACAATCACATGAAAATCCTCATACATATATGCATACTTAATACATAAGTAAGAAAGTATTATAAATTTCAAAGCATTTACTTTTTTAAAGTATTTCTATATTATAATTAAAAAGATAACTGTAATTTAAGGATAAAAAATAATTAAAGTCAGTTTTTTATTATAATTGTATATTTTATGCTTAAAATTAACTCGATTTGGGTTGAGCTGCGAAGTTTTTCTAGTTATAAAAATAAATCTTAACCGCAAAACCAGATTATCATCATAAAACTCAGCTGGGTCACCTTTTATATACTCTCTGCGTTATGTAAACAATTTTGTCCTAGTAATTTTCAGGTCCCAGTGGACATCTAAAAATGTCGAATAACCCTGAACAAGGTAACTGTTAATTTACGTGTGAAGATAACAATAAAATACGCCCCTACAAAGTTTTAGTAAGTACAAAATATTATGTGGTATCTCAATTCAAAGTTACGAAAAATAACTAATTTCTATATAGCACATAGTAATAAAGCGTTTTAAATTTCATCTAAATTGGTTAACCTTCGCCAATTTTGATGAAATTCGGAATTTCGGAGTTTTTTTCCGGGCCAACACTATAAAACGGGATTATAAGTACTTAAAAATAGTGGTTCGTAAAAAAACGAAGGAAAAGTGTTATTTTTTTTTAGAAAACATAATACTAATTGTACCTACTTACGCTAAGTTTCTCTTTCCGGAATCTCTCTTCGTATATGAGAATTGATAATTTAGCAATAAAACAAATAATTATGTCGAAACTATCTGTTAAGTTGGTACATATTAAAAACACATTTAAAAAAAATATGATGTGAAAATCGGATATTATGTAGTTTCGAGTTCGTCCCTGACCAACGTGACATGGGTATTTTATATATGAAACGATGGGTTCAGGCAAAGAACAGGGAATGTCACAATATTTTTTTAGTAGCTTTGTTGATGGTTGTTAAATTCCCAACCACTAATGCCTACTTAACAGTTTTCGGTAAAATACGTTTTTGTCTTTTACAAAGCGAAAAAAATCAAGAGTCCTTACGTACCTAAATACATAAGAAATTTATTTTCCTACCCTTTATATATGTTCATAATAATATGGTCATCGGCTATTTAGACCTTATTCGAAATTACGTATTGTAAAGTAATAGCGCAAGTAACTGTATTTACTGGATTGAAAACTACTAAGGCCATTTTTTTCGGATACCATAAAAATGTTTTCATTACTACAATAATCTATGTATATTATTAGTTTTATATAGGTTAATTGAATCAATTTAAGTAATAAAAGCTATTTCACTATATTATAACAATTCCACCTAAAATACTGCGTCGGGCTAAATAAAGAGATAGTATTTTAACTCGGAACAAACTTAATTGGGGAGCGAAGTGAAAGGACAAAGTGAATTAGACCCAAATTAGGGCTACCATCTACATGATTCGTAATCAGATGATTTTTATAAATTATTTATATATTTTTTCTTTAAGACACCAAATCGTTATTTGTATTTAGGTCGAATTAAGAATATTATTTTGTAATTCAAAACAAATATGTAAGCAAATTTCTAAATATAACCTTTTAAGATGTGTTTCTTTTATTTATTTTTTAGCAGAGAATTGAGTAAAGCTTAAAAAATAAATAAAAACAGGTCTATTTTCTAAGCATAAATAACAAGTATTTTTTTTATTATAAGTAATAGTGAACAAAACTTATTAAAAAATATTCTAACTTTAAGCTTATATTCAAAAAAATAAATATTTATCAAAAGTAATAACCCTGCCAACAGGCAGTGTAAACACCAGCGGCTTAAAATTTTCTACGTGACTAACATAAAAATTCCCTAGTACGTGAACGATGTGATCTCGTCGAAATGGTACCGATAATTTAAATACTTCGCTAACTTAAAGGAAGCGTATCTTATGTAATGATGAAAATGTTTGAATATTTAAAAGGTAGACTGTTTACTGAGTTCTTATAAAGCATGTACAAAGGATATTTGTATTCTAAATAGTTAATTTTTAAACAAAATGGTATACCGATTTTAAAATAACTTAAAGAAAATTTATTCTACCCGCATAGGTGGAATTTTATTTTGAAATGTATACGGAACCCTTGGGATATAACCTAACCTAACTAAACCGCCTAGGTAATCAAATCTACTATGCAGATTCGCGGTCTATATATAATAATATCACAACTTTATTAAGAGAAGGATCACGTTTTGTTGGTAATTGATGAACACATCTTATCATTTAAAATATATAGAGTCATGTACTTCCTCATTTTTACATCAGTCAATAGTGTTAAAAAGTTAAACGTTTCGTATTTGGTGTGTTGGAAGAAGGTTATAAAACTTGTCGCTGAGATTCATCAGATGTACCTAGAACTTAGCACTCGAAATCCACTATCTCCACGTATTTAAGCGAAAAAGCAAAATTACATAATAATATTATGTACACAATTTTTGAAGTGAAACTTCTTTAGAATCGTAGTGATTTCAAACTCGATGAAACGAAAAAATAAGTCTATAGTACCAGGCACTCAGAGACGGGGAAGAGTTAGCCTTATTTTAAATTCAAGTTTTACTTCTGACATGTGTACTTTGTACACACGCATTTTTTTTATTACATATTATGTACACAAAGAAAACATATACAAACTTTCATATTATATTATTTATTTCATAGTACACCGTTTGGAAATAAGGGAAATCACATCTTTCTACATTAATCGTAAGCATGTATCTACTTTTTACACATAATAATCAATATTTGATTAATTATCTTCGTTCCAAGTATATACATTAAAGAATTTCAAAGCCTGTTTTTTATTTTCCCGTACAAACAAAATAAACAGCAAGTTTCTGCTTAACTTATAGTATAAGTTATATTTTTCCTACAATGTACTTATCACTTTGCCACACCATTTCAAGATAATAGGTTTGTTTGATTCGCGGTCCGCACAGAAAATGTATCAAAAATGCAAATATATTTTATAATTATTAATAAATTGTAACACTTTGAGGTGTTCCTGGAGGTCCTAAGGGTACAAATTTCTTATTATATTTATCATGAAAATCATGACCCTTAACTTAACTAACCTTAACCCTTAATCTGTATTCATACTAATACTTCGGTTAATTTATATTTCCTGTATAATTCACAATATAATAATTGCTTCTTTCTATACTTAAAATAATAAAGACCATAGAGGATGGAACTCGAATTGAAATTATAATACAAAACCAAATTTTAACTATGCAAAACTACAAAATTACAAATTCATCGATAGCTTCAATCGAATAGAAATTACATGGTGAAGTAAAAGCCCATTTCGTAGATTTCTGCTCTTCATTGAGAAATGTTAATTAAAGTTGAGCCTTCTTACATTTAAACTATCCATATAACCCAGGAACTTCGATACTACGTATTCAGTAGCATGTAAAATTATATTTTGAACTTAAAGCTAAAGTAATAAAGATGATTGTTGCTTGCTGAAGAGGAAAATCACATAATATGGTAATTGCTGCCATGTTAAATTCATAGTATCCTGGAAATAATTATCCTGCGAACTTTTCTCTGAAATAAAGAAATATACTGACTAAAGAATGGAAAAATGAAATTTTATTTTACATTATCCTGAGAAAAAAGTATAATTTACAATTTGATAGGCTTAGAATCTGCTTCTTATAAATATGAAACCGAAACTTGTGAATAATATTAGCTACCAATTATAATTAAAAAAATATACTTTAAAAAAGAAAACTAAAATAGTAAAAGTTTTTGTATACATGAGAGTGATAGAATCAAATAGAAATAGTTTTTCACTATCTTTTATTTATATAGATATATTTGAAACTTTATCATTTGATACGGAGATGATATAATGAATTCAGAAGGTTAGTGTTCTGTGCAATGGTTATTAATTAAATGAATTATGAGTTCATTTAATTACTTAAGAAAAATCTTTCATTCTTTAAAAGCAGCCAAAAATAATTTGAGGGTTTTTGTAAACATGCACTTTTAAAGCATTCTCCTTCCTGTCTTATGCCGGATGCACCTTTTGTGACGGATATCACAATTTTCTTGAACCTTTAAAGCGAGACTGGCTGTGGCCGTAACATCAAACGTAAAAGAAATGATAAATATTACGACTAACCTACATTACAGTTAGTTTGATAATGACTGACATTATACTTTATATCTTGCTTAATTTTTTTTTAAATACTTGTTTCACAACTCAAGCCTTGTTGAGTTTTTTGTGTACAAACCTCATTTTTCTAATGATTAGTACGCATTTCGTGCTAGTAAATGGTGAGGTAAAATTTTATCTACTAGTGTGCATATTTGTGAGAGCTTTCACAGGATTATGTAAGTTCACTAACCCGGATATGACCAGCGTGACCAAATACGGTCTAATCCCCTTTGCATTAAAAGGTTGCTTGAAGCCGTGGGGCTTTAAAAAAGGGCGGAATTATTATTATTATAAGATACACTAGCCTTTCCCGCGGCTTCGCCCGCGTTCTAAAGGCTGAATATCAAAAGAAATATTTTTCTCCCGTTTTTGCAACATTTTTCATTGATGTTTCGCTCCTATTGGCCGTAGCGTGATGTAATATATCCTATAGCCTTCCTCGATAAACAGACAATCAAGCACAAAAATATTTTTTAATTTGGACAAGTAGTTCCTGAGATCAGTACGTTCAACCAAACAAACAAACTCTTCAGCTTTATAATATAGATAAGTGACCTAACAAGTTAGGAAACCGGTAAAAGTTAATAAATCAACAAACAACTAACTAAACTAACTATTAAAATGTATTGGACGTACGTTACGGAATAATAATAAATAATATTCGTAAGAAATAAAAAAAAATAAAGTAAAAAATATACGAGAAATATTAGAAGTTAATTATCCAACAAATGTTAATAAACAAACGATTAAACTTAAGTTTTAAATTAATTATTACTAACAAAATTAACTTCACCGAAAACATAATACAAGCCACTTGGGCAACCAAGATTAGAAGATTTAGTTGTGATTGACGAGGGACGGGAAAGGTGCAAACCGGCCAGAATACTCTAGAGAATATGTTAACTACTGTCAAATGAATTCTCTTGGGAAATAAACAATTCGTACAACAATGCCGTAATAAATACGCAATTAAGGTGTTGTAAAATTGTAGTTACATCGCCGTCGTGTTATAGTTTTGAATGTTTGTTTGAATAAACTGCTGTGAAACCTACTGATATGTTTTTTATATTGGGAGTTAGTTACAACAGCGCCAACTAGTTCCATGGTAAGCTACGAGGCTTGTGTTACGGATACCAGATGGTTGATATATTACACATAATATACGTACATAATAAATAGTACAAATATAAATTCTTAAATACGTACATATCAAAATTATTAACACCCATGACTAGAGAAACATTCATGCTTAACAAATCATACCCATAGTGGAACTCAAACCCGCGACCGCAGAAAGTAGGGTCACTACAAACTGAGCCAAATGTGTCGTCAATATAGAAGCTACTACATAATATAAATATAATATATTTAGTTTAATAATGTATATATATTTTATGTAAATACAAAAAGCACGTACGGATGAACCTGAGTGAAGCAACGGTAAGTCGATTGCGATGTATAATAGAATAAGGGGAGTAACTCAATAAAAGGGGATCCCTAATCGCCACGTGAAAGATAGAAGTTGCGAAACGTTACGTACATACAAATATATATATACTAGAAGTATATTTCTTTTAGAATAATAAATGTATAGATGTGTGAGACTTAGGATTTGAACCCGCTTCACTTAGTTTCAATGCGTGGGCGCTACCACTATACTACCACTGCCTCGAAGAATGAACCAAATCCACAAAATATACTTATTAATAAATACAACACATATAATTAAAGAAATCCTAATATTAAACATAATATTTTCTATTCAAATATTTACCTACTTCAACAAAAATATTGAGCTAACTAGCCTCTTTATCCTGAACTATAAAGCGTGGTCGCAGAAATTCAAATTTCAATATAGAATAATCAGTAAACTTTCTGAATAGAATTCCGTTGAAATATTTTTATTTCATAAAAGAAATTTTAATTCAAGAATCTTTATTACGTTTTGCTCAAAACAGTGTACAAAATTGTTTCATTAAACGCAAAGAAACGAGCTTTCGATTCTTTTTTTCGATGGGGGCGTTTAAAAGCTCTCTGTACCAAAGAGGCCGCAATCAGATAAATTCTTAACAACAAACTTTTTAAATAAAATTGATACCGAACGCCTAAAGGCATTATGACTTAAGCAAAAGTTTTTTTTAATATTCATGTTCTCTAGAAACTCTAAAATAGGTCCGTACTTTTTAAATATTATCTACTCAATTTATTACATTCTATTTTAACTAGGGATTTAATCTAGCTCCATTCGGTAACTTCCCTAAGTATATATATGAACATAATTGCACCAAAATCTGTTCAACCATGTCTGTGTGAGAATAAACAAACATACACAAAATTAATTAATCAGTGATTCAGTCAATTATATAGAACAAAGTAGTAAGATCAATCAATCCACTCTTGAAAAATTAAAAGCTTTCCACTAGACCAAGAAAGCTCAAGACTGTTTATTTTATAGTTTTATTTTAGAGAAACCATCGTAGCATACAAGGTAAGGTAGATACGTTGTAAGTAGATGAAGGATGATAAAACTCAAAGGAAAAACCCCTATCGGCTTAGCCTAACCGTGATTAATATTAAAATGTGCTATCATTCATATGATCTTCTTTCATAGGAGAAATCTTATAGGGTATCATAATCTTAATATATTACATTTCACGTGACTTTACTCGTATATTTGTAAAAGCTTAAAGTGAAATAACTATTCGAAACGAAAATAGGTACAAACAAACAAATTTTCTTTGTTATAATAGTATACACTAACGAAACGTCCAACTATTACCCATCGTATGTACTTCTACATTCAGTCAAGTACGTATTTGTATTCCTACGTAGAAAGTTTCATAAGTTAACTTTCCTCATTCGGTATTTTGTAACAACCTGGGGTGAGTTTCCTTGTTACTGGTCTTCATCGAAGCGTGGTTTAACATGAGCCTTATGAATTATTTAGGCGATATATTGGAGTCTTGATGTAGGTATCTTTTTATAATATACTAGCATTCCCCGCGTTCTAAGGACCGGAAACCAAATTCTTTCTGAGTCGCACGGTGTGCTACTTTGCAGAACTAACGCCCGCCATTCCCGTTTTTGTAACATTTTTCATAAATCTCCGCTCCTATTTGTCGTACCGTGATGTAATACCCTATAGCCTCACTCGATAACCGCGCGTTCCACCAAACAACCAAACAAACAAATAAACTCTTCAGCTTTATAATATTAGTATAGATAAAATATAAGATTAGGTTATTGTATACTGATGCAAAAAACCTATGCTTTACCTATTCAATAACTACGTAATAATGAAACTGAAGAGTTTGATTTTTTGCGTGTGTGTTGTGTACGTAGCAAGATTATATCACTTAGAAACCAAAATGGAATGATATACAAAATAATGAAAATTAAACATAAAGCCTCCATTTTAGGGAAAATACTAATTCTATGTAAGTCTATTCGGACTTTTGTATTAATAATTTATTTGAAATTAAAACTTTAATATAATAACTTATTACTAGGCCAACTTTGTTTTACTAGACATGGGGGCATACCATGAACTATTTGAAAACATTCTTATTTCAATACTGTTTTGTTTCAAGTTTATAATAATCTTACTTCCCTTGCTATAAGGACGTCATGGTACGAAAAGTCCAAGTAAGATTATAGTATTCATGCTATAAGAGTTCATAGTACGCCCCATGGTCTCTTACAGCCTACGACTAAATTGCATCGTAGCGCCTCCGTAGCTTGTAGCAAGTAACAAAACACTGAGCGAATAATTAACCTATTTATACACATAACCTATTTTACTACAATTGCTTTCTTTTGTATGGCGAAAATCTTTGTATAACCTCCTGCCTACCAGAGATACTTTTTGTTTAGTATGTTGCTGAAACTTTAGTATTGCATTCTTAACCATATAAAATGTATCCGAAAAATAGTGAAAAAAATCTCATCTCTTGGAAAATGGTTTTTCCCTATGTCCTTTATAAAGGACAAAGTGACGATATTAGGATGTTATTTGTGTAGGAAATAGAAAAAGTTTAGGATTATAAGTCGTTATAAGAATTGGATTTTGATCTAAAAAAAAGTAACAATCAATTATATTATGGTTTTAATAAAAAAAACATTATAATACAATCATAACTAAACATTTTCTCAAACAAAACTATCAAAATTAAACATTATTATTCAAAATTAGTAAGCCATAAGTAAGCAATAGTCAACATTATTTACTTATCAGTCTTAAATTTGGAACATAAGTAGCGATCAAGAAGTAGAAATTAAAATCATGTACTAACATAAACACACTTTACGCGAAATCTCATGCTGTTTCTTGTCATAGCCATAGCTATAATGGTAATAAGAAACCAGTACATGACATCAAGGGCAAAAGGGTACTGTAATGCTGATATTATCATAGTAATTCCTATGTATATTTTTAGTTCTCTCAAATTTAGACCCATTCTATTATTATTACTATTCATCTGCCTGTCTCTAAAATATGTGTTCCATTCGAACAGACCATACCTAAGTGTCAAAATGCTTTCGGCAATGTATTGATCGTAAAATTTATACCACTCCCAATTTTGAGTTTCGTTATGTAGTATATAAGCTGGTTGCCTCATATCGTTAATTTCGGGTTCTAATGTGTATTTTGTCCATGTATCTTGTATGCCATCATTTGTTTGCCGACTCCTGGTCGTAATCTGTCGGTTAGATAGAGACGATGATGACGAAATCAGCTGATTTTCCTCGCTTAGATTTGATCCACATCTGCGACCAAGTCCGCGTCCACGTTCACATCTTGTTCTTTTACGTCCTCTTGAGCGAGATCGCGATAAAGAACTGTCAGACAGCGCTCGAGAAACTGGTGAAGGAATCACAGCGTAAACAACAGTATCTGAGCAGCTGGACACACCAGCGTCATGGTAACTCGCTCTTTGAGTCAATTCTGGAGGCAGAAACTCTGGATCTTCGTCGCAGTTTATCCCCTGAAAAGTCTAAATCAATCTCCCAAATACCATTATCTGATAAACTTGATAAAAATAAAAATAATTAAAATTATCTGTCAATGTACTACACAAAGTACAGTAAAAGTAAATCTATCAAAACTTTAATTACCTACATTTGTTCTTTGCATAGGACATAAAAAAATAGTTCAAGTTTACTGGAACATTATTTATTTTTATACAAAAATAACACTTTATATCTACGTTCCGAAGTATTAATTACTTACTAATTATTTAAAATCTAGAAATAATCAAGAATTCGATAAAATTTTAATGGATTGACTTGCTTATGTGTGAGCTCATGGCTGCTGGTCCACCCTTCGATGCCATTTTGAAATAAATTACCAGATGTGAAGTGTCACTTCAATTTGTTTTCATATACCTAAATATCCGATAGATATCACTGTTAAGTAAAATAAGTATTTTCTTTCAAAGGTAAAGCAGTAGATTTTTTTAATTCTTATGTACTTTGGGTAGTACAGATGTAGGCACGAGGATAAGACTCATTTTATCTCGTGATTTTGTATAATTATTTCATTTCTTTCAGAAATCTATGATATATTTATTATGGCTTATAATCCATAATCTTATGCTTAAAACTCAAAATCTATATTAATATAACTAAGACAAAGAGTTCGTTTGATTGTTTGAATACGCTTTTCTCAACTACTCATCACATTTGATTATATTTCATAAGTAAGCCCTTTTTTAAGGAAAACTATCAATTAATTGAAGCGAAGTAGTAATCATAAATGTACATTATACATAATATTTTCAGCCTATTTTACACTAACCGTAAAAACATAACTGGGAATGAGCCCAATCCAAGCAAGGGTGAATCGCTAGTCTTATATAATAACATACTTTAGAGAAAAAACTAAGTTTATATTTGAATATCAGTCTACCCACGAACACATAGGATAGCATATTTCTTTAATATCGTCCTTCATCCTGACATCACAAGAATTACGTAATACGATTGACCTTTGTCCCTTTGTCGTAGACGTTCTTCATTCGGAACCTTTCATCCCTAATACAAAGTTACTGTTGCAAAATGAATCTCGTGGATGGTACGAGTACTATAGAGATACTCGTATATCTAACATCATAGGGTGTATTTATTTGTTACGAAAAACAAGTATGTAAATTTTGGTAAAATATTGATAATTGATAACAAGTTTTTAGTAGATTTAGTTAACTGAAAAAAAATATGTTTTCGATTTTTTTCACTTCTTTATTTTGATTTTTGGTTCCGATTATTCTAATACTTCACAGAACACAATGGTCACGGGAAAGACTGATGACTACTGTTGCTGTAAAGCATTTAAAAGTTATTGAATTCCTAATAACGTATTGTTTAGTCAAATATATAAGTTTGATTGACTATGAAAGTATAATCGGACTGTGTGTTAAGACGTGTCAATAACCTATTAAATCTATACAAGTGATATATAATATATTAATTTCATACGAATAAGGCACTATGTTTTTAGTTCGTCTTATAAAGAAGCTACTTATGTAAGACACAAAAATTAGAATGATATAAAAATGTCGACTTTTATACTGGTTTGGGAAAAAACTCAAACTGTATCACGTACAAGATAATCGCCTCACGCTCCAACCGCTCATTTATTTTCTAATATATAAGGGTTTAGGGTATATATAATATACTAAAAATCTTACGGTCCATATAAATAACTTTTTATGATACATATTTTATTGTTATAGTATTATAAACATGTTTGTATAATTTTTTGTGTGGCATTTCTTTCATGACCTATTTCATTGAACTTGTGCTGAAATTTGGTATGGGATACTCGAATATCACCTATAAGATATACGTGGCATGTCAGCTGTCATCATGGTGCCCATATTTTTAGAAAAAAATCCCTAACCCATTATGGACTGTCTGAATTTTCTTATTATATTATATTAATATATAAATTCTAAGGCTTATAGATCTTTAGTTATTCCTAGTTCCGATTGCACTCACCAAGCTCACTTTTACTATCATATATTAAACTAGCGACCCCGAGAGACGTTGTCCTGTACACATAGATTTTTTTAATATTAATCTCAATCGCTTTACTCTATAATATGTGGGCATAAACAATTTTTGTCATTTTTATATTATCTAAAGCAATTTACAAAGATATTATCGTTAATTCATTAAACTGTCCATAGCATAAAATATGTGGCTTGTTAAACTCAGCAAAATTGATTAAAGGCAGGTAATTTAGCTTACTCTGTTACAGAATGATGTATCGCAATCTAGCGGCCGCACCGCTGCGAGCATTAATTTATACTTAAAAATTCATTGTTAGTTTTAAATTTAAAATTTAAATATTATAAAATAAATACATAATGTATGACATACATACCATAAATTTCCATAAGTTGAGGTTATATAAATAATTGAGTATGTAAGAAATAAACAAAAATCAAACAAAATTTTTCAATTCAATTCACTTCTTAATAGCTTCAAAGCGTGCTAGTTGAGCACAGGTTATTTCGCCAGTGTCACGTAGAATGGAGAAAACAAAATTGTTATTATTTTTAACATTTAACCAGTGACAAAATTATGTGTACTAACAGATCATAGTCATTACCATTCTTTTAGCTGTTTGAATTTTATAATTTTTATTAAAAATTAAGAAATAAAAAATGGTATTTAACAAAAAATGGTAGTATCAGATTTTGCAATAAATTTCATTATTATTTTGAAATTTTTTAAACCAAAGTCCTTTGACAAAAACCAGAGTTAAATTATAATTGAAACTATCTATCTCCCTCTACCTAACTAATCATGGTCACGGATTCGAAACGCCGGGAACCAAAAATCCAAATAAATCCGCGACAAAATCCGAAAAGATAGTTTCATTTATTATGTCAAATATTCGCGTAAACCTAAGAAAGTATTGGAGTAAAATTAATTAATATAAATAGGAAATTTTAATATAGATTTAAAAAACATAAACGATGACGTAATTACTCTTTCAATTACATATTCAAAGCACAAAAGCTTGGCAACAAGCCTTAAAAATACTGTCCGTAGAGTCACCAGTTCAACAAAATTGAATCGACATTGGTAACGGTCTCGATAAAGGCACACCTGTGTAGCACGTGTTTGAGAGGGAGATGGGATTATAGAGCTGTCCCTGTCTAACGTGTAGCAGTGTGTTAGTGGCATTTTGTAGATATTAAGGAAAAACGTATTTTTTTTATTTCTATCCGGAGATAATTTTGATGAGGTAGGTTGGACAAAAAGTTGTTGTGTCACATAAATGAAATTCGAAGTCATTCCACTGTAAATTAAATATTTTTTGAAAATTCTTATTGAAATGGTCATTATTATCAGTACAGGGGCTAAATCTATAAGTTTTAGGATTTTTATCTGTCTGTTTTTACCGCATTCGAGACCAATCGGATTTTTGATGAAATTTGGTATGATATAAAGTTGTTGAAAGTGATGGGAGTGTAAAAGTTATAAGTATGAGGTATTGACAAATACATACTTTGTTGACAAATTGAAGTGATATAAATTTGTAGGAACTAAAATCTCAACGTTTTTTTTAAGAAACAAGTCAAACACACTTATAGTACATAATAGGCAAAACACCAACATAAATAACTACACTCACTATTCCTTGCAGGATAAGGGAACGAACACATAAATAAATGCGTTATATTCATATTATAATTATATCCAGAATACCTTGTTCTTAGTATTGAAGGGAGGAAACACATGATCTATGGCGATGATAACGACTCGTTTGTCTCAGCTCTCGCTGGGGGTATTCATTAAGCACGAATGTTTGTTTTCCAGTCATAGGTGTTAATACTTATAATATGCATGTAATTAAAAAGTTATATATGTAGTAGGATATCAACTATCTGGTATCCGTAACACAAGCATCGTAGCTTACCACGGAACTGGATGGCGCAGTTGTAAGAATGTCGCAACATATTTATTTTTATATATATTTATTTATATTATTTTGTTATAAGAACATCGTCAGTATCTACGTTAGTCCCACTACGTGGGTGCGTGATAACAAATTCAATTACAAAACGAATATGCAGACTCATGAAATTATTTGAGACGATATAGACGTTTCCTTGCAGGAAATACAAATAAAAAACTCTAAAATTAAAATTGTTTGATATTTTTTCATTTTTATTCTTTTGTTTTCAAAGTAGACAATAAGGTTATAGTGATAAGTTAGTTCGGATTTGGAAAGCGTTCCACTAAAATAAATAAAATAATAAAATATACGACGATTATATATTAAGTATTTAATATAATTTCCATCTAACTGCATTCCCCATATTAAAGGATATTTGTTTACTCTAAATACTGTTTGTTCAAAGATTATAAATACATTTTTGCATTTTAATATACATGGTCTAAGAGCCGGTGGAAGATCGACCTTCACCGATCTGATAACCAGATGAGACATATTTTTTATCAAATATAATTTATAAACAAATATGCCTATAATGACTTGCCTATCTGAAAGTGCTCATGGCTATTTTTAATTAAATTAATTTTAATCGATTTTTTTTCATCACTTTCATTCTTTTGATAATCAAATGAATTTTATTTCACTGTTAGTATTTAACACACAGAATATGCCTCAGTAGGTAACCTACTCATTTTTGTGTATGCTACCTGGCAAGCTGATGTGAACAGGTAAGTCAATATAGGTGACTCCATCGTTCTGCTAACTTATCGAAACTTATATCAAATTTTAGATCATTTTATTACAAAATCAGTCATATAGACTTGCCTGCAAAAAATCATACTTAAAGCACTGTTACCTAGCTAAAAATAGCCATGAGCACTTTCAGATAGGCAAGTAATTATAGGCATATTTGTTTATAAATTATATTCGATAAAAAATATGTCTCATCTGGTTATCAGATCGGTGAAGGTCGATCTACCACGGTCTCCTCTACCAACATTTATGTAAACATTTCGAAAAGAACGACCTCCATAGAAAAGAATACTATTGCTTGCTCATTTATCTTTTTATTTATTTTGATAACCTCAAATAAATAAAAACAGTAAATCTTTAAAAAGATCGTCTACAGCGTCTTATCCTTACTCATGTATCTCTGAATTGACGACACGTTTGGCTTTACTTTCTGCGCCAGCGATCGCGAGTTCGAGTCCGGCTGGGGGCATTTATTTGTTAATCACGTATATTCTTACTCCAGTCATAGTCTTTATATTAATATGTATTTAAAGTTATATATTATAATATGTAGAACTAGATGGTGCTGTTGAAAATATAATTTCCTAACAATTTAACAAAGGCCTATTTCATTTTCAACAGAAACTCGCAACTATGAGCACATTCATTACACATAAGAAAGCACATTAGGTACTGTATTATTTACTGTCTGTTAAAATATTATCATAACACAAAAGACGTTTTCAACTTCCATATGCTTATTATTCGTTCGTATCTACTTAAGATTCGTTTGAAGACGCAATATACAAATGTACTTCCTCAGTTATTTTGTTTCCCCGACATCGCTAGGTAAATAGACTTCTTGTTACCAGTCCCCTTTCCGATATATTGGGGTGATAACAAATTCAATCAACTTCTACACTCGTACTCTTGAGCAATATTCCTGACAGCAGAATTTTCCCTTGAGTTTAATATTTTATAATGTGTTTTAAAATTATTAATAAGGTTACTTTAATAAGGGATTCTATTCAAAGTTATATACACAGTTTTATAGTTTAGATTGGGATTGATTTTTACATCTATATAATATGTTATAAGGTTCTGAGTCGAATTCGTACAATTTTTTTTGGAAAATCTTTTTAAGTAGTCATTATTAACTATACATAGACTGAATATATTGTTTTAGAAGTTAGGTTTGTCTTTCTGTCTGTCACAAGGAAATCTCTGGACGGATAGATATGGTGTAATATGGTGTAATAAATGTGGTACAATGATGGTTATCCATTCCAAATCGAAAATATCAAATCTAATAAAAAAATCAGTTTTTACCGTATTTATATATTTTTTTAAATAAAAACTCGTGTGACATGAAGACAATATTATTAAACTATAAAAATTTATATCTTCTAAAGTTTATTTGCATGTTATTGATATTTGTACATACTCAAATGGCTGGACATCTAGAAAAGTAGCTAAGAAGTACAAAAGTGTATTACTATAATCGTCGATTTTTTTAAGTAAAGAGTATTTGCCATCAAATATTATTATTTTTGAAACATTGTATGTATAGCAATATGTTGTTCAAGGTAATCAATAATTTTAACAATATTTTTTCACAAAAATCAGCAAAAATGGTTTTCAGACACTTCATATTTTTCTTTATGGTAGTATAAATTATAATTATAATAATTGTATAATGTATATGTAATATACGTTTGCCTTTCGAAGGTGTTATTTTTTTTTTAAAAAGCAGATATTTTGAGGCAACCTTTAAATAACCCTTTGTTTATTCGAGTTGCAGTTATGGAATTATAAAACCGACTAAAACTCTTAATGAGCTGAAAGCTCTCAAGTTGTCACAGCAATTTGAGATGCCTGAAGATAAACTTGTTAGAACAGTGACCGTTACTAACACATCTAAGAACTATATTCCAGCTGCATTCTCCTTATTTTTCTTACTTGTTATTACAAGACTTGACATTTTATAACGTTTTAAAAGAAATAAACTGAATTTTCAAATTTGTTGCCAAAATAAAATTTTACTCTATGATTGGGCGAAGAGGAGCCCAAAAATTATAAATAAAATAATTTATCTGTATAATTATTATTGTATTAATAAAGGAGCCTAAATAAAAGCATATAATTTTATCTATTTATTTTAAAGTACTAATACTATTAGTATTCATGGTCATTAAAGGGCTGCGTATATTATACACACTATGCAAGCAGAACCGCGGGTAGAGGTTGTTAATATATTTTGTAAGCATAATTGCTTTATGCTTATCATTATTTACTTTATGCTTGAATATTTATCAATATTTTGATTTATTCTTTATGTATAGAAATGTTTTCAAATTATTTAATCTTATTTTGTGTCAGTACATATTATAAATACTTTTTACGTAAGAGCAAAATTTTTACCCAAAATATTTGAGAAAGTTATAAAATAACCTCCTCCTTTGTTGAAGTCGGTTAAAAATTGAAAGCAGTACGACTTCACAATATTAAATCTATAAATGAATAATAAATACAAGAAATGTATAGAATTTTTAACACTGGCTCATATTTTTACAAAGAGTAGCGAAAATTAAAAAAGATTTATACAAAAACGTCTGTCATTTTTATCACTTGTGAATATTGTAAACAAGCTGCCACAAAAGAAGCGAAAATCATTTCGGAATACATACTGGCTTTTATCTTGTCACCGCATTGTCAATTTGCCATGTGATTGACATAATGAAATATACAAAATTTCTCTCCAAATTTCACCAAATGGCATAGAAATTGTGATTTTATTGTACCACCGTAACCTACGCAATGTCAAATCCATACTAATTTATTTATTGCTGTTAAAATGGAAGCCAGTTCTATAATACTCGGGTGTCTACTTTTGCTACAAATGACTGGCGTGCTTTTGCTTCTGAACCCTACCTACGATGTAAGAAAGGTGACTAAATATATCAATAATGTTATCAGATACCGAAGAGGTTACTGCGTTGCGTCCATTGCTTTATACTTTGGTCTTGTCATATATTATGGAATGGTCAAGCCTCTACATAACATACATAAGTTAATATCAAACAATTTTCTTAGTGAACATGAAAAATTAGTGTTTCTGAACAAAATTGAGAAGAATTATTTGATTGCTGGATTTTCGCTATTCCTTTTTATAACGCTTTATGGTATTAGATACCTAGTCGCCTACGCAGCAAGTCTTTTAGAAATATCGATAGCGACCAGCGAATCAATAGTGCTACGTAAATCAGCGAAGGAACATAAAAAACAATTTTACCGTGAAGCCATTCTACCAAACTTACTCCGAGTAAAAAGGTCAGTTTCATACGAGACCATTATGTTTGCGAACGAGTTCCGCGAACAGCTCAAGACGATATTAAAAAACAGTGCTATCCCACACAATGGCTGTACTATTTCAAATATCTTACACTCAAATGTAAACAGCCTCTGTCCCAGCTAGATGAAAAGTTTCTTCAAATAAAGTTGTTACTACCCTTTTCCTGTTTCGTATTTCGTTTTTATTTCGTATTGCAAAATCATCGGCACTATCGTCTCGCACGTAGGAAATTGTGCCAAGTTTTTGGAAATTCTTCAGAATTACCGGGTACGAGGCGAGGAATAATATTCGAAAAGACAAGACCTATAAAAATAAATGTCGCCGAACGAATAGAAACGAATCGTACACCTTCGAGTAAAAGGACTGTAAAATATAATCACAAAGAATTTGTTTTATTTTCACTGTTATTTATATTTTAGTTTTAGTGCCATATATGGTAATATGTACAAGATAATGCCAAATTTCAGAATCGTGCAATGCATTTGGATAATTAAATTTTTCTCTTCAATAATGTATATTTTTGGCTTGTATGAACAATGCTTACTAAATATGCGTTTACTGAAAGATGGCATGCTTTTTGGCAAAATTTCAGAAAGACTGGCGCCAATCAGACATCAGGTACATTGGTCTAGTTAAAGATTGCTTCATAAAGTAAGTTGAGAATAAAAATGAATAATAGTTACTTGTAATATTTCCAGCATTTTAAAATATACGTAAAATAATATTTATTAACCACTATTAACAAATTGTAAGGAATTTTTACAATAAAGAGATATCTTATTTTTCCTCAATTATGTTTTCATTAATATTGGAGAACCAATAAAATTGATTAGATTGTTAAACTAAAGTAAAGAAGTTATATTCTAATATTTTTAAGTTCATTCCCTAGCCTTCACTATCGTCGTAAGTAAGACAACTAAGTAACTGCTTTCAATTCTCCAATATCCAATCGAAACTACTTTATTAATCGAGAAATAAAAATAACCTATCATTTTCCAAGTTACAAAATATCTTTATGTGTAAATCTCGCAACAGCAATACGATAAACGAAAAATCTACATAACGCATTCGCATACATATTGTGCGTAATTGGAAACAATGTGTGTGTTTATGGTCTTTGCTCCGTATTTTGAAACGGCTGGACGGATTAGGATGAAATTTTGTAATAAACTATGACTTTGCGCTATGGTGAAATAATGCAAAAGATTTTAGGCACATAAGTGACCTAGGTGTCTAAAATGTATGCCTGGCAAGCATTACTAACTAGCGATTCACCCTCGCATTTATGCCTGGTATTATTAATATTACCAGCTAGCGTATTACCCTCACTTTGTTCTGGTTCGTACCTAGGTAATAATTATTTTACGTATGTATCTACGTTTAGTATTTACTATGAAATACATATTTAACTATATACAATATATATACATATTATGTAATTATGCTAAGTTGTCATCAGCAGTATTATGACGTGTTTCCTACGAGAATATGATAATCTCCCACATAAAAAAATTATATCTCAAAAAGTCACGCAAATCCGTCATTCTATTTCGACGTGACAGAAGGACAAACAATCAACCAGCATTTCACATTAACAATATTAGTATGAATTTTCATGTAATTTAATGAAGTAATCTCACGACTGCACCATAGAATATATCACTAAGTAATAAATATGTGTTGGCTTTATTTTATTATTTATCACATGCGTGCGTTTGATCCCAGAGGAGCTCTTGAGGTCACTGTGTAGGGTTTGGGTTCTTTACGTGACCTCGTGACGTGAATCCGGGTAATTATAAATGAAACATACATGCCTCGGTTTTACGATAGAAGGTTTCCGTATACTATGTGTATGTGCTATGTACATTGTACATCACTTTATGGTTAATAGAACTTATAAAGAGAAATTCTTAGATAAACCATAAAATATACATTTTTACAACTTATATACTAGCAAACCTGGGTGTAAGTTAAAATAAATGAAACGGTTTTATAATTTTCTAATAAATTTTAAGAAGCCTTAATTTTTCTTTATAATATAAGCTATCTGTTAGTGAAAGCTCCATCAAAATCGGCCAAACCGTTTCAGAGATTATCCGGAACAAACAGACAGACAGGAAAAAAATATAAATTGATTTTTTGATGTTAGTACCGTATTGTATATACATCACATCACATGCATCTAGTGAAAAGCTGAAAATTTAAAAACAGACACATCTATTGTATTTATAATATGTACTGTTGTATCATCAAATATGTTATACAAAGCAAAGTAGAATATCAACAACGAATAACTTATCTCTTTAAGAGATTTCTACCAGATACCTTTAAGAAGCAAGCAAATAATTTAACTCAGAGCGTGCGGTGTGGATATAATACAGCATTAAATTTTGTAAAAATGACATTTATTCGTATTTATTTATAGGTAAATAAAAATAGTATACATGCAATTGACGACACGTATGGTGCAGTTTGTAGTTTGTAGTGACCCTACTTTCTTGTACCAGCGGTCGCGGGTTCGAGTCCCGCTGGGGGCATTCATTTGTTAAGCTCGGATGTTGGTACTCCAGTCATGGGTGTCCCAACAATATATTTAATATCATATAAATAAACAATTTGAAAATAATGATTTAATTACAGGTCTTGATACTGTCAACAACACTTATTACTAATTAGTATTTTAAAGTTTATTTTATATAGTGAAAAGGGATAGGGATAAAATTTTAATTATTGTACAATGTACATTCTATATATAATGTAGACATTTGTACACCAATCTCACGATATGTTTAATCCCTTTGAAATAACTAATATTTTAAATACAAGAAAAAACCTTCATCCTATTTCTTCAAACAGAAAAAAATTTCATTACAAATATCAGTTTACTAAAGTAAGCTATAATCCACAAGATTACCTTTTGTTTTTACTATCTCTTGTAAAATACATAGAAAATCGCTTAAAATACTATTAACTATTACTTTTAACTTTCTTCACTAAAGTTTAAGAAGAAGTTCGCATCACATCCTTGAAATCTACTTAATTTACGTTACACAAAAAAGAAATTCTGAAATAATGATCATCTAAATCCCCTCTGGATAAAAAGTACCCGCAACCGTAATTATGTCAGACAAAACTATCGAAGAGTATTTACTTTAAGATTTATTTTATCCAGCAAAGCCTGAAAGATCTTTTGTCTCCTAAGTAGAGGGTAGTAAGAAGTTTAGTAAATGTTCGATCGTAAACCTTGTGGACTCAGCTATCGATATAAAATGTTGATATGAAGTATAATTGCATGTAAAATCAAGGAAATATCTCGTAGACTTTATTTGTTTGGTTATCCCATAATAATTTTATTAGTAATTCTGTTTGTTATTTGCAACTGCTGAAATAATTTTGATAAAGCAAGAACATAGATTGACGACACGTTTGGCTCAGTTGATAGTGGTCGCGGATTCGAGTCCCGCAGGGGCATTCATTTGTTAAGCTTGAATGTTTATACTCCAGTCAAGGGTGTTTAATGTTAATATTTATATTATGTATTTATTTAAAGTTATATATGTAGTATTTCAACTATCTGGTATACGTTACACAATCTTCCATCGTAGCTTACTACGGAACTAGATAGCGCTTTTTTGTAATAATGTCCTAATATTCATTTAAAAAGATTACATCCTGAGATAGGACATAGACTACCCTTAAATGGCGTCCAATAAACGCGAGTGAAGCCAAAAACAACTGGTTATACATAAAATAAAAAAAATGATATTACATTAATTTTAGCAGCTCGTTAAAATTTTTAAGATTTTTTGTCGCTAGTCTAACTTTTCTGTCGTGTTAATTATTCCGTCGATTTTACATTTTACATTCATCACGTTTTATTATCCCTTCATTCTTAACAGATAAAGCCTGAAGTTACGCTAATATGAAAGTTAAAAACTTTCAGAAGCGGTAGTAAGTAACATACTCTTAACCCTTAATTTAACCGTCATATAAATTGTACAAAAATGATATCTCAGCACAAAGGATAGTAGCTACTTTATTGATTTAAAATCAGAAAAGGTTTTCTGATAATACCCCAGCGGATTTCTTCTTTACTCGAATCCTTTTGATCTAACCACCGAACTGTTACGTGCATTTGAGCAAGAACTGCTATTTCTATTGATTTCAAATGAATTATGGTTTATATCGACTATGCGTAATACATCAGTAATTTTGAGTTAGGGCTTTAAGCAAGAAGACTTTTTTAGGTAGATTTCTAAAACTAGTACGTAAATGAACGAAATTTTGAAACTATTTTGTGGAACTTCCACTTACACACTAGCACATGCGGCAATATTTAAAGATTTTTTTTAGTATAAATGATAGATAGCAACATTCGTGCTCTACAAATGAATGTCCCCAGCGGGACTCGAACCCGCGACCGCTGGCGCAGAAAGTAGGATCACTACAAACTGAGCTAAACGTGTCGTTAAAATTTATAAAAAGACATTTAATATTAAAAACTATTATGTACCGTCATAGAAAAAACCAATTTTAATAGTTTCGTTTCAGTGTAGTTCAAGCATCAAGAATAATGGGCACAGAGAATTTGTCAAGGATAGAATAATGAAAGTCCCTGCAAATAAAAAGAGATAGATACAGTGCTGCTAATAGCTTCCGGGAGGAGGTTTAAAGGCGCCTCGCAAATAAATGAACGAATGTGTTTCATTTTTTCAAATATTTTGTTTGTTAATCATTTTGTATAAATATACGTAGTTGTATAAATTTTAAGATTAACATGAAATAAATGTATTTTAGTCATTTGTAGCGTTAATTTTAGTTATTTATTAATTAAGCTACGTTAATACTATTTCGGGTAACAAATATTTGTAGTCTCTATTAAGTTCAAAGTTCTACATTAGGTAGAGTAAAAAACTCAACTACATGAAAATATTCGTATAGAATTTTTTCTTGAGAAAAATAACTAGTATTATAGTTTAAGCATTTCTGTTTATAAAATTTATGAAGCCGTGCTACGAGATTATGTAATTGTAGATGCTCTACGGCATCACATCGTCTACGGCGTAGACCTTACGCATCGTTTTGTGTAATTTTTGGCATCCAGCGTTCATTGGTAATCGATGACTGCAGTATACATTTATTAGGTTTGATGTAATTAATATAAGTGCATTTGGAATAAAAGGTATTTTTATGTATTATATTTCAACTAAAAAGCTCTAATTTTGTGATAACTTAATAATTTACTGCTAAGCAACTAAAAAAGTTAAGAAATTTTTGTAGTATTTTTTTCTAATCTTCGTACTTAAAACTTAATAAATAAATTGATTTTCATTGCTTTTTATGTATATTTGTAAATAATATAGTGCAATACTAGACTAATTTAATAGATAAGTCAGTGTGTTATAAGCCTTAACTGCAACGTTGTTTTACGACTACTTGCTGTGAAACTAGGTTAGATTTGTTTACTGCGTTTAATTTTTTTCATACGTGAAAGTGAAAGTGAGGCCTGGCTCGTAACCTACTTAGTATAAGGTAGGAAAGATTCCATAATTGCACCCGGTCGTGTCCTAGTTAAAATTACCGCTTTAAAATAAGCAGATTCTGCATTAGATTAAACATTTTCAAGCTGAATTTCTAAATGTATACATTTATAATAGAAATTATAATTATTAATTTAGTTATTTAGTTACATAGTCGTGTATTAGTAACATATTAAATAATATATTATGTAAAAAAAGCTTTTTATTATTTAACAACAAAATACGATAACTGCTTCAAATCCGTTTAGTCAACTTCAAGTGCGTTTCACTCAAAAGACACTAAGAGATAAATAAGAAAAAAATCTACACTGTAATTTGCCTTCAAATTTAATATTTATTTGTGTTAAGGAACTTACTTTAAGCCAACAATTTAATAACATATGTGCAATATACATTTATAAGATGTCTATTCAGAGTGTTTTTAAAAAACAACTGGTATTACTTAAGAGCTTTCGACATAAGTTTTTATAGCTACGTATCGTTAAATATAATAGAAATAGTTTTCATAATTTCGAGTCATATACATTTTTATCTATTGCTTGATAAGTTTTCTAGCCCCCATATTACTCTTACAAAAATAATAATTAAGTAGAAATTTAATTCGCATCATTTTACTTTTATTTATTGTCACATTCTACGAAAATTCTCACAAAAAAATAATCGTTTCAAAAACAATACCAGCGTTGTTGCAAAGTTTCCTCTGCATATTAAATAAATCCGTTCCTAAAAGCTGATTTTATATAATACACTAGCGACTCGCCCTCGCTTCGCTTGGGCTTTTTCCTAGATTTAGCACAGGCAAAGCCGCGGGATCCGCTAGTTATGCATATAAACCTTCCTCTTGAATCACTCTATCTATTAAAAAAAACCGCATCAAAATCCGTTGCGTAGTTTTAAAGATTTAAGCGTACAAAGGGATATAGGGACAGAGAAAGCGACTTTGTTTTATACTATGTAGTAATTAAACTAAAATATCTTAAATCAATAATCAGTATTATACGTATTATATAATATTCATTTATATTATTTATTTGTAATATGCGTATATTATGTAATAAATTAATATACCAATAACCAACCCATATTAACCAAATAAGCATATCTGAGCAACCAACTTTAGAGGACAATGATAAAATGGTTGTGTTGTGACTAATATCATACGTAAGGTGGCTAAAAACAGCCTATGCTTACTTTACGAGGGCTAAAATTCATCCAAACCGGTCTAGCAGTTTTTGTGTGGCAAACGTAATATACATACCTACTAGTTAAAACTATGTTATATAGATTAAGGATGAAGAATAACTCAAAAAATAATTATGAAACATTCTGTATTTCTCACAATAGCAGTAATCAAACTGTAAACTTAATTTAAATTAGTACAAAGCCAACAGTTCATTACACTGCTCGGTTTAAAAATACACAAAAGATACACTGAATATACTGCCTTCAGTTCATTGTAACCATTTTCTGAGCGCCTTTGTTGACGCACAATTCTTGATTTGGTACGAGCGATAGGACTATAGCGAGTTGGCTTAAAATATAGTAATTAAAAAGTAATTTTATAAAGGTTTATTGAATATAGTATTTACTAATATTATAAAAAAGCAAAAAATACATAGATTTCTAAGATAAAAACTGATTGATGCAAATATTCTATCACTAAAACTGTATATGCCTGAATAAAAGTATAATATGTAATTCTTCTTGCATTCTTACTTTATTAATTACACAAATTAATTTAAATAGGTAATCCATGGCTGCATAAGAGGTACAAGTTGAAGCGGTATGCTTGAACTAATCTGTTAGATAAAGCTTAATTAGAATAATAATAAAAAAAAAAATCATCAAGTCCACCACATTGAAGTACAGGGCGGCAAATTTCAAATGTAGTTTCGAAATAAGTTTTCGAATTTGGTGAGTTTCCGTACAATTTCTCCTAAGATAGATAAACATATGTTGAAAATGATTGGCATAATATAAAAATATTAATATCCAGGATTTGAACCTGCTTCACATATTTTTTTATCTAACGACGGCACTACCGCCTACGCCTGCCACTGCCTTGATAAAAGAAAACTTATGACTTAAAGTAACGAAAATTTATGAAAATAACGACAGTAGCCTGTAAAATGCGCTGTTAATAATAAGCACAATTTCACAAGTAAATGTGTACGGATGTACCACCCAAGCTCCGCTTCACCTCGATAACGGCGAAAGTTACTGGCTAAAGTGAATATTGGCAAGCTAATATCCCTTACAAAAAGGAGGCCGGAATTTTAAATTTGTTTGACTTTATAGGTCACTCGTATAAACTGTATGCTAAAGGCTTTTATTTTTCTTCAGGGGAGTATAAATAAAAAATATATGCAAGTTTTTTATAACATTCATTCAAAATATGGTTACTTTTACTTTGTATTAATCGGGTACATTTTTTTTTTAAATTATACATAATATGCAAGATATTATATTATATACTAGTGGAACCCGCGGCTTCGCTCGCGCTAAATCTAGGGACGATCCCGAGCGAAGTGAGGGTGAGTCGCTTGTTAAGATAAACATTTCCATCATACATTACATATGTATAACTCTAGCGGTTTTGGCAGCGCACGCCAGAATAGCTCGCAGATGGTAGATTTTTTACTACTTACTTGATACTTATCGTCATATTTTGGACAATTCACACAATATCTTTATAAATTGTAGCCTATGTGATATTCTGATGTATAAGCTATATTATTGTAAAGTTTCATTAAAATCCATTCAGTAGTTATTACGTGAAAGAGTAACAAACATCCATACATCCATACTTACAAACTTTCGCGTTTATAATATTAGTATAGACATATGTATATAAAATGCAAATACTAATATTAAGTAACAATGTCTTTGCCTGTCTGTCATAATTAACTGTATAGCCTCAAAGCATCAAAAAAAATGTTGTTTTCCTTATACCTAAACTTACGAGGGCACGACAAATAGACATGTTATTTTGTAATGATACCGGAAATTAAGAAAGGAAAAGAGAAATTTAAAATCCGGAAATTGCTTCAGCTATTTTGTCCCGATACATCCCCATGGGATATTAGTTACTTTCAACCCTCAACAAACTACGATGTTCCAATAAAAATAGTTATAAAAATGATAATAAAACGTGAATATTATTGTTAAAATCTACCCAAATTTTACTTCTATATCTTAAATGACTTTGGAAGTGCGGCCTAAATCTCACTACAACTGTCATAACCTTAAATATTAACCTTTATTTGAGTTTGTAACCAGTAGCAACGATAGGGTTGATATTTGAGAGCTTGGAAAATCTCTGTTATTTGAAAGCGGAGCTTCTATAACCCTTTAGAAGTTAATGGAACGTCGTATAGAAGTTTTTTCTGATCTTTTTCTAAATATCGTAATGGAATTCGTAATGAATCCATAAAATGGATGGTTTAAATAAAACAAGATCTTCATTTATACATTTGAATTTAAAAAAAATATATAAGTTAAGATTCTTAGTTTTTTTTATTAAATCTTTATTTTATTATTAGTTACTGAAGAAGAGATCTTCTTCAGTAACTAATAAACTTAACTAATTTAACTAAAATCTTCTTCAGTAACAACTAACTAAACTAAAAAGAAGAGATCTTCTTCAGTAACTAATAATAAAATAAAGATTTAAAAGTAGTGTAAAATTTGTTAAAACTGAGATATTTTGCACTTACAAACTGTAAGCTACTGTCAACTCATGTTCCAATAAGACAGCACTTACGAACTGGTTACGGGGATAACAAAATACCTGTATTACTAAGCGACAGGTACTTCCCACCGTTAAAAGTTGGAGTTTTCGATACAATATTTTTAAATGTAACTATAAGTTATTAAGTTAATTAAGTTAAGTTTTTCCATTGAATTTAACTGTTGCCATTGTAATATGTTGACTTTACTATTTGTATTAGGTATGGGTTTGATTTCCGTATGACGTAATTGTTGACATCATATAGAAAATTGTCTCTTTCTGGTTAAAATAATGGTGATATTTTAAGATTTAACATTTTTTTATATAAGATAGAAGAAAAGGAACAGACAGACAAAAAGAAAAAAAGGAACTCAAATAAAATAGAATAGAATAACTGTGGGATGGTTTATAGAATATAAACATTAATTATCAACGTTTGCAAAATAAACGATGAAAATAAAAAAAAACGGTTGACAACAGAATCTCAATTTAGAAAAAACATATTATTAAGACACAATAAAACGATTTCTTATCATTTATGTTTAACTCTTGGAGAGTTAAATAAACTAAACAACAAGAACATAAAGAATTGACACTAACTTGCCCAACTGACTCACAATAACAATAACTGCCCCAAATCATCTATTTGTCAGCGAAAGCCTTTGTTGGGGCAAAGGCAATTCCATTTGAGTATTTCCGGTCAAAAGGAGTAAAGGCTAAGTGAGTCACCTCTATCTAAACACTCAAAATATTATTCTTAACAAATGAAAAGGGTTTTTGTTAAGTTAAATGATTGATTTTTTTGCATTATACTTAATTATTTTTAATACATATCTCATAGTGGCATGTCATGACAGTAGTGGCCCAGCGGTAACGCGCTTGTTTGGATACCCGAGTGATGCGGGCTCAAATCCGGGTCAATACAATCAAAACAATAAAAAAACTACAGTGCAAGGAATTTATAGCAGGATTTACAAGATTCTGAACTAAAAATTGTTAAATGAATCATTTTTTGCGCCATCACACATCCTTTACGCTTGGGTCATAAAACACGTAGTGTTTCATAGACTAAGTGAAAACTTTTTACGTCCGGCTGCGTTCGCTGTACGCTTCCTGGGTTCACACGTGCCCAAACTTTTAATTTTGAACAGTTTGAGATGTTAAACGAGGATTACTCGAGCTTTTGCTGTTTCAAACACCTTATCTTACCTTATAGGAGCTTTTTATGGTAATATCTCTATATTCCATGTCTTATTTCCTTGGTTAATAATATTATTATTAATAATTTGTAGACATGTCAATTTGATTATACTATTTAAGTAGAAGTTATAATTACAAGAAAATCAAATTATTTTTAACGTTGCTTTTAGGCTGTTGGCATTTGAGTGTATTCTACTGAACAGAACTACTTTTCAATCCAATGATAGCTTCCTCACAGACAGATTTACGACGCAAAAGTACTTATAAATGTCACAAGATAATAAAAATCTGCGCCATTAGTAAATAACGTTTATTATTGAAATGCCTTGCTTCAGAAATCAGAAATAACAGTAAAAATTCTATGTAAACACATTTCTGAGGTCAATCATTATGGAATAATAAAGATATTATTTGATAAATATCAAGTTATATTATACATTATATCTCTTAATATTATATTATACTAGCGACTCGCCTTCGCTTCGCTCGGGTTCACCCCTAGGTTTAGCGCCAGCGAAGCCACGGGTTCCGCTAGTTAAAATAAATAAAATGTGTACCTTACTTTGCCAAATGATGTAATAAATGCGAGGTCTTTTCCGGCATTTAAAAATAAACTAAAATCATATTTAGAAGCTGTTTCTAACTAATTCACTAATACTATTATGTTTTTTATCGGTCACTACTGTATATTAAGTAGTGTACCTAATATATATTCTTATTGCAAGTGAACTATGTTCTTTAAAAAGTAGCCTAAGTTACCATTATATAGCTTTCTGCGAGTGAAAGTACTGCCAAAATCGGTCCAGTCGTTTCAAAGATTGATCTTATTAATGTTGACATGAAAATTTTATATCACAAACCCGTGATGTATTATTTCATATATATCCTTTTTATTTAACGTTAAAGAGCCAGAACCAGCTATACACCCTCTTTTCAATCTTGTCTCTAGGTACATTTTTATATTTTAGCGGAGCCCTAATTATATATCAAATAAATTTATCGAGCAGTTTCAGATATTAGCGGGAACAAAGAAGACAGATAGGCTTAAATGTTAGAAATATTTTTTTTCTTATAAGTACCGTATAGAATTATATATGGGTTTAACTTAGGAAATAGCTGTTATATGTTATAAACAGACATTTCAATTTTATTTATATTTAATACAAGATAACGATTAAAACAAACCCTTTCTTTAGAAAGAATAAATAAATAAATAAATAAATAAATAAATATGTTCGGACATTTTTACAACAGCACTATCTAGTTCCGTGGTAAGCTACGCGGCTTGTGTTACGGACACCAGATAATTGATATACTACACATATATATTTTTAAATAAATACATAATATAAATATTAACACCCATGACTGGAGTACAAACATTCCGTGCTCAACAAATGAATGCCCCCAGCGGGACTCGAACCCGCGACCGCTGGCGCAGAAGGTAGGGTCACTACCAACTGAGCCAAACGTGTCGTCAAGAAGAATATAAAACAAAAAATCTTACACAATTTTTCTACACGATCTAGCAAGCTTCAGTGCATATTGGCAACACAGCCTTAGGACATGAAACACCCTACAATAGTGTAAATACGAAATGTTTGCATTCCACTGGAAACCAGGTCAGGGACCACGAACACGGGTTTTCCATCAACCCTTATGTTTTGCGATTTTATAAGCGCTTATTTTACCGTCACATTCCATGAAATTGATCCGTTACTGTTTCCGGTTAAACCGGAAAATGAGATTTTTTTTAATTTAGGACTTTAATATTTCAGAAAGAGATTTATGCTAGGAACTTAAATCTGTTTATTAATGAGCTAATAATTTAAGAAAATGAATAAAGCTACCGCTACGAATAGCTGAAGCATACATTATTCTCTTTTAGTTTGAAACAATGTCTAATGATGTAAAAGTAAGGATAGGTAATCGGAATATTTTACAGAATATTTTACAGTAATAATTTGGTTTAACTTCCTATTACTGAGCTTTACCCGATGCGGAATACGTAAAACTTATTACTTATGCTAGCAGATTTCAATGGAAACCTAGTACATCTTATTAGGTCTCACACATTTATGTCTTGATGTGTTTCTTTACAATATTAGCCAGATATTCATATTAGAAAAAATCTCGCAAGAAAATATCAGTGTGAGATTCATATTGAAACCTGCTCATATTTCAAGCAGATTCGTAACTAATAGACTCTTAAATATTCAATTTAATTTAAATCATAAAATCAGTTCAGAAATGGTTACCTCTTTGAAGTCGACCATAATATAATTTTCAATAGTAATAATTTCATATCTATTACGTTTAGTTCTAAGCAATTGATAGCAATTACGAAAGTGTGGAAGATTAATTATTATTAGCACGGTTCCAATGAAACATATCAGTCTCTTTGTATAGATTTTGACAATTGATGTAATGTATACAAACATTTCCTTCGTATATTTCGTATACAAATTAAATAGAGGTGATTCTATACAAAGTCCGCATTATTAATAAAATTATGTAATTATTGCAGAAAAAAGCCACATGTTATTACTTTTTAATAATCATTTATTTTATAATCGTATATAGTTCGTATATATATATGTATGTAGTTGGGTGAATATTTCATTTGGTGCATATTACAGTTCTGGCCATAAAGAATGTATAAAACGTTAAAATATTTTGAAGATGATAATATTTATTTTTAATAAGCTATGGGTTCTAATGGACGCAACTCGTTGAATATGTATATTATTATTAGGTATGTGTAAAAAAAATTAACAAAGTCGTAAAATCTAATTACCATTTGTGTCCTTTTTCCAGATTTGACCTAATCAAAATATTTTACTAAAAAACTGTCCTTAAAGAATAAGTTATCATATATATTTATGATAAAAGACTAAATAATCTATGTTTTATTTTTTTATTATTAATGAAAGAACAGTTTTAAACAACTTTTTACTATTTTAAAAAATGTCCTTACACTTCTTCATAATTACCATTCAGCGACATGTTTGTGTCGATATTTTAATACTTTCGCATCACTATGTACCTTCATTCTCACAAAACGTTCGGCATCAGTCGACACTCTGCAATAGAGCAGGATACACGCATGAAAGACTGTTACCGGCAAAGTGAAATAAGTTTCTCCGGTTAAAATTTGGTGTGGTTTGGAATATTTCTACATACCGTTTCGATTATAAAAGGTAATATATTGGTTATTTTTTATTTAATTTTAGCTAGATGTAACCAACAATAGGATATCTTTTAAACAATAGACTGCATAA
The DNA here is from genome assembly GCA_905231865.2 of Boloria selene. Taxonomy (NCBI): domain Eukaryota; kingdom Metazoa; phylum Arthropoda; class Insecta; order Lepidoptera; family Nymphalidae; genus Boloria; species Boloria selene. The sequence continues at coordinate 10,676,116 of HG993147.1, forward strand.
ATCCATGACTCTTTAAAAAAACTATATTTAACCGCATATATTGATGAATCTAATTACCATACTTCTAATTACCATTATTTACCATTCGTTTATAGTTGAATGGTGATTAGAAGAAAGTAACGGTAATGAGTTTAATGTTAAGATTTGATGAAACATATAAATTAACAATTATACTTACAATTAATGTTAAGTGACGCATTTTCGGAAATTAGATTAGTAAGCTTTTATTTTGGTTCTATTTGTCTGTTTGACCCCCACATACTTTAATTGTTTTTAAAAAAACCAAAAAAAGAAACCAGATTAAGGGCTAAAATAACACACAGAAAAAGATATTAAATTGAACCCAGTCTTACATGCTCTAGAAAAAAAAGGAGGCCAAAAATATATGTATAAGATGAAAGGCGTTCCTTTCTGTCAATTGGTGATATGACTCCAAGAAGCAAAAGACAGCAAAGAAAAAGTCCATTCCAAAAGAAAGTCCAAAAGACCATTTTTTTAACAGTAAGGGGAAAACGAGTTAACAATCCGCGTTAGCTGGTGATGGTAAGTTTGTTGCCCCTAGACACCTGCAACATAACAGGAGTTGAGAGTGCCCCACATAATAGCGCTCAGAGAAAACCCCAGGAGGAAGATCATTGCACATTTTGCATGTGCGGGCAGACAGGAGCGAGATGCATGTTCATTTTTGGGATGCCAGGCATAAGGATGACATCAACCCGACGGGGAAGAGAGCGGTGACAGAAACGCGACGGTGGCATCACATCAAAAAGTTCGTCAGAACATTCCATTATACAGACGAAAGAATACACATAGAGAGCAACATTTATCCGAAAGCTTAAGGGTTCTAAGTCGTATGTTAGTATGGGATCATCGACAATATGAACGGCTTGTCACATGGAAGAAGTTGGTATTGAGGAGTGCCAGCCCAGAGATCATAACAGTATTCCATGAGAGGGTGAACCTGTGATTTATAAAGAACAGGAACTGAAATACTGTTTCGCTCCGTTAAGCACTACTATTGTTTTGGAAGCCAATTTGGCTTTCTGTTCCAAATGACGTAAACTGGACATGGCATTAAATCTCCGAGGATCACAACTTCCACGCAGGGATATAGCTGGAATAGGAAATCTGACCCTTCTTGGATGTCCGAAGGGTCGGTCTATTTCGGCGTTTCCACTATGAGATACACGTCTATATTGGAGTATGTCCCCCATATTTTATACGTGACCATAAAATTGACAGGTCAGGACGGGGTGGCGACAACAGAGTGATATCTTCCCTGACGAACGTACAAATCCCAACTTTTGGCAGAAAGACATGTTCCAAGCTGTAACTAGGATATTTTAAGCAAGATGTATCGGCAGGACAATATCTGTCTCCATTAAAAAAAGTAAGACCGGCTTATCTGTTTCAAGATAGTGATGGACAGCATTGAGGTTGGAATGGAGTGCCTTTTTGTTGCAAAAGTCCACATTAAACGCGGAAGGGGTGGCCGCTGTGCAAATTTTTCTTACGTTTGTTGCAACCATAGTGTGTCAAAAAGGGGGAAAAAAGGAATTCTGAGATTTCGGCGGACTCGGGTTAAATAAAAATATTCAGTATGTGTATATCTGCACCATTCAAACTGTGTATTTTGCTGGCATGGGGGATAGATCTGGGTACAAACAAACGAGCGGCCAGCGGTAGAGCATTTCATCAGGTCTCCATGGACTCCATGCCAACACGACACACTTAAACAGAAGCGATGGACTTCACTTAAATACCGATCCCGGGGTCGCCGAGATCATCGGAATTTAAGAAAGGGGCTGGCTTTGAACAGATCTGCGACTGGGACATTTAGCGATCAAGTTCGATATGAAACTGGTCGCGAGCCAGTAGAGAGCAATACTGGCAAGTTTTAGTGGTAAAGGGCATTGGTGAGTTACTCACATTTTAAGAGCAGCTTTCACAGTGGTAGGGGAGAAATGTATTCTAAACATGTCACAGGAACAGTAATGAATATTACCAAAGAAAACTTTTGCTCTGTCTTGACGTAACGGTGAGTAAAAGTGCTAACACACCAAGTTGCAGTGGTACATGAAAATTATAAATCGATTAGTGTTTATTGTTACAAATAAAAATTGACAATTTCTATTATTTACTTTGAGTTGACTCCTTAAATTCCTTTTTTATGATTGTTTATATTATACGCGTTTGATTATTTATACTAATTATGTTTCCTCTTTGTTACTTATTACAAATCATATTTGATTGTTAACGAATAAAATGCCGATTAAAGTACTCTGATGTTATACTTTTTAATATATTTCTAATCACCATTTGAATAAATCTCATTACCATTAGCTAAATATCAATTACCGTTCGTGGTAATCTCATTACCGTTTATTAAAAAAAACAAAGCCCTATATCTTCAATACTAAACGTCACATTACTGTACCTCCTTCATATTTAGTTTATTTTCATTATATATTGTACAAAAAAATAATAAACAACACCATCAGGCTTAATATTTGATTCGTCAAAAAAAAATGTAAAATATGCATGAAATGAAATATTCACCCAGTTCGTATATCGTATATAGTTGTATAGGATTATGATATTATTATATCGCCTCTACTGGTGACAGGAGAGCTGGCTCATTTTTCGCCCAAAGAATCGGCATTGCCAATCAGCGGGGGAATGCGGCCAGCATTCTTGCCACTATTCCACGCGGATTCGACTTGTACAGTAATAATTAAGTGTATATTTGCTTTGTACATAATATATGTTTACGTTTACTTGTAAATAAAATTACTAATTAGTGCCTCATAGGATTATATATTGAAATATAAAAAAAATATGGGACATTATTACAACAGCGCCATCTAGTTCCTTGGTAAGCTACGAGGCTTGTGTTACGGATACCAGATAGTTGATATACTGCACATATATACATTTTAAATACATACATAATATAAATATAAACACACCCATGACTGGCGTACAAACATTCGTGCTCAACAAATGAATGCCCCAATCGAGACTCGAACCCGCGACCGCTAGCGCAGACCAACTGAGCCAACGTGTCGTCAATAAAATTGACGTTTTTCTTCAATCTAAGCTTTATGTATGTGGTAACCCAGTGGTAAAAAATTAAAGAGGGTTTACATTTGGATCTTCATTTCTAAAGGTCATTTACATAATTACATAATTTTCTAAAAAAATACCACACCTTCTAATTATAGATGAAACTATCTTTTCGGATTTTGTCGCGGAATTATTTTGAGTTTTGGTTCAGAATTTTGAATTTTGAGATAATTTCGTTTATAATGTAAAATATTCGCGTAAGCCAAGAAAAGTATTATAGGTACCGCCTTCTCTTACGAGAAGGAAACATCGTGGGCTAACTTGTATGTATAAAAGAATTATGACGTCGTCAAACTCATACTTCACCAGCGTGATGGGCTGCGGTCTGTTAACCCCTGCAGTAAGGAGAGATTTGCACTTGCAGCAGTGGGACATTCAAAATAGGCTGATTACGATACAATATTTTATATCGTTTCCGATAGTAATTAATTGCTACCATTCGATATTTTGCGGTAATTCTTGCTAAATAAATGCAAAATCATTTACACGATAAGTATTTTGAAATGTGCGTTTAACCACATTTAATTACTATATGCAAATAAATAAATTTCGTTTTATAATGTAATTTTAATCCTTATTAGTTCAATGAAGATTGTTGTTAATATTTTTATATAAGTTTTCATAAAATATTTTTGGTTCCGTACACAAATGGACTAAATTGTTTTTCTTAGACGAGCACACTAGCAAAACCGGCCCGATTCGCTGGGCGTTAGTTAAAATAATATATGACACAGTTTTATAAATAAAAAAAGCCTCAGTTACTCTTTATAACGTTAGCTATCTGCGAATGAAAGTCAAAATCGGTCCAGTCGTTTCAGAGATTAGCTGGAACAAACAAACAGAGACAGAGAGAGACAGCCAGACAGCTAGACAAAAATTTAAAAATTTTTTTGATGTAGTAAGTACCGTAAATACTTTCATAAGCATACAGTGAAAAGCAATTAATGTGAAATTTAAAACAGATAAGTACTTTTATTTTATTTATATTTACTTATTTTACGAAGTGATTGAAGGAGCGTTTGGGGCTATGAGTTCTCCCTACAAGATACAAATATTTGCTTCCATTTGGTTACTCAAACATTGAAAGATCAGTTACATTCAAATTTTAGGTACTTAGTAATTCAGTTCTTAATGTAACAATTAATTTGTATGTATGTTTGTATTTTTGTATATTTATATAAAAATAACGTTTTTAATTTGTACAGCGCATCTCATTATTATTTTTTCTCACACTCGAGAGTTTCTGGTAGAGATCTCTTAAAGAGATACGTCATCTTTTGTTCACAACAGATCTGTGTTATGTTTTTAATTTTTTTATGTATGATTTTTAGAGGATATAAGTATTTTTTTAAAACTACCTGACTTCTAAGCAAAAGCATGTTAATAGTTAAAGTAATATGAAACTGTACCGGAAATTCAATTACGTTGCAAAAAAGAAAAAGTTATTTCCTCTCTGATATTATAACAATTTGTATTATCTCAAGGATATCTCAAGCCATCTTTTGATATGTCAAAGAGCGCTACTCGTCATATTACCATGTATTTAATGATTTCTCGTGTCCTTGTTAAAGGTACAAAGAACTTTCTAACTGCCAGTTTCTATAACCTATCTACCGATAGACCGGTAGTTACTTTCATACTATTTTGACACATTAAAAGTTACAACCTGTCAAAATCGTATGAAAGTATCTACCGGTCTATCGGTAGATAGGTTATAGAAACTGGCAGTTGGTCATTGTTGATATAAAGTTTCTGACCAAACAACGATAAAGCAGGTTGATAACCTTACAAAATTACACTATGAGTATAAATAGTTTGAAGATAATGTACTTCCTTTTTGTAACTATAAACTATCTAGCACTATAACTAAGTAGTTTCCTCTCAAAGTAAAAACAAGATCCGTAATATAACTGACGACACTTTTGGATCAGTTGGTAGTAAACCTACTTTCTGAGCCAGCGGCCGCGGGTTCGAGTCCCGCTGGGGGCATTTGTTGAGCACGTGTTTATATTTATAACATGTGGGTTTTTTATATATGTATGGAATATCAACTATCTGGTATCCATAACACAAACCTCGTTACTTATCACGGAACTAGATGGCGCTGTGGTAATAATGTAACAACATAATTATAATAGTACGTTACGTAGCTCATGATAATAATATAATTGTGCCACCTAATGCTATGAGACAGCAGAAGCCTAGTACTCAAGTCTCGCACCGATATATTTCTTTTTGAACGTGATTACCACTTGTTTTAAGGTGTAGGAAAGCATTGTGAACAAACCTTCATGTTTAAGAAAACCTAGCAAGTTAACTGAAGATACATGAAGTTCACCAATCCGAACTTGGCCATCGTGATGGACTATGGCTTAATCATACTCATACTGAAGGCAGGACTGTACCCAGCAGTGGGACGTTAAAAAGGGCTGGATATATTTAATGCTAAAAGTCTTATCACTACATAGTATAAAAAGTCGCTTTCTCTGTCCCTGTATCCCTATGTATGCTTAAATCTTTACAACTACGCCACGGATTTTGATGCGGTTTTTTTTAATAAATAGAGTGATTCAAGAGGAAGGTTTATATGCATAACCAGTGGAACCCGCGGCTTTTCCGGTGCTAAATCTAGGGAAGAGCCCGAGCGAAGCGAGGGGGAGTCGCTAGTAGTATGTAAAGTAGAGAATAACATTAGTAATATTCATTAAATGTAGGATAATAAAGTCAAAAAATATTGAAGCCAAAGAAAATTGTTATTATTAATGACATTTCTGCTTGAACTTAAAGCCAATAGACATAAGCTTTTTATATTCGAAAAACCCTTATAATTTTTGTACTTCTACAAATAACTTTAGGCCTTTTGTGACTTGTTATTGAATGGAAACCACGATTGTCTGAGAGAAAAACGTTTGAGGTCTTATATTACTTTTGTGTAAAGAATATAACGTTGTGTAATTGAGCTATAAGTATAAAACATGTGTATTTGTTTTGTAAATATTACTTCTTTTTAGAATGTTTATTTCAACTAATGTTCTTCTTTTGCTAAGCATATCAGAATATTTTCTTATCCCACAAAGGAAAGATTTTTTGTTTTTTTAATAAATATATTGGGATATTGTTACAACAGCGCCATCTAGTTCCATGGTAAGCTAAGAGGCTTGTGTTACGGATACCAGGTAGTTGATACACTGACTACATATATTTTTTTTTAAATACATACATATTATAAATATAAACACCCGTGACTGAAGTACAAACATTCGTGCTAAACAAATGAATGCCCCCAGCGGAAATCGAACCCGCGACCGCTGGCGCAGAAAGCAGGGTCATTACCAACTAAGCCACTTATCGTCAAACAACAATACATTTTATTATTATTTATTATATTACTTGATGTGAAGAATACAATGAAGGAGAAGTAAAAATACTGTAGAAGAAGTATCCTTGAAGAAGAAGAAGTAGAGTATCTTATGAAGAAGAAGTTTCCTTGAAGAAGTAATATTTAGGGTACAAAAGTCTCAAATACATTTGGAAATGCAAATGAACTCGAGTGTAAAAACGAATGTACACACGTAAGTGAATTTAGCTGATCTCGCCACGCCATGGCGCCTTTTGTGAAGTGAAGTAGAAACACTGAGTCAGGCCTAACCAACCGTTAATATAAGAGGTATTTAAATATTTTTATATATAATATGATTGAAAAATGTTTTAAGAAATTCTATACAAATTACAAATTATGTACATAGCTAAATTGGTTTATTTTTCCGAAGTTATTATTTTACTTTTTGTTCTGTAATATCGGAATAAAACCGTTACAATAACCGTATAAGTAACAGCCTATATCAAAGAACATTGAAATTAGCATTATGTTATTTCTCCAACCAAAGTTCTTAAGTTTGAGAATTCAGTGACCTTAACACACAGCATAAATAATCATCCAGAGGCTCAATTTACATGTTAATAGTTTGTGTATAACAATTAAAGATAGGTTTAAATTTAATTTATTTTCATAATAAAATAAACTACCAAGTAGTATTTTTTCTAATAAATAATTATTATATCATAAGTAACATAAATCCCAAACAAGTATATACCTTAAGATACTAGCCTATCACCCTTGCTTTGCTCGGGCTTGTCCCTATATACGTTTTAACGATTAGTTTATATTGTATATATCATAAATTAGATGTTTTCTCGTATTTTTTCTTCTATAATAATACTATACATATAAGCCGTCCTCTTGAATCACTCTCACTATTAAAACCGCATTAAAATCCGTTGCGTAGTTTAAAAGGTTTACAGATGGGAAGCGACTTTGTTCCTATACAATTGTAATTATACCTAAGATGATGGAAATTACTATCTATCATATGAATCACGTGACTAGTTATATACAAATTAATCAACTGATATTCGCTTAATTTAATCGGTATCTTATTTAGCTGTTTGTGGCACGGCTGAACGATACATCCGTTTGGAGGTTGACGATTTCCGGATCGGAACTGCTATTTCCAAGCATCCTCGCGGGTAATGACTGCTTCCGGTGTTAATACGTAATTCTATCAGACGTAGCGGTGTTTTAGTAAGTTTCGAAGCATATTGTGTAACATTCTATTTGGATGTAGTTTATTTATTGTATATGAAAACTTAAGAGTGTAGGATTTATTATGGGCGTTTTTATGTTTTTAAATATTAATTTAATTCAACGAAGCTAAAAGGAGAGTTATGAGTATATATTTATATATGTCATGCATGTATGTATGTACGTATGTATGTATGTTCTTTCAGTTTACTTTACGCAGTAGGATTTTCTACATGTGTAAATAATTATAATAGAACACAATTTAAATTCTAAAATAATTTAAAACATTTTTTGAAACTATTCTTCAGATATTACCTAAGTCTCCTCTGGATTATTAAGAATCAACGAAATGAATTTGATGAGGAAAGTAGTATTTTATAAGCCACATCAAAATGCAAGCATACTCATATTTCTGTAGAATTCTATTCTGTAGGAGCAAAGTATAATACACTGACTTCAGGTCGCTATACAACATTTTTTAGCCTTGGGCCGGCTGATAGAAACGCCTCTAGCGTTAGGTCTTCTAATTGCACTTATTAGCGCAGTGAAATTATAAGTATTATAATAAAAGAAATAAATATAGTAGTACTTAACATTTTTTATTCACTTAGTTACAACATAATAGATTTTATTAATTGAACTTATCGTTTGCTCGAGTGTGTTCACTAATACAGTGTTCTAGTGATACTTTAAATTATTTGTTTTTTTTTTTTTTTCATCTATCCTTTTCCTCTATCTATTGTTGTACATTTTATTCAAATTCATTCAGCTGTTATAGCTTATAAGGTAATAAGCTTACCTTACTTAGACGTAATTCATACGTCTAAGTTTTTGCGACGCGTTTGGCCTAGTTTCTAGTGACTCTACTTTCTGCGCCAGCGGTCGTGGGTTCGATTCCCGCTGGGGGCATTCATTTGTTGAGCACGGATATTTATCTTCGAGTCATGTGTATTTATATTTATAATATGTACATATGTATTAAAAGTTATATATGTGTAGTGTATCAACCACCTGGTACCCGTAACACAAGCCTTGTAGCTTACCACGGAAGTACATGGCGCTATTATAAGCAATTATGTACCAACATATTTATCAAAAGAAAAGATTAATTAAGATGAGCCGCGGGTACAAATACGAAAACTTAGTCGTAAATAATAAAATAAGATTTAGAACTCGAAAAGTATGATGAAGTCGATAAAAAAAAACTGTTTACTTACTTGTTAAATTAACAAATTTAAATTAAACGAGGTCAAAATATATGAAAATACATCCTTGTGCCAATTCGGTCTTTACATTTGAATATTTATTAAATTACTTCTAACCTAAAACCGACCCAATCTAGTAAGGGCCTTTCACCTTCATTTCGACTTTAAATATAGTTATCTGGGAGTCAATAAAATTAGATCTTACGATTATAAGACACTGTTTTTAAGGGTACTGTTCGCCGTATTTTTTTCCGCAAAATTCTCTTGCTTTGAATTGTAAATATATTTATATGTAGAAAAATTGCTAAAAATTCAACATATAAATTGGTCATAGAGTGATTTAATAGAGCCTATAGCCTTCCTCGATAAACGGACTATCTAATACAACAATAATTTTTCAATTCGGATCAGTAGTTCCTGAGATTAGCGCGTTCAACCAAACACAGTGTGTCAGCTTTATAATATTAGTATTGATATACTTATTACGTTATATTACGATGAAAATAAAAATTCTCTTATTCTTTTGATCAATATCAACGTATTCAAATTTAATTTCAATTTGAATTCAAACTAATCAGTATGAAAATTTTATTGATGTTCAACGTAAGCTTACAGCTTTCTTAGAAAACGTTACTCATTTATAGGGATTCTGCTAAGATCTCGTTTCATTTAATTTTATGAAAATATAATATATTATGAACCTACTATATTAAAATTTAATAAATATAAGAAGTCGCGATTTTATGGTATAAAATTAATTATATACAATATTTCTCTCGTTTAACACAAGCAAGAACTTTTACCTACTGCTTTTTTTGATAGTTTTAAAGTTATCTTTTCGTGAAGTAGATAAGAAATAAACTTTGTGTATATTACCTATAGTGTAGAGCGAAAAGTAATAAATAAAAATACATACAAGGGATTTAGCATATATCTATTTAATTACAAGATGCTAAACTTCTACCTCTTTGAATTGGTCGTTGTTAATCCATTTTTATCATCTTATAGCTCACATCACAGCTCAACTGTACATGATCTGTAAGTAGCCAATGTGCGAAAATAATATTATACAGCTTTTCTGAGTCAATTATGCAAATGTATAATTTAAAATATTGAAGCTGATTGTCTCTAAATTAGGAACTTATTATCATTTTTATGTCGTTCTTACATAATAATCCCCGGTGGTTCAGAAAATTACAATAAATTAAGTCATAATTGGAGGAAAGATTTTTACCTACCTTCGCGAACTTTTATACCCATAATATCATCGTGGACGCCACTTGATTTCATTAAATTTACGACGAGATTTAATAAAATTATTAATTTTTTCCATAAAACTTCCCTATTTCATCATTTCATGAAAGCTCTTACAAAACCTGTCGTATTCAAAATATTTTAAAGAAATAGCTTTTTGCCTTTAAATATTACTATCAAATTATTAGTTAGGTTTTGGTTTATAGACATTTATTATCAAAAAAGACATTATATGTCGCTTACATAAGATGTATTCTCATAAGTAATATATAAGGTAAATCATTACTAAAACGTGTAGTATTTAATGATCTGTGTTAAAACAACCTATGATTCCTTTTTTTATTATTATTAAAACCTTGCTTTAATAAACTTACAAAAAAATTGACGAATTGGTCCAGCCATTCTCGAGTTTTGCGCATTCATTCTTATTTATATAGATTAATCAATAAATGTAAAAACATTGTGTGATTTTCATATATTCTAATATATTTGCTATATACATATGTACTATAATATATGTATAAATCAATATGTTTTTTTATACTAAATTGCAAGCTTTAAGGTTTATAATATCGTAGGCACTCTTTGTGTACTTAAAATAAGATGAAATTACCAGAATCTAGAATATGTACGTATATATAAAATTCTATATGTACCAGGTACCTTTAGCATTTTACGGGCGCCGGGTTTTAGGGGATTTTGTGAAAGCATTTTATGTGAGTTGCCTAAAAACTTTGTTCTAGATACAGTTCCACAACATTTAGGAAGTATGTCATAATTGCTTCCAAAGCGCGTTCTCTTTTCAGACAAATGCGCCTATGTCTTTCTTTTCACTGGGAAAAGGAAAATGAAGCAACAGTGTCAGAAAATGCCTTACAAATGGTGCAGTTTATTAAACCAGTGATTCTGATGTTATAACCAGTTTATAGTTCGTGAGTGCAAAATTTCGGAAAATCTTCTAAAGAATCGGTCTTAAGAGGGTCGTGGCCTAGATGCTATGTATATCAAAAGATAGCGTACATCTAAACGACAGCAGCGTGGTTCACTTTTGACTTTGTTGACTGAAGGTGGAATGTAAGATAATATTTTTCATAATAACATCCTTTATAAACTTTTCAATACTTTTATTTATTTTATATGTAAATACGCCTGTGATAATTAAAATTATGCTTTTTCTGTAGAAACTCGTGGGCTATGGAGTTCAAGTATTAAATACTTCTTAATGCTCAAATTACCTCGACTTATCGTCTCTACTGACACATTTTTACCAAAAGAAACAAAAGAAACAGGATTTATATATAGTGGGGGAATGCGGCTAGCATTCTTGACACTATCGAACAATAATAATGAAGTGTACAATTTTGTTTTTGTCAAATAATTAAGTATATAGTTATTTTTAATTTATTTTATTGTGAATAAATAATGCGTTACTTGGAAAAAAATTCTATTCTGTCTGTCTGTTTATTGCATTTACTCACTTTAAATGATAGTAAAACAATCATTAGATCAAAAATACTCACTTTTACATACATTGCAACATACGTTTCAGTTGAAGAATTTATTTATTTAAGCTTTCAAATCTGTTTTTGTTTTACCTATTGGCATATCATCACAATATTTTACTTAAACTATGAAAGAACTATATTATTTTTATTAAAAGCCAAAGTGAAAAGTACCGTTTAGTATTCTAAGGCCTTAAAATAATATATTACAAGTCATAATAATGCGTATTTTTTACATATTTATAAATATTCACTGAACATAGTTTACATTCGTTAAGAAGCAAAAGCTTTCCTTTCTTATATAACTCAGAATTAACTTTCATGTATTTTATTAAACTTTTTATTCAAAGTTGAAAGTGTTTTTGTATACGAAAAAAGATAACCTATTTCATGATCAAGCATCAAAGTTTTAGCTTTTAGGTTAGAAGCTTATGTAAAAGTTCATATCAAGCTTTATGTTGAGTAAACCAGAATAAGATTCGTGATTTTATTTGTATACATACTTTATTACCTTACAATTTATTTTATATGACGGGTGTTAGTTACTGAGGAATTTGATCCCTTCTTATCCCTATCTTGTTTAGATTTCTTCGAAATATGTCCCTTATGTAATGTTCTTAGAAATATGTGCTAGACTGGCAGAAGTTGTCACATGACAGACAGACAGTCTTACGAAATAACCACAAATATATAATAGAACTAGCCTTTCCCGCGGCTCCTCTCGCATTTAATCGGCTGAAAATTATAAGAAATATTTTTCTCCCATTTTTGCAACATTTCTCATTGATGTTCCGTTCCTATTGGTTGTAGCGTGATGTTATATAGCCTATAGCATTTCTCGAAAAACGAACTATCCTACACAAAAAGAATTTTTCAATTCGGACCAGTAGTTTCTGAGATTAGAACGTTCAACCAAACAAACAAACCAACTCTTCAGCTTTATAATATTAATACCTATAAGTTTTGAATAGAATCTGTATATTATTGATATGAACATTATTATTATCAATATAGAGACCAAGAATATAGTTATTAGAATGTCTGTCTGTGATGAAATCACCAGAACACCGCTTAACAGATTTTGTTGACATTTGGTATGATGATAGCTGGCTATCCGAATCAATTTATAGGATAATTTTTACTACTAGAAAACATCTAATCTATGAGAAATTAAGGCTAATCGTTATAACGTACCTCGAATCGAACACATAGTAACAAAATAACATACTAAATTATTATTTATTCATTTGGATAATTAGACATTTCAATGAGGCTATATCGATATAAGGTAAAAAGGCAAATAAAAGTATAGTCTCCGTTCATATCAACTAATAAGCGTCAGTTGCTCCTCAATAAAGGAAATGAGAGAACACGCGATTGTTACACAATTTATACAAGAGGTAAGCAATTTCAGTGGATGAAAATCAATATCGTAAGTCGTATTTTCTTTGTTGTTATAGTAATCAAGAATGTTTTTTATTTTCCTTACTATTTTTGTAGTTATTTTAATAAGAAATATTTTTATATAATAATTTTGTAGTAGATTTTTTATGAATAACTAAATTCAGGACTATGAGACGTGAGTATTATTATTAAACTTCTAAACTAGTCGCGTATCTAACTAGCAATAATATGAGTCACGATTTTAAATAAATTTTCTAGGAAATCTAGATATTTTGTTTTGTGATTCCCTGATAGATTCTTAATTTCGAAAAGTCTTCTGTTCTTCTAGTTCTTATGTTAATCACTTTGATTAAGGTTATAGCTACGATAAATAATGTTTTAGTACTCGCAGTATTTTATTTATTACTAATGATAATATTATATCGATAAAAACACGAATGGCCAACAATTAACCGATCTCTAGGCCATAGTACTTTCTAAATTCTAACTAACTGTCTGCTAACTTGTTAAACAAAATATTAAAATATAAAGTAAACCTTCGAATTTTATCAAAATTAGCAATAATTAATCAATTTCATGTCTGGAGGTTATTTAATTTGAAATAATTTTCAAGTCTCTGTAGCTTTTAGTTAAAATATCGTAATTATATATCAAATTCTTAGAAAACAATTTCTAATGAAATCTTGTTGAATCTATTAAGAAACAATAATAGAAAGCTTGAAATAATGCCTTGGATAGATTTCATAGAATCGAATTGCTTATTATAACGAGTAAAGCAGTGTTTAATTGCGGATTTTTATTGGGACAAAATAATATGTTTTACATTTTTACAACAGCGCTATCTAGTTCCGTGGTAAGCTACGAGGCTTGTATTACGGATACACATACAAATTTTAAATATAAATATAAACACCCATGACTGGAGAACAAACATTCGTGCTTAACAAATGAATGCCCCTAGCGGGACTAGAACCCGCGACCGCTGGCGCAGAAAGTAGGGTCATTGCTAACTGAGCCAAACGTGTCGTAATCATTTCTTTTTAATATCCCACTTCTCTTCTAAGCCATAGTCCGTAGTGGACAATGTAATATTATGTGGCTGACCAAGTGTGGTTTGGCGCACTACACATATCTTTCGAAAACTTAGTTTCCAGTCATGCTGGTTTTTTAACGATGTTTTCATTTACCGTAAGTTAATCATGTTGGAACTCTTTTCCAGATCAAATTGTCAGAAGTGCGTGATGCGAGCTTTGAACCCGCTTCACCCCGTTATCTGCAGTAAATATATACTTTACAAAATTAGTATTTAGTTTTTGAGTGGTTTTAGAGGAGTGTAAGTATCATTTTATAAAAAACTAGCTGATACCTGCGACTTCGTCCGCGTTGCTTGAAATATTAACAAAGTTTTCCGCATGCGCGCTACGCCGCTTGCCCCACTACTCCGCGAGAAGGAAACATACATCACTAAACACGCAGTGCATATACAAATCGTCGTTTCTTGAAACTTTAATAACTCTTTATTAAATGAAGATATCACAATCATTTTTTTTGATAAGGGCCAAGTGTCTAAGAAATAAAACTTAGAAAGTGTCATTGAAATCTATCCAGTAGTTTTTTCGTGATGCGCGCACAACTGCAGACCTCTATCATTTTATTTATATAGAAAACTAATTATTGCCTTGAATAAATTGCGCATAACCTCAAATAGGCTATAGCAGGCAGGATCTCAATGGGGCATTTTTATTGTACAGCTAACAGTCTGAATTAAAAACGCAGCTAACATTCATTTTAATTGGCCGAGTCGAGAGTATAATCACAATACATTCATAAAGTTACTATAAAAGCATTGACAAAAATATTTAGATGCGTAGTAAAAATAAAGTACAATTATTATGGAAAAATAGAACACACTAATCAATTTTTAGGGTTCCGTACCTCAAAAGGTAAAAACGGAACCCTTATAGGATCACTTTGTTGTCCGTCTGTCTGTCTGTCTGTCTGTCTGTCTGTCTGTCTGTCTGTCTGTCTGTCTGTCAAGACCTTTTTTCTCAGGAACGCGTGGAGGTATCAAGCTGAAATTCATATCAAATACTCAAGTCTATGGTCTCTTGGAGCTGTGAAAAAATCAAACTTCTAAGTCAACGCGATCAAAAGATATTCCCGTTTATGCCGCAAATTTTCGACACTCGCAAGGGAATCAAAACCTACAGGGTACTTCCCGTGAACTCAGAATCTTGAAATTTGGTACGAAGCAACGTCTTATAACACAGATAAAGGAAAAATTGCGAAAAGCATAAATTTTTAGTTACATCATATAATAAAAATATTTTTAATAATTTTAAACTTATTACCCCTTTACTCATACACCGTTCCGTACAGGTTTGTACGGAACCCTCGGTGCGCGAGTCTGACTCGCACTTGGCCGAATTTTTTTTTATATTATTTAATAAATTTTGCTACATTATTTTAAACTACTTCATATTTTTTAAATAGTTAATCCGACAGATAGTTTCATTCAAGATTTTGAGAAAGTTCAAATATTTGAATAATATTATCAAACATTTATTGAAAACCTCGATTTTTCCTTATTTTCATCCTAAAGCTATTCGGAATACAAAAAACGCTGAGAACAAAAATTACCCAAGTAAGTTCTCAAGTTATGCGCTTCAAGGAACAATGTTCAAGTTAAATTTTGAAAATATTTTTAAGTTATTGAATGCAATGGAATTTTAATTATAGTAATTATTAATAAGTAGCTAACCTGTAATTTATAGAACAAATAAATATGGAAAAAAGTGTCTATTTGTAACATCAATATGACGGTTTTTTAAGTATTTTAGTTTTTAGTTGTAGACAGTTATTAAATGTATGTGTAAATACGAGTATGTACGGTAATTCTCAGAAAAATATTTTTTTAAATTCCTGCTAATGTATAAAACGATTAAAAGATTTTAATGATAGGTTTTCCATACTAAAATTCCAAACTAATATTAATATTGCTTGTATTTAGCTCTACATTAAAGAATTATAATTAAAGAACAATCGCCATTGCCATTTGCTACTTACCTCGACTAATAGTATCGTAAGTTTTAATCCAGATTGTAGTCTATTTGAGAAGAAAGCTTGATGCACTTTCATTCCTTTCAACGGAAGGGCGTAACAGACATACAACACTTTTGAATTCATAATATATTATGCCCTATATTAAAATAAACTTACAATACAGTGTGAAGGGTAGTTACTACCACTTATCCCTATAATATATTAAGTCACATTCGATGTATTTCTAAAAGATACTGTCAGTTAGCAAGTATTTTTTTTTTACTTTCCGTTATTTTGGGAATTAAACTGCTAAATTTACGTAATATTCTTTAGAATGTTCTATCAGTATGCATATTACCCACACAGAAAAGATTAGTGCTTAGCTAAACTTTCATATTGGATTAATCTTATGTAAATTCTACACGATATCAAAATGGATATATTATGAAATCTTATATGCCTTTTGTTGTGAAAAATAATTTTAAGTTTTTTAAACTATAATAGTGAAACAAATTATTAAGACTCTTTAAAAGATTTATCTTTTAGTGAAGAAACGTAAGAATAATGTAACAGCGTTTTCAATTTAGTTTCAACATAATTGGAACGGAATTAAAAAGTTGGTCTATAATTTTTATTATTAATTTAAATAATTGTTCTACTAAGAGTATTAGTGATGGACGGACGTAATAATTTCTGTTTATATAATAATACAAAAGTATTTTGTGTTTTTAATATTTTCTATCTAGGAATAGATTTTATATGAAACAAAATTTGCTATTGAACTTGCGATATATTATGTTATTGAGTTTCAACGTTTTATACATCATCTGTAACTAAAAGACAGATAAAATATTTACAATACATTAAAAAAACGTAATTTCTATATTAATAAATAGCAAGACGTTTTTTTGTTCGCTCTAACAACAAAATCTACAAAACGGACATACATGGAACTTATTTCATAGGATGCAGTATATTTTGGTGAAAATTTTAGTACGTATATAAAATATGAGAGCTTAGTTCCCGGTCTTAAGAATGCGGGTGAAGCCGCGCGAAATTCTAGTAACAAATAAACTAATTTATTTTAAACAATGTGGTAAAGTTTTTAATAATTAAAAACTATCCATATCTTTCCTTTTTGTTCACTTTATTTGATTCGATTGCAGTTATTACTGCGGAATAATACCGTGAAATGCTTTAAGGAAAATATTGTAGTGAATTTACAAGAGCGTAATTAATGAGCCTTGCATAATTTGTAGGGCGTTGTACTGGAGTATTTTCCATTTAAAAATATTGTAGACGATCGTTTGTTGGTTACACAGTGGTTGTGTGTATGCCTTCTATTCGTAGTAGGTTTGAGTCTTGCTTAAGGTAAATTATATAATGTATGACGATATTAGGTAAAATAGACAGTTACAAAGATAAAATATGATATTTTGTATTAAAAATTAATAATATAACAGTTTTAAATGTAAATAAGAAGCTTATAAGAAACAAATTACTTAGTCGTTTTCCTTTAACCCAAGTACTTTCCCAAAATTTTCTTACTTCGATACAAGTTATTTGCTTACTTCCGGCCTGTTAAAGCTTTTTTGTTGAAATCATAACACAATCATTGAAGTTTCTTGTTTCATTAAGTCATCAATTTTAGATACAATTACGCATAATACTTTCAGCGTACTAATAAATAATATTACTACGGACTTTATTTATATAAAAAATGGTATTTAAAATATATTTCTTATACATATTATAATTTAATATGTATTTCAAATATCTTTTCTATTTGCTTACTTATATAAATATTATGAATAAAACAGTTTTTGTATAGTATAACTAATTTACGAGGGCGTACTGAGGGAGGCCCGTGCCCAGCAGTGGGACGTTAAAAAGGGCTGATGAAGATGATGATAACTAATTTATATATATTGGAAAATTCATTAATAATAAGTGATTACAATATATTATATATTGGAAAATTCATTAATAATAAGTGATTTAGCTAAAATACTTACAATGTAGCGCAAAGGGGGCACATAGCCGAGAGCGCACGAGTGCCCGCCCGCCGCTCGGCCGAGCCGCCTCGCTACCGCATGGCGCCAAGCTAACCCCCCGCGAGCTTTCCGACCGCCTCGCAATCCACGAATCGCCACGCCAAACAGTCCGACTGTTGACAATTCCACACATCACCGACAGAATCAGACAGTCTATGGAACGCGCGCCGGAACTCAATTATGTATGAAAACTACGGCACGCGTTCTACCTTGTCGCATTGCAGAAGCTATCGCAGCTTGTACATCATCGCTACGGCTCGTCATTTTAAATTTTATCGGATTCTATCGATTCGGATACTCACATTAGCATGCCAGTTGGTTTTTCGTATCAACTAGCGTTAACGTAAACAATGGGTACGATCATTTTGATAGTCACGGGTGATTAGGTCAGGCCGGCCCGGCTTTAGCGACGGCCGGGCCGTTGGCCGCCGTCTGCGGCGTCGCTAGCTAAATGAGCGAGTCGAAGAGCGCGAGCGTCGGACGACACGCGCGTTTGGCACTGCAGGCCGCCACTGAGGAGGGGCGGCCCGGGCACGTACCCCGCACCGCACCCCCGCGCCACCCTACCGCCATGTGTCCGCAAAGGGTTGTCGGCTAAGGGAAATTGCTACAGTCTTTTTGCGAGACGACAATTGCCCGTAATTTTACTTTTCACTGTCACAACGACCGCTTTGACTTTGACACGCTATGTTCTCACGTATCGAGTTAAACGATTTGAATTTTCTTTTACAATAGCTTATTTTATTTAAGTAACTTCAAATGAAATTTGGTATTAATTTATAATACTAATCTTTCATTGACGCATATAATTATATAAGCTAACATGAATTCGTTGGAAAAGCGGTAAGGCAGCCCTTAAATTTACAGTGGTAAGTTCCGAGAGCCGCCGAAAGCTGCCGAGAGAGGGCGAGCTTCGCGACGCCGAGTTCGGCCGAACGCGCGCGGTCGGCGCCGCCCAGTCGATAAGGCCGTCTCTACTCGTTGAACAAAGACAGTAACCTATAATAATTACATTTAATTGTGGTTAAATGAACGAATCTGTTCACTAATTATAACAATGATACATTATACGACTCATTTCAGTCAAATATTTGATGTATTTCATACAAAAACCATTAGTTCCATTCTGCACAGTCACGTAAGGAGCACGTGCTAATATTCTACGTAATTGTACGCTACATTCAACAGCTTGGGTCGCGTAAACTAAATTGCAATGAAAAGTAAAAACCAAATAATAATTTAAAAAACGTTGATAAGCAAGTTGAGGTTTTCTGCTGTGTAATTGAGTTTTTAAAATATTCTGAAACGTGTTGTGTTTAAAAATTATCTAACTTAGAGTCCCATTCTCATAATATATCTTTAATTTATTTTTTATTTTATCTTAAAAGTGGGTAACTATGTAATCTCACAAACGACCTCAGCTTAAGCTATACTGATTTCTATTAAAGTTAAAAAAAGAAGTTTTTTAATACTCGATAGTTTTTATTTTAAAGCTTCTCAACAAATTACTTACATTATTAGCCATTAGGTTATTTTAATATATTATTTTAGATTTAACTTTGTAAAAAACTAAGTACCAAGTAAATTATGTAAATAAAACCCTTATCACCGAACTTTTTATTTAGTCCACTGTCTATAAAACTTTTAACGTTTGAAATACATTTAAAACAATTAATCAAGCCCTTCAAGACCGAAGATAAGCCGATACAGAATGTAATTAAGTCCATATTCACAGTACGTAAAAAGTAATTTTATTAAAATTCGTTAAATACGCGCCGTCACCGTATGCCACACAAGCTTACGAAGGTTCGGATATCAGTCTTGAAAAGGATATAATATAAATACAAGTGAAAATTCTAAAAATGTCCTCTGACCCTAAACCACAGTGAAGATCGTTCAAATTAATTCACTTATCACAAGTGAATTAATTTGAATTTTGATTCCAAGAATCAAAATTTAATCATTTCAAGCCGTTTCAACTTATTCGTTTGAACTCTAGAGCGCGAATTTTGTTTTATTAATAATGGCTTGATTTATTAAGAAGCATAAATATATATACATATATTATTTATATTTATGAATGTATGTATGTTCGTATAATATTTACTTTATTTAAGTATGCTATGAACGATATTTCATGGCAATTGTAATTAAATATAAACTGAGCTTTGTGAAGTTTCGCGTAGTTTTCATAAAGGGTAAAGATAGTTGTTAATATTCGTTTCTTAATCGTTATAAAATGATATTTTTTGTGACAGTTAACACATCTAGATATGAAGTTAAATTACTATGTTAAAGCACAAATCTATAGACGTGATAGTTTTTCAGTAAAGTGTACCACAAAATGCTCAGGTTGTGGGATAGAGATAGAGCTCGTTTCGCTCGCCCTAAGAATAAATAACTTACAGTGGTAGTTCAGTTGTACGGCGCTCATTTGGATAACCGAGCGATGCGGGTTCAAATCCGAATCTCGCTCTGTTTCTCTCTTATATTTTAATGTGCGAATCATATCGACTGCTTGGAAGAGGCTAATAGGATTTTGAAGAAACTGTTAAACAAAAAAAAATGTTTTTGCATAGAAACTTATAAAAATAATAATTTTCCATCGCTCTTAACGTTGTCGCGGCCTTAGGTCATATAGTGAATGTGGTAGTGCAGGTTAAAACTTCCCTACGTACTAAATTCCCACCAAAATCCGTTCGGCCCTTTTATGTTGAATAATAAACATAATATAGGAGTCATATAATGTTATCGTTCTAATATTATAAATGAGTTAATGGCATTGTTTATCTTTTTTCACCATTAAATTACTTTTGTATTAAAAAAATATTATATCCTCCTAATCTTATGGAGAGTTACAAGCTTTTGTTAGCTAATGGTAATATCTATCATGAAATCATCATAAATTTCAATTTTTATACAGAGATATATTTACTTTAAAAATCTTTCATGCTATAAAAACCCACAACATTCTCATTACAAAATACAAAATACAGAAACGTTGAAACCCCACAATTTCTTAGAACGACTTCTTTGTAACATATCTTATAAAAGCGTACAATAAATATTTCAATAGAACTTCAAAGTTATTTGAACACCTATAATGTGATATGCTTACTTTTGGTTACAGTTGCCATTTCTATCAATTTAAACGCTATTTTGATGGATATTTTGTTTGTATCAGGATGAGAAATACATTAGCAAATACCCAAAACCAAAAGTAAATTTGCTACTTATTTTTCCAAATATTTGTATAAACATTCACAGTATAGAAAAATCGACTTTTAATCTAAGAGTTCTAGTTAAGTTTTGAAAGGATTCTACAGTGCTATAATTGACTTTCATGGTTACTTTTTTCGACTTCTTATACATAACTGCTTGTGCTACGAAAGTCGTAGCGTCGCGGTGTAGCTGGATGCTACGAGAGGACTTAAATATACAAAAAAGCGTCTTTGTACGCGTTATATAAAATTTAAATTAACTATGAAACGGTTATTGAAAAATTCATGGTCTTGCTTAGTTTTTTAAAATAGTTCTTGGGACAAAAATAGATTTAGAAATTCTTTATAAGTCTTACTATCCTGGCGATAGAGTTTTGCAAAGAAATGCAAAAAATTGCTTTAATATATCACTATTGGTTTTAATACATTAAAAGCTTATTATGTAACTGAATAATCCACATAACTTTTAACTTTCAAATTCCTGAAATGATAGTAAACAAGGCTGGACCAAAACATCAGTAGTTAAGCTGTTGATATTGCCTTGTCAGAGTTTGTCAGCGGGATATTACAGTTGAAGTGTGCGACGTGGTGTGTACACACGTTTGTTAATCACGGTCAAGGGAAAATATCACTTATTCTAGCATAATAAGGGGTGAAATCGCGAACGCCAATTATTTTCAAATTACCCAACAAACAGTTTGTTAAGGATGATTTGTCAGGATTAGTTGTGGATTGTTTTTGTGTAGTACTTTAATTGCTGTTTTTATACATTTTTATTTTCTTTTCATACTCTGCAAATTATTTTTCTACATAATATTATATAATATTAACCATTATTTTCTAATATTTTTATAGAATATGGACATTTTGTATTTTGTAATTTCATGTGAGTTGAACCGTAACTGTTAATTAGTATACGTATAGCCTATAATAATATAACCTTACGACGTCGATTAAACCTATTAACTCCTATTATTATAATGTATGCAGAAATTAACAGCATAGTATGCTATCATAACTCCCTTACACACTTGTTACGTTTGCTTAGATTTTTTGGCATCATTCTTATCAGATTGTATATAAGGACAGTAAATAGTAATACATATTAAGCAAAAAATGTTGTTAGTTTATTTCTTTAAAAGCTTTTTTCCTAAGATTACTAATTCGTTTAGAATAACTATCGTATAGCCTATTTATTGAGGAAAGTTAAGGGCTGTACAGTATAATACAACACGCAACGGCCCTCGGGAACAAAAAAATTTGCGCATAAATAAAAATCGCGGACAAAGCCTAGTAATTAAATTTTTAAAATCTTGATCAGTTTCTTGCGGCAAAAATATTCTCACCTCATTTATTACTTGTTCCAGTTTACATCCAGCACCAAAAATATATAACTTTCATATACACACTAAATTTAATATAAAGGTTTTTTTATCTTTAAACTACGATTTAAAAATAGCTTTATAAAAGGTATTCTTAAAAGATTTAGTGCTTAGTTAGTAACTAAGAAATATTTAAAACTAGTAAAGGATGGGTATACCTCTTATTATAACTAATTCATTTATAAAAGTATACAGGTACTTGATTAAGCATTTTATGTTTCGACAAAACTCGGAATAAAATCTCAAGCTTAATATCTAATTTTTTAACCAATAGAAAGATAAGAAAAAACGGTGTCGCGGGTGATAAAGATAATTTAGAATTTAATCAGACATCTTTACATATGTTGAGACATTATTACAACAGCGCCATCTAGTTCCGTGATAAGCTACTAAGCTACGAGGCATGTGCTACGGATATCAGATGGTTGATATACTACACATTTAAATTTTAAATACACAGGTACATATTATAAATATAAACACCTATGACTGGAGTACAAACATACGTGCTCAACAAATGAATGCCCCCAGCGGGACTCGAACCCGCGACCGCTGGCGCAGAAAGTAGAGTAACTACCAACTAAGCCAAACCTTTCTGTCTTTGATAATAGCTAAACTTTTCATCACATAAATGCCCAATGAAAGCTCATCACCAATAAATATCTATTGGAAAATACTAAGAGCTTTTAAAATAATTTGGATAAATTGTTAGCGATCCCGAAACAGGTTCCAGTCAAAATGAATTCAGTAATTCTTGAAGAAATAATATCTTAACTCAAGTGCCTCTTCGCTGACAATTTGATTTACAATTAAACTCAGATTGGAATGGACGCCGTTCTTTATTTTCTCTCAATTACATTTTAATGAAACAAATATTAATCATTCTGTTTATTTGATTGGAAGAAATATTCGTGTTCAAATTTACAATACACTAACAATGAGCTTTGGTTTTACTCGAGTTTTCTTTATTTAGGTTAGCTTTAATAATTTTGAAAGACACAGTATTAATTTTGCTATACATCTATACTAATAATATAAAGCTGAAGAGTTTGTTTATTTGTGTTTGTTAAACGCGCTTATCTAAAAAAGGAACCAGTAGGTTGGATTTGAAAAAATCTTTTTGTGTTAGATAGTTCGTTTATCGAGGAAAGTTATAGGCTATATTATATAACGCTATGAGTAATAGGAGCGGGGCATCAATGAAAAATGTTGCAAAAACGGGAGAAAAATATTTATTTTGATTTTCGTTGCGTTTAGAAAGCGAGCGGAGCCGCAGGAAAGGCTAGTATATGATAACAGATGCTTACAGCTTTAACTGGTACCTTTTTAAAATGGAATTAGTTATGTTAAATATTAATCAGTGTATAAATAATATGATGGTATCGTATGCACTGTAAATAAACTACATTAAATATTTTAGTTAGGTTTAGCGTCACCAAGTCTACAGAATCCGCTAGTTGAAATAAATAAAATTTCTAAAATATAACCTCCTCCTTTTTTGAAGTCGGTTAAAAAGTAGCCTTAGCCTTATAACATTGGCTATCTGCAAGTGAAAATCTAGAGAAAATCGGACCAGCGGTTTCAGAGAATAGCTGGAACAAACAGACAGACGGATAGACATACAAAAATTTTTAACAATTGGTTTTTCGTTGTTAGGATCGAATATACTTTCATATGTATTAAGTTAAAAGCTGTTATTTTGAAATTAAAAACATTGACAAATAATAGTGAAAATCTTGAAGAAATAAATAAAACATATTATTTGTTGTGTATATTTTCCTCATCTAAAGCCATTGAACATTATTCCCCTAAAACCCTTTGAATAACCACATATCTTACTTTTTACCTCATTCTCTTTTATCTTTCTTTATCCTTTATTATAAAATGGTTCTTACAGATTTAAAATTAAATTACTATCTAATGAATGTTTACTTCTAATACAGTACATACACTTTTTTGATTAAGCCTGTAGGCTGTAACTATCTAAATAGTCGTATATACGACAAAAAACATCTACCTTTGAAATCTTCCAACAAATCGTAATGTGTCTTTAACAAGTTTCGTTACAAAGATAATAATGCGAAGACGGTTTTAGACCACTAAAAAATAGTAAAACTTTTTTAACTGTCAAATATAGGGAGCCAAGAAATAACTATGAAATAATACTAATTAGTTTTATTAATAATAATAATACTATCTTATTACAATCATTGTAATTTTACATAATTTTACCAATTTTATTTGACCTAGAAGAAAGAAACTGAAAAGTTCCTAAAGAATAACCCGAGCAATCGAGCACTTATACAAAAAATATAAAATCCTTTACAAAATCGGAAACAAATTAGAAAAATTGAATGCCCCTCTATTGAAGTCGGTCAAAACATAAACAGTAATGCCCAAGATTTTGGGACCAGTAATCTAAATATAAAATAACCTCTTCTATTTATTGTTCTCTGTTTAATATGTATCGGAGTGGAACGGTTTTCGTTGGTCCTGCATAAATTAGATGACCGCTTAGACTTAGGCACCTCTGTCATATGAAGACCGCACGTAATTTAGATTCATTGGCGTTAGGTATACAATGAAGTTACCTACAAGATAAGTCATTTATCTTGAGGATAACATATAAACTTACTAGGTACTATAGTCAAAACTTAATTAAGATGCTAAGAATATTATGATTATTATACATTGATAGAAAAAAAATAACTTTATGAATTTATTTGAAAAATACCAAATTAAAAATTAGCAAACATAAACCAATGTCTAGGCAAGGGATTAAGTAAGACGTCAAAAAGATTTTTCAGTTATATATAGGTAGTAGATGTGATATCCGCCAACCCGCACTAAGCCAGCGTGGTGGACTGTGGCCTAATTCCCCTCGTATTGAAAGCAGGTCCGTGCCCAGCAGTAGGACGTTAAAAATTAGTAATTTATAATAGTTACCATAATATTTAAATCAAAACTACTAACTAAGCAGATCTTTCTAGATCTGCTTAGTTTAAGTTATTTTCAAGAAATCGCCGAACTAGGTAACTTTCTTTTAAAATTTTCAGATGTTTTTTTTTCAATATCATGTTAATTATTAACAAGTCACACTAGCCTGTGAAATCACCAGATGTCTAGACTTCAAACATTCACATTAATTATAGCATGTAAGTATAAGAAATTCACGTCTTATATCTTCAGGTGCCTCTCAAAGACATAGTCATAGACTTGTACTTTCTACAAGTAATCTTAACTTTAATTTAATATATGACATCCAATACCGATAGCTACTACAAGATAATCACCTTCTTTACACTATGAAACACTAATTAGAAAATAGGGTGACCATCATATTTTTTTATTATTTTTAATTTTATTTAACTTATATTTTAATCTCTTTTTATGACAAATTTGTTTTAGTTTGTAATAATGTCCAAACATATTTATGTATTTTATTAAAATATCTCGTACAATTCTCAATATAAGTTATGTGAAAGTTATTAACAAAATATTCAAATTTTTTGACTAATAGAAACTTGTACTTCTTGAAGTAACAACTAGATGTAACTTATGTATCGGCTAGTCATCCAAAAACACACAAAAGATTCCTCTACATAAGTATATATATTATATGTTTAACAAGTTATAATAATACAAAAGCATTTGTTTTCACATTCATTCAATAGTCAATCCCAGTTCAGTTTACCTTTTTGTAACTGTCAAATACAGAGCGCTATGTAGGATAACCATAAAAAAATAATATCTTATTACTATTTTAGCAATTTTACATAACTTTATCCGTTTTATTTGACCTAATATATGTATTTAGTGAAGAAATCGAATAGGCTTTACAAATGTAAGTCAGTAAGCGTGTATGTACTTACTGTATAAACTTACACATATATACATTTCTAGTAACAAAATTGAAATAGTAGTTATAAAAATACAAAATAAATAAAAAAAATATAATAAAATAAATAAATATGTTGGGACATTCTTACAACAGCGCCATCCAGTTCCGTGGTAAGCTACTATGCTTGTGTTACGGATACCAGATAATTTATATAGTACTTACCATGACTGGAGAACAAACATTCGTGCTTAACAAATGAATGTCCCCAGCGGGACTCGAACCTGCGACCGCTGGCACAGAAAGCAGGATCACTACCAACTGAGCCAAACGAGTCGTCAAAATCCCATGCATATATTTAAATTTTATATGCTTATAAAAGAACTTCTTAAGACCATGTCTATATCAGAATAAAAAACTATAAAACTATAAAAAATCTTTATACAAAAAACAAAAAAAATTGAAAACATTGCATCCAATCATAAACGTTGTATTTTAAAAATTAAATTACTACAAATTTCCTATAAACTAGCCAAATCTAGTTAGCCTTCTCTACAATGCCACATTGACTAACGTGTAATGTGACCATGATGTTCGAAAATTTAATTACTTACTCGCCTCTAAATTATTAGTCTATTATAATGCACCGAAATAAGGCCTTTACAGTACCTAATGGCCTGATTGTTGCCGAGATTAGTTGTAATTGTGTTACGGTTATATTACACGCGGATTTAGTCAGAGAAGTGATAGATTACTATTATTATGAGTTAATTTTATAAGCAAAAAATTCTTCTTCTTTCTATTTCTTCTACTTATATTTTTCTGTGGTGTTGAGCACTGATGAGATTTCT
The DNA here is from genome assembly GCA_905231865.2 of Boloria selene. NCBI lineage: Eukaryota > Metazoa > Arthropoda > Insecta > Lepidoptera > Nymphalidae > Boloria > Boloria selene. Next base: position 10,703,577 of record HG993147.1, read on the forward strand.
CATACTCTGGATGTAGCAACCAGGTCATGGTTGATTTCAGAACGGGCTATAATATAATGTAATGTATATAAATAAATAAATATGTTAGGACATTATTACAACAGCGCCATCTTGTTCCGTGGTAAGCTACGAAGCTTGTGTGACGGATACTAGGTAGTTGATATACTACATACGTATTATAAATATAAACACGCATGACTGGAGTAAACACATTCGAGTTTTAACAAATGAATGCCCCCAGCGGGACTCGAACCCGCAATCGCTAGCGCAGAAAGTAGGGTCACTCCCAACAAAGCCAAACTTTTCGTAATGAAAAAAATCTGCTGCTTCACGATAATTTACCCCATCTGAAAGCAAACCTAAATATTATATCAGGTCAAAATTATTATAAGCTTTCAATGTCATCAGAACTTAATAAAATTTCAATAATTAAAAATTAAACCCTTGAGGAAAGCCCCTGAAAAGGATTGCAAGTTGAAAAGCTTATAAAATAGAATCAGTATTTCTTTAAAGGTAAGCCTTAGAAAGTAACCTTTTGTGTAAGTTGTGTGATTTGACTTTAAACATTTTTAGGGTTATGTTCTCAATATCTTTGTTCACGATTCCACAACAATGAAAGATATTCTATCAATTAATAAAAATAAAATAAAAAGCGAGGATTTTTATATATTAAAAATATTGGTACTAAATTATCTCTTTTTTACAAAGTATACGACGATACGTTCGGCGCAGTTTGTAGAGTCCCTACTTTCTCGCGGCAGCGGTCGAGGGTTCGAGTTCCGCTGGGAGCATTCATTTGTTAATCTCGGATGTTTGTACTCCAGTCATGTATTTATATATTTATAGTATGTATATATTTAAACTTATATATGTAATATACCAACTATCTGGTATCCGTAACACAAGCTTCTTAGCTTACCACGGAACTAGATGGCGCTGTGTGTAATAATGTCCCAATGTGTCCCAACAGTATTTAACTTCACTTCTAATTACTTATTTTTGCGTTAGTAGTAAAGCAGCACATCATTTTTGATAAACCAATTCTAGCATATAAGAAAATTTATTTTTATAACCATTCACATATAAAATAAATAAAATGCGTTACAAAGTACGTTGAGAATTGACACGAAAGCTAAATTGGTTAAAATAAACTAACATTTCAAAGTAGTGTAAAATGTTTAAGATGTACTTAGAATGTGTTGCCACATGTCTCTTACTTTCGTATTTGCGATATAATTTTAAAACATGACAGTAAGTATATAGTTTTATAAAAATTACAAACTGAACTTCTCGCTACTTTTACCGATAAAAACTAAAAATATGCTTAAGAAATATAAGATTTTTCTGTCAACATATAACAAAATTAATCAAAATAAATCACCTAATAATAAATAAGTACTGCTTTTTAACACTATTTCTCACGAATAAAGATTGGCTGGATATCTCTTCTAAAGGTAGGGTTCACCTTTACATATAAAATTGCATAAATTATAAAAGAATGACTGTATATTTTTTAAAGTGCAATAAATAATAGTAAGTACTACTACCATAGAATAAACCATTAACTCATGGTCACCGTAACTTCAGCCATCGTACTCGCAGATTGGATTCTGTCAAACAGCTTCCAGGCATCCTTGTAAACTAAAACTATGTAACTAGCCCTGACACGTGATGAACTGTATGGGAATTATATTATATAACCGTCAATACATGCTGTCGATATGTCACTACTTATTTGGAAGAGCCTTCAAACTGTTATTGGGATGGATAGATGTTCAATCTCTTTATGTAGTGAGTTTGAAGGTGGTTTTAAACGCAGAGGTACGTTTTAAATATTATTTTGCACATTACATCAGTTATAGAGAAAGTACAAAAATATTAAATAAATTATTTGATTCTAAACTCTGGTCTGTAAATTAAAATTCAATAGTGTACAATATTTAATGAACCAGTCTATCTCTCTGTGACCGCATCACGAGAAAGCCGCTCGCGCTGGATAAATTTTAATAAAATTTGGTATGATAGCTCCAGTTTAATATATGGATATATTTTACTAGGGAAAAATATATAATTTCTGACGACACGTTTGGCGCAGTTTGTAGTGACCCAACTTGCTAGCGATCGCGGGTTCGAGTCCCGCTGGGGGCATTCATTTATTAAACTCGGATGTTTGTACTCCAGTCATTGGTGTTTATATTTATAATATGTATGTATTTAAACTTATATATGTAGTATATCAACTATCTGGTGTCCGTAATACAAGCTTCCTTCGTAGCTTACCACGGAACTAGCGCTGTGTGTAATAATGTCCTAACATATATTTTTTTTGTCTCAAATACTAACTATTAAAACGTATTAAAGGACAAACCCGATTCATAACTCTAGTTATGGAAAATAAATACTAATAATTTAAAAAATAAGTGCAACTGCGACCAAAGGTTCTAAAAATAACTAAATAAAACAACCAAAAGTAAAGCTAACACCGTATTTTCTGCAAACCTTTATCTGACACATATCTAAGACTTACAGACATTCGCGTTACAGTCCACTTACTCTTTAACACGAGATATCAAATACGTCTACTTTTGTCGCGAGAGACCCTCAGTCCCGACATCCACACTTATTAGATTGCTGAAATCAATTCCTCTCTCGAAACCGGTAACTTAATATTTCCATTACCGTCCTATTGGTTTTTTTACTTTTCGCTTTCTGTTACGATCTGCATCGTTACTAAGTTCTATTTTTTTTTTGTTAATTGCTTGATTACGCTTGGCTTAGTTTGTAATTGATGTGACAGCGGGTTTGAATCTCGTTGGAGGCTTTCATTTGAATGATCAGCACGAGCGTTAGTACTCTACTTATGTTTTTTTTTTTTATTTTTATAATATTTATAAATACATTAAAATATTCTATAGGTATTCGTAATATATTCATACAAGATTTTTTAAGTAAGATAAAATTTAATTATCCTAAATACCAGTGTTGTAAGTCACAGAAGGCTACTATTTGAACGCATATCAAGAAATTATAACTTAACCATTTTAAAGATATGTACATTACACACATAAATTAACACTGTATATTATAAATAAATATATTTATCTAATATATACCTATATCTATATACCTTATTCTTATCACTCTCATAGTTCAGTGAGACGTCTGCTCGACACGACCAGAGAGAGTTAAGGCGCAGGACTGACCGCTTTACGTGCTCTCCGAGGCACGGGGGTTGACACACCGCCAACTTCACAAGTACTGAGGCTTACGAAGCAGAAAGTCTCAATAACTAATCTTGGCCCGACCCGGGACTCGAACTCAGGATCTCTCGGTGTGCAATCATATATGCTAGCCACTACACCACCGAGGCAGTTAAAGTTTCTTATTAAAAGAAGTAATTATGTGATAACAGAGTAACGTTATTTAATATTTCCTTAAAATTCTTAAAACACTATGCTTTATGAAGCATAAAGAATATGAGACCTAATACTTAGTAACTTCGTGAGCGATGTAGAAACAAATTTGCACTCTTGGTTAATGTAGATGGGTTATTCGTCTAAAAATATTACGTTTATATCTACTTAAAATGTAACACATTTTTCCTTTTTGAGTAATTTATCTAAGATATTCATATGGAGTAATGTTGTATTATGAATTTTAAATTTATAAATACATTAGCTTATGTATTTAAGCAATTTATTTAAATGAACAATTGAGATATATGAAAAATCTATTATATACTATATGGTTTTAAACTCTGTCATAGGTACGTAAAATATAAGAACTTGATTCGGAATTTTTGCAATAAATGAAATGAAAATGACCTATATCGGTACAAGATTGCCTTACTGTTTATATGCACTCGGTCGTAAGCAAGGATGCTGTATCAACTATCAAGTTATTATGTTTCATAACTTAGTTTAAGAGACAGTGACTTTAACGCTGAGTCGTATAAATAATTTGAAGAGGATATTCTACGCTTCGTTACTTTGGCAGACTTTGTTGTAAACTGTGTATCTTACACAGTACCTCGAACAGTCTGTTTAAAAATGTGGATATATCATTTGTCTGTTCTTAAATAATGGACATGGCACCGAGTTCTCATCAATTTCGTTGCAACTACCTGTAGAAGAAGTATGTTTACATACGACGATTTGCCACGATTTGAAAGATCACGCCCACGATCCGAGAGATCAAGCTTAAGACTGACAAACTTATGTGCTCTTTTTAACATTCCTCACTCCGATCTATTACTAAGACTTTCTAAATATAACTGATATATAAAACTAGACTTCCGACACGAGATTCGAACCCTCTAAACCTGAAGCCACAGAAGCTAGGCGTTCTAGTGGCTACAAAAGCAGCTTTTTAATTTATAATATCGCCATTAAAACATAAAAAATAATAATACAACTAGGAAAAGCAAAACTTAAAAGGTTTTATTTCTGATCTGACCCGAGAAACTACTATAATTTTAAAATATAATATGCACTAAATATTTTCTTTAAAAGTATTCGCGTTCATATTTTAATAGCTTTTAATTGAATTTTTCAATAAACGCAAACACAACCCAATTTGTTTTTCCTAATAATATTATTAAAACAAAATATTTATAAGTTCTCTTGATAATAATTTATACAGTAATATATAAATTTATTTTATTACGTGCAGAACCCGCGGCGTCGCTCGCGTTGTCGCCAAATACGCCAAGTTTATAAGAAATAATATTTAAATATTTAATCACTTATTTCGCGACTACCCTACGGTATTCGCGACACGCGTTTAACTAATTTATTATATAATTATCACTACATAGTATAAAACAAAGCCGTTTCCCGATATAATATAAAAAAGTAATATGAAAATACGCAACGGATTTCGATGCGGTTTTTTTAATAGATAGAGTGGTACAAGAAGAAGGCTTATATGTATAACCAGCGGAACCCACAGCTTTAATCACGGCAATTTTTTTATATAAGCCATTATTATGAAGTTAAGTTAAGTTTCAGTCAATGCTAGTGAATAGAGAAATAATAGTAGATAGATATGGAAAGTTTAGAACATGTTCAACTTGATTTTTTAAATCAGCATATTTTTTTATTTTTGAACCAATTGATCTGAAACAAACACTCAATGTTAAATGAAGCTTATTACAATATATTGGTAAAAAACCACGTTTACATCAGATAAGTTGTTTATGAGATAAGCATGCACAAACGCACAGACAAACAGATAAACAGACAAAAATTCTAACAATCATTGTTTTGGGTGCTATTTGTGTTGTTCCCAATAATGTTTTTTCTCATATTATATCATTGCGTGCTTAAATGTGTCCCTAAGTATCTAAAATCGTATTCTATCTAAAAAAGTTTATAATTCAGCCATTTCAAAGTAAATCAGTAATAAATTAACACACATATTATAAACATTAGTAGATATTTTATCAATACACCAAAGTACTGTGTTTAACTTGAATTTCCTAAACAGTTCTATATTATAACCACACACATCACACAAATACCAAGAAAAGGTCTCTCAAAATTTGTTGAGGGATCACAATGAGGGTTCGAAGTTTGTATGAAGAAAGTTATGGGACTTTCTTACCTAATTAAAATATCCGAATTGTGAAGTTCTTGTTTTCTTCAATACGATAATGTTTCCTTTATACTTTAGCTTATCTGCAAAGCTTCTAATTAATATATTTTTGATAAATTTTTTACAACACTTTTTCCGCTTTTGTTGTTAAGTTTATAGACATTTATTATCAAACAGACATACACATAATTACTATTCATGTAGTAATATCACTAGTCACACAAAGTCGCTTTCTACTGTCTGTCACTATAAAACTACGCAACGGATTTTGATGCGTTTTTTTAAAATAGATAGAGTGATTCAAAAGGAAGGTTTTAGTGTACAATTTGTCAAATGTTTATTTTTACTAGCTTATTTTTTAAAGTGAATATTGTATTATTATCTTTTAAACTAACGATTTCTTCGATTTCTTTTCCTTTTTGCTTAGTTGCTGTGAACGAGCTTAGTAGCTATCAGTAAATAAATGTTATTTTTATTACATAAAGGTTTTTAATTTATGATTATCTCTTAATAATTATTTTGGGCTGCACCACTTGACGACACCTAGTTTAAAATTATAACTTAATTACATTATTGTATACTTAGTGATTGTTACTTCTTAATAATGGCGGAAGTCAGTGTTTAAATAAATGAAAGTTTGTAGATTGGATTAACACCTAAGAAACTTTTTACCAAGGATATCCAGGCAGAAACGTATATTTTTCTATCTAAACTGTGAGATAGATACAAATTATGTGTACATAAGTATCCTAAATATAGTATTCTCGTAGGCTACAAGAGCTAATATTTATTAACGGTAACTAGAACTATCTCTTCTTCAAAAAATAGTATATAAACCTTATTTTATACTTGTTTATTCGTGATAATATGTTTATTTGAACTTTGGTGATAGTTCAAAATCCACAAACCAACCAAATACAAACAAAATATCCACTAATACTAACCAATATTGATATTAACCTTCCATCGATCCCTTAACCCCGAGATTCATTGAAGCAAAAACTAAGGATATAAAGTTATCCATACAAATATCTTAGCTACGACGTAACAGAACTCTCATAAGAAATAATTTCATAACACAAAAATGGATAGAATTGGGGGATCAAATTGGCTAAAGTATATCGTTGTAAGTAAAATTTCGCCAAACTAACTCGTCGACATTGGAACGTATAAGCCATCGCTTGCCTTTCATTCGATCGACTGTATCCATTATATTTATTGCTTTTTGGATAAGTGGCCTCCAGGCAACTTTATTGGAAAAATTAGAAGAAATATAATGCGGTATCGAAATTGTTTTAGATTGGGAAAGAGTAAAGATGGTTTCTTTTTGTCGCTGCTTTTATTAGCTTTTATTGCTATAAAAATGTTTATTTTTACTGCCATAATAATACATTGGTTTTAAAAATATTTTGGTTCGATTTGAACTGGGTTAAAAAGTTTTTATGGTGTATCTCGGCAGTCCAGACGTTAAGACGTAGAGTGATGCCCAATTAAGACGTAGGAAGTCCAGTTCCTTATAAGCCAGTGAGTCTATGTAAAACAGTATACAGATGTGATTATGCCAAGAATTAGCGTTTATAAAATTCATATTTTACCTATGATAATATTATGAATGATAAAAATTCTAATTCGTCCAGCTTTGGACATTTTTAGCTTTGAGATTTCCTAGTCTAATACATATTATACTTACTTACTATGTATACGTATGCACTATGCAAGTAGTATGCTATAATACATCTCCCAATAAAAAAGTGAAGAAAAAAGAAGGAAAAAGAAGCACGTTGTTATTATTTAGTCTCTTTAAAAAACATTCAATGTACGAGTATATAGGCAGATAATTACATATATTCATGATGACATAACTCTATCATTGTTGTTTTATTAGATTTGGAATGGGTGAAGTTAAACAGATCTGAATTTTACGGCTAATATAACACTCTATTAAAAGGTGAAATTCTTTATTGGTTTGTTTGTTTATATACAAGGGCACTTTTACTATTATAAGACTGCTTACTTGAATAACGAAGACACGTTTAGCTCAGTCGGTAGTGTCCCTACTTTCTGCGCCCGCGGTCGCGGGTTCGAGTCCCGCTGGGGACATTCTTTAGTTGAGCATAGATATTTCTACTCTAGTCATGGGTGTTTTATTTATAATATGTATGTATTTAAAATTTATATATGTTTAGTATATCATATCTGGTTTCCATTACACAAGCCTCATAGCTAACCACGGAACTAGATGGTGCTGTTGTCATAATGTCCCAACATACATATTTATTACTTATTTATTATAAACCATTCATTATTCCTATTTATTATTACGTTTTATAAATTCTTTTAATTTTTTTAAATTCTTAACACCACTAGAGCAAATAGATATAGAAAAAATCACCCGTTCAAATGTAAAACTAATACGAATATAATTAGTCAAACATAAAATATACTGAAACAACTCTAAAATATTTAATTACTACGTTAAACTATTTCTATTGATTACTTTCTAATAATGCATACCAATAATATATTCAATTTTAATATTAATTACATGTAAATTTTGCGTTATTCATACAAATAATTAAATGCTAAATATGTTTTGGATGTGCTGTATCAGATACCTCAGCACGTTTGGATTATGAATTTTATCTTCTATACAGTGAAGTCGAAAAGAGATCTAGCAATAAGCTAGTTATGATATTTTATAATTCATTCATAGTAATAAATTGTTGTTGCGGACAATAATGCTAATTTGAAAGGTTATGATGTCTACTACATAGTAGGCAAAATAACCTAGGTATAGTAGCTAGCATGTACAGTTTAGATCCAGCGGTCCTTGGTTCGAGTCCCGGATGGGGGTAAGTTTAATTCCTGAGATTAGTTAAGTTATTCTAGTAGCCCAGAGTTAGAGCGATAGTTATGGAAAGTGCACTTGTGTCTGCGCGTACACTTGTGCACTATGATATCTACTTACTCGGCTAGTCTCGGTACTTTGACCACCAAGGCAAAATCGGGCAGGAAGATGATTGAAAATATTAAGAAGTCATATTTGAATAGAATTTACTTATGTACATTAATTAAAAGAACCACTTTCAATGTTTTTGATTTATATCCCTAAAATTTGTCAGTAGCTACTAAAAGAAATCGATTGAAAACGGTTCTAAACTGGATACGTCATGTCATTCCTCAACTACTGATATCAATAATATTATATTAAAAAAATGACACTGCGTCTCGGAATGTAAATAAAAATTAAATAAAATTTAAAAATAAAATTTGCAGAACAAACAAAAACTAGCCGCTAGGCAAAAAGCTTTAGCCCTAAAAGTAGATTACTTTGAGAACACATTATTTAAGACGTTATTCTCGTAGATCGAAATTTTTACAAATTAGGTTCAGTTAAGATGGAATAAATTTTTAGTAACTTAATTAGATAACTTGATTAGACTATAAACAGTCAAAATCATCGTGTCTAAGGTTAATGAAAACGTTAACCTCGAAAATTATATCGCGGTTTATAACATACTAATCAAAACTAATCAGACATACATTGTGTTGATTCACTGTATATGTACATACCTACATATATAACTAGTTCGTACGTATTCTTACTCAAAACAATGTATAAACTTAGTTTGTAATAGTTCTCATCTCGAATCTTTATTCAAATGTAACTACAGTCATGAACAAAAGCAAAGCTAATACAATAGAGCTAAACTAAAAAGTGTAATATAGGATCCAATTAATATCATATTGTACTGAGTTTGCTAGTTTCAACCCAACTTCTATTCTACGTAGAAACATGCATGTTTTAAAATTTTCTGAGACGGCAAACTTACTTTGTACTTTCAAAATTGCAACGAATTCTTTGGTTGCTTATTATAATGTTATAGGAAGGAGAAGAATAGAAAATGTTAGGTACAGCTAAAGCAAAGTCTAGTCTAAAACCAGGCTCTGCTAATAACGGAGGCGAAATTTTAGGAAGGCTTAAGAAATTCCGTCTTGATCAATATTAGAATTTTTTATGTATTACATTAAGGAATAAAACTAAATCTGTACATCACTACGAGTACATACTAATAAAACAAAGTCTTCCCGCTGTCTGTCTCTATATACGCTTAGATCTTCAAAACTACGCAACGGATTTTGATGCAGTCTTTTTTTTATTTATTTATAAAGTGATTCGAGAGGAAAGTTTATATGTATAATACACTAGCGGAACCTGCGGCTTCGCTCGTGTTAGACGACTAAGTAGAGTAAAATATAAGTAAAACCAATGATTATTACGTATTAAGTGTAGACTTCGTATGAATAGTTGTTTATGTCTGTATGTAAAAAGTCGGTACTGTGTTTGTTGAGATAGTTAAAGATAGTTTTATTTAAAATCCTAAATATTCGCGTAAATCCAAGACACGGCAAGACTATGCATTCAATATAATTAAATATACTACCTTACTTTGCCATAGCTCATTAGGAAATTATATATCATTAAACATTATAATAGAAACATTATTTATTGTTATAATATGAACAATTTCTGTTTGACAACTAACAAATATACGTTTGCCATTACCCTGTTACTAACGAGTCTGCGGTAGTCTCGGTTTTAGCATAAAATACGTGTGATTTGTAGACAAATATATCGAATACAATAATCCGTTACGGCTTTTTCTAATTAATTTCATCAACTAATAAGGTAAGGTTATTACGATACGATACATCACGTATAATACCTATATAATATTCAGGGAAGCGAGGTCTTTTCTGTACCTCTGATATTCTCATGCGAACCACTTTCAACATGACTACTTGTCTTGTGGTGAAAGAAAACATCGTGAGGAACCAGAAGGTCTGAATAAACCATGCTATTTGAAAGACAGTGACAAAGACCAGCGTTGTGGGCTATGGCCTGAACCACCTCGCATGAAAGGCCCAGCTGTGGGACTTCAAAAGGGTTTGAAGACAGACCTAAAGTTTTGACATCATCACTACCTATTTTTAACAATTATATTTATGTATCTCCTATCCTATCTTAAGACTGATAACCATCTATGAAAAAAAAAACTGCACTACTTATGGTCGATATTTTTTAAGAAATTTTAAAATAACTTTAATATTTTTCATCATATATTTTTTATTTTAATTTTTACATGTAACAAAAATTAAGTGTCATCACGAAATAATTTATCATAGCCCAAATCAAACTGATGGATCTAGACAAGTGTGTGGTGACAGATAGAGAAAACTAGCCACTCATCGTCACTTTTCTCGGGATGGTCCCTAGGTACGTTTCATTTTTTTAAACGGAACCCTAATACTTTTCCTAAAATAAAAGTGTTACAGACAGGCACTTCAATTATATTCACCTACATAAGTAATATTTTTTGTGATAAAATTTTTATAAATATAAAATCATTTTATATACTAGGTATACATAATATTATGTATATATTACCCATATTTAGTATGAAACATGAAGCTCAAGATAATTAAGAGAAAAATCCCTTGCGTTATTATTTTTTGGGCATACACTTGAACAGAACAAAAATAAGTACTTTATTGACCAACAGCCAGTTGGCACGTCATTTGCCAAATCCAAGAAAACGATATAGAAACTTAGTATTTACTCTCACACTGGCACCGATCGGATTCGTTTCTTCTTACTTTTGTATAAATGTCTTAAAAATGAGGTACTTCCCTGCAGTAAGAAGTTATTCATTATGTAGATTCGGATAACTAGCTATCATCATACAAGTTTTATCAATATTTGTCTCGTGATACGTTGGGACTTTTTTTTGTTGGGTCATTTTTTACAACAGCGCCATCTAGTTCCGTGGTAAGCTACGAGGCTTGTAATACGGATACCAGATCCTAGTTGATATACTACACATATAAATTTTAAAAACATACATAATATAAATAGTAACACCCATGACTGGAGAACAAACATTCGTGCTCAACAAATGAATGCCCCCAGCGGGACTCGAACCCGCGACCGCTGGCGCAGAAGGTAGGGTCACTGCAAACTTAGCCAAACAGATAGACAGACAGACAAAAGTTCTTAAAACTATAGATTCAGCCTCTCATCAATAATAATGAATTTAATAAGATTTTCAAAAAATATTCAATTTACAAATTGATTTAATTACAATTTTATTAATTGTATATAGCTATTTAGTTTGAAAGGATATAGATAAAATCTAAAAATTGTAATATTTCATTGTTCTAAACTTTTCATTTCTTCAAACTGTTTCTGATTGCCGCAATCAAATGGAATTAATTATCTTCTATTTCACCTGGCCGTTGCAGAACCGCTACTTTAAACGAGCAATTAGTTGTCCTTATTCATCAACTAATCTTCAAGTACATCGAAAAGAGATAGATATAAATCAGTCGCTTAGTATTTTAAAAAAATACGAACAAAACGTTTTCCAGTATAGGAAGTATCGTGAATACTAACTGGCCTCTTGCCAATAAGTTCACCACCTTGTATGGAGACTTATCTTAGATTAACTTGACTTAAATATAAACTTTATGTTAAAGTATTAAGGTTCAATTTTGCTGTGAAACTTTTATCTTCTGATAAGGTATATAGGCTAAAGTTCTTTCTTTGCTCATGTTCGACGCTAATGCGGTGTAATAGTTTTTACTATCTATTTGAAATAAAATACACGTTTTTTTAATAAATACAGAGCTTAGTTTTCTTTAAATAAAGTAATCTAATGGGAAAAATGGCTAAAATATTTTTTAGTATAGTACTTTTTCAAATTAATATTATTTATATTACAATATTTTAATTTATTTCGTTTGAATATTATTTATTTTTCCTAATTTTGACTATCCCGCGACCATGATGACAACACGTTTGGCTCAGTTGGTAGTGACCCGGCTTTCTGCGCCAGCGGTTGCGGGTTTGAGTCCCGCTGCGGGCATTAATTTGTTGAGAACGAATGTTTGTACTACAGTCATGGGTGTTTATATTTATAATGTGTATGTATTTAAAATTTATATATGTGTAGTATATCAACTATCTGGTATCCGTAACACAAGCCTCGGAGCTTACCACGGAGTTAGATGGCGCTGTTGTAATAATGTCACTAATAATTTATTTATGGTTGTAAATCATTCGAAACGTCGAGAACCAAAAATTAAAATAAATCACCAAAAAGGTCCAAAATGATATTTTTATTATTTAAAAATCTCTAATATTCACATTAATTTAAGAATGTATTCCTTGACTTGAAGCTATAATGGATCTATGTAAGTCTTCATTTGTCATTACAAATATAATTTTCTCATACAAACTAAAAAAAGCAAATTTTATTTAAAAAATATGTTTAATACTTAGTGTTATATTTCAAAGAAAAACGATTTCAATTCGGTTGTATGAACTCAAACATTATAAACAAAAATACAATAGCTATCGTATCAACGAGTCTTTAGTAGATTTTAAACCTAAAGCTCATATTTTTATGTAAAATCTATTTCATCTATTTCTCTATGTCTTCAAAAAATTAACATAAAAAGGCTAACTAAATAATATTATTGGACCACCTCTATAAAGTTTAATGCATTAAAGTAAAGCAAATTCATTTATAAAGCGCTCAAACAGCTCTATCGCTTCTAATATTGTCTCGTCAACACAAACTTTCGATAAACTATTTAGCGTCAGCGTTTGACAAATTCTGTTAGTTGAGATGGAGCAAACTTGTCAACGTGAAAGGAAAAGACCGATATTTTGTATAATATGTTGCAACGACTTTTAACGTGAAAACTCGACTTTACGTTAAAAACATTTTCACATTTGCACTTTTTAAAGTGGTAGTGCCATGCTTGTTACCTTCGGGTAGCAACCGAATGGGCCGGCACGCCCCGTATAGTTCATTAGTTCTCTCACAGAAGACCGGCGTGAAGTGGCAGCTATGCTGTCGCGTTTCGTCCGGTGAGTGAGAGTCCGGGTGGCCCACTCTCCTTCCCCCCTCCCTCTTCCCTTCATCCTCCGCCTTCGTTCCCCCCTCCCTCCCACTTCCCTCCCTCCTCCATCCCTCCCTTTCCTGAAAGGCCGGCAACGCATCTGCAAGCCTGGCTTGCAGATGTCCATGGGCGGAGGTGATCACTTCCCATCAGGTGAGCCTCATGCCCGTTTGCCCCCTTTTTACCATAAAAAAAAAACTTGTATACTACCTCTACTTTGTTGCGCCAGCGGTCGCGGGTTTGAGTCCCGCTGGGGACATTCATTTGTTAAACTCAGATGTTTGTATTCCAGTCATGGGTGTTTATAATATTTATAATATGTATATATTTAAAAGCTTATGTAGTATATAAACTATCTGGTATCCGTACCACAAGCTTCCTTCTTGTGTGTAATAATGTCCTAACATATTTATTCCCAACTTTCATATTTTTTATTTAATTCCAGTATAATGACTTTAAATTTTTTTAATCGAACTAACTATTAAAGTTAACCTTTAAATTTTACGTAATGTAAACTGATAATAGAGTTATATTTTTTCGATGAAAATTCTTAAGAATCATATTTGATCAAAATTGCAAAATCTTACAAATCCAAACCAATTTAATTAGTATACAAAATATATTAAACCTTTAAAATATTTTTTTTTAAAAACAATTCAATGTACGAGTGAGTAGTGTAGTTTTAAATCAAATCATACTATTATTATAAAAACGAAAAAATTATAGTGTCTTTTTGTAAATGTGGATAAACTAAGTTAAGCTGAACCGATTTAGAAAAAAATTTTTTGAATATAGATTGAGACCCTGAAAAGGACATAGAATAATTTTATCCCGAAAGTCATAGCTTAAGGGCGTGAATATGGAGATGAAAGTTTGAATGGGAAACCAATATTTTCTCAAGGTAAGAATACTAACCTATACAATAAATACATATAATATTATAATAAGTAATAACTGCTCCGGTGGTGTAGTGGCTAGCATGTACGGTCATATATCGAGGGGTCCTGAGTTTGAGTCCCGGGTCAGATTATTGAGTCTTTCTGTTTAGTAAGTCTCAGTAACAGCCCGGAGTTGGGAAGTTGGCGATGAGTCAACCCCGTGCCTCGGAGAGCACGTAAAGCCGTCGGTCCTGCACCTTCACTCTCACCGGTCATGTCCAACAGTCATTCCACCGGAGTATGTGACCGATAGAAATAGAGAGAGCACTTGTGTTTGCGAGTGAACTTGTACACTATAATATCTCCTGCGCAGTTGGCTAGTCTCAATGAGATTGGCCGCCATGGCCGAAATTGATCGGAGAACATTACTATATTAAAATTGTAACTTGTGTTATGAATATTATTTGGAAAAATTTATTGAAATAAGCATTATAACAGATATAGAGGCAGAATTTTTAATTTTTAGAATTTTTGTATGTCTGTGACCGCATTACGAGAAAACTACTAAACTAATTTTAATGAAATTTGTTATGCTGATAGCTGGCTGATTCGGGTCAGGATAAGGGTACTTTTCACTGTTTGAAAATATTTCATTTCTGAGAAATCACAACTAATCGTTACCAACCGGATATAAAACATCACACGGTTTCCAGTCTTTAGAACGCGGACAGAGCCGCGGGAAATGCTTATATACGATACACATATCTATTTCTATAGGGTCTATTTTATAATAGGCATAAACTCAAGCAAAGCAAGGGTAAGTCGCTAGTTTAATACAAAACTGTGGTTTAAATTGTTAACAAACTATTAATAGTTAGTTCATATGCACCGGCACTACAAAACCTAATTCATGATACGAGTGTCATCTGTTGATGCATAATGCATATAAACAAGAAAATGAAAGCGATGTATAATTCGCGTCATGTAAAAAGAACGCTGGCTGTCAAGTTGCGCAGAGTCGATTTATCGGCCAGTTTGGTGGTAAGACGCGGGGCGCGGGACGTCGAGGCACGCGTCACATGCTTTTCGGCTCGCTATTGGTTTGTCAGTTTAAAATACCATCGCGCACACAAAAGTTATTAATTACGAAATTATTTTATATAAAAATATTAAAAAAATATTTTTGACGTATATTGTTTCATAAAAAGAGAGACTGATAATAATGCTGTTAATAATTTAAAAAATATATTAAACGAATTGATTTAATATTTTGTAAGTAGATTAAATATTCTACGATGATTCAAACATATTTTATTAATTAATTGAATTCTATTTAATGACATTCTATCGTATATATTTTTCAATGTACCTACCAATACTCAATATACATCGGGAGCAAAAGGCTAGTTCAAAAATAAAAGAATAGGCTTAGAAATTTCGTATGCGAATGTACTGATGCGCAAACACACCCCCCACCACTTTCTTCCAGCGTTCTTTTTACGTGACGCGAACTTTACGTTCTAAATCTCCATACAGATTACGTTCCATCGAGCTATATACGACCGTAGAGTTTTAATGTTAGATTTTTTACAGTATGTTAGAATTTTATTAAAAGAATGACTTATACAAAAAAAAATGACTTAACTTTTAATTATAGATTTTAACATTATCTATGAAAAGCTTCATAAGAAGAGATAAGTTATTTCACTTTAATTAAAATTAAAATATCTTAATACGTTTCCCCATTACGAAGCAATTTATACGTAATTATTTTAAATACACGTAATTATTTTAAAATGTTTCAAAATTCATTTAAACGAAACACGCTTTACTTTCAAACGTATTATTTATTTACTTAACTCGGCTCACCTTATAAGCCCAGACTATATTAATAAACCTAAGAACACCGTTCAACTCGGATTTCGGTGCACAGAAATCGTCATTTCCATCTAAAGTAACAAACAAAAATAGACCATAACCCAAGTTAATAAGAGCTATTATTCATTGTAACGTATAAAGGTTAAAAGATACCTTATTGGAATTACAAAGCCTGCTCTAGATGCCAATAAAACATTCAAAACACGACTCCATTACAAAGTTGATGCTATTTTAATTTTGAGTTCAACGAGATATGCTATGTTCAGCCTATTCCTGTAATTTTTACAATTAAAATTAAGTTCCTTACAAATTATAAAATACTTTTCCTTCTTTTCCCGTATTCTAAGCTGAGGAACTCGTGCTGAGAGTTTAATTTGGTTTCAATTGAAATTATTTATAACTAGCGACTTGCCCTCACTTTGCTCGGGCTCTTCCCTAGATTTAATACAGGCAAAGCCGCGGGATCCGCTAGTTATGCATATAAACCTTCCTCTTGAATCAATCTATCTATTTAAAAAAACCGCATCAAAATCCGTTGCGTAGTTTTAAAGATTTAAGCATACATAGGGATATAGGGACAGAGAAAGCGACTTTGTTTTATACTATGTAGTGATTTTGGAATATATGCATATTTATTTACGATAGGTATTTTAAGGTTTTAGCAGTAATAATCGAATTTATTACATATTTTAAGATAATACGTATCTCTCGACAAAATATAAAGAAAATGTATTACATGAACTAAAGTCGATACTTTTGGCTAAGTTTGTAGTGACGGTCGCGGGTTCGAGTCACTTGTATGACGAGCACGAACATTTGTACTGTAATAATAGGTATTATGACAACACTATATATTAACATGTGTAGTGTTTCAACTTTCATGAATACACGACACAAGCCTCGTTGCCATGGAATTAAAAGGTGCGATGTGTAAATTTATTAAGTCGCTCATATTTGTATTGTAATTTCTATTTATGACAATAATTAATGAATATTAAACTTATAATTGGTACCAAATGCTACGGTTTAATTTAAAGATAGTGTGATACTACCATATACGTACTCTCGTCTAAAACGCCTAACTACTATTTGAACATGCAGTCTGGATAAACTTGAATATGCTTAGTTATACACTGGCTTGAGTCTCATTCGTCTACAGAGTTCATGTTAGTTCATAATATAACTGCTAACACCCGTTTTCACGTTAATTAGTGACCTGAAAAATATTTTATTTACGGTATACCTTTAAGTTAATTATTATCAGTATATATATAAATAAAATTGAAGTGTCTGTTTTTACTTTCAATTTAACAGCTTTTCACTAAATGCATATAAAAATATAGGGTACTATCTAAATATTACTTATATCAATTAAATAAAATCATTTTTTTTTAAACTTTGTCTCCCTGTCTGTTTCTTTGTGCCAGCTAATCTCTGAAAGGGCTAGACCGATTTGGACAGGACTTTTACTTGCAGATAGCTAAGTTATAAGGAGTAACTTAGCTACTTTTATATTTTATTAAAATATTATAAGAACCTTTTAATTTATTTTAACTTTAAAACGGGTTATTAATATAATATTAAGATATAGGTACTATAATTAATTATATTAATTCTCGTAGCCAAGTGGTTGCTTGGATAATCAAGTGAAGCGAGTTCAAACACTGACCCTGCACCACTAATATTGTCATGAGCGAATCATTTCTAACATGATTAGGACCTTTACCTAGTTAAGAAAAAGATCAGGAGGTATATCACCTGAAGTATTATAAGGACATGTGAGGTACGCCAACCTGCAATTAATAATATTGAATCATAAGTGTATTTTTTTTGGTTTTGTTTTTTTGGATTAATTGGCTTTGACTTTATTCATCGACTACAAAAATGGTCACTAAAAGTTCATAGTAGTATTTCAGCTGGCTTCACCCGCGTTCTAAAGACAGGAAACCAAATTATTAGATTATATAAAAATATTTTACCAGTGATGTAATATAGCTTTCTTGATAAATGGCTCCAATACTAAAAGAAATTTTCAATTCAAACCTGTACTTTCCAAGATTAGTTTTAAAATTATTTGATTCTCCAGACTACTTTCTATGATATCTTAATCTTACAAATTTAATTATTTTAACTTTGATTTTCGTTAAGCAAAATATAAGAATTTATTATAATACAGTTGGTTCAGTTTGTAGTAACTCTACTTGCTGTACCAGTGGTCACGAGTTTGAGTCCCGCTGAGGTCATGTATTTGTGTGTTGAGTACGAATGTGCGAATGTGTAATCCGGTTATTATATTTACATTTATAATATTATTTGTAATATTATATTTTTAAAGTTATATATGAATATTGTATAGTGTAGCTGTTGTCATTATGCCGATACATTTATATTATTATATTATTATTAAGACAGTGGTAGCCCAGCGGTAACGCGTCGCTTGGATAACCGAGTGATGCGGGTTCAAATCCGGGTCTCGCACCTCTGATATTTTCATGTGCGAATCATTTATATCATGATTACAACTTGTCTTACGGTGAAGGAAAACATCGTGAGGAAACCTGCATGTCCTGCATTAAAAAGGGCTGATGATGATGATGATGATGATATTTATTAATAAAAATTGTAATTGTTATTGCATTAAATCCGGCTTTTCATAGTACAGTGTCACCGTTTGAGGCGATGGCCCCTAAATTTCAATCTCCGTAGAGCAATAAAATTAGAGGAAGCTCTAGTGATACGTTTAACCTGCACTATAAATTGAGTTGATCCGCAAAACCCATGTTGCAGATAAAGTTACGACTTCAAACGCTAATGGTTAGTATTGAACTAAGATTAATGTTAGAAATATAGCAGGTTATTGTATATTTTGAACACATAATGTGCTACGTATGATGTGTTTAAAATGGCTTATTTAAATATTTTTAGTTTAAAAAAATATGTATGGTTAATTTTTTCCTTTTTTTTTAATTCATCTTCTTGTGCTGAGCTGATTAATAAATTTAGGTATTTTTTCGTCACAAATCGGATTTTTGTCAATGAAAAATTATCATATATATGATGAAAATTATTACCATACCTAAGTTGTTGAGTTTCCTGTTATGCTGTCACACACAGAGAGACGAACATTTTAATAACTTGTTAGTTCTTCTACTACTGATCATTTTTCCAAAAAATACTTTCATTTTGAAAATAAGTAAATGAAACGAATTATTCATTATCATATTAAAGGTTGTATTTACATATTTGCCATCAATTTATGCTATTTGCTCATATCTTAAGGATAGTAAAAATCCCACATTTACTAAATATCAAAGCTACTGCATTTTCTTTGAAGTTGAAGCATTCGAGTGCACTTGAACCACTTTGGCACAAAAAAGTCGGTTAGCTCTAACGTCTCTTGCTTCGAGAAGGTAACAAAGGTTGTTTATGATGAAAGGTGTTAACTTTTGTTTTAGGGAACACACTCTATATTACCTCAATATTAAGATGGTTCTTTGTTAAGAAACACCGCCAATACTTGTATGTCTACAGAGTATAAAACAAAGTTGCTTCCCGCCGTTTGTACGTTTAGATCTTTCAAACTACGCAATGGATTTAAATGGGGTTTTCATCAATAAACAAGTGATTTAAGAGGAATGTTTATATGAATAATATAATAATTAATTAATTTATATATATAGGATTACCAACAGTGTATAAAAGTAACATTTAAAAAAATATATAAAATAAGGGGTCATCTTTTGTACACCAACTATAGGTAAAACATTGTTAGTAATATAAAATAGAAATATATCACATTTCTGAGAAATTTGTAATAATTTTTAAAACGTATTTAATCGATAAATAAAAAACAATTATTCATCTTCATCTACTTGTTACAATTTCTAATTTTCACAGCTCTTTACTATCATTTATATGATTTTTATTTATGAAACTAGCGAGTCGCCCTCGCTCCGCTCAGGCTCGTCCCTAGATTTAGAGCAAGCAAAGCCGCGGGTTCCGCTAGTAAATGTATACAAAAACTTGACTAATTATATATAATTAATTAAATATAAATTAATAGTATACTAAAACCTCCCTCGAGAATCATTCTATCCATTGGCGAAAACAACATGAAAATCGGTGCAGTAGTTATGTAGTTTATCGCGAACAGACAGACAGACAGACGCGGCGGAGGACTTTGTTTTATAATAATATGTAGTGAAAAATATGTTATTACTTTCTAAAATTCTATTAATTGTTGATAGATTTTATAAAAACATTAATTTCTTGCTAAATAAACTTACATTAGCTCATCTTATTCCATAATCTGTAACTCAAATTTTAATAGACACTTTCCCTCGAACAGTATTTAACAAACTTAATTGTGATAAATTTTGCTCTACAGCTGGAGTTCGTCAGGCCTAATTTTAAAAGCATTTTCGCCATCAATGACATAATTTGTAACTTTTTTCCTCTAAAACCTATTGCGACACGATTGCTACCGAATTTTTTAGATGGTCCAACTGCGAAAACTTTGGAAATTAGGCCGTGATGTATGGAGCAAGTTCAAGTTAAACTTCTTTTATGGCACATTCAATGTACTTCTATTATGTTAATTTTACATCCAACCTGTTATATTATATCAATAATATTATTAGTATACTAGCGATTTCCGTGGCTCCACTCGCGTTCTAATCATTATTAAAAAAGGAATTTATGTTCGAAGGATGAAAATTTACAGTTTAAATATTTTTTGATGCCAAATTTAAAAAAAAAATTCTAAAGAAGGAATAAAAAGTAGCCTTAGACCTTTTCTCAGACCTACCAAATATAGACAAAAAAAAACATAAAAATCGGTTAAGCCGTTTCGGAGAAGTTTTATAACAAACACCGTGAGATGAGATTTTTATATATTAGATAAATGTAACCGAATTTTTTAAGACCAAGCCAGACCAAAACCTTAAGTAAAACCAAATTAAACTAAAACAAGCATTTTGTTGCAGGAAACGATCCGTGAAATTTTATTTGCACGTATCTCGGGAAATTTTTGACTGCAACTGCAAGGGAAATAGCAATTATTCGTTCAACCATTATATCCTGGACTGGCCGAGCTTCAAGTGATTTTAAATTGAATCTCCGAGAATTACGTTCACGATTTTAGGGGTTCAGTGAAATATACGGGTTTATATACTGCTACGAAACGACATGTAGGGTAAAGCGACATGATGTATTCACCATTTTTTTTATTTACTAGCGATGCACCCTCGTTATGCTCGGATTTATCTCTAGATAAATTTTAAAAGTAGCTTACTATTAGTAAAAAGTTCTGCCAAAATTTGAAAATATTATAAATACGAAAGGTATTATAAATACGAAAGGTATTATATCTATGGATGAAACCCAGTAAAGCGGGGATAAATCTCTCATACTATATATTTAGTTATCAATTAACTTTCCACTATGCATTTTTTCTATTAGCAGTTAAAAGTTAACTGTCCAACAATTGTAAAAGTCCAGTTATATTGATTTAAAGTCAACGTTAACCAAGCCACTATAGCAGGATAACAATCCGATCGTTCTAAGGTAGTTAATTACGGGCTCGGATCGAGTGAAGAAAGTCCTCCATGATCGCGATACAACTGTGAGAAGGGGATTGAATACAGATTGCATTATCCTTTAGTTATATATAGACTATAGAAGGCTTAGGATTTGTGTAACTATTACTATTCGCCATGAGAATCGTCGCTATCTTTTATAACTAAGTCTACTTTGCTTACGAATAATAATAATTATTTATGTCATAGTGTAATTCCTGGGCTTCTTAGGCATAGTGTAGTATAACATAGCTAATAAGTAATAACCTTTCCAATTGGAAAGCTTATAAACTACTTAATCTTTAACTAGTTTCTGAGATTGTTTAAAAATAAAACTCTTCAGTTTTATACATAAGTAGGTAAATATCGATATAAATTAATAGTGTAAAACAAATTCAATATGTCTGCTTGTGCGCAAATTTCTTCTAAATAAATCAAGTTCTTAAGTTCTAAGTAAATCGAGGACGTCTTATGTTATATCACTCAATGTACTGGTAGCCTAGTAACCAAGTGAAGCGTGTTCAAACATTGGATTTTGAATCCACTGTGTCTCGCACCTCTGGTATTTTCATGTACTCGTACCATTTAATAATTATGATTACTAAGTAAGACAAGTGTCTTACGTTGAAAAAAAAACATTCGGATTAATTTAATTCCTATTAGCAACTCACCCTCATGTAGCTCGAGCGAAGCCGCGGGTTCCGCTAGTATATCTTTATAAATTATAGCCTATGTGATGTTCTGATGTATAAGCTATATTATTGTAAAGTTTCATTAAAATCCATTCTGTAGTTTTTACGTAAATGAATAACAAACATCCATCCATCCATCCATCCATCCATCCATACTTACAAATTTTCGCGATTATAATATTAGTAGATATAATAGAATTCAGCCAACTCACATTTGTCCAACATGCTATGTACTGATGGTACTGGAAGGATATCTATGACCCAGTAGTGGGCGACTAATAAAAACGGCCGAATACATATTAACTTACGATGTCAATCTACGATTTTTGTTACATAAAAAAAGTTGATGGCTAAGACAAATACGACTGTGATTTATAGCAATTATGTTAATTAAAGAAATAATATGGATTCAAAATACTCCACAGTAATTAACTAGTAACAGAAAACATTAACGTATGTTGCGCTATCCAATTTCCAGAATAGGTACGGCATTGAAAAATTTCTGAACACGTGATTGGGCAGTTTGTTTAGAATAGCTCAGTGTAGCATAACCTAGAATTTTTGGTGCAGAACTCAATTAAATACGGCGCTAGTACAGCCTGGCTCTACCTCCTATACTGTATGGAGACTTTTGAACACGGAGCTTTAAAAGGTCCAAACGTAAACTTTTTAAGCTTTTTTAAAATTAAAAGAAAATGAAGAAAGCAGCTACGGTTAAATCATTTCTAATTTTAACACTATAGCAATAATTTTAAGTATTTATCATTTTTTTATTTCAGGTGTGGTATTTCTCTTTACAAATTATTATTTTGATATTAAGTATGTCCCAAAATAAGAAAAATATTTCGACAATTGATCAATGCATTGATTTACTACTACTTAGAAGCTACTCTTAAAATTTTTCCAGTTTCGGATTGATTTCTACTTAATTTTTTTTTATGTGGTGACATTATTATTTCGTAGTTAAGTATTTATTGTAACTATATTATTTATTTAAAAAAATATCAATTTTACTTTGTAGTCTGCATTTGCCTTACAATATATATATATAATACTAGCGACTCGCCCTCGCTTCGCTCGGGCTCTTCCCTAGATTTAGCATAAGCAAAGCCGCGGGATCCGCTTGTTATGCATATAAACCTTCCTCTTGAATCACTCTATCTATTAAAAAAAACCGCATCAAAATCCGTTGCGTAGTTTTAAAGATTTAAGCATACATAGGGACATAGGGACATAGGGACAGAGAAAGCGACTTTGTTTTATACTATGTAGTGATGATACATAAAAAATAATTCTGTATCTACGTCCTACACATATTTTAGAAATGAACAGAATGTGTATAAAGATCTCCATTAGAATGATTTTTCGCAATAATTTCGCAACACTCCTGCCAGATGGTGTAGGGTCAAAATATTTTATATTATGCGTACCAAATTCAGCTTTGTTTGGGAGACTTTTTTATGAAAAGCTTGACGCGGGGATGTCATCGGATTTTCATACGATATGGACAGAATTGTAACAAACAATAGCTATTGTAGCAGAAAATTTGCATAAAAAGTATAACTCATTTCCTTTAATATAATTGGTTTATAAATAAATAATTAAATATGAAACACAATTTTAAATTTATGAAATAATGAATCTTAATATATCTATCTATGTAAATCTTATTATCTATTTTTATCTATACTACTAAACGATGTAAACATAAAAATATTATATTTTTTTATTACTTAAAAACGGCTGAAAAGATTAAAATTAAAGTATATAAATTTTATATTAAGTTAGTCTATGACCTTGAGATAGGGGATTAGATATTTTTATACCAGAAATTATGTTTAGAAGGGTTTAGGGATACTAATCTAATAAATAAAAATCTCGTGTCACACTGTTTGTACTCGAACTCCTCCAAAACGGCTTGACCGATTTTTATGAAATTTTTGTGCATATTTGGTAGGTCTGAGAATAGTTCGTAGGCTTTTCTTATTCCCCTAGTTGATAAGGGTGGCCGTCTCTAGATTTTTATTTTTAATTGTTTATGATTTCTATCACTAATTCCTTTTTATTAGGGATTATTACGGAGCGAACCCGCGGAAATTGCTAGTATACATTTATATTATAGATCTTGAGTCTATCTATTTCATACTAACCGTTACAACGTACCTAGGGGATGAAACTAAGCGAAGCAAGGGTGAATCACTTGTTAGTTATATAATATAAATTACCGCGTACGGCGTATCTAACCCTAAAACATTTAAAGATTGTATATATACACATTATTGCCAACTAAAACTACTGTACTAATCTTACGAAATATCGTAGAAGAAAACAATATGGCCTACGGTGCCGTACCGCATAACGGGAGATGTCGATATACGCAATAACTTTTGATTTATGTGCGTCCAATCCAAGGCTTGTACTAAGCCTTACGTCTTGATTAGTAAATATATATTTCGTATATAATATATTAAGTTCAAATTGTTATATTCATAATATCAAATAGGTATTTAGAATCTATGAGTAAAATTTAATCTACGTTTTTAAGGAAAAATCCCACCCCGAGTCAAGTGATTTATGAACATCTATAAAAAAAATACTTACAACGGAACATATAACCTCCTCCTTTTTTGAAGTCGGTTAAAAAATAATAGAGTAAGTTAACGAAATATGATGGTAGAAGCGGTAGAAGTAGAATGACCATAACTATTAAAAAGAGTTGGAATTAGTTTTTATTTCTTTTTATTGATAAATTCTTAGTATAGTATTCTAGGTACATAATATTTATCTTTTTACCTTTTCAATAGCGATCATATTCAATTTTCATATACCTACGTTTAACTTGATCTTAATCACTTTTAAGGTATTATAGTACTTAATCTATATTTCTTATATATACTTTATTCACGCACAAATTGCCCAGTGATCGAAATTTGGTTACAAACATTTTTTACTCTTAACAGCTAAAGCTGAAAAAATAGCTACTTAGCAAAAAATATCAAACTGAACTACTTTCTTTTCCTTTTGTCATGCTTATTATATATAGAAAATAGAGATTATTACTTAAAAAATCTTGTAACTTCCGTTAAAGTTAGTAAAATGAAATAGAACCAATAAAATTGTTCTCTTACATAGAATTTTCCAAGTAAAATTTCCATACATCAACCAATCAACATTTGAAATAGCGATATTTATGATATTACAATACCCACTTACATTCGAGGAACCAATTTACAAGCCCTTGCGATATAAAACAAAATATTTGGATTCCTAAAATAAAATATATATATTTTGCACTAGATGCATAACCTTGGTTTGCTCGAATTCTTTGAAGGGTTAAGATTATTGCGAGTGTACTTTAGAAGGTAGACATCTCTCTCAACATGGACGCACCCCATGATAGGATGCTCTTTAGGGCTTTTCCGGTGCCAGTGGGTTCCACATAACCTGTATGTATGCAAGTGCTATGCTTAAAATGTAATACCCAACGTTGAAAAAATTGGATTATAGTATTAGTAGTAGATTTACTAGCCTTTCCCGCGGTTTCGCACGCGTTCTAAAGATTGGAAACCACATTCTTTCTGAGTTATTGCAACATTTTTCATTAATGCTCCACTCCTATTGGTCGTAGCGTGATGTAATATAGCCTATAGTCTTTCTCGATAAACGGACTATCCAACCAGTAGTTCCTGAGATTAGCGCGTTCAACCAAACAAACAAACTCTTCAGCTTTATAATGTTAGTATAAATAATGCAAACAAACACAAACAGACATACAAATTAACTGCTAAAAGTCCAATAACTATTGGTTTAAAAATATTTTATGTACAGATTTCGCTTTATCACTATTTTAATATATGTATAGAAGTTATCTGTTTTCTATTACATCGAACATTTCAGCAGTCGACTCTACCTTTGTCTGAGATCATTTTAATAATACGTAAAGTTTAATACGTAGAAGCTCGAGGCAGTAATAAAGTTTAATGCGTCGTTCGTACGGCATTGTGACTTCGAAATATATTGTAGGAAGTTTTTCACGCGATCCATTTGTTAATCTCGGCTACGCTTTCGAAATACGGCCAACGATATGTCACGAGGCGTTTTGTACGCATGTTCCAGTATATACTTTTTTGTGTCACCTATTGTACGTGGGGTAAGCGATGGATGTGACATCAATATTTTGGTTATTTAACTGTAGATGGAAGATATTAATACTCGTTGGATATGTAAAATCTTACTTGTAAGAAAAGTAATTTTTTCATTTTTTCTAATTGTGTACTTTAAATACATGTAATGTATATTATTAATATATGTACTGTATTAAGAATTTTTTTCATGTGCCACTGCTAGGTATAGCCCTCCTTTAATGATATCCCATGAGAGGATGAGGCCATCGTCCACCACTCTGTGTGAGTTGACAGACTTCAAATAATGTCTCTCGAAACATGTTATATTCTCTCAGATATTTAGGTTTCATTACGATATTTTCCTTCATCATAAGACAAGTAGTAATCATGTTAGAAATTATTCTGATCATGAAAACAGACGCGAGTACCCGATTTGAACCCGTTTCACTTGGTTTTCTAAGAATTACCACGTGTCCACTGCCTGCTAAATACGAATCTAGTGATATTTTATAGCTTAAGTTATAAAACGTAAAAAGAAGCGACCGATACGATGGGTCATAAAAATAAAATATATCAATAAAAGCTTTAATCTATAAGTACTATAATATTATAAAGATGAGAAATATGTTTTTTTTCTATAGAACACGGGTAAAATTTTAAAAGCTCTTTATACTTTTTGATTATTTATTTTCTTATTTATTATAGAGAACTCGCTTCCTCAAGTAGGTAAGTTTAATAAGCTACCAACTTATCCTGACTTCGTACGGCCACCTTTTGACAAACTTCATTCATTATAGTATACTTATTCCAGTAGTCCAGTTCAGCCGATTTAGCTTATGACAAACATACAGACATACAAGCTGTATATACGTTCATTTTATTATATATAACTACAATATATAATGTTAATGTGTGATAAACAACGTAGTAGATAACGATAGATTTCAAAAATGTCTGTATTCAAACAAATTCTGACCAGGAAATTTAACCCACAAGTGCCTTAACTTGGCTGAGTGAGCCCTATTCAATGGATTCAAGTTGATCTTTTGATAGACCTTTTCCATCTTTTATTATTATGCTTTAAGTATGTCTTATGTTTAAATGATATGATAAGAATATTTTTGCTATATCTGCTTAATGATTTCTACCACCTTGTTTTCTATACACCATATTTTCTATATTACAAAATAACTTCAAATACCAACACAAAAAACATAAGCCCAAAAAACTACAATTTGTATCAAAGCTATATGGCAAATCAAATCTATTAATTTTAAAAAATTACTATATCCGATACTATTTCGAAAATTAAATACAGTATTACTATACTATTATAAACGTAGGTACTGCTCTAAAAATGTATATACAGAAGACCTAGCTATCCACCACACACAGTACTAACGGCGTATTTTTCATATGTTGTTTTCCATACTTTATATTATAGTGGGAATTATTGATATACTTTGTGGAGAGAGAGAGAGAGAGAAAGAGAAAGAGAGAGAGAGATTATTTAGGAATACCATTATTTGAATTATCTAGTTCATTTGCATAAAAATTAAATATTCTAAATATCCTTAAACTAGGATAGTCCTCATAGATTCTTTGAATATTATGAAGATATAAAAATTCGCTCTAATCGGAATATACTGCGTCGATTAATTTATTGGTTGATTATATTTTACGTAGCTATTGAAAAGTTTTAGTTCTATGATTTTTTTTATTATGGAAATAGTTTTAGTTTAATTTAGACCACAAGGCTATTTAGTTATATTAAGAATTCTTAAGTAAGGACTACAATTAGCATATATTTCTTGCAATTCCTACAAAATTATAAGAAAAAATTTTAAAAAGACAAAAGATATTTACAAAATAAATATATTATATTAGCCTACTTAAAGTCGCACTCATTCATAAAAACACTCTAATCTAAAAGCAATTTTAAAGAACAACCTTTTTTAAGTAGCCATCGAGAGGTATATGAGACCCGAAATTATCACGCTGCGTGGGCGAAACCTCTAACCGACCAAAATTGTAGACCCTATCCGTTATCAAAACAAATATAACGTTTTAAGCATTTTCATTATAATCCTTTTATATGATTTTATTTTTAATTTAATTAATTTAAAAAATTCTTTAGTACTGTTTTACAGACATTGTGTTGTTCGACGACAAGTTTGGTTCAGTTTGTAGTGAGCCTTGCTATGCCTGGTGTCTCGGATTCGAGTCCCGTTGGGGGCAATAATTTATTAAGCACGTATGTACTCGTACGTGTTTATATTCATAAAATGAAGGACGTAGGTATATATTTAAAGCTATGTGTGCAATGTATCAAGTATCTTTCCACGGAAGAAGATGGCGTTGAGTTAATCTTCAATAATGGGAAAAAGCTTCTTAGAGCTATTTTTAAAAAAAATTGAAAATAATATTAAAATGGTTTATAACTTTCTTAATTGCGTATTCTTGACACATGTATTATGTATTAATAAATTTTATAATTTAAGTACTGAATATTTTAAGTTTTTAGAAGCTGTTATTGTTTGGAAAAAGCTCTACGAGATAAAAACATATCATAAGTGATCTACGAGCTTTTAAAATTGTTTTATTACATACAATTTTTATTTACAAATAATTAAAAAAAAATATTTATTAGATTTTAATAATGAACTACGATCAAAAATATAAAAAATAGGTTTTCTTTTTATAATAATTTAAAAGCGAATCACATTCATTCCCCGACGGGCAGAGTCGCATCTGGCCAGTTAAAAGTTGCCAGTAAATTTGTATGAGTACACCGCATAACTTTGTTAACAACGCGGTTTAAGGTATAAGGGATTGATTGTTAGCATTGAAATTATCTATCCTTGTATTTGTTCTGTTTTTAATTTGTTTGAAATAAAACATGGGCTCTGTTTAATTAATTATTTTACGGTGAATTGTTTTCATTGTTACAAGATGAGTGAGAAAATATAAATTGGGAATTTGGCATTGATCTATTAATTTAACTGTCTTTTGGTAGATTTTTATTTATCGATGTTTCGAACGCTTTATAGCAATCATGATCACTGGAGAGACTAAAATTTTTAAGAGGTAATGATAGAGTTGTTTCGTACAGTGCCTTCTTATTTTTAAAAATAAATTCAAGAATTATAAAATAATACCCAAGTCCCTTAAAGTATTTGTTGATTTTAATTCTAAATATTTGCATTTAAGATTGATTGTAGCATAATTAATGTTTCTTAAATAGAGCACAGTTTTTAGTTGTCTATAACCTCCGAACACAAATGCTCTAAGATAAAAGATGGAGATGGCTTTGTTCGTTAAATTTATTTATAAAGTTACTATCTTTTTTGAAAAAAAATGCATAATTTATATCTTTTAAAATCTTTGAAAATTGCCGTGGGCAGTTAAATCACCCACGCGATAATAATATATAATCTATTCAATATTTCCAAATAAAATTGAAGTCAGTATTTCGACATACGGCAAAGATTTAAAGTTTTATTGCGTATCTTTGTCGCACCTTTAAAAGCAAATTTCTGACATACGCTTCTTTTGATACTCGACTAGAGACTAAGGCTTCGCGAATGTGCTACTAAGTTTACTAAATTATGTGCGTGCGTACTAACTTTCATCCATATCGTTCTAGCCATTTTACTTTAAAAAACAACTTGTAAATAGACATTTTAACATACGTATTTCTGCATTTATAATGCTTAATTATATAATAGTTAAATACTATTCGCGCTTCTATCACTTGTGTCAACGAAAAGCATTTTACTGAGACTTTCCACTTCGGAATTTCAGCTCGCGTTGTTAGTTTGGGAAGATACGAAAATATCTTATTTTAAAACAGCTCGAGCTAACTTTAAACAAAACTGTAATATTATCTTTACACATTAATTCCACTTAGAGTTCGTCATATTTTATGAAACTTTTTGAATAAAACACTAACAACGCCAAAACTACGAGAGCTTAATTTAACAACTTATAATTTAGCTAGCTTGTGAATAGTGTCATGTGTTTCGACCGACTTGTACCAGAAATAGGAAGTACAAAATTTGTTTTTACATACATATTACATATGTTTATTGAGCATAGTAAAGTAATATAAGAGTTATGGTACAATTTTGATGCATAGCCTTTTTCCGAAAGAACGACAAACACCACAAACTTTATCTGTCGTATCTTCTACTTTGGGTTTTGGCGTTATTTTATGTTATTTTTTGTTTCAAACACAAATATAAAAATTGTAAGGGATAGTATAATACCGAATAGACGAGTAGTCATAATTATTACTCGGAGCTTTCAAGAGCTTTCAGTTGCATTGCAAGTAGGTAATGCTCAGGTCTTCCCTTAAAAATTTCTTAGGTGTACGCGAATATTTGAAATTAAATGAAACTATCTTTTCGTATTTTGTCGCGGATTTATTTAGATTTTTGTTCCCGACGTCCCGAATGCTTTACAGCAATCATGGTCACGGGAGAGACTCTCCGCATCAAAATCCGAAAAGATAGTTTCACAGGTCTTCCTTATGGGGAATGCTGGCTTGTATGGTGTATGAATTCCAGCTTCCCGATTGCCTTTCTGCAAATAGATGTACATTTGGTTCATTTTGTTGATTCTGGCTATATTAGTGGTTAATAAAACTAAGTACCTCCAAAATTGTTTATTGATAGCGTTGTAGATTTTCAATTGCTATTCAAAAAAAGTGGAAATCAGGTAAAAAGTAATTTAAATAATGGTGTTGAACTTTTTTGTCTTCGCCAATTTAGGAACATATCGATAAGTATCAATAAGATACATAAAAGCATTAAAATTTACAGTGTATAAATATATATTGACGACTCCTTTGGCTCAGTTGGCAGTGACCCTACTTTCTGCGCCAGCGGTCGCGGGTTCGAGTCCCGCTGGGGGCATTCATTTGTTGAGCACGAATATTTGTTTTCCAGTCATGGGTGTTAATATTTATATTATGTATGTATTTATAACTTATATGTGTAGTATATCAAATATCTGGTATCCGTAATACAAGCCTCGTAGCTTACCACGGAACTAGATAGCGCTGTTGTAAAAAAAATGTCCAAACATATTATTATAAAACACTGGAATAATAAATATATAGAGCTATGTGAAAGAACAAAAATAATTTTCTACTTGATTATAAGGTAATAAATAAATAATTTTTCTACGTACTTGTTATTACACTAAAGCACTCTTACAATTTCTAATTAACAAATTATTAATTGTGTATGGGAAAAAAGTGTGGATTATGAATCCGTTTGTATGAAAGCTGCATTATGGCTTCAAGTCCCTTTCATATAAACGACTTTTATTCAAGCAAGGGGCTTAATAGAGGTTTATTGTTTTTCCACTTTTACCCTTCCCACTTGATCCTATTATAAATACGATTTGATTTTTAGTTTCTAGAATATTTTTTTATCAATTTATCAATAGACGATATTATGTTACCTTTAAAATTTATTCATATTTAACTCGTAGTGATGAATATAAAGGCATAAATATTGGGAACATATCGGTAGAGCGCGTATTTTGTTAGACATTTTTTTACAGATAATCAATATAATACAAGGAAATCTTTATATATATAATTCTTCTGTGAGTGTGTATGTCACTGAATTCCTTCTAAATGGCTGGACCGATTTTGATGAAATGTTTTGTGCGTGTTCGAGTGTATTCGAGAATGGTTTAGATTCACAATTCAGTCCACTTCAAAATGTATTTTTTAAATGAATTAGTTTTTTTACAGTTGCACAATAAATGACATATTCAATTATAAATAAGTCGT
The DNA here is from genome assembly GCA_905231865.2 of Boloria selene. NCBI lineage: Eukaryota > Metazoa > Arthropoda > Insecta > Lepidoptera > Nymphalidae > Boloria > Boloria selene. The sequence continues at coordinate 10,736,094 of HG993147.1, forward strand.
TGCTAGGCAACGTTGTTTTGCGCATGCATACTTAAACATTTCAAGCAAAAGTTTATAAATATTTTCTATATTATGTACAGGACAACGTCTGTCGGGTCCGCTAGTAATATATATAATATCCATGGAAGAAGATTGTATAATGCATATAATATGAATTTTTAATATAGCTAGCAATTTGTGCTGGCTTCGCTCGACTTCGTCACGTGTACATTCCAATTTTTTCAGTACCGAAGTTACTTCTTATAACATCAAGTATCTGACAGTGAAAGTTCTGTCAAAATCAGTTCAGCCGTTTCAGAGGTTGGCAGGAACAAATGGACAGGTTTACAGACAAAAATGTAAATAATTGTGTTTTCTTTTAAGTACCTATATAAAACAAACTAAATAACATCCACCAATTTTGTTAGTGAATGATGAAATCTACACAGATTTTATCTATAAAATATAATGTTGTTTTGAAACCAACATTCGACGTGAAGCATTCTCAAAATACTCTTACGAGTATTACTCCTTCACCACTAGAAATAAAGCAAAGGATAAAAATAGCTGAAAAATAATACCGAAAACAATCCAAGTGAATATAATCCTGCAAGTACCGTCCCAGATAATTAATCTTTTGTAGGAACTTCCATTCTGTCTGCGACATAATCTAGGATCTTGAGAAACGCTATCTCTCCCCTTGTAATGTACGCGTTTAAGGGAAGCTTCTGAAACAATAATAAGTAAACAATGCTCACGTTAAAATAAATATTTTTATTTTATTGTGTGAACTAAATTTTAAATTAAATATGGCTAAATATTTTAATAATAATAACGTTTATTTCAGACAAAAAAGTCCATAGAAATCATAGTATTTTACAGATAATATACATAACACATAAACGAAATAGGAAACAGAAATAAAATGATAACATTAAACAAAAAAAAAAACAAAAAAATGCAAAAAAAACCTGGAAATATATTATTTAATATTGATTTAAATAAAAATAATAATAATAAATAACTTTTATGTCAATTTATACTATGTAGTGATGTAAAACAATGTCAATCAATTAATTTAATTTATGAATAATTAAATTACATTACTTCAAATTTAAAAAAAAATAATGTCATTATTAGATAATATATTTTAATACATATTATACATTTTATACAAAGGTCCATTGTACAAATAATAAATTTATATCTGATCATTGTCTGCAGATATAAGATATTTGAGAAAAATAACATTGGAGGTCCTTAAGAACCTAAAAAAAGGATTCGTCTGCTTACGCGTTTGTGCGACATAATCTCAGAAACGGCTTAATTTTGGGTGTGGCTTTTACAAATCTGCTGTCGTCAGTACTTTTTTCTTATTTTGATTGGTTCATATAAATAAAAAAATCATAGTATCACTTAACGATCCCGAGCGAAGCGAATGCGAGTTGCTAGTAACGAAATATTTCTGATATTACTGTACATTAAAATTATTTTATGTTAATAAAATTTAAAAATATTTATTTATATGTATGTATATTGGACTGCATACATGAGTCACGAGATTCGAGTGTAGTACGAATTTGATTATTAGTACTACATACAAAAAATAAAGTTATTTTGAAGAAAGAAAAGTATTTTTAAATATTCCCTATGTGTATATTTTAGCCAGTTATGTTGTACGACGACGCTTCAACGTTCCAATAGCGGTGTTCCAAGACGGTCGTTTAATTGCAAATCTATTGTCTCACATCGCACTGATTGTCATATTGTACGTCATCAAACCCCTTGTCTAGTATTCAGTGTACCTAGTACGCTCGTTAGCTTCTAAGCAACGAAATTCCTGACTATTGACAAATATGAAAATTTACTTAGCTTTTCTCTATATCATGAGTATACTACTACTACGACTTGAAACAAAATATACAAAAGCACATATTATTATACGAGCATAATCACTACATAGTATAAAACAAAGTCGCTTTCTCTGTCCCTATATCCCTATGTATGCTTAAATCTTTAAAACTACGCAACGGATTTTGATGCGATTTTTTTAATAGATAGAGTGATTCAAGAGGAAGGTTTATAGGCATAACTAGCGGATCCCGCGGCTTTGCCTGTGCTAAATCTAGGAAAAAGCCCAAGCGAAGCGAGGGCGAGTCGCTAGTATATTCTATAATATAGATATTTTTTCTATGTATATAATACTTTTTGTATGTATGTACATATGTGTATATTGTAAAATGTATACCGTAGTTTTTATTAATTAATCCGTGATGAACTATTCCTCAGTAAATCCATATTGAGGTTGGCTTTGAAGCAATTTAAATCTAAAATTAAAAATACTTACTTTATTGAATAAGGCTTATTAGACCATCACGGAATATTTAGCAGATGTAAATGTGTGAGATTAATGTCTGGTTGTGCCTCACGTAGGATGAATAGATATATATTTTAAATGCAATATTGTTACCAAATATTTTTTTAAAAGAGCAACTGTTGAGTTTCTCGCCGGTTCTTCTCAGCAGAAAAGTTTTCCGAGCCGGTGTTAGCTTACTCACAGACTTACAAACTGATATTTAATTTTGTTAATGAAATAATGATAAAAAATTATTATCAAAATAACATAATCTAATTTAGTATGCGGATAGATATTTCTATCAAACTCGAGCGAAGCGAGTTCAAAATTTACAGAATGATTTGTGATTAAAGTCCCTCAAGATAATTATAATAATCTAAATTTTAAGTATGTGGGACAATTTTTTAATTAGTTATTTACTGATATCAATGATTTTTTTAATTATTTAGGTTTTTTTATATAGATAATATTTATATCAGTGAACGAAAATTCCGTATACAAATATTTGTATAAGGTATTAAGTTTCACAAAGTACACAATATATTAGAAAGAGAGAACTTAAGTAGTTTCACGAGATTTTTTCTTTCGCAATAAGTGTCACTTTATAGGCCTATTTTTCCTTCTTATAAGGAAATGGTGTCCAATAGTAATAAGAACAGGAATGTAAACGGTACTGTAAAGATTCACAAGCGATTTTACGATGCTTTTAATGTGAAATGTTTTTGATTCAAAGTAGGTTTTTTATTAACTGACTTCTAAAACAAGGTAACAAAGAGAGGTCGTTTGTTACGTAAGTAGTCGTAAGTTTTTACTGTTTTTCTTTTATTAATTTCTAGCTACTAAAATTGCTTTACATTTTTTCAGCTTATTGCCATCCACTGCTGGATAAAAGCCTCCCCCAAAGAGCGTCAACCATCCTGATGAGAGTAACCTGCATCCATTCCATACCTATACATATTATTTTAATTTGAATTAATTATTTAAAATTGTTGCTAAATTATTGTATTGCCTATTATTATTCGACTATCATAGTTCGCCAACAGCTACTAAATAAAAAAAGGGAAGTCAATTGTCAGAGGAGAAACAAATCTGAGTCTGGAATACAAATATTCCTATAGGTACATTGTATAAACGAATGTATTCCCTCAACGGGACTCGAACCCGTGACCGCTGACACAGCTAGTGGAGTCACACTTAGTAAGTACTGAGCCAAATGTGTCTTGAAATATATTTAAATATCATCATCATCAGCCCTTTTTTAACGTCCCAATGCTGGGCACGGGCCTCCCTCAGTACGAGGGGGATCAGGCCATAGTCCACCGCGCTGGCCTAGTGCGAGTTGGCGGACTTCACATGCCTTTCGAAAACTTGTTAGGTTTTCTCAGATATGCAGGTTTCCTCACGATGTTTTCCTTCACCGTAAGACAAGTGGTAATCACGATAGAAAAGATTCGCACATGAAGATATCAGAGGTGCGAGACCCGGATTTGAACCCGCATCACTCGGTTATCCAAGCGACGCGTTACCGCTGGGCTACCACTGTCTTATATTATATTTAAATATATTAAAATAATTTTATTTAGCATTATTAGTTTTCATATGATTATATTAATAACACAACGTTTTCATTGTGCCTTTTTTAGTGTTATATTTTATATAGTGATTATTTTATTTTTTAATAAGAGCAAACTTATATTCTTAACCATGATGTTGAATAATAGTTCATAACTTTATTAATTGTTATTCACAGAATATAAAATTGAAGTGTCTGGTTGTCCAAATTACATTGCCTCAAAAGCACTTTAGCTACGTGTCTAACAGGCATCAGCAAAGCGTTATAAAGTTGCCGTGTGCATAGACCGTAAATCAATGTGAATTGTGATACGTGTGCGCATCAGAGGGACTCAAAAAACCGTTCATTTTTTATACCCAACTAGCGACCTATAGCGCTACAATGGGGTGCGTGGGTCGGTACGGTTTCTTTGCGTGGTACTCTAATTTATTTTCTATAATACAAGTAGTCAGTGATAGTCCGACAAAATCAGTTCAGTTCTTTTGAAGATTAACCGGAACGAATAGACGGGCAAAATTTATTAATATATTTTTAAGTACCGTGAGTTCATTAAAAAATACAATATAACAAACAGACTAATAAAATATTTATAAGTACTAAATTGAAATTGAATAAATTCATTTAATTCAGTAGTAAATCTTCATTTTTAACCGACTTCCGCAAGGAGGAAGAGGTTATCAATTCGATCGGTATTTTTATGTATGTACACCGATTACTCTGTGATATATGATCCAATTTACTTTTTTTCTATTGTTTTTTTCGATTTTCTATTGTTTGATGGGCAATAGTTGCTATTTGGTCCCATAAAAATTAAACATAGTTTTACCCAGTAGTTTTTATTTTATGAACATTTTTTTATTTTTAACCCACTCCATTTTCATGTATGTTCACCGATTTGTCCGCCAATGGTGGGCCGATTTAAAAAAAAAATCCTTTGTTCGGGAGGGTATAGTTCCGAGGGGGTCCTATGGTCACCAAGTCAGTATCTGATAATGGGATCCCAGGGAAATCGACGGCAACTCTCAAATTTTACAGGTACTTTTCCATGTATTTTCTAAAGTTATTTGGGTGTGATAATCATCGTTTCATGTGGATGAGCTGGTAATGGAAGGTATAGCTCCTCAACGGTTAGAAATTGAAAGATTTATTTTTAATTTTATACGTACTTATAGACAGATAGTTGTATTCTTTGAAGCTATAAAATAATAATAAAAGCTAAATCTCTCTAGGAGTTAGGTGGAAAAATGGACGTGGATAAATCTCGTACTTAAGTTGATAAACCCATATTATATTTAAACAAAACACATAATAATATCTACTTTCCACGAAAAATTTAAAAATAAATTGTTTTTTAACAAAAATTAAGACTGACTTCAAAACGTTACAAACCTAAAGTAAAAAATAATAATTTTAGTTACTTAGGTATTTAGTTATACATATGTACAGTTTTCACGGATTACGCTTAGATTTATGATCCGATGGACGTGATTCTTCTTTAGTTTGATGCGGAATATGTAGTTGCCATTTGGTCCCACAAAATTTAATATAGTTTGGCCCAACATTTTTCATTTCATGAAATTTTTTTTTGTTTATGTGGATGATGTAATTTTAGTATGTGTACTTTTTTATGAATTTTCATTTAGGTTCTTTATATATTATTATTATTCCGTTCCAGTTTCTTGGGATTTATATTGTTTAAGGCTCGCGGCATCTTTTGTAGGCTAACCCATAGCTACTTAAAAAACATCTATTTAATATATCACAATTAAAAGCAACGAAATGTTATAGTTTACCTGATGTTGTAATCTAGAAAAATCCTACTGTAGTTACAACCTATTACAGACACTAAAAAGTAAAAAATAAACTAACTAACTAACTATAAAAATAAAATAACTAAACTATTAAGTTATTTTAAACTTCGTAGTTTTTGAAGTCGGTTTTTTTTTAACGTAGTTTATTGAAGTCGATCAATAAAGACTAAAAAAGAGCACTCTGTGCTAATGTAACCATATGCATACACCATACACGGAAGTAAGTAAATATAGGCAGAAAATAACGTTAGATTTCAGCTGCAGATGCATTTTTCACAAAACACACAGGTCTATTTAGCTTAAAGAGCACGTGAATGAAGTTATCTGTTAAAAAATTAAAATCACTATGAAACGTACAATATGGGGTTAGCTTTTTTATAAACGAGCGCAGCGAGATATGGAATTGAGGCAATTACTTAACAGTGAAGACTTAGGATGACCACACACTTGGGTTTTATCCTATGCCTTTATTACATCTTTACATATAAATAAAAATGAAGTGTCTGTTTTTAATTTCAAATTAACAGCTTTTCACTTAATGCATATAAAAGTATATATACGATACTAGTAACAAAATCCAATTTTTAAAATGTTTGTCTGTCTGTCTGTTTGCTCCGGCTCAACTCTGAAACGGCTGGACCGATTTTGACGGGACTTTCACTCGCAGATAGCTAATGTTGTAAGGCGTAGCTTAGGCTACTTTTTAACCGACTTTAAAAAAAGGAGGAGGTAGAAATTTTATTTACTTTAACTAGCAGAACCCGTGGCTTTGCTGACGCCAAACTATAAGACAATTAATGAATTTAATCATTATGCTTTATAATATGTAGATATGGTGATATATATTATTTCATTTTTTTATTATATTTAAGGTACTTTTATCAAAAAATAATCGGTTATAAAAAACGTACGACAACTATCTATTAATCAATCAATCATAATCAAAATTAGTATACCACCTATAAGTTTTATAAATGTTGATATTTAAAACGGAATTTGACAGATACATATTACAAATAACAACACAAATTCGATTAAACTGTAATTAAAAAGTTTTTACAGATCTTTAAAAGCTTAAGGTAAGTCTAAAGTTAGGTTCTTTTCAGTTCCTTGGTCACCCTAACATCACGTTAGAAATTAATATGGATTGCAGGAAGTTTCCTGATATTTATTAAGAGTAGTTCATTTCTTGTACACGGTTCTAGATTAGATGTATTACTGTAAAGGATATTTTAATTTTGTGATCAATTTATATATTTTATGATACTTTTCCCTCCCGTGAATCTCCGTTCTCGGATCCCTCTCGTATGGACTTGCCCAGCAGTGGGACATTAAAAAGGGCTGAGTACATGATACTTTTAATGTAGACATTCTTATGATTTAGCAATATTCTTATTTTTTAATACACAAAAGTTGATTGAAGACAACTTTGTCTTGGAAAAAAAGCGTGTAAAAATAGTAAAGTTTTAATTTCTTATATGGTGACAAAAATATTGCATAAGCTACATATTTGGGAGGGGAAAAAGACTTGTGAAGTCGGTCAACCCGCATTGCCGTGGGAACCACGTATTCTCCAGTGAGGTTTAAAAGAGCTGTATTACTTCTTATGAACAGGTTTCAAAAATAATAAATTTTTATTTACATATGCTTATCAGTAAAATGTCTACACTTCTAGTCTAAGGTTTGTTTGTAAAAAAAATATTTAATCACAGTCTTAAATTTGTACAAATATTATTTGGTTTGAATAGGCAAATCATAAGATGTGTGTTTAATCGCGCATCCCTTGAAAAGCAGCTTGACGTATTTAAATGGTACTTCTCTAAAGTGACTTGCTTTGATAAGATTATTTTCAGAAATATAAAGAATATTACCAATGTTAAGAGAAATTTCAAATGATCTATATAGATAAATAACATTGAAGTGTTCGTTTGTAACATTAACATAACAGTTTTTACTAAATTCATATGTATAATAATGTATGTATCACTACATAGTATAAAACAATGTCGCTTTCCTCTGTCTGTCTGTCCCTACGTATGCTTAGATCTTTTAAACTATGCAACGGATTTCTATGCGTTTTTTAATAGATAGAGTTATTCAAGAGGAAAGTTTATATGTATAATACACTAGCGGAACCCGCGGCTTCGCTTGCGGTAAATCTAGGGACAAGCCCGAGTGAAGTCACTAGTGTAATTTTGTAATGGATCTTTAACATTTCGGTTTTTCTGTCTTTCTGTCTGTTTGTTCTCGCTATCGTTTGAAACGGTTACACAGATTTCGACGAGACTTTCATTAGCTCTATAGCGAATTTTACAAGTCGTAACTTAGGCTACTTCTATAATAGAAAAAGAATAAAGACTCAGCTTAAAAAATGCAAACAGGGGTAAGCCCGAACGAAGAGAGAGTGAGTCGCTAGTAATCAATAAGACTGTTTGTTTTTTTTTGTATGTGATGCTTTCATCCTGTTTCAATTTACATTCCTTTTAATCCACAGTCCGCTTATAGGATTCATTTTGTTTTTCAATTAGATTTATTGTTAATTGTTGTTTCAAATAAATTTATTTCAATATAAAAGCGATATGATAACGACACTTTACTTAGTTTGTAGTAACGCTACTGGGTGCCAGCGGTCGCGAGTTCGAGTTCCGTCGGGGGAATTCATTTGCATGAATATTTATACTCCACTCATGGGTCCTTACATTTAATATGTGTAATGTAAGCCTCGTAGCTTAATGTGGTTCTAGAATATAATAAATATTTTTTTTATTATTATTTTACAATTCTTGGTTAGAATTTGCTCTTTTCTTAGACCTAAAATTACATAAACTCATTTATCCATTATTGCGGGTAAAATTACCAAACGAACATACTTTTTTAAATTCCATGTTACGAGTAGGTATATCTAAACTTGGACCCTGAATGTAACAGAATAAAGATAAGTAATACTTATACTAAAATATTAAACTACATAGAATTTATTTTAGTTTAATTAAATTAACCATTAAATCTATTGCTTAAATTTAGATTACATAAAATTGATTAGCTTATTGTATGAAATATTCAACCTGCCTATTGCGGTTTAAAGGTACTAAGTATTAGAACTAAATTGTGAAAGTGGGACACAATATGGTGTAGGCTTAATAGGATTTCGAATGAACCTTTCCGGTACGAGGCCCTAAAATATACATTGTATATGACATATTCTAACCACGTGACTTACCATCAAATATAATCTAGTTCAATTTTGTTTACTAGCGACTTAACCTTGCTCCGCCTGGGTTCGGTTCGTACATACGTTCTAACGTTAGTGTAGATATGTTAAGGATGTAATATTTTCCTGAAGTAAAAATTATCTTAATATCAGATGACCAGCTTTTGACATACCAAATTCGTCAAAATCTATCCTATAGTGATGCAGACAAATAGACAGAAAAAAATCGTAATAATTATTTTAATAAGATTTCCCAAAAAATATTTATTAAACAAATTCGACTAATTTAGAATTTTATTATATGTATGAATGATTTTATAGATCCAATTATAGGATATCTATCTACTTTGTTATTTCACATACTAGTAGAAAAAAATTTATTAAATTTCCCTCCCTCCAAAGAAATATGTTTTTCTATTATAATAAAAATTTGGTGTAAAAATAAAATTTTCAAGAACCTGGAGAGGGCCACCCTTATCACCTAAGGGAATAAAAATAGCCTACAATCTATTCTCAGACCTACCAAATATACACAAAAACATACAAATCGATCCAGCCATTTCGGAGGACTTCGTATAAAAAACAGTTTTTTACATAAGGGCAACTAGATACCCTTTCATAGAATAGTGATCCTAATCATTCTATTACGGGGAGGTATACTCATAGTTTGCGATAATTGCTTTAAAGCGGGAAACCGATAAATTTTGAGGACCTTAGCATAAATCAGTTTCAGGCATACGAGTTTTAAATACGTCCCCCGCATTGCGGCCTCGGTGGGTGCGTGTCGTCCACTAGATGCTATGTTTTTTAAAATCCTTATAAGGTCTTCTAAAGTTTTTTTTATATATTTCAAACATATTATGTTGTCTGTCTATGTATAGTATTACATAGTTGTATTTATTTTATAAGTATTTGTCGCAGTTTATGTTTGAGCACTTACTACTCGTGCAGTGGTTTTATTGTGTATCTGCTTATGTCGAATACGCTTTGCCTAATTTATGTGTTTACTCAAAACTTCACTCAAATCTGTTTTAGCCAACGATTACTACGAGAAGAAGTAACAAATATTTCCACTAACTGACTATGGTAAATATTAGTCTGAACTTTCGAACCTCACCAATGTTCGTGGCTTAATTCTTACAAGGTACATAACTTTAATAAATTTATGATAAAAATTATATATGATATTTATATTTTACATAAAATTATTTTCATGAAAAGCATGTAATCGTAAAAAGATATTTTAGATCTCTAATATTTATGAATTAAATATTATAATTGGTAAATATTATATAACGAGTAACTGAAGAATGATGTGTTATTAAAAATCTTAGGTACGTTATTTTGAGTGGAAAGAAAGCCTTACGTCATAGCATTGTGAACGTATTTCGTACAATATAATTAAAACCTTATCTTTTTGACATTAAGGACTAAAATAGTACGTACAATATTTAGATTCTACCCACCTACATTATCATCATACGAGTATGTACCGCACATTGCCGCTGGACAAGAGCCGTACAAACTGCATTACAATGCCACTATTGTTTTTGCAAGCTGGCTTCACTGAATTCAAAAAGCGTAGTTATTGAAATTTCGTCAAAAATGTTAGAAATTTTTATATTGTTAGAAATTTAATTAGCTTAAAATAAAATAAAATTTACAGCTTTGTTGCTTTTGGAATTTTCTTAATATGTTAGTCATTTATAGTCAAACACTTTTGCCTGTAACTATAAAGTATTTGACTAAGTGTATATAAAAAAAACTATACTACGAGTATTTGCAAGGGTTCAATTACCATAAAATACGTACCTAGTACAAATATTAAAAACTAATAATACGAGTAGTGTACGGACGATTGAAGCCAGTTTCAGTATATACATTATAACATTCGTTTATATTTTGATTTCTAGATTAAATTTTGTTAAAAGAACTATATTTCCATATGATTTCAATAAATTAAGTTTTTTAGCACCCGAAATTCGAATGCTTGGTAACAATCACACTCACAAGAAGTATTTATTAAGTTCACTTACAAGTACTTATTCAGTACTTTTCAAGCTGTCAACGTCACAGAGAGACAATAGAAAATAGTTTTTTACACTAAATGCGCCAGAATTAATTACTAACGGTTAAAAATATCTATATGAGGGTACAAAAATCTATTTTTATGCAAATTTATTCAAACACTGCAAATATGAATTCGCTGGAGATCACAAATTTAAGAACCCTATTTCTATCGAACCTTATTTAGATTATCAAAGCAAATCGATACAATGTTTATTACTGCCCTCGTTCATGCATAACACAGTAGGTCCGAAAACTAATAAGAGTTAGCCCGTACCTTGACAGCCAGTGTGATATTATGATAAATGGAGTACCCTTGTCAGCGAGGATAAAAATGTTGAAAGTTAAAATATAGGAATATATCTAAGATTAATAGTGATTTTAAAGCATTTATCTATACTAATATAATAAATGTGAAAGTAGCTGTGTCTTTCTGTTACCTTTTCACGGTTCAAGGTACTTTTTCCATATATATTTTTTTTTAAAAGTCTCTTTAGTCCATGATATTATATTAGTTTTACTTATGACTACCTAATGTCAAGGCACATTTAACTATACCTACACATACATGTAAAGAAGAACAATGGCCGTTCGTTAGTCTTGCTAAAACTCAAAAACGGTTAGACCGATTTTAATATTTTTTTTATTTATTTGTATATAAGTACAAATAAAAATGTACAGCAGTTTTCCGTGGTCACTTTATAACTCAAAAACGGCGTTCATCATTTTTAAAGTGTTCTTTTACTTTGTATAAGATTCTTATGGAAAGAAAAATTAAATAAATTGTACTGAAAATTGGATAATTACAAAAACAAACAAGTATTCTAACTACGCGCGTTTGATAAGTAACTAGAGACAAGACCCGAACGAGTCTTAACGTAATCTTACAATTTAGCAATGGTAGAGTGAAATTAAATTTTTCAATGGTAATAGTTATTACTCGATACAAAAATGGCATTCTTAGGGAATGAAAATTAGATGTATATAAAAAAATATTTGTATTTATTTATATTTATATTTTTTTGTACTTCTTAAAAAAAGCTGAAGGAGAATCTAATGTAGAGAAAAAATATAAGAGTGCCGTCGAACTGCGCCTTATTTCTCACCGGTCGAGTTGAATTGTTGTCCTTTCTTACTTTCAGAGCTAAAGGAATTAGAAATAAAAGGGGTAAGAGGTTTTTTACGTATATAGTTCTGGCAAGTTGAAAAACCTCTTGCGCTTATACTTTTCAGTAGTCAGTACATATAAATAAAACTTAAGTGTATTTCCATTTGTAATTACAAATTAACAGCTTTTCACTAAATGCATATGAAACTATATACGGTAATTAATTAAAAACAAACAATTTTTAAACTTTTTGTCTGCTGGACCAATTTTAAAGGGACTCGCACTTGCAGATTAATGTTATAAGGAGTAACTAAGGCTACTTTTATATTATTAGAAAATTATAAAAAGCGTTTAATTTATTTTACCTTACGCCTAGCGAAGCAGACCGGGTTTGCTATACTAATAGAATATAACTTGGTTAAAATTAAAAAACTAGAAAATACTGCTAATTTGACTAATATGATATAGATTTGAGAGAACTATTTGAGAACAAATACAAAGACACAAAGCCTTGGCAGTATTCCGACCTGGGGACATTTCGATACTATGATTTATGCTCTATTGAGGTACTTTTGCAGAATGGCGTTGAATTATTCAAGATTTAATATGTGCTAACTTTGAATGTGAAATAGAATTGTTGAGTTTCGTATATTTTATCGCGAAGTTCTAACGTGGTGAATATTTAAAATAGATTTAGGATTACATTCTTTCTACTAGTCACGTTATTGTATAATGGTTTAATTCTTTAATACGTACTCGTACATAGTGTTTTAACTAGTATTACTTCAATAATAACTGCAAGGAAACTTTAAATAGTTCAGTAGTACGACATAAATAGAGCAAAGAATAGAATTTTCTCTTATAAATTATGTAGAGACAATATTAAACGCAGTAACATCTAGTTCCGTGGTAAGCTACGAGGCTAGTGTTACGGATACGAGATATATACTACACATATATAACTTTTAAATACATACATATTATAAATATGTATATACCTACAGCCCTATGACTAGAGTACAAACATTCGTGAATCGTGCTCAACAAATAATACCCATAGTGGGGTTCGAAACTGCGAGCGCTAGCGCAAAAAGTAAGGTAAATAATTTAAAATATTTAAAATTAAAATCAGCTGGAAAATAAGGAAAGCAAATCTTTAATTTGGTGGTTTAGAAAATATGCAGGAACAGATGAATACGTTCATACGTTAGCTTTTTTCAGTCAGTGTCGTCTAAATAGAAATATAATCATACATTGTAAGAAAAACTTTCATCCTTTAAGAATATCAGACATTTTGAAAATACATTAGCAGAAAGAGAGATCTTTGTAGAAGGCAAATACTTAGTCAAATCAAATCAAAATAACTTTAATATTATATCAAATATTATAATAATATTTAATTAAATGTCAGTCTGTGACATGTGAAAGGAAGCTACCACCAGTTTGGAAGGCAGTTCTGCTGAGAAGAGGCGACAAACTTAACTTAAGTTGTTCTTTTAAAATAAAATTGGATACAATATTGCATAATATCTATTTATCCTACGTGAGATTTGTGTCACTACTTGTGCCGAATGTTATATTTAGAAAAATCTTTTGATTTCTTTAATAATTTTAATACATATAGATATTTTCTGACAGAACGCTTTATATCTTTACTAAAAAACCGCTAAACGGAGCTCATTTGCCCAGACACTAACATTAAAAACGGTTTTTGTAATACTTTCATAAGTTTACGCGAATATTCGACTTTATAAATGAGAGTCTTTCCCGTGACCTTGATTGATGTAAATTATGATTAAATATATCGGGAACCTAAAATTAATATAAATCCAAGAGAAAATCCGAAAAGATAATTTTATTTATAAGGTTCTTGCCTTCACTAGAGACCATAGGAAGCGAGGTAACATCGCTAGTTTCAAAAAATGAAAGAAGAAACCCACTTTGAGTGAAAAAACGCGCATTACTTAAATATTTCTTTTATTTTTCTAATTAAAAATATTTTCGTCGCATTCACTACAGCTGGACGTTTGTGTGCACTCGCCGTGAAACTAAGGGTTGTCTTACGATAAGACGCTTCACCCTTTAACCGATTTAATTGTAAAAGCACTGGGTATGTCTGTTTGTGAAATTTCTTTTCGTATCCTGTCTAGAAAAGAATTCACAAATTTGAGTTCTCTTAGCTTTACATAATCAAGATTGGGAACCATTTTATCTTTATGCCTTTCGGCATTCATTTCATATTTTTCTATTCATTTAAGAGGGAGAATATAATTTTTGAAATGTATTTTTGAAATATAAATATTATTAATGACGTGATTTAAAAAAACTGACACTAAACTAAATTGCCGGTCAATAACTGAAATTAAACCTTTTTTTTTCAGAAATTGAAATTACAAACACATATACTTAGATAATTAATGTTTAATTAACGTCATTCATTAGTTCCTGGAATTTAGGACTAGCACACACACATACTATCGCACGCACGCATTCATGCATGCACGCCCCCACGCAAGCAGGGACGAACGCACGCTCGCACGCACACACGTTTACAAACTTTAGAAAATAGTAAACTTTGGCTTCTAGCCCTATGGTTGAGCATGGTATATTATTATTATTATTATTTTAGCCTGTAGCGTCCCACTGCAGGGCAAAGGCCTCTCTACTCTTTTTCCACTGGTCCCTGTCTTTTGCCTTAGCAAACCAGTCTCTCTGAAAGGAGTCTAACTCATCTCACTATCTCCGTCTTGGCCTACCACGCTGTCGTCTGCTGTGTTGGGGGATCCAAAGAGTAGTCTGTTTGGCCCAAAGAATATCGGGCATCCGGATGATGTGACCAGCCCAGTGCAGCTTCAGCATGGCGGCTTTCCGAGTGACATCCGTAATTTGAGTTCTGGAACGGATTATCGTATTTTTAATATGGTATAGCTTATTAATTTATAAACTACATGTCAAAATTTCTATACCAGTTTTGTTTATTTTTTACACATAATTGTTATCAAAACTTCCCTTAAATTCAATTATCATACAACTTAATCCTTCTAACCACTCTATCTAAAAAAGTAAAAGTAAAATAATAGAGCCGAAAGGGTATACTTTGGCAGAGGCCGTTCATTAACAGAACAAAGCGCTCCTGGGACAGTCGGCTCTGAACGTAGCAACACTCATTTCTCTAAATTACTAAATAAATAAATGTATATGTACGTCCCAACGCTCGGAGTAAGAGAGTTAGTTGTGCTTTTTAAACATCAGCAGTCTAACCATTATTAGTATTTATACATAGTAATTTTACTCACATATTTGTTGGTTGCTATCGTTTTGCCATATTTATTTAATTTATATTTACTTATATATTTATAAAAGTATACTAACAACACACATATTAAATCATTTATGAACATTAATTATTAAAAACAAGAAATAGTCAAATATGCAAGTCTTTAAAATATGTAGGTACATAACATTTACTTGTCATAATCAAAGGTATACCTACATTCAAACCAATAATTCCATACGATAAGAATTAATCAATTATATTTATGACCTGAGATGAATTGACCTTATAATAACCTACCTGCAATACTTCTAACGAAGAATGAGAGGGCTTTTACCTACCACATAACTTAATGGTAGTTAAAGGAATTCTTCCTATTTTGTAAAACTTATTAAGATCTTTCATACATTCTTTCTTCACTGAGTTCCGTCAATAGATAGAGAAGAGATGATACATAAGAAATAATAAAAGTTTAAACAGTAATATCTTAAAGGTGTTAGAAGTGAAGCTTCGCTTTATTCGTCGAATTAATTACCATGATTATTAACTATATAAGTATAAAATTAAATATTAATAATCACTACATAGTATAAAACAAAGCGCTTTCTCTGTCCCTATATCCCTATGTATGCTTAAATCTTTAAAACTACGCAACGGATTTTGATGCGGTTTTTTTAATAGATAGAGTGATTCGAGAGGAAGGTTTATATGCATAACTAGCGGATCCCGCGGATCTAGATCTAAATCTAGGGAAGAGCCCGAGCGAAGCGAGGTCAAGTCGCTAGTGTAGTTATAAAGTATGATATCCTCCTGAACAATTTTGGCCACAGCGGCAATCCCGGTGAGAGTTAAGGCGAAAGACCGCCGGCTATACATGCTCTCCAAGGTATGGGATGGTAATAACGCCAACTTCCTAACTCCGGGTTCCTACTAAGAATACCTTATCAGAGAAACTAACTAAACTTCCGTCAAACTTTCTAAGCCGATCCGGGCATCGAACGCAGGACCACCGGATTGGCCGTACATGCTATCCATTAGACCTCCAAGGCAGCTTATTAAAAATAACTATATAAAATACAAATGGTGAAATTGTTTTTGCTATAAAATTTCTCACATACTAAATACAAGCTTTTGCATCGATTCATTGTTTAACTAACATAGAATTTTGAACAAACTTTACAAATTATAGGATAACTATGTATTATTAACAGTGAACAATTTTACTAACCAACTAGATATAAAATATGCCTGCTATCTCTTATCCTACAAATAACCAAGCCTAGTTCACCGTGCATAATTCAAAACGCGTTCAGTGCTGCAATGCAGTGCAAATACGCCTTCTTTAATTCGCTTAAGTTCCTTAAAGTAACCGACTGAAATATGTGTAATTCAGTACATAAGGGTGGATATTTAACAATATTATATATATATATTTATAATAATTATTTTAATTCGTTGGTTTTTAGGGAAATGTATTTTAAGATTTATAATATAACATATATTTTAAATGCGGTATCAGATAAAAGTCCTTAAAAATAAATAAATATATTTCGGCCTTTGTCTCGCATTATGACTATTTCAGAACGATTTTTCAAAAAATATTCAATGTAGTAATCGAGGTTAATATGTTATATAATATTCAAATTAAATCAAACCAAACCAAAATATTTTATTCAGCATAAAAATTATTACAATTTCTTACTGAACGTCATGAGTCTACCACCAGTTCGGAAAGAAGAAACCTCTGACCTGAGAAGAACTGGCGAAAACTCAGCGGGACTGATATTATGATTTTTATCTTATTCTGTTTCTTTTTTGAAATTAAATTAAAAATTAACAATAATTATATATGTTGCTTGGTGGTTTTTTTATATTATATATCATAATATCCTAGTAATTCTATCCATATTATAACTAAATTCTGAGTTCACGAATCACGAGAAATCCAACAAAAGGGTTTTGATATAAATACAAGGTAAGTCGCTTAAATTTTTAAACTCATTAATCTATACGTTTACTAGCGGGATCAAATTAATTTCGTAGTACCTAATTAAATTAAAAAAAACAATATAAAAATCAATACTAAAAAGAACCAGACGTTAATTAGAACGTAGAAGTAATACCAATGAGTCTATCAACTTACACTCCAGGCAAGTCAATAACGGGAGTTGGCTAAAACAAAAAAGTAACGGCATTTCAAGATTTGAAAAAAGACCAAAACTTTTTCGTTTAAGTTTGAAAACCTTCGCATTTTATGTTCGCATTACCGTCAAACCTTTTGCTGCTACGATCGAGAGAAGGGACTTAAGTTTCTCATTCTCTGTGTACTTTTATAGGGAACTATAAAATTCCCAATTTTGAGGGCGGCTGCTTTCTTTAATACCCGCTTGTTAGCTTTGACCTGATAATGCCATGTCAGTTTAAGATGTAAAATTTAAACGATGAGTGTAACGTGTGAAAGGTAAAATACCCTAATATACATTGTAACGTCGGGAAACAAACATCAAAATAAATCCACGACAAAATCCGAAAAGATAGTTTCATTTATAATATGAATAAACTTATTAATATTACTTATCTTTTGTTTTCATGGTTATCATAAACAGCTTAGTTATCGCGGCTATTAAAAGTGCCTTTGAGAATAATATCAAAGGGTGGTTTTGTTAACTTAACTTTCTTTTTTATTTTACCAGCCAGATCATTTTGACTTTAGATTGTTAAGGCTTAATTTATCCGAGATTATTTAAATATTAAAAATGTGATGTAAGTCATACTTTTAGGGTCACTTCTGAAAGTAATCTTAACAAACAAGATTTGTACAGATTTATCACCATAAATACAACTCAATTAAACATAGAAATACATGTATTAAATACAACATGTATTAATTTCGATAAGAATCCATCTGAGTTTTACTAACGAATTTGAAGATATTCTGGCTACCAATAATATACCTACTTATTTAAGCTATGATACGGCTGATCAAAATACTCCATTTCCACATAGTGTAAAAGACTTTAACTTTTATCTTTTTAACTACCTACGCAAACGATCTTATTGCGGTTATATAGCCGACAAATTATTTAATTTTTGAGAAAGCTATACTAATAATTAAAACGGTTTGAGTATAGTAACATCCTTATATTAATTAACTTTAATAATTTTAGTATCTTTAATTTTTTTATTTAGTACAAAAACTAGATTCTTGTAAAAACTATATTCTTGTAAAAACTAGATTATTTTAATTTAAACTATAATTTTAATTTAATAACATAGAAACTTAATAATTTTATTATAATATTTTAATAAACTTTCACTCACTATAAAGCCTACCCTTAATTTAGATACGCAGCAGTAAACCCCCATTAAAACACTTAGCGCCATCTATTATCATGCGTAACGCACTACCGCTGTAATGAATGAAGCAACGCGCGTGCGTACTAAGATCGATCCGCACTGCCATGTAAATAATGTATACGGCTTCAAAATATGGATATAATTTTACGCAAGTAAAATTGCTTGAGAATTTACTAATCGAGCAATGTAAAGTGAAATTCTTTACTAAATTCATCTTTTTTTAATGTATTATTAAGTACAATATTGTCAAAAATAGTTGTTTTGATTTTTTTTGTTTGATCTGCCTTTACTTAATGGCTTCGATTCTGTGTAAAGAAACAGAATAGCTGAATCATCGAAGTTCGAACTCTACAGTGGATTAATAGAGGCAACTTTGTATTGGCCATTACCGTTTTTTGAACCAATAAAATTAAGACTGGAGTTTGCGCAGTAATGCTTTAGTTGCCAGCTTTTCCCGCCAGTAGGGGCGCCACTGTCGCTCAAGCGTGTCGGGCGTATGTCAATTTTTATCAAAAAATATCATTATTCTAAGCAAATACTATTAAAATTAACACAGAAATGTGTCGAAAATAACTTATTTCTTAGTTTATTTAATATTTACTAAGATGAAGAGGGTTTGTGCGGTATTTTTATTTATTTTCGGTGTTTGTTTTGCTAATCCCGACGCGAAGAGATTATATGATGATCTTTTAAGCAATTACAATAGACTTATACGGCCTGTAGATAAGAACAATAACACTGTGCTTGTGAAATTGGGACTGCGACTCTCTCAACTCATCGACCTGGTAAGTGACTTATAATGTATGCTATAATAAAATTAAAATTATAAAATACATCAAATAATTAAGGTTAGCTATAGTATAGATAGAAATATCCATCTGTTTCCTTTCTTATATGGCTAAGTGGTTTTTAATTAGATCTTAATTAATAAACTATCAAAGTACAACGATTTCAAAATTACTAGTATCTTTAATTTTCAATAAAGAAAAATACAAAAAAGATTTCCGCAGTAAAAAGTACAGTTTAGTACCCAGATCTACACTATCATCACTACATTGTATAAAACAAAGTCGCTTCCCGCTTTCTGTCTGTCCCTATGTATGCTTAGATCTTTAAAACTACGCAACGGATTTTGTTGCGGTTTTTTTAACAGAGAGAGTGATTCAAGAGGAAGGTTTATATGTATAATACACTAGCGGAACCTGCAGCTCTGCTCGCGCTAAGCCAAGGGACGAGTCAAGCGAAGCAACGGCGAGTCGCTAGTTATACTATATTTCATCAAAATCTGTTCATTGGTTTTCGCGTGTCGCATACCCAAACAGACAAAAAGGCAGATGAAAATTCTAAAAACTATAGACTGGCTTCTATATGGATAATAGTGACAATTTAAATAAAAAATCCACATTTAATGTACCGATGCGACACAACATTTTTACTATACGAGTATGTAGATAGATAACTGTTGAAGATAAACTTGTCACAGCCATATTCATACATAATGTGAAGTTATATATGTACAATGTACTATGTATTAATTAATGATTACCGAAGAGCCCTTTTAAATTCGATCATAAATCAACTAAGTGAAAATTCAATCAAACAGTGTACGATTAAGCTATATATTATGTGTCTATATGCAGACCTTTAAATATAAATATACTAATACTACACTTCCAATCAAATATTTATATATTCAACCATTATAATTTATTTCGCGTCCGTTGTAAAACATGGTCCGCCAATATAAGGAGGATAAGACCGTAATCATCCACGCTTGTCAATTTCAAGTTGGCGGACTTTCGAAAACTTGCTAGATTCTCCCAAATACGCAAGTTTTTTGATGATTCCTTTACAATAATTGGTAACCATGTCAGAAATGAGTAACCCATGAAAATACCAGAAGTACGAGAGGAAATAGTCCATATTATATGCTGAAATAGTATATTTTCATTGTTTTTTTATATAGAGCATTATACACAAGTAATTTAATATGATTATTTTGTATAGACTATAACTCTGAAAAAAGTCATCAAAATCGGCAATGCCGTGTCAAAAAAGATCAAAGCCTAATAAATCTATTTTTTATTTATATAGATATAGGTATCACTATAGCATATATGCATGTATAATAGGTATGTGTACAATAATGTACAACAGTTTCTGTATAACTAACGTTCTCGTGGAATTATAGCAAGAACGCTAGCTGCAATTCCCCCGAGAATCGCAATGCCGAAACTCGGTCCCTTGTTCGAAGATACTAGTGTGTTTATTTATATATACATATATACAATATTATAAAGCTGAAAGTTTGTCAGTAATCGATAGCTTTTAAGCCTTACTTTACCAATTTTGATAAATTTTACTGAAAGATAGCCATTTTTTAAAACTTAACTTTTACTTAGTATTGTGTATTTTAAACGAACTGTCTTTATTTAACCATTAAATGAAAATTATCGAGTGTCTCCGCTCTCGCACATCCACGATTCCACTTAGCCAAATACTGTTTTGTGTTTACTTATAAATCGTTAAGTACTATTATTATTACTAGTAATACTAAATATAGTACCTAATACTAAAAAATATGCTTGCACAACATCGACATTTTATCGACCAAAAAAACATAGCGTAGGTATATGTTTATATATATTTTTAACTTACAATAAATAAATATGTTAGAACATTATTACACACAGCGCCGTCTAGTTCCGTGGTAAGCTACGAAGGAAGCTTGTGTTACGGATACCAGATAGTTGATATACTACATAATATATAAGTTTAAATGCATACATACATGCATATAATAATTTACAAAGTTTGCGTTTACGAATCAGACAAAGCGAAACCGCTATAAATATTTCATATCTCACTACGTAACATAATATATTTTCAAAAGGAATTTTCGTTAAAAGGTTTGGAAATCCTTTGACCTCAATTTTTTAGATTATTTTGACACCATTTCATAAAAGGTAAAGAAGGGACGTTTGCTTTTTAAACATTTCAATATTCACGACTTTCCTTATGTAGGTCGACTAATATAGAATAAAAAAATGACTAAGAAAATCTTATTAATAGAACTTACTTAATGTTACTAATATTATTTTGACGACACGTTTGGGTCAGCATGTAGTGACCCTACTAATTGTACCAAGGATCGCGGGTTCGAGTCCCGTTGGCGTTTAATGTTTATATTTATAATAATTACGAGTATGTATTTAAAGTACTTTAAGTAATATAATATATAAAGTGTTTAAGCTTTCTGATCACCAAAAAATAAAACTCTTTAGCTTATAGTGGCACTAGAATCTAGATGGTGCTGTGTGTTAAAGTCCCAACATACTCGTATTTATTTATTTTATCTGTATATGAAGTAATTAATAATTTAACCAATATACTGAAAATGAAGTCGGTGTAAATTAATAATATATGAGACTGATTCTAAAACTAGTCCACATTTAAGTTTAATTTCATTACTTGAAAATTACTTCAAAAACTTTCAAAATACCTATATAGTCATGGAAATAAGATAAAAGGGTCGCAGTATTAACATTTAAATTACGTTATAACTTGCCTGGTGTGGATGCCGAGCGTAACTTCTTAACTGTTAGGTTTCTCGTGGAATGTTAACTATGGGCACAAAGACAAAATATTTAGATACTTTCAGCATTATGTCATACATATTAAGCAGGATCAGTTATGTATACATTATAATCTAGCTTTCTCAGTTTAATGTATATAATTTTGGACTTAATAAGCATAGGATAATTTGAGTTAAGTATTCAAAAAGTTTGAAAATTTGCGTAATTATAACGAATGTTTCGACGACACGTTTGGCGCAGTTTGTAGTGACCCTACTTTCTTGCGCCAGCGGTCGCGGGTTCTTGTCCCGCTGGAGGCATTCATTTGTTAAACTTAGATGTTTGTATTCCAGTCATGGGTCATATTTATAATATTATATACATATGTATTTAAACTTATATAATATGTAGTATATCAACTATCTGGTATCCGTAACACAAGCTTCCTTCGTAGCTTACCACGGAACTGGATTGCGCTGTGTGTTATAATATCCCAACATATGTATTTATTTTTTCTAATATATTTTATAGTAAAACTTTTCTTTTAACATCGTGAAAGCTCACTCATTATTCTTATCAAAAGCTTATTATTCTCATCATTTTTATCAATATTTTATTAAAAGCTCACAAAAAGTCACGAACTGTATTTCCAAGTGCATTTAATTTTATTTCATAACATTTATTAATTAATATGTATTTTATTAGGTAGCTCGTATAAAAAAATACAAAAAAAATTGATTTTAAGACCGATATACGTTTATTGATTTTTTTTCTTTTATTTATTGTGATGTTCTATTGGTTGTGACTTGTGGCATTTGTGACAAAGGAAAATTCAGCCTACAATTTAATTTTGAATCTGTCAGCTTATTATTTATTTATTTTATCAATATTTAATAGAATTGTACGAAACTTAGCAACTATTAAAAAAATAATTAGCTTTGTCTAAACTTCACTTAGCTGTAAAGAGTCGTAATTGAAATAGGATAGACGTTTACAATCCCCAGACTCTTAACTTTTGCATTTTTAAGCCTTTTCAGGTCATTCGTAATTCTACTTTAGTCTAAAATGCATATAGATTTTGTCATTCATTTTTAAAGTACACTAGCAACTTACCCTCGCTTCACTTGGGTCTTTCCCTAGATACGATAGTATATAAATTTCTTAGAGATTAGATATTTTCCCGCAATAAAAAGTATCGTATGCCTTAACGCAGAAAACTAGCTACTGTAGTACCAAATTTCATCATAATCCGACATATAGACTGAGAACAAAGGTCCATAATCAATAATATTTGACGACACGTTTAGCTCAGTTTGTAGTGACCCAACTCGCTGCGCCAGCGGTCGCGGGTTCGAGTCCCGCTAGGGGTATGCAATTGTTGACGATGTTTGTACTCCTGTCATGGGTGTTTTATTTATAATATGTAGTTATTTAAAGTTACATATGTAGTCTATCAACTATCCGGTATCCGTAACATTAGCCTCGTAGCTTAACACGAAACTAGATAGCTATGTGTCATAATGTCCCAACATATTTATTTATTTATAACATATGTTTCTCAGATTATTGTAATTATAGTAATTATTATTAGTTTAAACTTAAACTAATCAACAGCCAAATATTGTTATTCACATGCTGAAGATTAAAGGTTATAGTAGTTATTAAGATTACGTATTAAAATATTTTATTTATATTCTATACTTCAATTTTTATCACCGCAATACATCGTTTTGATGTAACCAGAGATTTCTTGGCAGATAACCAAATTCGAATCGATTTCCTTAACCAAGAACAAAAACTAGATTAAGTAAGATACATTTTTACTTGCAACTGAATTTTCGTTTATTGGTTAACTAGCGACTTATCTCGCTCTACTGGGATTCGTCTTTAATACGTTTTTATGACAGTGGTAGCCCAGCGGTAACGCGGTCGCTTGGATATCCGAGTGATGCGGGTTCAAATCCGGGTCTCGCACCTCTGATATTTTCATGTGCGAATCATTTCTATCATGATTACCACTTGTCTTACGGTGAAGGAAAACATCGTGAGGAAACCTGCATGTCTGAGAAAACCTAACAAGTTTTCGAAAGACATGTGAAGTCCGCCAACACGCACTAGGCCAGCGCGGTGGACTATGGCCTGATCCCCCTCGTACTGAGGGAGGCCCTTGCCCAGCAGTGGGACGTTAATAAGGGCTGATGATGATGATGATGCTTTGAATAGATTTTTCTGAAATGTGATATTTTTCCGTAGTATAAAGGCACTACATAGTATAAAACAAGTAGCTTCCCTCTGTCTGCCCCTATGTATGCTTAGATACAAGGATTAGATTTTGAATGATGATTGAATTTAGATTTTGATGCAGTTTTTTAGTAGGTAGAGTGATTTAAGAGGAAGGCTTATATTTGTATAACTAGCGGAACCCGCGGCTTCGCTCGCGCCAAATCTCGGTCGATTGTATCGATGTATCCTATAGGTTGATAACCAGCTATCATAATAGATGAAAATCTTTCTAGGAGTTTTCTCATGATGCGTTTCCAAAAAGACAGACAGGCATAAATCCTAAAAACCAGAAATTCCACTTCTGTATCGATAAATTAACTAATTTCAATAGAATTTGATAGAAAAACAAATATTCGATTCATTTAGAACTTTATGTGTAAGTAGCTATAGATAGCTAAATGGAATTAAAAAGACATTTTTTTGTATTATAAAAATAGAGAAAATAAAAGAACACTCGAGACTTAATTGTATGAAGTAAACAATTGTGTTCAGGACCATTGAAGTGCAGCTTTTTTCCGTGGCTTTCACAGTAATTTAGAAATTATTTAAGCATCAATGATTTTTCCAAAGGTTTCCTGGAAGCAATCTTTCACTGATCGATAAGGCTGCCTGTTGAGCGATTTGTTCTTTAATATTATACTTACAGGTATACTCGTACGTATATATCATTATGTATATTTTTTAATTTGTAATATCTGATTAAAAAATATGTGCTTTAACTACTACTGGAAAGCACAAAAATTACTTACCTATTATATAAAATCTCTTCTTCGTTAATAAGTAAATAAAAATTAACATTTATAAACTTTTTAAGCATCCTAAATAAATCAATTAGAACAAATTATTATGTATATACTATATACGTATATAATATAAGTATAACATTTGATGTAAACATAACAACTTTTAACTAAATGCATAATATTGTATGCGGTATACCTACTTTTAATATAAACACAATTTATAATATTAATGTTTGTCTGTCGGTCTATGTATTGTTCTGGTTAATTTTTTATAGCTGATAGGTAATGTTATATGAAATACCTTAAGCTACTTTTGTGGTCCAAAAATTAAAGGGAAAACGAGTGAAGTAAGGATGAGTTGCTAGTACTTAAATGATTTAGATATCTTATTAAAAATTATAATTGTATACCTAGATAATTCTATATACTTATATAGAATTATGTAGATATATAATTATACCTACATAAGTGTAACTCTCCCGTGACCATGATTGCTGTAAAGCATTCAAAACTTCGGAAACCAAAAATCCAAATAAATCCGCTACAAAATCCAAAAAGATGAGAGAGAGTTTCATTTATAATGTCAAATATTCGCGTAAATCTAAGAAAGTATTAAGTATAACTTATTCGTTTTAAAATGTATTACCTAACTATGTAATTAAACTTACATAGATATAACTTATAAGTATAAAACTTTATAATATATCTATGTAAGTACATTTCAGCCATAATCAGTATGTATCGGAGTCGTAAATTAAATATGACAAGCTGTAACAAAACAAACAAAACCGTAAAGTATTTGCTGCATTTCTATTTGAACAATATTAATATTATAGTACTGTTGATAGGTTTGAGAGGAGCCTTTTTTAACCGACTTACATGACGACACGTTATCGTTATATACTTTTTGGAAAATATATTGAAATAGCCATTATTATTGATATGGCTAGGCTATAATCTTATAATTATAAATATATCTATATAATAATATAATATAATTTTTAGATTTTTTGTCTGTCTGTCTAGAACGCATCGTGAGAAAACTGAAAGCTGCATATTATTGTTTTTTATTAACAAAATTTTTGTTTTTTGCAGAATCTGAAAGATCAAATCCTGACAACCAACGTTTGGCTTGAACATGTAAGTATTTACGATTATCCCATACTTATCTTACCTTCGAGGACTTATTCTATGAATATTAAGATTTCTGAGATGAATATCAACAAAAAAAAATATAAATTGATCCTTACACAAGAAAACATGCAGAATTGAGTACTCTTGGAGTCTATCAATATCAATTATACTTACCAGATTTTCTGTTATCAACACAAATATAAGATATAAGAATCCAATAATAATAGTGAAAACATTACAGGAATGGGAGGATCACAAATTTAAATGGGACCCTCTAGAATACGGCGGTGTGAAGGAACTTTATGTGCCTTCAGAGCACATTTGGCTTCCGGATATCGTTCTATATAACAAGTAAGTGGATACAAAAAGCCTTTAGCATTTTACTATATTTATGGTTTCGAGGCGTTCCCTGGGATTCTTGCGGTACACTTGGATTACACACCTTTTTCCTAAGTCTGATTTATTTATCTTCTTTCTTTGCGCTAGTAGCTTATATCTATTATAGTTTTATAGAAGAGCATATAATATAGTATATTGTTTTTAGTTAATGTTTTTTTATAATGCTTAACAAAATTTAGTGAAATCTACCAAAAAAGAACTTATTTACTTGTAATTATAAGTTAATTAGGTCAATATCATAATAACTACATAGTATAAAACAAAGTCGCTTCCCGCTGTCTGTCTGTCCCTATGTATTAGATCCTTAAAACTACGCAACGGATTTTGATGCGGTTTTTTTAATAGATAGAGTGATTCAAGAGGAAGGTTTAAGTATATAATGTGTCAACTTTATGTAGGTATACATGTACTAGCGTAACGCGCGGCTTCGCTCGCGCTAAACCTAGAGACGAGTTCGAGCGAAGCGAGGGCCAGTCGCTAGTACTACATAATTAAACCAACTCATTTATTAACATGTTCATCACAAATTTAAATGAACTTTTTCAATTACACTCCAACTGATATAATATTCTGTTAGGAGTGCTTTCCCAGTTTGTTTGTCATTCCATCAACTTTAATGTAGACGTCGATGTTCCTGTTTCTAATTATAACGGGCTCGGAACAAGTTAGTCAGTACAATGCAATTTGGTGCGACGTAATGTCCTAATGAATGTTCACGAACTTAGTTCGCAGGGTGGCCTGTTATACGCCAATTACGGCGTAGGCGGCGGATGTTAACTATTGAGTAGTTGTTTATGGATGAACTCTTGGTATTGTTGGCCGTTTTGAAGTAAATCTTGCTTTGTTAGTTTAGACATCGTCATTAATGATGTTCACTTCAAAATATTCATACAAATTTATTTATTTATTTTTATTATTAACACCAACAAGATATACATTATTAGAAACACAGAATTATAACATGTCTACAAAGAGCCTAAAGGTTATCTTAATTATAGGTGTTACACGCAAGACAATGATAAAACACGTATACTTTTTTCAATTGTTAATCTTATTAAAATTGATACTTGGAGCTGGTTATTCTGGTCAACTTATAAGATATTCTTTCATCAGAAAACTGTTACATTTCTGAGAAATATACATTTACAGTATAGACTCACAGGTATAACGTATCTAAGGACCCTAATGAGTCACTAGTTTACTATACTTACCTCATCCGATATTTTCTAAGAATAATGCTATGAGATATTATGTATATTGTAGGTACTACTTATATAATAGGTAAATATATATGACAAAGTATAAACGTATGTATAATTGTATATAAAATTTTGAAAAATCTTTAAGTCGAATATTATGTTCTAGCAAACCCGGCCCGCTTCACTGAGCGTAAATTGAAATAAATTTAACGGTTTTTATATTCCAATAAAATAAAAGTAGTCGAAATTACTCCATTAGCTCTGCGAGTAAAAGTCCCGTCAAAATCGGTCCAGCCGTTTCAGTAATAAGCCGGAATAAACAGACAGACAGACAAAAATTTTATAAATTGATTTTTCGATGTAAGTACTATCGTATATACTTTCGTATAAATTTAGTGAAGTTTAATTTAAAATTAAAAACAGACACTTCAATTATATTTATAAGTCCTAGTGATGTTACATGTGTTAACGTAGATATTGGCTAACTAATAACTATTCCTAATTTGGAATCGATTAGAAATATTACTCTAAAACAATGTTCGATGTAGCGATATAAATTGAAAAATAATATGGATGGATCTAAAAAGTCGATGGCACGTTCGAGGCCATTAAAATGTCATGTACCGATAAAATATATAGACTGAAAGCAATAATTCTGGACACACTCATGCTACCTTTATATACTGTTTTTTTAGGAAAAATAAGTTAGTGATAATATTGAGTATAAGCGTTTTACCGCGACTCCGTCCGCATATTCATTTACCTATATATTCAGATTTATTAAGTACCTAGATGTAAATACATCCATACATTGGGACAATGTTAGGACATTATTGCACACAACGCCATCTAGTTCCGTGGTAAGCTACGAGGCTTGTGTTACGAATACCAGATAGTTGATATATTACATATTATATAAATTTTAAATAAATACATATTATAAATATAAACACCCATGACTGGAGTACAAACATCCGAGTTTAACAAATGAATGCCCCCA
Organism: Boloria selene; assembly: GCA_905231865.2. NCBI lineage: Eukaryota > Metazoa > Arthropoda > Insecta > Lepidoptera > Nymphalidae > Boloria > Boloria selene. The sequence goes on from HG993147.1 coordinate 10,765,163, forward strand.
GCGGTACTCGAACCCGCGACCGCTGACGTAAGAAAGTAAAATCACTATAAACTGCGCCAAACGTGTCGTCGAACACTTTACATTACACACAGATATACATTACATAGGTACATAAATTTTCATAAAATTTTGCACTTATAATAGAACTATCGACAAATATAGTTTCGTTTCGTTTCGTTTCTTAAAGACTGGAATATTTTCTGTACCAGAAATCAAAATATTTTTTTATTCTCAAATAAATACAATTTACAAAGATTTCTTATTCAATATTATAACAAGATAAAGAGTTAATGACAGTTAAGGAAGTTTATTGTCAAAAATCAACAAAATGAGTTATTATTTACGAAATTTAGACTCTTTAGATAAATATTAAATTAAACAAGTTAGTAAGCAACAGCTTGTATTATATAATAAGTAGGTATGTCAAAATATGAAAGTCAAGGGAAAACTGGGATGTTGTAACACTTAAAGTTAATTGATAGCAAATATCGACAAGAAAGCGAAATGATACATCATGTTGTGTCAAAACAGAGCGGGCAACTATTAATCATGGGGAACGCACGTGCGACCAATCTTACGCTGCGATCACACGCTCGGCTCGATTTATAATAGAGAAGGTATATTATATTTCGGGACCGAATATTTTTATTTAGTAAAGGAAATAATATAAGTATTGAATTTTTATGCTTGGTTGAGCGAATAATGGAATGATTAGAAATTTTTCACGACATGTTTGGCTGAGGTTGTAATGTCCTAGTTTCTGTGACAACGATCGCGGGTTCGAGTCCCTCTTGGGGCATTCATATTTTGTGTATTGAGCACGAATATTTATTGAGATAATGAAACCGTCATACGAATATAAATTACCTATATCACAGATTTACAGCAATCATGGTCACGGGAAAGCATTCGAAACGTCGAGAACCAAAAATCCAAATAAATCTGCAACAAAATCCGAAAAGATAGTTTCATTTATAATGTCAAATATTCGCGTAAACCTTAGAAAGTACTAAGTATATTTATATAAGTAAAATATTATTATTATAATAGTCTTATTGACCTTAAAATGCTATTTGCGTATTTCACGACACCAAAGATACTATAATAAAATGGCTTGCCACGCCGAAAATGGCAACTCGATTTTAACTTTACTTTTAGTGTTGGCTTCGCTTTTATTACTGTGATATAAAAATAAATAGTATAACAGTTTTATTGTTAGGTAAAAACTGCCATTTCACTTATTCAGAAGAAGAAAGTAGTGTATGAATTTATCGCTTATGTCAAAATGTTGCCAATACAATGGTTAATACTAGTCCCAACAACTATATCTTTAATAAAATCTATACAGATATAATTGAAGTGTCTGTTTGTGATGCCAAAACTGCAGGTTTCTATTTCTTATGCGGTACCTATAAAAAACATGTATATTTGCCTTTTTGATCGGGCTTATGTACGAATCGGCTGGGTTGGCAATTTTCTTTCATTGTAAAATTAGTTATGAGAAGTAGTTTAGGTTTTAATAAAAAATAAAGTATGGACTCCACACAAAACAATTAAAACCAAATTGTGAACATTATCCTACCTCACCTCACACCCAAGCGAAACGAGAATAAGCGTCTAATCTTTACTAATATTATAAAGCTGAAGAGTTTGTTTGTTTGTTTATTTGTTTGTTTGTTTGGTTGAACGCGCTTATCTCAGAAACTGCTTGTCCAAATTGAAAAAATATTTGTGTTGGATAGTCCGTTTATCAACACAGACAGAAAAAATGGGCTCCATATACACTCCGTTGTTTTTCCAGTGTGATTTACTTTGTAAAGCTTATATTGTCGTCTTCGACGTGCAAAAAGCTATTCCATACTAAATTGACTGTAAAATAAAAGCAATCATTATGCGTCTAGATGAATTAAAAAGGAAATTGTTTTAAGCATATTTTTGTTAAAGTATGTAAGCACTATGTTTACAGTATTTTTTAATAAATAAAAAATAATATTTCGTTACATTTATTACACACAGCGCCATCTAGTTCCGTGGTAAGCTACGAGGCTTGTGTTACGGATACCAGATAGTTGATATACTATATAATATATAAGTTTAAATACATAGGTACATATTATAAATATAAACACCCATGACTGGAGTACAAACATTCTAGTATCAACAAATGAATGCCCCCAGCGGGACTCGAATCCGCAACCGCCGGCGCAAGAAAGTAGGGTAACTACAAACTGCGTCAAACGTGTTGTCATACTAGACTTTTTTCCTTTCTTATACTTTTTTCGCCACTTAGGTAAAATATGCCTTATATAATTTATATTTACATAATATGTAAAATAATAAGAAAAATAAAAATATATGACTTTCTGAACCATACAATTTCTCTTGCGTCTTTTAGTCATGCATATATTTTCAAATGATGGGATTTGTACGATGGATGAGGGACCGCTGACGCTTGAACGATGTGTTGTGTCCTCGTGTGTATCTTAGCCTTATATACGAAGGATAAACTGTGGAACAAATTTGAAGATATTCTTGAATAATGATACCGTTTAACTTTACGTCCCTTAACTGTCTTCCTTGATTTTGTTATTAATCAAATCCTAGATCCAAGAGCAATTTCACATGTAAATCTAATTTTATGCATTTGAGAACTTAATGTACACAATAATAGAAATACTTATTATAAATAGGAATGTAACTCTACTTATAACTTTCTTACTATAAAGTTACTGAACATAAAATAAAATTTGGCAAGTAAATATATTGCAACCTGGAATCTGACTTTGAACTACCCTAGAACTCTGCGCGATTATCACGCGAGCTAAGCTGCAGGCAAATACTAGTATGAACTAATTAACCTTAACAATATTATCATTCATTTTTCAATTATTATCTTACTTAATAAGCGTTGTATAATCACTATGCTACTAAACATAAAAAATATTGTGTAATTCTTACTTCATGTTTTAAAAAGTTCTTCCTTTCAGTTACTCTAATGTAGATATTTATAACAGCAATGGTATATTTATTATAGATCGATGACATTTATAAAGTTTATTTTGGCCAACACGATTATGTCGTGCCTATGGGATATAAAAAAATATATTAAAAAACTATTTAAATACTTTTACTGTTGCTAATTCAAAAGTCCTATTAGTAACAGTAAAAGTGGCAGCCCAGCGGTGACGGGCTCACTTGGATAACCAAGTGATGCGGGTTCAAATCCGTGTCTCGCAGCTCTGATATTTTCATGAGCAAATCATTTATATCATGATTGCCTCTTGTCTTACGGAAGGAAAACATCGTGAGGAAATCTGTCTGAGAAAACCAATCAATCTTTCGAAAGACATGTGAAGTCCGCCAACACGCACTAGGCCAGCGCTGGATTATGGCCTGATCCCCCTCGTACTGAGGGAGGCCCGTGCCCAGCAGTGGAACGTAAGAAAGGGCTGATGACAATAGTCCTATTAGAAGCATCATCTTTAATATAATTATTGTTAACAGTGCCGACGGAGAATACGTTGTGACGACCATGACGAAGGCTGTTCTGCATCACACAGGCAAAGTTCTTTGGACTCCACCAGCTATTTTCAAATCGTCCTGCGAAATCGACGTTAGATATTTCCCGTTTGATCAACAAACGTGCTTTTTGAAGTTTGGTTCTTGGAGCTATGATGGCGATCAGGTATGGAATTTAGTTCTTGTAATTTTTATATATTTTTAATAATAGTTTGAATTCCGTCGTTCATGGCATACTAATCATATAATATAATTATTTTTCATTGCCTTATTATTATAACCATTTTAATGCACAGAGTATACCTATAAACTAATATTGTACGTAGTAGAAATTTTTATACAAAACACATTGTACCTAAATATTGTTAAATATCCAAAGGGGAACGGGACTTTTACTCCTTTAAGGAGTAACAGTCTCCCTAATACAGATTGTTTTATAACCTAGCAAGGAGTACAGAAGAAACCCACTCGATTGAAACTATTGTACAATTTAGTAAATAAATAAACGTTTTTCTAAACGAATAAAGTGAATAATTAATAAGCCATGCGCTTCAGTTTTTTATTAAAATATGGCCTCACTAAATATGATTATAAGCATGTTATTAACCATATAAGTTTCATCAAAATGGGTCACGCATTCTCAAATATTAATTTAAATTTAATTTAATATTAATTTTATTTATCACTGTAAAGATAAGAATTTTTAATTACTTTTATATTTTACTATAGATTGATTTGAAGCATATAAACCAGAAAAAGGGCGATATGGTGGAAGTGGGTATAGATCTCCGGGAATACTACCCCTCTGTGGAATGGGACATATTAGGGGTGCCCGCTGAGAGGCATGAGAGATACTACCCTTGCTGTCAAGAACCTTACCCTGGTAAGTGATCATTGATTTACTATAACACAATTTATTATTTTGTATTGAAACTTTATAATAAAAACTATATCTGTATTGAATTATTATCTTATTAGAATTAGTCTTGCACTATGTAATATAGCGATTAAATCATCCACTGTATGTATATCAGGCGACGAGTCCGTCTTTCATATATGCCAAGAATACAGAAATTATGTTTCAAGAATATAATATTATACCTTAGATTTACTCTTATTTTAAAAAAAGCTATTTAAAAATCAATACTAAAATTTTATTTAATATTATTCAATAACCAAGTGCGTACTGAATAAATAAATAACAGCTGTGTATTATATAGATACTGATTAGATTACTACTAAGGCTTGCTTAACAGAAATTCTCAATAAACAAATTAGCCCAGACCTGGGAATCGAACCCAGAACCTATGGATGTGGCCGTGCATGTGTTACATACATAATATACGTCCGTGCTAGCTATTACACAAACAAAGCAGTACATTATTCGTAGATATCATATATTATACGTATAATTTATTTTAGATTTTCCTTTGAAATGTTAATCTAAGGCTTAGATTCTAAGCTAGGATATTAATTTCTCGAAACACGATCATGCTCATATAGACATGCAATGGGGTAAGAAACCCTTAAACTTGGTAGTGTATTATTGTAAAGGGTAGCAACATTATATTGTTATTAATACCAAAATTACTTAAGTAATCTTATATTAATTATCGTAAGCAAGATGAATTAGCCGCGGCTCCGCTTTCAAGTGTATTTACTATCCATTATAGGCCCATTATGACTAAGTATAGGCTTTATAATATATAAAAGGCGTTGTAGCATAGCAATTACGCTTTTTTTTACGCGATTTGTATAATCGAGTGATGCGGGTTCAAATCTGGTTTTCGCAACTGTGATAGTTTCATGTGCGAATCATTTCTAGCATGTTTACCACTTGTCTTACCTAAGAGAGAGAACCTAGCAAGTTTTTAAAAGACATGTAAAGTCCGCTAACCTGTTGTAGACAAGCGTTGTGGACTATGCATGGCCTGAACCCCCTCATATTGAAGGCAGTACCGTGCCCAGCAGTGGAACTTTAAAAAGGACTGAAAACATATATAGGCTTTATAACGCCGATACTTGCGACATCAGCGTGTAGAACATACAATATGAAATAATCTCGTTATCTCTCTTTCTCTGTCCCACTGCTGGGCACGGATCTCCCTTCGATATAGCGCCAAAATAACATACCTACATATATATTTTTTAAAAAGCTCAATAACTTTATTATAAAAATCTTACAAAACTATAGAAAACGAAAAATCAACGACATTAATCAGTCGGTATCAGTATTCAGAGCGCGTCTCTACTTGCGGGCATTAACAAAACAACCGTTTAACCTGTTAAGAGCGGTACAACGCAATAATTTAGCATAGATAAGCGTTGCCGACGTGCCGCGGTATTTACGACTCCAGAAGATTAGGGGTTGTTAGGTTTTTTAGAAAGGTTTATGGGAAGTCTCGTGTTACTGATAAGTATTTTCAGGGGAAATGTTTAGATGTGTTATAGTCTTGTACTATTGTTTCTTTCTGTTGAGAAAATGTCACTGAAACGATTTGGTTATTTTATTTGAATCCATATTGTCATATAGGCCGAAGTTACTTCACTATTGGATGGATCTGGTCTCAACCAGATCCATCTTATAGACCAATTTGGCATCTATTCTTACACAAAAACTAAAAATATAAACATAGAAAGAAGCCTTTGCCTAGCAGTGTAAATATTTATTTAGCAGTATAATGGTTGTCAATAACAGAATACTTTTTATTCATAAACACAAGGTAAAGCGTATTTTTTGTTTTATATTTTTTACAAGCGACTTCACCTTTGCCTTGTTCAGGTTTAACTCTATGTACATTTTAACGGTTAGATTATAAGGTATAAGAGACGAAATATTTTTCCACAATAAAAAATGTCTTTTATGTTTACCCGAAAAACAATTTTTTATCAGTCAAGTGGTTCTCTAGTGATGCAATCACAGACTGACAGACTGATAAACAAAAATTCAGATTAACAAAATGCTTGAAATTTCTATGTTAATAAGATTTTCCAATAAATACTTATTCTACAGATTCAACTCAGATAGAACTCTATTATATGCACATACACATTATGTAATCAAAACAGCTCACGCAATACAATTTAGTCATCACCCATTGAATTTATAATGACACATTCAAATCGAACATAGATATTGATAAGGTTCTAAAACTTCATTATCTAACCGAAGCTAACAACATCAACACTGAGTGTTTACTTCCAAACTTTGATTACATTTAGACACTTGTAATTGCTTGTTGCTGGGATCGATTAAATACTATTTACGAGTCAAAATGTCAAAGGACTAAATTAATCGCTTCAGTCCTTTGTGGAACCTTGTCGTAGTTTATATCGAGTTTCTAGAAATATTACAAAATTAATAACTATTTTCTACGATTATATTAAATTAATACTGTACTAAACTTAATAACCATACTTTTGAGGTATTTTCAATATGAAGTGATAGTTTTAAAGATTTTATATGAATTATAATTCATATAAAATCTTTAAAACTATCACTTCGCTTGATTTTAACATTACATTAACCTTGAACTTCAAAAAAGAAAGGAAAAAGTGATTTTTATTTCATTTACTTACTAGATAAAAATACCTAATTAGGTATTTTCAGAGTCGGTGCCATCCGACAGTTTATTTATAAGCTGCTTTAATAATAATGTATCGGATGGCACCGACTTTAAAAATATGTTATATTCTTTATACTGTGGCTTCTAGGCGTGCATTTTGGGCACAAATTACCTCGCCAATGTCGTGTAGAATGAAGAAGACACGGTGGAGATTAAAAATTGCTCGGTTTAGAAAGATATGTTTACACTGAGGACTGACTACTTATATAATAACGACTTCAAAACATCGTCCCCAATTATGGATTTGAATTTTAATTTATCCAATTTAAATAAAACCAAATTAAAAGCAATCGTTTTTAAACGAAATAGAATTAACTAAATCGGTTCATATATGACATTAACTTTAATTAGTTTAAAATATTATTGAATTGTATTTTAGTTAAAATAATTAAATATTTTAGTAATAAGCAGCATAATTAAGTCGTAATCATTATTCGATTGACGCATTCGTTGTGAATTCCCACCGGCCCAGAATATCATTTTTACCTCACGTTTGCGGTTTTACAACGCGCCCAATAAATTTCAATATTATTTCCATATACATGACTTTAAATAAAATAAAGCGAAACGAGTTAAATGACACCTGAGCGCCTACTTTTCATTTTTTTACTTTAAAATGAACGTTTTCATTTTATCGCACTTTATTTGATCGTTAAACGATGGAACTTATTATTTTCGTTTTGAATTAAATCTATTACAGAGGCAAAATAAATAAATCAATAAATACGTTGAAACATTTTTACAACAGCCCAATCTAGTTCCGTGGTAAGCCACGAGGCTTGTATTACAGATACCAGATAGTTGATATACTACATATATAAATTTTAAATACATACATATTATAAATATAAACAACACCCATGACTGGAGTACAAACATTCGTGCTGACAAATGAATACCCCCAGCGGGACTCGAACCCGCGACCGCTGGCGTAAAAAGTAGGATCACTACCAATTGAGCCAAACGTGTCGTCATAAAAAGACATTTACATACATCTTTCTATACATATTAAATTATAATAAAATTATTAATCGGATCAGTAAATTAAGTTTTAGTCATTATTATCGAAACAGAAAAAAAGTTTATCATTTTAGCACATTTGTACCTACTGTCGACTACACGATTATTATTATTATGTTTTATTATTTTAAATTAAAAAATTCCATTCAATAATAGAATACCCTTACAAACAAAGCATTTCCTTACAACGCGAACGAATAAAGAGGCACAGTAGCCTTCAATATTCGGTCGTAAGACTCAATTTGAAAGTCCAATAAACAGGAACTGTTTATACTAATTGTTTGGGCTCGTATTCAAATTGCCACAGCGACTAAGTGACTGGTGACTTCAATGGATACTGCCATAATAATTTGAATGTTCCACCGTCTGTTACTTGCTGTATATATATAGTTACATATATTATGCTACTCTTTATCATATTGAGATCTCATAGACTTACTTCTGACGACACGTTTGGCGTAGTTTCAAGTGTTGTACTTTCTTGCGCCAGCGGTCACAGGTTCGAGTCCCGCTGGGGGCATTCATTTGTTAAGCTCGGATGTTTGTACTCCAGTCCATTTAAACTTATATATTATGTAGTGTTACAACTATCTGGTACCCGTAACACAAGCTTACTTCGTAGATTACCACGGAACTAGGCGCTGTGTGTTATAATGTCCCACATATTTATTTATTCATTATTTATTAATATTATTTATATTTAAATCAATAGCATTCATTCTTGATACAATGTATATTTTGCACTAATCTTTGTACAAACATACCTATTTCATATATTTTATGTAAGGATTAAATTTTTATTCACTCCATCAACTAATATAATAATACATAATAACTGGTATGTTACTAATGGACATAAAAAGTAGTATTATATATCTTCTCTCATTCAATATTAATAGAAATAGTATTAGTAAAAATTTCGTGCTTACAAACAACAAAAACAACAACTAATAATAAAACTGTAAAATAATGCTTCAATACTCGGTGAAAGAATAACAAAACAACGGAAAAAATGATAGCTGTAAAGTTTTAGAGGTCTCAAAAGCATTATTAAGCACTTGTTATTTATAATATGAAATAGTACTAAATACGTAAAAAAAAATTAACACTGAATTAAACGTTTTATAACAGTCATTCGTTAGCCATGATAGCTACCATATTTGGTTCATACAATGACAGCCCATTGCGGGCAATAGTACAAATACATATTATATACAAATTGCTATAGTTGGTAAAAATAAAAAAGAACTATAAAATTTATTAAGCATTAGTTAGCGATAAAAACAGAAACAATAGAAGCAAGTATTAAAATCGAAACAATTATTTATATAAGTTAATTTTTCTTGTGCGTAATCTATTATTGAGGAATCAAACACAGTATAAGAAGTTTTCTTAAGAATCAATGCTAGTCAACAAAACAAACAAAGACAGTCCCTACTTAAATTAATATAAACTAAATTGCTTTTGTTAAGTGTCAGAGCTCGTATTTAAATTGCCGCAGAGTAATGATTGGCGGCAATTTCACGAACGCTGCCGCAGTAATGTACTGCGGGAACTTGTTTTCAAAATTAACTGAATTATTCTTTAGCACTTAAAAACTTAAATTTAATTATTAGTTTTAGGGTTATTCAAAAATATAATATAAAAAAATATTTTTCCAATTAGTTTTAATATGCCAAATATTAAATATCTATGACCTTCAAACCTTTTAACCAACTGTAATGTATGTAGAAAAATCTTTTAAATATGATTATTTCTAACAATAAGTTAATAATTTAAATAAAATAGTACTAATATTTTTTTGATAATTAATATATAATTAATATTTAAGAAGCAAAAAGTAAATAAAATTATTTGTTTCAGATATCTTCTTCAACATAACATTGCGAAGAAAAACTCTCTTTTACACAGTTAACTTAATCGTTCCGTGTGTGGGAATATCGTACTTGTCAGTCCTAGTATTCTATTTACCAGCAGATTCTGGAGAAAAAATAGCTTTAAGCATTTCAATACTGCTCTCCCAAACCATGTTTTTCCTTCTCATCTCAGAAATTATTCCATCCACCTCCCTCGCTCTTCCGCTGCTTGGAAAATATCTTTTATTCACGATGTTGTTAGTTGGATTGTCTGTGGTAATAACTATCGTAATATTAAACGTACACTATCGTAAACCTAGCACTCATAAGATGGCACCTTGGGTTAGAAAATTCTTTATAACCAAACTACCTAAGTTACTTTTGATGAGAGTTCCAAAGGACTTATTAAGAGATTTGGCGGCGCAAAAGATAGCTGGGAGGAGTATGAAGAAAAATAAGTTTAAAGACGCTTTAGCGGCTGCAGAACGGACGAACTCGAATGTTTCTAGTCCCGATTCTCTACGCCATCACTTACCAGGAGGTTGCAATGGTCTACACACTACTACAGCAACTAATCGGTAAAGAACTTTGTACATGTTTGAGATAGTTTTATTAATACACATTATTATTTTCGAACTCAACATTAACCATTAGCCAAAAAATACATTATTTACCTATTTGTGCTAATCTTATAATAAACACCTTTAGGTTTAGTGGACTAGTTGGCGCATTAGGAAGCTTGGGAGCTGGTTACAATGGGCTCCCATCAGTCATGTCCGGTTTAGATGATTCTCTTAGCGATATCACCCCACGAAAGAAATACCCCTTCGAATTAGAAAAAGCCATACACAATGTTATGTTCATACAACATCACATGCAAAGGCAGGATGAGTTTAATGCGGTAAGTTAAGTTGAAATATCAGCGGCTAATTGACACATTATTATTGAAATATTAAGATGATATAGCCTATGTCTTCTCTTTTTATTTATTAGTACTTCCTAGGGAAAAGGTTGTTTTTTATTTATATAACACTCATTAAATATTCATAACCTTTTCTTTAAAAAGAATATGTATATGGATTAAAATGTTCTCCAAAAGGCTGTGCTCTAAAGTCTATATAATCAATTCTATGATAAATACATACTAAACTACAAATCACTGTGATTGTATTAATCGTTCTAATAAATCCTCTTTGGTAGCTCACCTAGTTTCCTCCCTCGACCTATTACGCAAACGAGAACTTTAATTACTTTTGGTCTAAATACTGCAAAGGAAGTACTCAAGACGGATGTTTTCATTAAGATCACCTTATTAAAAGTTCATGTTAGCTTTTTTATATTGATATGGAAACGTTTAATTACTTATGTAGTAGAAGTTAATAAGTGTATATTTTGCTTAAAGTCATACATACAACTCTGTTTTATGTTGTTTTTTTTTTCTCGAGTGATTTTCTTGTCGAGTGAACGTATTCGGTGGTATGAGAGAACCTAGCAAGTTATAAAAGGCCACCATCCCGCTCCTAAAAAGCGAGGTTGACTATTCCCTGACCCCTGTGGCAATTAAGGGGGGCCCGTACCCAACAGTGGGATGTTAAAAAGGGTGCATTCCCATATTGGTAGCTATGAAGATAGATAGTGTTGGCATTTTTAGCCTAACTTTTGCATAAATAACACTAAATAACAATATAATATAAAGTACGGTAAAACAAATTCATGTATTAAATAACATTAAGGATGCCTAATTTAAATCCTATGTGTCATTCCTGAATTAGAACGATGTATTTTCCATAACAGCTGTCCTATTAATATTTTAATTTACTAATCTCCACACCCGACTTCCCTCGTGTGGATCGTAAATAGGTTGCCTATACTATGTGCTATTACTACCAGATTAGGTATTACAGAGTACAAAATTTGTTGATAAATTTAAAATAATATTATTTGTATTTTTTTTCCAACAGGAAGATCAAGACTGGGGTTTCGTCGCCATGGTCCTAGATAGGCTTTTCCTATGGATTTTTACCATTGCATCGATCGTGGGAACATTTGCCATACTTTGTGAAGCTCCTTCCTTGTATGACGACACGAAGCCTATAGACATGGTGTTGTCGTCCGTAGCGCAGCAACAATTTTTACCTGTTGATAGTGGTGATTCATAAGTATTAAAGCAGTTTATTTTTAATGAAAATTTAAGCTTGTTCTAATGTATTATGAAATAATGTTTGATATACAACATGCAATTTTTATTACGAACTTAATTTAAATAATTTCTATACTGATATATGTATTATTATTATTATTCTATATATTATTCTAAGAAAATAATATTAATGTTATATTTTAGATGAATTTTGTGTGTTTAAAATTTGGCGTCTAAGTTATTCAAGCCAAAGTAGGGCTGTGATTTTTTTATACTACAACATAACCTTAAGAAAACGTTATATTATCTCATAAATTAAAACGATTTTAACTTTTTATTCTATCTTTGTATATTCTGTGAAAATTTGTTTTGTAAAATTTGAACGTTTTCACTTTAATTCTAAATGCTGCAAAGGTATCTGTTTCTATACTAAAGTTCACTGGTTCGATTCTCGTTCAAGGCGAATTATTATATAGTTCATATAACGACGTGTGGTATTCGTGTCCTAAGTAATATCACGAATATGGTGATTTGATTGTATGGTGTGTTAGTAGTTTTAAGCATATTTGATATGGTAGTTTTAAACATAAATTGATAAACTAATATGAATTTTGTAGGTGAATAATGGCTGTGGGTAGTGTCAAATAGAGTTAACATTATACTTAGAAGTAGGTACTTTTAATAAAATATATCCTAGTAATTTTATTTTCCAATCACATTAAATAAGATTTTTTTAATCCATACCATTATTAAGTATTATTTTTAAGAATTATTATTAAGAATCTGGTCAAAATGTCAAGCATTAAATCGTCTTTTATCCTTAGATATTAATTGGTAATTATAATGATGGTCATACACAATTGTTTTTCATATCTACTTATTAACAAGGATTTGTTAGCTCAGTGAATACGCTCGCTTGAAAAACCAAGTGAAGCAGGTTCAAATCCCGAGTCTCGCCTATAATCCATTTTATATACTCGAATCATTTTCAACTTGATAATTACTTGTTTTACTTGTCAATAATAAATCACATCTAACCAAATTTAAACCATCATTTTAATTATAAATGAAACTATCTTTTCGGATTATGTCGCGGATTTATTTTCATTTTTGGTTCCCGAAGTTTCGAATGCTTTACAGCAATCATTTTAACTTCAATCGTGTAGAATTTCTCCTTCTTCTTGCAACTTTAACTTATAGTAACAAACTAATTTAGTATTTAAGAACGTACTAAATAAGTATTAACGATATTTGTCTCTACTTTTTTGTCTATAATATGTATTAATGGCTGTTATTGTTCAATATGCTATTATTAAATAAACAACTAAAATAAAGTAGTTTTATTATTTCTTATTTTATGTTAGTTAAGTAATGTCTTAAATATTATAATTATTACATTTGTCATACAAATATAACTCAACTATGATATGAGTTTACTACAACGAAGCGATCGCTTTGTCTATAATTAGAGACCTCATTAATCCTTATGTAGGTAATTTAGGTACATTATAAGGAGTCGCAAGACCACTCATGTACTACAACCACGAGGCCCCGACGGCAACTCTGACGAAGCAGACCATAGTTGCTATGGAGTGGGGTTGCTCCAACAGTCCAGTCCGCTATCAGTGGAGAGCGAAGACTTTGCGCCCGGCTGAATTGCCACATGCTAATGAGCCTCATATAAGAATATAGTGAACACGCTGCATTAAGTAACTTCGGTTCAATAATTTTATAACACACAATATATCGTAACATATGAGTATCTATTAAAATTACATCAACATGACAGACAATCTGTGGCACAAAAACCCATCGTCTGATAAATAAAACGAATCGAAACAGTTAACGTGCGACTGAAACATTAAAGTTGTCAACATGTAAAAAATATGGCACTCCGCTTCAATTCTCAGCAGTAAAACCATATAAATATGGATGCCATAAATCAATGGATTCATACAATGGCTATCGATATTCAAACCCATTACTAATAGTTTAAATTTTTGTACTACAATTGCTTTTATGTTTTCTATATTCGACTTTATCAATCAAAAAAAGATTAACATGATCATGACAACTTTCGAGTGTAGGTCTCAAAAAAATTACTAACAAAATTGAATGCCGATGCATTTTTTATAAAAAATATATATTTTACAAACCCTAAAATAAAAATTAGCTTGTTATTAATACATTTTTTCTAGTCACCATTCTGACATATTGGAAGATGGGGGTCACTCGGAAGGTTCCACTCACTTTGTATGCCACAAGTTTTTCTCACTTTTCCATCGTATTTATTCAAAGTATTGATTTTTAGAAACTGATTTTTAGGGACAGAAAAAGCGACTTTGTTTTATACTATGTAGTGATAGTGATGATATTAACAACCTTAAATATTTTGCAAGGGATCCTATATTGATACTTTATTAGAAATTATAATAAATCTCATGTTAAATGTTTGTTACCAATGACGTTCTCTGCAATGTAATATTCAGACTGATGAATTATCGCTATATAAAAATAGCACGATTTTAGTGTCAAAAAATGCATATAAAAAGTACCCTTTGACACGTCATACTCGTATTTTCGCATTCATTTCGTATATACATGTATATAACGTATTATTAATGAAGTTAATAAGCACTATATATTCGTATCTCTTATACTTTTTCATAAAGAGAAAAATTTGCATAGCGTCCGAAGTAAATTTATGCACCTGCCTCTGTACTGTGCTTTCGAAAACATTATCACTACATAGTATAAAACAAAGTCGCTTTATCTGTCCCTATATCCCTTTGTACGCTTAAATCTTTTAAACTACGCAACGGATTTTGATGCGGTTTTTTTAATAGATAGAGTAATTCAAGAGGAAGGTTTATATGCATAACTAGCGGATCCCGCGGCTGTGCCTGTTCTAAATCTAGGAAAAAGCCCAAGCGAAGCGAGGGCGAGTCGCTAGTCTTTCTATAAAATGTTAATCAAAATAGTATGATATAACTAAAACAACATATGAAAAGGATAGCAGGGAGCTATTTACTGATGAATAATGTATACTTTGATGAGATGCTTCTTTATCGAGAACCTAGTGCTTTAAAATTAGTCATTTAGCAAGTCAATTAGTTTTAGTACTTATGTTTTATTTATGATAGGTATTGGAATTATAACGCCTTTATACGACATTGTATTCAGGGTGTTTGACGATACGTTTAGCTCAGTCGGTAGTGACCCTACATTCTGAGCCAGAGGTCCCGGGTTCGAGTCTCGCTGGGGGCATTTATTTGTTGAGCACGAATGTTTGTACTCTAGTCATGGGTGTTTATATTTATAACATGTATCTATTTAAAAGTTATATATGTGTAGTATATCAACTATCTGGTATCCGTGACACAAACCTCGTAGCTTACCGCAGAACTACGTATAAGGCGTTATTGGATGAATGCCCCGACCGGGACCGCTCGCGCAGAAAGTAGGGTCACTATCAAACTAAGCCAAATGAGTCGTCAAATAAAAAAAAATTAGAACTTTAAAAGTTACTTGAAAACATTTTGAAAATCACAACATTACAGCAATAGTAAACCAGTCACTTAGCCGTTACATCTAAACCTCAAACTGCATCTGTTTGAAATAAAAACTTCCTGTACATTGGACAAAAACCCCGGCTGTGGATGTCCAACCGATTTGGCGGGACGCCAGATGCATGTACATAGTTGCTACTGCCTCGCTTTTTAATAGTCAGACTGGTGGCGACTTATGATTGAGTGTATACCGAAATAAATGCGATTATACAAAATAGTTTATTTTAAAACGATGTAAATTTATTTTAAAATCATAAGAAATAAGTTCGATCAGTTGTTTTTACCTAATTTTTAAGATATCTAAAAGAAATCCACATTTAGGCTTCAGATTGGTAAGATTGAACCTCATTATCAAAGTTAGTATGTACTACGCTACCTAGACTTTCTTTTCATAGCGGATCATAAAATATTTATCATTTCTTAATTAGAATGACTAAACTTGCAATGAATCCATTTTGTTTATGCATATTTTTTTTGTTCAATATATTTTAATGAGCTTTTTATTTAATTAACTTCTAAAATACAAAAGTTTGGTCTAAATAATAATAAAATTGAAATATCCAGGACAAAAAATTTTGGATATAGGAGATATTTAAAAAAAATAATTCGTAGGAAACCTATGAAACGAATAGATGTAATATATTTTTCAGGATAAAGCAAGCGTGGAAAATTTTAAAATTTAACTGAAATCTAAATCTACGTACTATACCAAATCCTCAACTTTAGATGCAGACCACGTACCGCAGATATTACTAATGGAGTCTTTAAAATTGTTTACACTCGGTAAAGCATCTAGTGTTTTAAATTTCTTTTAACACCATCCGTTTTCTTTGAATGCACAGTGTCTTCTATTTAACTATTTAAAATATAATATTTCATAAATAGTTAGTTTTATTATGAAAATAGATTCCAAAATAATGTTAAGACAGTATTGTTCATGATCATGTGTGAAGAAAACAAGTAAAAATTTTAAATATAAATCTATAAGTGATCAAAACAGCGTCGCTTTTGCCTTCATAGTTTTTAAAATTTTGTACGTTGCGGCTTAAGTATAGTTAAGATTTAAATTAAATGCAATTAAATAAATATATTGCTACTTTTACACATAGCGCCATCTAGTTCCATAAAAACCGAGGCTTATATTATTGATACCAGATAGTTTAACTACATACTCTTAAGGCATATTATAAATCACCCATGAGTAGAATAGAAACATTTGTTCTCATCACACGAATATTCATAGAGTTAACTGAATTATATTATAGTACATTATACAATATTATAGAATTTTTTTTGTTATAAAGTAAGATAATTACGCTGTATTTTTAATTTCTAAAACCAAGTATAATTAAACAGACATAAAAGTAGAAAGCACACAAGCAATTAGAAATCTTTTGCGGCCATTAAGAAACTTGAAGCTTTCTTCAATGCACACGAAAAACTAAAGAATTCCAGTCAATTTGCAATTAAAAGCTCTAGTACTCGTCGTGTTACGCGGAAATTACTTAAAACGGAAAGTAGTTCTATAATTGCTTTAGTACTTCACTTCAAACCTCAGGCAAGTAAGACTTGTTCGCAATCAACTGATTTCTAGGACTCGCAAAGTTTAATCTCTTAACTAAGAACTGACAAAAACATGCAGCCAATTGTTTAACTATCTTGATAATTAGAAAGTAAATTCAATTTTAAAAATCTCTTAATATTTTAATGTTGGTATTAATTATCAAAAAATCTAATAAACACAAAATTTAATGTTCGAAAACTCAGTGGGTTTTATATTTTTGTAACATTCTGACTTATTTTACTTATAACCATTTACACAATATCTGTACATTTATAAAACTACCGTTTCTATTTAAAATGTCCAAATAACAATTTATGTAATGGTTCATAGCCGATATTATAAGGACTTGCTTAGGCTCCTTTTATTATAGGAAAGGAGGTAACATTCCGCTTAAGAAAATTAAAACGTACCTAAGAATGCATCCAAACGAAGCGATATTAAGTTCTTAGTATAAGCACAAAATATATAATGTATAAGTGAAATACATAATCTTTAATATCAAATTTTAGTAATAGATCCAAAACAGTATACCTGAGTCACAATATTTTAGTAAATATGTATTATCTTATATTTCGAGTATTCATTAAAAAATATTCAGAATTTAATCTATCTTTGTTCTGAATTACACTTCTATCACTTCACTCTTTACTTCACTTCTCTCTTCTATCTTCTTCTTCACTTCATTCAATTTGTGAGACCGATTTCGGCCACAGCGGCAAATCTCACTGAGACTAACTTACTGCAGAGATATTCTAGGATTGTAAACAGGAGAATACTCTCTTTTTCTACTATTAATGACTTTTTGATGCGACTGGTGAGAGATTATGCTAGTGAGAAGAACTGGAAAGAAAACTCAGCGGATCTAATATTATCATTTTTACTTTGTGATTTTTGTAACTTAAATTATATTTAATATGTTGGGACATCATTACACACAGCGCTATCTAGTACCGTGGTAAGCTACGAAGGAAGCTTGTGTTACGATACCAGACAGTTGATATACTACATATTATATAAATTAAAAAACGTACATATTATAAACACCCATGACTGGAGTACAAACATCTGAGCTTAACAAATGAATGCCCCCAGTGGGACTCGAACCCGCGACCGCTGGCGCAAGAAAGTAGGGTCACTACAAACTGCGCCTCAAATTAACAAGTATAGATAAGGTTGAAGTAATCTGGAGGCGATCACTTTGTTTGCAAGGCCAGTTCAGGTTGTATCAGAATATTAACTTTACCTTAAACTTTAGCCATACAACCGTTCTTTAACATTATTTTTGCGATAAAAGCTTTAAAGCAGTAGCTTCATACATATTTACAAGCTATATTATTATAAATAAATATAATTGAGTTTGTTAAAATAACATAATTTTTCTATAAAATCACATTAAATACAATAAGGCCAAGAAATCTATTAAGATCAGAGTATTCCAGTACTATGTAATAACTCAAAATATTACTGGTAGCAAAAACTAAAGTGACTCTAACACAACACCAGCTTACGCCACATAACACTACCAAACTTTAATAAATCTGTCATGCTACAGTTTATGATCAGTTACTTCATGACAACAAATAATTCAATAGTGCAGCAACTTGATGTAATTTAACTGAAAATTAAATTCAAATGTGAACGGCACAGACTTTCAGTATTAATCTAAAACGTTTCTGGTCTAGTCTTTACCTCAAAGGAATCTTAAATGGAATTCTTGAACCCTTTTGTGCCATCTATCAATCTGAACGACGCTGGACGATATGGATGCAAGTATGTCGAAATATATGCAAATGTTTCGTGTATTACTTGGAAGCACTTGTGTATGAAATATTTTTAAACTAAGAAAGTTGTTAGTTACATTATTTTGTCAAAATTTTTTGTTAATTTTTAAAACTTTTATCTATAGAATTTATAAGGCCGTAATTTAATATCAATGCAATTGAGAATGTTCTTAAAACGTAAGCTACAAAATTTGTTATATCTTACCGAATTAAACAAACAGAATCGTAGACCTCAAGTCCCAAGACTAATAAATATTCCAATGATCCACCATCCAATTCGGCTAACTCCGAAATCTTTCCGATGGGAGCCTCACATTAGCATACAACATAACCAAGGCCGATTTACTGCTTTATATATGTATTTGAAAAACCTCATCCTATCTCTATTATCTAGGATTTAACAAAAAAATTTGCAACTATAAATTTTTTTAATAAAAAACTGAAAAATGATTCTTTTTCAATCTTTTTAAAAGGGGATTTATTCTTAATCCTTTTAAGAAACGCTCCAATAAAGGCAGAAGTCTGAAATTTATAGTTTAATAATTATCCCATTTGTAATGTTTAAGTAACTATATGACATAAATAATTTAAAAATTGTGATAAAAGATTCGGTGGATTTGTTCATTTATAAAATATACACAATTTTTTTTTTCAGTTCTTAAATTTTAAATTTGATATGTTTAGTATTTTTATTGTTATAAATTATAATTTTGCCTGTGTACAGTAAAACATCAGACGAGGTTAATTAATTATAGGTACATCTATGTGTAAAGGATAATCCAATATACTTAACACAATATTATAATTAATATTTGTTTAAAACAATTATTTTCTATTAAAAATAATAATTTTGTGGTTTTCCTACAGTACATATTCAAATTATATAAATAGCCTCAGAGAGCTCAAACTTAATCATTAATTAACCGAATTATTATAAAAATATAATTATTTTATAATAATTCGGTAAATATTTTAATTACGGACTATTTTTTTTTTATATTTCAATAAATTTTCCTCAATTACATATAATCTATTTCATTTTAAACAAATAAAATAAACTTCAATTTTTATACACGAGTTCTGCAAAATAATTAACTTTCAAAAAAACAAAACGTAAAGCTTAAGCATAATGAGTGCTCTAGATAAGCTTTAGATGTTATTTCTAATGTTAACGCGCCACTTTTTCACGGAGCTTTTTAGAAATATATTATGTTATCTTTATTATTAAATTTTACGTACATAGAATGAAGTTGAAGTCTCCGTTTATAATATTGAAATAACAACTTTTTAGAAATTAATTCTTTTTTTAAATTTTATATATATCCGTAAGACATTCTGTTTTTTTTTAAGTGGTAGTACCATGCTTGTTACCTTCGGGTAGCAACCGAATGGGCCGGCACGCCCCGTATAGTTCATTAGTACCACTCTCTCACAGAATACCGGCGTGAAGTGACAGCTATGCTGTCGAGTTTCGTCCGGTGAGTGAGAGTCCGGGAGGCCGACTCTCCTTCCCCCTCCCTCTTCCCTTCATCCTCCGCCTTCGTTCCCCTCTCCCTCTCACTTCCCTCCCTCCTCCATCCCTCCCTTTCCTGAAAGGCCGGCAACGCATCTGCAAGCCTGGCTTGCAGATGTCCATGGGCGGAGGTGATCACTTTCCATCAGGTGAGCCTCCTGCCCGTTTGCCCCCTTTTTACCATAAAAAAAAAATCTACGAAATGACTAAAGTCTAGCGGTATCGTAGAACTAGCAGCTAGACCAATTCTTGAACTGACGACACTCTTTGGTTTTGCTTGTGTTTACTCTAAAATAGAAATAGCAACGAATTCGAGCAGAGCTCTTGCTCTGTAACGGGTAAATACGGTTACTATGTGGTATACGGCAAGTATGTGGGGCATTTTACGTCAGGGTTAATTTTCAACTCAAATAAAACGATGAAACAATACTGGACTTTATATTAACTAATAGCAAACTGAAAACAATTAATAGTATAAAATATAATAATACGCGTCATCGAACAAATATATCGAAAACGTCATATGCACATCGAGCAAAATCTCAGGGCCGCCAGACTTTAGTTATTTTGTCAGTAATCAAATGTATGGGATTAAGTAGTGTATGTACCCAATTAAGAGTACTTCAGTGCTAATTTTTACGTATGTTTTAAAGAATATAGTTAAAAATTAAATGAAGCCCCCGAAAATAATGTAGCTTTACTTATTACCTACTAGCGGCTCACCCTCGCTTCACACGGGTTCGTCCCTAGACTTATTTTCGAGCGAAGCCGCGGTTTCTGCTAGTATATCTTTATAAATTGAAGCTTATGTGTTATACTGATGTATAAGCTATATTATTGTAAGCTTTCATTAAAATCCATTCAGTAGTTTTTACGTGAAAGAGTAACAAACATCCATCCATCCATACTTACAAACTTTCGCGACATTAGTAGGATTTATATCATATATATTAAACCACTCACGCTCATAGCGACATTTTTTGTGTCAGGATGTTTGGCTCATCCGATTGGTCTGGCTGCTTACAAAAAGTATTAAAATAGTTCCCTGAAAAATTATTAAAATCAAGACTGAGATATTGGAAAGAAAGAAAAGAGTTTGTAATCAAATTCGGGCACAGACAGTATAAGAAAAATTAATTTAATCCTGAAATCAATATTCTAGTAAGCAATGAGATATCATTGCAACCCACGACCATTTTAAGAAAAAAATATATACGAAAAAAATACTTCATGAAATAAGAATTTTCATCATTCGGATTCATTTCTCTAATAGCGAATAGATAACGAATAAAAAGTAAGCTCAGTTCGTCGGTCAAAACTTTGTATTCGTCGTTACTTCACGCAACTTTTCTTGTTAGGCCCGACAAGGTCCTCCTTAGAGTTATAACAGGTTCTCTCGCATTATGACAGTACACCTAAATACTTCAGGCTTCTTCTAAAGACAAAATTTATAAAAGTTTTCTTTTTTCACATGCGTTGATATTTAGAATTTTATTCAAAATTGTTACTTTTTCACTGAAATCCTATATTCAAAAGACAATTGAACGACTTTACCCCGACCATTAATTCAAATACACAAATAATCATAAAAAGAGAAAAAAACATAGATTGCTTTAAATATTTAAATAATAATAATGATTTAATGAAAGTCATTAATGAAGAAGTCATGGAATATTTAGTTTTGCGAGAAATTGTGCAAGTTCCGGAACAAGTTATAATTTGTTGGGGCAAGATCGATATTTTCACTATTGTAGATTAAAAATATTGGCCATTTTTCATAATATTCATATGTGTAAACGAATGATACAAAAAAATCTAATTGTAGAAAAAAATGAAACTGAATTCGAAACACACACAAAATAGAAAGAAATCAGAATTTGGAATTTCTAACCAAACCCATAATTCGATAAAATATCATTTTCATAGTTTATAAATAAATATGTTGAGACATTATTGCAACATCGCCATCTAGTTCAGTGGGAAGCTACAAGGCTTATGTTATTATATACATATATATAAATATAAACACCCATGACTGGAGCACAAGCATTCGTGCTCAATAAATGAATGCCACCAGGGGGACTCGAACCCGCGACCGCTGGCGCAGAAAGTAGGGTCACTACCAACTGATACAAACGCTCTAATATTAATATTCAAAGTTTTTCACAAAGATAACCAAACGTAATTTATTGCACGCAACATCCGTTTTGTATATTTTAAATACATTATATATATATATATATATATATATATATATATATATATATATATAATGAAAATGGTGTTCGATTGAGGCTCAATCACGCCTAAACCACTGATCGTATCGACATGAAACTACCACCATTCGATGCGTAATTTTTCCTAGATGGTTTATGGCTATTTATTTTTCGAATTCTAACGTTCCTTCATTTTTTATTGCTGTTTTACTTTTATGAACATTTATCCCGCTAATAAAAACAAAAGACAAGCGTTTTCTCTTGATTCTTTTGTTTTCATGGATTTCAACGGAGTTTACTAAACGGATAATGTTCTTTTACATTCGGCTAAGAATCTACTTACAAACTTCCACGCATCCACCCACCAACTCCCACGCACCCCTGCACACCCACTCTCATTTTTTGATAAAAATAAAATGCCGTATTTATGATAGAGTATCACTTGAGAACGGCTGGACCGTTTGGGTTAATTTTTTTTTGTTGTCTTCAGAATTGTCAGGAGAATGTTTATATGTAAGAAAATTTTAAAAAAGTCTGCTAAAACGTTAAAAATTTCGATGATAATCGAAGTATTCCAATTTCTATAGTTACTCATCACGAAATCTCGGGAACTATAGGACTTAGAAATGTGAAACTTGGTAGGAATATTACTTTCGTTATGTAGAGGTCAACTAAAAACGGATTTTAAGAAATTCATCCCCCAAAGGGGATTGCGGGGGCGTTAACAATGAACAATTCCCGTTTTTAAACTATAGCTCCTACAAATTCCAAATTTGGTAGGAATCTTCTGTAAGAGATGTAGAAATAGTCTATGAACGAATTTTACGGTAGCTCACCCCACAGGGGGTTGCCGGGGTGGTTTAACAATGAAAATTTTTATTTTTTAAGCCGTAGCTCCTACAGACTCCAAATTTAGCTAGAGTCGTCTATATGTGATGCAGAAATGATTTAAGAGCGGATTTTACAACAACCCACCGCCGAAAAAGATTGCGGTAGTGGGTGTTAAAATGTGAAATTTCTATTTCCAAGCTGTAACCTCTATAGACTTTAAATTAGGTAGTAATCTTTTATTTGTCATGCAGAAATCATCTCAAATAGGATTTTACGAAATTCTATTTCCAATAGGGATTGCGGGGGTGGGTGTGAGAATGTTAAATTTATGTTTCCAAACTGTAACTTCTACAGACTCCAAATGATTATTTTTTTACTGTTTAAATAGAAAAGGTTAAAGTCAATTGTTTTTTTTTATTTAATTAATTTCATTTGTTATTATATAACCTAATAATCTATATAAATAAAATGATAGAGGTCTGCAGTTGTGCGCGCATCACGGAAAAAGTACTGGATAGATTTAAATGAAACTTTCTAAGTTTTATTTCTTAGACACTTGGCCCTTATTTAAAAAAAGATTGCGATATCTTCATTTAATAAAAATTTATTAAAGTTTCAAGAAAAAAACGATTTGTATATGTACTGCGTGTTCAGTGATGCAGTATGTATGTTTCCTTCTTGCGGAGTAGTGGGGCAAGCGGCGTAGCGCCATGCGGAAAACTTTGTTAATATTTCAAGCAACGCGGACAAAGTCGCGGGTAACAGCTAGTTTATACTAAATAGGATTTACATATAATATGTAGCGTCAGCTTTAATCATACATATTAGTTACAGCATCGACTCTGGTCACACATCACGTATAATTGTCATAATATTACAGTTTAATTAATTATTAATTGAATATCCGAAATATTATTCAAAATTATATATATATATACTTTATTAAAATAAACTGTTGGATCATAACTTCTGTTAAAATTTAAGTTAAACATAAGAATATTGTAAGTTATTATTTCAATATGTTATTAAGGTACATTTTCATCTCAATTTTCGTGTTAGCAGGTACGTAACGAACTAAGTGTAAGATATATCTACAATAAATCAAGCTGTTATTCAAGAGTGCCTGAATGTGAATGAAATTTATATTTTTCTTTATAGAAATTACTGCTGGATTTTGCCGTGTCTATAAGTGTCCAAAGTATATACCACTACAGTCTAATTCTTTATCGTTTAAAGGAAGAATAAGCATGAGGAGTAAGTAGTTTTATGACTTTACCCTGAAAAATGTACATTATAGATCTATTACTGTATTTTTTTATTTTTTCAGAGTGTCAGGAATATCATCAGGCAATGTTTAATCGAATCCTTAAGGAAAACTACGACCGGACTTGTAAGTAAGATTTTATCTGTTTGCAAGTACCTGTTATTATGTCATGTTATGCCAGCGTGGTGGACTATGACCCGATCCCTCTCGTACTGAGAGAGGCCAGTGCCCACTAGTGGAACGTCAAAAAAGGGCTGAAGACAAAATGTTTTCTGAAGACTGTGACTATCTATACCCATTATTCTTCAATTGTTTTAAAAATTCATATCCATAACACTTTCTTAGATTTTCGCAAATATTTGACATTATGAATGAAACTATATTTACGGGTTTTGTTACGGATATATTTTGATTTTTGTTCCCGACGTTTCGAATGCTTTACACTGTAAATCTTGGTCACGGCAGAGACCATAGTCGCGACAAAATCCGAAAAGATAGTTATATTTATGGTTAATTCATATCCAATTTATTTTCTGCTTTAAAAAGTTATTACCATACTATCTAGGTAGTATTAGAACTTTCCTTCTAGTTTTTGTTTTAAATGAGATACCAATATTCGTTACAAAATTTCTAATTCTCAGGTAAACGTCTGAAAGGAATTATTGGAGGTACAACTGCGGGGATTATTGAATTTCCACATATGGTAAATAAAAATAATGATGTAATTTGTATATTATATTGTTTTATATATTTTGTACTATACTGGTGAATCATCCACGCCCCGCTGAGGTGCATTTGCGGTTCCCTACGTAGGATTACTAGTTTTTGAATATTTTAGAGAAAGTATTGCTAAAATTGTTCTAGCTGTCCACACACACACACACACACACACACACACGCACGCACGCACACACGCACGCGCGCACGCACACACACACGCACGCACACACGCACGCGCGCGCACACACACACACACACACATTTAAAATAATATTTTTTGATGTTTTGATATTAGTACTGTATATAGTTTCATATGGATTTAGTGAAAAGCTGTTAATTTGAAATTAAAAGCAGACACTTTTTTATATTATGTTTAGGTGTATAGATATTACTAGCGTTTCCGCCCACGTCGTTCTTTGTAGAATCATTTTCGTATGTTATAGGATTAGTTTAATATATATAATAGACTAATCCAAAAGTAAATAGCAATAAAGAGTTTTTATTACGGAAAAGTTGATCTAGAGTTTTTGGCATTCTAATATACAAACAAAGATTAAGTTTTATATATTAGTACTAGCTGTACCCGCGGCTTCGCCCGCGATCATTGTTTTAATTGCTAATCAACCTCATTAGGTTGATCTGTAGGATGCCTGAAAATTTCTTCAAAATTACTCTACCTATTTCAGAAACCCATCGTTAATACACTGCTAAGCCGCACGGCTACCTATTTCATATATTATGTGCACGCCCCACTTTCGATCTTGGCACCCCCAACTTCGCAATTGCACTTTATTTTTCTTTTAGTTTTTTCTACGATACACAAACATAACCCAAAAAATGGCCAAATCTGAGTGAGTGAGTGAGACAGGAAACCGGCTTCGTTCTCATCTCTACTCCGTGATGTTTGCTGAGGTGACAAAGGTACTCGTAGCGGGGATAACTGATCGACTGATAGTTAATCAGTTATCGACCGGCGAGGGTTCAAGATCAATTTAAATTGAGAAAAAAATATAATTACAGGAAATTGTAATTATAAACTCTAAACGAATATTTATCGTAATTCAATTGTTATATTCAATTGCCATCTTGCAACCCTATTGCGGATCTGTGGATATAATAATTTAAAAAATCAAGTTGGAAAAATAGTGGTTGATCACAGAAGGGTGAAAAATTGTCAGTAATATGAATTTTTATTATTCTAAGTTATGACAAAATAAAAAATAAAAATATTGCCAAAAAAAAAATAAAGTTTATAATTAACAAGTAAAAAATAGGGGTTGATTGTAGAACGGTATAAATTTAGTGTTGTATGTATTTTTGACTGCTGTATCATCAACTTGAAAAATACCATGACTACCTATCTTTTAAACGTATTTACTTACATATTCGAATGTTATCGTAAAGTTTGTTTAACAATTATACACTGGACATAATATAAAGTAGAAAGTTTGTGGTACTAATTATTAAATTAAAAACTTTCTCTAATCGTGTAAGCCCATTTGAATAATACTGAATAAATATTTTTTTTTATTTAATTCAATTCAATTGCTTATACAGGGTGCTCTGGGCTGGCGAACATTTGAGGATACGTGGATATATCTATGTGGTTCTTCCTTAATAAGCGACCGCTTTGTATTGACTGCAGCTCATTGCACAATAGCGCGGTCAGATTCAATAAAGGCACTCTCTCCAGAAATTGTCAGACTGGGAACTACAAATATTTACGTAAGTTTACCAGCGATATGTACAAGAAAAGGAGTAATAAAACAATTATATAAAATTTAGAAATGAGTTAGCAAATCACTCTCGCTCCATTACTCACAGGTTTAATTTGATTTTCAGGAAACGGATGTCATTGAAACCGGGGAAGTACCCGTAATTAAAGAAATTAAAAGCATAAGACGTCATCCACACTATAAATATTCACGTAAATATTATGACATCGCCTTGATAGAGTTAAAAGGCAAAGTGACGTTTACAAAGTACGTTCAGCCGGCCTGTTTGATGGACAACTCCGACATTACGTTTACTCAATTGACAGCAACTGGTTGGGGGGCTTTAGGTATACTGTTTACTTATTTAAATTGAACACAATAATATAATTTTATGGTATATAACACTAAAACAATAGTTAACGTTTTAATCTATATCTTCATAACTGAACGCTATTGAACCATCCACCGCGACAAGATGAACGCACGTTGATTCGCATCAACACGTATGTGCTACTTCAAATTTACATCCATCCATGTACATTTTATCATCCATAACATGTTAAATTAATGGTAATTATTATTTTTAGGCGAGAAAAAAGATAATTCAGCCAACCTTCAATCAACAGTGCTCGATGTAATAAGTTTTGAGCAATGTAGCGATACATTTTTGAATATTAACCAAAACCAAAGTAGGAATTTTCAAAGACTGGAAAAACATCAGAATCTGATGTGTGCTGGTAAAATGGATGGCAGCACGGACACTTGTCAAGTACGTATAAACGTCTTTTGAAAATACATCAATTATTTAGTTTCAATTCTAGGAGTAACTGACTGGCGTTAGAAACTGGCGATGATTCAGCGCAATGCCTGATGCATTCATAGAACGTAAAGCTAGTAGTAATTAGTACTACGCTTGATCTCTAATTAGCCGTTTCGAATTACGGTCCGATTGAAATTTGAAAACCAACAGAAATAGAGAGTGTTGACATTGTATTTGCGCGTACACTTGTGTATTACATTCTCCTGCGCAGTAGCCATTACATTTTCAAAACATTTTTTTCATAAAATTTGTGTTAATTATTTTCATAGTTTATTCATTATTGGTTTTTCAGGGAGGTGCAGGAGGGCCTCTACAGTTCAATTTAACAAAGAAAAATAATGATGGCAACATGCATGTAATTGTCGGAATAACTTCATTTGGCTTCGGATGTGCTCTTAAAAACACTCCAGGAATTTACACAAATGTCGGTTCTTTCATTGACTGGATTGAAAAAATAGTGTGGCCTGATGTTTCTAAGATTATATTTTTTCCAAATATCTAATTAAAATCCTTTAAAAACTTTATTATATGTGGTAACATTGTTCGCTTTATCGGTTCACCTGATAGAGCGTTCCACCATTACAAATAAGCCCACAATATTTCAAAGATCGAAATAGCTCACGTCACGTAAAAAGAACGCTGGAAGAAAGTGGATGTTTGCGCATCGGTGCTTGATGGTATTTTAAACGGACGAACTAATAGCGAGCAGGCAAGCATGTAGCGCGTGCCCCGCCGTCTCGCGCACCGACCCTTACCACAAATTTAAATTAACAGCCAGCGTTCTTTTTACATGACGCGTATTATACAAATGGAATATATTATTATTAAAAATAAAGGATATAAGGCTTGACACTAAAACACCAACGGTACTTAATTATAATAATATTAAATTATAATAATATAACGTTTATTTCAGACTTGTGAAGTCCATAAAAAAATCATAGCATTTTACAGATAATATACATAACATATACGAAACAAAAAACAGAAATAAAATGATAACACAATAACAAAATAATGCAAATAAAAAAAAACTGGAAATATATAATTTAACATTGATTTAAATAAAAATAATACTAATAAATACCTTTTATGTCATTAAGTTAAACTTACTTAAACTATGTAATACGTAGGTATTATATGAACGATGTGTGTCAATATATTTTTAAAGAAATACATGTATAAGTAAAGTAACAAACTGTTTTATTTCTAAAAACCGTAATATTATTCTCACTTACGTACATCAGTTTGAAATTATGTTTGTTAGAAGAAATTTATTTTATCACGTTAGCTTTTCTAACCAACAGTGTTATCAAATTTATTTTTAATCTACATCTAAGAGTCGTTTTGAAATGATACTACATATATATACCTGATATATTCTATAACACGTATTAATACATATCATTCACTTTTTTATGGATGTGATCTAATAAAGCTTACGTCTGAAGACAGAGTAGGAGTAGGAGTAATCATGAAAAACGTAAATGCTAGAAATCGTTTTCTGTAAAATATTATATTTGATACAAAAAATGAATAATAAAATAATTAATAATAATTTGAATATACGTAAAACTAGTTATAGATGTCATACATGGTATATAAAATTTACTGTAGATGATGTTTCTGAACGGGATAGTATTGAAATAATTTCTATTAAATTATAGTTAATCATAATTTCTATTTAACATAAATTCATGTCAAGGATTTCTTGAACTTAGTCAACTTTAACTAAAATAATTCTAGATCATATAAAGCACTATTTTATAACATTAAAGCATTGGAGGGCGTACTTCTTAAAACTCAAAATACAAATATGAAACCAAATTAAACAAACAGAATCGTAAACCTCAAGTCCGTCATACGTCATTAAAACTACACAGCTCCACATAAATATTATGACATCGCATTAATAGAGTTAGAAGACAAAGTGGAGTTTACAAAGTTCGTTCTGCCGGCCTGTTTGAATGTCAACTCTGACCTTACATTTACACAATTGACAGCAACCGGTTGGGGGGCAGCAGGTAAGCTATTCTAAGAGTTGTTACTCATAATATATTTTTATAGTATTTAAAGATAAAATTTATTACATAATATTATAAATGAAACTATCTTTTTGGAATTTGTCGCGGATTTATTTTGATTTTTGATTCCCGACGTTTCGAATGCTTTACAGCAATCATGGTCATGGGAGAGCCTAAGTATAATATAAGGTATTAAGGTATTAGGTACCTAAATCCGAAAAGATAGTTTCATTTATAATGTCATATATTAAAGTAAACCTAAGAAAGTTTTATAACATAATACTGAATTAGTGCTTGACTGCGTTCCACCTGATGGTAAGTGGTAACGCAGTCGGAGATGGTAAGGCGCACTAATTCAGTAGACACCTATTCACTCTTGCCTTGAAGACACCCATATTGTAATCGGACGGAAACACTGACGTAGACAGGTTGTTCCAATCCTTAGCCGCACGTACAATAAATGACGACGCGAAACGCTTCGACCGGACGGGTGTCCACGACATAAGGATGCAAAACAAGCCGTTCGTCGAGTCGTCCGATGATGTAAAGGGGATGGGGGAATTAAGTCGTATTCCTTCTTTTGGTGAGTTATAAAAAATGAATGATGGGAGTCAATTTTTTACAATGCGACAGAGTTAGTCGTTACAATAACTCTCTTTAGTAAAAAATGCTGCGAATATTCAGGATATTGTTCTGGTATCTATAGATACGCTCAATACATTTAAACCCAAATAAAATATTATATCTAATAGAAACCTATGTGCTTTTTTATCACATCATTTACACAGCCGAGGGGTTGCTCCACAATCTATTCTGCTATCAGAAAAGTAACCTGCATGACACACCGTCCACCGAAGTGGGCTCCTCGTGCGTTTCTTTTCTTCAAACCCATGTTGAAGGTAAATGTGCTACTTCTACTCTATGTAGAATTTATATACTAAATTTCACCATCCCTGACTTTTTAAAAAGTAAATATTATTTTTAGATGAGAGACAACATGACACACAAACAACAACAACACAACAACAACAACTTTCAGACAACCTTCAAACAACAGTGCTCGATGTATTTTCTTTTGAGAATTGTGGCAATGAGCTTTTGTACAATAGATACTTTAGAAATTTTCGAAGTCTGGAGAATCATCAGATATGTGCTGGTAAAATGGTATCAATTATTTGAAAATACATAAATAAGTTTTAGGAGTACCAAACTAAATCTGTAAATACGATCTTAATGCTCATCAGTGTATCGTGTAATACACTGCATATACGACCGCACGTCCTAAGATCCTGGGTTCGAGTCCCGGGTCCTAGTAATAGACCGGCGTTAGAATTTGGTGATACTTACGCTCAGTGCATCAGAGCCAACAGAAAACCGTTAGTACTACGCCTGATTGTCCCATTGAAATTTAAAATTCACAGAAATATTGATACTGATTTTATTTGATGAATTAAATTATTTTAATTCATCAGATAAAATCAGTTTCTTCAATTAATGTAACTGTCACAGTCACATTCATCAATTAATGTAACTGTCGTGTAAAATTATGAATTTCATTATGCTGTAATTTGTTACGATGCACTTGTGTACTACTATCTCCTGCGCAGTTGCCTAGTCTCCATGAGACTTGCTGCCTTTTAATATATTAAAATATATTTAAATTTAATACCTATATATTATTTTTTTTACAATTTATGATATTAGTGTTATTATTAATTTATTATTTTGCTTCCAGGGGGACTCAGGAGGACCTTTACAAGTCAATTTGACAAAATATAATCCCGATAACAACATGCATGAATTGTTGGAATAACATGGTTTGGCTTTGGATGTGGTCGTACAAACAGTCCAGCAATTTACACAAGCATCAGTTATTTCATTGACTGGATCGAACAAACTGTGTGGCCTGATATTTCAATGAATGTATAATAATTCTAAGCGTCCAATTGAGGCGTAGTTTAGCAGAAATGACTATACAGACAAAAAGGAACTTTTGAGTCCTCAAAGTTTTAAGTTTGGCTGAGAATTGCTGCCATGATGTTGTATTTGGAATATTTTGAAATATCAGCAATATGGGAAAATATTTATATTTTAGTGTGTAAAATTTAATTACAAAGCATAATGTAGAGATAAGTTATAAGACTTGTTAAAGAAGTAATATTTAAAAAGAAAATGTGATAAGTTTTTAGTGTATCTTTATTCAAAAAGAACAATGTTTGTAAAAGCTAGTTTCTATTTATCCCGATCATTCTCATCACCAAGCTCCTATTTTGAATGTCAGTACTAACAACTAAAAACCAGTCTTTGTGGGGTATCGGAGAATCATAACTTGGATTATAACTTGTGCATTACCTACTCTGTGAAGGGCCGAAATGAAATTGGAGGAAGGTTCGAAATAGAAAATTGGTTAAAATTCAATTATTGGACATTATTCGTCTGCTCCAAGTTCGAGGCAAACTACTTTGACGTTTCATTCACTTCGAAGGTCCGCCGTGATTGATTTTGATCTAATTTGAATACTAGCTATGAAATAGGGAACTAAGGTGGGTGATAGAAAATAGCAGGAAATTACTTAGAAATACCGTCGCATGTTAATACTCCTGTAATCACCTTTTCCTCAAAATGTGTTATTTTACATTTGATAAATCTTTTATTCTTTAATTTATCCTTTGTTAACATTATATTATTTCATTTTGTGTTACTTTGTTTATGGTACATAAATAATTAAATAAATAAATAAATATATCATCAAGACATCTGTTAATTCACGACAAGAAAAATTAACTAGAGACGCGATATTTTTAAAAATAAAACCGTAACTAATAGATACATATAGGTACTATGTCACTCGATTTATTTTACTTTCTCATATTATGCTCATAAAAGTAATAAAACCTTAATTTGATACCTTCATAATATGTGAATAATTAATCGTACTTATTCGAATACATTGTACAATGTACATTGAATATTTTTTGGAAAATCTAATTAAAATAATTATTTTTAACGATATAGGGGCCAAATCTACTGTTTTTGGAATGTTTGTCTGTCTGTGTGTATGTATGCGACCGCATCACAAAAAAACTACTAGACAAATTTCGATAAAATGTGGTAGGATTATAGCGGGTTAAGTGAGTTTTTAGTGCTGGAAAATATTTCATTCCTAAGAAATCGGTACTTAACAGGTTAAACCACAGACAATTTATCCTCAAGACGACGCTTTACTGGGGATATGCTTTAGTTAAGATTTGGTACTGACAGTACATAACAGCCGGCCCCGCCCCTTTACGTTCCTCAGTGTGCCGCCGAGAGTCACAGCGATAACATTTTCCGAATTACAGTTACAATGCCTTATTGTTCAGTGAAATGGCGTGGGAAGTGTAGTACAACGTCTAGTCTCACCAAAGATGATATTACATTTTACAGATAAGTCTAATAAAAATTAATTACACAAAAATAAAATATAAAAAGAGCTCGCGTTCATAGCTTTTTGACAGCTCACGCCCATGTATTCGTTTCGTATTTAATGGTTAACCGTTAAGATATAATGTCATACAAATAATATTGTACTTCATGTACCGCCCCCTACTATTGATGTCATGTTATGTGACTCTCGGCCGCGGCGGACTGAGGAACGTAAAGGGGCGGGGCCGACTAATAGTGTAGACGAATAGTGTAGTGTAGCATCACATGCCATTCCGAATAGAAAGACGTGGCTTATAGTTTTCTGAGACTGCTAAAAAAATTGACCTAAACCGCATTTGTTGACAAGACTAACTAGTCTTAATTAAATTTGCCGCCGTGACCGAAATCAGGACATTATTATCATTCCATCAAAGTTGCGTAATTTGTAAATATTAATATAGACGTTAGCATTACCGCTGGGCTACCACTGCCCGCTCGCTTGAATAACCGAGTGATGCGGGTTCAACTCCGGGTCTCACAACTCTGATTTTTTCTTTTGAGAATCATTTTCTATCATGATTGCATGATTGTCTTACGGTGAAACCATCGTGAGGAAACCTGCGTATCTTACAAAACGTAGCAAGGTTATCAAAAGACATGTGAAGTCCGCCAACACGCACTGGGCCAGCGCGGTGGACTAAGGCCTGATCCCCTCGTACTGAGGGAGGCCCGTGCCCAGCAGTGGGACGTTAAAAAAAGGACTGATGATGATAAATAAAGACAAATATAAATTCTAATGTACAGAAAAACATTAGGTGAGGCTTATTTTAGGTACACTATGTGTAAAGGATAAGCCAATATACTAAACACAATATTAAAATTTATATTTGTTTGAAACAATTATATTCTAAAACAAATTATAATCATTTTGCGGTTTTCCTACAGTACATATTCAAATTATATAAATATCCTCAGAGAGCCCTAACTTAATCGCAAAATTATTTTATTAGTGACAATCAATATCCCATTCAAGACAGTGGTAGCCCAGCGGTAACGCGTCGCTTGGATAACCGAGTGATGCGGGTTCAAATCCGGGTCTCGCACCTCTGATATTTTCATGTGCGAATCATTTCTATCATGATTACCACTTGTCTAACGGTGAAGGAAAACATCGTGAGGAAACCTGTATGTCTGAGAAAACCTAACAAGTTTTCGAAAGGCATGTGAAGTCCGCCAACTCGCACTAGGCCAGCGCGGTGGACTATGGCCTGA
Source organism: Boloria selene (assembly GCA_905231865.2). Classification (NCBI taxonomy): domain Eukaryota; kingdom Metazoa; phylum Arthropoda; class Insecta; order Lepidoptera; family Nymphalidae; genus Boloria; species Boloria selene. Next base: position 10,800,018 of record HG993147.1, read on the forward strand.
TACCCCTCGTACTGAGGGAGGCCCGTGCCCAGCAGTGGGACGTTAAAAAGGGCTGATGATGATGATGATGATGATATTCCATTCACTAGTCCCATCATTAAGCTGACTGAATGATGAATCAGTTAGGTAAAGCTATACACATAAGCATAATGAGTGGTCTAGATAAGCTTTAGAAATCACAACATGTTCACGCGCCACTTTTTCATGGAACTTTTTAGAAATATAATATTATGTTTTCTTTATTATTGTATTTTATATAGATAGAATAAAATTGAAGTCTCTATTTGTAATATTGGTTTTGCTTGTGTTTACTCTAAAATAGAATTAGGAACGCATTCGAGCAGAGCTCTTGCTCTGTAACGGGTAAATATGGTTACTATGTGGTATATGGCAAGTATGTGGGGCATTTTACGTCACGGTTAATTTGAAACTCAAATAAAACGAGGAAATAATACTGGATTTTATATCAACTAATAGCAAACTGAAAACAATTAATAGTATAAAATATAATAACACGCGGCATCGAACAAATATATCGAAAACGTCATATGCACATCGAGCAAAATCTCAGGGCCGCCAGACTTTAGTTATTTTGTCAGTAATCAAATGTTTGGGATTAAGTAGTGTATGTATCCAATTAAGAGTACTTCAGTGCAAATTTTTACGTATGTTTCAAAGAATATGACGACACGCATGAAATGGACGACACGCGTGGCGCAGTGTGTATGACCCTACTTGCTGCGCCAGCGGTCGCGGGTTCGAGTCCCGCTGGGGGCATACATTTGTTGAGCACGAATGTTTGTACTCCAGTCATGGGTGTTTATATTTATAATATGTATGTTTTTAAACTTATATATATGTAGTATATCAACCATCTAGTAACCATAACACAAGACTCGTACCTTACCGTGGAACTAGATAGTGCTGTGTGTATATGTCCCAAAATATTTATTATTTATTTATTTATTTATTATAGTTAAAAATTAAATGAAGCCCCCAAAAAATAATGTAGCTTTACTTATTACCTACTAGCGGCTCACCCTCGCTTCGCACGGGTTCGTCCCTAGACTTATTTTCGAGCGAAGCCGCGGGTTCTGCTAGTATATCTTTATAAATTGTAGCTTATGTGTTATACTGATGTATAAGCTATATTATTGTAAGCTTTCATTAAAATCCATTCAGTAGTTTTTACGTGAAAGAGTAACAAACATCCATCCATCCATACTTACAAACTTTCGCGATATAAGTAGGATCTATATCATATATATTAAACCACTCTCACTCATAGCGACATTTTTAGTGTCTGGATGTTTGGCTCATCCGATTGGTCTTGCTGCTTACAAAAAGTATTAAAATAGTTCCCTGAATAATTATTAAAATCAAGACTGAGATATTGGAAAGAAAGAAAAGAGTTTGTAATCAAATTCGGGCACAGACAGTATAAGAAAAATTAATTTAATCCTGAAATCAATATTCTAGTAAGCAATGAGATATCATTGCAACCCACGACCATTTTAAGAAAAAAAGATATACGAAAAAAATACTTCATGAAATAAGAATTTTCATCATTCGGATTCATTTCTCTAATAGCGAATAGATAACGAATAAAAAGTAAGCTCAGTTCGTCGGTCAAAACTTTGTACTCGTCGTTACTTCACTCAACTTTTCTTGTTAGGCCCGACAAGGTCCTCGTTAGAGTTATAACAGGTTCTCTCGCATTACGACAGTACTCCTAAATACTTCAGGTTTCTTTTAAAAGACAAAATTTATAAAAGTTTTCTTTTTTCACATGCGTTGATATTTAGAATATTATTCAAAATTGTTACTTTTTCACTCAAATCCCTCATTCAAAAGACAATTGAAAGATTATACCCCGACCATTAATTCAAATAGACAAATAATCATAAAAAGAGAAAAAACATAGATTGCTTTAAATATTTAAATAATAATAATGATTTAATGTAAGTCATTGTTTAACTACTTTATTAATGCCTTGGTGAAGAAGTCATGGAATATTTAGTTTTGCGAGAAATTGTGCAAGTTCCGGAACAAGTGATAATTTGTTGGGACAAGATCGATATTTTTATGTTTTCAATATTGGCCATTTTTCATAATATTTATATGTGTAAACGAATGATACCAAAAAAATCTAATTGTAAAAAAAAAAGATACTGAATTTAAAATACAAACACACGCACAAATTAGAAAGAAATCAGAATTTGGAATTTTTAACCAAACCCATATTTTTGCAATCAAGATGGCCAATTCGATAAAATGCCATTTTCATCACTAGTCACTACATAGTATAAAACAAAGTCGCTTTCTCTGTCCCTATATCCATATGAATGCTTAAATCTTTAAAACTACGCAACGTATTTTGATGTGGTTTTTTAATAGATAGAGTGATTCAAGAGGAAGGTTTATATGCATAACTAGTAGATCCCGCGGCTTTGCCTGTGCTAAATCTAGCGAAGAGCCCGAGCGAAGCTACGAGGTTTGTGTTATGGATAACAGGTAGTTGATACACTACACTTATATAACTTTAAATATATACATATTATAAGTATAACCACTCATGACTGGAGTACAAACATTCGTGCTCAACAAATGAATGCCCCCAGCGGGAATCGAACCCGCGACCGCTGGCGCAGAAAGTAGGGTCACTACCAACTGATCCAAACTATCTAATATTAATATTAGACGCAACATCTGTTTTGTAAATTTATGATAAATAGGATTTATATATAATATGTAACGTAATCATACATATTAGTTACATCATCGACTCTGGTCACACATCACGTATAATTGTCATAATATTATAATTTAATTAATTTTTAAATGAATATCCGAAATATTATTCAAAATAAAAATTTAAATTAATATTGTAAGTTATTATATCAGTATGTTATTAAGGTACAATTTCATCTTAATTTTCGTGTTAGCAGGTACGTAACGAACTAAGTGTAAGATATATCTACAACGAATCAAGCTGTTATTCAAGAGTGTCTGAATGTGAATGAAATTTATTATTTTTTTCTAGAAATCACTGCAGGATTTTGCCGTAGGCGCTTTATTTGTCCAAAGTATAAACCTCTACGATTAAAATTTCTATCGTTTGAAGGAAGAATGAGCGCAAGGAGTAAGTAGTTTTATGACTTTACCCTGAAAAATTTGCATTATAGATCATACTGTATTTTTTTATTTTTTCAGAGTGTCAGGAATATCATCAGGCAATGTTTAATCGAACCCTTAACGAAAAATACGACAAGACATGTAAGTAAGATTTTATCTATTTGCAAGTATTTATTATTTACTGTAAAGCTATCAGATATTTGTAATTTAAATGTCAAAAAAGGGCTGAAGACAAAATGTTTTCTTAAAACTAAGATGCCCATTATTCTTCAATTCTTCAAAAGTTCATATCAACGATACTTTTTTTAATGTTTATGCGAATTTTGACATAATAAATTAAGCTATTTTTTCGGATCTTATAGCAGATTCATTTTTATTTTTGGTTCCCGACGTTTCGAATGCTTTACACTGTAAATTTTGGTCACGGGAGAGACCATAGTCGCTAAAAAATCCGAAAAGATTGTTATTTGTTACATTTATGGTTAATTCATATCCAATTTATTTTCTGCTTTAAAAAGTCATTACCGTAATATCTACTTAGTTAGTATTAGAACTGTCCTTCAAGTTTTCAGTATATGTTTAAATTAGGTACTAAAATTTGTTATATAATTTCTAATTCTCAGGTAAACGTCTGTATGGAATTCCTACAGGTACAACTGCGAGGATTATTGAATTTCCACATATGGTAAATGAAAATAATGATGTAATTTCTATATAATATTTGTTAGTATTATACTGGAGAATCATCCACGCGCCGCTGAGGTGCGTTGCGGTTCCCTACGTAGTTTTGAATTGTTCTAGCTGTTTCAGAGATTAGCTGGAACAAATAGACAGACTGAAAGGCAGACAGACAGAAAGACAGACAGACAGACAGATAGACAGACGGACGGACGCACGCACGCACGACGCACGCACACACACACACACACACACACGCACGCACACTCACACACACACACACACGCGCGCGCACACACACACACACACACACACGCGCACGCACACACACACACACACACACACACATACACACGCGCACACACACACACACATTTTAAATATTTTTTTTTTTTGATGTTTTGATATTAGTATAGTATTATTATTAGAACTGAAAAGCTGTTAATTTGAAATTAAAAGCAGACACTTTTTTATATTATGTTTATGTGTGTAGATAAAACTAGCGTTTCCGCCCACGTCGTTCTTTGTATAATTATTTTCGTATGTTATAGGATTAGTTTAAAATGTTTAGTTTAATAATAGACTAATCTAAAATGAAATAGCAATAAAGAGTTTTTATTAAGGAAAAGTTGATCTAGACTTTGGGGCATTCTAATATACAAACAAACCTTCAGTTTTAAATTTCCTCGAGCAGCGGATAGCCGCCGGCGGCTCGGTGACATTACGTCTAAAAGTTCAGTAAATAGTCGCGTAGCCCTTGGCGGCTTGGCCCGAGCATCCGACTTTGAATCCAATTTTCACTACGACAGAGTCTACTTTTGTATGGACAACTTGTGTTCATTAGGTTGACTATTAAATTTCACGTAATGGTAATACTGCGATATACGCGGCAACTAAAAAATGACGCAATCAAATCAGTACACTATGACAGTTGGTGAGAGTGAGCTCATTGTGACAACTTGTTTGTGTGTTTTTTGTGAAATATAATAAGGTAAGGGCTTTATTTATTAATAACTATTATGATAATTGTAATACTTGATAAATACGTAAGCTTCTTCTTCTAACATATCGTTTTAGTTGTATTTTTTACAATTATCGTATTATATAGACGGTCAAATTTCTCGCCTTGTTCAAGTGATTTCCGTGTGAATGTAACTAAATATCGCTTTATATACGTATTTACAATTAAAACAAAGCTATAGACTATATTAACCTAGAAATATCCGTTTACAGAACTAAGATAGGTAGTCTAGTTCTTCTATATTAATTTTTTCCCGCCGCGCGGCATAAAGTCGCGTAAAAAAGTAGCGCGGCGGGTGAGTATGTTATTAGTGTTATTAGTATATTTTTTTTGCGTTTCTCGAGGGGATATATTAGTATAAATCTACAAGCGAATGTCTACCTTCTTTTGTTTTATTCGATTATGAACAAATAAATTCGAGTAATTTTCTCGCTAAAACCGTATAAAAGTACAATTCCACACTAAAGATAATTCGATTACCTTGAAAAATACCATGACTATCTGTTAAACGTATTTACATATACGAATGTTGTCGTGTAGTTTATAGAAAGCTTGTGGTACTAATTATTAAATTAAAATCCTTCTGTTATCGTGTAAACCCATTTGAATAATATTGAATAAATATTTTTTTATTTAATTCAATTGCTTATACAGGCTGCTTTGGGCTGGCGAACATGGGATGATACGTGGATATATCTATGTGGTTCTTCCTTAATAAGCGACCGCTTTGTATTGACTGCAGCTCATTGCACAATAGCGCGGTCAGATTCAATAAAGACACTCTCTCCAGAAATTGTCAGACTGGGAACTTCAAATATTTACGTAAGTTTACCAGCGATATGTACAAGAAAAGTATTAATAAAACAATTACATAAAATTTAGAAATTAGTTAGCAAATCACTCTCGCTCCATTACTCACAGGTTTAATTTGATTTTCAGGAAACGAATGCCATTGAAACCGGGGAAATACCCGTAATTAAAGAAATTAAAAGCATAAGACGTCATCCCAACTATAAATATTCACGTAAATATTATGACATCGCCTTGATAGAGTTAAAAGGCAAAGTGACGTTTACAAAGTTCATTCAGCCGGCCTGTTTGATGGACAACTCCGACATTACGTTTACTCAATTGACAGCAACTGGTTGGGGGGCTTTAGGTATACTGTTTATTTCTTTAAATTGAACACAATAGTATAATTTTATGGTATATAACGCTAAAACAATAGTTAACATTTTAATCTATATCTTCACAACTGAACGCTATTGAACCATCCACCGCGACAAGATGAACGCACATTGGTACGCATCAACACGTATGTGCAACTTAAATTTACATCCATCCATGTACATTTTATCATCCATAACATGTTAATTTGACGGTAATTATTATTTTTAGGCGAGAAACAAGATAATTCAGCCGACCTTCAATCAACAGTGCTCGATGTAATAAGTTTTGAGCAATGTAGCAATACACTTTTGAGTATTAACCAAGACCAAAGTAGCAATTTTCAAAGACTGGAAAAACATCAGATGTGTGCTGGTAAAATGGATGGCAGCACGGACACTTGTCAAGTACGTATAACCGTCGTTTGAAAATACATCAATTATTATTTGGTATCAATTCTGGGAGTAACTGACTAGCGTTAGAAATTGGCAATGTGTCAGCGCAATGCATCAGAAAGCGTAAAAATATTAGCACTACGCTTGATCTCTAATTAGCCGTTTCGAATTACGGTCCGATTGAAATTTGAAAACCAACAGAAATAGAGAGTGTTGACATTGTATTTGCGCGTACACTTGTGTATTACATTCTCTTGCGCAGTAGCCATTACATTTTCAGTACATTTTTTTGATAAAATTTGTGTAAATTATTTTCATTGTTTATTTAATATTGTTTTTTTAAGGGAGATGCAGGAGGGCCTCTACAGTTCAATTTAACAAAGAAAAATAACGATGGCAACATGCATGTAATTGCCGGAATAACTTCATTTGGCTTCGGATGTGCTCGTAAAAACACTCCAGGAATTTACACAAATGTCGGTTCTTTCATTGACTGGATTGAAGCAATAGTGTGGCCTGATGTTTCTAAGATTATATATTTTCCAAATGACTAATTATTAAAATCCTTTAAAAACTATATTATATACTAGCGGAACCCGCAGCTTCGCTTGCGCTAAATCGCTAGTATATTATAGATATAAAATATTTTAGCAAAATATAATTAACACTTACTAAAATTAAATTATAAAAATATTAATAACGCCATCTATGAGAAATCATTATGCATCATTCGATAATTAAAATTATTCACGCGCGATGGCTTATTATTAGCGTATTTCATGTATAACTTTTCTATACCGATTTCTATGATTCTTTTTTATGGAATAGTTAATAATGTTAACTTTTTTAATTAGGGATGACTGAGAGTGTTATAAACGTAAGAGTAGACAAAATATATAATCAGAAAGCTTCGAACTGCTAAGCTATCGGGAGTTACACGTGTTATTGTGAGTCAACCATAAAAGATAGACATATGCTGTCGGGGGATATTTTTTATATAATTTTAAGGAGAACATTTCCGTCATACATGATTTCTGTGTAGCTTTAACCATTAAGGTCGCACACGCGACGGAAGCTTAAAAAATGGTGTAAATTCTCCCGTTTTCCCAACATTTCCCTTCACTGCTCTGCTCATATTGATGTCAGCGTGATGAAAAGTATACTATAACCAGCTCAGGAGTATGAAAAATAATTGTACCAAGTTTCGTTAAAATCCGTCAAGTAGTTTTTGTTTCTATAACGGTTATACAGACAGACAGACAGACAGACAGACAGACAGACAGACAAAAATTTTACTGATTGCATTTTTGGCATCAGTATCGATCCCTAAACATCCCCTGATAGTTATTTTGGAAATATATTTCATGTACAGAATTGACCTCTCTACAGATTTATTATAAGTATAGATAGATATATGGTAACATTGTTCGCTTCATCGGTTCACCTGATAGAGCGTTCCAACATTACAAATAAGCCCATAATATTTCAAAGATCGAAATAGCTCACGTCACGTAAAAAGAACGCTGGAAGAAAGTGGATGTTTGCACATCGGTGCTTGATGGTATTTCAAACGGACGAACTAATAGCGAGCAGGCAAGCATGTGGCGCGTGCCCCGCCGTCTCGCGCACTGCCCCTTACCACAAATTTAAATTGACAACCAGCGTTCTTTTTACATGACGCGTATTATACAAATGGAATATATTATTATTAAAAATAAAGGATATAAGGCCTGACACTAAAACACCAACGGTACTTAATTATAATAATAATAACGTTTATTTCAGACAAGTGAAGTCCATAAAATCATAGCATTTTACAGATAATATACATAACATATACGAAACAAAAACAGAAATAAAATGATAACACAATAACAAAATAATGCAAAGAAAAAAAAACTGGAAATATATAATTTAACATTGATTTAAATAAAAATAATACTAATAAATAACTTTTATGTCATTAAGGCCCAATTTCACCAATGATGTCGTTATCCAAGAATAACTATGCCAGGTATAAAATTATTCGCTGCATTTACTCTCAGAATAACTCGTAGTACGTTTCACCGCTATGTAAAGACAAAATGTTAATCCTAGTATAACTATTCTTAGATTAATGTTTTTTTTTACCTGTGGCACATTGAATGAGAATTGAATGTAAATGCAGTCAAATTAAATAGACTTGTCATTATCTCAGTACAGTATAGCATATCAGGACATTTTTAATTTAGTCGTCACTTTGAACTTATGTCAATGTGTCAGTGCTATTTTTCAAGTTAATTTCGTTTAGTTTGCTATGTGTTTTTTTAAAAATTATAAAAAAATAAATAATAATTAATTTAATTAATAAATAATTTAATTTAATAATAAATTGTATGCTGCTGCTTTAGATAAACGAAATCTAATGCAAAAATGCTCATTTCTTTCTTTAAACCACCTTGGACGTCTCAAAATAAAATAGTTATCTTCACTATCGCTTTCACTGTCCGATAAAATTCTTCTCAAACGCTGCATTTTAATAATATTTTCTCCTAATTACAATTCAATGTGCAAAAATATGAATCAACAGTTTACTGACATAAAATTTGACACCATTTTGATTTTATCTGAGGAATAAGCCGGTTATTCTTTCTAAATATAATATACCGCCAGGTATAAGAGTTACTCTCGTATAGCTTTGTTATACTCAGGATAAGTAGTTGGTGAAATGAAAGCATGGTTATCTTAGAGTAAATAACAGCTTTATCCTAGGAATAATAGTTATTCTACTTTGGTGAAATCGGGCCTAAGTAAAACCTACTTAAACTATGTAATACGTAGGTATTATATGAACGATGTGTGTCAATATATTTTTAAAGAAATACATGTATAAGTATAGTAATAAACTGTTTTATTTCTAAAAACCGTAATATCATTTTCACTTACGTACAATCAGTTTGAAAGTATGTTTGTTAGAAGAAATTTATTTTATCACGTTAGCTTTTCTAACCAACAGTGTTATCAAATTTATTTTTAATCTACATCTAAGAGTCGTTTTGAAATGATATACCTACTACATATATATACCTTATATACTCTATAACACGTACTTATACATATCATTCACTTTTTTATGGATGTGGTCTAATAAAGCTTACGTCTGAAGACAGAGTAGAAGTAGGAGTAATCAAGAAAAACGTTAATGCTAGAAATCGTTTTCTGTAAAATATTATATTTGATACATTAAAATATACGTAAAACTTTGTCATACAAGGTATATAAAATTTACTGTAATTCATGTTTTTAGGATTTCTGAACGGGACAGTATTGAAATAATTTCTATTAAATTATAGTTAAACATAATTTCTATTATACATAAATTCATGTCAAGGATTTCTTGAACTTAGTCTAACTTTAACTAAAATAATTCTAGATCATATAGATCATATATGATCTAGGTCATAAATCACTATTTATAACATTAAAGCAATGGAGGGCGTACTTCTTAAAACTCAAAATACAAATATGAAACCGAATTAAACAAACAGAATCGTAGACCTCAAGTCCCTAGTATAATAAATATTCCAATGATCCACCATCCAATTCGGCCAACTCCGAAATCTTTCCGATGGGAGCCTCACATTAGCATATGACATTACAAACGTCGATTTACCGCTTTATATATTTGAAAAACCTAATACAATCTCTTTTATCAGGGAATTAAAATTGATTTTAAATTAACAAGAGATATCGCAGTTATTCTTCAAATTGACTCGACAATCCTTCAAAGAAGTCAGCACTTTGAATGGTTTTGAGGTCGGAAGTTTGCCTAAGTCTTCTTAATTTATGCGTTCCCTCTTTAATTTCTTTGGATTGAATGAAAAGAATTCGATTGAAAACGCCAACACAATGCTCGCTATAAAGTGAAGTTCCAACGAAGTGTAGGCTGAGAAGAGCACGTTTGCAATTGATTAATAATTCCTTCACCCTTGTTATAGTCATTTACAAGTGTCTTTAGTCATATTGACTCGATGTAACGAGCGGAATAGAACACTGTTTGAGATATTTTCAAGGAACAGTTGCGAGATAGTATGATTTTTTGCCTAAGAAATAATCTTATCTTTCTTCAATTCTACGCGTTCGTGAAATAAAATAGAAATAACTAGATTTAAAAAAAATGTGTGGTCTACTTTTGATTAATACTATGTACTGGTAATTGTTAAATAGCCAAGAATGTATCAAATATTGTATTTGTAACTAATAATCAGTAATTAATATAATATTTGTATATTATGTATATTTTTTGTGTATATTAAATTGGCTTAAAAATCTGTTTACCTAAATTTTAACATTATAAACATTCTGTATGAGAAGCGTACATTGCAATGTGAATTCCAAAAACGGTCCTCTAGAGCCGTCCGTTTATAACAATATTTCAAACACGAAACGTCTTTGATGTGAACGCGCACTGAATTTCCAGAATGCCGCGAATATCTAAGCACATTAAGTTTGAATAGTTTCTTCACAACGGCTGTATGAGAAGGGGTAGAGTTAAATTTGATATAAATAGAACTATCGAGTACATAAATAATATAGTAAACGATAGACAATAGTTTTCATTTTTCGACATTCAAGTATCGATATGTTGGAAAGTAAGTGAGATATCGAAAAAAAAATCTGACTTTTCGTACAAATCCGCCTTTAAATCGTGACGCCGCGCCGTTGGAACCGTAGAATCCTCTACCGTTGAATTAGCAAGTTCTGTTACATAAAAAATATAAGAATGTGTTATTTGTCTTCATGGATGGCCAGCACTAATTGAGCACTTTAATGCTAGATTGGTTTGATGCTGTGTTACATGGTTACGTTTTAGAAGCAGACGCTGTTACCTTTATTAAAGTTTTCTAAGTTTTAATCAATCTACTGCAGCATAAAATTTACTTTCGCAGAATTAAATTAGAACTAAGTGAGTACTCTTCTCTTCAGTTCTACGGCTTAGTCAGTTTAACGTCATACTGCTGGGCACGGGCCTCCCTACGAGGGAATCAGGCTATAGTCCACTGCGCTGGCCTAGTGAGTGTTGGCGGTTTTCTCAGTCATGCAGGTTTTCTCACGATATTTTTCTTCGCCGTAAGACAAGTGGTAATCATGATATAAATGATTCACAACTGAAAATATGCGAGACCTGGATTTGTGAAAATTTTCAGTGGTTTTGCCTAATTGCCCTTTCTAGCTTAACAGACGTACAATTATATCACTCTTTTACTACGAGTATATTCTTTACAAGCAATTCACCCTCGCTTCGCTTGGATTCGTCTTTTGGTATATATTGTACGTCCGGTCATTATGGATTAGATATTATATAGTCTATACATAATACCTAAGGATTATATTATGATTATATTATAAAGCGTATAGCCTTCCTCAATCAACGAAAGAGCTTTTACAAATAGTATTAGTAATTTCTGAGATTAGCCCGTTCAAACAAACAATCTCAGCCTCTATATAATATTGGATCAGAAGTGAAATATCAATTAAAAAAAAATATTTTATTAACAAAACCTTAACCAAATAATCACAAATAGATAAATTATCACTAGCACATTAGAGGAATTAAACAATGTAAAGAAACAATTCAACATAACTCAATACGAGACAAATAATGATTAACACTCACAAATCACGCCGATACACAGACCGACATAGCAACCGCACGCGGAGTTCGATGCAAAAGGATGAGAGCGACATCATAGATGCGCCTGTTTATATAGGAATTATCCCTACTCCTTTTTACAGACACCTCTTGATATCCTACACGGCCTCTCCTGACTAGGCGTCGCCCACGACGGCATCTTGTAAATCTGGCAGGGCTAAAGTTGGTGCAGGGTCACTGTCGTCACTGCCAGGCATTTTTTCGTTGTTCTCAGAAGTGAATGGTGCGCTTCCTTCGTCAGTGATCTCGTCATCTGTGAAACAAAGCAAGGATACAGTACAAGTTATTTATCAAGGCGTTACCTATTTATTTCATACGTCTCGCTAACAAGGCCCTCACTCAATCAAACGTTCAACCTCAAACAATCGCCACGCATTTTATTAGCTAAAACTTTTCTGAGAGTTTACACATCTTTAGTTTAAGATTCATTCTTCATATCTAATACGCAATCTATTCAACACGCCCACACACACATGATTGGCAAACATCCCGCAGTCTGTTGCCTTTAGGATCGTCCCGCAGTCCGTCCTCTACACGTCAGGCATCCCGCAGTCTGCCTTACTCGTGGCGTCCCGCAGTCCACCACGAGTTTTGTCATGACACACAACGACCCGCAGTCCGTTATGAGAGGACATTCAGCGTCCGCAGGGCAACCGTTTGTCAATCTGTCAACTTACGATCGAAAAAGGCAGCACATGTCTCCGGACACCATTCTCCACGCCAAGGCACCATATACTGGGCGGCAGCCTGCATCGTTTTACCATGAGAACCACTTAACAAGCGTAGTTCGTATCGGCCGCTTGATAGTGTGCGGATGACCCTATAGGGGCCCCGCATGCCTGGATCTAGTTTACCTGTAGACTGAGAAGGTTTTATAACGAACACAAGATCATTGATATTAAAAACCCTTGGTGGACGCCTGCCTTGGTTTACGTAGGCGTCCTGTTGAGCTTGGTTTCGACGGAGCAACTCGGCGGCCCGAGTGTGCCGGAGATCACGGCGTGCTTCGCGGTTCGAACAGATATTCTCCACGGCCACGTCACGTACAAGCGCCTGTATAACCGGTGTCGCTGCCTCGCATCCAATTAGCAGGTTGAGAGAAGAAGCCTGTGTAGTTTTCTGTTTAGTAATGTTCAGGGTTAACTGTAACTTCCAGAGGGTGTCAGCCCACGTTTTTTCCTTATGATTGACTTCAATGCGAATCAAGTTCAGCACAGTACGAGCGTACCGTTCCACTTGACCATTTGCGTGGTGCATCTCCGGTGTGATTTAGTGAATCGAAGAACCTATCTCGTTAACAAAACTCACAAATTTAGAAGATTCAAACATTCTGCCTTTGTCGGTCACAATTAATTTAGGAACACCGAAGAGTGATATAGCGTTGCTAAAAACCCTGAGTAGTTCTTCTACGTCTTGTCTATAAATGGGATAGAGTAGGGTATACTTAGTGAAAGAATCTACGACTAAAAGTACGAATTTAAAGCCGTTAGATCTGGGAAGAGGACCTAGGGCATCTACATGGATAGTTGCGAAGGGAGTTTCAGGCTTGTCCCAAGATGTGATTTGTTGGTTAGGGGTTCTAGGGACTCTTTTCTTTGAAACGCAGATGAGACAGTGATCTATGTATTTTCTTATAAACTGTCTAAGGCCTGGAAACCAGAAGTGGCGAGTTATCAAGTCTAAAGTTTTATCATAGCCGAAATGACCATGTTCGTCATGAAAGACGCGAAGTAAACTAAGGCGGTAACCTTTGGGTATAAAACACAGTAGTCTAGACTCATCACCTACTGGGGAATATTTATCAAACAGAATACCATTTTGTTGCACGTACCTATTGGGGTCGAGATTACCTTCGTTAAGTTGGGTGATAAGTTTTTGAGTCTCATTGTCTGCCTCCTGTGCAATCTGAGCCCAATTGCGTGGTCGCGAGATGTTGTTTACTTCAATGGGGGGATTCCGGCTCAAGTAATCAGCATGGGACATCATAGCCCCTTTCCTATATTCTATTTCAAAGGTAAAATCTTGAAGGTATACCCACCAACGGGCTACTGTCGGAAGGAGGTCTTTTTTACCTTTGGTGGCCTTAAGAGCATTACAATCGGTCACTATCTTGAATTGGATCCCAATTAAGTAGTGTCTAAAATGTTGTAAAGATTTCACTGCCGCCAAGGTTTCCAGTTCATATGAATGATACCGATGCTCCGCACCTTGGGTCACTTTACTGAAGTAAGCAACCACCGTTTTATTACCTTTTTCATGAGTCTGTAGTAATACAGCTCCGTAGCCGACACTACTAGCGTCGGTGTGAACTTCCGTGGGAAGCTGGGGGTTAAAAATTGTCAAAACTGGTTCAGTAGTCAAGAGTTTTATTATGTCTTGACGAACGGCCTCTTGCTCAGTACCCCAATGGAAGGTGACACCTTTTTTGGTCAACTGAGAAATGCAGCGCGTTTTAACAGCGTAGCCTTCAATGTAGCGTCTAAAATAGCCAGCCAGTCCTAGGAACTGGCGAACTTGTTTTACGGTTTTCGGCACCGGTGAGTCTACAAGTGCTTTAATTTTACTAGGGCTCGGCCTGACCTCACCCCTACGTATAACCCTCCCTAAATACTCGATCTCTTCGGTTAAAAACGCGCATTTTTTAATATTAACTGAAAATCCGGCTGCTGTTAAGGTTGTAAGTACTTCGCGTAATAGATCAATTCCTTCACGCACCGTGGGGCTCATTAGAAGTACGTCGTCGATGTACACTAAGACTTTACCTGCATCTATATGTTTGCGTAGTGTTTTATTTGTTATTCGTTGGTAAACGATAGGCGAATTACTGAGTCCAAATGGCATCTTTAAATACTCGTAATGACCTTCCGGTGTGACGAAGGCGGTTTTGTGAATTGAATCTGAATGAACTTTGATCTG
The DNA here is from genome assembly GCA_905231865.2 of Boloria selene. Lineage (NCBI taxonomy): Eukaryota > Metazoa > Arthropoda > Insecta > Lepidoptera > Nymphalidae > Boloria > Boloria selene. The sequence goes on from HG993147.1 coordinate 10,815,022, forward strand.
GTGAAAACCAGTGGCCATGTCAAATGAGGTAAAGCGCGTTAATTCTTTACGTCCTAATCTATCAATATGATCATCTATTAGGGGAAGCGGGTACCTATCCTTAAATGTTATTTTATTCAACGCACGGTAGTCGACGCACATTCGGTCAGAGCCATCCTTCTTTTTGACTAGAATAATCGGACTGGAATATTCGGACTCCGACTCTCTAATGATCCCCTTTTGTAACAAATCGTTAACGATTTCTCTAACCTTCAATTTTTCGGCCTGAGAAAGTTTATAGGGTCTGTAAGTAATCGGGACGTCACTAGTTAGGTTGATACGCATCTCGCCGGTAGTGACAGTGGTCGTCGCCGTTCCCGAAATAAGAAACTTAGAAAAATCGTTTATAACCTCTCTGAGACTATTGAGCTCTTCGCCAACTATCGGCGTGTTAATTTTAATTTCGTTGGTCACCCGATTCGCGTCAGCGTTAGAGACAACATTAATGGAACGCGTGAGATATTGTTTATCTTTGGTCCTTACGTATGTTATGCCTTCTCTATTTAAGATATCAGTACCGATTATGATTGGAAATGAGATACAGGTTGATGGGACTACTACTAAATGCTTCAATAGCAATTTCACTAAATTCAAGAGTAAGAGTTACATAAGACCTAGCTATAATCTCATGGTTGCTTAAACCTTTCAGTACGCAATTCGCGGGCTTAGCATTACAAGAAAAGTGTTTCAAAGCATCCGACGATATCAGAGAGACGTTAAGAGCACCGCTATCTATAAGGACGTCGACGGGAATGCCTTGTACCACCGCCGTGGTAATGTCGTTATTTACAGCGTCACGTACGCGCTCACTACAGAGATTTACGTTACGTTTATGTGGTCCCGACCTAGCTTTTGCAAAACAGTCATTCTCCGAATGGCCAGGTTTCTTGCAAAATGCGCAGTTAGTAACAGGAGACCTGGGCGGTTTAGATGTCGAAGGGCAATTATAACTTCGATGCCCTGGTTAGTTACAATTAAAGCATAACTGACTCGAAAGAGGTTGGCGATTGTTAAAAAATTTCTTAGGCCGTTGTAGTGGGGCTTAGTATAGCATTTAAATAACAAAGACAGTCTTGTGTCAGAGAGAGTATAATAAAGAAGTTTATCGGGAGCGGTTGTGTTTCATTGAATCTCCCCCGCTCCCCTCACATTGCATGGCGACCCTGCCTTGCCGTGGCGTGGGCGAGTGTCGGGTGACCGGCGAATCTCGCAACGCAGCGGATTCCTGTGTGCCTCGGTGCCAGTTGTAGTACATTTTAATTTTATAACTTTAATGTGAAGTGAATAAAATAAAACTTTTATATAAAATATAAAGTAAAACGTGTTAACTGACAATGGGCAAGTCTTACTCTAAAAATGAAGACAAGGAGGTAGTAATTACCCAAAATGCAGTTGGCAGTAACGGCGCTGTACTTTCAGAAACAAGTATAAAAACACACATCTCCTGACCAACAACATCTTAATTTCAGTGGTCTTGGTGATGTTCGTTGTTTTTACAATATATTTTGGGTGTAAAGTATGGCGAAAGAAGGAGAGAAAATGGATGGAAAAAAGGATGCAGACGGAATTTTTTAGAAGAATCCGTCAAAGGCTTTCCGGGAGGTTCAATTCTGCGGATGTTGCTGGGAGTGATGCTGTCTAATAAGGCGAAAACATAATTCGTATACCTAGTGTTGACCGGCCGGAGTACCTAGTTTAGTGAGAGTGAAATGTGAGAATCAAATGTGAAAAGTGCACCCCTCGAGACCCCCTCATTATTTTTTTTTGTTACTATTTCTTGTCCCCCCCTTCATGCGTAAATATGAAAATTTATGAACTATAATATGGTATGAACTTAATGGACTGTAAGATTTAGTGTAAGTTTATAATATAACTATATACCTTATAATATATGAACTTTAAGAACTATAATATTTAGTGTAAGTGTAGAGTTATGTATGGAAAAGGATTTAGAAATTATTTTAAATAAGTTAATTGATATTCAAGTAGATTTAAGAAAATTGAAGATTAAAATACAAAGGTAATGTTAATGATAAGATTTTAGAAGCTGAAAAGTTATTTTTAACATATAAAGATATTATTAATATTATTGCTAAGCAAGACAGTAAAGTAGAGTTAAAAGATTATGTGTTCGAAGTATTAAGGGAACGTATTGAGGTCATATATAATAAAATATTGACATATAAAATTAATTATCAGGGTAGTACAATGGAAACTTCAAAATCGGTAATTACAAAAATGGAAAAATTTGATATAAAGACGGCAACTTCTTTAATTCCCGTAATGGATAATACGGAAGAAATTACTGAAAAAATTATTGACGGAATTGAAATGTATGATGAATATCTCGTAGATGCAACTCAGAAAAAATTACTTATCTCTTTTATTTTAAAAACCAGGTTAACTAAGGCTGCGAAATTGAAATTAAAAAGCGAATATGATGACGTAACGAGTTTAATACAAGACATTAGAAAATTTTTACTAACAAAAAAATCAGCAAATGCGATACTAAGTCAATTAAATAATTTATCTCAAAACAATATGTCGATTCATGAATACGGTGATAAATTGTCTGAGTTATTTGTAGGCCTTACTATTGCACAAAGCAACGGAAATCCGAAGTCTTGTGAAATATTGAGACCTATAAATGAAAAACTTGCAATTAAAAGATTTGCAGATGGGTTACGCAATAGGCGACTGAGCACGATTATTTCAGCACGAGACTACTCAGAGCTGAAGGATGCAGTGCGTGCTGCTGAGGATGAGGAGCTGGGACAGCCTTCGTTGTCCAACAACATCTTCAACGCACAAAAGAGAGGTAACCAACCCCCATACTATAATAGGTCTTCACTAAGAGGTAGAGGTGGACAAATGACTACTAGAGGTAACTTTTATTCAAATCGCGAATTTCATCCTCAATCGCAACAGACGACGCTACGGAATTATAACAACTTCAATAATTATATGAAAGGTAAATACGTAAAAAATAATTATAATCGAGGATATAATAATGGCCGATCGACGCAAGGTTATCGTGGTAGTTTTATGAGTTCGAGTCGTGGTCGAGGTAACACTAGTAGTGGTAATCACAATCAGCGAAATATTTGCTCAGCACAAGTTGAAACTACAACGGAGGAGAAAACTACCGAACGGAATCAGTTTTTTTCGGACCTAAAAATTATATTTTAACTTGCGATGATAATGTAAAATATGTTTACTTAGATTTAGATACTCAAAAATTTTCGTGGTTACTGGACACAGGTGCTTCATTATCGGCAATTCGAAGTAACAGCTTATCGGAATGTATACCGGTCCATAGAGACCCTATAGTTATAAACGGTATAGGTGGCAAAACATATTCAGACGACTATGTTTATTTAACTTTACAGGCATCAGACGGTACTACTTATAAGCACAAGTTTTACTTGTTCAATAACTTACCTTGTAAATCAGATGGTATAATTGATTTTGATTTTCTGAATAATTTTAATTCAATTATCAATTTAGAAAAAAATATATTAACTTTAACCAATGAGAAACAAAGCGAGATACCATTATATACTTCACCTAAACTATGTACTAAATATATTAAGATACCGGCACGGTGTGAAACTATTCATTATATAAAGTTAAATTCAGATGTGAAAGAAGACAGTGTGATTGTACAGAAAGAATTACAAGAAAACTTATTTTTGGCTAGTTTGATAGTAAAACCTAAAAATAATGTAATACCTATCAGATTAATAAATATCAGTGATAAAGAAATAATTATTCCAATTTTTCAACCTCAGTTATTACCATTAAGAGAGTATAATGTTTGTTCCTTTGATAAGTGTAATTCGAACTCTACACGTGCAAAAACATTATTACAATCTTTGAAACTTGATCACTTAGGTACAAGCGAACGAAGCAGTATAGAGAGTATTTGTTTAAAGTATGCTGACATATTTCACTTACCCGGTGATAAGCTAACTACTAATAATATATGTGAACAATCAATTAACTTAAAACAAAATATAAATCCAGTTTATGTAAAGCCATATAGGTTACCACATAGTTTAAAAGCAGAAGTAGACAAACAAATCAAACAAATGTTAGATGACGACATCATAGAACCTTCACAAAGTGAATGGTCCAATTCCTATATTACTAGTACCTAAAAAATCAGACGATAAAAATAATAAAAAATGGAGATTAGTTATAGATTACCGAAAGTTAAATGAAGTTATACAGGATGATAAATTCCCATTACCAAATATTACCGAAATACTAGATTCACTATCAGGTGCAATCTATTACTCTCATTTAGACCTTAGTCAATCATATTATCAATGTTCTTTAAAACCTGAATCCAGACCAATCACATCTTTCACAACCAGTACAGGTCAATATCAAATGAAGCGTCTACCTATGGGACTAAAAATCAGTCCTAGTGCATTCTCTAGAGTGATGTCAGTAGCTATATCAGGCCTTAATTGCATAAATTGTTTTATTTATTTAGACGATTGTATTGTTTTTGGACGAAACCTTGAATTACATAATAAAAATTTAATAGAAATATTCGAACGCCTACGTAAAGTCAATCTTAAATTAAATCCGAGTAAATGTCAATTCTTAAAAACAGAACTATTATATTTGGGTCATACGATATCTTCTCAAGGAATTCAACCAGACTCAGAGAAAATCAAAGCTATTCAAAATTATCCAACACCGACAAACGTTGATGAAGTCAGACGTTTTGTCGCGATGTGTTTGTAAATGTTTGATGGTTTATAAAAAATTTTGCTGATATAACTAATTGTTTAAATAAACTTTGTAGGAAAAATTCCAGTTATGAATGGACTGAAGAATGTGAAAACTCATTTAAATTTTTGAAAAACGCTTTAACGACTCCACCCATTCTACAATACCCCGATTTTTCAAAAGAATTTATATTACAGACCGATGCTTCGGGAACAGCGATAGGTGCAGTGCTTTGTAATAGTAACATGAGGGCTGTAGCCTATACAAGTAGACCTTTAAATAAAGCAGAATTAAATTACCCAACAATACAGAAGGAACTACTTGCCATAGTTTGGAGCGTTAAATATTTCAGACCATATCTATATGGGCGTACCTTTACAATAATGACAGATCATAAACCTTTAATATACCTGTTTGGAATGAAAGACCCGTCAAGTAGACTTTTAAAATTTCGGTTAGCACTAGAGGAATATGATTTTAAAATAGTATACGTGAAAGGGAAAGAAAATGTGATAGCAGATGCTTTATCGCGAATAAGCATAACGTCCCAAGAGTTAAAGGTAATGAATGAAAGATTAATGGCAGTAACAACGAGAGCGCAAGCTAGGAAAATAAAAGAGGCTGAAAGAGAAAATGAAAGAAAGAATGAAAGTGGAAATAGAGTGATAGACGATATCCCAAGTATTGACCAGAACGATTGGCCTGATCAACCAAAAGTGGTGGAAATACTTAGGATACCGAATAGAGGAGTTGAATTAAGTTTAATGGAAGGAAAAGAATTGAAAAAAATGATAGAGAAAAAAAGTATTGATGTCGAATCTGAATGTTTCGCATTTCAAAAAAATAAAAATATATTATATGTTAATCTTGACTTTAAAGCACATTATACGCGAGACGTTTTTGTGGAAAAATTGAGACAAATATGTGAAAAATTAAAAATTAAAGAAATATGCATTATAAAAAAGAGAAGATAACACATTATTTATTAAGAATCTTGTAGAAGGAATAAAAAGCATAAACAAGTGGTCCGGACCACGCATTTGTATTTTGAGAGGTATAAAAAGAATAGATAGTGACGAAGAAAAGGAATTTATTATGAATGACTATCATTTGCTACCCACAAGCGGACATGCTGGGATTCGCAGAATGATAAATAACATAAAACGTAGATTCTACTGGCCAGGAATCGAAAATGATGTTAAGAATTATATTCGAAAGTGTGAAAAATGTCAAAAAATGAAACATTTTAGATATATTAAGGAACCTATGGTTATAACGACTACAGCAAGTTCTGCATTAGAGAAAGTTTTTCTAGATGTAGTCGGTCCGTTAGATAGAGACTTAGAAGATAATAAATATATATTAAGTATACAGTGCGAGTTAAGTAAGTTTGTCGAGGCATATCCTCTTAAAAATAAGGAAACGGTAAGTATAGCTAAGAGTTTAGTGAATAATTTCATTTTAAGGTTTGGAATTCCAAAGGTCATCGCTACAGATCGTGGAACTGAATTCATGTCTGCAACAATGAAAGAGGTATGTAAATTACTTAACATAGAAAAATTAAGTTCTACAGCATACCATCATCAAACAATTGGTTCACTCGAAAATGCACATAAAAATCTAGGTTCATTTTTGCGCATACAGTGCGATAGCCATCCAGACACTTGGAGCCAATGGCTACCATTTTGGTGTTTTACATACAATAATACAGTTCATTCAAGTACGAAATATGCACCATTCGAGTTAGTTTTCGGAAAACCTTGTGAAATGCCTAGTAGAATTTCGGCTGAAATAGAACCGTTGTACAATCCAGATAATTATAGTTTAGAATTGAAATATAGGTTACAGGTAGCTAACAGAGATGCAAAAGAAAACTTGTTAAAATGTAAAGAGAAAAGGAAACAAAAATATGATAAAAATGTAAATCAAATAAAATATAAACCAAATGATATGTTACTTGTAAAAAATGAGACAGGAGGTAAACTAGATACTTTGTATAATTCCCGTATGTAGTTATTGAAGAGCAAGAACCAAATGTAAAAATTTTGAGAAATGGTAAAATTGAAATTATTTATAAAAATAGAACAAAGCCCTTTGTAAAAGATAAATAATATGTTTAATCATAATTCGCTTAAAATTAAGAAAACCTATTATAAATTTGTTTAGAATATTATTAGGTACAAAAAGATTTTTTTTTTTTAAAAAAAGAGTAGCAGTATCTTTGTAGTTAATACATAAGTCAAAATTAGTAAGTAGTAATAAGCATATAATTGTAACTAAAAAAAAAAAAGTTTTTTTTTCTCTCTTTTACCCCGGTGGTGTAGTGGGGCTTAGTATAGCATTTAAATAACAAAGACAGTCTTGTGTCAGAGAGAGTATAATAAAGAAGTTTATCGGGAGCGGTTGTGTTTCATTGAATCTCCCCCGCTCCCCTCACATTGCACCGTACTGTACGATTTTTTTACTTATGGGAGTTGTGGGTCGATGTCGATACCTCGCGGTTAGGTTTTTGATAAATCGAGAGGAACGAAACTATGGTTTCGGGAGAAAGGTCCGCGTTAGCTGCAGCAGCTCGTACTTGAGCGTCATTAATGCCGCGAATAACGATTAGAGTCATTAATTCTTCACTAAGTCCCTTAACTATGCGTAACCGTAGTAAAGCCCGCCGCGCATATTCGCAGTACGAGGAATATTTGTCGGAGGTGGTACTTAACACGTCATACAAAATACCTGCGTAGTCTAGCCGCCGGGTGCAGAGGGGTCTAAATTCGCGCTTAAAGCTACTCCACGATCTATCATTGGTAACCCATTCATTTAACCAGACCCGTGCATTTCCCTTGAGACAACTAGCAACTCGCGACAAACATTCCCCGTCATCCCATCGGTTGGCTAATTGCGCGCGATCTACCTCACTGCACCAGGCGTCAATGTCGTGAATAGATGGGTCGAAGTTTGAAATATAATAGTTTTGAGGGAGTCCTGGGATAATGGAGTGGATCGCGTCAACGATTGCCTGGGTAGTAGACGGTACACTTTCCGATTGTACGGGGGTAGATGCGAGATTATTTTCGATAGATTTTAGGCGTGACATAATAGTGTCTAAAGTTTGATCAAAATCTGCGCTAGTCCTAGGTGATTTACTCCTTACACGCAGTTGTGAACGATCACGGTCGGTATGTCGCCGGGTCCTAGAACTCGATCGCCTCCGCGAACCATAACGCGAACGGGACCGTGGTGCGGGTGACGAAAGATAACGCGACCTATTACGCGATTTACTGCTTGATCTATCACGCGATTCCCGATATCGGCGTGACCTGCTACGTGAGTTACGTTTTCTCGGCATATTTACACGAACACAACCACAGAAAAGAAAAATGAATAACTCAAAAATTAACAAAACTAGGAATTTAAAAAATAGAAAATGTGGGTAGTATTGAATTGTTTCTTTATAAACGATAAAATTACAGCTAAACGGCTGAGGCGGTAGGCCTGGATTGGTATCCCACTTCTGATATTGGATCAGAAGTGAAATATCAATTAAAAAAAATATTTTATTAACAAAACCTTAACCAAATAATCACAAATAGATAAATTATCACTAGCACATTAGAGGAATTAAACAATGTAAAGAAACAATTCAACATAACTCAATACGAGACAAATAATAATTAACACTCACAAATCACGCCGATACACAGACCGACATAGCAACCGCACGCGGAGTTCGATGCAAAAGAATGAGAGCGACATCATAGATACGCCTGTTTATATAGGAATTATCCCTACTCCTTTTTACAGACACCCTCTTGATATCCTACAATAATATTAATATAGATATCAAACAAAATGGCCATATTTAGACATATGCAATAAACGTGATGAACTAATTGGGGAAGGCCCAGTACCTACTTAACAGGTAAATAATATTTTAAAGTTTAAAATATTACAATACCTACTGACAATAGTTTAAAATTAATATTTATATTTTATTTAATACTAGCGACTCACCAGAGATCCATCCGAGAAACCCGTCAGAAAAGCTGTAAAATAAAAGTAACCTATTTATTATAATTTTTTATATGTATAGTTAAAAAAAGCCTCAGTTGTGTGCGAGCGAAAGTCCCATCAAAATCAGTCATCATCGCCATCGGTCTAGCCATTTTAGGGATGAGCCGGAATAAACAGACAGACAGACAAAATTTTAAAAATAGTTTTTTTTTATTTAAGTACCATAATAATTATATACTTTCAAAAGTAACTAGTGAAAAGTTGTTACTTTGAAATCATAAACAGACACTTCAATTTTATATATACGTATGTGTATATAATACGTGTATATCGTAACATGAAGGTCTCAATTTGGATCCAGGAGATGATAGTGGAACTCTTCAATGATACAATAGTGCTGTCTTGGCCATTCTCACTCATTGGCCTTAGATTTACTTTGATAAGGACATTAACTTAAGATACGTAACTATATTTTGGCCAATAAAGATAAACTATTTAAGCTATATTGAAAGGAAAAAACAATACGAAGTATCTATAATAGACGTACAAAGTATATTATAAAAGCTCCCTTTTTCGCTAAAACGTGTAGCCTGAAGCCACCAACGCGAGATATACTTTAGCAGCGACAGTAATGAACTCAATATAAGAGGAAAAATTATGTGATTGAGGTGCCGTACAAATCAAATCAAGTTTTTATATGTGGTATTGTGGAAGATAAATTTAGTTTATGTAATAAATTAGATCAAATTTCAACAGCCTCAGTAATATAGCACGACTAAAACTCCTGGGTTCGAGACCCAGGTCAGCAAGTTTAGTTATTGTGTGCGGCTTACTAGACAGTAGTAGAAGTTTATAAAAGATTAAGCAATAAATTAGAATTAAATCTGAATACAGAAAAATGTCAGATGAGGTTATTTGGTTATATTTATATACAGTAAAGGATAAGCTTTATACTGAAAATATTAAAATATATATTTACTTTTAACAATTATTATTCTATATAACAAATAATTATTATATTTTGCGGTTTACCTACTGCGCATATTCAAATTTCATATATTTTGGTAAAAATTTTACCTGTAGACGACATACTTGTAGTTCTTACTAACTATAGCGGCTTGGTCCTTGGTTGGAGATTTAATTGGTCTCCAACCGTATTCAAAAATAACATAAAAATTCATTTCTTTGGATTAAGCCTGAATATTTACAACTTCATATATGCATATTGAATTAAAAGAACAATAAATAGTAGGAAAAGTTTTTAGCTCATACGTGTAGTACAAGCGCAAAACGTTCTATATTTTTATAAACCTTACTTTATTACATAATATGTATTTCATTTTCACTACATTTTATGAAACATAGTCCTCCGCCGCATCTGTCTGTTTGTTCGCGATAAATTCAAAAACTACTCCACCGATTTCCATGCTATTTTCACCAATGGATAGATTGATTCTCGAGGAAGGTTTTAGAATAAAACGAGCGAAACCCAGGGCTTTGCTCGCGATATATCTAGAGACAGACAAAAACAAAGTTTCAAATGTTTAATTATGAAGAAATAAAACATGCATTATTATTATATGGAAAGTCAATATCTCATTGCACTTGTCCCGTCATTGAGCTGGCGGAATGATGAATTAGTTAGGCAAAGCTCTATACGTAAGTACAATGAGTGTGCTAGATAAACTTTAGAAATCACAACATGCTACTTTTTCATGAAGCTTTTTAGAAATATAATATTGACAATGATGTCCTCCCGACCGATTTTGGCCACGTCGGCCAATCTTATTGAGACTAGCCATCTGCACAGGAGATATTATAGTGCACAAGTGTACGTGTAGACATAAATGCACTATTCTCTATTCCTTGTCACTCTATACAGTGTAATATATATCCGGTACGACAGTTGCTGGATACGACCAGTGAGGGTTAAGGCGCAGGACCGACGGCCTTACGTGCTCTGCGAGGCACGGAGGTGAAACACTGCCTACTTCCCAACTCCGAGTTGTTACTGAAACTTACGAAATAGAAAAATTCAATAATTAAACTTGGCCAGACCCGGGACTCGAGACCTCAAATTTCTATATGTGTTTGGGGTGCTTAGTTCTAACAAAGATAAAACTTAAATTATTTTTTAAAAAATTAAATTGTTTAGTTGCTTCGAATTATCTTGTGCTAAAATAACTATGAAATAATTTTATAGACAATCCGTAGTTAAAAAGCATTTTTAACATAATGCAGAACTTAACTAAAATGGAAGTCGACTGTGAAAAAAAGTTGGTCGCAATATCGTATTATATCGAACATCCAACTCGTTGATTGAAATCATCCATCAAACAGAGATGAAGGTTTGCCGAATATTAATCCTGTGAACCATTTTTCATGGCGATGTTCTGATTGGACAGGAACGTCAGGTAACGTTATAATAACTTGACGGTATTCATTAATTTGCAATGTGAAAGGCAAAAAGTTTATTCCCTCTTCAAATATTCGGTTAATGAAGAAAACTTGTCAAGCCAGATTAGAAAATAATATTGAAATTTCATAAGTTTGAATAGTAAAAAGGCAAGCAGTCATCTATAACAATGTATTTCTACCTAAGTGTCATGACCATTTTACAATGACAATATTAGTAATAGTTTCGTAATTTCTTAGGAACCAACGTATGTGCCAATTATTATTAATTAAATACCTATGAAGATTATTTTCCTAATAGTTGACTGTTTATTTATAGAATAATTTTATTGTGATAGTTCAACATTATGATAAAAAATCTTTTGTAGGGTAGCATGAGTGCATGCTTGCGTCCTTGTGTGTGCCCTTGTGTAGGTCATCCTATGTCGCCAGCACTAAAAATATTTAAAAAAAACATTGTCAACTAAAAGCTATATCAGCGAATTATCGTCGTAGATAAGTCACTTAAGCCTATATCAAAAGCAAATAGAAAACGGAAAGATGGTGTCTATCGAACAAAATAATCTTGTTTCTTTCAGGATCCTTTGAGCGAAGTAGCTAGGCTAAGTGCATTTTATTCTGTTCGACCCTTTTAGAAAGCTAGAGACCAGGACTAATGGCCTCTCATGTCGCTCGTTCTAAACGCACGCTTCAATTTTTTAAACTATTTTATACATTTCTACATGTTTAATAATATGTAGATCTACATATTGCAAAAGATTTTCAAAATATTATTTAGATGCAAGCTAGTTCTTTGAGTTTATTTTTTTTTTGTATACCTAACACTGTAATCTCCCAATTCATATCACACGTAGGAAAGAAATCAGTACTTCTAGATTGTTATGACGAGAGTGAAGTAACGCTTATTAGCGTTAGTATAATTAAATTACGTCATTTTTAATACTAGAATCTTGAAACTTATTTTTAAGCTTTTGATTAGATATAAAAAATAAGACATTCAAAGTTTGTAAAACTTTTATCTTAAAGGGGGTTCCTAGTGACGAAACCAAGCAAAGCGAGGGTGACTCGCTAGTTATCAGAATTTGGAATTTCTAACTAAATGCCAGATATTTTTGTCAAAGTGGCCAGTTCGATAAAACGCAAATTTCATATTATGTTAGAACTTAATAGTAACGTTCAATTTTTTTACAAGGATAACCAAAAACGTTTTTATGCTACATCCTTATCTTAAAATACGAAACATGACGTATAAAATGTAACATCAGCTTTAATAAATGTATGATCATTTCAGTTACAGCGTCGACTCTGGTCACACATCACGCATAATTATCATAATATTATAGTTTAATTAATTATTAATTGAATATCCCGAGTATCGTTAAAATAAAATATACTTTATTGAAATAGATTTTTGAATTTATATTATTTAAAAAAATTAAATTAAATATAAAAATATTGTAAGTGATTATGTCAATATGTTGTTAAAGTATAATTTGATCTTAATTTTCGTGTTAGCAGGTACGTAACTATGTGTTAGATCAATCAAATTGTTATTCAATGTAGTGTTGATGTAAATAAAATTTATAATTTTCGGTTTTTCTTATTTTTCTAGAAATTACCGGTGGATATTGCCGTAGGCGATTTACTTGTCCGAAGTATAGACCGCTAAAGTCTAATTATGTAACATCTGAGGAAAGAATAAGTGAAAAGAGTAAGTATTCATAATTGTTAGGTACTATTTTACCACGAAATGCATAACATTATAATTCAAAGCGATTTTTTTAATTTTTCAGAGTGTCACGAATACCATCGGGCAATGTATGATATATTCATTAGCCAAAATTACGATAAGACGTGTAAGTAAGATTTACATTATTTTGCTTCTATTTGTATCCTATGTCTGTGAATATGTGTATTTACTGTAAAGCATTACAATAAGTCTATATATATATACTTATATGTATGTATATATATATGCCTATATAACCAGTAGTACTTATAAACCCGCTACTGAATGATATCGTTCAGATCCATGTGTTGAGTGGAAGAAATAGACTATGTAACATTTTATAAGTGCATAACAAATCATATCCAAATCATTTTCTGGTCTACAAACTCATCACCGTACCAAATATCAACCAGGTACTATTAGAACATTCCTCCAAGTTTTCCGTATATCTTTAAATGAGATATCGAAATTCGTTATATAAATTGTAATTTTCAGGTAAACGTCGATTTACAATGGTTCGAGGTAAACCTACGAAGATTATTGAATTTCCACATATGGTAAATAAAAATCATGTCATTTTTTTTTGAGATTTAGGTAATAATTTCACGATGTGAAAATATCCTATAGGTATGCTGACTAAAACCAACTTACCAACCTAAATAACTACCATCATATGATATTATATGAAAATCTATCCAGGTGTTCTCACTCCAGGACGAACCCTGCATCTATAATAATGAAAAATAAGATTTCAACAAAATACATCCAAAGTAACAACTTCATTAGAATTTTTTAACTCGTTCAATTTTGTAGAATTGCTGTCGTACTTTTATGTTGTAGGCTTTGAGTAATATAATATAATAGACTAATATATATTAAAAGCTAAAGAGAAGACAGTGGCAGCCAAGTGGTAACTCGCTCGCTTGGATATCCGAGTGATGCGGGTTCAAATCTTGCACCTCTGATATTTTTATGTGCAAATTTTTACTGGGGGCATTCATTTGTTAAAAACGGATGTTTGTACTCCAGTTATGGGTGTTTATATTTATAATATGTATGTATTTAAACCTATATAATATGTAGTATATCAACTATCTGGTATCCATAACACAAGCTTCGTAGCTTACCACGGAACTAGATGGCGCTGTGTGTAAAAATGTCCCAACATATATTAACATATATTATATTGCTTATACAGGGTGCTTTGGGCTGGCGAACATTTCAGGATACGTGGATATATCTATGTGGTTCTTCCTTAATAAGCGACCGATTTGTTTTGACTGCAGCTCATTGCACAATATCGAGGCATAATTTAATAAAGACACCCTCTCCAGAAATCGTCAGACTAGGAACTACAAATATATACGTAAGTTTACTATGCAGCGATATGTATAGAAAAGTATAGTAATATGTATGTTTTTTAAATAAACTAGAGACTCCCTTTCACTCCACTCTTGTTGATTTTAAGTACATTTAACGGTTACTATTGAATTTTCTCAAGTGATATATTATACTACCACAATAAAACGTATTTTATATTGTATTGACCTTCATAACCACCTACAATCAAACAAATTTTCATTAAAATCTGTCTATTAAAATAACGCACAGACAAACAATATGTCGATAATAATGAATATTTTGAGTAAGACTTTCCAAAAAATAATGAAAGTAGAGATTCTACTCAAATTATATTAGAATTATTTTAAAGAACACAAAAAATTTGGATACCTTTTTTGACAGTTAAGTTAGTAATAAACTGGTCAAAAAGCCATATTAGTTATTACCTAAACTTGGTCCTAAATTAAAAATTAGGTTTAATTCCAAAACAAGATAGGAAGGACATATTATTGATTTAGTATTATGAAAATTACATAACTCATAATAATTTTAATAAATTTTCAGAACCCAAATACCACGATAACCGAGGAAACATCAGTAATTAAAAAAATAAAACGCTTTATACGTCATCCAAACTACAAATCTCCACGTAAATATTATGACATCGCATTAATAGAGTTGGAAGACACAGTGGAGTTTACAAAGTTCGTTCTGCCTGCCTGTTTGAATGTCAACTCTGACATTACATTTACCCAATTGACAGCAACCGGTTGGGGGGCAGTAGGTAAGCTATTCTTAGAGTTGTTACTCATAATATATTTTTATTGTATTTAAAGATTTTTATTACATAATATTATAAATGAATCTATCTTCGGATTATTTTATTTTGATATATTAATTTGATTTTTAATTCCCGACGTTTCGAATGCTTTACAGCAATCATTGTCACGGGAGAGACTAAGTAGGTATATAAGGTACCTAAATCCGAAAAGATAGTTTCATTTATAATGTCAAATATTAACGTAAACTTAAGAAAGTATTATAACATAATGCTTAATACTTTTTGAAGGTATTCTTCTTTTGGTGCGTTATAAAAAATGAATGATTAGAATCAATTTTTTACGATGCGACAGAGTAAGTCGTTAAAATAACTCCCTGTAGTAAAGAATGCTGTGAATATTCAGGATATTGTTCTGGTATCTATAGATACGCTCAATACATTTAAACCCAAATAAAATATTATATCTAATAGAAACCTATGTGCTTTTTATCACATCATTTATGCAGCCAAGGGGTTGCTCCATAATCCATTTCGCTATCAGAAAAGACCTGCATGACACACCGCCCACCGAAGTGGGCTCCTGGTGCGTTTCTTGGCTTCAAACCCACGTTGAGGGTTGGGGATGTGCTACTTCTAACTTATGTACTACATTTCACTATCCTGACTTTTTATAAAGTAAATATTATTTTTAGGCGAGAAACAACATCTTTCAGACGACCTTCAAACAACAGTGCTCGATGTATTTTCTTTTGAGAATTGTAACAATAAGCTTTTGTATAATAGATACCTAAATAGGAATTTTCGAAGCCTAAAGAAACATCAGATATGTGCTGGTAAAATGGATGGCAGCACGGACACATGTCAAGTACGTATCAATTCTTTGAAAATACATAAATAGGTTCTAGGAGTACCAAACTAAATCTGTAAATACGATATTAAAGCTTATCGGTGTACCATGTAATACACTGCATATACGACTACACGTCCTGAGATCCTGGGTGCGAGTCCCGGGTCCTAGTAATAGACCGGCGTTAGAAGTTGGTGATTCTTCCGCTCAGTGCATCAGAACGAACAGAAAACAAGAAAGAGAAAGCAAGAAACAGAAATTTAAAATTTACAGAAATATTGTGTATGACCATTTAATAATGTCCCTATTTTTGTTACCTAATACGCTAACAGATTGATAACTGATATATGCTTAACTTACCACTTGATAGGTGCACTTGTACGACTATCTCTTGCGCAGTTGTCTAGTCTCCATGAGATTTGTTGCCTTTTAATATTTTAAAATATATTTAAATACCTATACATATTTTTTACAATTTATGATTTTAGTGTTATAATGAATTTATTATTTTGCTTCCAGGGGGACTCAGGAGGACCTCTACAAGTCAATTTGACAAAATATAATCACGATAACAACATGCATTTAATTGTTGGAATAACATCGTTTGGCTTTGGATGTGGTCGTACAAACAGTCCAGCAATTTACACAAGCATCAGTTATTTCATTGACTGGATCGAACAAACTGTGTGGCCCGATAATTGAATGAATGTATAATAATTCTAAGTCTCAATTGAACGTAGTTTAGCAGAAACGACTATACACACAAAAAGGAACTTTTGAGTTATCAAAGTTTTAATTTTGGATGAGAATTGCTGCCATGTTGTTGTATTTGGAATATTTTGAAATATTAGCAACATGGGAAAATATATTTATATTTTAGTGTGTAAAATGTAATTACAAAGCATGATGTAGGGATAAGTTACAAGACTTGTTAAAGAAGTAATATTTAAAAATAAAATGATTGATTAGTTTGTAGTGCATCTTTATTTAAAAAGAACAATGTTCGTAAAAGCTAGTTTCTATTTATCCCCATTATTCTCGTCACCAAGCTCCTTTTTTGAATGTCGGTACTACCAGCTAAAAACCAGTCTTTGTGGGGTATCGGAGAATCATAACTTGTGCATTACCTACTCTGTGAAGGGCCGAAATGAAATTGGAGCAAGGTTCGAAATAGAAAATTGGTTAAAATTCAATTATTGGACATTATTCGTCTGCTCCAAGCTCGAGGCAAACTACTTTGACGTTTCGTTCACTTCGAAGGTCCGTCGTGATTGATTTTAATCTAATTTCAATCAAAATCACTGCTGGAAAATATTTCATTTCTATGAAATCGGTACTAAAACAATTTTAACGTATTCTCCAGTAATATATGTATATATCTTAATCTAGGAATTTAGTTTCCGGTTTATAGAACGCGGGCAGAGCCGCGGGAAATACTAGTAAATAATAAAGTAAATATTTTAGGACATAAACACCCAGGACTATCTCTTTGCATGTTATAAATGATTTCTTTGTAATCCTGGTAAGTACGATGATTTTTCTTACGACGACGGCGATAATTTAATAATATTCTTCAAATAATAATACTTCAAGCTGACATACTGATGGTAGATATATAAAGACTATATTTATTTAACCATAAAATACCAGAATACAAACTAAGTTACATGTATTATTTAAAACAAGATATTAACCCTTTTGATACTCAACTAACTGAAGAAGTTAAAATTTACAACACCTATGGTACTTAATCCACCTCAATGCATAGCCACGAAGGCTAATATCTGTAGCCAAAGTCATGTTTTCGACTACTGAGAAGTAGCGACAAGTAAGGCAAGTTACACAAAAGACTTGCTAAGTTTCACTTAAACTCTGCAGATGCAGTTCCAAATTAGCACTCGAGACGCGAATAAGATAGATATCTATAGAAAATGGATTCGTTAAATCCCGTTCATTCCTATATTTGAATTTGACGACTCAGTTGGTAGTAACCTTAGTTTCTGCGCCAGCGGTCGCGGGTGCGAGTCCCGCTGGGGGCATTCATTTGTTGAGCACGAATGTTTGTACTCAAGTTATGGGTGTTTATATTTATATTATGTATCTATTTAAAATTTATAAGTAAGTAGTATTGCATATTTCATTACCATTCAGCGAGGGAATGCGGCCAGCAGTCTTGCCACTATTCCACGCGGATTCGACTTGTACAGTAATAATTAAGTGTATATTTGCTTTGTATATAATATAGTTAAGTTTACTTGTAATTTCCTTTATTGTAAACAAATAAATAATTTAAATTTATATATATTATATGTAGTATATCAACTATCTGGTATCCGTAACAAAAGCTTCGTAGCTTACCACGGTACTAGATGGCGCTGTTGTAGTAATGTACCAACATATTTATTTATTTATTATAGTTAGTGACCCTACTTTTTTTCGCCAGCGGTCGCGCGTTCGAGTCTCGCTTCGTAGCTTACCGCGGAACTAGATGGATGTGTGATGATGTAATAATGTTCCAACATATATTAACAACTGCCTGTCACAACAAAAGCAGGTATTAGTTTACTTTAGTACTAACTAAAAACACAACGTATAGGTATCAGAATAGTTAATTTTCGTGGCAGGTTTTTATTAAAGTGAACTGGCACAGCCCGCTGTATGCGGAGTGCAATTCTACTCAGGAATGTTTATTTATGTTTACAATACTAAGGAATCTGCGGTCTTATTGCGAAGCTTGCATTACATGGGATAGTTTTAGATACTTAAATTGCAACAGAAAAACACTTTTGTTTAGATTTTATATTATACTAGTATTTCCAGCGCAATTTCAATGCTCCTCTCCTACTGGTCTAAGCGTGATGTAATATATCCTATAGGGTATAGCCTTCCTCGATAAACGGATTATCCAACGCAAAAAGAAATTTTCAATTTGGACCAGTACTTTCTGAGATTAGCGCGTTAGAAACAAACAAACAAACTCTTCAGCTTTATAATATTAGTATAGATTTTATATAATTGATATAATTTTTCTTTATAAAATTTCTGTTTAATGTTTTTGCTTACGATTTTGGTAACGCGTAACACGGGTATAAATCTCCAAGCTCTCCTTAAATCTTAATAATTATATTGAAATCATCATGACTATGAACTGAATTGAAGCCATACCTCGCAACTCAAGCAAATCATTTTTCTCTTGTTTTGCAATGAAGGAAAACACAGTAGGAAAATCATATATGAAGGACGGAACCTACATAGTTTTCAGAAAAACCGGTTGACTAACTGAAAATCTAACTTGGTGAACAATCATGTCCATGATATCGTTGGGACGGTAAAAGGGCTAAATTATTATCCCAGAGCAGTAACTTAAGGCTTACCATCCTCTTATTCTAAATAATGTGATGTTTAGGTTAATATTAGTTATTAGGATAATCCTATCCGTAGTCAGGGTTGACGTATTTACGACACCGTCCATCGCAATTACACAGTGTAATTCGTGATAACACATAAATTACACTTAGTTTACACTAATAACAAAATTATAATTTTAAGGTAAAATGTTCATAAAAGGTTAGGTTCTATGTTATTTAAAATGTGTGATTTTAAGTATTTTAAGATACGACTTACAGAGGCTTGTTTTAAGGATACCAGTTAGTTTATACACCAAATATATTATATAACTTATAAAAATACATTCATGATTCAATTCAATTCTGTTGTTAATGGCTTCAAAGCGTGCCAGTTGAGCATAGATTATTTCGCCAATGTCACGTAGAATGGAGAAGACACAAAGGAGATTGGTCGGTAACATAGAGTGAATAAGTTTATTTAAATTATGATAGTATAAGGGAAGTAAATCCTTATTAAACCTACAACAGAAGACAGCACAGTATTTACAAAAACACACAACAAAAAATTGGTTAGTAAATGTTAATTATACTACATAAAATGTTAGTCTATAATTTAATTCTATTATTTTTAATATATTTACATAAAAATTTACACAAAGGACTAAAAACAAACATCAATAAACAGTTAACATTAAGGGGACGGGGAACTTTTAAAGGAAGGACATCATAGATAGGATGGAGGAGTTTAGGACAACTAAAAAGAATATGGTATATACATTCATGATATAAATATAATCACCCATGATTGGAGTATAAACTTTCGTGTGATCATTCATGTAGAATGCCCCCAACGGGATTGAACCCGCGACAGCTTGTACAGCAAGTAGCACTATAAACAGAGCTAAGCGTGTCGTCAGATTACGTCTTCAGAACATAATATTATATTATCCAAAATGTATATTTTATTACATGAAAATAAGTCTAAAGTAAGCAACACTGTCTCAACATGTCGTCAAAATACCTTTAAAATGGGCACAGTATCTGTATAATATTTTCCCCTTTCCAGTTCGACCCAAGGGAATTATTTCTCAATCTTGCCCTGCATGAATACCTAAAGGACTTGCCTCATCAAATATGTATCAACATTTTGCGCCTTCACTTCCGATATATCGATCTGAATTAGAAAACATGACAATGTGATGAATTTTGCACTTGTTGTACAGTGATTTTTAGTAAAAATCTAAGGATTTTGCTACGAAATATTAATATTATATCAAATCAAATCAACATATTTTATTCAGCATAAAAATTGTAACAACTACCAGTTCAGAAAGAAGAAACCTCTGACCTGAGAAGAACTGGCGAAAGAAACTCAGCGGGATTAATTTAATTTTTTTTATCTTTTTCAAAATAAATTGCAAATTAACAATAATTATATATGTTGAAAAAGCCTGGCGGCGATCACATCATTCCCAAAGCGTACTGTCTTCTAAAAAATCGCTTATCGAATAATATCCTTTAGCACTGTTTAACATTTTTTTTTAATTTGGCAATAAAGGCTTTTTGAACGTTTTCTGGGAACCTAATAAATCCTAATAAAAATACTAGAAGTTATTTATAAATTACTATCGGGGTTTAATGAAATTCAAATACTATTATGAAGGTTATCATTACCACTTTCTTGTAGAGTATGACTGAATATTTGTATTTACTTATTTATTTTTAATTCTAGCCTAATTAGTTTTTGATATTTATAAAAACGTTTGCAGTGTTTTAAAAATCTTATAACGATGATTATCGTCTAACTCTACTTCAGTAAAGATTTAGGGGCCACTATTGTTAAGATATTAGTAATTCAATTATATTTTATCATTATTCGAAACACGTTAAAGTGCACTTTAACGGAGTTACCTGACTTGCGATTTCTATGTACCTATGTATTCCGTGTGTAACATTTAAATCGGTCAGTATGGATAGAGATAGAGACCAGATAGATTAAAGGATATTAAAACAACGTATTTTATTAATGTTACATCCGGTATATAATAGTAAATTTAGTTATATATAACCGCTCAAAATCTAGCTATCGAGTTTCTAGCTATAGGTAGTTTCAATTATGCACATATTTGTTCTAAGAGGAAGCTATCAAATATTTTTCATGGTTAAATGGTTCAGCCACATTGCGGTTTACTTCGTAAACATGCGGCAACCGGCTGACAATTTCATGCGACGATCCAAACCGACGCTACGTCCCGAGTGAATAAGGATATATGGTTGAAACGTGTCCTAATGTACTGGAAGATAATAAATGGATATGACAAAATTAAAATATTACAAAGATTTTTTTAAATAACTAGCGACTTACTAATTTTGCTTGGGTTTCTATTTTTTTAATTGGAGCTCTAGTTCTTCTTCTAGTGTTTCTGGCAGTAAAAGTACCTACGTTTAGAATTTGTTTAGCCATCTCAGAGATTCAGACAGACAGACGGACAATTTTTTTTCGAAAATAGCATTTTTATTATAAGTTGTGTATATTACGTAATATGAATTTAGTGGAAAGCTTTTGATGATGTTACAACAGACATTCCAATGTCATTTGCTTCTAGTAATACTATACTATACTAGTATAAATAAGGAATTAGCTTTGAGGAAAATAGTATGTATGATACTATGAGCAATTGTAATTACGTAAACACAGTAATAATTACCCATCTCGTAAAATTTCTTGTGATTCATACATCATACATGTAACAAATTTTCACTAAATGCATATGAAAGTATATACGGTACTTACATCAAAAAAAAATGTTTGTATTTGTCGTTTCAGAAAATGGCCGGACCGAATTTGACTTTCACTCTCAGGTAGCTAAGGCTATAAGAAGTAACTTAAGCTAGTTTATCTTTGGAAATATTATTTCTTTTTATTACAGGATGGATTTTTGTTTCACAAACTATAACTTTTGCAGGGAGCAACAATGAAGGTGAGATAACGCTAGTAACTTGTAAAAAAAGCAACTTTAAAAACTATCAGGTATGATGTTTTCGAGCATGTATTAAGTTTTGCCGCATCCAAATATTTTAAAGCCATATTTTTCGCGACTCAATCACATCACAGTTTCTTGATCTCTACCATACAGTACTTCATGGTACTTTATTTAGGTACTGGTATGCAATTTCATAGATATACCTCCTTGAAATTTTAGTAGTATTAGTTGTAATTTTAGTAGTATTTTACGTTCTGTTTAGTAAAAATCATCAAAACACATACAAACATCTTTCAAAAGGGGCTTAATTTTTGGTTTGGTTTTTACGCGTGTTCTTCCAATAATCATTTTTTTTAAATGAGCACTAGCGATCTCTTCGAGTTTCAGTACTGCTACGACTTACTGCATTCCAGGCTTTCTACAGAAACGTTTGGCAATATTCTTGTATTGCCTGAAACTATTTATTATATCGGGATAAGTTACTTTCAACTCTGTACAATAAATCATAGAACCAACAAACTAAGAAACTACACTACACTTTAACGACGACGACACGTTTGGCTAAGTTTGTAGTGAACCCTACTTGCTGCTGCGGTCGCGGGTTCAAGCTTACCTGCTGGGGGCATTCATTTGTTGAGCATGAACGTTTGTACTCCAGTCATGGGTGTTTATATTTATAATATGTATTTGTTTAAACTTACATATATACGTAAACTATCTAACATGTTACAGATAACACAAGCCTCGTAGCTTAACACGGAACTAGGTAGCGCTGTGTCTAATAATGTTCCAATATATTTATTTATTTAATAATAAGAGTTTTACGCTGCTTTGGAAGTTATATAATATGCGAGGATTTATTTACCCTTTCTTTGAGACGTAGACTCTATGATTAGTGGCAATTTAAAACTTATATCGACATATGTTCGCGACATGCCATAAATTGAATTGTTACTATCAGAACAATAGTCGCGCGCAATCAACGTATCCTTTGTGTTCCGATGGCAGAAACCACATTGTAAATGAAAAAATAAAATAAATAACAGCTTTATTCAGAAGATCTTTACACATTGATACAGGAAGTAGAGATGCCAATTTAAGTCTCAATTTTTTTTTACCATGAATCAATTAAATGGTCAAAGCATAGGTTTTTCAATATTACAAAAATATATATGACATATCGGTATGTTTCAAAATGATTTAGGATGAGAATGTGTTAAACTATTTCTCTTCGTTAACTTGTCTTCATCTTTTTTGTTTTTTTCCGAAGTGGAGTTTATTATTATAAATGAAACTATATTTTCTAATTTTGTCGCGAGAGTCTCTCCCGTGACCATGTTTGCTGTAAAGCATTCGAAACGTAGGGAACCAAAAATCATAATAAATCGGCGACAAAATCCCAGAAATTAGTTTCATTTATAATGTCAAATTTTCAAGTTTCATTTATAATGTTTAATTTAAGTCCTTATTTTCAAATTAAATACGTTTACGTGTACATAATGTTATGTACGACGTAGATAGTCGAATATTTATAATACTAACGGCAATATAAAAATATATTTATAATTGATACTATTAGTATTTTATTCCTTACAAAATAGGACAGATAAAAGTGAAAACTTATACAAGCTTTGAACAAATATGTAAATTAAAGCTGACAGGATTCCATTTAATATAAAAGAGTCTCGCTGAATAACAAATAGTCAATATTGGTATTCATGTGATTTAAAAGATACAACAATATGTTACACGACAGATTTATAAATCCAACATCCAGTACATGTAAATTTTAAACTTCACATGCTATTTCATTAGCATTCTCTAACAAAAAACAAAATCAGCGAAACATTTTGAAAATTTTCTTATGCATGTTGACGTTTTTTCAGACCTATTAATAAACGAGGGTTAGATCAAAATTGGAAGTTGACCTTTTTTAGATATTTTCGATAGTTTTTTTACATTAAATCTTATTGAAATGAAAATAAAGAGTTTTATTTTTAAAAAAGTATTTCAAAATGTAACTTGGTATGACAAATGTTTGTAAACAGCATAAGAAAATAATCTACAAAAAGCCGACTGCATAAAGCGAATGCTGCACAATACTATGTTTCTTCATAAACATCATCTTTTTATTTCGCTTTTTACGCATTCTACGCATACCGTGTAGATAAAAACATTTCATCATCATCATCATCATCATCATCATCATCAGCCCTTTTTAACGTCTCACTGCTGGGCACGGGCCTCCCTCAGTACGAGGGGGATCAGGCCACACCGCGCTAGCCTAGTGCGAGTTGGTGGACTTCACATGCCTTTCGAAAACTTGTTAGGTTTTCTGTTGATGTTTTCATTGTCATTGTCTTTTTGACAAGTGGTAATCATGATATAAATGATTCGCATATGAAAATATCAGAGGTGCGAGACCCGGATTTGAACCCGCATCACTCGGTTATCCAAGCGACCGCGTCACCGCTAAACTACCACTGTCTTATAAAAATACCACTGTCTTAAATAAAAATATTAATATGTAGTAAAACAATGATTGCCATCAACAGTGATTACACTAACACGAAGTAACAAATTAGTGAGCAGAATTCTTGTTCATTACATTATTAAAGTTAAGCGGGGTTTAATATTAAATCCGAGTTGCTCCTCGCCACTACGCTAATGAATGCAAAGTCACGGTTACGGAACGGGTATAAGAATGCGTCATCTGACAATGTCGTGTAAGTAAATTGAATATCGGAGAAATGTCATAAAATTTAATAGGGCAAAGGTAGAAATGTGTCGTTATAGGTACCTGTAAGTGACACTAACGAGTTTCAATATTCTTTTTGTTTTTTAATATATTTTTTATGTGTTCAGTTTTTCAATCTGTTACTTTTTAGTAATCTACATATATAAATAAATAAAATTATAGTTTCTGTTTGTACAGTCGAAATAAAAGTTTTTAAGCAAATTAAATTATACTAAGTATACCTATGTGTATTCCGACAAGGCGTTTAAATGTATTTTTGAATTTCCACTACTGGACAAGGGTTTCTTTTTAAATTACTCCTCATGTCTTTCGGAAACTGGCTACGTTCTCACAGACACGCAGGTTTTCTCATGATGTTTTGCTTCATCGTAACAAGTAGTAAATAAAAAAATAAACAAAAGAAAATAAAATCACTTTAAACAAAAGAAAGCCACAATTTAGAAAACTTTTGTCCATCTTTCTGTCTTTGTGTTCCTGCTCATCTTTGGAACCATTGGATTGATTTTGACGTTATTTTTCGATATTCCTGGCATATAGGTGATATTATAAGAACTAAATTGCGTATTTTTATTTGTTTTTTATTTGGATTTATAATATTGATATTATATAAGACGAATTTAGGGTAAGTCTCATAATAGAATTCTATAACCATACCAAATTGTAACCATAAGTGTAGAAAGTATCATATTTCTAATAAAAAAGCAATTCACAAAAAATCAAGTTACAGCATGGTGTAACAGACTATCGCTTCAAAGTATTACACAATGAGGGTCTTTTAAGTCGCAAGTTCAAAGTTAAACAAAGTGCTAACTGATGATATCCAGGAAAGTTAAATGCATACGAAACTTTTAGATCCTCTTAGAAAATATATGAGAGACTATCACATCCGCGCAAGAACAAGAACAAATATGTGAATTAAGTTTTTAATACTGCTTATAAAAGAAGTAGGTAGTTGGTTTGTTTTTATAAAATAAAATGAATGCTTTGTGACTATGTAAGAAAGGACTATTAAACCCATAAATTAAAGAAGTTAATATTATATTGTAGCATTGTAAGCAGTGGAAATTTTTATATAAGAATATATTGTACCTAAATTTTGTTAAATATCCAAAGGGGAACGGGACTGTTACTCCTTAATACAGATTATTTTATAACCTAGCAAGGAGTACAGAACTTCACCCACTCGATTGTAAATACATTGTACAATATATTAAATAAATAAATAAATAAAAAACAATTAAATAATGTCAGTAAAATTTAAAGTTCGGATGGATATTCAGTACTCTTTCACCCAAAAACTGCTAAACGGATTTTGATAAAGGATGGTAAGATTTTCTTGACAGAAACACGCATTTAAATGGATTTTGACCTGGGATTCGAAACCGCTATACCAAGTCAAATACAATAATTAAGTTATAAAGGTACAAGGATTTAGAAATGATTTCAAAAGCCCTCCTTTAGAGTTAGAACTGGATGGACTTCAAATTTCGTGTGACCGCCCTTGACAACATTTCTTACAAGTTGGAAATCGAAATTAGTCTATGTCGGTCCCCAGCAATCATTTTCCTTGCTAAGAACTAGATACAATTACTTCCATATTTATAATTTTAATCATATATATTATACACAAATGAAGAAGTTATCGTTTAACATACACACAAAACCAAGCCGAATTGAATAATTACTAAATTCTAAAGTCAGTTAAAAATATACACCAAGTGATATAATTCAAAAAATCTAACCATTATACAACTTTGACTTAGGGCCGATTTTTCAATCCTCAGATAAACAGTTAGATAGTACTTATTAGACAGATAACAAAATATTGCATTTTTCAATTGTCAGATAGGCTCTATCTGGTCATTAACGGCCCTAACTGAGGAATAAATCTATCTGCCGCTTCAACGGCCAGATAAACGTCTATTCAATAGATACAACTAGATCCATTGATGTTTAGTTTGAGGTTATTTCTTCTTTTTCCAAAGTAAAATCAAAATTATGGAAATTTTCAATACTGTTGACGACCTGGCATTTGAAGAAGAGACTAAAGTGTATGAATATTTAAATACTGAAAGGAAACAAAGAGTATTCAGACCAAGGCCCGACCAGTTTTCTATGTGGGATTCAAAAGAATTTCATCGCCATTTCCGACTTTTAAAAGAATCAGCACTATATTTGCTTACCCTAATAAGTGATAAAATTAAGCACGATTTCCACAATATATCTGTACTTGTCGACTAGACTAACTAGCAATTCTACTTCGACAGTATTGAACTCTCTTTTCTTTGTTTCCATTATTATCAAAATAATAACGAATCACTAACAATAAATCAAACTACAAAATCACCACACTGGCACACACGAGAAATTTTAATAACAGAACCTGTTTCTATGGAGCATCCCGTCCATCTGTTAAACAGATGCGCGGGATGCACTATAGAAAATATTTATTTATTTAAAAGTCAAATAAACGAATTTCAATGCATTGGCTATCCTCTTCTAACACATAATACACCGTATGCGTGTATCACGCTCCCACAATATTACAGTGAAGTTAGCAACTAAAATCCACAGATAACTATTCGCTTGCTATCTGGCCATTGAAAAATGCAACAATTTTATCTGTCCTTTTAACAGTCAGTTAAGTTAATTCGCTAGTTAGTTATTCGTTCAGTTATTCGATGATTGAACAATCGGCCCTTAAAAATGTAGGCAAAACTTTGATATATTATGTAATTCGGATCAATCAGATAATTTATTTATTGATTCTAAGTAAGCTCGTAAAGGACTTGGCTTATAATTATTGTCCGTTACTATAATTCATAAAATGGCCTGGTTTTTGCCCAAAGAATCGGTATTGTAATTCAGCAGAGAAACGAAAATATCATTTCTAATATATAAATACTTCACATGGACATGTCAACATGTATTGCAATTTTAATTATTATAATACATGTATATTAGGTATGGATTTTGTTTTTTTTTATATTACTCAAAACCACTAGCACAATAAATTGAATGTGTAACAAAAGTATGGTCTACTGAATAATATGAAAAATATTTATAGGTAGGTGACATAGCACCTAGTCCCCTTGTGGCCGTCTCGAGGAAACTTTACCTTATCTTTAACATTCATGTCATTCAATATTAAGGGAAAAAGTTTTGCATAACATTCAACAGGTAACGTCAAAAACTCTTCAACAAATGTGTCTCAATAACAATATCACTCAAGTAGTAGTGATGTATTTTTCTACATAATTTCTAGCCAAATTGGTGCAAAAACTTAGTAAGAAGGTATATCATAAATTATAAGGATTCTCAAATGACATTTTTAATTGTTCAATAAAATGTTAAATATGTTGGGATATTAACACATGTAACTATTTAGTTCAATGGTAAGCTATGCGGCTTAGGTTGCGGATACCATTTGGTTGATGCACGTATTATGTATTCAACCCTTTTTTAAGGTCCCACTGCTAGGCACGGGCCTCTCTTTAACACGAGGGGGATCAGGCCATAGTCCACCGCGCTGGCCTAGTGAGTGTTGTCGGATCTCACATGTTTTCGAAAACTTGCTAGGTTTTCTCAGACATGCAGGTTTCCTCACGATGTTTTCCTTCGCCGTAAGACAAGTGGTAATCATGATAGAAAAGATTCGCACATGAAAATCTCAGAGGTGCGAGACTCGAATTTGAACCCGCATACACGCTTAGATAACAGCACTCGGTTATCTAGGCGAGCGCGTTACCACTGGGCTACCACTATCTACTCGTATTACAAAACTTTAAATACATAATAAGGTAAAGGCACCTAACTCCGAGGGGTTCTAAAAATGGCACCATATTCCGAGGTATTTAAACAAACAGTGATTTCAAGTAATTTACAAGTTCTTTTTGTGTGTAAGATACCATATTGAATTCATAATTTATCTGTTCGTGTTTATATGAGTAAAAGAGTGTGTTAATGTGTGTACATTTTAAAATAATGCGTAAAATTTGCGCTAGCAGCTGACTTGAACGCACGCTCCATACATTTTGGACCTTACGCACGTAAGTACTATGTTTTACTAAATAGTGTTTTAGATGATATTTTAATGCTATATGAGTACATGTTTAGATTAAAATAGTAGAAGAGTTATATTTTTTATTTAAAACACGTAACATTTGTGTATTTTTCTTAACAATTTAAGAGTAAATAAAGTTTAAAAATACCACGGCATTAGGTGCCAAATATTTTAGTTGGTTCCTAATGCCGATGTATACCACGGAATTGCGATTTTATAGACGTTTTCTTTTCTTTAAATTTTGATGGTAATTTTATAATTACAAAATTTACTGTTTTGGTTTTGTTTAATTAAATGGCCAATAAATATAAAAATCTATTTCCGATGTATGTTTTGGCGTCAAACTCACTAATTATACATGATCAAAGATTATCTATTTAGGTACTTTATTAATTTATTATATGGAAAGACTAATAACATTAAACTGTATTATTAATGTATTTGATATACTTCTGTTTGTGTTCTATGTATTTTTTCGAAGATATTGCAATTAAAGATTCATTTATTTATAAAATATTGAAAAATCTCTTGGTTTTTAATAATCGGAGTTAAAAAATGTGATATGGTATTATAAAACGCTATTCCGATGTATGTAAGTCGGAATAAGGTTCTATGAGCACCTAATTTCGTGGTATTGACACAAGTAAAATACAGTGTGTTAATTATTAAAAAGTTCAGAAGAGTTTCCAGAAAACAATATTCAACAGTTAACAATCTCATTTATTGCTCTCTCAAATGTTTGTATTATAGTTCTTAGTACTCGAATCGCTGCCTATTTAACAAATTAAAAATCAATTATTATGACACATTGAAAAACTGCCTGTTACATTATCTTACGCAGCTTTTATAGAAATTTATAAGGTATGGGCTCATAGTATTTTAAATATTGATATTATTTTTTTTTGTTGTAGGATAATGAAGCCAAAAGAACACACGGAAGAAGATCTCCGAAATGCTATTACAGCAATCAATGAGGGTAGTAGTGTATCTACTTTTAATATTATGAAGAAAACAAAAAATACTGTTAACGAATTAATTATATATAGTTACTAGTTACTCCTATGTTTTTTACATCTTTACTTAGAATAATATTATTAATCTAAATAAATTACATGTTGTGGTGTCATTTTACCATAAAAGACTGAAGACTGATTTAAAGACCACAGTAAATAAATAGACTTGATTTTTGAACACCATGTATTATTCTCCCCACCTCCATTTCTTTGTATTTTGAACACTCGGAATTAGGAACCAAATACATCGGAATTAGGATTTTTACATCGCAATTAGGTGCTCTCGACTTCTTCACATTTTTAATTAATTAAAGATAATATAAAATTTTCTATCGCTAAACTGTAAGTGTATTTCAAGAGTTAGATAAATAATACTTCTGATAAAAATAGCGAATTCTGCAGAAAGATATAGTAAATGCTTAATATATAAAGTTCTTTCTAGTTTAGGTGAAAATACCGCGGAATTAGGTGCCTTTACCTTAATCATAAATATAAACACACATAACTAACTAATAAACAAAATATATTCGTGTTCATCACAGAGAATCTCCCAGTGCAAGGGGACTTAAACCCGCGACCGTTTTGATACTGCGGTATACTTCCTGTACTGTACTACTACATAATATTATTATAACTACTACGATACTACTACACTACAAAGTGGATCAAACATGTTATTAAAATTTCATATTTAAACAATTTCAGAATAGGAGATTACCTACGTATGTAACTCGAAGTAATCACTTCTCCTCTTATGATACGAGGATGATGAGAACGTAAATTGTACAAAAACGTATTTGAGTACGTAAAAATTTTATTTGCCTGTCTACTTGGCAAATATTTGAATGGTTGAGTGGTTTTGTAATGATAATTATACAGACTGACAGTTACGTCGAAGTTTACATCGATTAACTTTGTATTCCGACAAAAAAATATGGGAGAGGAAAATTAATTTTAAGCTGAGAACTATACACTATACAATTGACGACACGTTTGGCTCAGTGGGTAGTGATCCTACTTTCTGCGCCAGCGGTCGCGGGTTCGAGTCCCGCTACATTTGTTGAGCACGAATGTTTGTACTCCAGTCATGGGTGTTTATATTTATAATATGTATGTATTTAAACTTATATATGTGTAGTATATCAACCATCTAGTATCCATAACACAAGGCTCGTACCTTATCGTGGAACTAGATAGCGCTGTGTGTAAATGTCCCAACATATTTATTTATTTATTTATTAATATGTATTTTTACGTACAACTACTTTTTAAGTACAAATATGTGGAAATTAGTAGTATCGTTAGCTTTAAAGTCATTTCTATTATTGCTTTTATATACTTAAGTAAAGGATATAGGGGCGTGCTTCAACATATCTCATTTACTGCTCATATGAAATTTACGACGGGCGTAAATCTTAGGTTAGAAAAATTCGTTTGTTTGGAAAAAGTAAAACAATGTCGAAGAACAATAAAGGCCGCTGTTCACGGGCCAACGTCACGCCTCGCCTGTGGTCACGTAGGGATGCAATTTGCCAACGAAATGGAAAAACTAGGTCCGTGGAGAGACGTGTCGGTATGGTTTACGTCTGCTTTATATATAAATAACTGTCGAAATATTGAGTGATAAAGTAATTTTTGCTGTTACTTATTTTTTTACTCATACTACTTATATATTCGTATACGTTTTTTCAATTGTCTCGGTGGTATATTGGCTTGTATGTATATCCGGATGTCCTGTGTTCGACTCCCAGGTCGCTTAGTGAGTAAAATTCAGTAACAGGTCGGACTTTGGTAGTTGGCGGTGATTTACCTCCTTGCCTCGAAGAGCATAAAGCCGTCGATTCTAAGCCCTAACTCTTACTGGTTGTATCGAGTAGTTGTTCACCAGAGCATGAGAGTGATAGAAATAGAGAGCGCCCTAGTATATGCATTTACACTATGATATCTTCTTCTTTTAGTGCAGTTGGCTAGTCTGTGTAATGAGATTGGCCGCCATGGACCATCGCCGCCGCCGCATGGACTGATATTGAATTGAGTTATGGACTATTAGTGCTAATTTTATACAAAAAGTGACGCTGCTTGTATACAAAAATCAATTATCGTTCGTTACACTTACTAAAATTTAAAAACGGAGGACCATTTGGAATAATTCAGTTTATAAGGAGTGATTACCTAGAGACAACCCCGAGTGCAGCTGCTGTTAACCACTTGTAGCTTTACAAATATTAAAAAGTGACTAATATGCAATAGTTACAATAAGTTACATACAAAAAGTTTTTTTAGGCTTACACCAAATAAGCATGAAAGATAGTAAATTCAATTGAAACAGCATTACACACAAACTGTCTATCTATCATTATTATTATGAGGTCCACTATTTTCTATTTAATAGTTTTTTATTTCTTAGAAAAATAATTATAAAATAATTCATCATGTTTATAAAACCTGCAACATTCTTAATTAACTTTTATACGTGCTCTACCAATAACAAAAGCTGGTACAATGTAGGCATTCCCACATACATGACACAAACAGGTTATGAGCGTCGGAAAAAAGAATTAAAATTCTCTTTGGCGGAATTTGCATTTTTTTCTTGAAAGCGCATTTTGATGGTACAATTTGCATATTAAGTTTTATTTCTCATTTTTTGTCTTATATTGCTACGCATATTTAATAATTTTAATATGTTGTCGCGGCGTAGCTTTCCCTTTGAATATACTGAGCTGGTCCTGTCAACGGTAGTGAAGGTAGTAAGTTCGAAATTTATAATGAATGAATATACTTTTTTTATATATTAGTATGTCTTTAAGCGCTATGCCATAGAATCAAAATATATTAACAATCATTATTTATAAAGAATTTTAAACTGCTACTTTGTAAATCACACAAATCACCATTTCGCCGAGAAGATTGCACAACAAAATATATCAAATAAAAGAATTAAAAAAAAAGTTCTTTTTCATTCGTGAATAGAGCTTATTTAAATTTATACACATAAATAATATCTACATTTAGAAGAATACGTATTATTGTAACAAAGACCAAATAATCATAATCGTATAAACACGTTTAACGAAAACAACTTAAAAAAGAAATAAAATGAAGTAGTAATTAAAACACTAAATGCAGTAATAGTTTTTTATTGATCTTAATAACTTACTTAAAATACAAAGAAACACTTTACACTTCAATATTTTTATAAGTAAAATATTTGGCATATGATCTAGTCTCTAAACACAGCTATATCGATCAGAAACAAATTTTTCTCTCAAAAAACGTATGTGTATATTGTACTAGTGACTCGCCCTCACTCCGCTCGGGTTCATCCCTAGGTCAGCTTAAACGGTTGGTATGGATTTCTGAGAGATTAGATATTTTCCCGCAAGGATCCTTTATGTTAACTCGGATAATTACCTGCACCATACAAAATTTACCAAAACTGTATAATGCTTTTCTCACGATCCCAGACAAACAGATTGAGATTGATTGACAGAGAAACTCAATCTATGGATCGATAATAATGACTATTTTAAAAGATTTTCTAGAAATTATTTAGTGTAAAGATTTAACTCAATTTGAACTTTATATAGATCATTCTTTTGGTCAAAACGTTCAAAGAAAAACTCCTTAAGCAACAAAGCCAGTACATCTCTCCACACAGTAATTGCAATAAGCGAGTGCGTCTCGAAGCGAATGGGCGGGATCAGGCTGGCTTGGAAGATCTAGCTATCCGTCTACTAGACAAATCGCTCCCTCAAATAGAAGATTACTGTAAAGCTGGCCGCCTCTTACATAGTCACGTAACACTGAGCCCTTGCATAAACAAGGTATATTTATTTATAACTAGTTGATACCCGCGACTTCGTCCGCGTTGCTTGAAATATTAACAAAGTTTTCCGCATGCGCACTACGCCGCTTGCCCCACCACTCCGCGAGAAGGAAACATACATCACTGAACACGCAGTGCATATACAAATCGTTGTTTCTTGAAACTTTAATAACTTTTTATTAAATGAAAATATCGCAATCATTTTTTTTTGATAAGAGCCAAGTGTCTAAAAATAAAACTTAGAAAGTTTCATTGAAATCTATACAGTAGTTTTTCCGTGATGCGCTCACAACTGCAGACCTCTATCATTCTATTTATATAGATTGTATCCTTGTATATAATAAAGCAATTAATGTGATACTAAAGCCAAAAAAACCGTAGAAAGTTTATTTGTCTCTCTTGTATCTGGGGTCACCGTAGAGCCTATACGTTACGTCTATAATGAATGTAGCGAATAGGCCAAGCCGCATTTTGACTAAGGTGTAGAGTTTGTGAAGTAAGGCCCTGTAAAGTTACGGCGTGAGTTAGAAGCTTGGTTTTACGTGATCTGTGGTTTTACATAAGATTGCATAACTTTTTGACAGTGCGAGTCATATTGGCAACATTTTCATGAAAATATTTCTGGTGGGTTTTACATCTGTTTTTAAAAATAAGTGAGTAAGTATTACTGAACGGTTTTTAATTTTTACGGAAGTGATAATAGTGAAAGTGTGGAATTGCAATTGAAGTAAATTATTTTTTAGTTATTAATTTTTAACTGATTAACTATTAGTATTGAGATGTAGATGACGTTTTATTTTGTAGTAGACGATAGCTATCTCGTAAGGTATTTACTAGGATTACGTTAAACAAATAGTACCAACGTTTCTTATAATTATAATTATTTTAATACAAGTAAGTAGGTATAACTAATTACAACATATTTCTTTGATCGACTGCAAAATAAAGGAAAAGCTATATACTTATTAACATTTTTTCGTGTACGTAGCAATTTTTTTGTATAGGTTACACGGCATCTTCACAAATAGTAAACTAATTTTAATAATTTTTGACTGTCATAAAACAATTTACGATAAAATTTAAGTTCGAAAACATACCAAACATATTAACCCTTATTAACTACATCGACAAAACAGTCGAGTTAAAAGGCGAATTTTTATGTTTATTTTCAGTTAGTTAACGGTGTAAGTGCAGTCGGCTTAAGCCTACGTCCTCTGGATATCCGCTTGCGAAGGCAAAGGCTAGTTTTATTGTTTGTAGTTTTCATTTTACGACATGTTCGTGAGCAAACTACTGCTATGGTCGGTAAGAACAGCACACATTATTCACACTAAAAATACACTAAAGAATGTTGGGAAGTTGGTATGCATTATTAAAACTCACAAGACAAGAGCTAATCATCATTATTTTAAAGTATTGTTTATATTATAACCGTTTAAAATATGCCCAGAATTATTAGAAGTCCGTTTAATTTAACAAAAAAAATTGCAAATTTAAATAGTCCACTTATTTTTTATAAAAAAATGTAATTATTTCGTGTAATTAAAAAAGTAATTTAATAATACACATTATGTATATTTTTATAAATAGAAAATTTATTTATTGGTGAACACGATGACGGACATAATAATATCGAATTCAAATACAAATATTTATAGAAATTTGTTTAGTATTCATATTTTAAAGGTAAGATCTCTAAT
Source organism: Boloria selene (assembly GCA_905231865.2). Taxonomy (NCBI): domain Eukaryota; kingdom Metazoa; phylum Arthropoda; class Insecta; order Lepidoptera; family Nymphalidae; genus Boloria; species Boloria selene. Next base: position 10,850,619 of record HG993147.1, read on the forward strand.
TTGGCAGAATTATAGTACTGATTCTAGATACAAATGCATGGTCTCCTTTAAACATGTTCCATAGAAATAAACAACCACATATAAGCACTTGAAGCAAGTTTCTTAACAATTGTTCATTTTATGATTTTCCTACTGTAAGTCAAAACACTAAGTTTCTATTCCCCAGAAAACAATAACTTTAAAAACTCGAGTTATAACTTACAAAGATATGCAGGAAATATCCGTATTGTGACTTTAAGTTAATATTTCAATTTTCCAACATCGTCAGAACATAAAATAGGAAAAATATTTTCCTGTATGATAAATCTTAAAGTTTACATATGCTTTGAAAATAATGACTATTCATTATCCCTACTAATATTATAAATGTAAATGTAAGTTTGTTTGTTACGCTTTCACGCGAAAATTACTCAACCGATCATCATGAAACTTTGTACACATATTCTTGGAGGTATTAGAAGTAACATAGGATACTTTTTATTAAAAAAAAATATTTTTTACGAAAAATTAAAAAATTGTTTGTATTAACAATGGGTTCTGAAATAGCTAGAGTAATTTTGAAGAAACTTTCAGGCATCCTACAGATCAACCCAATGAGGTTAGTTAGCAATCAAAAAAATGAACACGGGCGAAGCCGCGGGTAAAGCTAGTATATAATATATTATTGTTGAAATAATAAAATTAAATAATTATTTTCAAACGATAAGAAGGAAGAGGCGAGAATTGAAAATGAAATGAAATTTTAAGAAACAACATTAATTACATCTATTTAACTTAATCCACTATAATATAGTGATTTTTAAATGAAACAATAGTTTAGCAACGTTAACTTTTTTTTATTCTACCAATAGATATCATTGTCAGAACCATTTAACGTCAAGGATTTTCGAAGGTAATTTTTATCTTGTAATTTTTTTCGCTTCATTTGCTTATTACGAGTCTTTGGCTTGTCTTTTGTTAAACCAGTACCACAGAGATTTTGGATTCATACGCAGTTGGGAAATTATTCTCTATTATTTTTTAAAATGCATCTATCCAGCCCAATTGAAGATTTTAACCAAAATTAAAAAAAAACTACAGACTAAGATACAAAAAAATATATATATATAATAAAAAAATGTAATAAAAAGCTAAGAAGATTATTTCCAAACGTTTTTTTCAATCCAGTTTATGAAGCTGGAAACTCTAGAATAAACACCTGGTTGATTTGTTCCTCCACATCCGACTCCAAATGACGTGATACCTAACACCCAGTACATAGACTCTTCTGTCTCCAATGGAATTTTAACTTGCAATGGACCTCCTGAATCACCCTGCGAGTAAATTAAATTTAATTAGATTATTATATCTTATTTCATTAACTTTGACAAATATTATGTAGTAAAAGAAACTCGACTTTTGTTCAATCAAAATAAAAACTTCCGCCTGACTCCATGAGACAACCTATTGGTTACGTCGTATATCACGATAATCGGATTACGTGTTGAAGCGTAAAAAGGTATCTGACTGAAAAAACAGGATATTTGCCGTTACATTAATAATATCGAGGCTATTGGATTTACTTTTACTTGGATAGTTTCAGTTCGATCACTGTGCATTGCAAATATCATGAATAATATAATAGGAAAAAACAAAACAGCTTAGGATCTTTTTCCTCTGTTTTTTTTTTCATTTTTTGATGATGGTATGGTGGTTTTTTGGTAGCTACGAAGCTTAAAAGCATACAATGAAAATAATAAAATTATCATGACCTAATTTCGACGATTAAAATAAAAAAAAAACAATTTACTATTTTCTGTTTACTTAGTCAGTAAATGTAATGCTTAATCAATAAATGTTTAGGTTTCGGTAAGTACCCAAGATATACAGCAGACTAACTAGAATTAAATAAATAGTTTTACCTGGCAAGTGTCTACGCCACCCTCTAATTGGCCAGCACAGAACTGATTGGATCTTAGGCCACGCCAATTTCTATTGCGATATGGCCGAAGAATCACATCACATTGCGGAGTATCAATGATGTCCACCTCCGCTACTTGAAGTGCATACGATTGGAATTCTGTTGATCATATGTATTTGAAGTAGTAAAATATAATTAGACTATTAAGTCCTGAAACACTAAAAAACACAAAAAAAGTACAAAAGATTTGTAAATTTTTTTCACAATATTTTAAATTGATGAGTCTGTAAAAATCACAACCAGAAACAAACACCTGTATAAAAGAAAAATAAAGCTATTTAGACAGCAGACTGATAGGCACACCGAGATTAAAAATTAATTCTATTAAGCGAAAGCTTTCATCAAGCTCATTTTTCGTGTGGGGTATATATAAGTAGGCATAAATATACATTACATTTCTTTTTTTGATATTATTATACACAGCGCTATGTAGTTTCGTGGTAAGCTATGAAGTAAGCTTGTGTTACGGATACCAGATAGTTGAAATACTACATAATATAAATTACCAATATTATAGTTCAATAGTCTATAAACTATGTAGTATCCTATAACCTATTAGTATGTTGAGATATTAACACATTAAACCATCTGGTTCCCTCTGTTTTGAGGTTAACAGATAATTCATACATATTAATGTATAACTTTAATACATATATATTACAAATATAAACACCCATGTGTTTATGACATAAATAAATACCCCTGGCGGGACTCGAACCACTTGACTTTAGACTTTTTTTTTTTGGTAAAAAGGGGGCAAACGGGCAGGAGGCTCACCTGATGGGAAGTGATCACCTCCGCCTGCGTTATGTCATCAAATTAGTAATGAGAATCCTAATAACTGGGAAAAATGAAAGAATTTTATGCAAATGGCCTTAAAATCAAACGTTATTTAAACTACCACTATTAATACATTAGCAATATATTCTTACCTTTTTTAGTAGACCCCCATCCAGTTATGGTCCCATTATTACCAAGTTGTTGAAAATTATGATAGGGCCAAAGACATGCTGGTTGTATACTATTCGTAAACGTAACTTCAGAGACTAACTCTATTAGACCGATGTCGTAATATTTTCTTGGTGGAGCGTACCTCGGGTGGACTATAAATCGCTTGATTTCTATATCCACAGGCTCACCGTACAAAAGAAACTACAAAAAATAATTATTTATAACACATATAACAGGTCTGTAGTATGTTTCCTGTATTCAGCCCTTTTGAATGTCCCAGTAGTGGGACGTTCAAAAGGTTGAACGGGACTCACTTAAATACAGGGTCAGGCCATTGTGTACCATGGTGGGCTTTATACTCCCGTACTTTAATTCAAAAGACTACACAATTTTGCTCTTATATACTTATATCTGACAAGCCTTTCCCGCGGCTTCGCTCGCGTTCTAAAGGCTGAAAATCAAAAGAAATATGTTTCTCCTGTTTTTGTTACATTTTTCATTGATGGTCCACTCCTATTGGTTGTAGCGTGTAATACATAACTGTAGCCATCCACGATAAACGGACTATTCAACACAAAAATAACTTAGGACCAGTAGTTCCAACTAAACAAACAAACCAACTCTTCAGCTAATTAAAGAAGTCACAGTCAGAGGATGCAAATGAAATGTAACTCTACTTATAAAATACTTTAATAAAACTAATTTTACAAACTAATTATCCTAAGGTGATTACACCGTCGAAGTTCGACGAATGCAATGATCAAAAAAATCTTTACCAGGTTTATATAAGGGAACTCAGATATTACAACACTGTCACAAAAGTTATGTCGAAATATGAAAGACTCGGTACAGGTGCGGGATGCGACGTTGGTGGCCGCGCGAGGTGGTCCCCAGGCATTAGGGTTGCGTAACAAGCTTCATAATATTAGTATAGATATAAATCATGATATTACTTAACATACAAAAATAATCTCATAATTTTTCATAAATTTCTACCTCATTGTCTTCGATATTTTCAAGACCAAGTCGCACAACCTCAGGTTCCCTTTGAACAATGTCGAATGCTCTCTTCAATGATATTTTAGAACAATGTGCAGCAGTTAGCAAGAAATTTTTGCTTATTAGTGTCCCTCCACATTTGAAGACCCATTTCTTCCACGATTCTGTTGGATTTTTAGCTCTCCATCCGATTGCGCCCTAAAAATGAGAAATTTACAATATGGACTTGAAACAAAGTCAACTAAATTGCGTTTTCCGGTTTAACCTTAAACTTTTTTCTAAATTTCTAATTGGTCTCGTCTTTGTTAAGGTATCAATCAATCAAAATATACTTTAACCAAATAGACTTTTACAAGTCCTTTGAATACAAAAACACTATTGTATAAAAAAAGGTAAGTTCATGAAATAGTTTTGGTGATTAGCTTTTTTCGGACTTCATTTTTAGCAGATCTGTCCAGTTTTTCTTAATTAGATAAGACAACTACAAAGAAAAGAAGATAATCCTACCATGTGTGGAAACTCGCGTGTAGTGGCTTGCCGGCCGCCGAATATTACCGGTGCATTAATTGTAAATATATATTCAGGAATAAGACCTTTTCTAACCTGACCTATTATATAAAGTTCACCTGAAAATCCCAAAAGTTCTATTACACATTTATTATGAAAATTAATATTCTTTATATATTTATTATATAAATCCATTTATTTCTATGTAAAATAAATTATTTTAAGAATATAATTTGAAAATGTTATACATAAATTATATCATGACCTCTTAAGGCATATGAATTAAGATTACTAAATCTAAACGCTTAAACACAAACTCATAGGTACTCACAAATTTCAAGACGCTCACTTTCATTTGCCCTTTTTTTTAACTCCCAAATGTATTCCAGGCATTCTGAAAAAAAATGCATAATTGCAGTAATATTTTAAAACTTATGGAGTTTTATAATAAGATAGTTCGCTTTTTACTAAAAGGTTAACGGTACCCTCCCTTCACTTGGGTCAACTCTCAGGAACCCATCTCTTTTTCAAAAATAAAAGTAACCTTCCCTCTTATAGCATGTAGCTGCTAGTGAAAGTCTCATCAAAATCTGACAAGTCGTTTCAGTGATAGATATTAATGTTAAAAATTGTGATTCCTTATAAGTACCGTAGTTATATAGGAAATATTTAGGATACTTTTTAAAAAGGCGGTTATCATGATGTTACCAACAGACACATCTGTTTAGATAAAACAATTATGCGTATACTAAAATGTAGCAGTAGTCAGTACCTAATAACGTTGGCTCACTGCTCTGCGTAGTTTATTTAATTAATATTAGTTTTCATCACTTACTAGTTTCACTGATTCTCCGTCCTGATGCTGCGAAATCCGGCATTTTAGGTTCATATGCATCACAATATCCTTTGTAATTGTCAAAATTAATATTTGTTGTGTCATTATTCTAAAATTAAATCACTACATAGTATAAAACAAAGTCGCTTTTCCTGTCCCTATATCCCTATGTATGCTTAAATTTTTAAAACTACGCAACGGATTTTGATGCGGTTTTTTTAAAAGATAGAATGATTCAAGAGGAAGGTTTATATGTATAACTAGCGGATCCCGCGGCTTTGCTTGTGCTAAATCTAGGGAAGAGCCCGAGCGAAGCGAGGGCGAGTCGCTAGTATTCTTATAAATATAACTAAATATAATACATTTTTTTAAGTATTCAGTTTACTGAAACTCTAATTACAATTTTAATGGTAACCCCAAAGACGAATACCGAAACGTTTGTCAAAACACGTCACATTTCATGAAACCATAATATCATGGAAATAAGTATCAATTTGAACTAGCGGCACTCCTCGCTTCGTTCCTATATAAGTTTAACGCTCAGTATGGAATAGAAAAAATAATTAATATTTTTATTATGTTATTATCAAATAGGTTAAATGGTAATAATGATTTAAAAATTATTTCTACATTATTTTAACTATAATAAGATGTATCCCACAACTAATGCACAAAAATATGTATAAAAATATGTGTATATTACTCTTTAACAGAGTATCATTTATGTCACATAACCTGTTTTTATACAATAGTTATTTTGCTTTGCAACTAAGGAAGTAAATCTAAGTTATATAATGTTTATGTATTATTTGCAATAGGGTAAAACCTGACTTATATCTTAGTAATAGTAATAGTTAATAGTTGTTCTAATTAATATTTTCCTTATTTTCCGTAATTAAACAATAAAAAGGCGAATCAAGACGCAAAGAACCAAATATCGTATGTACGATTACGGCTGAAGCAAAGAAATAGTACTTCTTGTATAAAATGAAGAAGTGAGATACGTAACATGTAACTTACTCTTATTGCCTCTATTACTTCTTGTTCTATTTTAAACGCTGTGTTTTCCCATCCGTACGCCGCTGAAATGATTGAGTTATAAAGATTTTGAATTTCAACTAAACACAAAACAGAAAAATTTAAAGCAATAACACCTAGTTACTTCTGAGAATAATGTTAAATAGAAATGAAATTTCTATTGAGTATTTAGACTAATGTGCTTGAACGCGAGTTTACCAATTCAGCACTTTTTAACGTCCCACTGCTGGGCACGAGCCTCCCTTCAACAAGAGGGGGATCTAGGCCATAGTCCACCGCGCTGGCCTAGTGCGAGTTAGCGGACTTCACATGACTTTCGAAAACTTGCTAGGTTTTCTCAGACATGCAGCTTTCCTCACGATGTTTCCTTTCACCGTAAGACAAGTTGTAATCATGATAGAAATGATTCGCACATGAAAATATCAGAGTTGCGAGACCCGGATTCGAACCCGCATCACTCGGTTATCCAAGCGAGCGCGTTACCACTAGGCTATCACTGTCTACTGTAAACGCGAGTTTAAGATAATTTTTTTTGAATAAAATAATAAAACAAAACCTCATAAAAAAGTATAAGTGTATGGTGTTGTGTTGGTAGGGTTATTAAAAATAATTTCTAAATCTTTTTCCCTGTTGCAACCCTCTGGGCAAGTACAATCTATAATTATATAAATATACACAATGAAAAATGATAAACGATACCCGAGACGACTATACTCTATAAAACTAAAACTCCATAGCGTTTGCGCTATTCAAGAGTAGGTATGATCTATCTCTGTAACAAATTCATCCAAATCCGCTCTTCTGATTCATGATTGAGTACTAAACAACCATCCATCCAAAATTTCGCATTTATATAGTCTAAGTTACTTGAAATATAATAAATTATTATTATTATATTACTATTATTATTATAGTAACTAGTATTACCCGCGACTCCGCCCGCGGAGACCAGAACCAACAAAGACCAAAAACCAAACTCTTAGTTTTCACAAACTGTGTGATGTTTTAAAGCTGCTTTAGAAATGAGATATTTTCCAGCAATAAAAAGTACTCTATATCCTGACCCAGATAACCAGTTATCACCATACCGAATTTTATCGAAATATGTCTGTGTGTCTCTTGATGCGTTCACAGACAGACATAAATTCTAAAAACTTAAGATTCGGCCTCTGTATCGAAAATAATGACTATTTAATAAGATTTTCCAAAAAAATATTCAATGTAAAGGTTCCTCTAAGTTAACATTTAATAATTTGTTATTATAATATGTATAGATATAAGATTAATGTTATAGCCTTGGTGATTTTTGATATATGCCTTGGTGATTTTTGTTCAAACTGCCAATATTAGTTGAACTTTACAACAGAGAGCTTTTTCCTCTATTTGAAAATCAATATATTATTTATAAGCTCTAAATCAATAGAATTAATATTTAAGTAATAAACTAGTACATACCACCAAAGATGCTTGCGGAAATTAGCAGAAACCACATTTTTTATTTAATATAATTATACTTTTAAAATATTTCGCATGCGTGTGAATATGTGCAGTCTCTAAGGCATTATGAACGACGTAAATACAATATTACAATATATAAGATGCGGCGAGTCATTCTCAGCTATTTCATTGGCCCTTACGTTAAAACGCTACTTTGATAATAAATTATGCAAAATTTATATTTATTACTAAACAAAAACATTTAAAAGGCAACCAAACATAAATTAAGAAGAAATATTGTCAAATATTGAATAGCAAAATTATGTATTAGGTAAATAAAATTTTTACTCAACTACACGATCGATAGATCATTTGAACCATAGTATAAAGAATGACACTTTATATTATGATTTGAACCCTCCCTATTCCCTACTGATTGTAATACATAGCAAGTTAAAAGACCTAAATAATATAACCTAATCATATGCTTTTTTGCAGTAATAATAATATTATGAGGACTTTTGTGACTTTTCCATTCTTCATGGTATCAGCAACATTATTTTGTGCTCATCTATAAGACAATAACTAGATATCAGAGTTGTAAAGTAAATGAAAATATGTTATATATTTTGAAACCAATAAAACTTATTTTAAGTAATACATTCAAACATAATAGTTTCTTTGAAGTGTTTATTTATTTTAATATAGAGCTAGTAATGTTATTTATAATGACCGTTATAACAGTTTTCCTTATTTACCTAACAGTAAATAACATAGAACAGTTTAATATTACTATATATTTTTTAATTCGTTGTACTTAGATTAAAACATACCTTCTTATTATAAAATTTATCAAATTTAATAAGATCTATTTTAATAAGATTTAAAGTAAGAAAGAAATCAATAATGATGCTAAGACGATAAATCTATAGATCTAAATTCTAATGCATGTTAATTTTTGTTTCAAAAATGCCCCGGCTCATCCGCAGCTGTAAAGTAATTAGTTAAACTGACTTCAAAATACTTGGTCATCTTCCATATTCGCCCTTTTAAACTCCTAGGGATTTCTATCTATTTCCAAAGTTGAAGGTTTTCAAGGTTAAAGGTATAAGGACAGACATTCGGCAATGACGGAGCAGTAGTAGCTTCAATACGGTATTACTGGTGCTCAAGACGAAACGTTTTTAGAGCGGAATTCTAAGCCTAGATAAAGCTATTACAAGTGAACTTTGATATAAGGACTATTAAAGTATTTTGTACATCAGAACATATTATTATGAATAAAATTGAAGTGTCTGTATTTAATTTCAAATTATTCAGCTTTCCACTAAATGCTTTAGAAAACGGTACTTACATCATAAAATCAACTTTTAAATTTTTTGTCTGTCTGTCCGTCAGTTTGTTCTCGTTAATTTCTGAAACGTTTGGACTGATTTTTTCACTTACAGATAGATTTTACTTTTATATTATAAGAAAATTATAAATACCATTTAATTTATTTTAAACGGTCCGGGTTTGCTTGTCGAAAATAAAGTGACATTCAATAAAAGCTACCAGTGAAATATTAATTCACATTTTATATTTAATATCCATCGTAGTTAGTTCGTACTAAAATAATAACAAATGAGCAAATTTCTATTTTTGTCTGAAGTGATAAAATGACTGACCGCAAGTTTTTTGATGTATGGCTCAATACTTCTTTAACTTCCAAGCAAGCACATAGTATATTTAAATATTTATTTAGTATTTTTGTGAAAGACAATATTTTATTTGGTAAGTTTTATTCATTTCTGGTCTATGTCTGTCAAGTTATAAAAAATCATAAATAAAACATCAGGAGTGATTTTTAAACTTTAATAAATTTAATTTTTTTGTTGCAATTCAGTAGCACGAGACATATTAACCTTACTTTAAAAAAATAAAAAGTTATGTAGGTGAATTCCAAACATTTTCTTCAATCCAATCTATAAAGCTGGATACTCTAGAATAGACACCGGGTTTATTTGCTTTTCCACATCCGACTCCAAACGATGTGACACCTAACACCCAGTACATTTTATCTCCTGCCGTCAAAGGAATTCTTACTTGGAAAGGACCTCCTGAGTCACCCTGTAATAAATAAATAAAAGGCAATTATTTACAAACAATATTTAATATTGTTTGGCTAAACTAAACTTTATAAGACGTAATTTACGAGTACTTATTAGTAAAAGAAACACGATTTTAATTGAATTAGAAGAAAAAGATCATTTCTGAACTTTGCGTCAAGATAATGAGAGAACAGTAGTCAGTTTAGGTGAACAGTTGGAATAACAACATTTTATTTCTACTTGACCAATTTTAGTGAAAAAACTATCCTACTAATATTATAAACACGAAAGTTTGTAAGTATGGATGGATGTTTGTTACTCTTTCACGTAAAAACTACTGAATCGATTTTAATGAAAGCTTACAATAATATAGCTTGCACATCAGACTATCACATGCTATAATTATTAAAGATACTAGCGGAACCCGCGGCTTCGCTCGCGCTAAATCTAGGGATGAACCCGAGCGAAGCGAGAGTCAGTTGCTAGTTCTTAATACACACAGTTAAAAATAAAACGGGATAATCTACAATTTATTTAAATGATGCACACCTAAAATTTTGTTAGTAGTGCGAGCCCCGGGATTAGAACTCTCTTCACTCGATTTCCCAAGTTAAAGCGGGTTACCACTACGCTACCATAGTCTTTCTCTTAAAATTGAGTGGTTGTTAATCCATTCCTTACAGTATAATTGAGCATAGAAACTATTAAAATATGACGTTTTTTGCTTACAAAAATGTTGTTTTACAACTAATTTATGCATGTTTTTGTGTTTCTTATAATCGCTTTTGTGTTTCTTATAATATAAATCTTATAATGTAGAAAACAGGTGGCTATGTTGGACACTCTGGCCTAAAGTCAGTACTGCCCACTAAAACCTGACTGACCACACCAGTCTTAGTTAGGCTTCGCAGGATCGCTTGCGCATGCAACTACGACGAACGGCCCGGCAGGTCTGCCGAACATTAGTTAACATCACTAAATCTTACCTTTTAGGTTTCATAATCTCTTTGAAGAATAGAATGCGGGAATCAATTAATTTACATTTTTATCATCACATCCTTTAATTTAATATAGGTACATATCATGTATGTGTATAAAAAACATATGCCAGTATTTGGGTATCCGCCATATTGGGTTTAGAACTACGTCATTGAACTATCCATATATTGTCATTTGAACTAACAACACTAAATTGTTGTAACAACGATAAATAGGCTAAAGCCTCAATCGATAAAAAAACAAGACTTTAAAATTAACATTTTTATTTTAAAATTCATTTGATTTGATCGAACATACAATAATGCGAGTGTTGCCAGTTAAATAAAAATACATACAAAATACACACATCGACTATAAAACCTCTTTTTTTCCATTTAAGTTTAAAAATAATATCTAAATAACGTGTCTTCGCACCTTTAATGTATGCTGACACCATTTTGCATGGGAATTACCCAGATTGAGTAATAAGTCACATATTCAATAACAAGTAATTCTACTGACCAATCTTGTTTATATGCCTTAAAAGTTAAAATAAATTCTACAGTATCAATTGAGTTGGATCTTGATATAGATACAAGTTTTCACTTACTTGACTTATCTTAAGTTTTAAATTTTAGGATAGGAAATAGAACTAAAAATGTCAAACTGAATAAAACTAAACTAAATTAAAGTATTTCTAAAATAAAAAAATGAACTAAACACATAAATACAATAACATGTCATTATTATGAAGTAAAAATAAAAAATCATTCAATAAAAAAATATACTACGCGTAATTTTTCGTTCCACAATGTAATTCGCAGCATAGACTTACTTTGAGTTCCGTTTTATGACTGCTTAACATATGAAATTGTTTAAGTTTTTGTTATGCTTATGTTATAAATATTAGACGGATGTTACTTAGTCACTCCAACATGCCAGAACAGCTAAACAGATCTGAACTATAATTTATTTTATTTTATTTAAATTTACGCAGAGAAATAGATTCGGGACTGAAAAAGCCATGAGTTACTTTTTATCCCGTGAAATTACGATTTTTTTCCTTTGCCGGTAAGTACTACATACCTACCTATATGAATGTAGGTTGTATAGTGGTATGCCAAATGTGAACCATGCAAAACGTTTCCAACGTCAATAATTTTGACCGGAAGGTCAATGAATTGATGAAATTGCTTAATAATTACAGAATTATTAAGCAATTTTATAGTTACAGAACTACGTATACTAAACTTAAGTGACTTAAGTACATAGTATGCATTATTGGTAATAAATAGTTTTAAAACGTTTTTTTAGTTTATTAGACATGGAAAACTTTATACAATTAAAATAATGATTTTTACTAAAATTTCATTTAAAAACTTAATCTTAATTAAAAAAGTGTACGTTTAATTAAGATTACAGTAATATAATAAATAAGTTATGAAGATAATTTCCAAACATATTCTTCAATCCAATCTACGAAGCTGGACACTCTAGAATAGACATTATGTTGATTTGTTCCTCCACATCCGACTCCAAACGACGTGATACCTAATACCCAGTACATAGACTCTTTTGTTTGCAAAGGAATTTTAACTTGCAATGGACCTGCTGAATCTCCCTGAAAGTAAATAAACATTTTAAACTTGTTTAACTTACTTTGAAATGTGAATCTAATTTGCTAGCAAATGAAACGCATTTTTTTTTCGCTTATAAAATTACAAGATCTCATTCGAATCACGAGACAAGGTTGCAGAATAGTAGAGTATGCAATATTTTATAAAGAATTTTTCCTTTAAATATATGAAGTATGAACCATCAGTAGGTTCAGTCTAAAGACGAATATCTAATTTCTACACGATAAACTTGTGTAATATTCTCGAAGTTATACGAGTGAATTATTCTTGGTACATAAATCCAATAATTTAAGATAACAATAAACTACTTCTGCTGATACAAAATCTAAATTTTTACCTGGCAAGTGTCAACACCAACACCACCGTCTAATCGACCGGCGCATAACTGATGCGATTGCAGGCCATTCCAATTTCTATTGCGATATGGCTCAAGAATCATGTCACATTGCTGATCATCAATGAAGTCCACCACCGCGACTTGCAGTTTTTTGGATTGGAAACCTGTTAAGTATGCCATTTTGTATTTATTTTAATCTTTACGTTGTAAATTGTCACACTACCTGCTCGTACAAACTTCACACGCGAAAAATTATCATGGTTTCCTGCAAAACTATAATTTATTCCTGACTGTATTCCCAAGCTTATATACTTTCGCAACGCCAACCTTGTTGTTAAGCCCTACTCTTAGTCTTAACTCATCCGCCGTAACGGAATGTAAAGGTCGAATCATAGTTTTTGGAAATTTTTACCACTATTTTGATTTAAGATGGCGATAGCTGGCTTTCCGGATCTATATATAGGATATTTTTTTACTACGAGAAAGTATCTCATTTCTGAAGAACCTTTTTAACTATAATTATCATGTAATATTATGGATCGTTTAATTACTTTAAATATTACGTTAACTCAAAAAATATTACACTGACTGCATCTCACCTTCTTCTGTGTACCCCCAGCCAGTAATGGTCCCGTTTTTGCCAAGCGGATGGATATCATGATAGGGCCATAGACATGCTGGCTGTAAATAGCTCGTAATCGTTACTTCAGAGTCTAACTGTATTAGAGCGATGTCGTTATATTTTTTTGGTGGTTTGTAGTCTGGGTGGACTATAATTTTTCTGATAGTCATGTCCATTACTCGGTCGAACAATATAAACTGCAAAATAATAAGAAAATAATATACAAGTGCAATAAATGTTGGAATAAATATATTGTGATTATAATACCGTAAATATAATGATGAATTATGTAAAATTAAAATATTATAATATTGACAGACTAATATTACGTTATAATATAATAATATACCTACTTAATATGAATTTTTAAATAACGTTTTCAGTGCAGTGTAATAATAGAATCTACCTCTTTGTCTTCAACATCTGCAAGTCCGAGTCTTACAATTTCGGGTTCCGTTTGGGCAATATCGAACATCCTTTTCATTGATAGTTTAGAACAATGTGCAGCTGTTAGTAAGAAATTCTTACTGATGAGTGTGCCTGAACATTTAAAAATCCACTTTCTCGATTGTTCTGTTAGATTTCTCGCTCTCCATCCAATTGCCCCCTACAAATTACATCAGTAAAAATATTTTCGATTTATTTTAATATTATATTATAATTAGGAGTCTTTTTTAATGTTGGGAAATGCGTTAACGCATACCATCTGTAAACATACAAATAGTTATGTGCAATTCAGCGACTATAAAAGTCTGTGTTATCTATGAAAAACCCTATGTGGAACCAAAAGACGTAGGATTTTAATGGAGTTTAATGGATTTTATGGATTTTAATGGATGTAACTCCTGAAAGCCTTGTTTCTTATACAAAACTAACTCACACTCGCTTCGCTCGAGTTCGTCTCTAGGTGCTTCCTACTAGTTTGTAGCATAAAAAATAAAGAATTTTCATGTTGCGAGAAGCCTTAGACCTCCTTAATCCGGGCCTGTCTCAAAATCCGTTTATAGCGGACGTCTACTAACTATAAACTACCTGCCTATCATATTTATACGCCAAGCGGTTTTCGATATTACGTGATGAGTGAGCGAGTTTCACTTTTATATATTCAGATTTGCCCCCAATTTTTCTACGTAAGGGATGATTTTTTAACGAAATTTCCTTTAACCTTGGTCAGCAAGCAAACAAACATACTCGTAGTATGCAACAGCCTATTCAACCGGTGCAACAGCCTATACATCCAGCGAGTTAATGAACCATTTATTACATACAACTTTAAATGAAATAAAAACTAGAAAATCATACCATGTGTGGAAACTCGAATACCGATGCGCTTCTGTCGTCGACTGTCACCGGCGATTTCATTGAAAATATAAAATCAGGAACTTCTCCATTTTTAATCTGATTCATAATATAAAGATCACCTGCAAAACACAATAAGTGAAATGACGGAAGTTTTCTTTGTTCATGTGTATTATTGTTCAGTAAAATTTTTAACTTAAGTATGTTTGTTTGTATATTAACAGTCTAAAGAGCAAAATTTAATAATTTATTTTTATTTTCTCTCGTGACTATTATTGCTGCGTAAAGCATACTTTTCTTTTAGATTTTTTTAATGTTCAATTTTATTTTAAACTATTACTTTGTAAGTACTAATTATTGATTACTTACTTATAATTTATAAGTAATATTACAATTAATTAATAACATTCAGGAGATATATATCTACTTTTGTAACACAATCGCCATTTTTAGTCGTATACTTACAAAGTTTATTCCGCTGTGTGTCATCATGTCTTTTTCTCAACTCCCAGACATATTCTTGGCATTCTAAAAAATTTAAGTAGGTACCAATAATAAATATTTTTTTTAACTTAATCATTTCAAATCAGTGACCTGATATTGAAGGGAGATAGTCCTCTATCGAGTCCTCTATAGAGAGAGAGTAAGAAAGGTTTAATATAATTATTTTTAAAATATCACGAGCATTAAATAACAAAAGCTTAAAAACTATTAATAACTAAAACAACTATTAATGTGACAATTTTATGTAAAATAAATATACTATGTATAGGTAATATGGCTTACTTGTTTCACTGATTCTACGTCCTGATGAAGAAAAATCCGGCATTTTTGGTTCATAGGGATCACAATATCTTTTGTATTCTTCAAAATCAATATTTGTTGTATCATTTTTCTGAAAATAACATACATGAAATGTCCAATCAAATCAAAAAAAATTCAATTAAAACAAATTAACTATTTTTTATTATTTAATTAAGTTTATATAAATATATTTTTAAATTAAAAGATAAAGGTATAGATTTATTACACAAGGTTTTAGTAACATGGAATCAAAAGTAAGATTTTTAAACATCATTTAAAAATAAGAGCGGTAATATCTTTGATTTTCGTAGGAAAATACAAAAAAAATCACAACTATCATAAATACGTCGTCGTCCCATCTATTTCTTATAATACATTAAAAGTAAAAAGTAAAAAGTTTGAATTTAAGCAAAAAAAATAATCGAAGGCGATCTGAGCAAAGCGAGTGTTTCATGTTGATGGACCTTGTGAAATCTAACAGGTCTATGTGGAAGAATTTGATTAAATGAATTCGCTTCTAAAATGTTAAAGTTATAGTAAAACTGTAAAACTTTTATTCAGTAGTTAAATATTACCTTTTTAAATTAAAACACCATTAACTTATTAGGTTTTACTATATTTCATTCCTCGTTTAATTTTAGTATGTTTCAATAAAACTATACTAAAGTTGGCTTGTGAATTTATATATTGGATTATATAACTTTATAAGTCGGTTCAGTTAAATAAGAATAAAATTAAATATGTGACTTACTCCCAGTGTTTCTTTTATTAACCCTTCAAATTCATACACTGAGTATTTTAGTCCATAAGCCCCTGAAATTATAAGTATTTTGTTTTATCTTAAAACCAATTACTTAAGCCAGGGTAGCTTGGCTCAGGCAGATTTAAAACGTAACTTTTAAGGAAATATAAATAAATAAATATGCTGGAACATTATTACACACAGCGCTATCTAGTTCCGTGGTAAGCTACGAAGGAAGCTTGTGTTACGGATACCAGATAGTTTATATACTACATATATAAGTTTAAATACATACATATTATAAATATTAACAAACATTCGGGTTCAACAAATGTATGCCCCCAGCGGGACTCGACCCGCGACCGCTGGCGCAGCAAGTAGGGTCACTACAAACTGAATATTTCTGGAATAAAATGGATAGTCGTTTGTTACTCACTAACGCCAGAACTGCTTAACGGATTTGGATGAAATTTCGTACAGAAAAATTATAGCCTAAAATATCATATAGTTTACTATTGATCCAAAAAATATATGTTTCCCGTGAGATAAATAGATTTGTTTTCGTTTTTCACTAGGTACGAACCCGGAGCGAAGAGAGGGTGATTTGATGGTATACTAGAAGTATAACAATTGAAATAATTTATTTATTCATTTATAATAATACTTTGTCTGAGAATTAACATATTATGACCTCATAATAAAGGCGTGTAAGGTAGGAAAATAAGGATAATATTGTAATTTTAATAGTGATATATTATGTATTGTAGTAATAAAGTAGATACATACCAACAAAAATGCTTGCAAAAATAAGTTGGAACCACATTTTAATTTTAATTTTTTAATTTAATATATGATTAAGTGCATAAGTAGGAATTTTTAAATAGTTCGCACGCGTTTGAGTATGTGCACTGTGCAGTGTTCTCTAAAGCAAATTGTTATGGTACAACTTACAAGGTAAATAGCAAATGCTTTGAGTCACGTTAAGTAATTAATCGACACATGCTTTTAAACGCGACTGTCCCCGTTTTGTGTTAACATTATAAACAATAAATTTGACCGAAAATACAGCAAAAAATGTTATCCTTGATAAGCTCGTAAACTGTATGTAACTAATTTTGAATCCACGTAGGTATTTCAACTTGCTTTTTTTAATAAATGCTTTGAAGAAGTGTGAAGAAATGTTTGACAAGCCCTTAGTACGGTGACACGACAAATTTTAAGGGATACGCTATGCTAAAAAAGAGAAAAAAAGCTTCATAAGTACATAAAAAACACATCGACTTTAGAGCCTCTTTCTCATGGTTTTAGTTTTAAAATAATATCTTTATTAGTGACGCGTCTTTTCAAATAACTTTTACAACCATGACACCATTTTGCTGTTGGGGACTATATACGTGCGTAACTTACGTGGGTAATCATCATCACTACATAGTATAAAACAAAGTCGCCTTTTCTGTCCCTATATCCCTATATCCCTATGTGCGCTTAAATCTTTAAAACTACGCAACGGATTTTGATGCGGTTTTTTTTAATAGATAGAGTGATTCAAGAGGAAGGTTTATATGCATAACTAGCAGATCCCGCGGCTTTACCTGTGCTAAATCTAGGGAAGAGCCCGAGCGAAGCGAGGGCGAGTCGCTAGTAACTAATAAGACACAAATTCTACATAGTAATGTCCTCCTGATTTTGCTTATTCTACTTATTCAAAGTATTATTACACTACTATTTTAAAATGTAAAAGTTTGAATATGAATGAATGAATGAATAAATGAAAGTTTATTATTTTTCACGTCGAAGAGCTAGATTGTTTTGGATGAAATTTAGTTCATAGATAGTCTATGACCTAAAGTAACACATAGAGCTACTATTTGAATTATACAAAGAACAAATTATGCTATTTAATGTGTGCATATAATTCATATTATTATAGTTATAAATTATTAATATTTTAATGAAGATTTTCCTTATTTACAGTATAACAGAGTCACTTAAGTTAACTTCTTAATAATTATGGTGTTATTGCATTGAGTTTATCACAACTCCAATTATTTTTACAGGTTAAAAGTTTTCAAAGGATTCGACGATTTTTAGTATGTATTTGGTATTTCAAAAGGAATATGTAGGAAAAAAGCTATAGGAAAATGTAGTAATAATATATCCTTATCTTTTGATTACCAAAGGTATGAACTTTTTCTTTCTTTCTAATATTTGGTTAGAATTCTTTGGATTGACGTTTTAAGGTTGAATATTTGTTTTTGCATTCATGTGCATCTATGTAGAAATGTATTTAATATTTAACGATTTTCATAATTGACTGGCCAAGTGCGAGTCGGACTCGAAGAGTTTTTTTTATGGTAAAAAGGGGGCAATCGGGCATGAGGCTCACCTGATGGAAAGTGATCACCTCCGCCCATGGACATCTGCAAGCCTGGCTTGCAGATGCGTTGCCGGCCTTTCAGGAAAGGGAGGGAGGGAGGAGGGAGGGGAGTGGGAGGGATGGGGGAACAAAGGCAGAGGATGAAGGGAAGAGGGAGGGGGAAAGGAGAGTGGGCCTCCCGGACTCTCACTCACCGGACGAAACGCGACAGCATAGCTGCCACTTCACGCCGGTCTTCTGTGAGAGAGTGGTACTAATGAACTATACGGGGCGGGCCGGCCCATTCGGCTGCTACCCGAAGGTAACAAGCATGGCCCTACCATTCCGTATCATTAAAAAAATCATGCCTGTTGTATGGGAGTGACAGACGGATGGACAGACAGACAGACCAAGACTTCAAATGTCTTTCAAAAACTTTCTAGGTTTTCTCAGACATGCAGGTTTCCTCACGATGTTTTCCTTCACCGTAAGACAAGTTGTAATCATGATAGAAATGAATCGCATATGAAAATATCAGAGGTGCGAGACCCAGATTTGAACCCACATCACTCGGTTAGCCAAGCGAGCGCGTTTAATTTTACTCAATATATTTGTAACTCTTATTAGTAATAGCGTGTATAATGATACCCATTTTTTGGTTATTAAACGCCCAGGAAGTTGCTTATAATAAACAAAATATATTTTAATATATTTGAAGTATTCAAAGTGTTAGTACATTCTAAAAAGATATTTCTACACATTATAAAAGAAAAACAAGATTCCTTTGAGACGACATAAGGAAATTGATTATTGTAAATGATTTTGACATCAAACAATACAAAGACGTAGTCGATATTGTTTAGCGTTTTATGTTTTTGCCCTATTATAATATGTTGGGACAAACATGTATTCCTTCTTTCATTTTATAAAGCCATCATTTAATATCCACTTCATTAGGGTTTCAATAGAAAATACACATTTATAATATTTGTTTTTTTTTATATCGTAATAGACTATGAACTAATATATCGCTATATTGTATTAAAAGTCATGCGAACCAATCATTAGTAAAAAATAACAGTAGTTTGACGCGAATATTTGATATTTTAAATATAAAGCTATTTTCGGATTTTGTTGCGGATTTATTTAGATTTTTTGTTCCCAACAAATCAGCTTAGTCTTTCCCATGACCATGATTGCTTTAAAACATTCAAAACGTCGGCAAACAAAAATTAAAATAACTCTGCTGTAGAATCTAAAAAAAACAATTTTATTTAAAGGTAGGAGATTTTTAATTTATTAGTTAAGACAGGCTTTTCCGTCATGATGTTGTCATGTTTGAGGTTAATTAGGTGTTTCTCTGAATTAAAAATAATGAATCGTAGGAAATTTAAACTCATTACTCATTAGCGATGATGATTAATAAGCTCATTAGCTACTCACTATTGTTAAGACAATACGAATGTCTGATTCAGTGCAACATGCATCATTTGAGAATATAGCGGTACAGTCAAGGGAGATTGTCATTAAATCATATTGATTCCTAAATTTTCTGATGACACTCTATACACACCATCTATAAAAAACATTATTAATTGAAGTAATCATTAATTGAATTGAGCCAATTGCATAGATCCAGTTGAAAATAAAATTTTACATATACTTATATATACACTATTTTATACTATAAACAATAAGTTTTCTCGTGATTTCTAAAAGGATTATTCTAAAAGGACAAGGCGTAATTCGCGCAAATGCGTATGAGAAAGTGAAGTGAAATATTAGTGTATTGTACTTACAGTAACACAGAAAACATAGCGAAATAAACATAAAAAAAGATAATCTTGGCTTTTTTAATCTTGAAACCAAATTTTTTAAACTTAGTCAATGCTACTCCTCATTATCTGCGTATTCAACTTCCAAGTTTTTATATAAATCTATACATTTATGAATTTTATTTTACAGTAAGCAATTAAGATTAACAAACTTTTCTTTTCTATCGTCATTTCTTTCATACATTAACCTACAAAATTCTGTGTATTCAACCATTTCCGAATAAATAGTTTGCTATGTAGAACAAATCCTTCAAACAATCCAAAAAGTAAATTGTTACTTTGTTGATAAGTAAAGTTGAAGTAATCATTAATCTCATTTAATTTGTATTAGGTACATACTATAGGTACATTTTGTTTTTTTTTTTTCAAAACGAACACACATCATAATCGAATCAGTTTCAACTAAAATACAAATGATTCTTAAAAAAGCATAAATTATGAACAAATAAACAGATATGTAAGACCAATGATCTGAATCTGTTTTCAAACGTGTTACCACAAAGCTCAAGAATAAAATTTAAGTAAAACAAAATATACAGCACACACAATACTAATTATCAATGGAAACTTCTGCTTTAATCGTCGTACAACTTGTGTTTCTACTTAGCGACCCACAAGTTTAGATGTTGTTTTCCTCAGAAATACTAAGGAACCCCAAGGGCCTCTTAATTGATTTCACCGCAACTACTATTCGATCGTTCACAATTTAATTGCCTTTACCCCTTACTTAGTCTACATACTAAGTGGTGCAATTAATCATGCTCGATAAAAGAAAGATAGCAAGTGTTTCGTAATCATGACCAACTCACCCAACAGTATTCTATTTTAAAATTCATCAGGTCGTCTTTGCGTGACAGTTTGTTGTAGAGATACATAGATGTACATAAAGTATGTAAATATACTACATATATGCACACAAATAATCAAAAAACATTACCCACATTTTGCGTTAGTTGGGTAACAAAATATTCTTCTTTTTCTATATCTATTTCAACCGTATTGGTTCATAGTATCACCCATTAAACGAATAATAATGAAGTCATTATAGTCACTGCTAATTACTTAACATAAAAATTATGCTGCGCTATAAAGAAAATTTAGTTCAATTGAGACTTGCACGTGACCTTTTTAATTATAATGAAGCTATCAAATATTACTAAATGAGTTATAATTTTTAAATAATAGAAGTTTTTTAGGTTTTTTCTAGTTAAAATGCTCGATTTCTTTAGGGATAAATTTACTCTTAAGTCAAGTTTTCTACCTCACTAATTTATTGTTAGACTATGAGGTCCTGGGTTCAAGTCCCTTTTTTATAATTGGGGCTTAACAAAATGCAGTTACACATATTGCATACATAGGTAATTTTATAAGACTCACCGACTGCAACAACGGACGGATAACTGGTCTACCGAAACAGACCACTTCAACTAAGTGTTTGCGCCAACGGTCTACTCTGCTTTAAGAAAAGTATCTGTATTTCACATAATAAAAGCATACCTTCTGTATTCAGGCGGAAATAACCAGCTAGGAAGCCAATACAAAAAATACCAATAGAACATCCCCCATCTTCATTGTGCGCCTCTGTGCGTCGGACTGGATTACCAGATGCGAATAAGCATTTTAATCTACTTAAAGCATTGCTTAGTTTTATTCTAAACAGAAAATAAGTAAGAGTCATGTTACAATTTATTTATCACTAGCAAAATCAGCCCGCTTCGCTGGTCGTAAGTTAAATCAAATGGTTTTTATAATTTTCTGATAAAATAAAAGTATCCCAAATTACTTTTAACTTCGAGTCTCGTCAAAATCGGTCAAGCCGTTTCAGAGTTTAGCCGGAACAGACAGACAGACAAAAAAAATTGATTTTTGATGTAAGTTACGTTATATACTTTCCTACGCATTTAGTGAAGAGCTGTTATATAAAATTACAAAGCTCTCTTAAAAAGACATCCTGCTTTATAGAGACATAAAAAGTTAATTAAAAGATGTACACCTCAAATAGTTTACTATGAAACCTGTAACTAAGTAAGGTGTTGTTATTTAAGACTAAAAGTTTCATTAAATCCTTTGAAACACACTGTCTAGAAGCACATTTTCAATTTTTATTTCAATTTTTATTACACTTATCACATTTTAATTATGCCAATCGGAGCTAATTTAATTTTAAAAGTGAAAATCTCATCTTCTTATTCATGCTAGCATTAGACCCGGCTATTACCAGGCTCTACCTTCCGACTTAGCCGACTCCACTTTGCATGGTCTTTTACATCATCCTGGGTAAGTCCGAATTGGCTCTCATGTCTTGGTTCACGACATCCATCGCTTAGCCATCGCTTCCTGGGACGGCCAGGCAGTTTAGCTCCAGGAATAGACAAATCAAGGAACTTTCTTCCGACATACTCCTTAGGCCGGCGCGCGACATGGCCATACCACCTCAGACAACGCTCTTGGAGCTTATCCGCGTGAAAGTGAAAATATCGAAACGTGTTTAAAAAATCATAACACCCCAAGAGCATATCTCCTCTTTTTTTAAAACAACGTCGGGTAAAACTTGGCATTATTTTTTTATAGATGATTTTTATATATAATGATATAGCTATATCATTGGATTTGTACATACTGTTTAATGAAAGCTTTGTAAAAGAAATTGGTAGAAGCATATTGTGCACATCTACGATTGTAATGTCATGATGTGAGAAGAAAAAAGTGACGTGAAACCTGTTGGCTGAGATCCTGACCTGCTTCTAAAAGACAGACCAGAAATTGGAATTTTAGTGGTAGTGCCATGCTTGTTACCTTCGGGTAGCAACCGAATGGGCCGGCACGCCCCGTATAGTTCATTAGTACCACTCTCTCACAGAAGACCGGCGTGAAGTGGCAGCTATGCTGTCGCGTTTCGTCCGGTGAGTGAGAGTCCGGGAGGCCCACTCTCCTTCCCCCCTCCCTCTTCCCTTCATCCTCTGCCTTCATTCCCCCCTCCCTCCCACTTCCCTCCCTCCTCCATCCCTCCCTTTCCTGAAAGGCAGGCAACGCATCTGCAAGCCTGGCGTGCAGATGTCCATGGGCGGAGGTGATCACTTCCCATCAGGTGAGCCTCCTGCCCGTTTGCCCCCTTTTTAGCATAAAAAAAAAATTACTATTGGTTATAGTGTGTATTAGGTATATGATCTAACATATACAAAAACATTTCTTTATTTCAATATCAACTCAATTTTGAAACTTGTAAGGGGGGATCAGGTCATAGTTCACCGCGCTGGTCTAGTGCGTGTTGGCAGACTTCTCGTGCCTTTCGAAAACTCGCTAGGTTTTCTCAGACATGCAGGTTTCTTCACGATGTTTTCCTACACCGTAAGATAAGTGGTAATCATGTTAGTAAGGATTCACACATGAAAATATCAGAGATGCGCGAACCCGCATCACTCGGATATCCAAGCGAGCGCGTTACCACTAGGCTACCACTGCCTGAATTTAATAAAAAACAATTATATATAATGTTTAATTCACATCCGTAAGTACCGTGTGTATAAAATTGACAAAAGCAAAGTTCGCGGCGCATAACAGTTGCACTCCATTCCACAGTCTGCATCAAATTCCTAATTACGTACGTTTGTAACTAAAATACCTCTACCTTTTATAAAGCATATGATAAATGCTCAGCACTACACCAGTTCTGTAATTTTCTCAAAGCATTTCTGTTTTTTGTAAAAATAACGAGGTCAGAGATGTAAATTGTGAATTTACAACAAAATTTTTAGTCTGTTTAGGGTATTATAGAAATGAAATAAAGAGTTTTGTTTGTTTATGTAATATCGCTTGGTTCGAGATCAAATAAAAACGTTGCTAATTTCAAAATTTTAATTGGATGAGTATAATAAAAAAAAATCAGTGTTCAAAAAAAGTAATTAAGTTCACGGTTTCCTGAACTTCAATAGCTTATACCTGGACTTCAATAACATTTAATTATTGTAAAATTAAAGGGAAATTAACAAAATGACTAGCTAAATAAAACACCGTAACTAAATCTCAGCAGAGGAATGCGAAGGCGTCTCCATGACACTTTCGTAATTAGGCGTCCAAAATGGCGTTCCGTTCGCGCGACAATGATTTAGCTCGGCCCGGTGACTTGCCGTTCAAACTTTAGGGTCAGAATCACTTTGTAAATACCGAAGAACTCATTTAAGCGACTGCCCGAGGCTTACATTATCATACTCTATAGATTTTCCTTTCAGACTTTACTTTTAAAACACAAACAGCTATTTTATTCAGGTTCCAATACACTTTGTACTAGTAATTGCTTTAAAGAAAGGTAGCACACAGACATAGAAGATATGAAGTGATAGAGAAGGTTAGATAATTTCTAATTATTGGTCGATCTCTAATAAAATATAGAGATTAGTAACTATCAAATATACTAGTAACTCACGTTTTGACGGTTTGTATATGAAGTGAAAGTCCCTGATATGTCAACCATCATACCAAATTACGTCCAAATATGTCCTGTGGTTTTTTCGTAATGCTTTTAATATTCAAAGTAAAAGTTTTTACTGCATGATTTACTTGAAAAATACCTACATACATCGGTATGCACCCAACTCGACCACAATATTGATTACTATTAAAATACTTTCGGATACACAAAAACAACTCTACTAAGACTAGAAAATATGATAAACTAGCGACTCGCCCTCGCTTCGCTCGAGCTCTTCCCTAGATTTAGCGCTGGCAAAGACGCGGGATCCGCTAGTTATGCATATAAACCTTCCTCTTGAATCACTCTATCTATTAAAAAAACCGCATCAAAATCCGTTGCGTAGTTTTAAAAAATTAAGCATACATAGGGATATAGGGACAGAGAAAGTGAATTTGTTTTATACTATGTAGTGATAGTGATACATCATTTCATAAGATAAAATTATGAAAGCTAAGAAATGGTACCGGTACGTCCAACTGTAAAAGTCCTAAGTATTAAATATTTAAATCGAGCACAGTGTGAGATGTTCCTAGTTCCCGCGTGATCCGACACCGAGCACGTAATAGCGACGGAGTGTTAGTAAATATATTGAGCTTTTAACGCATTTGAATAACATTTTACATCTCATATGTATACGTGTGACCTCTCTTACTGAAATAAAAAAGCGTTATCGCAATCTACAGCCTATTCTAATGCAGTAAAGACGACAATTGAATACAAACAAGTCTAAATACTTGGTGTTTCTGGCTGTATACAAAATAGATACGACCTCTTCAAATGGAAAGATGGGATTTCTTCAATGCTCTTGTAACACTTCGAAAGCTACCGTACATATTCTATATGTGGATATTTTAGATAATACTAGATCAATTTGTCTATTCCATTTTTCATTCGAAAAATGGAAACATTTTAAATAACTCTTCGAAAAAAACTATTTGAGCCCAAATTACTTCGCCAGAGTCAGGTATAATGAAGAAGATACGAGGAAGATTGATTCATATTGTCATTATTAATTTAGGTAGGTACTGGCGAATTCGACGTCACTTGCCTTATATGACTCCCTTTAGTAAAGAAATAAAAAATATACCAAAATTAGCGCAAACTAGCTTTAACTGTAGCAAAGTATCATCTAAATGTTTAAATACAAACACTTTTTCAGAACTGGTTAAGCTGCATAAGGCACGAATTACGAACACACGAATACCGAAATTGAATTATTCGTGCCGACTGGTATTTCTTCTCCCGACATAAGAAAGTGATTTCTTAGTAGACATAAATTTATTAAGTGGCTTAGCTTTTAATTTAAAATTTTAAGCGTTTCATGTATTAATTTGTTACTGCAAATGTTTCTTTTGAAGTAATAAGCAATACAATGCAAATCCGATACGCATTACTGATATTGGAATAAAATCGCTTCAATTTGCATGAAGCGATGCGATAACGTTAAGCTTTTAAGGGATTGAGCATTCTGTTATGAAAATTGAATTGTCATAATCAATTAAGGATATTTTCAATATTGCCAGGTTTAATGTACGAGTGTAGCCATAATACTCGTATTAGTCAAATTTTTCGTACAAAATTTGAAATGAAAACAATATTATTAGAAATAGGTTAAATAGACTTTCAAGATTTGTACAGATTTTTTAGTTGGTTACAAAAAGCAACAGAAGCGAGTAGAAGGCTTTTTTTAAAAAGGTTTAGGTACTTCACTAAATCTTACAATTTAAATAACATTTAACAAAAAGGGATGTACGGAAGAGAAATGTTCTTCTTTTTGAAAAGATCAAAACAACTTGAATCACTAATTGGCTCCACAGTTCACTCTCACGGTTGTTGGCCGGAGTAAGTATTTTTGAAGTAGTCGTACAGACGCCCGCCTCTCGAGGGACGAGTATAATTTCATCAGTGCGAACACGATACGCGGATAATAATCTAGTTACAGAACTACTGTGATAGTGGGCGCTCTAATGCTTGCTGTTTGTTACTATTTCTATATCCATACTCGACTTTTATATCATATTTAAATATATTATTATAAAATATATTATTATTAAATAGCTTAAACCAGCTAAGTAATAAGCTACCGAGCGATGAACCGATTTTAACGCGACTTTCCCTGCGGGATAAACCAATTTATTTCCTTGAAAAAAAATATTGGTTTCAAACATAGTATAGTATATATAAGCTGAAGCGAAGCAAACGATTGTTATATGTATATAATATAATTTTGAAGCGCAATAAAAAATAAGATTTTAATTACATTATTGTTAAAACTTAATAATATTAAGTTTTTAATTGAATCAGTGATAGATTTTTTTATCTTAGTAACAATTTAAAGAAAGCACCTAACATAAATGCTACGTCGAAAATAAAAAAAGTAATAAAATCTTTATTCCACCCGTACCTTCAAGATTTAAATTTTATGGACTTAGAAAAGACGTCATCTAAGTACACTTACTCAATACTAATAACAAGTCTTAAAAATATCGAAGTAACACAAGTATAAATTGTTGAATTAAAATTTCTATTCTTCGACAATTTCTCCAAAAGAATTTAGAATGAGATTAAGATGAAAAAAAAAATTAGTCCCGCTGAGTTTCTTTCGCTAGTTCTTCTCAGGTCAGAGGTTTTTTCTTTCCGACTTATGACGTTCAGTAAGAAGTTGGAACAATTTTTATGCTGAATAAAATATTTTGATTTGATTTGATTTGATTTGAAAAGAACCAAACGTCCATTACGTCAACTTTATTGAATTCTGAAGGTTTCATGGTTACTTTTTGTATTATTAGTACACATACAATAGAAAAGCTTTGCACGTACAGTGATGTCTTGTGGAGAGTAATGCGTGATCAGAAAGGTTGCGCGTCCGCTATCATCCCCAACAATGGTGATCCCGGTATTTACCACTTTACCAAATAAGATCCAAAGCCTTTGTGGAATATCGCAACTTTATTTCGTTTATCCGAAATTGTAATACTCAAGATTATTATGAAATAAGAAGGTCTTGTATACTGTTACAATATATTTTATTTTTGGTTTTTATATTTTCCTAGTGTTTTTTTTTTTGTTTATTTAATACTGACGATGTAAGTGTCGTTTTTAAGGTGTTTGTACTAATCCTATGTTACCAATGTGAAAAAAGTTCTTTTATCTTTTGTACTGGAAGTGGTAGGTAATTGATATTTTTAATTTTTTTTATTCATGCGACTTACCTAAAAATTTTCGGAAGATATATCATTAAGCATTGCTTACAAGTAGTGTTGAATCTATTCGAACTCAATTTTAAGTAGTTTACTTTTAGCCTATTATCACTGAATATCCTTTAGAAGCGCTAAGATCATTTTAAGGTATCGAAAATCCTAAAACATTGTAACTGCGTAATCTACGTCCGGATCACCTAAATTTAGGTCGGTGACCGTGTAGCGACCCTAAGGGCTATTATGAAAGTGACTTAGACTAAATAATAAATGTTCACAGTCCACACCTAACTTGGGTCGTTAGGGCGACCCCGTTCCGCGTTAACATACGGCTTGATAAATTATTTTAGTCGCATACTACGGAGGAATTCATTAGGAGGAGCAAAGATTTTACGTAATGACCGAGTACATTTTCACTCAATTAAACCTTGCCGCGTTTAAGTCTAGTCAGACTTTTTCATAATTAAGAGCGCGTTTCAACTCATTTCAAACGGTGAACTTTGAAGGATTATTTTTATTATATACTTACAGGATTTTCTAATTTCCATGCGTATTTCTTTTGAGTTTACAACGAACTACTAAGAATCGAAAATATTTAAATTTTTTCACTTACAGGGTCTTACCGCTGAGCAAATACGAGTTAACTTAACTAATTTTAAAACTGATTCATTAGAGTTTACTTTCCGTAATTAAATATACGTATGCTATATACGCTATGCTAAATATACCATTGATTTAAAATCCAATAAGGTTTAGGAGGCGTTCCTTCTATTCTCGCACGCCAAAAGCGCTTGTATTACTTATATCTATCTAAGAAAGTGAGTGCCGGTCAAGAAGAACGAATTTTGCTCATTTCCGCAGATTAAATGAAATGAATGATTTAAACCCCCGTTTGTTGTTGCAAAAGCTTCGAGGTTAAAGCTGTATTTTATATGCATAATTAATATTTGTGACCTAATTTCCATCTTAACAAGTACAAGGATCATTTACAATATTCTGAAACAAGATTCGCAGTTTAAAGTTCAAATGAAAGCAAGCCTGTGATTGGCCATTCTCAAAAATATTTCCTTCAAACATTTAATCAAATCTAACTTTAGCGTTATTTACATTCGCAAGGCAAGTTTGAGCGGCGTCAAACGGCACAGTTTGCATACTGGGTAATTAGCTATTCGATTGACTTCACTGTTTGCTTCCACTTAATGCTTATGTATATTAGATTTGTGTCATTTGATAATTCACCTTATAAGTATCAATAAAAAATGTTACGCGTACTTTACGTGATATGTGAATGTTTCGCTCAATATAATATTATAAATAGGTAGTATATTTTTGTTTTTTTTTTAATTCATTGTCTTGTTAAAAATCTAGTCTAGATTTGTTATTGTTCCGTATAGGAGCAAGGAGATAATAAAAAATGATACTTTCAATTTATGTAATTTCTTAAAAAGTACATTATACGTGTTATAGTTTTGCGTAATGAAAAATGAATATGAATCGACGTGGATGATGGGTCGTCTCCGTGTTTCGTGATCGCCCGGTGGCGATTATGATTGGCTGGAACCGGCATGCCGCGATATGTGACGCTCCTGATTGGCTGGGATTGACATGACTCGACATGCGACGCATCTTATTGGCCAGCACAAGGGTGTAAAGGCAATGTATGGAGCGGAGCGTAGCGAACATCTTCCCGGGCCTTGAAAGCTCCTGCAAAGCTTTCAAATTTAACCGTCGACGGGCAGCAGGCAGAGGCGGTTGAGGGCTCGACGAACGGTTCCACCGGCGGTCTTCACGTCTGCAACGCGCGTTATCCCATCAGGACCAGGAAACAGTTTGATCACCTTTCCTAGGCGCCAACAAAGCGGCGGGGACTCGTCCTTTATTAGAACCAAGTCGTCCAGGCGCAAGTCTCGGCCTTTGAAGCGCCATTTTGTGCGTTGCTGCAGCTCGGATATGTACTCGCGCGACCATCTCTTCCAAAAATGTTGACGCATTTGCTCAATGCGCTGGAATCTGTTGCGGAGTGGAGCGCTGTCGTCGCTATAGTTCGCAGTTGGTAATGACGTAAGTGGCCTAAAAATCAAAAAGTGACCCGGGGTAAGTGGCTGGAAATCGTCGACTGAGGGACTGAGGGGACATAAAGGTCGGCTATTGAGGATAGCTTCGACTTGTGTAAAAAGAGAAGACAGCTCCTCGAATGTCAGATGAGTCTGCCGTAAAATACGTCGAATGTGGAATTTTGCCGATTTAATTCCGGCCTCAGCGAGACCATTGAAGTGAGGAGCGTACGCGGGAGAGAATTTAAATTGAATGTTTCGCTGCGCTGCAAAGTCACAAATTGGGTCCTTGTTGTTTTGAAAGAAATCACGTATTTCTCTGGCCGCAGTCACGTAATTTCTTCCATTGTCACAGAAAATAATCTTAGGCCTGCCTCTGCGAGCAATGAAACGGGTAAGAGTTAAAATGAAGGCATCCTTACTCAATTCACTCACAGCTTCTAAGTGTACGCACTTAAATCGGAAACAGATGAAAAGGCACAGATAACACTTCGTTATCTTGCAGCCACGGCCTTTACGGTCCGTGATCAAGAATGGGCCCGCAAAATCAGTTGCAGTAGTCATAAATGGATAATCTGGTTCTACGCGGTCTGGGGGTAATTCACTCATAATATTGACCATACCACTGCCATCAAATCGCCGGCACTTATAGCAATTCCTATATACATCTCGCGCAAGTTTACGACCGCCTATTGGCCAGAACTGATCACGGATACTAGTAAGTAACAATTGGGGCGGAGCGTGCAACAAACGTAGATGCTCGTGCTGAAATATTAGTTTCGTTAAATGATTATTGCTCTTCAACAAAATAGGGTGCCGTTTATCATAGGGATGGTTTGAGGTACTGATCCTACCACCAACGCGAAGCAAGTTGTCGTTATCAATGAAAACATTTAGTTGATTTAAGTTAGATTTGCGGGGCAACGTTTTTTTGTTTTTTAAGTGTTCTATTTCTGTAGGAAAGGATTCTAGTTGAGCGAATTTGATGAGATAGTTTAGAGCATTTTGCAGCTCGTCCGCCGATAGTATGCCTGAATGTTTGTTTTGCGGATTTCGGTCATTGTGAATAAATCTAAGTACCCTAGCTGCTACTCTCTGTGCTCTAAGAAGTTTAGAATACCTGGTGACGTCTATGAACGACACCGAAGGTGTGGACTCCACCACTGAAGCAGCCAAAGCTTTCAATTCGGGAAGCTCCAAAGCTTGAACGTCTGCACTTGGCCATGAACTCTCGTCCTGCCCAAGAAAGGCTGGGCCGCGCCACCAAATGTCGGATTTGCTGACATTTTGTGGGTCTACTCCCCTGGAACACAGATCCGCTGGGTTCTCCGCTGTAGGTACATGCCGCCAACTCTCGGGGTCAGATAGGTCAGTGATAGCGGCCACTCTGTTAGCGACGAATGTCTTGGCCTTACACGCTGATTTAATCCAACCTAACGTTACCTTTGAGTCTGACCAGTAAACATGGCGATTTATTTTGCAGCGAAGAGCTTGAGTGACAGAAGAACTTAATTGAGCCCCTAACAATGCGCTACAGAGCTCGAGACGGGGAATGGTTGTGGATTTAAGGGGAGCGATGCGGGCCTTGGCGCACAATAGACTTACTTGTACCTTGCCTGTGACGCCAATCGATCTGAGGTAAATGCATGAGCCAAAGGCACGCTCAGATGCGTCACAGAATGTGTGCATTTCGATAAACTTGGGTTCATCGATAAGAACTCGCCTAGGAGCTTGTAATGACGAAAGTAAGCCTAAATTTTCGGTAAATCTCAGCCACGAAGTTTTAATCGTTGAGGGTACTTCCTCGTCCCAATCCAATCCTAGTGACCACAGGGTTTGTAAGAGAATTTTAGGTTTGATGGTGCACAAAGATAGAAGCCCAAGGGGATCAAAGATTTTAAATGTGGACGACAATATCGACCTCTTGGTCAAAATGTCTGGAGGTGAATATTCGACTTGGAATTGCAGTACGTCTGCAGAAGGAGACCAACCTATACCCAGCGTGCTAGTGGCGTTGCTTATGATGAGATCGCCTTCACCGGGTAAAGCGTGATCCTCGAGAAGAGAAGCCAAGTTAGACCTAAATTTTCGAAGGTGGAAACAACCTTTGGCAAGCTCATCTGATACTCGACGATGAATGTACCTCAGAGCGTCTTCATCGTCAGCTCCGGTCAACAAATCGTCGCAATAGAAGTCCTTTTGTATTATTGTTTTTATGTTAGGGTCAGCACATTCATCGCCAAGTTGCCAGAGACATCTGGTAGCGAGAAAGCTAGCACTTGAAAAACCGTAGGTAATTGTATTTAATCTTAGAGTGCGCATAGGCTCTTCTTCATTGTCACGCCACAGGATAAGTTGCATGTCTCGATCAGTTTCTCTAACAAGCACTTGACGGTACATTTTTTCGATGTCTCCGGAAATTATGTACTTATACTGCCGGAAACGAACAAGTATATTAAATAAAGAATCCTGAATGACAGGACCTACCATTTGTAGGTCATTTACAGAGACACCTGAAGTACTAGGCGCTGACGCGTCAAAAACGACACGGAGCTTTGTCGACTCACTCTTAGTCCTGATGACAGGATGGTGAGGTAGGAAGTAAGCAATTTCGGGTCTATGGTCTGGCGCTTCCGATAGATGGCCGAGTTTAGCGTATTCGTGAATAAAATCTACATACGCCCTTTTGAGCTCGGGTTGTTTGCGGAAACGGGCTTCCAAACTCGCAAACCTTTTCTTTGCTAATGAGTACGAGTCGCCTAAGCGGTTCTTTTCCTCACGCAGAGGAAGCCCAACGCAGAAGCGACCGTTTTCTAGTTTGTAAGTGTTTGTGAGAAAGTGATGCTCACAAAGCCTTTCTTCTTTGGTGAAGGGATGAGATTGTGGGACATTTTCTAGCTCCCAGAATCTCTGTAGCTCTTCATCGATATTAGGCGAGGTATTAACCTCATTCATAACAAAAAATTTTTAAGTATGATTAGTTAAATTTTTTTATTGTTTTTGCAAAAAAATAGTCTAGTTTTTTTTTTAAATATAATTTTGTTTTCCTATTATATCAACACTGTTCTGGCAAATTTAAATCTCTATTATTTTTTGTATTCTTGTGTTATGTACTTCTGTTGGAGTTCCTAATAAATAAATAAATTTAAGTGTATTCAGTCTTATTTAACATCCCACTACTGGGTACAGTCTTCGGGATATATCCACTATACTGGACAAGTGGCGGACTTTACACGTCTTTTGAAAACTTGCTAGGTTCTCTTAAGACATGCAGATTTTCACAAGTTGTTTTCCTTCACCGTTAGACAAGTTGTCATCAATTTTAGAAATGATTTTCACATGAAACTATCAGAGATGTGAGAGCCAGAATTTAAACCCGAGAAAACAAGTGATGCACTCGTCTTCTCAAACATGTGCGTTGTTATGTGCAGTCTTCATTATAAGTTATTACAGGAAAATTTAAATTTGATATAATAATCATCAAGTTCACTTAGTTTCTATGAGGAATGTAGAGACTAGAGAAGTTAGAATTTACTAAAAACGTTTGTGTACCTGTATATTTTTATCTCTTCGTAATTCGTATGCAAAGGTAAATTTCACTTGTAACAAAGTTTACATCAGGATACTTGATCGAGGTCAAATCATCTAATGCACTTAATGTCTAAGGACTGATAGCACTCGGAACTGGCTTAATTAAGCGATCATGGAGTACACGGCGTTAGCGAGGTTATTTGACTTTAGAAATGTGACTTGATTTATATCACACCCAATCAATAAACAATCATTCAGATTGACAATGATAAATAATCATATAAATTTACAATGTAGAGCCTTTCTCATACCTACGTTTAGATAAACCGAATACGTTTGCCATGTTTAGACGATAAAATTCTTGATGTTCAGTACGCCCGAATACGAGTAATAAGAGCTAAAATTGATATGGTGTGTTGGTATAATGGAAAGAGAAAAAATAACTTAGTATGTCTTTATTACAATATGTTTGTTTATACACAGATAGATACTGTACTTTTATTTGGGACGCACCAAGCAAAAACCAAGTCGCAAGATAAAAATAAGAGATAGAAATAAAGATAATATGAGTAGTAAACGAAAATAATAAATTATTCAATTCAAAATAACAAGTATGTACTTAAGAGCCCTGATTAGAATATGTTATCAAGACACGTCAGTGCAGCGGGGAGTGTTCCGTCAGTTCATTAACTAATTCTAGAGACACCCAGCCGCTGGAGTTGACTACAAGAAACAAAACTAATGACGTCGGCAACCCGAGAAGTTAAGAGTAGGCGATGCAAGTCAAACGCTGTAGCGGTTTTTTTATATTTTCTTTAAAGTTATAATTTATGTATCCTAATACCTTTTCGAATATTTATTAAAAAGTTAATACTATATTTAAAAATAAGAACAATTATTTTTAAGTCCTAATTAATGTAAACTATGTTAGATGAATTAAATTATTTTTATGTTTTTTTTTTTTTAATATGGAGTATTTTTATTTATTTTAGAGCTATTATCACTTATATAAAGAAGGCTTTAGATAACCGAGTGAACCGGGTTCAAAATGTCTCGAACTCTGACATTATAATTATAAAAGTATGCATTTTGAATTTTTAATTTTAATACTACAATGAAATGACTTTTTAGTGCCTCTAATCGTTTATCCAATTGTGAAGTAACTTGAGGCATTCTAGAAAACGCTTAAAACCTACATCAAAATATGCACACGCCGAAAAGTTTACTGACATAGCTCCATCAGCATAAAACACTAAACAGCACAAGCACGTGGGTTATACAGTATACATTTTTATCGCTACGACAGCAATGGCTTTTTATATAATTTCATAATATTCTGATTTCTGAATCTGATGTATTCACTTAAGGTTTATGGGGTAATATTTTGAGTAGGTACCATGGATGCAGTATATATTATACAGTATATAGACAACGTTTCATTTAGGTTTTTATCAGTCTCTATGTATTATACTAATAGCTACAGTGGCATCCGTAAATTCTTTAGACTAGATATCCATAAATTTTCTAACAAAAAAATAATTAGCATAATGACTTTGTCCCCGACACAAGAGTCATATTACGTAAAACTTAAAAGATTTTACAAAACTCGCCTTACTCTGTTCACTTGACACAGAATATAATTTATGGTTGGAGGCTAGGACGGAGACGCAGCAATTAGCCGCCTTAACGAACGCTCCAAATAAATATCATTCGTGATTAATAACGCCTGATAAATACGTTGAAATTATTTAAAGTGGACATTTCTCGTGGTCACCGCAGGCTCCGCGTCTAACGAGCTATAAGCTTATTGAGCGTCTACTTTACATCTTCTCAAACAAATGACTGCATAAAGTTATTCATTTATAATGATCCATCTCGAGGAAATGTTACACTGCTTCAGAATTTTGAATACCGCATTTCATCATGGTAATGATTAAGATGTTTTAAATATACGAGTATTTGAATGTATTCAGCCCTTTTTAATATCCCACTGCTGGGCAAGGCACTCCCTTCACTAGGAAGGGGATCAGGCTATAGTCTACAGCGCTGGCCTAGTGCGGGTTGACGGACTTCACATGTCTTTCAAAAATTTACTAGGTTCTCTCAGACATGTAGGTAGTTTTCTCACGACATTTTCCTTCTCCATAAGATATTATGGATTTGAATTGTTAACGATAATTGACTTGAGTTGCACTCAACTCAATTTTTGAATGAATTTAACTTAACCTTAGTTTTATTTCGATCTCGCCTCGAGTAACTAAGTAAAGGCCAAAGCCGGATTAAAAACAAGAAACACCGACCTCAATGTTTCACAGACATCTATGATATCCGATCCGCCTTCATCTATTTAATATTCATTTTTATAAATATATGTATATGTTGTATAAAAGGTAATGTTTATAATGTTTATAAATTTAAATAATAAAGGATAATAACTATAAATATATACGTTTAAATAAAATTTTCTTACTTTTGACTAGTCAATGACACAACGGCTTTTGCTAAAGAGCATCTCATTAGATGTAGGTACGGTACTAAATTTTTATTCTACCGCAAATGCAGCGTACAGTTTACTGTAAAGCTGTCTCGATTCAACATCAAAGAGATAATCTTGATTTCTCTTGTATTTTGGCATTTTTCCAGCCATGTCTTAGGCATAAGCTTTAGGCTCAATCCACATTATCGCGTCGATAAGTGATAATCATTTACTTTTAGCCTTCTTTGCAATTTTTGAGTTATATCATAACTATTATGTTAAATATCCTGTACACGTGAAAAATATATTATAAATTTTCTTTCTATTTTAATACAGTAGATTGATTTAGAATATTAAAACAACAGTGTGTATGCAGCTTTAATGCAGAAATGCAGTGCCATTAGGCCTAAGTTCTGCAGAAACCTTTGGGAGCCAGAATTGAGCCAAGTACCGCAACCCTGTACTTGACGACTCTGTCGCGTGTAGCGAACCGTACTGACGAACTAAATTAGCCAAATGTATGTTGGAAATATTTTTTGGCACTCATTTTCAGTTGTGTACCCAACCCGGCACCTCTTGAGGTCGCTCAGGTAGTATGGCCATGTTTAAGTATATTTTAATACATTTAGAATTTTATTTAATTTCTTTTTTGAAGTAGGTATCTGATTAATACAAATACAGGGTATCTGTTGGCCTCTAGGGATAATCATAATTCCCAGTGGAGAACCTATGTCCAGTAGTTTTTGTTCTATGTCAGGCTAAACTTCTCAACCTGCTCACGAGCTATCTTCATAAAGAGGAGCCAGTGCACGCCCCTCGATACCCTTAGCCTATAAGCATTATGACATGTTTAGGGTTTTGTGCTGAGATTTTTAAGAAAGCAAAAGCCAAGCAGGCTTTTCATCCAATCGCTTACCGCCTATCCATTTTATAGTTTCATTAAGGTATACTTTTGGGCATTCCTGTATAGGATCCCGGCAGATACGATACTTACATTAAATAATTTTAAATCTGTAAGGTTCTCGTTCTCTATGCACTTGAGCTGTCTCGCAAGGTAGGTATATAGCGATATAGCTTTTTTAATTAGCTCTTATGAGCCCATGAAATTCTTAAAGCGAAGAATAAAGCACATTTAGTGTACAATCGGTTATTGTTCTTAGCAGTATAAAATTTAAAAGTCCCAAGAAATCCTTAAAGTGTACTTTTAGTAAATCTTTTTAAGCGACATTTGTTATTATTTTCTATCTCATTATAATATGTAATTAATTAATTGATAATTTATATATTCTGAATTAAAATATTCTCTATAACTTACACCTCTGTAACTTCGAATTCTATCTTTCTGTACACCTTTCATGCCTGTAGCTTGGACGAGGATGAATAAAACAACATTAAATTTTGTAAAATATTTGTATTTACTTTAAACTAAACCTAAACAAAGTTCTGGTAACCTATCTCTAGTTTTATATAGAATTGCTCATTGAACTATTCTATAAAACATGCTTTTACTTCCAAATATATAAACAAGGTTATTAAACAAAATTAATATAATTTATTTCATGTTTTAAGTATTTAAAAATAAGCTGTTATTATTATTATATATATAAAAAGGCCAGGCAAAGATTTTTTAAATTGTAAAATGGTTGTTATTAATAAAACTTATGACTATTAAAAAAATATGATGTGAAACATCTGAACTACTATGTATAGATTATATTATTATGCATGAAGGATTCAAAAATCTCGATAAACGAAAAACAATAAAAATATTAATATAATACAAAAAATTAGATAAAGGTTTAGACAAACCTGTCGCATTAGACGTTTCACATCCAAAAGAAATAACAAAAAAAGAACTACCCCCATAAATATGGATTATTATGACCATTAAAATAATTAATATATAAATTAGTTATTAGACCATTTCCGTAAAAACAAAATCATTTTTCAAAACAACCTCTTTATTTTTATCAAAAAATACGCGTATGATTTACATCTATTTTTAGTTCATAAGTAAATTTAAGACATTTTAGTCCTTTTTTATCTGTACACTAAAAGAAGCGTAGATTAAGCGATATAAGTAGCTTCATACACACAGTATCATACAATTTTACATGGTTTAATAAATTATACACAAAAAAACTCCAATGTATACATACATATAGATAAAAATTATACAAATAATAAAGGAGTCAAATTAAAAATGTACAATAACTTGTTAGATGAAAATTTTACGCCATTTCTATTTTTAATATAAACTTTTATAGCACTTCTGTAAGTTATTTAATTCTATAGACATTATTTCAGCATACTTATAATACACGTAAGTCGAATCATAATATGTCTAATACGAAAATGCCAAAAAAAATAATAACAAGGTTATATAAGGCAGAGATACTAAAGTTTTGACTTACGCAGGACCAAGCGACAAACTCAATAATAAAAACGTAAACGTTATACTATTTTAGGTTTACGCGAATATTTTACATTATAAATGAAACTATCTTTTAGGATTTTGTCGCGAATTTATTATGATTTTTGGTTACCGACGTTTCGAATGCTTTATAGCAATAATGGTCACGGGAGAGACCGAATCCGAAAAGATAGTAACGTATACGTTATCAACAAAAGTATTACTTTTTTAGCGAATCATATAATCTAAATTCAGTCATTCATATATATAGTACGCGCCACGAAAGATGAGACTTAACGAGCGTCAGTAGCGGGGGGTTTTTGCATGTAAAGTCGTGTTAGTAAGTTATGTATAATTAATTTCAATATCTATTTAGGGATGTGTCGCGATGACCTTCAAATAATGTTATGTTAAAATTATTACCTACTAGAGGAACCCACGGCTTCACTCGCACTGTGAGTCGCTTGTATAAGATAAACATTTCCATCATACATTACATAATATGTGTAACTCTAGCGGTTTTGGCAGCGCACGCCAGAATAGCTCGCAGATGGTAGATTTTTGACTACTTACTTGACACTCATCGTCATATTTTGGACAATTCACAAAATATATTTATAAATTGTAGCATATGTGTTATTCTGATCTATAATTATTGTAAAGTTTCATTAAAATCCATTCAGTAGTTTTTACGTGAAAGAGTAACAAACGTCCATCCATCCATACTTACAAACCTTCGAGTTTATAATATTAGTAGGATTAATCGTCTTCTGCGCAAGTCATACCACGTGGTTTGTCAAGTCTCGTTATTCGTGGCGCGGTCTATACCTTATATAAATCTAAATTTTAATACACACGTACGTCCAGCATTTTTAATATTAATAGTAGAGAAGATGAAAAAATTCATTAAGTATGGCAATTTTAGAATTCAATTTTAAATAGTTTTTAATCAATTTACAAAAAAATCAATACATATTTATGTAGGAATTTTACTTACATTTCTGCCTAAAGTACAACATTATTGGTTATTCTTACATATGAATATTATTTATATATAATTCATTAAATATGTAAATTACTAAAGATAGTCATAGTTATTTTTTTATTAAGTGCGCATATCTAGGCCTAGGTATGTAAAAACTTTATAGTAAAATGTAGTAATGACGTCATCTGGATTAGGACTTAGTCGAATTCTAGTCTATGGTACATAATATAATCACGATTTACTACAGTTGCTATCGTTTACACGCTATCGAATTGTCATGAAGTACCATAAATATCCAATTCGCTAACGAGCATCGAATATTTTATTAGGCAATGACAGATTATCATAAAAATCGGTAAGTACATTTAATTCCCTAAAAGACAATAATTTGCCTCTAAATTAGCGCCGAAAAATGTGTATTGCCAAATAAAAAAAAATCTAGAAACGACGCCATATTGCAATACAAACGTCTTATATTTAAAGCTATTTCATAGGAAATTTGAAGTATATCACATATGTATATCATTCCATGTATATTGCTTATACCAAGTTAAGTAGAGTTATAAAATCACTTCCAGTTTATTTACAGCAAATGACACTTTAATTATGAAAAAATCCCTCTTAGTAACTAGAAACTAAGAAAAAAATCAATATTGAATACTGTTTCTAAATTAGTTATAATAGTTCGATATTTTCAGTGATAATTATTTGTATAGCTGAAAAAATTACAAATTCCATTTCCAACAACAGCCACAGATATTTCAGGATACATTAAAAAACTTTATTCAATATTGAATGATGAATACAATATTTTTCTTAAACAACATAATACATATTACGCTAAAAATCTAACAAACAAAAAGTACATATTTAATAGAAACAATATATTTTAATGGTATATAAATTATATACTAAAAAGTAAAATATTAAATATTAGATACATCTACATCATTTTTATAAATGTTGCACATGAAGTTAAGACTAAGCATAAAAAAAGTTTTACTTGCCATATAAAAAAAAGTTAACGTCCTTCTATACCTGAAAAAGACTATATTAAAGTAGACTATAATAGTTGTATTAATATTTCTTTCTTTTTATTTTATAATAGTTCCATACTTTATATAAAAACTGATATTTTAAAAACCATAATAATTTCATCATATATAAAGTAAAAATTAGTCAGTTAGTTAGTTTACAGGCAATTAAAGAGTTACAAATTTATCCTTACAAGCAACAATATGCCACATTATGTATGTTGCAGGGATAGCGTATAATTCGCCTTTTTAACAGCGCCGTCTGTTTTTCAAAGGCAAACGGCATTGTTTTAATAATAACCAATTATATAATATGCCTGTGACATAAAATCAATATCCTTATTGTTCACTATAAACGATTTGTAGGAAAATTGAATTAAATGAAAAACAAAAGACTAAAACTAATGAAGCCCAAGTGTTTTCTATAGAATATTCAGACACCACATTATGTTGAACTGAAAATCTGTGTCTTAGTTAATTTAACGTGACCATAGCAGTATAAGAAAAAAAAATTTGAAGATAAACCAAACAATAGTTTGTACATAAATATCAGTTCTATGGATAATGTGAGAATTTAAAGCGGTATATATTCTCTGATTTGCTGCAGAGTCGCCTTGTCGGTGGACTGCAACAGTCGCTCGTACGTCTCTTGACCCACTTGACTTTTAAGTGTTTCTAGCTGTAATACCAAAATTGAATTGTCATGAAGTACCATAAATATCCAATTCGCTAACGAGCATCGAATATTTTATAAGGCAATGACAGATTATCATAAAAATCGGTAAGTAAATTTAATTCCCTAAAAGACAATAATTTTCCTCTAAATTAGCGCCGAAAAAATGTGTATTGCCAAATTAAAAAAAAAATCTAGAAACGACGCCATATTGCAATACAAACGTCTTATATTTAAAGCTATTTCATAGGAAATTTGAAGTATATCACATATGTATATCATTCCATGTATATTGCTTATACCAAGTTAAGTAGAGTTATAAAATCACTTCCAGTTTATTTACAGCAAATGACACTTTAATTATGAAAAAATCCCTCTTAGTAACTAGAAACTAAGAAAAAAATCAATATTGAATACTGTTTCTAAATTAGTTATAATAGTTCGATATTTTCAGTGATAATTATTTGTATAGCTGAAAAAATTACAAATTCCATTTCCAACAACAGCCACAGATATTTCAGGATACATTAAAAAACTTTATTCAATATTGAATGATGAATACAATATTTTTCCTAAACAACATAATACATATTACGCTAAAAATCTAACAAACAAAAAGTACATATTTAATAGAAACAATTTATTTCAAATAGTATATAAATTATATATACTAAAAAGTAAAATATTAAATATTAGATACATCTACATCATTTTTATAAATGTTGCACATGAAGTTATGACTAAGCATAAAAAAAGTTTTACTTGCCATATAAAAAAAAGTTAACGTCCTTCTATACCTGAAAAAGACTATATTAACAGTAGACTATAATAGTTGTATTAATATTTTTTTTCTTTTTATTTTATAATAGTTCCATACTTTATATAAAAACTGATATTTTAAAAACCATAATAATTTCATCATATATAAAGTCAAAATTAGTCAGTTAGTTAGATTACAGGCAATTAAAGAGTTACAAATTTAGTCCTTACAAGCAACAATATGCCACATTATTTATGTTGCAGGGATAGCGTATAATTCGCCTTTTTAACAGCGCCATCTGTTTTTCAAAGGCAAACGGCATTGTTTTAATAATAACCAAATATATAATATGCCTGCGACATAAAATCAATATCCTTATTGTTCACTATAAACGATGCCTCATACAATACTAATTATTTGTATATAATCGATAAAATGAAAAACAAAAGACTAAAACTAATGAAGCCCAAGTGTTTTCTATAGAATATTAAGACACCACATTATGTTGAACTGAAAATCTGTGTCTTAGTTAATTTAACGTGACCGTAGCAGTATAAGAAAAAAAATTGAAGATAAACCAAACAATAGTTTGTACATAAATATCAGTTCTATGGATAATGTGAGAATTTAAAGCGGTATATATTCTCTGATTTGCTGTAGAGTCGCCTTGTCGGTGGACTGCAACAGTCGCTCGTACGTCTCTTGACCCACTTGACTTTTAAGTGTTTCTAGCTGTAATACCAAAAAATATTATAATTAATATTATAATATTAATATGTATATTGCAAAATACTGTAATCGCCATTTTTTTACATTTTTGAGCAAATTACTTTTTAATGTTAAAGTAGCTATATTTTTCGTCATTGATTACAAATGGCTTTTCGGTTTAAGATTCCAGATACATACGTTCTTTAACCATTTAAAACTCGGAAATCGGTTTTGGATAAGTTCCATGATCAAAATTAAATTTAGATTATATTACAAATCTCACAAATGTGACAAGAGACGGGGAGGCGTCAAAAAATTACGAAATTTGTGTGATAAAAATAAAAACTTTATTTTGAATTATAAATTTGTAAATGTCCACAGGTACAAGAGCTAGGCCTCAAGTCTGCTATTGCAATGGTGTGACACCATGCAATGTTGTCTATAAATGACATTGTAATGGCTACTTTTTGCGATTTTGGTAGTCTACTAATTCAATGGTTTTCCGATGATGACACCATGTCACTGACACTCTAATGACACATTTGCAAATAATTGGTAGTCCCGTACATAATGACAAGTCAATGATCGAATGTATTGCGTAGTCTGTTAATATTCTGACAGTTCTAATGACCACTGGAACACCACTGTTTTATTTTTTAGATTGCACTTAAAATTTATCTTTATGGCTTTTTATGATTATTTTACATAATGCTTAGTCTTTAAAACATAAATAATCAAACCTAGACTAAATAAACATTTTTACGAACGCTTTTTGAGCTAATGGCAATACCGATTCCCTTTCTACTACAATTTAATTAAAATTCAATGAGAAGACCATTGATCGACCATTGCAAATTTAGTAGACTACGAAATTTTGGACGAATGGTAATTGAATTAAAATTGCATTGTATAATGACATCATCATCAGCCCTTATTAACGTACCACTGCTGGGCACGGGCCTCTCTCAGTATGAGGGGATCAGGCCATAGTCGTTGGCGAACTTCACATGTCTTTCTAAACCTTGTTAGGTTTTCTCAGACATGCAGGTTTCCTCACGATGTTTTCCTTCACCGTAAGACAAGTGGTAATCATGATATAAATGATTCGCACATGAAAATATCAGAGGTGCGAGACCCGGATTTGAACCCACATCACTCGGATATCCAAGCGACCGCGTCACCGCTGGGCTACCACTATCTAGAGATACTAGACTATAATGACAATTCATGTAACTGGTATAATACGTGCCACGAAAGATGAGACTTGACGAGCGTCAGTAGCGGGGGATTTTCGCACTTAAGTCGTGCTAGTAAGAGTTATGTATAATAAATTTCAAGTCTCATCTTTCCTGGTACGGTCTGTACGTACCTGGTGGTGCGTGACAGCTCGTAGGTCGAGGGCACGCGCGGGGTGGGCGGCGGCGGCGCGGCGTCGACGCTGCTCGTGCGCACTGAGCGCCTCCTCCGCGCCCGCTCCCCCTCCCCCTCCCGCGCCCCCTCCCCCTCCCGCACCCGCACCCCGCCAGCGCGCCGCCCCCCCGCGCCCCTCCAGCGGCGACGCCGGACGCGACCCCGGCGGCGACACCAGCGCACTGGTGGTACAGACACGTTTGTTAGGCGAAATTTGACTCTTTTTGCTGACA
Source organism: Boloria selene (assembly GCA_905231865.2). Lineage (NCBI taxonomy): Eukaryota > Metazoa > Arthropoda > Insecta > Lepidoptera > Nymphalidae > Boloria > Boloria selene. The sequence continues at coordinate 10,894,991 of HG993147.1, forward strand.
CTTTGCTACTATACTCATAGGGGCGGGCCTGTATCTATGCTTTTACGGTTCCCTTACGTCATGCTTCGCATGGTAGTGTAGGCGCAGGCCTACCCTACTGTCTCCTTCAGAGACGGTAGGGTGGCGTTGGTCTTGGGGGAGAGTGACGCTTTTGTTGCAAAGATCCCCAAGGCAAGTTCGGTGTACTATCCTTCTCGAGGTTGCCAGCCCTGTTTTTGGTCTAGTTCACTAGGAAATAGACGCAACAGAAAACACCGAGCGCTTTTGCTTTTGCTATAACCCATTTATTTATTTATTTATTTACTTATTTACCTATTCACTTCTTACTCACTCATTATCATTTAATATGTACATTCTAAGTAGTTTATCACAATGTATGAATATATTGTATGCATATTTACATATATATGTATGTATTTGTTAATGTATTATTTGTGTATGTATGTGTATTGTGTATATATAAATATATGTATAGATATGTGTATGTATAACAATCATATCATGTGTATATTTTTAAAAACCCAATCCAAGGTGTCATTCGTACCGTGCCGAGGGATGCGTGGCTGGGGGGGAGCTCAGTCGCTAACGGTGGCTATCCGACACCTGGACGAATCGGATAGTAGTTTTGTCCTCCCGTCGACATGCGGGGCTCTGTCGGCGGGTATCTTTATTTCCCTAGCTACTCGTGGGACCAAAATGGAAATGGACCTTAAAACAAAAAACTCAAATGACGTTACCACGTCACAATCCCTGGACGAACTGTGCCAGGACCTTATGCCGCTGACAATGGGTGCGGAGGAAACCGCCCAAATGTCAGCACAACCAATGGAGGTGACTGCAGGTACCGAAATGGCGATAGGGGCTCCTACGAACCCCGAATCACCTACTGGTAACCCTGCTACCACTTCCACGAATGCTGCCCGACGCAAACGTAAAAGATTGAGTGGGGCAGCTCAAGTCCGCTTTAAGGTTCTTAGGGAACAGGGAGTTGAGGCTGCAAAAGCCTACGAACTGTCCGCTAAAACTTTTGCGGAACTCAAGGGTATGGGGTATCGATTTGATGCTTCGAAATCCGAATCCGAGCGCCCTATCAAAAGGACTCGCTCGGAGGAGGAATCACCACAGGGACAGCCTGTAAGGAAGTCCCAAAGGTCGAGCGAAGCACCGTCGGCCCCTCCACCCCCAGCTGCCTATAGTGCGGCCTTATCCTCCTTCAAGGTTGGTGTGAGGGACTCCACTCCCATGACTGACGCACAGCTGCAGTCTCTATACAACGCCATTGTAGCCCAAATCACCGCCTCGGAGAAGGGTAGGGGACCCGCCTTTGGTGGACTATCATTCAAGCCAGGCTGGCTGCTTATCACCTGTGTCAACCAGCATGCCAGAGAATGGCTTGAACAATGTATACCCTCCCTTCAGCCTTGGCCAGGAGCTAAGCTCAATCTCATTAATGAGACGGACTTGCCCAAACCCAAGGTTGGAGTAGTATACATTCCTGATCCGGAGGCCAAAGACATTGACAAGGCGCTCTCCTGTCTCCGGATACAAAATGATGGCCTTAATACGGAGCTGTGGAAGATTCTCAACAGAAAGGTCGAAAAGGGCGGGATCACACTCACCCTCTCCATCGACGACCAATCTGTTGAGAGCCTTCAAAAAACCGACCTAAAGGCCTACTTGGCGTTCAAGTCGGTCCAGTTCCGGATTAAGGGCATCAACCAGCCCACAACAAATCCTGGGATCCAAAACTCTGAACCTGTGCCGTCTACCTCTCGTTCTGTGGCCGCGGCTCCTGGAGCCGGTGCCAGTGTGACAGCGCCTCCACCATCTAGTGCGGCTGCAACTGGTGCGGCTCCCGTGGCTGGGACCAGTGGAACGACTGGTACTCTGCACAGGTTTCCCCACAGAGGGGGGCATACCAGGGGTGGACAAACCCCCAGAGGCAATAGCCAGCGCCCCCGCAAACAAAAGGGACTCAGACCCAGTAAGGGACGTGAGAAGCGCAACGGGGCTCGTCCCGAATAGCGCCTCACACCTAAATGGCGACACCGATGTCCCCACAAAGATACTCCAAGCCAACCTACACCACGCTATCGCTGCCACAGCCGTGGCAGAAAATACTTTTAAGGCACTTGGCATGGATATAGCGCTGGTCCAGGAACCATGGCTTAACGCCAAGTCCAAGATTTTGGGCTTAAATGGAGTAGGTAAGATCCTAGCAAATGAAAATGGCACCAAACCTAGGGCCTGTATCGTTTTTAAGAAAGGAATTAACTTCTTGCCTGTTACAGAACTTTGCAGTGATGACACTATCGCTGCAATCACCGTTCTCAGAGGGCGTGGTCAAACTAGAGCACTCGTGTGCTCGGCCTACCTGCCCGGAGAGAAAGCCAACCCTACCGAAGAACTGTCTAAAGTCGTCGACTACGCTCGAAGACACAAGACAGAATTAATTGTCGGCTGCGATGCAAACGCCCATCACACAATATGGGGCAGTACTGATACCAACAAAAGAGGTGAGTTACTTTTCGATTTCCTACTAGCTAATGACCTACAAATACTTAATAAAGGCTGTTGTCCAACCTTCGTTACTAAAGCTAGGCAGGAAGTTATTGATATTACTTTCGCTACTGAACAGATTGCTAAACACATAACTAAATGGCATGTCAGTAATGAAAACTCTATGTCTGATCACAAACATATTCTCTTTAGCATACAAGGCTCTATAACTACTGAACCTATAAGGCTAAGAAATCCCAAAGCTACCTCGTGGGTGGACTTCAAAAACCTACTCGCTGAGGCAGCTAAGGATTTCCCAAAATCAATTAAGACACCCGATTCTCTTAACATTTTAAACAACTTACTAACGGAAGGCATCTTAAATGCCTATGAAAATAGTTGTCCTGTTAAGGAACTAAAGGTTAACAACAATACTCCGTGGTGGAACAAAAAGCTAGAACGACTTAGAGTTACCACCCGTCGCTTATTTAATCAGGCCACTACACCGAAGAGGTGGAAACGGTATAGGAAGGCTCTGACTAAATACCATAAACAGATCAGAAAAGCTAAAAGGGCGTCTTGGAAACGATTTTGTGAGAATATCGCCCAAACACATAAAGGTGCGAGAATCCACAAAATCCTCGCCAAGACACCAAATATCTTTCTCGGCTTTTTAAAAAAGCCAGACAACTCTTTCACGACCACAGAGATGGAAACGCTGGAACTTTTAAGAGCAACCCATTTCCCAGGATCGTACCCTGTCTCTGACAGTGAATTAATCCCAAAGGACTACAGTTTCCACAGGGCCAATAGTAATGACTGGAATATGGCCAACACTATTTTTAGGCCTAACCAGATTAAGTGGGCTCTGAATAAATTCAAACCATTTAAATCAGCAGGTGAGGATGGCATCTTTCCAGCCCTTCTCCAACAAGGCATGGATCTCCTCATTCCACATCTGGTAAAACTATTTAGAGCAAGCTTTGCTTGGGGCATTATACCAGAACAATGGACTAAGGTCAAGGTTACCTTTATACCGAAGATCGGTAAAAGTGACTATTCTCAGCCCAAATCCTTCAGACCTATTAGTCTTACTTCGTTCCTACTAAAAACAATGGAAAAAGTAATCGATCAGCACATTAGAACAAGGTATCTTGTGGCTAGACCACTCTTCCAATAACCAACATGCTTACCAAAAGGGTAAATCCACAGAATCTGCCTTAGTAGCTCTGATCGATAAGGCAGAAAGGTCCCTAGAGGATAAACAGACCGCTCTATGTGCATTTTTAGACATTGAGGGAGCCTTTGATAACACACCTACAGCAACCATTCTTAAAGGGCTGAGTGCAAAAGGTGTTGATGACACAACCACCAGATGGGTGGAATATATGCTCTCCAACCGACGTGCAAATGTTACGCTCAACGAACACTCGCACAACTTCTATACTACCAGAGGTTGTCCACAAGGAGGAGTACTTTCACCCCTATTATGGACACTAGCAGTAGACCTGCTGCTTGTAATCATGGCGGATCTCAACTACGACACACAGGGCTATGCAGATGACCTTGTTGTAATAGTAAGAGGTCCCTGCCTGAACACAATTTCCACCAGGTTACAAGGAGCTCTTAACACCATAACTAAGTGGTGCAGTGAAAATGAATTATCAATAAACGCTGATAAAACGGTTATTGTACCCTTCACCAGGAAAAGGAAGCTTGAAAGGCTGACCGAGCTCAGACTAAATGGGAAAACCCTTAACCTATCCAATGAGGTAAAGTACCTTGGAGTCACTATTGATCAAAAGTTGACTTGGAACTCTCACCTCAACAACATTATACAAAAAGCCAAAATGGCTCTATGCATATGTTGTCGAATGGCTGGAGCCAAGTGGGGCCTAAAACCCAAAATGGCTCTCTGGATGTACACCGCTGTGGTAAGGCCGATCATAACATACGCCTCAGTAGTATGGTGTAACAAAACCAAACAAAAGACAACAATGAGTAAACTAGACAGTGTACAACGGATGGCATGTCTAATCATTACAGGAGCCTTCCATTCGGCACCAGGAGACGCTCTAAATGCATTATTGAACATAGCTCCGCTATACCTGCACGTGCAAAAAGAAGCGAAATCTTGCCTCTACAGGCTCTGTACACAATCGAATGTAAAGTTGCAATCGCAATATATGAACAAACTCATAGAGTTGACATTCGAACACAATACTCTAAAAATGCCAGCAGATGGCATGAACACAGAGTTTAACTTTACAAAACAATACATAATAGATCTTCCCAACCGGGACATGTGGCTGAACGGTCAGGAATCTCACAAAAAGGGAAGTCATGTATGGTTTACGGACGGATCCAAGAAAGGATCTGATGTAGGGTGCGGAATCTATGGCCTTAAGCCTAGATTTAACATGAGTGTCAATCTAGGTAAGGAGGCCACCATCTTTCAGGCAGAAGTCTTCGCCATCAATAAATGTGCTGAAGTCATTCTGGAGAGAAAGCTTAGAAACCAAAACATCTACATCAACTCAGATAGCCAAGCAGCACTATTGGCTATAAATTCTCTTGAGATCAACTCCAAGTTGGTTAAGAGCTGCATAGACAACCTGAACGTCCTGGGTGCATCCAACAGAGTTATCCTCAGATGGGTCCCGGGTCACTCAGGTATAGATGGGAATGAAAAGGCAGATGTATTGGCAAAAATGGGCGCTGAAACCCCACAATGTGGCCCTGAGCCATTTTGTGGTATTGCCAAACAACATGCCTATTCAATTCTCAAACATGACTGCAATCTCAAAGCACTTAAAGAGTGGCAATCCGCCTCTGGACAAACTCACTCCAAAGCGCTAATTAAGGGATATCGCAAAACCTTTACAAAAGAGTTGCTCCAACTCAACAAGTATAAAACTAGTGCGGTAACCAGAATACTTACTGGCCACTGCAAACTCAATAAACATATGTTTACCCTCGGCCTCAGTCAGTCCGCAATGTGCAGACTATGCCATGAGTCAGAGGAAACTGCTATGCACATCCTCTGCTCGTGCGGACCACTCATGCACCGCAGAAGTATCTTTCTAGGGCAGCATATCATGCAACCGGAAGAGATACAGAAGCTCTCCGCTCAGAAAATCTGGAAGTTCCTGGAAGCAACAGGACTAAGCGGAGAACTCTAAACTCATTTTAAGGGAGCTACAATGGACCAACACTGGTCGACGTAGCAAGGGCCGACCCCGGCACCAATCCCAAAATATAAATAATAATAATAATACTATACTCATATGCATTTTGTAAATAATTGTTATTTTGAAATTTCATTGGTAAACACGTAAATTTTATTATTTGTATAGATGCCCGTGATCCTTCGTCCCGTCCATATGAACGCAAGTTGAGAGAGATCGATATTGGAAGCAACCTTAACTATTTAATTACAAAAGAAATAAAAAAGCTCCTTAACACATAAAAATATACTACACAATAAATTAACAGTACTCACTCGACATAATTTCCAGATTCTTCCTGTTTCATGACGTCATTGAGCACCTCGGTAATGTTCAGCAGTATGGCGGGGAAACGTTCCAGGACTGTCGCATTTTGTGTTGTTAGAAGCACGGCTAACCCAAGACCTGTCAAAGTTAAACTTTAATAATACTTTCGTAGATTTACGCTAATATTTAACATCTTAAAATAAGACTATCTTCTCGGCTTTTTATATAATTCATTCATAAACAAAAAGACTTACCGACAACCTTCCACCTTTCAACCTGAGTGACCAAATTCATTCGCTCAGTCCACGTGTGGAGGAGTCTGCTGAGGACCTTGGCAGGGTCGGAGTCATACTCCACGAGTCCCACTGAGGCCTCCTGTATCGCTTTGTAGAAGAGTTCAGGGGAGAGGAGGATAACGCGAGATAAGAGGCATAGCTGCACCGCGAGGACCATGGGGAGATCGTAGCCTTCCAGGAGACAGCTAAAAATGTATGAATATTAATTATCTTTTCCTTTTCATTAGTAAAATGTATAATAAATAGTCATCATCATCATCATCAGCGCTTTTTTTTAACGTCCCACTGCTAGGCACGGGCCTCCCTCACTACGAGGAGGATCAGGCCATAGTCCACCACGCTGGCCTAGTGTGAGTTGGCGGACTTGTCTTTCGAAAACTTGCTAAACTCTCAGACATGCTCCTCACGATGTTTTCCTTCACCGTAAGACAAGTGGTAATCATAATAGAAAAGATCGCACATGAAAATCTCATAGGTGCGAACCCGGATTAGAACCCGCATCACTCGGTTATCCAAGCGACCGCGTTACCGCTGGGCTACCGCTGTCTTAATAAATAGTATTTCGCCCTTTTTAATTTAAACACGGTCACAGACCACCTTTCAACACGAGGGGATCAGGCCATAGTCCACCACGCCTGGCCAAGTGGAGGTTTGACTTACTCCACTTTTCTGCTTCAAAATTTCTTCCTGCCTCCTAAGTAACTCCGTAATATTCTATAGAAAAATGACGATCGTATATGTCAATAATGTTTGCCGCAATTGGTCCTTCGCGCACAATCTTTTTTGGTTATTGAATGTTTTGCGAACCTAAAATTGCCTGCTTGTTCAAGAGAAGCCTGAAAACTATAAAGATATGTGGCCGTAAACGCTACCTACTACATTTCCCCCATATCTACATATTAGTTGTACTTACTGTATAACTCTAATCAAGGTCGGCCATATAACCTTGACCCCCAAAAACGCATTTCTCTCTGGGTAGCCAACACTGATGCAAATCTCGGCCATCTTGAGTACGGTGATGACGCCCTCCGTGCGCATATCACTGAGCATGTCGTCCAGCGTCGCCATACATGTCGCACCCGCGCCTGTGAAGAACTCCTCGGGGCAGAGCAATGCATACGCTTGCATTATGTACACTACTATACGGAGATGTTCTGTGGATTGTTCTGGAAGGAAATTGAATAAAATTGGCTATTTACGTTTATTAGGTTAGGTTTGATTATAAAATGTGTCAAAATTATATAATTTATTCCTTTTACGCCAGACCGCTGTGCGGTAGTCAAGCAACTCTGTTGCCAAATGTAGTCATAAAAGGTATAGTGACTGATTATAGCTTGGAATAGGGAAATCCCGTGAGATATCCAAAGTAATAATTACACCTTATAACTAAATTAAAAACTTCTCTTTCAGCAAGTAAGGCAACTCTCTCGCCGAATGTTGTCATAAAATTTGGTAAAGTGACCGATAATAACTGGAAATAGGGAAATCCAGTGGGATATCTAAAGTAATAATTACACCTTATAACTAAATACTCACCCAATATAGGATAAGGGTTATCTAAAGTAATAATTACACCTTATAACTAAATTAAAAACTTCTCTCTCACCCAATATAGGATATAGGTTGTGTGCAAGCTGTAACAAGGCGGGGTCGGCGACTGGCGAGGTTTCCAGCATAGCGAGCCACAACTCTAGCGCGTCCTCTAGCAGGTATACGTGAGCCGGCTCTGAGAGCTTCGTGGACTCGTTGATCACGTTCAGTACCCAGGGGCGGACGTTGGGTGCGCACTCGCCTAATGCCTGAGAACAAGCGAAATCAAACCTTATTGTTAAGGTACTAACGCTCACCTTAATTTCGCTCGGATTCCCTGCGTGTGTTTTATTTACATTAAGAGAACAAGCGAAATTGAACCTTATTGTTGAGGTCCTAACGGTCACCCTAACTAAGCTCGGATTCGTCCCTAGTGCGAGCAAAGCAGCGGGTTCCGATGGTTAAAATAAATAAAATATCTTAAATAAAAGTAGCGTAAATTGCTCCTTAAATATTTGAAAAAAAATTCAATACATTTCCCAAGGATAAAAAAAGCACTGCACTGCAAGTAGGATCAATACAAACTTAGCCAAACGTGTCCTCAAATCAAAGTATGACGCTAGTACAAATACGCCGCATGTACCAGGGCAGCAGCACCCAGCAGGAGGCATGTCAAACGTGTCCTAAAAAAAAATATATAGGCCCGCTGAGTTTCTTTCGCCAGTTCTCCTCAGGTCAGAGGTTTCTTCTTTCCGAACTGGTGGTAGACTAATGACGTTCAGTAAGAAATTGTAACAATTTTTATGCTGAATAAAATATTTTGATTTGATTTGAAAGTATGAGCCTAGTACAAACACGCCGCATGTACCAGGACAACAGCACCCAGCAGGAGGCATGCCAAACATGTCCTCAAATCAAAGTATAAGCCTAGTACCACGCCGCATGTACCAGGGAAGCAGGAGACAGCAGGAGGCGTACTAAACGTGTCTTGAAACCAAACGTGTCCTTAAACCAAAGTATCTAGTACATACACGCCGCAAGTACCAGGGCAGCATCACCCAGCAGGAGGCCTACCTTGACGAGGTGCACGAGCGCGGCGAGCGCGGCCGCACGCAGCATGTGGTGGTGCTGCGCGTGCGTGCACAGCGCGGGCAGCGCCGCGAACAGCGCGCCGGCGCCGCCTCGCACCGCCCACCCGCAGCGCTCCGTCACGTACGAGATCACGTGGAGTACGTGCATCTTTGTCTCGCACTCGGTGCACTCCACCTGGGAATATTACAAAACAGATTATATCTAGCTAAAAATATTTAATTACTTAAATCACTCAATTCATCATCATCATCAGCCCTTTTTAACGTCCCACTGCTGGGCACCGGCCTCCCTCAGTACGAGGGGGATCAGGTCATAGTCCACCGCGCTGGTCTAGTGCGAGTTGCCGGACTTCACATGTCTTTCGAAAACTTGTTAGGTTTTCTCAGACATGCAGGTTTCCTCACGATGTTTTCCTTCACCGTAAGACAAGTGGTAATCATGATATAAATGATTCGCACATGAAAATATCAAAGGTGCGAGACCCGGATTTGAACCCGCATTCCTCGGTTATCCAAGCGACTGCGTAACCGCTGGGCTATTTAATTACTTAAAATGAAATGAAGCTTTTTTTATCCTGGAACTCCGTTCACGTTTTTTTTCTCTCTGATTTATAGAATATTCCGGAGTTCAGTGTGCCTATTGGCAAAGGCTTCCTCTTACTTACTTAGATTATTTAATTATTTAGATTATTTAATTAAATAAAAAAGGAGTTTCAAAGGAAACATAATGTATAAGAAGTGAAATTTTAATTAACACGTTTTAACTGTTAGTATAGATTTCTCGGAAATGAAATATTTTCCAGCAGTAAAAATATCCTATATGTGGACCCAAACAACCAAGTATCATCCTACTAAGTTTCATCAAAAGTGCAATTGTTTTTTCTTGATGCGATCAGAGACAGACAAACGAAAATTCTAAACACTATAGATCCGACCTCTGTAACATCTGTATAATAATGACTATTTCAATATAATTTAAAAAAAACAATGTACAGATTACCAGACAACAATTAGGGATCCGTACGTATAATTCGCGTCATGTACAAAAAACGCTGGCTGTCATGTTGCGCAAAGGCGATTTATCGGACAATTTGGTGGTAAGACGCGGGGCGGCGGGGCATGCATTCTGGCTATTGGTTCGTCAGTTCAAAAAACCATCGCGTGCACAAAAGTTATTCATTTCGAAATGGTTTTATATAAAAAAAATTGAGAAAAAAATATTTTTGACGTATATTGTTTTATAAAGAGTCTGATAATAATACAGTTAATAATTTAAAAAATATATTAAATAAATTATACTTTTGTAAGTAAATTAAACATTCTTGATTCTACACTGAATCAAACATATTTTATTAATAATTAGAATTATATTTAATGGCATTCTATCTAAAAAATACTATAAAACCCACTCACCAATAGATCATAAAGGGCTGATAAGGCATGAGGGGCGAAGGGGGCAAACTGTTCCACGTCAAAATTGAAGTCATCTATGGTACTGCGTAGCGCCTCTGCCGCGGCCAGCTTCACTGCGGGGTCTTCGCCGACGCGAGTGAGGGGCTCTAGTAGGGCCGTGTACATTGCTGGTCTGAGGGACTGGGAAGCGCGGACCCCACACCATTGGCCTGCATTATTACATTATACATTAGATTTCATGACATAGTTGGTACAAGTACAAGTTGTAAAAAATAACCCTAATTTCATCTTTCTTAAAGCTCTAATACTCCCTTTAATACGAGAGATCAGGTCCCATGCCCTAGTGAGGGTTGGCGGACTTCACATGTCAATACTTTCATCAATTGACGAAAAAAAATACTATAACTTATTTAGCATAATATGAAAAATCCATTTTTTAAATAGATACGATATGACTATAATATTTGTAATTATTATAAGCTGTTAGTAAAAATCATACTTACCAATAAGCTGACAGACTCTTCTCCTAATAATTCTATAGTTGTCATCTGTTATTTTGAGTTCTTTACTTAACACATTTGTGAACCATTCGTCAAAATCAACCTGTGTAATAAAAATAATAATGTATTCGCACACAACACAATCTTCTATCGCATAACACAAAAATATTAAGTTTGTTGGTTCTTTTTATTTAAGTACAAGTCAAGTTGAAGCCCAAATTTGGCCTTATGTTTTGGACATTTTAAGTTTTTTAATTTTCCTAGTTTTTTCTTTCATTTACTTATTATTATTCTATTTTTATGATCAATTATAGTTCCATGGCCAAAAAACTTGGGAACCGCTGCTCTAATATATGAATACCATAAATTCCACAACTCACATCATCATACAAGTCGAACCCGGCCAATCTGACGGCATTGTATATGGCGTCCTTCTTCAATATGGCGGGCAGGTCGTCTGGCGCCACGTGGGTCTCCTGCAGCGAGGCCAGTAGTCGCACCAGCTCGGGAGCCAGCACCGTTCGGAACTCGTGGAACAGCTCCATGAACACTGCTTCTGTGCAGGGCTGGAAGGAATTACTTATGATGATGATGATGATGATTCGTCCGACCGTTTTCGGCCATGGCGACCACTTCAACTCCTAGTCAGTTCGGCGCTGATGCTATGTTCGGCGAAGATGGCTAATGTAGCCGATCTTCTTAGTAAACCCACGCGCACATGTATAGCATTAAATGTACATATTAGAATTAGTGATGAATCACCAGTTGGTGTAATTTATGGTAAAAAGACTAAAAAAAATTGTATATGAAAAATATCTAAATAAAATGTAATGTATGTAGTGAGTAATGTCGTGATATGAGTAAATAATGATGATGATATGAGTAAATAATGATGGGATACATCTCTAATATCATTCCATTTTTGACTATTTTTTGCATTTTTATTTATTTATTTATTTTTCATATGTAAATACTGTAATAAATACTTATAACGATATTTTCGAAGTTGATACCTGTCGATATAAATCAAAGCAAAGCCTACATCACAATATGATGTATAATTCTTTAAAGTATAATAATTGAAAATGAAATCTGGTTTAAATTAAAATAACCTTGTTTTTTAAGCCAGTTTTAAAAAGTTATAAAAATGACAATTCAAACCGGTGTGTGTTGAAGATTAAGTGTATCTTTAGTCTTTAGTTAGTCTCGTCATCTTTAGTTAGTTAATTTTTTTTTAATGTACTCATCCACAGGCGTTAAGAGCCCGTGCCTTTTGTGTATTTAATTTATTTTTTATTTATTTGGCGTTTACATTTTTAAACTTAAAACTAGCGATACATACATTATCTTACATACTATGACGTGTTCCGACTGTTTTTTTTTTATTATTTTTTATTTATTTATTTTTTTAAGCTTACAGTTCTTGAGGCATAAGCTCAGCTTTGCATTTGTGTGAGTGATAGCTAAAAGCCAATAGCCGCGCATCAAAAACCAGTTAAAACAGGTTTAAACCAATCTCGCAACGTTTATCCGTATCGTAGTGCCTATGCGTACACTGCACTCACACAAATGCAAAGCTGAGCTTATGCCTTGAGAACTGTACTTGCTATTACAATTTTACTATTACATTTGTTACATTTTGATTTTTTTTTAACTTCTATTTCTACTATCTACGTGCATGTTAGTACCCTAGGACCCACTGTGATAGTCAGTTAGTTAGTTTACTAACCCTAAGGCTATACTTCCAGGACTCCCCAGCCTCGTCGGTGGCGAAGCTCTCGGGCTCCGCGTCCCACAGCGCCAGGTCGTCCGCGCTCAGCTGGAAGTGGTGCGCCACGAGGTGCCGGCACATGTGGCACGCCGTGCGCCCGTCCAGCACGCCCGCCTTCGCGCTGTGCGCCTCCAGAGTCACTACACGCACTCCGTTACTTAGGGGCCATTCGTTTATTACGTAAGACTATTTAGGGGGGGGAGGTAGGGGGGTAAGGTGTCACTGACACACGCACTCCGTTAGGGGCCATTTGTTTATTACGTAAGACTATTTAGGGGGAGGGGGGATAAGGTGTCACTGACACACGCACTCCGTTACTTAGGGGCCATTCGTTTATTACGTAAGACTATTTAGGGGGGGGGGGAGGTAGGGGGGTAAGGTGTCACTGACACACGCACTCCGTTAGGGGCCATTTGTTTATTACGTAAGACTATTTAGGGTGTGGGGGGATAAGGTGTCACTGACACACGCACTCCGTTACTTAGGGGCCATTCGTTTATTAGGTAAGACTATTTATGAGGGGGGGGAGGTGGTCGACCCGTTTTTACAACATTTTTCATTGATGCTCCGCTCTTATTATTCGTAGCGTGATGTAATATAGCTTATAGCCTTCCTGGATATATGGACTATCCAACACAAAAAGAATTTTTCAATTCGGACCAGTAGTTTCTGAGATTTGCGCGTTCAATCAATCAATCAATCAAACAAACAAACAAACTCTTTAGCTTTATAATATTAGTATTTATAGATTTTAAAAGTAGTATCAAAAACCTTACAGTAAATTCATCATTTGAAAAAATTAGCACTTTACTGTACTATTTTGTATGAGTTAAATCATCATCGTATGTCCTTAGATGATTGAATTTAATCACCTTATATATAATAAATTTAAGTCTAAGTCGTCAATAAGTCACTATTAATACATATATGTAAATAAAACTTACATGGCTCTTTAACTGGTTCATTCGCTTTAGGCAGCTTGTATTCCACACACTGCAATATGCCCTTCACAATATTCAAGCACTGTATGGTGAATCTTTCGTATGTCAATACCATTCCTTGTTCCGTGAAACAGTAATATAAAGCAAACTCTAGGGAAGGACGGATCAACGGTACATATGAGAAGGGGTGGAAACATAAAACACCTAATGCCACTTTGGTTAGGTGAATTATGAATTTCTCGCATAGTTCCAGTGGGTATATACCTCGGCCTTTAAGAAGTTTTCCTGAAAATTAATTGATATTATTGATTGATTCAGTTTGTAAGCTTCTTGGTGTGCGTTCATGGGTTCGGTTCCCGCTGGGGGCATTAATTTAAGTGATGAGTTTTATGTCAATCCTTGCAATATTTAAACGTGATTTGATTTTATTTCTGCCGAATTAATAACAATTTTGTAGATAAAATCAATTACTTTTAACTAACTAAAAATCGTTTTCAATCATCAGGCACCAATTTTTTTGTTAAACTAACTAACTAGCCTCTATCGGTATATTACATATTATTAAATTATTTATTAAAAGAAATAATTAAAATTATTTCATACACCGATCATTCAAACGACTAACAAATAATATACATACTACATTCCAGACTCGTCTTAGCTCTATCGAACACGACATTCAAGAAAGCAATAGCGTCTTGACTCTCATGAGGTTTCTTGAAACCAAACACTGTTAATTTCCTCAATATTCGTAGACAAAGTAATGCCTTTTCCAGATGCTCTGTGATAAGTTCTGTAGTGGCTCCTTCTTGTATGTGACGTAGGAATAATTCTGTGTTTTCATGCCATAGGTTTAATATGAAGGAGTACACTGATATTGTTAGTTCCTAAAATGAAAAAATTATGCAGTAAATATCAGAAAAATGATTACTAAATACTAATGTTATTTTATTAAGACAAAAATAAAAACTCATACTTCTACACATCTTAATTCTACTCATCTATATTGCAAGACTAGAGAATCACAATACTACTGAAACGATACATAAAATCCAGAAAGTTTGTTTTTAGTATAAATACAGTTATACAGATTTAAATATTATGTCATCAAAAATATGAAAAAGAAAACGAATCTCTTAATATAAGGATTATGAGGTTCATAATTTAAATTTATTTTCCCATATAAAAGGGTCTTAAGGAACTGTTTATTGTATATTCAGAAATGCAGACAGTTAAATAAAGTATATGGCCTCGGAGAGCACGTAAAGCTGTCGGTCCTGCGCCTTAGCTCTCACTGGTCGTGTCGAGTAGTCGTCCCACCAGAGTATGAGAGTGATAGGAATAGAGAGTGCACTTGTGTCTGCGCATACACTTGTGCACTATAATATCTCCTACGCAGTTGGCCAGTCTCAATGAGATTGGCCGCCATGGCCGCAATCGGTCGGAGAACATTATGGAATCAATAACTTATGAGAACTTATGTAAGATCTTCAGTAACTGGGTATGAGTTAGTTAGATCAGTACAAAATAAAAGTAAAACATTTATTAACTTAGTAATAACAATAGCAAATTATTCACAGAAAAACCACTAAATTTTATATTCTTACCTGGAATGTCCGTCTGTCTTCAATAAGTCTTTTAGAGGCTAGAGCCTTAATAACATGATGGAAGATCAACAAAGATCGATGCTGGACGAGTGGCTGGGGCGCTTTTAATGCACTAATCAAGTCTGGTACCAAACTTGGCCAGTTTGTAGGGCAGTCAAATCTATTGAAAAAATATTTATTTTTCATTACATAAACAAGTATAATTCGCGTCATGTAAAAAGAACGCTGGCTGTCAAGTTGCGCAGAGGCGATTTATCGGCCAATTTGGTGGTAAGACGCGGGGCGCGGGACGTCAAGGCACGCGCCGCATGCTTTCCGGCTCGCTATTGGTCCGTCAGTTCAAAATACCATCGAGCACACAAAAGTTATTAATTACGAAATGATTTAATATAAAAAAATAGAGAAAAAATATTTTTGACGTATATTGTTTTATAAAGAGAGAGTCTGATAATAATGCAGTTAATAATTTAAAAAAATATATTAAATTAATTAATTATATTTTTTGTAAATAAATTAAACATTCTACACTGAATCAAACATATTTTATTAATTAAAAGAATTCTATTAAATGACATTCTATCTAATATACTTTTCAATGTACCTGCCAATAACCAATATACGTCGCGAGCGAAAGGTTAGTTCAAAAATAAAAGAATAGGCTTAGTAATTTTGTATGCGAATGTACCGATGCGCAAACACACCCCCCACCACTTTCCTCCAGCGTTCTTTTTACGTGACGCGAACTGTACATAATATAAAAAATATATAGAAAGTGATGTATACATGAGTGGGCTTAGCTCTATAAGACATCTTTTGCAGTGAACTCATTATGTGGGAAATAATGTTAAATAATGTATCATAAATAGAAAGTGCAAAGAAAAACAGCAAAGTATTTAAATATAAATGCATAAATAAAACTTAAATAATATATTTGATATATATACAGTATAATTACTATGTAAATAATACAACTATAAGGAATAATACAATTATCATTCCACAAATGATGGGTTCTGTAAAATAAATTTAAAATTTAGTAACACACACAATGCCAGCTGAAAATGACCATGATTTACAAATAACATTGTGTGATTGTCCATAGGTATATATTACTAAAGCTCAACTCAAATATTGTAATGAAATGTATTCTGGATTAGTTTATAGATTTTTATTAATGTCTTATGATATATTTGTATGTAAATTATATCATTTAAATGATATAAAAAAATATAAAAATATAAAAATAATATAATAAAAATACCTACATTTTTTATTTATATTTATAAAGACTGCAACTCCAATTATAAAAGTTAACTACTTTCCTGCAAATTTAAAGTTTGTAGCACAAAAGAAGGACTTTCATACAAACTTGGGAGAGCCCTTAGACCACCTTAATCCGGCCCTATTGCAAAATCCTTTCTTAGTGGCCATCTACTATTTATAAACTACCTCCCTGCCAATTTTCATGTTTATACGTCTAGCGGTTTTTGAGCGTTGTGATGAGTTAGTGTTTTTCCCATTTATACATTTAGGTATTCAATTCATTTCAGCTTACCTAGCAATTTTTGCAATTAAAACAGCTTGTTGTGTAGCTATTTGTGCGACAGGCTCACTCAGTATTGTAGTAGTAAGCAATCCCTGCCTAAGCTTTTGTTTCTCTTCATCAGTTATAGCATTTGGAGCATTACGACGCCAGTAGCGATCCACTCCATTCTTGAAACACATTACTGCTAGCCATCGTACATTTATGTCAATAGAATGGTTCGAAAGAACATTCTGGAAATAATAAAATTCTTAATAATACTAATTTCCAAATTTGTTGCTATATTGTTCTTTTAATTGAATTTCTTAATAAATACATATTATAATAAAATGCTGTATTTAAA
Source organism: Boloria selene (assembly GCA_905231865.2). Lineage (NCBI taxonomy): Eukaryota > Metazoa > Arthropoda > Insecta > Lepidoptera > Nymphalidae > Boloria > Boloria selene. The sequence goes on from HG993147.1 coordinate 10,912,019, forward strand.
AAAGGTGTAATCCTGCAGTTTTATTAATTTATATTTCAGGACTTACTTTTTTTCAAGAATGCCTCAAATTATAACATTGTTTTAGAGACACAACATAAAAGTCTAGTGGCTATAATATTTTTTAACTCCATAAAAAATTTGATAATTACACTCAATAATTATTTAAATAATTTTATAAAATTATCAATCAATATTAAATAATTTCCAATAATATTTAATATTACCAATAGAACAGAATAGAAGCCTGGTTCAACTTCCCATTCTTGCAACTTCTTCTCAGCCGGCTTTAACACTTCTGTGTTCTGACTTGTTGCTCTGTTCAAGGTATCCAAAACTAGGGCATAGATGTTTGGATCCATGGCTTATCTGAAAAATATACAAATAATAATCATAATCAGCCCTTTTTTTAACATCCCACTGCTGGGCACGGGCCTCCCTCAGTACAAGGGGGATCACGCCATAGTCCACTACGCTGGCCCAGTGCGTGTTGGCAGACTTCACATGCCTTTCGAAAACTTGTTAGGTTTTCTCAGACATACAGGTTTCCTCACAATGTTTTCCTTCACCGTAAGACAAGTGGTAATCATGATATAAATGATTTGGACATGAAAATATCAGAGGATTGTAAATTAAAATAAGTTAAAACCATATTGAAGGAGGCCTGTGACCAATAATGGGACTTTAAAACGAACTGAATACAAAACCTACCAAAATGTGGTTTTATTGGGATATTTATGGGTTGGTCACAATATCAACATGATTCCCACTTAGTAATGTTTCAATATCATGATAAATCTGCATAAGAACATGACCAGTTATACAAAGGCTGGTGGTTGAATATAGTCAAATCCCCACATTGAAGAATGACACATGCTTAGCAGGAGTGTTGGATGTAAAGGGCAATTTATAAATTACTATAACAATATTATATACTAGTGAGCTGAGCATGTTTTAATAGTATGTAATACATAGACTTTAATATACTACTATATATGTTTAATAGATATGTAGATATGATGATTGATGAGGTTGCTATCTCTTGAAAGATAATTGATTCCCCATACAAACTTTAATCCTTTCTTTTCTATGTTATTCCTATGGTATTAAACTATCTTTATACAAAATTTCATCTAAATCAGTTCAGCAAATTTTAAGTTTTATTTTAGTTGTCTAATACAAACAAAAATACAAATGTCTTCTCATTTTAATTTTTTATTGATTACTTTTTCATTTCAATATGGAATTACTTTTAAATAGTAACTGTAAGCCTAAACAAGAAATGTGACTTAGATGTACATAAAACATATACATAGTTACATTATTAGGGTGAGCAAAGTGAGTCCTAACACTATCCCACAACCTGAGCATTTTGTGGTACACTTTAATGAAAAACTATCACACCTATATATATTTATACTTTAACATAGTAATTTAATGTCATAAGTAGATGTTTTATCTGTCAAAAAAATAATATTCACAACATTCTTAAAAATTATTACCTGTTAGAAAAAGTATGTGACCCTCACAAAGCTCAGCTTTTTGCTAGTTTTTTGCTAGTATCTGTTTATTTACTTATTTAGTATCTACTATTTATATGATGATGACTATGTATAAACATAACATTTGAATCCTCACAGATGATTGATTTATTATTACTGCTACTGACGTTTCCAATGCTTTAGAGCAATAAATGGCCAAGGAATCATTCTCTAAATATCATAATTAGGTGGCATTATAAAATGTAAACATTGTTAACTTTGGAATCCTCACAGATGATTATGTATTTATCTACTTGTGAATATAGAAAACGAAATTATAACCATATACTATTTAAGAACACATGAGTGTTCTAGTTTTTAAAAACATAGTAGGTATTACATAAGAAGCGGAAAATTTTTTGTGTACTTGCTTATTCTACGTTGATTAAACAAACATAGGTATTTATAGAGCCTCAAAATTGTTAAGTCTTTTGTAACCTTTACTTCGGTGCCGCCGGCGAAGACCTAATTTGTTAAGATAACGTTATATACCAGGCTTCTTCCTAAAGGACCATTTAATATGTAGGTAATATTTAAATTGTCGTCAAAGAGTACACGAAAATAATACTTACATATGACGGCCAAAGGACAGAGGATATAATATAACCTAAAGGAGACCTTTTTGTAGACCAATCATTACTGCTTCCAAGTTTATTTCAATTTCTAATTTTATAAAGTAAAAGATGAGAAATAAACAGCTTGTTTAGAAAGTATAAAAGACTCAAATATTCATTTTTATCAGCGAGTATAGCGAAAACACAAAAAATTCGAATAATTTATGAGAAATGACAGTGACAATTTAAATCTAAATGTCACTTAGAAATTCGTACGTCAATTAAATAAAATGCAGATAAAGTACCAGATTATATATCGAATAATGCAAATGAGTACTTGGTATTAGAATATTCTATTTAATTTAACGAAAGGTAAGTAAAACGAAGTAGTTAACCGAAATAATAATAGTGAATGGTTATTTTTGTAATGAAACTTTAGGTTTTGATATCAATATGAACCTCTACAAAAAGATGTATTCTTAGCTACTAAGCAAGTCATCTTTAATAATCAAAATTCACAAATATAAACGTACAAAACATTGAGGCAAAATTTGCATTTATGGTATACCATTTATTTTAAACTTAATCTTTTCATTATGCTCGGGATATATAAATTTAAGAAGTATGTATATGAATAAAAAATAATAGAACGTATAAGTAAACGAAGGATAAGAATTTATTTAATACAATGTTGTTCAGCGTCAATGTAGGTATTAACGAATAGTTTTGAATAAAACTACATAATATCTTTTCAGATTTCTTTTACAAATTTATATTGATTTTTATTATTACTGTTACCGACGACGTTTCCAATGCTTAAGAGCAATTATATGGTTATGGAATCGTAGGTACTTTTAGTATCACAAATTAGGAGGCATTATAAAATGTGAACATTTTTAATAGGTAGGAGGAGATACATAAGCACCACCTTAAACTCCGTCAGATATTTCTGCCTATTTCTCAAAGCATTTTTGTATAGTTACTAAAAACTTTTGTGATTTAATGGCACTGTTCCAATTGTCACTGGTATATCAGAGAACAATGGTAAATGAAAACGGAAGACAACTTTTACCTGAAAAATTAAAATTATAAATTATACATTGCAACCAATTATGTCTTAAATTCATAAATTGAACTAACCCTTAAAAAATATGAAATGTTGACCATAGGATCTTGAACATTAGTCGTAGTAGGCACTACTTGAGGAATTTCCATCTGGAAGCAACAACTTTGTTCCGACAAGTTTAGCACATCAGAAAAATATGACTCACAGATAGTTTTCTCACTCGAACTATATCCTGAAGAAACATTGTAATCAAGTTTCTGAAAAAAATAATCATACCTATTCTTTTTGAATTTAAAATATTTGATTTAGATATTTTTATAAATGTTCGTTAGCTACATATATTACATACATACGTACTTACTTGAATTAAGGCTACCTTTACTTTCGTAACTTTAATTTTTTTTTCATTCGATATTATGGCTTCAAATTTTATAATTTGATTAGTTGAAAAACCATTGTATGTTTTAAAATGCATTACAAAGTGACTAGACTTTCCAAATGTTTTAGCCATTTCATAAAGCATGGGTATCTAAAAAATATTTTTATCATTGTCTGAAGTTCTACATACATAATATTTTATACGATTTTTGGAAAATACATATAGTTAACCTTATAATCATCAAATTGAGTCAAATCTACGTGATTAATTACTTTAAATACAATATTTTCTTTCTTGGATAAAGCCCAACCACCTTTACTTTTTATTGTTATTTTGTAATATACTTTAGCAACCGAATCTTCGTATGTTGATGGTAAATTTGACGGTAAAAAAAAATGAAATTGTCGACTTATTACACCCGGCTTTACAGTAACATCTGAAAAGAAACAAGATTTTGGTCAATATAGAATTTATTTAACATTTTTAAAATGGATTTATCTTACTGCCTACCTTTAAGATCTCGAAAAACATCTATTAAAACATTGAAAACTTCTCTTTTTTCAGAATAAATTCTTACATAAGGCACTGTTGGAGAAGGTCTCGTCCACATAACTCTACTTACGCCTTTAACATGAATATCAATTTCTGAAATAATATTTACAAAAATAAAATAAAGCCATGTTATACAAATACAGTATATAGCAAAAGGCAACGTCCACTTAGCGCAGTGGTAACGCGTTCGCTTGGATAACCGAGTGATGCCAGTTCAAATTGGTGTCTCGCACCTATAATATTTCCATATATGAATCATTTTTCGCGTGATTGCCACTTGTCCTACAGTTCGTGTTTTCACGAAGAGGAAACCTGCATCACTGATAGAACCTAGCAAGTTTTCAAAAAACTATAGTGTTTTATATTGTAGGGTTTAAATTAATACTCATTTCTATAATATAAGTTTCTTTTATTAATCATTACTAATACAATAATTCACTTATGACTTATGCCTATGATCATCGTCAATGCCATGTATCTCTCAAACCTGTAGTGCGTGCTCTGTCACTCAACCACAGAGTATCTACCTATTATAGAACATCCCCCCCTTTTAAGTTAAGACATAGTCAGATAAATAGGATGGTTGTTTAACAACTCTACCAGATCTTGTTACAGTTTCCTTGCGAAGAAGTGGATCAGAGCAACCTGCTTGCTCACTTGGACTCACAACTCCACTATCCTCACCAACAGTATCATAAAAGTCATTTTTCCTAATAAATTCATTACTTGAATGTGAAACATGTTTTTTGTTTCTCTTAACCAATGTCCCATCCTCCTTTTTAATAACATATGATCTAGGCTCAACCTTGCCAACTACTTTTCCCGGGTACCAGATCTTCTCTGGTCTATTTTGGTAAACTACGCTACCACCTACCTCAAGTGGTTTCCTTACCTTTGCTGTTTTGTCATAATTTTGTTTACTTTTATATCTTATTACATTATATGTTTCCATAACATTTTTTGCAATACATGGTTTAAGCACATCTTTGGTGCACGGCAAGGTTGTCCTTAGATTTCTAGACATTAATAATTCAGCTGGGCTGTAATCTAGTTCGGCTAATGGAGTTGATCTATAATTTAATAATGCTAAGCTAAAATCACAACCACTTTCCTTACATTTTTTCATGATCCCTTTGACAATACCTACAGCCTTTTCACTCATCCCATTGGACTGAGGGTATCTTGGACTAGAGGTAATAAGCTGTATGTCACAACTTTCTGCAAAGTTTTTAAAAATTTGACTATTGAAGGGCATATTGTCACTCACCACATATTTGGGAAATCCATGAGTTGCAAAAATTATCTTTAATTTATTCACTATAGTTTCTGAATTTTTATTTAACAACTTTTTTACCTCTATCCACTTTGAATAGTAATCAATAACTACTAAATATTCCTTTCCCTGAAAATAACAAATGTCCATACCTATCTTATGAAAGGGCAAGTCAGGAATATCATGGGATATCAAAGGCTCTTTAGCATTACTTAATCTATATTTTTCACATGCCTTACATTTTAAAATATAATTTTCTATATCTCCTGACATTCCTGACCAGTACAATATTCCCCTTGCACGTTTCTTGCACTTAACTATACCTACATGTCCTTTATGCAAGTTAACTAACATTTCTTCTCTCATACTTTTAGGTATTACAATTTTGTCTTTAAAATATATAATATTATTTTTAACACTTAAATCATCTTTTAACTTGTATAAGCTTTTTAACTCCTTATTCATTTTAAAATTATTTTTAGGCCAACCTAACTTATACCATTGTAAAACTATACTTAAGTCCTCATCTTTCAAAGTTTCATCGGACAACTGTATCATTCTTTTATCTGACACAGGTAGATCACTTTCAAAGCTATGTACAACCTCCAGTAGAGCTGGTTCAACTTTGGCATTACTACAAATATAATTTCTTGACAAGTAATCTGCTACATACATTTTGCTACCTGGTATATACCTAATTTCTATATCATACTTTAAGAGTTTTAAAACCATGCGTTGTAGTCGAGTGCTTATCTTATTGATATCTTTGTTAATTATTGCTACTAAGGGCTTGTGGTCAGTTTCAACAACTATTTTTCTACCATATATAAATTGGTGATATTTTTCAACTGATGCACAAATGGCAAACAACTCTTTTTCTATTGGGGCCCACCTTTTTTGGCAATCAGTGTAACTACGTGAGTAAAATGATATTGGTTTACCCTCTTGCATTAAACAAGCACCTAAACCTGAACTTGAACTGTCTGTTTGTAAAGTGACTAACCCCTTATTATTTAAAATAGCTAGGGTGGGGGTACAAGTTAACTTCTTTTTTAATTCTAAAAATGCCTTCTCCTGACTCTCTCCCCATTGCCATGGCACTTCTTTTTTGAGCAAATTTCTAAGTGGCTCTGATGTTTTTGTATACTGGGGGATAAACTTGCTTAAATAGTTACACATACCAAGAAATTTTTGCAATTCTTTTAAGTTATTAGGAGTTTTTAATGAAATAATTGACTGAACCATATCTTCATCTACTCTGATCCCTGTTTTAGAAATAACAAGCCCCACATATTTCACCTCTTCACATTTATATTGTATCTTTTTGCTATTAAACTTAACATTAAAATTTCTTGCTCGTTCTACAACTTGGTTTAATATCCTATCATGATCTTTTTCATCCACCCCTGCTACTATGATATCATCAAAGTATATTTCTACCCCTACAATATCACCAAAAATTTCATTGTTTATTCTTTGCATTATTTCTGGAGCAGATGAAATTCCAAAAGGCATTCTTTTAAACCTATATCTCCCAAACGGTGTTCCAAAAGTACATAACTTTTCTATATCATGTAATTGTATTTGGAAGAACCCATCTTTTAGGTCTAAAACTGTAAACAGTTTCTTCCCCGCTAGATTATTATAAATTTCCTCAGGTGACGGGATAAGATATGTTTCTCTTTCAATATTTTTATTTAATTGCTGTGGGTCTAAGCACAACCTTAAACTTTTATCAGGTTTTTCAACTATTACTAAATTATGACACCAAGCTGTAGGACCCTCAACTTTTTCTATTATATCCTCTTTTTCATATCTTTTTAGTGTTACCTTTAATGTCTCTTTGATACTTTGTGGAACCCTTCTTATAGGCTTTATTATAGGTATAGCCCCTTCTTTTATTTTTATTTTGTATTTACCTATATTTCCTAATCCTGTGAACAAGTCTTTATTTTCATTTATAAACTTTAATTTTTCTTTTTCAGCGATTTGACTGATTTCTGTTTTAATTTCTCCAATTCTTTCAATTAGATTTAACTTAATACACTCTTTTAGGCCTAAAACTGGTTGTACAGGTAAACCTACAACATTAAACCTTATTATATGTTTACAGTCCTTAATAATACATTCTAACTCTATTGATCCCAATGGCTTAACCTTTTCCCCGTTATACACCACAAGTACAGTTTGGGACTCTTTTAGCTGAAATATATTATTTTTATTTATAATGTTAAAAACACTTTGTGATAGGGTATTACAATCAGCCCCTGTATCTAGCTTAAATACTACTGGCACATTATTTATAATCACATTTTGTGTCCATTGTTCATTCTCTATTGAACTTACACTAACTAAACTATCTATATTAAAGTTTTCATCACTGTATTCTTCTTCTTCCTCTACAGTAAACACTTTTTTCACTTTATGATTTTTATTATACCTTTTACTAACACATACTGCCGCAAAGTGATTATATTTTTGGCATGCTGCACACTTTTTTCCAAACGCAGGGCACTCATTTCTGGGGTGATTTTTCCCACACCGAATACATTCATAAGTCTTATTATTTTTTCTTATTCCCACTCCAGAGGTTGTAGCTTGCAGTGCATATACCTCTTTTCCTCGCATCTTTTGCACTTGTGCCTTGCCAGCTTCTGCTGCCCTACAAATTTTAATGGCTTGTTCCATGGTAAGATCAGCCTCTCTTAGTAGCCTTTCTTGTAATGCCATATCAGCCGCGCCTATCACAATCATATCTCGGACCATCCTGTCTTCTTCCTTAAAGTCACAATTCTTCGCTTGATTTTTTAGTTCAGTTAAAAATGTGTCAAAAGACACATCTTTTTGTCGCATGTTGAAAAATTTGTAACTATTCATAATAGTATTTCTTCTGGGTATAGCATATGATTCAAAAGCTTTCATTACATTTTCAAGCGTAGTCATAGCTTTTTTTTCAAACGTATTATAAACATCGAGCGCTTCTGACCCTGCAATATTCAACAACAAGGCAATTTTTCTTGATTCCTTTTCGTCTTTTAGGCCAGACGCTTCTAAATATATATCGAAATTTTGTTTAAACTTCTTCCAGTTACTTTCAGAGTTTTCGTCTAATATTAATTTTTCTGGTTGCCTCAAACCCTCCATTTTGTTTCTTTTTTATAATTTCGTACTTGCCGAATCTCGATATACTATAAAGCTTCTATGCTGTCCTTTTCACCTGACACCATGTTTTATATTGTAGGGTTTAAATTAATACTCATTTCTATAATATAAGTTTCTTTTATTAATCATTACTAATACAATAATTCACTTATGACTTATGCCTATGATCATCGTCAATGCCATGTATCTCTCAAATAGACATGTGTAAGTAATGCGAGTAATGCATTACGCGTAATATTACCCGAGCGAGTACTGTATCATCACTCATTACTCGACCGAACCAAACATTACTTATTACGTCAAACATTACGCGAGCGTGATATTCCATCGTTCGGGTTAACTTGGCATCACTCCGTTTTACGAATTTTGAAATAGCAAAGCAATTCGAAATGTATTTATTTTAAAAAGCAATAATTAACACAAAATATATTTATAATAAAACTACAAATAGTTATAAGCAAAAAAAGTTATAATTGCTAGAAAAATGATTTTTAAATACGCCAATATTATAAGTTAGGCCAACGATATAAGGTTTTCATTACTAGGTCCTAAGCTGCGCCTGGTCTTCACAAAGGGTCATTCATATTTACAACCTTTAGCTAAACAATACAATTTTGTTTTACTCATTAATTATTTTGCAAGATGCTCAGAAATTTCGCAACTGGTGTTTGTAAAAAGAGTATATATGTAAAAAGAGTCCCTTATATACAATATAAGGGAATAGGGATCCTAAAGAACAAAACCAAGTCATAAAAGGTATATCGCTATTTACGTACAAATGCCGCAAGTTTAAAATAATTATTTGAGTATGACAAAATGCAAAATTGCAATATATAATAAAAATCTAAATCGTATCAAATAAAAGTCAACATTATAAAATTAATTGTATTAAAATACAATGATAACGCGTGTTATATTCCGAGATAGATCCATAATGTCTCACGCATGGCAAGGTGGTGTTTAGAGAATTGTACTGTAGCAACACTCGACCGAACGAAACATTACGCATCACTTCAAAGTTCAAAGTTCAAACATTACTCAAGTCATTACTTTAGTTGTTGTTTTTTAAATTTATCCCCAATAGGGAAAGGCAAAGGACTATAGTCCATACAGCTTTCATTACTTTAGTCATGAGCATGACGCGAGCGCAGTGCTGTCAGATGAAAAAATAAGATAATAGTATACCACCTGTAAAAAAGTTGTACATTTGGGAGTTTTAAATAAAAACAATAGTACACATTAAAAATATTGATTTATTGAAAATAGTGGGTCCCGCAGTTTAGCTTGCGCTAAAAGTACAAGTCTTAATCAAATATTTTATAAAGTCAACTTGGTTTTTGGATTATATTGCAGATTTATTTTGATTTTTGGTTCCTGCAATTTGAATGCTTTACAGCAATCATGAACCATGATTAAAATTTATCCCTAATAGGGAAAGGCAAAGGACTGTAAGGTTTATATACTTATTACAGACAGTGAATACCCACAATTTACATAAAAAAGAATATTTAATTCCTAAAATACTATTAAAAAAGAATAATAGAATAATGTGTTCTAAACTCTTAAATCATATTTCCGTACTTTCAATTATCAAATGATGCGTAATGATTTCTCATAGATGGCGTTATTAATATTTTTATAATTTCATTTTAGTAAGTGTTAATTGTATTTTGCTAAAATATTTAATATCTATAATATACTAGCGATTTAGCGCGAGCGAAGCTGCGGGTTCCGCTAGTTCTACAATATATTTTACTATGCCATGAAATGTATGCCGCTAAGTACGCAAACATGCCGCAAGTGAATAGAAATCATTTGACTAGGACTGAAATGCAAAATTGCAATCTATTCTAAAATATTCTTTACTTACATTATGAGTTAAAGTTTCGAACTTTGTGTATCTGTCTGTTCGTTTGTAGGGGGGTTATTTTCGGAAAAACTGATCTGATCATGAAAACTCTTTCACTAACAGACAGCTACACTATTCAGGAGTGATTGTGAGAAGTGTATTATTGGCTATATTGTATTTTCAAAAATATCCCATTCTAGGGATCCCTACCTTAAATGTATCCCCAAGGTATCAAAATGCTGCATATAAAACGAAAACTGTTGACGAAATACATAATATCAAGCACTATTTTATATATTAAAATTTTATATTACAATACTTACTGGCACATGCCTTTATTATAACAATTTTTTTTTAAATTATTAAGTTCAAATACGTGTTGAATAGTGGTGATATTGGTATCATGATATTAATCCTTATCCAATTTGTAAACTCCACTTTAAATTATTCGTATCGGATGTTTAATGAGTATAAAAATTGGTATAAAATTCTTTAAGACCAACTTTTTCAGTCGCGGACTTAACCTTATATAGGTGTATGGCTTTATAAATAAAGAATAATAAAAAAAAACTTTTTCAGGCTTTTAAAAAATACTAATTCACGTATTCATAGTAAATAATAATTAATTCAAAATTAAAAATAAAAACTTTAATTATTCATTATATATTTTAATATTATAATGAACTTTATCAAGTATATATGTATAATGTATATAATACAGTGGACCCAAAGTCGCAGTCCTTAGAACGCGGTCGGAACCGCGGATACTGCTAGTATAAAAGTATATTGTAAATTGGTTTTTGTTTCTTTTTCGACGAAAAAATAATAATAATTTATATTGGTTAACTTACGACAGTAAAATTATAAATACAATATTTAAAAAATTCTATACATAAATAATAATCTTAATCATATCAAATAAAAAGTTAACATTTTAAATTTAAAAATTAATTGTATTCAAATATAACAAAGCCGTGCCGTCCGGTCTTAGAATGTGGACGGAGCCGCGGGTACTACTAGTATTAAGTATACGCTGTTAGTTTTTGCTGCATACATTATTGTAAACATAGCTATATGAAAATAATTTAAGTAAATTAGGTTACGACGGTAAAATTTTAAATACAATATTTAAATATAAAAAGTAATAAAAATATAACAATAATCTTACTCACAAAAAGTTAACATTTTAGTTTTAAATTAAAATCAATAAAAACGTGTGTGATATTCATCATATTATTACATGAGATAGATCAGTACTACTATTATGACAGTACGCGGGTAATATTACCTCTTCGTATCACGCATGGCAAGTAATGTTTCGAGTAATGAAGTGATGTGATATTACTCGGTGCGTAATGTAATGCCATATTTCATTACTTCATAAAGCACTGTTTTGCGCATGTCTACTCTCAAACCTGTAGTGCGTGCTCTGTCACTCAACCACAGAGTATCTACCTATTATAGAACATATAGCAAGATCCCTCGCCTCTCGTATTGAAGGGATGCCCGTGTCCAGCAGTAGGACGTTAAAAAGGGTTAAATATATACAAAATATTGGTTAAATATAAAAACATTCACTTACGATTTATTTTGCTCTTTTCCTTTACGTTAAGAATTACGGAACCTGTAACGATATCATTAGTGTAAAATACACCATTAGAACCATTAGTGAAAGTAATGTTACATGTATCCCAGACCATATTAACTTCCAATCTTTTTGTTCTAATCTAATTAATTATTTTCTTAAAATGCCTTTCTTTTTAAATTATACTAGTATTGAACTTATTAAAACATATTACTTCAAGCATCATAATCATTATTATCAATGTTTTAGATAAAGTCTTGGTTTTCGATTAGATTAAGTAATAAGAACAGTATTTCTTTCAGTTTAATAAAATAGATTATAAAAACATCTTTTCTCTAGGTATTTTAAATTAAATTTTTCTTTATCAATGGTTACCGAAAAACCTCAAGAAAATAAAAAAAATACTTGAAATAATTATGAATGGAAAATTACCAATAACTTTTTTGTATATGGCAAGTGGCAACATAGGTTGCCATCTTGTGTTAAAAAATATAAACTATTTGGAATGGAAATGTTTTTAGATTCTTTTTATATTATTTTAGCGGTAATATTTGCATTTGATATTAACTATCATCAATAATAGTTTTGTTATTAATTTTTTTATAGTCTTGTTCTTTTAATTACGTTGTTGTTATTAAATAATTTTATTTAGTATTTGTTTTGACTACTTCCTACTTCCATGACTTATTTGCGAAAGCGGATGTGGTTGGTCCGCCATAATCATTCGTGTGGGTCTGTGCTTGTGTGGTTTGGGTGTCTTACCGGTGCCAACCATTATTTTTAATTAGTAATAAGTTATGCGTATGAATCCAGACATGGACGATGACGAGAAGGGGTAAGCACAATTTTATATAATTTTGATAAACATCAGGGCTTTCCTAAGCGTTTTAACTATAATAGGTCAAACTACATGTTCGCTTGGTGTGTCGCATTTCATGATTAGCCAGCAAGGCTCTTTGGATAGCCTTAAAAATTGTCACTTTTTAATGAAATTCTATTTCTGTAATGTTTTTGAGATCAATCATTAAAATGTTTAGATTGACTTGGCAAAAATTGAATACGCTTAATTAGCCTTTTACCGGCGAGCGGCCACCGACCCCAAGCCTTGCCGTGCGACTTGCGTGTACCGATCATGGCAGCTTTACTTTCCTATTGTAATTTTCCATTTTTTTAGGATTCCTTGTAAATATTTTCCAATATTTACATAAAGTTGTTTATATAATCGTCCTTTTCAAAATCCAGGTATGCGGAAACGTCGCAATATGTAATAATAACCTTTCTGTGACTAATTATGGCTTTCTCTTATCACTAATTTATGGCAAAGGCATGTTGCTGACATAATAAAAGTTCATTTTTTTATATTAATTACGATTTTGATTCTGTTAATGAGGTTAATGGAACGGCGTTGGAAATGCCGCGTACCTCAATCTCGTTAGCGAATGTGCTAAAACATGCTGATTCATTTGCATACTGTTACTTTTGCTGATGCCAGTACAGCATTTCTTTCCCAAATTAGTCCATGTCAACGTGTTTTCTATATGTTTACTCCAAAGCATATTCTTGTATATCAGAACGCTTTTTTGGTCGTCATTGACGCATCGGCGCCCAACAATATTTGAAGTCGGCTATCGTGGCATTCAACTTTTTGAAAATTCTCAATATATTTGCGTACGTTAATTCATACAATTGTATATATAGTTATTTTGATATAAGAAAAAATGTAAATGTAACCTATAAAACATGTTGTGTACTTAAGTTTTTATTTTAAACATCTCTTATATTCATAGGTTATAAAATTTTAAATCAATACGAATATCGTGAGACATTTTAGCAATTACCTTTTATATTAAAGAGAATGCCACTTTCACCACTTCAATAGGTACTTGTTTCTCTGAAATGGGAGCATATACCATACTTATTTGCAAGATAACTATTACATACTAGTGACTGTCCCTCGCTTTACTCGGGTTCGCCATAGGTATGTTATAACGCTTAGCGTAAAGTAATGATTTATATATAAATAGGTATGATGAGTTGTTGTGGGTAGTGCTTTCCCGTGGGAATGTGAATTTCCCGCGGTAAAAAATAGACTTGCTCTCCAGCCCTCCAACATCTCAAAACAAACAAACACTTTCATATTGATTATTACAATTTTTTTCAAATTTTTCCACTACAGTTACCAAATTAAAACATAGTTCTTTTTTATTAATAATAGTCTTCAAAGATAGCTTCTTATCTTAGTCTGTACCTATTGTATGTACACAATAAAAAGATAACAGATGACTTAAGTATTTAGGTCAATTGAATAAAAATTGATGACCAATTTATAGTACACCATGTGACATTTCCAATTACCTATAAAGTACCTATAAGTAGTATGGATATGTGATAACATGACCCATGAATGATAAGATATAAGGTTTTTAATATAGGGCATCTTAAATCATTTTATAAGTTATAAAATATATAAAAATTGTTTTATAATTGATAGCAAACAAACACAGCGTTACCCATAAAGAATATAACCAATATTCATAACATATTTCTGAAGTGATTAATTAAAATATTTAAAGATGTGAATAGAAAAAAAAACAATCTTGTTTAAAGTAAAAGTCAAGGTACTAATTAAAATGTAATTTACATACTATAATCCTATCCTTTTAGAAAGCATATAATTTCAAATGATTAGCAATATACATAAAATAAGATTTAATCTTGACTCTATGTTACCAACCTCATAAGTCATAAGTGAGAATTGAATTGAAGATTTAATCTTATAACAACAAAAACTGCAATTTTGATTACATACAAGTTACATTGCTTCTGGTGCTTGTAGGTTGCATGCTGGTGTTATAACTAATACCGCAGATGTTGTTTTAGTTCAGCTTATGCTCAGGGATTTTGTGGTGTGTGCCAAACAATCTCACAACGACCCATTGCACTGCACTGAGGGGTTCTGTTGTAGGTTTTATTAAATAGGAGTCTCATAAACCCTGCGGGTTGACATATAGACAGAACCCCATGGGTGGGATGGGTTTGCCCAGTGATATAAAAAAAACAGGCCTATGTTTATGTGAACTAGTTATTAATCAATGAAATTCAATAACATGTTAGTAACATTGTTTGAATTAGTAATAATCTATTTAAAAAAATATTAGGGAATAAACATGACTACATTTAATGTATAATAAATATACTTGCTTAAAAATCAAAGTACAACAATTTATTTTACATACTATTATAATAAATGTAAAATAAAATCATACTATTCTTTTTCTTCTATTAATCATACTATTATAATAAATGTAAAATAAAATATAGTGCCTAAAAGGCATAATAATTGTTGTAATTAAGTTTTTGTTGTGATTATGGTTATGTTGAACTCTTAAACTATTTAATGTTATTTTATGTTTTATATCATTTCTTCATCATACATTTTTTTACTAATTAACAAATAGTAGAATAACATTGATTTAAGTTATTCATTTAAAGTGATAGCATAGTTTGAACTGCCAGGTTACCTTGTTCTTTTTTCCAATTAAACGTGATAAATCTCAAATATCCTAAAAAAAATCACCATTTTTTTTTATTTACATGTTATTACATATGTAAAATAATTAGGCTATACATTATTATAAATTGTATGAACTATGTACAGAAAACTATTTGTTGGTGGTCTATCATGGGAGACGTCTCAAGAGAATCTCCAGCGGTATTTCTCTCGCTACGGCGATGTGATCGATTGCGTGGTGATGAAGAACAGCGAGTCGGGCCGTTCAAGAGGCTTCGGTTTCGTGACTTTTGCGGAACCATCTCTAGTTAATGTGGTTTTGCAAAATGGACCCCATCAACTTGATGGCAGGTGTGTATACTTTTTTCTCTAATGTGATTAGTGTAAGGTAAGTTTTATTTTGATTTTTAATTTATTTATCTGTATAATACTTATTTTTAGTTTACTTTTATATAGTTTTTTATTACATATTTTTGGTAAAGTAATTAGTTTTCAATGAGCGTAAACTGCAATTCTATCATAACCAACTATAAATTGTCAGTATCACGAAGTTTTGGCGTTTTTATAAATACTTTTATTTATTTATACAGGAATAGAACATGTATTCTACTAATAATTATCCCCCTTAAATGCAATGAAACCATAGGGGTGTCGTTGAAAAAATCAATATAAACGAGGGATGGACAAAAACAACAAACAAAATGGCCTCTGCTATTTTGTTTTTAACTACTGAGTTCAATGTAAATGAACATTTAGTTTCAGAGATTGTACCTAGAATAAACAATATAATGGTATGAGAGATAAAGTTTGATTCCATACGCCCGTACTAGAAAAACATTGACATTGATTTTATTATCATTATATACAACTAACAAGTTTATTCGACATTGTTGGCATTAAATATAGATTACCTTAATGCACTTTAATCCTAACAATAGCTGCGTTGCCTATATAATATATACCTTTGATACAAGCCAGCCGATACTGTGCGTAAATGTGACCCGGTTCGATGCAATTCGCGCTCGTTTCCACTCCACGTAAAGTCGTGTTCAAAACAACACGTGTGTAAACAGTGCCAATTTTATTGTATTTAAGGAATTTGTAGTAGTTTATCCATTTGTTCAGCTTTTATGTTGGAATAAAAGGTGAATTTATGTTATCGTTACGCATAAAAATTATGAAAATTGAAAACTATATTTACACATATTTACAGTAAGTTAATAGAAAAGCAGTAGTTTAACCGTAAAATTACGTTTAAATTTTCATTCTGTAGGTTTTTCATATCAACAACACCTGTGTAGGCATCTGCACTGTATTACCTAAAACAATACAACTATGAAACACCCCACCAAGCCACGACTTAGCCAATTAAATAAAAAGAAAAATGTGATACATATTTACTGTTTATATTAATATCACGTAATTTCTACGGAAAAATGCGTAAGACATGTTTTAATTTGAATAATAGGCATATTTCCACATCCAGGCAGTGTCTCAACTTATTTGTTGTAGTCACGTTCAGATGTTTGTGGAAAATTAAATGCAAACCAGCATATACGTCTTGTTGCTTTTTATGAGCAAGATAGTCTACAATGTTTGCTACAAGTTTTAATACGCCTATGATATTATAGTATTTGGTATTTTATGTTTATTTAGAAATAACTGTCTTATAACAAGGATTCATAATAAAGATAAGTTGTAATACATAATTATTATTCAGACAAAGTGCCATGCTTGTTACCTTCGGGTAGCAGCCGAATGGGCCGGCACGCCCCGTATAGTTCATTAGTACCACTCTCTCACGGAAGACCGGCGTGAAGTGGCAGCTATGCTGTCGCGTTTCGTCCGGTGAGTGAGAGTCCGGGAGGCCCACTCTCCTTCCCCCCTCCCTCTTCCCTTCATCCTCCGCCTTCGTTCCCCCCTCCCTCCCACTCCCCTCCCTCCTCCATCCCTCCCTTTCCTGAAAAGCCGGCAGGCTTGCAGATGTCCATGGGCGGAGGTGATCACTTCCCATCAGGTGAGCCTCCTGCCCGTTTGCCCCTTTTTTACCAAAAAAAAAGACACAATTTAACTTGAAATGAAACACTAGTTAATCAATCTTACTCGGTTGGTCCCTTTTCTTATGTTTTTCTTACGTTAGTATACATTTTTTGAGAAATTAGATATTTTTCCCCCAAGAAAGTTTCTTATATACCCAGAAAATTAGTTACAAGTAGAGATGGGCCGAGTACTCGGTTAATACTCGGTACTCGGCGTACTCGGCGGTTATTTTGATACTCGTACTCGGCCGAATAACTCGGTTTTAATGCCGAGTATACTCGGTTTAAGTAGTATACTCGGTTTAAACTCGCCATCCTCTTTCAACAAGTGGCGTTGCGCGCTAACTCAAAGAGAGTTAGACTTTATCTCGAATACCTCGAGTGTTTAACAGCTAGCAACTCTAATTTGCGGCCATTTGTTCATAGGCAGCGATATATCATCGTATTTAAAAAAAAATTAGCTTTAATTTTATATAAAAAACATGCGTATACCTCATGAACGTATAAATACACCAAAATATTACCTGTTTCCACCTGGCTGCTAAGTAGTTGCGGCCGAGTGTGCAACGGCACCCATCGATTTTCGGATTCTTTACATACAATGCTATAATGTGGATGATATTTTATTTAAAAAATAAGTGATCGAATTTTTTTTTCGAGAATTAATTAAAATAAATTTAATAAAAAATACTTGCGGCCACTTATTGACTGGCAGCCTGTTATCAATGTATTCTCCTGATCATGAATGTATGTAAAAATGTGAATTCGATTAACTACGCTATGAACGTAGAGATTTTGCAGCCGGATCTCGTACTATTGCAGGTGCACATAAAAACACTCTTGCTAATCGTGGAATTTGATTGAACCGAGTTACTCGGTCGGAAGAAAATTGAACCGAGTAAAACTCGGTACTCGTTACTCGGCAAAAGTGCTACTTGGCGCATCTCTAGTTACAAGTATACGAAGTTTACATGAAAATTTGTCAACTTCAGTGGTTTTCTCGTGATGCCACTGTGCAAACAGACATAATTCTGTATTTATGAGTATTTCGATAATTTTTTTAAAAAATATTTAATGTATAGATTTGAATACTGAGTCAAATCAAAGTCAATTCAGTCTGTATTATAAATAGATATTTTATACTATTATTGTAATGGAGTGATGTTGTTGGCGAATAGTAATTGTAAGATTGAATTTCAAGAGATATCGTAAAACTTGTTATATATTGTTATACTTGCATTCCAAGTTCTGAAAGATGTTGCTAGAGAAAGATTAGATCAGTGAAAGTTTTACCCGAACGGGAAAGTTGTTTCTTTAGCCCCTATAGAATGTCAGTACTGTTCAAAATAATGATAATCTTGTCTAATGCTGTTGCAAGTATGTAACGCCTATATCTAAATATCCTAAACTATATGAAATATGAGGAAAATATTATGACTTAGTGGACTCATTACGCAGTTTTAAGAAACACGCAATGTCTAAGTTGCTAGGGTCGCCATTTTGTTCAGGTTTAGGTTGGTGGTATAATCGATGATATTTTTAGTAACATCTATTAGCATAATATAATTATTTGATGTCTTTTAAAATATCGCACATCCTCTAAAAAACTGTCGTAACACGCCAAAAACAAGTTTTGAGAAAAAGCCGATTTTAATTTTTTTTCAAACAAACTAATGTTAACGTGACTTTCAGGATACAGATTTTGAGCTTTTTACTATTTTAATTAACAAAGGATTTATCAAGCTATTACATTATAGTAAAAATAGATTTATGAATAGAATAGAATTTTTTAATTAAAAATAAAACTGAAAAAATACCCAAAATATGACACTTTTTTACATTATATTGTAACATAATTTATGAAATTAAACACATATTTATTTACGTTTCTTTCTTATTATTTAAATAAAAATTTTAAAATGACTTTAGGAACATTCACAATATTATAATCAGTCTTTAGGGCAAAGTTAAAAAATACTCTTAAAAATGCAATTGGATCAGAAAATGAAATTCTTCTGTCGATAAGTTCTCGGTTAGTATTTTTCCGGATGTAATAGCTTTCAATGCGTAGAATAGCATTTATATAATCTCTGACAGCTTGCTTAACCGAATCATCTATTTTTTAATGATTGCCATGTGGACCTCTTTTTTCCATTTCAACAAAACAAGTCCTCTTTTGAAAAACTGTTCATACAACGCAGTCGTTCACATCTAAATGTCATTTTTAAAGTGGTAGTGCCATGCTTGTTACCTTCGGGCAGCAATCGAATGGGCCGGCACGCCACGTATAGTTCATTAGTACCACTCTCTCACAGAAGACCGGCGTGAAGTGGCAGCTATGCTGTCGCGTTTCGTCCGGTGAGTGAGAGTCCGGGAGGCCCACTCTCCTTCCCCCCTCCTTCTTCCCTTCATCCTCCGCCTTCGTTCCCTCTTCCCTTCATTTTCCGCCTTCGTTCCTCCCTCCCTCCGACTTCCCTCCCTCCGACTTCCCTCCCTCCATCCCTCCCTTTCCTGAAAGGCCGGCAACGCATCTGCAAGCCTGGCTTGCAGATGTCCATGGGCGGAGGTGATCACTTCCCTTCAGGTGAGCCTCCTGCCCGTTTGCCCCCCTTTTTACCATAAAAAAAAATCTAATGTGGCCATAAAAAATTCTTACAGACCCGTATCTTTTCACTGTTAACTTCAAAATAGAAAGCATTATTATAACCTCTACGTTTTTCTTTTCCAGAGAAACGAAATGCGGGCACTATAGCTTTGGTAGAGCTGTTTATAAAGTTTCTTTGAAGAGTAACATCTCCTAAGTCCCAATATTGATCAAAAATCTTCTACCTGTTTACGTTATCTATTTTAATTTTAGAGGAACATTTCATTTTACATTTATCACCACAAGGTGGTATTAAGGAACGCTCTGGTACAATTTTCTTAGATTTCGATCTAGACACATAAGGCTTTCTACCTTAACTAGATTATTATGTTTTTTCGTTCAAATAATTATTATTATGGTTTTTTAATTTTGTAAATACTTCTTGGTTATTTGAAATTAAAGTTGACGTAGATGAAGAGCTTGAAGTGCTACTTGAGGTAGTGCTTGATGAACTAGATCTGTTGGAGGAGCTCGACTTGTAATTTGGATCCTTTACGGAGTCATCGTCATTTTCCGAAAAATAATTATCAACAGCCGCCTCAGTATCTGCATATTTGCTTTCAGTTGCACTGCAACTGCAATGGGCAGTAGGCTCAGCGTCTTTTCTACCTTCCAATAATGCGTTATCTGGATTTTCTAAAATAAAACAGATACCAATTCATAAACTAATAAGTAAAAACTTATATTTTTGTAAACATTTCGTTACCAAAATTAGGCAAAAATAATATGAAAAAGTGCCACAACACATTTTAAAATCGTATTCTTTCCAGGTTAAGACGTAAATATAAACCAATGTTGAGTGGAATAGTGTTATAACCTATGACATATATATAGATATGACACTTTTTTACAGTAAAAAAAATATCATCTTTTCAAATAAGGATCGAAAAAACAGTATCATATTGTAATACCACAGTATTCACTCCTAAATTAGCAAGTAATGCAAAGAAACTTACCTAAAATTCTGTCACAAGACAGTTTATGCCTTTTTTTAAATCACTGACACACGTTCACTCGACATAAGCTCTGATACGTCACTATTGTTGAGGCGAGAGCGCGCGTTTTCGCTCCGTAAAAAACTGACATTAGCTCCATCTAGCAGCTTTTTTTCACACTACAGTTACGGCGGTTTTTTTGATTGATAGAAAATGAAAAATGTAATATGACTAGGTATTTATCTGTGTTCCTAATTTTTTTTGTGTTACGACAGTTTTTTAGAGGATGTGCGATATATAATTATATTTTGTATATACTTTCATGTAAAATATATTATACAAAGCTTATTTGTAATTTCGTGGTTTAACGTTGACGAGTGTAATAGGTATATCGATGTTGATATAAAATCGCGATAAATGTAAAAGGCATACGAGGCAGCTAACTGCTTTCATCTAGCCAGTGTCAAAATTGTCTTGTTATCTATGACCATTCGTAACTCGTTCTTCTGATAGTTGTATAGACAAGTTTAGAAGGAACTATAACTGAAAACCTTCTAATCTACCTTCTTTCTCATCCGGCTCCATAAATATTTTAAAACTTTAGTGCACACATCAATACATTCGATTTTATCGTCTTATATTTTTATATTTATGTACATATTATACTTGGTATGTATTTTGTTAAGTATTAACGAAGTTCATTATAAAGGTAGTGACACACCCTCGCTCCGCTCGGGTATTAACCCGAAGTTATAATCATCACGGGATCACCCTGGGTTGGATTATAACTTATAACGGTTCATATACATTTCTCGGGTATGGGATATTTACCAGCAGCAAAAAGTATATTTCAGTCATTAGCTATTATACTAAATTTCAAAAAAATCTGCCCACAGTTTTTCTTTCGATGCCGTAGATTCGGCCTCTTGATTGACTTTCAACAGGATTTTTATAACAATATTTAAATTACAGATTTGACTTAGTTATTGCTAATTGGAACAAATGTTCTGTTGCTATCATTAGTATGACTAAAATAGTAAATAATAAATGGCGAAGCCGTCAAAATATTATTGTTTTCTTAGAAATTAAAATTGTTCAATGATATGAAGTTATGAATATTCAACCTTCATACCGCGTGTCGGTGGGACCAGGCCTTGTGGTTTAAAAATATAGAAATTAGAGATCAAATGATTCATTTGATACATATAACGTCGACGTGTCACTTCAATAGAAATAAAAATCTCTCGTTTCCCATATTATTCTATCTAGTATCATAGTCACTTATTATATACTAGGAACTAACGCTTGCTTTGTTTGCCGTCCCTAGGTAAACTTTAACAATTGATATAGATTTCGCAGAAATTAAGAATTTGTTTTCGCAGTAAAAAGTGACATATTTCCAATTAGATAACCATTGACAACCAGCTATAATAAAACCAAATTTCATAAAATCTGCCCAGTGGTTTTCTCGTGATGCGGTCACACTCACAGACTGACTGACAAAAAATCTAAAACTACATTTGGCATCGGCACATTATTAATAGATATTATTTTAATAAGATTTTCCAAAGAATATTTCTTGTACAGATAGTGAAATTTTTATAATATAATATATAATTATATATTTAACAAGATAACTATTTAAAAAGATCGAAATGATATTTATATAGACATCATCAAAGAATGTTCGATATATATATAAAAATATGTATTTTTAAATATATGGACCAATCTTTTTTTTATAATAAGTAAAGTGCAGTTAGTAAACTGAGTTTGTAAGATTTTACCGCTAGTCCATAGCGATAATAAGTCTATAACCTCAAAATGAAACACGTGTTATGTTTATTACTTAGTAGGTAGTTATCACAGTTTGTAACTTAGTGTATTTATATTTTCTCCCTGATAACATATGAATATTTTTTTTTATATACATATTACCAAAACATTTAAAAAGTAAATAGTTTTTTATTTTATTTTATTTATTAGATCTATCAGCAATTTTACATAAGTACTTAGTAGGTATAACAAAAAATATTTATATTACATGGTATGTAAAATCATTTAAAGGGAAACACTACATGCTAAATTCTCTTATTTCTTAATTTTAAAAGTGAGTTACAAAACCAAAACCACTACTACTAGGGTATAAATATATTTATTATCTACCATTATTTAATAAAAATAACTAAAATTTAAATATTATACATGACTAATGTGAGAAAATTATTTTTTTGTATAGCCATATATAGTGCCAGTTTTCAAATGAATTTAATTCTTCCAGAACAATCGATCCGAAACCATGCAATCCTCGTACGCTGCAAAAACCTAAGCGCGGAGGTGGCTATCCCAAGGTGTTCCTAGGGGGTCTCCCCTCCAACATCACTGAGACCGACTTGCGCGTTTTCTTCGGTCGCTACGGCAAGGTCATGGAGGTCGTTATCATGTACGATCAGGAGAAAAAGAAGTCTCGTGGTAAGTTTTATTGAAATTTTAGAATATAATTAAATTAAACGTTAGTTTTGTTTAAAATCTAACGTTTAATTTAACTGTATTCTAAAATTTAATTTGTGTTGTTTGTTGAAAATTAATTTGTCTCTCGCATGTTCCTATTGTAATATGTATGATGTTTAAAAATCTATACATTTATCATTGCCTCTTTTTATGGCAGTTGGTTAGAAATATTTATTTAGCCAAAAAGTTGTTGTTTAAAGTGTACAATTCAATATATTTTGTTACAATAATGTTTTCAATAAATTTAAAATCACTACATAGTACCTATAATACAAAGTCGCTTTCTCTGTCCCTATATCCCTATGTATGCTAAGATCTTTAAAACTACGCAACGGATTTTGATGCGGTTTTTTTTAATAGATAGAGTGATTTAAGAGGAAAGTTTATATGCATAACTAGCGGATCCCGCGGCTTTGCCTGTGCTAAATCTAGGGAAGAGCCCGAGCGAAGCAAGGGCGAGTCTCTAGTATACTTATATATCAAATAGTAGGAGGAAAATAATATCCACATCCAGGCAGTGCCATCAACATTAACAGTTGTGGGTACGTTCAGATGTTTGTGGGATAGCAAATGCAAACCAGCATATACTTTTTGTTCCTCTGAACAGGGAAGTCTACAAAGTTTGCTACAAATAATAGTTTTAAATTATTGTTAGTTTATAAGTAAGAACAATAGTTAAAATTAAAAGCATTTATTGTCATAAAAATATAGTTGATTTTTTAAAAATATAATCAACAAAGGCTCAACTAAAACTGGGTATGTCAAAGAGTAATAACTCAGCTGTTGCTGCTGAGACCGAAATCTCAAACAGCACTGATTTTTAGTTATACCCCGCTCCCTAGGGTGTTTAGCGGGAAGATAGATGGATACTTTTGTTTTAGTGGGTAGTACTGGCTTGTCGGTAAGCCCCACATAACCACCTGTTTTCTACAGATGGTATGCGTTAATACATTTCCCATGGGTAAATAAAAGGGTGTTGAGTAGGAGAAAGGTAAACAGGACTTTTCTTCCAGTTAGTAATAGTTGTAATTGAAACTTGTAGATTTTTTATAGGGAAAATTAGAACATGTGTTTATTTGTTTACAGGCTTTGGATTCCTGTCGTTTGAAGACGAGATCTCTGTAGAGAGAGTGACTCAAGAGCATTTTATCAATCTGAACGGGAAACAAGTAAATATTCATATTTTTATTTTGTTGTCTTTTTTACACTCTACTACAGGTTTCCTAGTATTGCATTGCAATAGTCATTATATTAATAACAATTATTGCGAAGAACTAAACTGGGATATAAGATCTTTATTCAGAAGTTGTAAAACTTAATAAGAATTAAAAAATATATATTATACTGTTCCACATCCAGGCAGTGCCTTGAAAATAATTTTCGTTGGTACGTTCAGATGTTTGTGGGAAAGCAGAATGCAAATTAGCATATACTCTTTGTTATTCTTTACAAGCGAGTCTATAAAATTTGCTACAGTTATTTTCCATTAGAATGTGTTATTACCGACTTGCACTTGTTTAATTTCCAGTTATTTTCCAGTTCTAATTATTATTATTATGGCTATTAATGTTTTTTCGAGTTCTGAATATTTTGTAAGTAAGTTTGTTGGCCTATAATGTGTAGGGGTAAGAGATAATTTTAAGGATCAGATCAGAAGTTTGAGATTAATAACATTGTTATTATTATATTACATGTAAAGTGCAATAATAATGAAGATGGTGAATAGAAAAGCCTTGGTATATCTTCCTATATCCTGTACTGTACTGTAAAATATTTTGATGAATATTTTACAATGCTAACTAACTCATGATGGTTACAACTAGGTGGAGATCAAGCGCGCAGAGCCGCGAGACGGGTCCGGCAAGATGGGCTCTGGTTCAGGCGGGATGGGCGGCGGTGGTATGGGCGGCGCGCCCGGCGACCAGCCCGCCGCCGGCCAGTGGGGCCCGCCCCAGGCCGCGCCCATGAACATCATACAGGGGCACAACGGTCAGATGGGCGGGCCGCCCATCAACATGCCCATGGCTGGGCCTAATATTATGCAAGGGTGAGTGTGTGTCATGTGTGTATATTTTGAAGTGAAACTTCTTTAGAATCGTTGTGATTTCAAACTCGATGAAACGAAAAAATAAGTCCATAGTACCAGGCACTCAGAGACGGGGAAGAGTTAGCCTTAGTTAGATCTCGCCCACCGCGAGTCAGTGACATTTCTAACTCTGTCTAACTCGTGGGTGTGAACTTCGCGCCATCTCTCGACGAGCTTAGACGGGGTAAGTTAGTATAAATTTAAACGAGATTTAAAAATTAGTTTGCCAAAGAAGTTTTACTTCTGACATGTGTACTTTGTACACACGCACTTTTAATTTTTTGTATGTTTTATACAGTTGATTAGCGTTTTCTGTATTTATAACTTTTTTTACGCTACTATGAGGGTTTATTCTGGCACTATCTGGAATTAATGAATGAATATGATAGATGAAAGCTGTTTGTTTGGCTATATTTG
This sequence comes from Boloria selene, assembly GCA_905231865.2. Taxonomy (NCBI): domain Eukaryota; kingdom Metazoa; phylum Arthropoda; class Insecta; order Lepidoptera; family Nymphalidae; genus Boloria; species Boloria selene. Next base: position 10,938,120 of record HG993147.1, read on the forward strand.
TGAAGTCATTCTTCGTATGTTATATTAGCTCTTCTTAGTGTCTTAAGTTCTGAGTAGTCTCCATTTAATGAAACGGGTTCGGGATATCCTCCACCAAGCTGGACAAGTGTAGATTGTCGTGTTTATATGTATTTGAAATACTTCCTACATCAATAATTACAATGTTTTCTTAAACATAATACCTAGTATAGAATGGTAATATCAAGATCCGGATTTCTAACCAGCTTCAATTGGCTTTCCAATCGAGTGCCCACGCCCACTGGATAACAATATTGCAGTCTATATTATTACTAGTGATAGATTAAAATGAACACAATAAAAATGTAACATTGTGACGGCGGCGGTACAGTATTGCAGTCTACATTATGCAATATAATTAATAGCGATATATTAAAATGAACACAATAAAAATGTAACATTATCACGGCGGCGGTACAGCTACCAAGGCTGGGGCACATCAGCCGGGCAGACGTCTTACGCGGGATACGGCGCGGCGGGCGGCGCGGGCGGGCCCGGCAACTACCAGGGCTGGGGCGCGCCGCCCGCCCCGCAGGCGCCGCCGCACGCGCCCGCCTGGCCCGCCACCAACAACTACACGCAGCACGCGCAGCCGCCCGCACAGGGATACGGCAGCTACGGTGAGTGTACACACACACATACATACATACACACACACAGCGCACATACACATTACACACACACATACATACACATTACACACACATACATACATATATACACACATATACACACACATACACACACACAGCGCGTATACACGCGAAAATAATCCTAAGTATATGCTTATTAGGGATGCCGCGATACGCATTTTTGCCGATACGATACCGATACCGATAGTCGTATAAAAATATCGTAAAATAAATAAAACACAAGTCATGTTATTTTTTTTTATTAATATAAAAAGAACAAATAACAGGAAAAAGTAAATAAAACCGTTAAAAACTATAGATAGGTTGAGATTAGTTAATAGTATTAGTAATTAAAATTAACATTGATGAGATTTTTGTTTAAAAAATAGTATTAAAAGTATCCTTAAGTTTTGCAGAGAAAGGCGATTTCGCAAATCTGTTTGAATATTATCGTTGAATCGGCCATATAAATATCGCCGATGCCGATATATCGGCAATCTTCGAGTATCGCCGATATATCGGCATCGGTATCCGATGCATCCCTAATGCTTATACGTGCGTGAGTACACACATTTATACATAAATATTCACACATATACATATAGTATGTTTTTATTACGTACTCACACTAATATACACCGTATACAAGCTTACACATTATGGGTAAATGACAATATCGTACATGTACATAAATGGCCTTATACACTCACACATGTATATCATATTCATACACACTCACACTCTTCATATTATACATACACTTATCTGTGTGTAGACGCATATTTAACTACAAATGTATGTTAAGTGTTGCTTTTAGTACTACGTAATTGTGATATGAATTTGTAATTTCTGGTAACTGTTCTTTCTTTATGGCTTTAGTTTTCGAGTGACAGTTTACTAGTCACCTTCTTATTTCTTTTTGTTTTTGAAATTATGAATGACGAAATATATGAAATACGTAAATAATAAATTATTATGTTAATATATGTTAGGCTTGCTTTCTAATATTATACATATCTTTTACTATTCTCTCACACAATAATTTCAACACATTATATACTACCACGCTCACACACACGCTAACACAAAGATGCAATAAAATTGTATTGAATTTGAACGGAAAATTCATAGATATCAATCATAGCAAACTAAAATCCGCGATAACATAACATTCGACAATAATGCCAGTGTAGAAACAATTCCATACGAATACATGGAGATTTAAATCAATACAGCCAGTAAAACGATAAATGTAAACGTGACAAATTAACTATGTTGTCGGTATGACAAATAGTGATGTTGTTGATACGACAAATAGTAATGTTGATACGGCAAATAGTAATGCCGATACGACAAATAGTAATGTTGTCGATATGACAAATAGTAATGTTGATACGACAAATAGTAATGTTGTCGATACGACAAATAGTAACGTTGTCGATACGACATGTAGTAACTGTGGCAATGCGACAAATAGTAATGTCGATACGACAAATAGTAATGTTGATACGACAAATAGTAATGCCGATACGACAAATAGTAACGTTGTCGATATGACAAACAGTAATGTTGTCGATACGACATGTAGTAACTGTGGCAATGCGACAAATAGTTACTGGCGATACGACAAATAGTAAATGTGACGTAATATGTCGTGTTAACAGCAAACTACAGCTCGGCCCCCGCGGGCGCGTCGGCCGGCGGCAGCTGGACCAACTGGAGCATGCCGCAGAACTCCAACTCGACTGGCTCTGGTACGATGTCAATATTAATTTTACTGCACCTTCATACCAATACTAATACACATTCAGACGGAATATGTATATATTATATGTATATATATGTATATATGTATTTTGATCTTATGTCACAACATAACATACTTACACAATACACATGGGTCATTTAGTATAAGTGTTTATTTGTTGTTGTGTGTGTGTAGAGATAGTGGTAGTTTTGAGTGATGGTTATTTAAAAATATTTTGAATTGAGACATAGAAGTTTAGTGACAGTAACTTAGTGTTTTAGATTCATATATTAATTATGAATTTTATATTATATTGTAGAAAAATAACACATAATAATGTTCATAATGTAAGTTTCATGATATTGATTTTAACTTTGATGGTTTTTGAAGTTAAAGCTACTTCATGGTTCTTAATTGTCATGAAAGTGGGAATATTAGTCCATTGCCCACTAAGTATAATATACCTGGCAACTGGTACTATCTCAATTTTGACAACTTTACAGGATGAAGAAAAAACTTGTTTGAATCATTAATATAGAATCTAGTAAATTAATTGAAATACGTGGTTTTTAAATATATTTATTGCACATGTTATTAAAAAGAAAAGTAGCATTGTAAGCTTCCTTCTAATATAAAAATGAGATTGGAACAAAAAATTGAGATAGGACAAGTTGCCAGTTCATAGTCGATATGTAGTGTGTACTAACAAATGATCGGCGTTATCTCCAGGGTCGTACGTGCCGCTGTCCGAGGGCGGCGAGATGTACGGTCGCGGCGGTAGCGCTGCCACCGGCGCGGCGCCGCTCGCCGGCGCGCTGTCCTCCGCAGCGCTGTCCAAGTCCTCCTCGGCGGACTACTCGACGTACCAGCAGTACCCGCCCGCGTACCAGCAGGACCAGGTACACGAGACCCCGCCACCGCCGCCGCGGATGTACTAGAGCACTAGCGTAGGGTAGGGTTGGGTTGGGGAAACGAGATGGTCCCTATGTAATGTAGGGTTAGGGATGTGCCGGTATTCACGTTTGTCGATATCGATTACGAAGGTTGCAAATTTTTTTTTTGAATGTTTTATAGGGAATTGTAATTTCGATTATTAATAATTATCGATTATCGATTGTTTCGAATTGTAATTGAATGAAATATTAATTTAATAAAACATTTAGATAAGATATTAATATTTAAAATTTTATGAATCATTTATGATACTTATCCAGAAAACACAAAACGGTAAACTAACATTATCGATATCGATGTATCGGAAAACCGACTATCGCTGATGTATCGGTATCAGTATCGGGTACATCCCTAATTTATATTAATTTTTCCAGGAGGAAGGTTAAGTCTCAATTAAGGATTTATTTTTTTCGTATTTTACGCGAAATATTTGATCAGTATGTTTACCGGATAGTTTTGTAATTAAGGGCCCATTATTATTTTTAATAAAAAGTATTGACTTAAATGTATTTTTTGTGTTTTGTTCAAGTAAGGCTATTTTTTAAGTTTTTTTTATTTGTGGAATGTTAAGTATAGCTCGTATTAATAAGAAAAAGAATGATTACAACTCGGTTGCAAAATGTGTTCGCGTAATATATATTAAATAAAACTTAACTGAGAATTTACTTATTTTTAGAAAAAGGATAAAATATTTTAAATATTACAATATTTTATAATGATATACAGAACATTTTGGTTACTCGTGTTTTTGCTGTATTACTTAGAGATCATCACAATAATATTTAAAAAATGAAAAGATAAAGCAAATTATTGCTTTTCATTTGCAATGAGGAATTTTTAAAGCTTTTTGACAATTTACTGGTTGCTCTAGTACATCTCAGTTAAAATGACACATGGTCATGCTCTATCATTACATGAACACATTATCTCTACCTCTTATATTTTATTTCATATACACAATACACGTGAATAGGTGATTTCGAAATGTCACAATCGTGAAAATAATTTGTATAAGGTGTCCAAGAAAGGTTTTTGCAAATTCCTATTTTTTTAACCGACTTCCAAAAGGAGGAGGTTATCAATTCGAACGGTATTTTTATCTGGAAAAATTGCTTAAAATATGCGACTTTGGATTGCATACAATATAGTCATAGTACTTTTGTTTTTTATTTTATTCTGTGTCAAGATGTAGGACATTTAACAATATTTTGTTCTTATTTTTTTAAAATATTGTATTTTGAAATCACAGATTCATCAAAACTGGTGACATAATAATTAAACTGAAATTAATTTTTCAAAATTTTTCTACTTATTATTTATAATATGATAGTTAAAATAAACTTAATGTTATTTTGTGTCAATAGTTACTATAAGAATTATGGCGCCATCTTGAAAATTATTACAAAACAGTTACTTGCGAAGTTATGCTTGATATTTAAACATGTGCTTTCATTTCCATTGCAAAATAAAGCTGAGCTTATATTTTTTTAAGTATCGTTTTCATTATAAATTATGAAATATGAGCTCAGCTTTGAAATCCATTTGCGAAATATCATTTAGTAAATGAATCATTAAATATAGATTATTTCGCAAATGATTTGATTCTATATTATAGTGAGCCTGGCATGAACCATTACCCTTTAGTTAGAATTATAACCCCGCTGAAATGGTTTTTGCTAGGAACATTTGGGTATTGGTTTTAGATAATCAAATATATTTCGTGCATCACCTTTGAACATCATTGGTCATGTATGAAATATATTTTTAGTGGCTTTGCGTTCATCCCCATGCTTTTATCAAATTAACTCTTCACTGACTGTACTTTTTAAGTGTTTGAAATTGCATTTACGGAATTTAATTGATTAAATAATTGGTACAGTTGGAAAAGGTTATCAACACTGAACCTTGTTTAAAATATATGTTAAATATAATAATTGGAGATAGTCTATGTTTTAAACATGGTCACAGTGTGGGTTGCGGTGCGTCACCACATATCATTTGCTTGCTTTTCCAAACTACTCCCATTACTCTGAGGAAATACTGAATTGAAACTACACTTTCATATCGCGGACTATTTGTAGTGATTTAGAGTATTTTGTGGTTTCTTTTCGGCGTTTCTTAACCGCAAACAATGTATATTTATCTCTGCTCTATCTAGGATTTCATTCACCCATCCATCCGCCTAGATACCGCACATTTATAATATATAGTACAGCCAAGTTGATATATTGATAATCTAAAGTACTATTGCTTTAAACTTTTGGGGCTTAATCCTATCCTTTGTCCATTTGTTGTCCATGTCCCGCTTTGTTTTCTATCCCGCCTTCCATTCTCAACTGAGTGAGTGGTTACTGAATGAATGCTTTGCATGAATGAGTTTTATCTTAGTTAATGAATGAACGAACAATTGAATGGTTGATTGAACGAATGATTGAGATTGCTAGTTCAATTTGGTTGTACTGAGTATCGGTTTGTTTGCGATTCATGAATGTGTCACACTGTTTTGGTGAACGAGCGAAATTCAGCGAAAACATTGTTAGTATTTGAATTGAATGCAAACAAACGTACATATCCACAACGCAGCATGAGTTATATAGAGCCCCATAGTTCCTATGTCCGTGTGTGTTCCATATCGGCGCTTTATCCCGTACAGATATCGACGCCCATGCATGCTTCCAGTGGCAGACGATATGTGCGATGTCTTTTTGATTTTCCGATGCTATTCTAAAGGCGGTACTCAGATGTCGCACCGCTATCCATAGTGAAAAATCAAGAAGTTTCGTGTCTCGCCGGCTCGGGCAGGGCAGGGCAGGGCTAGGGCGGGGTTAGTTAGGGCATAGTTTCGCTGAAGGTCTCTCATCACCACTCCCACTCCCAACTTCATCGCCCTCGGGACAGCTCACACGCTTTCGGTCCATGTTCACGCTCCGCTACTCACAAACGCTAGTACGATTGCGGCGAGTGGTTTATGTGTTCTTCTTTTGCAGTTGGTCGATCAGGGCCCACAAGAGTGGCTCCTCCACAAAGAGAATTAGATAAGGGCGGGGTCGGACGGGGTTTGTCGCGAAACTAGGGGGATTTCTCACTATGGACGGTTCATGCGCGGCTCTCCTTAAAGGCATCGCACCGCACTAGACTAAGCTTACCTTTAGTTCCGTTCCGATCGTTCATATCGCATTCTATGTAGAGCGAGATGATTATAGCTTTGTTTCATCTCAACTTGTAAATTGGCATTTAAAGTACAAATTAGTAAAATTTCGATTTTTCATATTGTTACAGGTTCATTAATAGATAATTTTAACGATAATATTAAGAGCTGTACTTTAAGTGTTCAGAGATGAAATTCGAATCTGTTAAATGTAACCAGAGCATATGCAAAGTGTAACGCCGCGGCGGCGCGTTGTTCCCACTGTACCGGCGCCGTCGCGGCGGGCACAAGAACGCGCGCCTCGAAGCCTAGCTTAGTTTGTTTGGATAAATTTATATTTTTATACTTATCACATTAACCGTAATTAAAATAAAGTAAATTGTGACGTGGAAATTATAAAGGGCTTCGGAGTGACGCGTCGGCGCATCATACCAATGATTTATCGTTGCGTTACTCGCTCGCAAATTCACATTTTTAGCTAACGCCATTTTGGGTGTTTTTTTAAAACTATTTTAAGAATATTTTTAGTACGGTTTTTAAACGAAAGCGAATGATTAGACGATAAATCACCATAAACATTAGATTGTCAACGCAAGTGGCCTAATTCAACATGTAATCATTATAAAGCTGGTATTTTTGTTTGTTCAAATAATAATCTCGTAGTGAGCGCTTAGAACCTATGATAATTTGGTGGCCACTTAGCGTTCCGGTAAGAATAGGCCCCTTTGCGCTAACGGTCCCAAATAATATTATATCAACAGACCTGCCTTGTATACTTCGTCTAGTATCTCGGCAGCGAATTGTATGATTAGTTTTGTATAACGGGGGCATCACGCACCGCGGTAGTGTCGCGCGAGTGGGACGATACTTAGGGTCGCCAACTTTCGATCATTTTTTATTATTATTTGTAATAAAGCCATTCATACATTTCAAACATGAATTTTATTTGCCATATTTAACCGCTTTACAAGCGTTGTCATCACTATGAATCATGTGTAAAATAAACTGTAGCAAAGCGTGAGCCGAGGGTAAGTTGGCGACCCTATCGATACTAGACGGGGTATACGGTGGGGCGGCCAGCTGCCGTGGCGGTGGCTAACGTGTGCGGGAATGGCTAGGGCTCGTCGTACGGCGGCGGCGGGTCGCGCTACGGCGCCGGCGAGTACCACTCGGCGCAGCCAGGTGTGCACCACCCGCACCACGCGCCCCCCAAACACTTCAACAACGAGTTTAACAAGGAGTGGCCCGCCGCCTAGTGCACGCCCCACACACCCCCCGACACCCCCACACACACCCCCCGACACCCCCACACACACACACGCCCCCACGCCCCGCGCGCGGACGGTATGCCCCGAAACCATCGCCGATAGCGACAGTTTACGTAGGTTTTATATGACACGAGATATTCGTATACCTCCGATGCTTAGCACGTTTTGACATTTTATTATATATTATTATAATAATTATAATTAATCTCTATATAGTTGGAAATGTTACCCGTTTGTTACGGAACTCGAGTGAAATATTTAAAATTAAATTTTTATAACAATGCAATACAAATTAAATGAACGACGATTATATTAACTTTAGTGACGTGTTGAAACTAGCAATTTTTAAGAGATTATTTAAATGGTATATACGCCATAAACTACATTAACACAAACCCACACGCGTACGTTAATTTAGTCTAAACAAATTAATTGTAATTAAAGTAAATTTAGGTAATGGCATGGCATATATGGCATAGTGTAATCGTGAGGTGTAAAAATCGTATCGTATCCCCGGTCTCGCGGCTCTCACCCGACGCGCCGCGCCGCGTGTACATCTCTGTACACGTAAAGTTTTCTTTTAATCTTTTTATTATTCTTTTTGGATGTGGGCTCCTTTTATTCTCTTTTAATATTTCCATAATGTCCGACGATTTTGTTTTCGCGTTTATAAAATGATTTCTTTTAATAACACCATGTATCGATTGTAAGATATATCGTGGTATCGATGGGATCTCACTATGGCAGCGATGTTGCGGTGTAGGGGCGCGCCGCGGACGCCGCGCCACATTTGACAGACATTAGAACAAGGCCAATTTAGGGGAAATGACCTAAACAACTTAACTTAAGCTAATTACTTGTATAAATATTTGGTATATATATCGATATGTATGTTTAATATTAGAGTTTTGGTTATTTACCACCCACTAGACTTAGGAAAATGGTAGGAATCTAATGAAATAATAAAATAAACATTGACTGAACGTGATTTAAATATTTTTAATTTCCCGTCGTTTAAAAAGGGAACAATTCTGTATAAATATATTATTCGTAATTATAATTATTTTCTTTAATGGATTTTAGTTTTTTATCGCGATTTTTAAGTTTATATGGATTTTATACTTTAATGAACTTTTACCTGCCAAATTGTTGACGAGCAAAAGATATTGTATGTGTTAAGTGACGACGCTCAAGCATTTAGGATATAGAGGCCGGCCCTCCGCACCCTCCGCGCGGACCTTTGTATATACTTACTCGTGTGTAAAACATAATTTTAATCGATTCTCTCGTCACATAGTTTTAAAGTGTTAATTTATGTGATCGCCAAATATTATTAAAAGCTATATAGAGGTGTCGGCGGCGGCGACCCCGCGCTCCCGCCCGCTCCCTCACAAAGTGAGTTATAATTTAAAGTAACATTTTTAGATTAAATTTAATGTTAGTCCTTTACTGTACTATATCGCTCAATCATTTGACCGATCGACTGATTAAAATTTTAGTGATAAGCTAAGTAATGTAATCGCGGAGCGCGGCGGCGCTGGGACTGTTCCTTTACTTTGTAATAACTTATGAGTAGATACGACGGCCGTTTGTTATAAATGTTTTAATAGGGAAATTGTTGAATACATTGAATGCATAATTTGATCGTATAGTATAGGGTTATTTAAGATCGCACCGTAAGTAAAGTATAATTTATCTATGAGAAGTAATGTGAGACGTAAGCGATTATAAGCGATGCGGTCCGGCGAAAGGTGCGGAGTACCAAATTTAATGCTAAAACATAGTGACAAAACGCCTTACATTGTGATGTTCATAGTTACGCGCATATTGGTACGTTTCTTATAGCTCTATTATATTACACACGACTGAAGTACATCATTACGTAGGAAGTTGAAACTTGTACCTTAAAACATAACATAATGAAATATAATATTAATTATAAACTAAATGACGTCGGTGCCTATTTGCCCACACTAGGTTACGTGTAGTTGTTGCCGTTCTTACCGCCCCTGTACTCTTACCTGATCGTTCCTATGTAAGTTAGGTTTAATTTGTCTCGATTCATTCCTCGTTAAGTCCATCGTTGATAAGTTCGCTTAGACGGCACGTTCGAGTCGCTTTTACTTTGCATTTGTTCTCGTCGATACTAACTAGAAGTAACCCCGATGTTCACCCCTCACTATCACCGGCACTCATGTGCGGGCACCTCCCTAGTGTACCGAATATCGATCCCCTCATTTCGGTTTTCATTTACTTCTTACTGTAGGTTTAATGACAACCACCGATAGTGACGACATTCTCACATCTGTTTAATGTTAGGAAACGATGCCTTACAAAACGTTAAGTGAATATATAGATGATTTATATTATTATGTTATTTTTCAGTGATATTAAATTAGCACTAAGGTGTCTTTAGATGCGGGCTCTCGGCCCCGCACTCACAAAACTTCGGAACAATTTGTAAGAAGTTAGTTAGTAATGAACCATTGTGGCAATCTTCTAAGTAACATAAAGAGTATAATTTATTTAAATAAAGTATAATATGTATTAGAAATTTTAGATTTACTCAACATTAAACTTAGTGCAAATTATTGTGAGAAATCAATCGATACTATTTATATGGGTTTTTAATTATTATTATATTATAGGAGAAAACATTAAATATTGGATGAATTTATTAATTAAAATAGTTAGCAAAATACAATACGGTAAGACTCGTTAGAGGCTCGTCTGTCAAATGTGTATAGCGGGCGTGCGCGGCGACCGCCCCCAAGCCACGGGCCACAGGCCATAGGCCATTGGCCACATGCCACAGGCCACGTGCCACACGGGCCACGCTCGGCCACGTAGCCCCTCACGCCCACCCGTGAGTTACACTCGCATCATCGCAATTTATATTACACTGAGTAATATCGACATAAGATATATTATACTGTATCTTAATATAATATAATGTTTATGAATAATATTTGATCATGGCTTAACTGTAGTACTGTTGTGCTGTTGTGTAGTTAACCTTTCGACACTTGTTTGTATTACTTTATAATATAGTGTACGCGGTTTTTATATGTGTATGTTTATTCAAGTAGTAACATGTTTGTGTAAAAGTGTATTTTGGTGTAATAATATAAAATTCGCGCGCGCGGTTTTGTCTGTGTAGTCCGCGCGCATTAATAAACTTATGATCGTAATTGACTAATTATATTATACGTGACCCCTAGTGTTAACGTTAGATTAGCAGGACTCTTTTTTTTTTTAAGTTTATTTTCTACTGACTACTGTCTACATTTATTGCATTTAGTGGGCGTCGGCAGCCAGTCGGTCGTTACTGTAGTCGATTCTAAAGTTATTTTAAATCAATGCAGGTATTATTAATATAAAAACCTTGTATTTATACTAGATTATATTATGATATAATTGTAATTATCGAACGCATATTATCGTAAATAAATCGCACGGGCTTTACAGTTAATTGTAACATTAATTATAAAACTAGGGCAAGTCGTTATTTATTTCTGTTTTTATTAAAATTTTGATGTTGATTATTTTTTAAACTATATTATTTTTTCATTATAGTAAATAAAGTACATAATTCTCGATCGATTAGATTACAAAAAAAAAATTGTTAGGTGAACTATCGACTGATGTACAATATAAATAATGATTACTTACGGCAATACATAAGTTTTACTTTACGGCCACTACGGGCGCTGTATTTATAATATAATTTCTTATAAAATGTAATTAATCGGTAGCGTGTGAGTCGTACGCGATGTAAGCAGTAAGACTATTATTATCTAGATTTGTTCTAATGTTGTAATGTAATGTATTTAGCCCTAAGCGCGGCGGGCGGCGACCGCGCGGTCGTGTCGTGTCGTCGTGTCGTCGCGCGGTCGCCGCCCAGCTGCTTTATATAAAAAGGAAAATTATGATAGACTTACACGTGCGTCCTTGTTGTTTCTTTTTTAATAAATACCTAATGATAATTAGTTAATTACGGTTTTAAACAATAATTTCTAAAGCACTAAAATATTAAGACGAGAAGCTTATATTCGTTAAAATATTCGATGTAATTCAAAGTGCTATCACAGAAATAACACTTAAGGTTTTCGAAGTAGAAATTATGCATTATTCATATTAGGTATTTTGGGTATATATTAGTGTTAGTTTTAACTGGTAATATAAGTATGTAGTTTGTAATGTAATGGAAAAATAAACAGTTTGTCGTAGTTTCCTATTATTAAGCTTCTTCTATCTTAATGGTTTAAGTAATACTACTGGTTGAATAATTAAAAATATTAATATTACCACTGCAAATATTTGAGATATCTTATGATGAAATATATATCTACTTTAAGGACATTATAAAACGTAGATAATTAAAAGAAATCAAAAATTTCAAAATAAATCTGGCATTTTTAATGGTTGCCCCTCATCCCATAGAGTAGTACCCCAGTCCGGTGTCGAAGTTATCATAATTTTTGTTTTTATATACATTGTGTCTTAAATTACTTGTCCCATAATAGTCTTACACAACTAATGAGCAATGGAACGCGAAACGATCCGCTTCCATTAATTATGTTCATTCATACACTGTCTTAATTTATCATTGTTTTAATTCCTATATTATGCATGCATTAACACTTATCTCACGCGGTAAAATAATATTTTTCGACACTAACCTATCTTTTCTATTATATTATTCTTCAAATAAATATGTATTTTCAATTAAATATTCCGTTAAAACAAAACGATATTTGAGTAAGTCCTAAAGGAATATCTCGTTCAGAGCAAGTAGCATGATATGACTAGTGATTCCAGTTGAAATAGAATATACTAAAACTCTAGAGGGTGATGGTGTAGTAGGCAGCATCGCGGGGAGTGCCAAGTTTGCCGCAATGCCCATTTTAAATGTCGCGATCACAGGTTCCATTATAGATTTATATCGATCTATTAACGTTCTTTAACTGATATAACAATAATTTTACTAAATGCGTTTTTACCAGCCATATCATTGCAATTCATATATTTCATTCTGAATATTTTAAGACTATCATAGATTTTGGAAGTAGTTTGTTATAAAGTTAATTAAAATCTAAGCAATCTTATTATTCGTAAATAGTAAATGAACGTAAAAATACAGGTGTCAATGATGTTCTGCCCCGGCGTGGCGTCGCCACAGCCCTCTTACTGTAATGTGTCGGACATATCGGCTACAGCATCAGGTTATAAAGTCAATAAATCAATTATAGTACAATAAAGAATAGTAAATCACTACATTCATTGAAGTTAGCCGTTCTGAAACAGTAGCTAGATCTAGCGAGATTATTTGGTACAGCCCTAGATATCCCCTAACACATCCCTTGTTGGTAAATTATGCTTTGTGCTAACCATCTGTAACTTCGACAGTAGCAATTTAGAAAACATTCATTAGAGAAGTTGAACTTAGTACATTGTGTAATTATACAATAATAAAAATCATTTGTTGATGATATAATAGTAATTTAATTAATTAAATTAATCAATATAACTTAGTATCTACAGGTAGTTGATTACAGATAAGTTAAAACACGAAGTGTAATTTGTCAATAATCTTATATATTTAATTCGTTGGGTGAGTGGACTAAGGTGCGTGGTGCGGTAAGTTTTGTTTCTTTACTTACACTTGGAATTAAATATCACATAATGTTGTATTAGCTTGAATATATTGCTGTTTCTAATAAATGTATTTTTCGTACCATTAACGTAGGTATATATTTAGGTGACGATTACGAGAACGCGGGAGGCTCTGGAGACGGATATCAGAAGTCATCGAAGCGCCATCACGGCTCCGGCAGCGGGAACGCATCTGCGACATCTTACCATCCCTATCGGCGTCAATGAGTAGCTCTCTCGAAAATTGTCCCTTTTATCGATCAGCTTATACAGACAGCCTTTCTATGCAATATACAAACGAAAATAACTGAAAATTCTAACCTGTGCCTTATAGCAATGAGTTAAAAGTATACTACAGTATAACTAGGCTCACCTCTTAGATATATATCCTGATCAATCTAAGCAAATGTAATAATGCCTTAAAGGGATTGTCAATTTTAATTAATATATTATACATGTAAAATATGTAACTTTTATATGAAAGCAATCATTGAGTTTGTAATTAGTTTTTTTACGGTGACGAGTCTTTAAGAAATAACGAGTTTCGTTTTATAACAACGTCGATTGATTAATCGATTTCTTATACACTTATATACCCGTCTGATTAAGTTGGTAGAGTAGATTTTTTTTCTCTTAGACATATTTTTTTTCAGTTTTTGTGGACGGTTTCAATAGAAACGTTGAAATTTATTAGTTGTAATTTTCTATGATTGTGTAAGTTCCTTGAATGAACTATTAACTTGGCTATTGAATTTTTAAATGACTGAATGAGATACCTCTTGCTGTAATGACAAATTTTTAATAATAGGTACGTCCTATTGGCGGTGACTATATTTTATTAATAGCTGATTTTTAACCATCAAAAGACGATCTCTTCAATTTGTAAACATTTCGAATTAGTTTATCGATGTGGATATATTAATAGTCCCTTTATAACGATAATGTTAAGATTAAATAGAATCAATAGCAAATTCACCTCCAATAGTATTTTACCTATTATTATTACTTAGGCAATAGAATCGGAAATTGACAAGTATTTTCATATATAAATCTATTTTAACAATAATTCTAGGGTTGCGCTATAAATTTAAGGTCGCATTATCAAAGTTTTTAATAGGTTTAAGAATTCTTAAAAATCACGTCCATATAGAAGTTTCTATAAAATAATACCTCTTTAACATACCAGTGTTTTAAATTTTTTCAGTGTTGCCAGATGTCGTTTTTTAAGTATATAATAATAGACATGTATAATGTTCCTGACAATATTGTTCAATAAACTTATTTTGTTCTCTTTCTTGAATAGTTTTTAATATTGTGCTAGTTTCATATTAACTAACTTTTAACTTGATATTTTTTATCTGGTAACACTGTTGTAATATTTAAGTTTGGTAACCTGCATTTATTCATTTTAAGTTTATACATGTATATTATACGGTCGTTACAGTTAGTAAGTTAATATTTAGAACTCCCACAACATTGTATATTTTATAAATATATTTTTTCATCCATTTAAGTATGACTACATCGGCAAAATTTATATTTTTTTAAATATTTTTTCAAAGCAGTTACTTATTTTTTGTGTTACATTTTACATTATCCTATTAAAAGTAATATGAAAATTCAAAAATTACTTTTTCTGTATACAGAATAATTATCGACGCATACATATAACTTTGCTCGTATGCATGCATATTGTAAAATCTTACACATTTTTGTTTTCGGTCCTTCCATTGAGACATGTTTCACTTTCCACCTGACATCTGTATTTCTGTTTACTTTAATAAAAATACTAATAATTTTTAAGTTTTATTTAAATTCACGTACAGACTCGAGATGTTCACAAAGATACGAATATTAGATTTATTTCTTACGTCTAACCATAGAATGTAATAATTAGTGATACAAAGCATGTTTTTTATAGTAAGAATATCTAATTTTTGAAACATTTTGAATACCTAGTTCTAGTTATAAATTATTATTCTAAAGTTTTTTGACGTTTGGTAAGTAGGTACAATAAAAAATTGATAAATCATGTAATAATTATAGTTTACATAGCAATAATTATTTTTAAATAGCTTATAGTATGTACATTGTATTGTATTATATCGGTTAAACTTAAACCTAAACACGATTAAGACGAAAGACACTTCTATATCATATATAGGCTCGTTAATATTAGATTTAAAATTAAGCGCTCCGTTCTTTATATTGAAAGAAGGAACTGTCATAGATTTTAATTTATTATAAAATTATTTTAGATATATATTCCAATTAATGTACAATTTAAAAAGTTAAAATTTATGTATAAAGTGAATCTTTGAATGGCTTCTCTCAAATACCTCGACTACGAATATTATAATAATATAGGTAGTAGGTACATCCACATACATATCTTTATCTCGTGATATATTAGTACATTTTAATATTTATTTTGCTACTTTTATAAATGTATTCAGGGTTAGTTCTAGTATACGAAAAATTACAATGTGGATATATGTCAATAAATAAAATATGTAAAGTCTCTTATTTTACATTATTTCTAATAATAAGGCTTATTGTATAAGAATGGACAAATATTTAATTTGACAGCGACTTAAATATCTAATTTGTTAGGCATACATTTATTTGTTATTTAATACTGAGGCCTTTTTTTTAAATGAGATCCTTGCATGGTGTATATTGACAAAGAAAAAGGAAATATTGAAAAAGGTTGAGAGTTCTAAATTTAGTAAAGTTCATTGACCTTGTTAATGTGCTTAGTTTGGCGACCCCTAAACGAGTTGCAGTAAGCGATGAGTTGGACCTTGTAAGTTTTTCAAAAACATCTTATCTTACTATAATGAAGTATTTTGTGTTGGAAGTTTAACTTTAAATAAATTAAAGTAGTTCTAATTAGTCTTCTCAAAATTATCATAAACAAGTTACTATGTACACGCCATTTTTTCATAGGATATCCCAAGAGGCGTCTGGTCTGCATGAACTAATTAATCCCGTTTTAATTAACCCTTAAGGAAAATGTAGAAATATATCAAATTAGAACTTTTCTCACGACCTCTTTTGAATACTATTTTTATTCTAAATATGTGACCGTAATGTGAGTAAATTCTTAATTTGAATGGCTTAGGAGGGTCTTATAGACAGGTCTTGCAACAACGGTAGTGGAGTACGTCTGCTCAGTGCGCTGTTCTTTTCAATTTACGGCCGCACGGTATAACATTGTACATGGGTGTGCACAAAGGGAATGTAATCACTACTTTTTAGCTGTGCTGTACATCGAAGACAGTATAGCGTTCTGTCAATTTTGAAAGAGTATAAACGTTTACAATTATTATCCGGAAAAAAAACAGTTGAATAACAAAACAAAAATAAAATAACAAAATTCAAGAAGATATAATAATAATTAAAATAACAATACTTAGGGGGAGAAAACTATATGCTGTTCGATTGACAATGAGAAATGAGACATCAAACAGATGTGAGACATGGGTCCCTTACATTCGCTTGTCAGTTGCTTGTCACTCAACTGGTGTGAGCACTGCACCCATCGTTAGCAACCACGTACAGCGGCGTTGATGCGAAGCTTGAAAGTCATATCACAAATCGTACTAATCTCTCACTACTGTAATTAGGCTTCGTTGGAAGACCTGTGCATAAGACCGTACCCTTATAGTTCATTTAAAATAATTTTTAATCTATATTCCTGTAAGGTGAATATTACAACGGAGACTATTTAATTGGAATGATAATATTGATATTGAAAAGATTGGTAATTAAAAGGCAAGTGAATGGGGTTAGAGAATAATAAGGGTTTATAAAATAAAACATTATTCCTTATACATGTTAATAGGTGGCGTAGTACAATAAACGTATGAAAAAGATTTTAAAAATGAACACCTTTAATTTTGTACTGTGTATCCATAGATGGCGCTATTTGCATTTAAGACCTTTTTTGCATAAAGCTACAATTATTAAAATATTATAAAGTTTTTACTTTTATATTTTATACAAGCGGCATCTATTATACATTAAAAACATTATGGTTTTAAGAAATATAATATTATATCGAACGACAATCTAAGCTTAAAATTAATTTTATTTTGAGAATGAGACACCTAAGTTAAAGCAATAGGAAAGTTCAGGCTTTGTCGTAACTTCGTCAGGCAAGTTATAACACAATATGCAAATTATGTAGTTTACAATATGTAGAAACCATTGAATAGGAGATCCAAGTGTGTCTAGAATCTAGATAGTTGTTCTAGGAGACTTGAAATTAATTATACATAACTCTTACTAGCACGACTTAAGTGCGAAAATGCCTCGCTACTGACGCTCGTCAAGTCTCATCTTTCGTGGCACGTATTATAGAAGCCATTGAATAGAACAAGTTTATAACTATACTCTTTGGAATAGAAGATCCAAGTGTGTCTAGATAGAGGTTTACTTCTGTAGCGGGTGGTAGCGTGGCGCGGGCGCGGCGGATGGCACGGGCCGCGCGCCGGGTCAGGGCGGCGGCAACGTACGCGACGCGCAGTTGGCGCATGCGCAGTGACACGCGCCCCCCGCGCCCCCCGCCGCCGCGCCATGCGCCTGCGACGCGCGGTAGCACAGCTCGCGGTAGCGGGCGCAGCCTTTTAAGTTAAATATACTTTATATTTAAGTCTAAATAGTTTTTTTTCTGATAGGTAGCGTGTAGATAAAATTAAATTATTCAAATTGAATTTAATTTGATTTAATTGAATTGAAGTAAATTACTTATTCAAATAGAATTAATATGAATATATTGAATGAATATATGAATATACCTAAAATATGTATTTAAAAGACATTGAATAATGTAGAGAATCTTAAAATGGAAGTTATATTTTTAAGAAACTAATATCACGAATAATTTATAAATCGAAATAATTGAATAGAGTCGATATTTTATAGCATTTCCCGCGGCTTCGCACGCGTTCTAAAGACCGGAAACGAAATTCTTACTGAGTCGCGCGTTATGGTATCTCGCAGAACTAACGCCCGCCCTTCCCGTTTTTGCAACATGTTTCATTGATGCTTCGCTCCTAGTTGTCGTAGCGTGATGTAATATAGCCTATAGCTTTCCTCGATAAACGGATTATCCAACACAAAAAGATTTTTTCAAATCGAACCAGTAGTTCCTGAGGTTAGCGCGTTCAACCAAACAAACAAACAAACTCTTCTGCTTTATAATTTAAGTAAGACAATATACCAGTGGGCGGCAGGGCAAGCCGCGTGTCGGCCGCGAAGCCGCGCTGCGCGAGTCTGTCTAGAAGCGTGGTCGCAGACCATCACCTTTCACTGTCTCTTTCACCTTTTAACCATAAATCAGAGATACTTTTTTAAAAATAAAATAAAATACTTTGTTCAGGATCGACAATATATTTTGCCCCTTAGTAGGTATTATATATGCAAATCAATAGTTTATTTATAAACTCAATGCATTCTAATTCGTCCAGTTCAACGTAAAGGACTAACAAACATAAAATATTTACAAATGAAATTTCATAGGCCAACGGCGAGTGGCATAAAATTAAAAATTAATAATTGCTAATCCGATTCTTATACACAGTACCTACTACAAGTTGATCTCTTATAAGAATAACTTGTGACTTACTCGTATACATACGTGACAATGGCAGTGCTTGCTTGCATGCCATTAAACATATTATCATGCTATACAGTATACAGGAATCATTTCTTCCATAAATCACTCCATGTGCATTTTGATAAAAACCGCAAGATTTGTTTGGTAGTTTATTGCGTTTAGTTTCAGTCAGATGCTTTAGGGAACTACAATATTTATATTATAGTTTTCAGTCATCCAATATTAATATTACGATTTGTAGCTCCAATTCAAGTACAGTATTTATATAAATTAGTCCAAGATACGATTGCACTTAGGCCAATCAAGCAAATGCGCTAGACGCTCGAGTGGGTCAAGTCTTATTTGCGAGTATTCAACTAAAGAAAAAGATCTATATAAGTAGTTTATTACTTAAGATTGTCGTAGGATGTAGTAAATACCTATTTAGTAAAGGTTATCTGGGAAATTCTTTTCTAAATGCAGTAGGTACCATTTACATTTTCCGACGAAATAAACAACTAAAATTATTTTAAAATAGCAAAATATCCATTAATGCTCTATGCATAGACTTACGTTTCGTTGTTCGAGAAGTAAACTTATTTTACTGTTTGTTTTTTTTATTATTAAAATATGAAGCATATTTTTGTTTTATTTTTATATTATTGGAATATTTAATTTATAAAGCATTGTTGTGATTCATGATGGAAATTAGATTGTAACTAATGGCAACGCTACCTTCTGCAACGTAAGATCAATAAAGACATAAAGTGAACTTAATCGAATCAGTGGAGCTAAGTAGATGATGCTACCGGCATAAGTTATACTTAGCATAGATCTTGTGCTATAGGTACTTATCAAAAGATTTATAGCTATCATTTAGGCATTTAGCGTACTTAAATGGAATCTTAAGGAATGCAATAACATTTTACTTCACTACGGCGATTAAAAGAGGGTTATGTTTTTCAACTTTATTCAGGTACATACGTACATATGTAGCAGTATATTATGGTACCTATAAGCATTTATGCTCAGTACTATGTTCCCTCTTAAATTACTAAAAGGCTTACCAGATTTTGAAAAGTTCTAGGTCCTTAGTGGTCAATGGTCATGAATGAATAGTTCTTTGTTTTAGAAAATATTAATGATATTAACGAAAATAAAAAATTCGTAGGTATTCCAAAATGTGACGAAGGAATACTTATAGTATTTACTTAGTAGGTACGTAAGTATACGGTCGAAGACATAGGTACGTACCTACCTATGAGTAACAAGACTCCAGCAAGAATAAAACATGTTAATAATTAATTAAATAGTCAGTTTGTTACTGCAAATGAACCTAACACAAAATATTCACCAAAGATTTATTAGTTTAATTAAAAGCTGCGGTTGTTGTAGCTGTGGAAAGCGTGTGATCATACTAATAGTCCGGGAGGTAGTGTCAATTTTTTACGGTGATTTTGGCATGGACTCTATGAACTTATTTTGATAGTTAGTACTTGTATGAGAACAAAAATAATTGTCAGCTGGCGCGACTCCGGGGCTTTTGGGCTAGAGAAAATATTAACGTAGATGAAAAAAAAATATTCTTGGTCTATTTTGGCAATGATGAAAAAGTATAAATAATTTAGTTTATAAATTGTAGATATTAAAAAAATGTGTCAGCTGTATCATGTACGTGACAAAATATGTTAGCTGATCGTGTGAAGTGTGTGTGTGAAAGTCAAGCTAACAGGTTGTGCCTCGTTAAAATTCCAGCTGACATAAATTATTATGATTATTGAATTATAATCTTTAATATATACAATTTTCAGCTTTGCCAAAATGCTACAAGTTTTTCTGATTTTTTAACATGTTTACATGATCAGCTAACATATTTTGTCACGTACATGATACAGCTGACACTTTTTTTTAAGATCTACAATTCATTAACTAATTATTTATACTTTTTCATCTTTGCCAAAATAGTCCAAAAAAATTTTTTTTTATTGAAGTTTCCTGGCATTTTCTCATCTTATGCCCCGGTTTTGGGCCAACTTATACCTCATTTATTAATAATAAGCGATGGAACAACTGACTATCCAAAAAACCAAAAACCATGCCATAATGATCTGATATACCTAATAACCAAACTTTGAAAGTCAAACTAACAGGTTGTGCCTTGTTAAAATTCCAGCTGACATAAATTATTATGATTATTGAATTATAATCTTCAATATATACAATTTTCAGCTTTGCCAAAATGCTACAAGGTTTTCTGATTTTTTGACATGTTCACATGATCAGCTAACATATTTTGTCACGTACATGATACAGCTGACACTTTTTTTTGAGATCTACAATTCATAAACTAATTATTTATACTTTTTTATCTTTGCCAAAATAGTCCAAGAACATTTTTTTACTATCAAGTTTCCTGGCATTTTATCATCTTATGCCCCGGTTTTGGGCCAACTGACAATTTGTTTATTAATAAGCGTTGGAACAACTGACTATACAAAAAAACAAAAGCCATGCCAAAATGCTCCGGTCAAATTTGACACTACCTCCCAAACTATAATATTCCTTAAAGTTTTTTTACATTAATGAGCATTTATGAAGATTACGATCGGTCTGAAAAAACACCATATTTGTACTGTCATATAAAACTTTAACAAAAATGGGATAAACTTCCGAAAAGCGCATACCTCCGATCGATCTGAAATTTGGTATTATAACGTATTTTGACCCCCTTATCACAAATATGATAATGAAAATTGGCGCAAATGCCATTTTTTTCAATGTGCATTATCGTGCATTCCTAACTGATTTAAACTATTTTAGCTTTCTCTAGAAAGGGTATATGCATGGGTACAGCAGAGTACTCTGTCATCACAACCACACTTTTACCGGACTACGGCTAAAGGAAAGGAAGGGCAAGGGTTTTGGCAGTCTACGTATGTATGCATGTTTGTATGTTCCTGCGGTTGTAAAATATAAAATAAAAAACTATAAAGTATAGTTTTTTATTTTATTTTAACTTAAACCATACTATATACATATAATATGTAATGATTATCTCAGTAAATTTTTTTTCGGGGTTGGAATCTTAGGTTTAAATTTCGTCGTATATTTTTTTTACAAAATTTAAGTTGCCTATGTTATCCGGCCTCCGGGCTATTATTGCGAATCAATTGACACCTCAGTGATAACAATCGGTTCAGTAATTTAGGCGCTACGGAGAAAAATGATACTACTCGATATACTTATTTAAAAGCCCTGCAATATAAACTTTTAATAAATTTAAAAGAACAAGGTTGTAAAAGTTACGTACAAAGGAATTACCTTCGTTAGCGGCGGGAGAGTGTCCGCCGGACTTGTCCTCGTTGCGTGGGGTCGTCGACCCGTCCGAGTGCTCCTGAAATTATATATTTACCTTCATTTTTTAGACCTTACAGGACCAACGAGTCATCTGTTGGCTAAAATGTTCAACAGCATATTTTCTATTATTAGACAGGTAGGAGATTATTAAGAAACGAAATTGTAACTCCATTCGATGACTGACACAAGATGCTTTTATACTTCCTTATTAACAACTACTTACTAGTTTTAAAGATATTCTTTTCAGGACTGACGCATTTCATTTTACGAATTAAAATGAATTAATTCATATCTCTGATAGGTATTAATTAAAAAAAGAACACTTCGTTTGTTTCAGCTTTAAAACATTTTTTTACTAGATTACAAAGTTAAAAATCAAATTAAAAAAAATTAAAAATACGGAAATCAATGAATATAAAAAATATTTCGAATAAATGAGCTCAACTTAATACATAATACAATATTTCATCCTCTATTATATACCATATTCTTCGTAAGGGTTCATCAAAAGATTAGAGATTTTATAACATTTAAATTAAGAAAGATCATAAGTAACTACGGTCTAAATTAGGTAGTTTTATTAGTACGTACTTTCCTTTCAAATATATACGATTTATTCAATGCGAAACAAAAATTTAAATTTCACTTTCATTGCTCTACTACGTTTATCCCAACTTTTAACAGCTTGTTTAATAAATAACACTTTCAACAACATACGTTGTTTGGTACAATTTGCGGTTTCGCATCCTGTCTGTTAAGAGTTTTCAACGACGTCAACTTCCTGTCATCAATATCAATTTCCAGCTTGTAGCTGGTGCTTTATTGCATTTGTTACTCTCTTAGCCGTAAGACTACGGGATAAATTCAATAAATAATGGACGAGCTGGTTAGTGAGACTTCTGAAACGCTTTGACCTATTTTGTAGCAGTTAACAGCTCATAAAATAATTATTATCTAGTCTTAGACTTAAGGTTATATCTTAATATTGTATTGAAGCCTTATTTTAAATTTTTTTATAAAGTATAATTATTATTAGGTTGTTAACGAGATATCGTTAACTATAGTTACTTATATACCTTCATGTACCTACTATTAGTTGGTTAAAATGTAAACGTTAGATAGCACTTACCTATCCCAATATCATTTTGTAAAGCACTTCATAAAATATACACTTCTCTTTTAACTGAAATTCGCTATTTAGTTCATATTAAATATAATGAATTTCTTTACTTTCGCTTCGTTCGCTCAGGCTCATTCCAAAATGTCAAGATTATTAACAATATTTATACATAAATTAACCAATATTTTTTAATATCTAAAATAAAAATGCTAATATTATAAAGAACGAAAAAGTAATTACTCACAAATTTCATTTTTACTTTTTTTATAAGTATATTTAAGTAAATTTTGAAGAAGGCCACTGCTTCATTATTTCATAATATCTAATTTCTGAACAGTAGGTACTTCGAAAATTTACTAAAGCTGTAGCGCCTTAATTATCTTTTGGTATGAACTTGACTATTAAAATTACTGACTTGACTATTAAAACCCTGTGCTGGTGTAAACACTAATGAGGAGTTAGGTATTACGTTATTTTTTTCCCTATACGTAAAAGTTTTAGGATATTATGTAAGTAATACCACAGATCACAGTAATACATATTAATTCATAATATATCGAGAAGTTAAAAAAGTCGTGTTAGGTAATAGAAATATTTATTTACTGATTCGTCTACACAAAACGTTCCCACAGGCTACAGTCTACACTTTAGTAGATAGGTACTTAAGCTTCTGTTTGCAAAAGTCAATTTTCGTGAACATCACCTAAGGAGGTAAATGAACATAATAATATGGTACGGAAGGAATAAAATATTAATTTGTAAAATTTATAATTTAATTATTTGATGAACTTAACGCTATGGACTTAGTACCTATATTATGCTTAAATAAGTTGTTTAATCGTTCTTTGAATTTTTATCTGTTTATTATTATAACATTTACACTGATGTGACTTACAAGATACACAAATAAAGTATTAAGTTTGTTTCACAATAGATTGTCAGGAAGATATAAATCTAAAACGGAAGTTAATTGGAAAAAAAATCATGTTTCGACATACAAAATATGAGGCGGATGTGAGCGAAATTGCGGTAAAGTCGGTACGAAAATAAAAC
This sequence comes from Boloria selene, assembly GCA_905231865.2. NCBI lineage: Eukaryota > Metazoa > Arthropoda > Insecta > Lepidoptera > Nymphalidae > Boloria > Boloria selene. The sequence goes on from HG993147.1 coordinate 10,962,674, forward strand.
ATGATGATGTTAACATGAGAGCGTAGCAGACTTGGAACCAAAAATAAAGTACAATAAAGTAACTCTTTAGAGCTACGATTTTTAGGAAGCTCATGAAAAATATATTTTGTAACGGAAACGTCCCTAAACGTTTTTCGATTAAGTTATCGAACTATGTTTACTTAGTAATTTGGTTAAATACAATTGAAAATTGTTCACTAGTATACTTGGTCTATTATTATAAACATGAAACTTTGTATTTGTGTTTACTTATTGTGTAGGTACCTATGTTGCACCTTCACGTTAAAATTACTGTAGGAATTTAGATAAGTCCTATCTTTAAAATGTGAGCTGTGAGTGATAGAAAGAATCTCTCTCATTTATCCTATAGGTATTATTATGACTATTATTTTTATGCTTCAGCTGCTCTCGAGCCAATCGATGGTAATTAACTAGCACCTAATATTCAAAACAACACTTTACCAAACATTTGAACCAAAGTATGCAAAACAAATATAATTTAACATAGAGTAGAATGGTAATATTATTCGAGTAATAGTTAGTACTTACAAGAGCTAATAATAACCAGTGCCAATCGACCGGGACCAACAGACAAGTTTATCCAATCTCATCTCCAAACATCATTAACTTGTCACTCGCTATTTGCGTTGTTGAACGCGGGAAATCAGACATAATTGAATTAGGGATTTAACAAATGGATTGATGCTTCAACGAAATGCGCAAAATGTAATCTAAGAGAATCGAGAAAGTCTAAGAATCGAGTGAAACATATATTTTTTATTTTACTGCTAAAAGAAATTCTGTAGAAAAATGAAAGCCGTTTGTAGCGGATTGAACAGTTTTTTAGCAGATTAAAACCTATATATATACGAGTATGTGTATACATAGGTACTTAATTCACTTAACGCATTTCCATTTGTATAATAAGAAAGTTAATAAAAGTAGGATCAAATCTGAATTAGATGTATATGCCTACAAAGTTTAAATAGACATATTATGTAGATAGATAGTTATTATGATTTATGAAGGCTTTCTAATGTTTTAAAGCTACGACTTACGAGTATTTAGCCGAGATAATGACGTGTAGGATCGCTAGTTCAGTTAGAGTTTATTTCGATTTCTTTGTGCTTGTAAGCGTGTTTCCCGATATTACGCATTTTGAGTACTTCTTCCCTTAAAAGCACTTTGCTCTTGTGCTTCATTCTGAACGGTTAATTAAGGCAGGCTGATTAAGTCAGGTCTCCACCCATCAACAGCTAGCTACAAGCTGCATGATTCTTATTATAATATTTATACTATGTAGTAATATGCTTTATTATTTTTGTTTAGTAGTCATTCTTATTATTTTAAAACAAAAGAAACTGTTTGTAAAATAATTGCCGATGAAAATAATGAATTAATTTAGATATGAATTAAGTCCAATTTTATTCATTTCAAAATACTGTCGTTAACGTCTGACTGAGCGTAGTGTAAACATAATATATTATTTAATAATCCTGACTTTCTTATAATCCTAAATAAACAAGCCTTGAAATCCGCAATGGCTCGAGGGCCAGAAAATGGTCATGTGAGCCAATTTTAACTAAAAGGGATGTGATGGGAAGTTCGAAGCTAATAAAATAAAAGATTGAAGTAGTTTTTCTTGTAGGATGGCTTTTAGCTACTTGTCATTTGGTCAACATACGTGACATTCCTTCTATCTATATTCTATATCACATATAAGGTGTACCAGTGGTAACGCGTTCCTCTGAAAAACCGAGGGAAGCAGGTTCAATTTCCTAGTCTCACTCCTCTGATACTTCTATGTTCGAACCATTTCCAACAAGATGAATACTTATCATAAGGTGAAGAGAAATATCGTGAGGAAAACAGAAAACTACGTATCTAAAAAACTTAGCAATTTTTCGAAAGATATGTGAAGTTCACCAACCTACCAAATGATATCACCACAAAGCTAAACATTACGTATTTTACTTAGTTTACGTTTAGTGATTATTTCAATAAAGTAAAAACGCGTTTCATATTCTATATTTCCATATTCCCACTCAATTAAAAATTGACTCTCACATTTCTTCATCGTCCTCGTAACTCTAAATATTCAAACGAAAATAAATTTCACGCGATATAAATAATCCAAAGTCAGGGCAGACGGGTCGATAGGTTATTGTGCACATTATTATTTTCCGTTTTACATCGAACGTCCGTAATTGGATGGGTTAATTAGCGAACTTATTTGACTGGAGAGTTTATGTTCAACAATTGTTAACGGGATTTGAAGATATAAGTTAATTAGAGAATAGCATACCTACTCGTTAAAGTATTTTGTATGTTACATACTAGTACCTACGCTAGTTATATATACAAATACTAGTTGTAATGTAAGGAATGATTTAAAAATCAAAACATGCAATAATGTAAACTTCAACTACTTTTTAATTCTTCCTTGAACTTTAATCACCTATGTATAAAATGACTCGCACCAAATGTGCGTTCGCCTTGTCGTGGCGGAGGGCTTTGTAGCGTCCGGTAATTCGACCGGGCGTGAAGCCAAGACACAGTGTGCCAGGCGGGTTCCTCCAGGTACTATTCTAATAGCAGAGAAGACTGCGGAGCAACCCCTAGACTGTGAGGTCTGCTTCTTCAGACTTGTCGAGCTGTCGACTATGTGGTCTGCTTCGGTCGACCTGTCCACCTGTCAGGGCTGCTTGATTGAATACGTAAACAATGATGCGACGCCCCATTAAAACGGAGGACGGCTTATTGAGTAGTACCTACTGGCTTTTTTCTTGTCCCCATATGACCACATTTTACTTAAAGGTGGTATGCGTAAATTTAATGCAGGTATATTGGGACATACGAAGGTTAAAAAGTAAAAGACCTACAATTTACATAAAAAAATCAAAACAAATTAAATGAACAACTCACATGCCGTTGATCGAGGTTCGCTGTAGCAGTCAGTAGATCCAGTATCGCAGAGAAGGAGCCGCGGGCCGCGCGGCGGAAGCCCTCCGGCGGGGACTCGGCCGCCCCACCCGCTACACTCATCGGTGATTGAGACCACTGAAGGACAAGATTTAAGATGTTAACGAGTAATATTAGTTTTTATTCCTCTCTTATTTGGACTATTATTATTATAGATTCAATATTGTTTTGTGTCTGTGTTATTCCTCTATGATGACAGGACAGTTTGTTTTTGACATATATTATTATATAACATATAAATTGAACTAATTTAATTAGAATAAAAACATAGCAAAATAAAATAAATGCTGCATAAAACGATAGTCATCTTAGGTAAACATTCGATACAGATTCTAAGTAAATTTTATTTAAATTACAAGTTTAATAGTGCCTACTTGTTTAACTATCATTGAATTGAATGTGGTAGTTTCTATTTCCAGTTAATTCCCCATTATATTTGTAATCCTGATTGGATATAGGCTTTGTATAATTGCTATAGTCTTAAGGCCCGATTTCACCAAAGTAGAATAACTATTATTCCTAGGATAAAGCTGTTATTTACTCTAAGATAACCATGCTTTCATTTCACCAACTACTTATCCTGAGTATAACAAAGCTATACGAGAGTAACTCTTATACCGCCAATTTTGAAAGAATAACCGGCTTATTCCTCAGATAAAATCAAAATGGTGTCAAATTTTATGTCAGTAAACTGTTGATTCATATTTTTGCACATTGAATTGTAATGAGGAGAAAATATTATTAAAATGCAGCGTTTGAGAAGAATTTTATCGGACAGTGAAAGCGATAGTGAAGATAACTATTTATTTTGAGACGTCCAAGGTGGTTTAAAGAAAGAAATGAGCATTTTTGCATTAGATTTCGTTTATCTAAAGCAGCAGCATACAATTTATTATTAAATTAAATTAATTATTAATTAAATTTATTATTATTTAATTTATTATAATTTAAAAAAAAACACATAGCAAACAAAACGAAATTAACTTGAAAAATAGCACTGACACATTGACATAAGTTCAAAGTGACGACTAAATTAAAAATGTCCTGTTATGCTATACTGTACTGAGATAATGACAAGTCTATTTAATTTGACTGCATTTACATTCAATTCTCATTCAGGTGTGCCACAGGTAAAAAAAACATTAATCTAAGAATAGTTATACTAGGATTAACATTTTGTCTTTACAAAGCGGTGAAACGTACTACGAGTTATTCTGAGAGTAAATGCAGCGAATAATTTTATACCTGGCATAGTTATTCTTGGATAACGACATCATTGGTGAAATTGGGCCTAAATCGACTGGATAGAGCAGTAGGTTTAATAGTATGACGGTACACAATATGCATGTACAATGTACATAATATACACCTAAGAATTTCTATTATAATTATGAAAGTTTGTATGTTTGTTTTTCCTTCGAAATAGAAAACCGAAATTAGAAGAAATGTTTAATTACAAATAAATAAAAAGACAAAAAATAATAATGACTATGACGATCAGGTATGGCTTTGCTGTATATATTGTAGGTATGCTAGCAATGACTCAACCACATCCTACTGTGTCACACGCCATATGAAATAAAAGTTCTATACGAGTATCGGTCTCTTAAACTGAGGGGTAGAAGTAGTCGCTGAAAGTTTTTCAAGTTATCTCTCCGGATTTTTTTTTAAATATTAAAATAGTACTTTATCTATTTAAAAATTAAATAAACGGTATAAAAACTATCTTTTACATTGGAACAAAGCACATGAGAGAAAGAATCGTTGCGGTCAGATAAGTAGATTCGAAGTTGATCCCGGACAAAGTAAAACACAAATTTTATATACTTATGATAAATGAAATACATAAACATGAATTGAGTTCGTGTATAAATAAAAATAATTTAATATAAAGTATTGTTCAGACGTTTTACGTCGAACTGATAGAGACACTGATTTGAAGTGACGCATAATTTAATTTATTCCACAAGAAATGTGTAGGCGTTGCTATAAAGCGTATTTTCAATTTTCTGATAATATTCTAAAAAGAAAATAGGTAAGTATATCATATTCGTAATCTAAAATTATTTTCTTTATCTAATAAATAAATAAATAGTAGTTATATCTATATATCTATACTTACATATAAATAAAATTAAAGTGTCTGTGTTTAATTTCAAAGTAACAGCCCAGAACGGATTCAAATCAAATCAAATCAAATCAAAATATTTTATTCAGCATAAAAATTGTTACAATTTCTTACTGAACGTCATGAGTCTACCACCAGTTCGGAAAGAAGAAACCTCTGTCCTGAGAAGAACTGGCGAAAGAAACTCAGCGGGACTAATATTTTTTTTTTATCATAATCTCATTCTTTTTTTTTAATTAAATTGTAAATTAACAATAATTCTATGTGTTGAAATAGCCTGGCGGCGACCACATCATTCCCAAGGCGTACTGTTTCCTAAAAAATCGTTAATCGAATAATAGCCTTTAGTACACAAACAATCCTTCACAATTTTTTTAAATTTGGCAATAGAACTTAGAAGCTTTTTGAACGTTTTCTGGGATCCTGTTGTATAGGCGTATACATTGTCCATGAAAAGAGTTACTGGCGTAAGCGAGTCACAGGCATTACAAGTTTATGTTTGCTCCTAGTATTAATAAATCGAATCGAAGGTTACTATAATAATTAATGATTGTAACGGTTTAAGTTTAATAATTTTAACTTTTAGAACAATAAGAAAGTGATAATTATTAAAATTATAATATTATACTTTTAGAAAATACATAATAATTATTAAAATTACAAATAAAACTAAACTTTCAACAAGGTCTTAAAAGTAAGGTTGTTTAGCAACTTGCAACGTATAACTTATCTTGGCTACAAAGAACCGACGATGTTATAACTTCTTAAAAGTAATATTACCTTATTAGATTTTTAATTTTCAAGCTTAAAGCTAGATTATTATGTTTTTACTCATCTAAGAATACTTCATTCTTCCACTTAAAATTTAAAATGAGTAATAAGTTCTGAAGTCACTAGGAATCTATACCTAAAAAAATACGACATGATATGTAGAGCAGAGTTAAAATAAGACATAGTTGTTAAAGTAAATTCACGCTGCTGTTTATATATGCATTTGTTCAAATTTAATGAATAGCAATTTCGAAAGTTGGAATCGAAGTTTAATCTCGCATAGAAATGTTTTCTTGTTAATGCTCTATGTATGCAGCGGCGGCAAGTAACAAGTTTGCCAACTTTTAACGTCTTGGTCATAATCGTTAAAAAGTAATTTTAAGTGATACCAACAATCAATATTTAAAGTTTTATATACTTTTCTAAGGAAAACACAGTTGTATAATTTTTTATCTCACTAATCTCCAAAACGACTGGGATATCGACGCACTTTCACTGGCAGCTAGCTGATGTTATAAGACATATCTTTTACTTTTATATTAGTTATTAAATAAAAATACGAGTGAAGCACAGGTTAAGCAAATGAAGTCAAGTAATGAATTCATAATATAATATTTATAAAAATAATTTTATAATATAACGCTTTAAACAATATAGAAAACGCCAAAGAGTTCTCACAAACAAAACCGTAAACAAAGCTTTTATTCGATTTGTATTAGAGCACTATATAGCTATAACACTCGTATTCAGCACGTGTTCGATCCATGGAACTGTTGATTTCCTCTCCCACTACGCATATAAGCTGCGATAGTATTTGTATTATGCAATGGATGTCGAGCTACCAGGCGAGCAGAGCGACCGGGGAGCCTTCAATAATTCAGTCAGTACCGGCGTCAGAGCTCTGAGGGGAGGGGGACTGACTGGTATCTCGCAACAAAATATTATAATTTCATACGATCCGCTGTTTTTCTTTGTTGGTATGAATAATGTATAGTGCTTGAAAGTATCGGTAAAACATTCATTGTACTCGTAAATGCGACATAAAGCAGCCAGTTAAAATTGATCCTCGATACATCTGGTTTTTAAGTATGATAAATTATAAAGAAACGAATGTTTTGCGTCACATGTATATTGATAAGATAAGTGATGCACAGAATTTATTATACAAGTAGATACATAATGTCTTGTATAATAATTAATTAGAATTAAAAATCAAAATTAAATATTTACTTTTAGAACTGAAATATAACATCTATAATCAACGTTGTACCAATTGCTTAATAAAATGTCGACTTGGTTCAAACGAAGCGCAGAATTGGGTAAAGGGACTACAAGAAAGTCTCTACTTGACAATTGGCCTTTATTTTCTGTATTATAACATTTAAAGGAAAACACTTTAATATTTTATCAGGAATAGGTATTCAAGTAATTGAGAACAAAGGTACCCAATATCGAAATTACAATACGTCGTACCAGAAAATTATTTACCTTTCATTTAATTACGAATTCAATTTATTTGTCCTTCAATTCGAGTAATATTGAATTTACGTAAAACCAACTCATCAATTTATCATCCGAAACGTAAAGTGCGTAAAAGCCAATGACAGTGACATTTAATCGGATGGATGCCGCAAAAGGTATTTTGCTGATAGCTCTTATCTTTTATATTTAAAAAAGGCGTGGGAGTGGGTCGCGAGTTCACTGTTCACACCAATGAAATATTTATTTGGCATATTAATAATGAACCCAATTAAATAATGGCGTTGGCGTGTTTAAAAACCTAGCAACATGTGATCTGAGTGACCTAATTTTAAGCCTTTAGGTATTTATAATTTCCTAGATTTAGACACATTTGTATTCTGGTATATTAAAGTTTATATTTAGGTGTATATATTATTTTCAACATGAAGTAGCGATATATTTCAAATTTGCAAAAAAATATACAAAAGTACTTTTCTTTTAAAAGCCAACACCGACTTAAAAATACATATTTTAGAACTTGTTATTCCACTCTGATGGGTGCCTACATTTTTTGAGGCCTTTAAGGTAAAACTTACTCATTTACAAAATAATAACGAAAATCGACATCAACGAAGATAAAATACACGCAATAAAACGTGTGGAAAAAAATTAGGTACTCTTCTTTTTGTAAGTCGGTTAAAAGGCACTATCTTGCGAGCACTATCGTAATGTGTAGGATGCATATTATTATTATACATACGAGTAATGTATTGTACAAGCTAAAAAATGAGTCATCTCGTGTTAACTTTGTTAAACTTTTCTAAGAGCCTTGAAAATATTTGATACAAAGGAAATAATTTCTTGTACAACTTGTGAAAACGAAATTTCACGGCCTTAATTAGTCCACGCAGCAATATTTCACACTTTTTGGGAACGACAAATTAAAAAGTTTCGGTTGGATTTGGAAAGCCTTTTCATTTCAGTTTAGGTTGTTTCCTTCTATTTAATAAGCATCGTCATACCTATCCTAGGTAAAAAGTAAAGTTCACGGTACTAAATATTACATAAAAATAACTTAATTACTTAGTACAATTTTTTCTATTATTTTAATTATATCTTTAGAAAAGGTAAAAAGACTTGATATCAAATGAATAATAATAGTTATGACCTAATATTGAGTCATAATATGTGGGCATAGTTTATCATAAATCGAGAGACGGCTGTACGATGTAAATGCATTATTCGTCATTTCATATAAGTGGGGATATAGCTCAGTGGTAGAGCATTCGACTGCAGATCGAGAGGTCCCCGGTTCAAACCCGGGTGTCCCCTACGTCAAATATTTTTAATTTTTTTAAACTTAACTATTAAATAATAAATATCACTCTTATTGATAATTTTTCTTTAGAAAAATAATTTTGTTAGAGACGGGAGAGATTTATTATGTTTATGAAACAATCATAAACAAAGTCGCTTCCCGCTGTCTGTCTGTCCCTACGTATGCTTAGATCTTTTAAACTACGCAACGGATTTTAATGCGTTTCTTAATAGATAGAGTGATTCAAGAGGAAGTTATTTATTAGTATTTAATTTGTCAAGTTTACTAGCGGAACCCGTGGCTTCGTTCGCGCTAAATCCAGGGAAGAGCCCGAGCGAAGCGAGGGAGAGTCGCTAGTATTATGGTATAAAATAACTATGATATACCGCTCTCTTCGATTCCTCTACCGTCTGATGAAACACAAAGTACCTGCACCATCGACAAAACCATTTTTATATACCTACATAAAGTATGTATAATACTTTAAAAGATTCTGTAAATAAAATATTGTTATGTTATGGTTCACTTTACGATTCAAATCCCTAAAGATTTTGTACATATTCCGTTTTACCTTTTCGAGTGTTTGATGTGATAATATTTGAGCAAGACAAGTCCTTACGCTTACTTAGGTTGAAACGTTCGAGATAAATGGCTCTACATTTCTTGGAAGGTTTTTGTTACAATATCTTATAACTTAAATTTTAAATACAATATTATTATTCCCTTTTACATAGATTCAGCAATATTTAATGATGAAAACCAAACATATAAATGTGAATGGGTTGTTTGTTTTTAAATATACAATTAGAAATCTTGATGAACTTGAGCTCTACATATTATGATTACTCAGCTCATATAAAAGCGAGCAGAATATGGATCGTAATGTACATCTGATAAGAAACTCGTCGAATTTGTAATGCGTTGCTATTATGTATAATATTTTTAATACTTTTCTTTAAAACAATAAAATTCGATTGAAATTCTTCATTCAACTATTGTGCGGTTTACAAATCACAAACAAAAAACATTAAAACTATCCCTATCTATCCCAGTAATGTAATGTAATTTTTACACACTTTGTTTTAATTTTTCTATTAGTTCATAGAAAAATTATACTATTCTTTTAACTTCGTGAAGCAAACTTCACAAGCTCTATTAAATGTAAAGTTATTCAAATCATTCGATTATCAATGAGGTATGACTGCATTGAGTCTCGCCGTTTAAACTCCGATGCTAGAACGACCTCCACCGCATCTATGGCGCCCTGGTAAGTAAAAGGGGTCCGCTTGAAACGTGACGAATAAATAAAAAACATAGAGTCACCCACGTCTCGTCGTGACTAGTTTTCTATCGAACGAACTCTGTTAGCTTATGCTTCCCTGTTACTTGGAACTATAAAGCGTTACGTAACAGCACTATTGATGAGTGAGTGAGGATAGTTTAGATACCTATTTGCTAGTTATGCTGTCCTGGTATAGAAAAGGGGTCATTCTGAGGCTAAGTTCAAATCAACGACTGTGTTTTATGTAACATTCATCACTTATAATGAACTGTTAAATGTTATATTATCTTTATACAATTAAATAATTTTTAATAATTGTTGCTTGTAAAATAAAAATAAATATGATAAATGATGTTTGCTTTTTATTCATATTCACGCTAAAAAAATAAACTTACATACTTCTAGTAAAGTTTTTAATTATGGACACGTAACTGGTTCGTACTTTTTTATTCTGTGCACTAAAATAATAATAGTAAAACGTCTATTCATTCTCGTTTGCAGATTTTTATAAAATAAAAAAAAAATATTAGGTAGATAGTAAATTATATTAATAAGATTAAAGTTCATATTATTATGTTTAGTAATATAAAAAAATAACCTAAATAGACTCAAGGCTCTCAAAGTTTTACATCAGGAGGGAAAAATAGTTATTTTGTATAGCTGTGGTTTTGTATACTCCTTGTTGTTCATGCCAGCCTGGTACTAGGGGGCATGAAGCGTTTCATATGCAAATCGAACGTTGAAGTTTCCGCATATGAATGAAACAATAACGTGTCCTATTCTCTTTTATTGCATATTTTATTATATCGTATTTTATTAAATCTTAAAAGTTTAAACTCTATTTATCTAGTTATTTTATTATGTAAAAAAATTGTTCAATTAGTTATTCTATTTTAAGCTATAAAGAATACATACGTATGTTTGTTTGTAGTACTTGCTGTACCATCGCGGGTTCGAATCCCGCTGGGGGCTTGGGCTAAAATTATACATTATTTATTTGTTATTATTATTTTTGTTCGTATAATAAATAGCCTTGTATGTATATTGTATTTGAGTAGTACATAATATTCCCTAGGCAAAAGCCATTTGGTATGCAGAAGATACCCAGCTCTACTCGTAAGTGAAAACGGTTAGTCTCATGGGAGTTTAACTGTTAAAGGACCGTCATCAATTCATTAAATTCATGTTATTTAATTTATACGACGACGTTATCTAGTTGGTTTTATTATTTAACTGAGTTTAATGTTTCATATGAAAAGTAAATAGTGTATAAGTTAAATCTAATTTTAGAGTTTACCTTTATTAGTACACTGGTAACGCGCTCGCTTGGATAACCGAGTGATGCGGGTTCAAATCCGGGTCTCGCACCTCTGATATTTTCATGTGCGAATCATTTCTATCATGATTACCACTTGTCTTACGGTGAAGGAAAACATCGTGAGGAAACCTGCATGTCTGAGAAAAACCTAACAAGTTTTCGAAAGACATGTGAAGTCCGCCAACACGCACTGGGGTAGCGCTGTGGACTATGGCCTGATCCCCCTCGTACTGAGGGAGGCGCGTGCCCAGCAGTGGGACGTTAAAAGGGCTGAAGATAATGATATTCTAATGAAATATTCTTAAAATTTAAGTTAAAGTTATTAAATAGTATATAATAATAACTCCTATCGTTTTATGCTTACCTGGTCAGTGAGGGCAGGATCTGCACCGTGTGCTAAAAGCAGCTCTACAATGTCATTGGCGTCAGCGGCACATGCCGCGTGTAGCGCTGATGACCCGACCTTCACCCGAATTGATATATAAAATTATCTATTTAGTATATTCGTAAGGTACTTATGTGAGAAAGTATTTAAAATTTATTACTTACTTATACTTATCAAATGGTTATGAACTATTATTAAGCTCAACAATTTGTACAATTAGTTACTAAACAATGCGTGCAATAATGATTCAATCAAATCAAATCAAATCAAAATATTTTATTCAGCATAAAAATTGTTACAATTTCTTAATGAACGTCATGAGTCTACCACCAGTTCGGAAAGAAGAAACCTCTGACCTGAGAAGAACTGGCGAAAGAAACTCAGCGGGACTAATGTTTTTTTATCTTAATCTCATTCTTTTTTTTTTTAAATTAAATTGCATATTTACAATAATTCTATATGTTGAAATAGCCTGGCGGCGATCACATCATTCCCAAGGCGTACTGTCTTCTAAAAAATCGTTAATCGTATAATAACCCTTAGTACACAAACGTTCCTTCACAATTTTTTTAAATTTGGATTCAACTAAATATACATTAAAACAGTATTAAAACAGTACTTAAATAATAAGAATAAATAAATAAAACGATCTCTTAAGTTTCTCGTAAAATGAAATCTTATTCCTACGTATATGCAAGTAAAAATTAAAGATAACAAAACTTGAAATAAATAAATTGAATTTTACTTACATTATTTTGCAAATGGACGTCAGCTCCAAATGTGAGCAAGTGTTCCACGATGCCGCGACACCCTTGAGCGCAGGCCATTTGTAGCGCAGTTACTCCATTCTATTAACAACATTAACATTCCAATATAAACTGACAACACACGTTTTAATATTGAAATATAATTTAAAACTGTTAATTATATCAATATTTGCTTCTCCATTTATTAGAATAATCTCTACCGCCATTAGTATTTTCGCGCCAAAATGTGACACTACAAATTGACAACTTTTTTATTAGGTACCAAATAAATATTTTAAATATAAAATTAGATTTTATTAAGTATTAATATTAAATATAAATAATACTGTAAAATATATAATAATATTAATAAAATATTTCTTATTCTTTATGAAATTAATAATGTATAAAAAAATCTTTAAGACTTTTAAAACACTATAGTTTTAAAAAATTTAAGCAATAATATTATACTAAACTGAGTTCTTTCTTCAAAGTAACTCAGAAAGAATGCGAATGACATTTGCGTATTTCCAAGTACTAGGAGCGCATAGCCTTTATGAAACTATAGAGTATGCAGTTCAAATAGTTAGAATACTTCGGATTGCTGATGTTACCCGATACGTGGAATATAATGTCTGCTCTAGTAACTTGCTTAGTTTTTCTCTACGACATTGTAGATTCTATTATTTGAATAGTTTTCCTATAGTATAGGATCTATATATTTAATAATTTGTTGATTTAAATTTACCTAAAAATATGCATATTTTTTATGTAAAATAAATTAAAGATCATACCTAGTAAAAACTTATAGCAATAACCAATCGATCCCCTTTTGTCAAATCTTACTTCTACTTTTAATCTTCTAAACGCAATTTTAAAATAACAAAACCTCTTTTGTTAAAATAAACTAAACAAAATATTCCTATTTATTGTAATCTATGTGCATTTATAATCTGTATCAACTAGGAGCGCATTCAAAACACAAATCATCCACTCAATTACCAGGCTCGCATGAACTTACATTATCTGTGGCATTCACGTTGCATCCAGTTTCTAACAACACTAACACAAGTTCAGTGTGTCGGTGTACCGCGGCCTGGTGTAGGGGGGTGCGGCCGGAGTTGTCTCGAGCCTCCCGCGACGCGCCTTTAGATACCAGGAGTCCAGCGGTACTGCAGTGGCCGCCTTCGCAAGCTAAGTGGAGTGCGGTTCGGCCTACCTGTTGAAACAGATATAAATAACTAAGTGTAATGGACTCGCTATGGAAATGTTTTATTTTATGTGGTTTTTTAGTAAGAAAACTTGTTTTAAATGTATTTTCTGTATTAGCTAAATAAATTACAAGATAAATTAATAATTAAAACGTGTAGTGATGTAGCGTGAAGGAGATTAATTGTGCTATAGAAATTAAAATAAATTTATTGTAGAATGATTTTTTTTTAAATTTAGATACATAATAATCATATATTTACAATCAACTTTAGCATGTCATTTTGAAGTAAGTAGTATCGTAACTTAATACTTTTATTAGTAACCTGATACAGCACTGCATATTTGGGATGTTTTGTTGAGGTTTTTAATCATGATATTATATTAAAAACATGTAAGAAGTCCCAGATAGAATATGATTCTATCATAGAATATAATAGAATTTCTATGCATTTAAAATAATAGTGAGTTATAGACAAATTTGTTTTAATATTAAAACTAGCGACTCGCCCTCGCTTCGCTCGGGCTCTTCCCTAGATTTAGCACAGGCAAAGCCGCGGGATCCGCTAGCTATACATATAAGCCTTCCTCTTGAATCACTCTATCTATTGGAAAAAACCGCATCAAAATCCGTTGCGTAGTTTTAAAGATTTAAGCGCACATAGGGATATAGGGATATAGGGATAGAAAAGGCGACTTTGTTTTATACTATGTAGTGATAGTGATGATTATAGTGATGTTACGGAAATATTAATAGTTCCTGTAAATCATACAGATTCTATATTCTAATATAAATAAATAATACTGAAACATATTAAATACTCTCGTGTTCTCAGTACTTAAAGTTAAAATTTAATCAAAACTTTGATTGCTTTAAAAGTGCTTCAATCTATATACACGCCAATGTAAAGTCATAACAAGTGTATCAAGGATGGTCGTAATTAAAGCTCTCGAACACTGTTCTGCTAGTGACAGGTACAAAGTGCATTGAAAGCGTCGCCTCTCTGCGGTTATTGAAAGAATCTTATGGTCACTGTACATTGTAGAGTTAATCAGTCTACCAAATTAAAATGCGATTAATATTTGATGTAAGCTATAATATTTATAAAACATAAATAAATAAATGATTTTCTTATTTATAATTATATTATAATAAATAATTAATAGTAATTTCTATAATTTAAAGCTTTATTTTAAATAAGGTTTATAAAAATTAAATATAATTAATATGGTAGCGTGATTCTTAAAGCAAAGTAACAGTAAAAGACAATTGCAAGAATATCAAAGAAAAAGTATAAAACGAAGCTCTCGTACTCGTAAGATAAAATATCTGTAATGTACGGCGGGTCTTATCATTCGTTTGTTTTATTCAACTACATCATGACTTCTGTCGCCCTGGTACAAATAGTTTTTGTTTTCTAGTTTTGCTCTGAAATATAACTACATTTTTGTTTTTTTTGTGTAGTAGTCATAGCAGTAGATTAGTATAAGACAGAGAGAGAGAAATATTTTTGTTTTTTTTTTAAATTAATTCTCGTATAATAAAATTAAACAAAATAAATTATATTATATAGTGTTTCACTTTTGATTTTCTAGTCAGTAACGACTATTATTATAAAGAATCCCAATATCCATCAATGTGCTTTCTACTTTTATACACATTTGCTACTTTTTCTATTCCATGAGATTGAAATAAAATAGATTACTTATAATTTTTAACTTAGGTCGAATTATTTTAAACATATGTAATTATTGATTTTCAATACAAGCTTCCAACAATTTAGGAATATATTTTGTACATATTTATTACAAAAGCACAATTATTTAAGGGCCATTCCTTACCTAGAGTGTATCAAGTTATAAGTCAGATTTTTCTTCTGTGAATACCCTTTTAGATATTAAATCATTCAATTTTTTTTCTCATTAATTACTCTATCTCCTTATGAAGACTCTCTATTTCTGGTTCACGGCTATTTGCTCTGTTGTTAGCATATAATATTTATATCTTATTAATTAATTATCTTGATTAATCAGTGAGTGCAATCTGGCTTTAAATTTATGGTGTAGTTCGTAGTGACCCCACTTGCTGTGACAGAAGTCCCGGGTTCGAGTACCGCTGGGTACATTCATTTGTGTGATAAGCACGAATGTTCTTACTCCAGTCATAGGTATTAGTATTTACAATATGTATGACTTTATAGTTATACTAGTATTATTTATTTACAATAAAGGAAATTACAAGTAAACTTAACTATATGTAGTACAAAGCAAATATACACTTAATTATTAATGTACAAGTCGTGAATATAGTTATACTTATGTAGTGTATGAACTATCTGGGATCCATAACACAAGCCTCGTAGCTTACAATGAAACTAGATGGTGATTTGTTTTAATGTCTCAACTGTCAACATATTGAAAAAAAAGAGTACTTTGAATGAACGAGCTACAATCGGCATTTTCGAATACGAAATTAAAATCGTGTTTTTATTAAAAAAGAAAGATATTGAGAGCACTGAATAAATAACACACGAAATAAGTTGGAAATTTAACAATAACAATGATTGAATAATTCAAATAAAATCATGAATAATGTAAAGGTTAGTCGAAAACGGTTTAAAACTGAAAAAGAACAACGCTTAAAACGGAGACAAAAATAAAAATATTTTAAACATTGTTGAATAATTACTACTAAGTGCTTACATTTTATTATATAGACATACTCGTAAGAAGTTAAAATTTTAAAAAGCTCTAGCTTTAATTTTTAATAGGGAATACTAATTTTTCTTGGTTTAATGTTTTGAATATGGTTTTTATGGTTTTTTTATTAATAAGGAATAAGAAATGTCCCTTTTTAGTATATCAGCAGTTTAGCTCAGAGACTTAGTAAGTCATAAAATAAAATCTTGAAAAAAATACATAAAGTGCGAAATAAAAATATTTTGCGATCCGATTGTAAGATATTAAACTTTAAAGTGCTAATTGTGATATAGTCAAGCGAACTATTGTTAAATAATTCAAAATAAATGAATTCTGTTTCGTATAATAGCTTTACTTGGTGGAAGTAGCTAATTTTCTGGTAAAGGGATTCCGTTCCGAAGGTATATTATATGATCTAATAAATGTGTATATTTTGTTGTATGTTGATTACAAATAAAAATAAACACATTAAAGTAGATAATTACAAAACAGAACGAAATTGTTTTTTTTATATGTGAACTTATAAATATAAATGTGCTAAGTACCAACCTACTAAAATTAAAAGATATTGTATATTATATAGGTAGGTACTAAGGTAGCTAATATTATTTTGAAGTAGGTATAATTTATTTATTTATAACGTTAAATACATCTATATCACTACATAGTATATCCCTTTGTACGCTTAAATCTTTAAAGTTTCGCAACGGATTTTGATGCGTTTTTTAGGGTTCCGTACCTCAAAAGGTAAAAACGGAACCCTTATAGGATCACTTTGTTGTCCGTCTGTCTGTCTGTCTGTCTGTCTGTCTGTCTGTCTGTCTGTCTGTCTGTCTGTCTGTCTGTCTGTCTGTCTGTCTGTCTGTCTGTCAAGACCTTTTTTCTCAGGAACGCGTGGAGGTATCAAGCTGAAATTCATATCAAATACTCAAGTCTATGGTCTCTTGGAGCTGTGAAAAAATCAAACTTCTAAGTCAACGCAATCAAAAGATACTCCCGTTTATGCCGCAAATTTTCGACATTCGCAAGGGAATCAAAACCTACAGGGTACTTCCCGTGAACTCAGAATCTTGAAATTTGGTACGAAGCAACGTCTTATAACACAGATAAAGGAAAAATTGCGAAAAGCATAAATTTTTAGTTACATCATATAATAAAAATATTTTTAATAATTTTAAACTTATTACCCCTTTACTCATACACCGTTCCGTACAGGTTTGTACGGAACCCTCGGTGCGCGAGTCTGACTCGCACTTGTCCGAATTTTTTTTAATAGATAGAGTGATTCAAGAGGAAGGTTTATATGCATAACTAGCGGATCCCGCGGCTTTGCCTGTATTAAATCTAGGAAAAAGCCCAATCGAAGCGAGGGCGAGTCGCTAGTTGCATAATAATACAAGTTTTATGATGTGTGATGAATGATGATGAATATGCAAATATTTCAGACTATAATAAATTAATAACTGACTATAATATTGAAAATATATTAAATCACGACTTAATTTTTGGTCGTTTTCAATATCCCACTGAAATCCCTCTATATATCTATGGGATGATCCGCTTTTTAAAAAGAAGATTAAGTGATTAAAACCAGCTCAGTCATGTAAAAGGAACTATCCCTTTTCAGATTAGCAATTAACTATAGATTTCCTACGTTATTGGTACAGTAATGACTATAATTTGTTTAAGTAGACCGAATAGGCCCTTTACTTGAATAAAACATTTGACTTTATTTATTTGCTTTGGGTTAGCCTAGAAACAAGACCCTTCAGGCTTTCGTATCTCTTTATATGTATTATGTAACTGCCTCGGTGTTGTAGTGGCTAGCATGTACGGCCACACATCGAGAGGTCCTGGGTTGGAGTCCCGGGTCGGGTCAAGTAGTCATCCTACCAGAGTATGAGAGTGATAGGAATAGAGTGTTAGTGATAGGAATTGGTCGGAGAAAATTATTATTATGGACTATTTTACATTTGAAATACAAAAAAAAGTACGAAACGACATTCTTAGAAACAATACTTTTAAGCACGCTAAAATTTTGTAGTGTTACTTAGAATAAATCAGAAGACTGCTCCATATATATGTATGAGTTTTGTAATCGATATCTGTGACATTTGTGAATAAAACCTATTTTTGTATATTTTTGTACGTTTATCTTAAATGCTGGCACGGGATTTGAACCCGTTCTATTTCTTTGATCAAGCCACACGCCTATTGCTACAAATAGTATGAATAATAATTAAAAATCATTCGAAACTAGGCTAATGTATGTAAAATCGTTATAGGGGTAATCATGCGTGATGTGATTAATGTTTTAATTTCCGTATTCGAGTAACGGATAGCATTTAGTTTTTATTACCCCGTAAGTTGTCGCATATTTAAATCAAATGTTCAGGAAACATATTAATGGTTTCAAATTATTCCATGTCCGTAGAGAATTTTTATTTTACACATATTTTTATATCAAATTCAGTCAATCTGGAGTATGCATCGTTACAATAATAAAGATTTTAAGTTTGAAATTATAGTTGCGTATAGGTACACTATTTACATGCACATACCTACACATAGTTCAATATCATATTTAAATATATTTTAAGTTCTTTTAAGTGGGAATCTAAGGCTATAAACGACTTCTCAAAGTTTGTTTTTAATCAAGTTAATTTTAAACACATAGGGGCACATCTGGATAACCTAACCATAAGGACTATAGGTACAACAAATTTCGAGTTGTGCCTGTTTAAAACAATTATTAACGAAATAATTAAACACAAAAAATCTGATTCAACTTATTAGACATAAAAACGATGGATTCGTTAAAAAAAAGTAATAATTTTATAACAGTTTTACTGTATTCTCGATTTTGTTTTTGTAACTCTAAGTATTTAAATTTATAACGAGCATGTTTTTGTTTATTCGATGTTGTTAGCGGAGCCGTGGGTAATGCTCGGGGCTTTGCTACTGTTTTTTCATTTTGTTTTAATAATGAGACTTGAAATAATTTAGTATTATAATCGATGCGAATAAATAAAATTGGAGTGTCTGTTTGTTAGTTGTTACACGAATTTACTTTATTATTACTTTTAAATAAATGTATATTATGTAAAATAAGTATGATGTAAAGTCCACAGGTACTTATAAGAAAAGTTTATTTTTAATCTGTCTGCTTGTCTTCGCTAAACTTAGAGCATTTAAGAAAAATTTGATGGAACGTTCACTGACAGGTAGTTAATATTATAAGGATACATTTTATCCCAGAAATCATCCCTCAGGGGATAAAAAGTGGAATCACGAACGTTTGTATGGTATATTATTAGAGAGTGGTGTACAGAGATTTTTTATTTTAACTTACTTTCTATAACTTAACTTATATAAAATAATAAACGTTAAGTTAAAGTAATAATTTAAGTTAATTGGATCCAGCTGATCAATTAAGACTTGTTTCTTTGTCTTTAGTTGCTTAAATATTTAATTGCTTTCTTAGACTTGTATATTCTTAGGAATTGTGAAATTGATACACTGTAATTCTCTAGTTTCGCTAATCGCTATACGCTACAACATTATAGATTCAAAATCAATTGATTCAGTTTTTATCTTCAATTTTCGATGTGAACGTTCCAATACAGCAAATATGGCCAGTGTTTTTTATAAACTAGGTCATGTTTATGGAGTTCACATATAAAAACCTTTTGCTTTTTCCCGTTTGCTAGTGAATTGCAACGTGATGCATATTTGAAAGCGGTCTTTTATTCTTCATTTATGCGCAAGGTCGTGGTAGTGCAGATGTTTTACTGCAAGTTGACGCGCCAAGTTTTATTTTAAGTATTTTATACGCAATAAGTACCTGCCTTAATTAAAGTAATTAAAATATTTTTTTAATAAAAATGCTTGGATATTTATTTTAATGCCACTACTTAGACTTGTAAATAATATAGACGGTGCACGCTGAAAAATATATATTTTTTTTCAAAGAATAATGAAATTTTAATTTTTAATATTATATCCAATTTTTATAGATTTTTCAGCTTCATGTTTTATTTTGACACGCTTATTAGGTAATATATTATATTATTCCTGAGTGTGAATGCACCAATTTGCAGTATATAAAGGTTATGTTAGTTAAATTTTACCTTTAATCTGAATCAGCCGTAATAGGTTACATAATATGTAAAGTTTTGTTTGTTAATAAAATATGGTTCTTCATTTCATAAAAAACATTGCCGACGCAGCTCGTATAATGATGTCGCGATATATTGAAGTAATCATAAAAATGTTGAAGCTTGCCGTATATATCGAGTTACAAAATAAAATAAAATAAATACATTAAAAAGCTAAGAATGTAGCATGTTATATTAAATTTAGAAGTACAAATCTCAAGAGGTTTGTTGAGTTCTTTAATGTTTTAGTCGTAAACCTATTTAATATTTAAATTTCAATCTTTTAGTTTACAAGCTCTTGGATTAAACCTTTATTTGTATTCGACCTTGACGTCAGAAAAGCTTCTTATAGACGTTGTATTTGGCCGGCAGCGATTAAGATACTAGTCTATTATTTTCAAGTCGTGCTTAAGGCGAATTGAACGACCATTGTTTGTCAAAATCAAGAGCATAAGTTTTCTACTTAAATGAAACTTATTAAGAAAGTAATATAAAATTATTATTTTTTATAACATTTAGGTAGGTGAGATATATATCAACCCTGGGCTACCAGGCATTAGTAACGCACTCACTTGCTAAATAGAGAAGCGGGATCAAACCCGGGTCTTGCACCTCTGATATTTTTATGTGCAAAACATTTCTAAGTGGATTAACTTTTATCTTACGGTGAAGGAAAATATCGTGAGGAAATCTCCACATCTGAGAGTACCAAGGAAGTTTTCAAAAAAATGGGCAGCCTGCCGACCCGCACTTGGCCATCCTATATAGAAGGGAGACCCGTGCCCAGCAGTGGACATTAAAAAGGGATGAATTAAGGTACATAGCCTTAGGGTACCCTAACCCTTAAAGATTCAAATTAGTAGCTTATATTGACTTTTTGTTTTTTAAAAACAAGTTGATATAGATACTCAAAGTCAAAGGTAAACGTAGTAATAATAATTAATCAATAAGTAATCGGACAGTTATTATAAATGCCAAAATTTGTGTTCATATGCTAGACTTGTTATTCCTTCACAGAGATATAGTTGGATGGATTTGAATGAAATTTAGTAAATATGTGCATAGAGTATGATCGAATAGAATAAGTCCATTCGTTTAGAAATAATAAGCAAATTTAATACATAATAATAAAAAAGGCAGCATTTATTCGTAATCAAAAACAGCACGCAGTATCTACATTGTTTTATATAGGCTCTTCACTAATAAGTTATTGTCATCATAACAATCGAAAATTTTATTATAAAATATGATATTATTGGAACTTATAATAAACAATTTATAGAATATTTAAATGCCTTTTTATAAGTTGTTATAAAAATTTAGTAGAAAATACAATTTCCGTGTTAAAGTAACTTAAGCTACAATGCCAAGATGGTCGTAAAACCAGACTTCAGCATCTGCGTGACTTTAATACGATAAGCGCCTTATGAGGTATGACGACAAAAACATTTATTACAATATGTACTTTTAAATTTAAATCTCTGATGGCTAATGAAATATTTTTTACTTTTTTAATTCATCAACATCATCATCATCATACGATGAATATGTTATATGACCATATTATATTTTAATTCCATTTAATTCGATTAAATGAACTATATCACCAAATGGCTTATGGTTTAACTGATGCCTCATACATTATGCACGCATATCGATTTTCGTTATAGGTAATAGTTACATCACTTTAACTGTCAAAAGTGACAGGTTAAAATAACTTCACTGACCTTGTTAACGGCGTCGATATATGCGCCTTTCTCCAATAGTAACTCTACGACAGCTGTGTGTCCACCTCTGGCTGCGAGTGCGAGGGAGGCGTCGCCCGCCATGTCACATCCTTGCACCTTAGCTCCGAGGGATAAGGCGTAATTTGCAACGTCTTTGGCTCCACGTGCGCAGGCGCATTGTAGAATATCGTTGTTTTTCTGTTGAATATGACATGAGAAATATTCGTTACTAATAACCTATGGGTTTGCCATGGTCTAATAACCTATGGGAAAATAAACACCACAGTTTATATTATTTTAGAAATTTCTAAACTGATTTCAATAAAACTTTTAAGTCAGAGTAGGCTATATGACTTAAAATGATAAGATAACAAAAGATTTTCATCTGTAACAATTATTGAGTTAGTAAAAATCACGTGTTTTAATTAAGATGTAAGAGTAAGTTTATAAGTTGACAAAGGTCACATGTAAATACATCCATAAAATTTGGCACTAAAATATCATGGAGCCTGACGCATATCCCATGTTCGCCATAAAGTAGGGGAAAAGATAACGTGGCGTAACGATGTCATAATTTTCTATTTTTATATTTATGAAAGCAAGTTAATTTTCATTGACAGTAAAGATTTTCTTATTATTTGTTTAATACTAAAAACGAAAAAAATATATAATGTAGTGAATCATTGCATTAAAATATAAAGTCCTTTATTTTCCATACAGCATTAATTAATAAAATATATCTCCATATTAATTTATTTTTTTAAAACAAAAACAATATTTTAAAGATTTCATTATAACGCAAGTAAAAAAACAACTTTTGCTTCCATATAAATAAAGTATGGGTCACGTTATCGATACTTAAGTCTTTCGTTTTGTAACTCAACACGTCTATGGTGTTTTCGATGCGTTCATGGGGTTATCGATCTGACTCATGGGAAATGCGATTGGAAGTACCAGGGAAGCATACCTTGTTAGTAGCTGCGAGACAAGCGCCCGCTTGCACGAGGGTTTGCATAGCCGCGAGGTGTCCGTGCCATGCCGCCATTAATAGCGGCCTCATACCGAACTGTTATTAAATATTAGTATTAAAATTGTTTTCTGAATCTAGATAAATTTGTTAATTATATTATTTTAATTTTAATCTAGTTTTTTTAGTTACTAACAAAAGAGATAAACTACGTCAAAACTTCTTTTTTTTTGTCAAAAAATATACATAATTTTATTTAAAATACAACAGAATTATTATCATAAAGTATTATAATACTTACTTTACATAATAGTCAAAATAAATTTTATTAAAGTTATTCAAAAGAACTTAATTTAAAATTATTCTACTTTAAGTTGAAACTTGCATTATGTATTAATTGTATTTACTTATAAAAATATAAAAAAATATGTAAAATATAGTTAATCAGATATAGGTATAAAAATAATATATAAATATAATTTTATGATATTTAATGAGAAAGTACGTGTTTTTAGATAGGGTTTTCTTTTTTAAGGTATCAATATGGGAGCCTTTTCAGAAAAAATCCTAATCGAATCTTGTTCGTCTGGACACTACACATAATACCTGTACATTAATCTTTAAGGAAGCCCAGTACCTTATCCACCGCTTCTATATCACATTTAGCGTGTATGAGTAAATTGATTATCTCGACGTTGCCTCTACTCGCCGCCCAGTGGATGGGAGCTCGGCCGTACTGTAACAAATACAATTTACTTCATTAGGCGTAAATAAAATGACTTATTTACATACATTAAAATACAATAACAAATTGTAAGTGATTCTTATAATATGAAAAAAACATTTTCAGGGCTTTCTTTATTTTAAGATATATTTTATTTAATTATAAATATTATATTCTTACTATTATATATGGATCATGTATGTTAAATATGTCTTTTTGGAGGAGGAATGATGAGTTATCATTTTTTTGGTTTGTTTCATTGAAGTAAATTAAGGTCGTATGGTGTCTCACCATATCTGTACACTGTACTGTATCAGATAAGGATGATAAGAATCTGTCAAACTTGAATTGAACAGTGAACTATATGTTTATGGTAACGTATGTACAATGCAACAAATTTACGATAAGTACTTTTATATTTTTTACACTTGTTATATAATATTATTGATAAATAATTTTAATAACTTGTCTTTTTAGTGGTAATACCCAGTCAATAAAAAGCAAAAAAATACCATATAAAAATCTTTTTTTAGATATAATGCTTGACTATTAGGTTTAATCGACATAATATATCAATATAAATACTTATATCATTATTCATGATTCATGTAAGTATAGTCTGCAAATAAAGATTTAAGGTCTACTTCAAATAAAATTAAGTAGAAATAAAGGGAATTGTCTTAAGTTACTATTTTAATCTAGAATATTTACGGGTGAATGAATCAGCAAACAACCCTGTAACGTCTTATAAGAATTTTTACGGAGCCATATCTTTTAAGTGTGTTGAGACTCGAGACGGTATATGAGTTTTATTATTCAACGGAATGAAGATTATTATTATTATTTTTTTTAACTATATCAGTACTTTACTTTTTAATGATGTAAAAAAGGGGTATTACCGCCTGAACGAATACCAAATATTTATTTGAAAACAGCAACTGTTGAGATTCTCGCCGGTTCTTCTCAGCAGAACAGCTTTCCGAGCCGGTAGTAGTTTACTCACAGACTTACAGACAGACATTTGATTTTAATAATGTAAAAATGACTATTCAAAACCAACTTGTAAAAGTCTATTTGTATAAAGAATATTTTGCTTTGATTTGATTTGAATAAACCATTAAACTAATAAGTTTATTAAGTTATATTTTAATCAAGTTTTTGAATTATTATTACTATTTTCCTTTAGTTCACATTCACACCTACTTTAAAGAATCACTTGAATTTAAAATCACATGATAATTTTATATGAATTTCGTATAACTCTCGTCTTAAAGACTTTTAGCCAGATGTAAAAAACTACATAAAATAAAAAATACCATTTCATTAAAGTTACTACGCTAGCTATAAGCCTTATTTGATAAACATTTGAAATACTCTATTTTACTGCTGTCTGATGAAAACTTAATCAAGAATTTTTGTTTTATGTTGTAGTAAATTACACTTCTGAAAAGTGTTTATGTGCTTTTATATAAAGTTATGTTAGTACGGATAATTTACTAAGAGTTTTAGAATGTATCTGTACGATCCATACTTTACATATTATAAATGAAAAAGTGCGTTTGTTTGTTTGTTCTTCTTTCAAAGGAAAGGAAACAAGGAAGAAAAACGGAAAAAGGAAGGAAAAGAAGGAAGATTGGCGTGGCATCTTTCGCTCGCTGGTATTATAATAATTTGACATGGTGTAACTAACGATATTTATAGGTAAAAGCTTAGGGCTTAAAATCTGTTATTTCAATATTAAATTCCCATTTGGCTGGACTATTAATGTTATAAATACGAAAGACAGTGTGTGTATGTGTGTATGTAGATTTGTGCAGGTATATGACAGGCTGTAACGGTGCAATGGACTTGCGTGAAACTCGAAGTTAATCGGGCTGAATTATTAAATAGCCCTCTTTTTTCGACGTACTGACAAATTAGAAAAAAGTTATAAATCTAATATATAAAAATCTCGTGTCACAGTTTTTGTTATCGAACTCCTTCGAAAAGGCTTGACCGATTTCTATGATTTTTTTATGTATGACAATAAGTTGAAAGCTATTTTTTATTCCCCTAGGAGATAAGGGCATGGCAATTTATGTATGCCATTTTTTAAATATATTTCAATATTACAGTGAGCAGTGAAAATTGTATACGAATACGAGTAGTACGGGTAATACGAGTATGTAAGAGAATTAGGTTTCCGTCTTTAGAATGGGCGGCGCCGCGGGAATCGCTAGAAAGAGAGATATAAGAAAACTTACATTATTTCTACAATTGACATCAGTAGGACGTTGCAGTGCTTCACGGACAGCGTCAGGTTCATTTTTGATGACTGCTTCATGTAACAGGAGGTCGTTCTGTTGTACTCGTGACCGGCATTCTGTCATCTTTAACAAAAGATTATTATTAAAATATATGTAACGTAAAATAAAATTCTGATTAAAATCGGTGCATTAAATATTATTTGGAAAATTCAATTTAATGATGAATTAAAGCTCAACTTATTATATTTTTTATTTCAACTTAAGCTTTTATTTCCAACTAAATGAACTTAAAATAAATATAGATATAGTAAGCACAGATCGGAATATACTATAATAGCATTGAAAGCTTTATTTAACAGCTTTTGATACCTGAAGATAAGCTTTGTTTTATTAAATACTATTGATATTAAAATAAGCTGTGCTTCAAAGTAGCATCATTAATAAAGAGGGACATAACATTTCGTTTGTATTCAAGTTTTTTTAATGTTTTGAAGAAAATACATCTTTTTACACATCCTTAGAGGTTGAATTTTAAGAACCTTATTCACTAATTTATATGCGAGTACTGTTTTGGAATTCTAGGTCCGGCTGCTTGACCTAGGTGTTGATAAATCTGTCAGTTAGGGTAAGTAATGTTACAGAGGCAAAAAAATATTTTATTTATTATTATTTAGTTACAGTTGAGAAACATACAGTATTTACCGTTTACGGTACAAATATAAATACTTTTTTTTAAATTAGCCAATAAAGTTTTCACTTATGACTAAATATGGAGGACGTCTGTATAGAGATGAGTGCTCAATCCTCATTATATCAAGGTAATATATAATATGTAATGAAGATATGAAAAGATTTATTAAACATATAAAACGAACAGTTTAAATGTTAAAAATTGCATTAGTTATGAGTCGCAGTCAACGCAATCAAGGGATGTGATCAATTTTCACTTAAAATTTTGAATATTGCCATAATAACTTTATTAATATAATTAAATAGCACCTACACTATATTATAATATCAAATTTGTATTCTAAATTCAGCCATATTACATATAGAGAACATGAAAGCAAAACATCCTGCGCAATTGAACGGGCCTCTCTGAATAATACATTTATTTACTGGAACTTCTAGCAGTGTTTGCGAACAAACAAGTAAATTTTGTAACACAAATATCAAAGCCAGCACAAGGCATGTCATTATAGCTAGTAGTTTAGTGAATAGAGTTAGTATATAAATTATAATATGCTTTTCATTAAATACTTCAATATATTGTTAGCACTATTAAATACATAACTAGGTCCTAACAATAACCTAAGTATAACGAAATAAATTATTTTACATCGTAAAATAACATGACAAATTATTAATTCAATGAATATCTATAGATATTATATTTACGCACATATAGATGTATAATAAAAATATAAAGTTGGTTTTTTTGTTTGTTTGAACTCGCCAATCTCTGGAACCGCGGCGTTTTGATATTATTATTACTTAATTTCGAAGTAACTTATAACTCTATCTAAAATAAGAATGTATCCTACTTACCTATCATTATGACCGTTTGGAGAGAAGCAACTGAACATAAATAAAATACGTATTTAGGGTCGCAGGCCAGCGATATAAATATCAATGTAAGATACTCTTCGATACGTAACCGTAATACACATTTGCAATAAGTTACAGTTAACTTGAAAAAGAAAACTTTCTGCACGTTTGAAGTCTTCACATTACAGGTTATTTACTATCTAAATTCTAGATATAGAAGCTGGTAGCATTTGCTACAAGTTTTTTGTGAATATAAAAGTTTAAGATATAAAAAGTTATCAATATTTTCAACGCAATATTATATGATTGATGATACATTGTGATAAATGTCTATAAGTACAAGCATACTTAAAATTATGTCAGCTGTTCTATATAAAAAAATAATTATTTAGGAATTATTGTTCAAGAGATTTTCAATTCTATACTTACATCAGATTGATTGTCAATTTTAATTTTTCATACATTATAAAGTTCTTTTTTTCTTGTAATAAAAATCTTCATCATCATCATCAGCCCTTTTTAACGTCCCACTGCTGGGCACGGGCCTCCCTCAGTACGAGGGGGATCAGGCCATAGTCCACCGCGCTGGCCTAGTGCGTGTTGGCGGACTTCACGTGCCTTTCGAAAACTTGTTAGGTTTTCTCAGACATGCAGGTTTCCTCACGATGTTTTCCTTCACCGTAAGACAAGTGGTAATCATGATATAAATGATTCGCACATGAAAATATCAGAGGTGCGAGACCCGGATTTGAACCCGCATCACTCGGTTATCCAAGCGATGCGTTACCGCTGGGCTACCACTGTCCTATCATAAAAATCTTAGAATATTATTATTTAATCTAATTATAAAAACGTTTATTAAAACCGACATTTAAGAAAATGAAAGTATTTTTAAAAGTAAATTTGTTTATGAATGTAATTACTTGGTTGATTGTGGACCGACTTTATAATTTTTAATGAAAAGGTACGCAGAGGGAATGTGGAAATAAAAGGTACCTACTTAGATATTATATGTTGTAAATAAAAACGAATTACTGTAGGTTATACTAGAAACAAGTAATTTTTCGAATTTAAAGTTCCAGTTCATGTATTTCACTAAAAGTCAGCCTTTATTCAATCAATTTGCGTTCTGTACACGTATTAACACAATATTCAATGAAAATACACATAATACAATCTCTTCTCAAGTGAAGTTATATTATTTCAACTCTTACATTTCCTCTGAGCGTAGAGCTTATGTAAGCAATTTTATATCATTCTATGTAGTTATTTTATACTTTGTGAACCTGAATATACCTAAATAACTAAATACAGTTAAAAAGATAGCAATTTCTGAAGCAGGCGCTTTCTCCATAATAAAAATTCTTTCAAACTATAGAAAATAGAGTGAAAATATGAAACTTCTTTCATATTATAGTAAAGAATAACAGTCTATATTCCTTTTATAATAAATTCTATGAAGACGTGTCCTTTATACCTTTGTAGTTTATGTAAGCTTTAAAGCTCTCTACATGTAGAGATAGCAACAGTAGGATTATATCTGAACAGATGTTGAAGCGTCATGGATTGTAGCTCTATGTACATTGTGTAACTACGAAGCAGCATATTTTATAGCTCGTTAGATGCATTTAGAATAAATTAATAATAAAATAAAATAAATAAATAAATACCTGCGTATTGTTTCTAAATTGCAAGAGGGAATTCAATCGGTTTTAAAAAACCTACAAAAAATTTAAAAAACTTATGTAAGTTATACTTATAACTTACAGATACTATAAAATACTACTATTATGTATAACTTATACTATAGTATTCCTTTTACATAACATATTATATACGAGGATTATAGAATGTAGTAATTATAACTTGACAGTACATGAACTTATTACACCATCAATCATATTTTATACTATCTAATGATCCTGTAACCTGTAATTTTAATATTTACCCAAAAAATCGGTTGAGAGCACTTCTTTATCTACCGATGTCGTCGCAGAGATTAAAAATAAATCGTTTTTGCGTTCCGCATCGCCTATTTAGATAGTCCTTCGAAACTTTAGCATGTCGCAACAATAACAGCTTTATTGTGCACACTTGAGCTGCTTTGATATGAGGTCAGAAAACATTCTTTGTGTATCAGTGAAATAAAATAATACTTATTCCCAAACCAGCGATTCACTCTCACTTCGTTTGGGTTCATCCATAGGCATGTTTTAGTTTTTTGAGCCTTAATTCTTTTGTGTTAAAAACATCTAAGTGACAATCACTACATAGTATAAAACAAAGTCGCCTTTTCTGTCCCTATATCCCTATATCCCTATGTGCGCTTAAATCTTTAAAACTACGCAACGGATTTTGATGCGGTTTTTTTTAATAGATAGAGTGATTCAAGAGGAAGGTTTATATGCATAACTAGCAGATCCCGCGGCTTTACCTGTGCTAAATCTAGGGAAGAGCCCGAGCGAAGCGAGGGCGAGTCGCTAGTTTTTAATAAAAAACCTCCAAGTTACTGCTTATAACATCTATCAGTGAAAATCGTGTCAAAATCGGTCTAGCCAAGTAAAAAAAAAGACGGACGGAAAATTTTAAAATTGTAGATTTTCTTTTCAGTAGGTAGCGTAACTCCATATGAATTTAATAAAAAGTTGTTATTTTAATATCACAAGCACACTTAAAGATTATATAATTTTTTATATGACCTTCAAAATTCTACTGCTTGACATGGTCGTCCTTGAATACAAATGGAACCAGGCCATAGACCGCCACGCTGACCAGTCCATTTAAGGCTTTCGCAGAAGCCAGATTTATATTTTTAGGACGTTTTATCATAATAAATAAATAGAATTAGTAAAGTTAATTAGGTTCCGGTGTACAAAGCTTTGTATATTTGTGTTATGTTCTGAGTTTCTGACTAATAAAATAATATTTAATGTTGATTGGTAGTTAAAACACTATCGTAACTTCGTTGGTTACTTGAATAGCTTTTATTACTTGTTTGTGCTATTACCTCACCAAGTTTGACGTTTGTTTGGATGAAGCAAAAACAGAAAGTTCAAGATGGTTCCGATTAAATCTTTAAATTTTTATTTTTAATTTCACATTAAAAAGCAAAGATTCTTTATATACGACAAAGAAAAAAATATTTATGTTGCTTTGAGCCGTGTGTTATGCGTAAAGATAGCCGATACGTCATATATCTTTAAATACAAATATGCTTATCACAGAAAAATGCCCTAAGCGGAAATCGAACCCGCTACCACTTGCACACGAACTGAACATGTCGTCAAATTAATATATCGACATCGTTTTAATACTTTGAAAATAATAAATGAGTAAATACGATGACTAATTATAATTACTCTACAATCTACATACAATATCTTTACTACATCTACGAATACAACTGTCTGATAGAAATATTTTCCTTTTACATAACATCAATATCAAAACTCATATGAAATATTCGTATATAAACATTAGGCCACGCGTGATTTATCTTCAAAATAAACATTTTATTCCAATATATGCGTAGTTATGCGTGATTGATTGTATGAAATATGGGCATATTTTTCCAACTGCACAAACAGAAGGTAGATTGAACTAAAATGCTATCTATATTTATCTTTGAAAACATTAGGCTCAGTAGAAACGTTATTTATAAGCAAGGGTTGTTGGTTAGTGCTTGTTAGGTTTAAGTTTTGTTCAATAATAATGAAATGATATCACTGTCTGGAAACAAACAATTATAGATTCATTTTTCTCATATTATTTTAGATTGCTTGAACGGATATTGGAGTTAAGTTAGACGGATCATAACAATATTGCTGTATGCTACGGTGATTGCTGTAAAGCATTCGAAACATATTACATAAGAAGTCAAAAATAAAAATTATCAGCGAAAAAAAGGAAAAGTTATTTAATATATAACATACTTTCACGAAAACCTAAGAAAGTATTTATATAGGTAACTTTTTTATCTCAAAATAATTCAGAACACATTTTAGGAAAAGTAAATGTATTACTAGTACATTAACAAAAAATGTATTTTAATTTAATAAACTCCTACAAAGAAAATGACTTCGTTCAACAAAGATGTCATTATCTCCGTTGCGCTTCCAAGAAGCCGTTTGATCTTAAGGACTTTCGAGTTATAGACTTTCCACTGAGAATGTTTAAAAAGGTTTTATGAACGGTATTAATATAATGACTTATCATTTGATCTTAATCTTATAGATATTGACTTTAATAATATAAGAAGTAAATATTTTTTAACTGAAGCATAATTATTTTTAAAATAACAGTAGCCTAAGTTACTTCTTTTAAAATCAGCTATCTGAGAGAGAAAATCTCTTTGAAATCGGTCTTGTTATTTCAAAGATTAGCGGGAACAAACAGGCAAATAAACGAACAAAAATACATAAAATTATGTTTTTTATAACTACTAGTAAAAAATGACACACGAGTATTATACAATAAGTAAAGGGCGTTGTGTTGATGTTAAAGAGACACCTTAATTTTATTTATCTGTATCTTGGCATTACAATATCAATATGCTTTTCATTATGATATTTTATTAATTTTTTTTATTTATCTATATTAATATTATAAAGAGGAAAGATTTGTATGTAAGTATGTTTGTAACGAATTAGCTCAAAAAAACTAGATCGATTTTAAAAATTCTTTCACCATTTGAATGCTACATTATCACTAATTAATATAGGCTATAAAAATAAGGTTCCCTACCAAAACTACAATAACAGGAGAGGATCACTTCTCGTGCACGTCGCACATAATATATGAAACAGGTAGCCGTGCGTCTAAGGAGTATATTAAAACTGGAGTAATTTTGGAGAATTTTCAAGCCAGCGAGTGATCGAATGAAGTTTAGGGTAATCGCTAGATTAAACAAAATAACAAAAATTAGCTTATTACTTTGTTTTTTTCTTTTAAAATCAGGTAACCAAGCATACATTTAATTACTATTTTTACGCTCTACATTCTAGGTTAATTATGGCAATTGACTGTAATACTCCATACGCGGCATATAGACAGGCAACTGTAATATTACATGAAGTTGTATAAACAGTTTTATATATATTATATAGGTATATATAGGGTGGGAATTTATTTATGGTGGCTTGTAAGATGTTATTCCTTCACATATCCTTTGATATGTGAGAATGTTTAAATATGGCTTCTGCAAGATAAAATGGGAAGTGAGAAATGCGTTGTCCTCAAATATTTGCATTAATATACAATAGGAATCGTTTGACAATTTTTTTTATTGTTATTTGAATATGAAACATGTTTCATTATTATGACATAGATTCTAGAACTTTTTAGAACTTGTTGTTGTACTATTTTAATAAAGTTTGATTGAAATTATTTAGTTATTAAAAAAATATTTGGTTAATAGCAAAAAGCTGAGCTTTGTGGGGGGGCTCACGTACCTTTTCTATCTGGTAATAAATAAAAAAAATTTTTTTGGCAGATAACACATCTAGATATAAAGTTAAATTATTATGTTAAAACACAAATCTATAGACGTGATAGTTTTTCAGTAAAGTGTACCACAAAATGGCCAGGTTGTGGAATAGTGGTAGGGCTCGCTTCCCTCACCCTAATTATATTATGTGAAATAACCTACACATATAGTCGATTTTTTTATAGATATCGATTTTTATTTAATTTATTTTTTAATAATGATAATATTAATTCCTTTATTCAAAAGTCGTTACATTCTGTTTATACCTATTACATTAATCAATCTATTGATCCCGAGTAATTTTCTTAAATGCTCTTCCGCTTAATAGAAATACGTTCCCAAAGCAATACAAAAAGTACTTTTACTATTGAAACTAAACTAGCGACTCGCCCTCGCTTCGCTCGGGCTCTTCCCTAGATTTAGCACAGGTAAAGCCGCGGGATCTGCTAGTTATGCATATAAACCTTCCTCTTGAATCACTCTATCTATTAAAAAAAACCGCATCAAAATCCGTTGCGTAGTTTTAAAGATTTAAGCGCACATAGGGATATAGGGACAGAAAAGGCGACTTTGTTTTATACTATTGAAACTAAATATAAGAAGTTACAATAAATATATATTATGTACTATCCTGCATTTAATCAATCTTTGATATTTTTTCTTTACCTGACGGTTTTATACGGTAGCATTCGAAACCAAATCTTAAAATACATCTGCAATGTGAAGAAATAGTTTTACATAAATGTCAAGTATTGGCGTAAAACTTAGTAATTAAAGTACTAGACTTATCGCATGCACCGTCCTGATGTTAAGAAAGTATCCGACCATTATTACCTCGAAGGAAATAAACACCTAAGTAAAATCATTTTATAACTGCTGAATACAACGTTACAAGGCTTTGGCTGCCGGAGATAATTAAAAGCATACTTAGCATTTACCCGCGGCTCTACTCGTGTAATTTGAAAATAACGGATTTTCATACATACAACGGGCTAGAAACCCCCTTATTTACCCCTTCAAAGATAAAATTTCCAAAAAAAAACATAACGCTAACCTACTTTAAATAATCAATTTACTTAGAAAATTACGAGATTCTAATATTCATTTTCTGAGAATTCTTGATTAATCAGTAAGCGGTATTTCGCTTTTGTGTGTATATATAGGCAAACCAAAATCTGTTTGCGTAGTAGGTAATTTAGATCACATTTAATATTAATTAAGGTTTAGTTCAAATATTAGCGCAAAACGAAATTAATTTATTTTTGGGATAAACAGTGAGCTACAGTTTATTCATCACACAGTGTTCAATGCTTTAATATCGTAGTGTGTAAATATATTCTTATAGTATATATGGTAATTTTTCTACTTATGAAGTCAAGTAAAAATAGGCATAAATGGCTTTATAACGTCAAACTTGTCTCATTTTGCCTTGACAAGGGTTGTTGGTATGAAATATCGTTTATTGTCGAAGACGGGTAAATATATATTATGGTATTATACATATTACATATAAAGAATTTTATCGCTTAAAACTTTTTTAATAACATGAAGCGTCATTTCGTGTATAAGAAAGAGGACAATTACATAAACTCCATTTTCTTACCCCGGCATCTTGTGACACAGAGACAATTTGCGAATTTTGAGCAAACGTAGGTATAAAATGACAAAACAAACAATATTATATAAGATTAAAGAAATGTATATGGTTCCATATATAAGTACTTTACATAAGGTTTATATTTCTACTTCGTTCTGAAGTTTCGCCTTTTTATATCTAGCTTACACCATGATGTTTTAGAGAATTCAATGTTTTTTTTCCACACACAGAAAGGTTCTAAAGTGATTTAAATTATAAACTTTAAAACGAACTAACTTAATTTATTTGCATCGAAATACTTCTTATTTCAACACTTAGCTACAACGGGCCTTAATCTTAGGTATAACTAATCTTCTTTTTCTTCGTCTCTTTTTAACGTCCCACTGCTAGGCACGGGCCTCCCTCAGTACGAGGGTTATATAACTAATACCAATCAGAAATATCGCAAACTTAAAGCTGCAATACGTATACTGTACCTATACGTATTATGGTATAAGTGAAGGGCTACGTAATAGATCTTTTAAATGTTTTGCTTCTGAGAGATTGGCTTACCGAAATAAATGCCGTCAAAGCCTTTTATAAGTTACAAATTGAAAATAACAAAGACGAGGCAGCAAAAGGATCGTTTTTGAATAGTGTCAAGCAGGAATGCGGACAATGAAGGCAAGGGTCGCTGCTGTCTAGCCGAGGGCGTATCGTTTATACTTGTTTACTTACCCCGAAAGGACGTATTGACAGAGTGACCGGGGTAATGGCTTTCGTTATTGGAATTCAAAGTAGCCTTTTAACCCAATACATTAGATACTAATTCATTTTTCATTATTCTATTTTAAGGTAAAGCCAAAAGGGAAAAATGGAATACTTATAAGAAATTTTCATTTCTGTAATTTCGTATTTCACAAGTAACGGTATTATAAAAGTTAAGTTATAAGTATATTATGTAAGTAAATGTATAATATAAACTAGGTAAAAAACAAAATCTAAAATGTAAACTAAGTAGATAATCCTGCAGTTAAATTACGACTAAAAAAATATTACGTCTATAACGTGTCGGGTGTTTGTGACAGATATGCTTCTAACGACGTCAACATAATATCTGTCCGCCTCTTTCTAACTTTTACATATTGGGGTGAAAAATTTGGCAAATAATTTAAGATAATCGAGCTTCCAAAAACTTTCAAAGAAAACTTCCAAAAAATACGTGGAGTAGTATTTGTTTACTTGTAACGACTGCATTAGATTGGTTGTTTTATGTTTTTTATTGTTGTTTTTAACTACTGTCATAGTTAATATTTTCAATCGGTCAATTATTTTTTTGTTATATAATTAGTTATTGGCTGCAATCTTCATCTTAACGCAGATTTAACTAAAAATGACTCTTTAGTTTTACGGTCATTAAAAAAATTGTATTATTGGTTATTTTGTTTAACATTATTTAAAAATAAAATTTTAAAAGTATTTATAGTTAGTAAAATTATATTTGTAGCCAAAAGTAATTCTGCCCAGCCTAGAATTTTGACTGTAACATATCATATGTAAATTTTACGATAAAATTTCATTTTAATTATAATGTGTTGCTGTATCGATTCATTTTACTTTAGCTTTTAATTGCTTTTTATTAATGTTCTTTGTTAAGTTTCAGTAGTTTTTCCAAATGTATCATTATAGTTTATTTTATAGTTTGTCACATAATTATAGTTTATCATATAAATAGTTTATTTTTATGGTGGAAAGAACAAATCTGTAAAATTTAGTAAACTATATAATTTCTGTAACAATAAATTATATTACAGAAGTCGTGGTTTATATTTTATTGGTTTTCCTTATGGAGCATATATAGACAGATCTTCCAACTTTCCCATTTACGACATAATGCTCTTATGCTCGCTAGCGCTACGTCTTATCTTTATCAGAGCGTTACTAATAGGTATTAATATACTTGTAATGCAGTACTTATATATAATTTATTAAATTTATATGAGACTCACTAATTTAACGATTTTTTCGCTATTTTCGTTAAAAGAGTGAGTACTGAAAGTAGTCATTAAGCGCTACTCCTACATAAAATGTCTCACATATACACAATAGACATCGAAACAGTAAGTTTGGCAAAAACTTTAAAATCAAATTTTTATGAAGACAATAAGTTTAATTTTAAATAAATCTTACTATCGTGAGAATCATGGCGATAGTTCAAAAAACATTATAAACACCGCAGCCGCCAAAAATCAAAAGTATTCCAAAAAGGTAGTTTCCATTATAATATCAAATATTTCGTAAATAATATATGACTTAATACGTTTAATTGTAGATATTTTATCCCCTTTAACAATGTTTAAATTACTTTTCATTTAAATTTCCAGTAGAACTACCAAAGCCGCAAATTCATTTATCACTCCGTCAACCACCGCATACGACCCTTGTGTCGGACTACAGAATATGTCAAAGTATATAAACTATATATATATAAGTATAATACATTAGTTACATTGAAGTAGAAAGAGAAATAATCAACTAGCGACCCGATGAATTGACTCAAACTTAAAATGAAACGCACACACGTACAGTAATGCTAAGTTATGAATATATTCCTTTTATGTAAAAACATATCTATATAATATGTATATTGTAGGTATATCATAAAAATATTAATATTAAATATTCTTAGGAAAATCTAATTGAAATAGTAATTATCGATGCAGAATCTTTATTTTTTAGAATGTTTGACAGTTGACAACCTCTGTCTGACGTTACTGTTATGTAGGGGAAAAATCACCCATAAGTGTCATGTTAATGAACGGTAGTTGGAACATACATGCCACAAGCCAATGATATTATAAAAGACATAACATCATTGCCACAAGCAGTTAAAATATCAATAATTGTTTTAATTTTTTTTTGTCATACTAACGTTTCCTATCTGTAATTATGCATGTGGTGTTTATCTTTATAAGTTGTTAACTTAATATATCCTGGTATATAATGTTTAACATGTATTGTATTTGTAACAACTTGATAAACCAAATAAATAAATAAATTGTTGGTACCTTTAATTTATCTTTTAAGAGCACGAAGTATAAGTATAAAATTTGTATAAAGGTGATTAACCCTTACACCAATGTAATTTTGATTTTTGAAGGTTTAACTAAGGATGAAACTTATCTATATTCTAATAAACAGTCGACATTTAACTAAGGATGAAACTTATCTATATTCTAATAAACAGTCGACATTTAATTTTCTAATTGGCTTTGCTTATAAAAAACTTAAATTGCATATTTAAGTGCTATTATAATGAGGCGTGATCTACGTGAGGGTCACAGATGTTATTTTACTTGAACTTGTGAAGTGTTACAATGTGTGCATAAACACAAACTGCCTCAGTTGGTCTAGTGGTTAGCAAGTACTGATACAGATCCTGGGTTCGGAAGCTTATTTTATTTCATCCCAGTATTACGGAGAGCAGTTAAAGCTCTCGCTCTTATACCTTAACCCTGGTCGTGTGAAGTAATAGTCAAACCAAAGTATGATAGTAACAGGAATAGAGAGTGCACATTTGTACGCCCACTTGTGCACTATAACATTTCTTACGCCAATAAGGAAGACTAACGTGGCAGAAATTGTTCGGGAGGACATTAATAGTCACAAATACTCTCATCATTCCGAGACTGTGCCTTTTGAGAAAACTGTTCGATACGATAAGGATATATAGCTCTTAGATACGAGGATATAAACCGCTAACCAATAAACTTCTAATGTTAGTTTCTTGGTAGATAACTTCATACATATTTCACTCGCACTAATCCCCAGGACTATTGGTCTTTAGCCGTATAGTATAAGCTATAACATCAGTGATTCAGTACTTAATTTGATAGTTAGCAGTAAATGATAGCTCCCAATAAGAAAGAAGAAAATAGCTTTTTAATTATAATTTTAATCCGTTGTAGTCCAGTGGTAACGCGCTCGCTTGGATAACTGGCTGATGCGGGTTCAAATCAGGATCTTGCACCTTTGATATTTTCATGTGCGATTTTTTTCTATCATGATTACCATTGGTCTTACGGTGAAGGAAAACATCGTGAGGAAACTTGCATTTCTGAGAGAGCCTAGCAAGTTTTCGACAGATATATGAAATCCGCCAACTCGCACTTAGCCAGCGTGGTGGACTATGGCCAGACCACCCTCGTATTGAAGCGAGGAATGTGCCCAGCAGTGGGAAGTTAAAAAGACTGAATAATAATTATAACTTTCATTTAGGCACTTTAGGCACTTTGCTTAGACAAATATTTATAATTAATGTAATAATACATGCATATAAATGATAATTGACTTGGAATTCGGTTCACAAGTTTCCCTGTAACTGGAGCTGTAACTTGAAAGGAACTTCGGTTCGAAGCTTAAAGTTTAATGTATTCTATATATAAGTCGAATTACCTGTCATTTTTCGTATATAGGTACAAAGGATTTCGAAAGTAGGTACTTACTTATTAAGGTACTAACTTAAATTCAATAAAAAAATTCAAAATACAAAATGTTGTATATTTAGCATAATATAATTATTACAGTTTTTAATTAAACATCATGTTCGGAAAGAACTGAAGATCTGGCATAGGTCCAGGTGAGGATGAAAGCAAAGAAGAAAATGATGATGATAATGAGGTATAATTATAAATAAATTTGTTTGTCATCTTTGAGTTTCTATAAAAATCCTATAGAAAAAAAAACGCGTTCATTTTCTATAAAATTGACCAATTTTTTGACTAATTTTCTATTTTTTAAAATAAAAACCTAACACGAAATTGTTTGAGAACTATGCCATTAACGTCTTTAAACAAAAATTTAAACCTACTTCAAAATCGTTCCATTTAACCTTAAAATAATAACACACTTTTTTTATTTTCTTTCTCAACAATCACATTGGATTCTGGTTTAAGTCATTATATACAATTTTGAACAAAATCTAATTTTACCTGAATAAAATAAGAAAAACATATAATTCGAAACTTTACTATTTTTAAAGCCAGTTATTAATAATTTAAAGTTAATCTTATATGGTTTAATTAATTAATAACTCATTAAATCTAGAATCCTAAGGTAAAGTATTATAAATTCATGTCCTACTCATATCTTATTTGTATTAAATACCATTCATAATTATAGAAGGGCTAAACGAATGTACTTCGATAGTATTTTAAACAAAATTCTGGTGAAAGCTAAGGTACGTCCATCTGTACTTATATTGTTTGCATATAAGTGTAAGTGTAATCGATCATTATAGTTCGCGTGATCATCATCATTAAGCAAAGTGACCACGACTTCAAACTGGCTGTTACATATTTGAAAGAGTTTGTATCTCAAGAAATCTGAAATACCGTAACAGCACCGCTTTTGTAATAGGTATATAACGACTAAATAATGTAAATATTTAAGTTCAGTAAAGAATAACATCCTTTTCATTTACAATGGTCCATTACAGATTAAGTTTTAAAATTTAAGGGTTATGTAAAATGTATGCTAACGATGAAATAGAAAGGAAAAAGTAGTAAGCTATGCGGGGTAATAAGTTTAGAGAAATCTGGCTTGGCTGATGTGCCTGCCTTGGTATAGTGGCTCTTCTAACTGGCGTCGTCTCTTCTTATGTTATAGTGGTAACCCAGACGGGTGCGAAGAAAACAGGCGACATTCAATGCGAGTTGCTCCTTGTACTTTTTTGATAGCAGAGTAGACTATTGAAGCAACCTTACGATTGGCGTAGTCTGCCATGGGCACGACTGGCTATCGAGGCATGAATATCCAATGTGTAAGTAATTCTTTATTTTGCCTATCAAGACGAGTGAGGTTCTTCATAATCATCTGTATGTAAGGTTTTCTAAAAATTGAATTATGGT
Source organism: Boloria selene (assembly GCA_905231865.2). Taxonomy (NCBI): domain Eukaryota; kingdom Metazoa; phylum Arthropoda; class Insecta; order Lepidoptera; family Nymphalidae; genus Boloria; species Boloria selene. The sequence goes on from HG993147.1 coordinate 11,003,313, forward strand.
ACTTAATTTAGAAAGATTTTCACATGAAAATCTCGTACCTCTAATATTTTCATGTGAAAATCTTCTTTACAACGTGATTAACAAGTGTAATACATTAAAAGAAACTACCGCATACCTAAAGAATCATCTTCAAAAAATTTGTGAAATGTGTTAATTCATAATAAACTAACGCTTGAAACCTGTGGCTTTGTCATTCTTACTCATAAATGAGTCTTTAATCAAAAGGACGATAAAGTCTTAATTTTCAATATTACACAAGCTGTTTCCCTTTTCTTCGTCCAAAAGCAACTGTAAGTTCCGATCTTTTACTCCATAACACTAAATTGATATAACAATTTAATTATTAAAATCCACAACAATTTTTATCAATTTCCATTTCACTTATTTCTAAACGAATAACATCTCTTTTTTAGAAGGAATCATTTCTTTAAAAATATATCATCAGTAGTTCCCTCTTTGCCTAAATCGCACGACGCCGACCAGCCTCAACGTATTAAACGCCTATAAAATCAAATTAGTGGCTCCCTGTTAACATTGTAGTAAATACATTTAACTTGCTTTTAGGGATCAAATAAATGAATAAAAACTTTCTTTAAGAATCTTTTGTTAAAGAGGTAAATCTCTTTTTTGAAAAACATTTAGCATTATTTTGTTTTATTTATGGCTGGTTTTTATATGCTAGTACTAATTATAAATGCGAAAGTGTGTAACACACACGCTGTAGTGTGTGAGAAGAGGAGAAAAACTGCAAAGAGGAAAACTAAAAATTATAAACTATAATATAATTTTAAATTAAAATATATTAAAACCTAAATTATGTACCTACTATAAAAATACTATAGCACCTTTTAGGGTAAATAATCTAAATAAAACCAGGGTAAATATTCTCTAATTACCTACCTATCTTACTATACATACAAATCGCCACCCATTGTGCATTGACGGTACTATATTAGAAACGACCAGGCATGAACACACAATAGCCCACTAAAGTTTCATTGCTATCAGAAAAATGGTATTAAAAAGGAACTCGTAAACAAAACAACCTACGGAATTACTTTATTTTATGTATTCTTATTTCAATTTTTGTATACAAACATTTCATTTGTTTAATAATTCAATCGTATAAGTAAGTTTAAGTTCCCATCTTACAATATATGTATGTAACTATGTAAATAAAACTGATACCTAATATTTATCTAGATTCTAGATCGATTCCTATAAACCGGTCAAAGAACGGTCGATCGGCTCGGTCGGCTCGGTCGGCTACAAGGAACCTTTCCATGTAATAAATAGGTTTTTACGTATTGTACATTAGCGATTACTATTATACCCTTATTCTTGCGCTTATTTGTTCTAGTGTTGTGCGGCGAGAAACGCATATGATACGAACATTAATTATATATAATATTAAATGGAAAGGGCTCTAAAGATTTTATGAAATTAGGCTTCTCTTAGGCTAAAGGCTCCAAAGTAGGTACAGTGACGTTATATAATTTATAACATTGTATCTCGTGTTTAAATATAATTAGATAAATAAACTAAAATGGTTTAAATAACACTATTAGAAATACTACATTGTTATATGTAAATATCGCACATAATTAGTTTGTTTTTAGAGAGGTAAAAATTTAAATGCTTATTAATTCTTCTATATCGTTTAAAATACCATGCGAACTAATTTTGAAACCAAATATCGCTTTAAATTTGTTTACAAAGCTACAAAGCTTGTGTTAAGGATACCAGATAGTTGATATATTACTATATAATATATATAACTTTAAATTCATACATATTATAAATATACACAACCATGACTGGAGTTCAAAAATCCGCGTTTTATCAAATGAATACCTCCAATAGGTCTCGTACCCGCGCCCACTAGCGTAGCAAGTAGGGTCACTATAAACTGAACCAAACGTGTTGTCGAAATAAAACAAAAACCAAAATATGGGAAGCTGAAGCACCTGGAACTGGGTTAGACATATCTAATTAAAACTCGTTAATCAGTGAGCCAATGAACTGGTCCCAGGTATTATTAGACGCTTTGTGCGACGGTCGAGATCATTTTATAAAGAGATATTGCATCTATTACTTTAGTATTCGCAAAGGTTTCTCTGAAGGTAACTTTAATAAATAGAATAAATTTCAGATGAAAGACTAATATAGTGACACTTAAGAGGTTTTCGTAGAAGGTCGCAGATTCGATAGTTTACGCTGTATTATTTTACTCAAAGTTAGACGTATACATTGTATTATTGGGTTGTTAATGTAAGCATGTAGTCTTTAAAACTTTATTAGCTTAACGAAAAATTTCAAGTACTTCTACTTATATTCTGTACTTTTTAATATATAATTATTAACAATATCCAGTTATTGTTTGAAAAACCACTAACTGTATCTTCATCCCTCTTCTACGAGACAAGTCTCAGAAACGTGAGAATGTCATATATTATTAAAGATTCCAAAGCCGGTTTGTTACGAAAATAGGTTTTTGTAAATTTTTCACGTATTGCTCATATTATATTTCTATTTGGCAGTGGCTTGTAAAGAACGCTTCAAAGAATTTCATTCATTTCTTATAACTAGATTAAACCGTTCATGTCAGATACGACGCGAAAGGTAAAGTTGTATTTAAAAAGAAAAATGTATTAAATGTAGATAAAGTTTTCATTTAAACTAAAATAACACCTGCTATAAAACACGTGCTTTTATTATAAATTTCGTGCATCACAAATATTTTTAATTCAAATACTCTCGAAGATCTACGGTTAGTTTACGCAATTGTTCTCTTAATTGCAGAAGGGTAATCTGAAACGAGCCCTTCATAACTCACGCACTCTCAACACTCTCACAGCTATCATACTTAAAATGTTTCAGAATTGACAACAAAGCAGAAAAGATAATGCTTTCGTATTTGATATTATATTATATTATATTAAAACGCTGGTCTATTAAAAGGTCTAAGCAAATAATTAAATAGAAATAAATTTCACTTTATAATTTGTTTGGCATTTGTTACTCTTACGCACTAAAATAACTGCATGGATTTATTTTTCAAAACTGCCAAATAAAATCTCAAATTGGGGTTTTATAAGAATGTCTATCAACACGTCTACAACATATCAAGACCGAGACCATCTTAAACGTTACTATTAACAAAAAAAATACTAAAGGTGAATCACTCAACTCAACAATCACATTGATCACGCAAAATTATCGTTTAATTATAATTTCGTATCGAATCGCAAAGGATCGCATTCGTATAAAGAGAAAAAAGTTTAGCTCTGAGTATATATCGTATATAATGGTCCTTCACTCTTTCAGCGTGTCCTTGTGCACCCTAAAAATATTGTTTACAAAACAAACAATGCCCATCCTTATCACCCTTTTAGATATAGGTCAAAAAACCTTTTTTTGTGTGTATTCAAGCTATGATGTCATGGAAATTTTAGCTCTTCATGGAGGTGTGAAAGATTTTAAAACTTATGTTAAAATTTATGTAAATTTATGTGTACCTACTATGGTATCCATAACACAACATCGTAGCTTACCATGGAACTAAAGTGATATTTCTTCCTGTGTATCAATCACAACATATTATTATTATTAAATTATTAAATTATTAATATTTTTTTTATCTATTAATATCTAACAACCAACACTCATTTCAGGCATTTCAATTTAGGAATTGTGTTTATCATAATAATATTTATTTATACCGTTGAAAAGATTAAAATTATCATAAAAAAGTGAAAAGCAAAAACGAGGAAATTAGTTTAAAACTGTTACAAAGCTTCCCGACTAAATAATAATCTTTGTTTGTTCTTGGAAAACATTCTAAAGCAATTAGCAGAGTCTCTAAAAACATATTTTTATACAGAGTTACAATGTAATTAAGATTATTCTAAGCTTTGTGTGATTGTTAAATTGATGTATTTACATTTAATATTTACTTAATGGTTTATTTTTTTATTTATTATATATAGTTTTTGTAAATTAATCACACTAAGTATATTTTAATGTAACTTTTTTATAATAATTTATAGTATTTACTCTGTAGTCTTCTCATTTTACATAAAAACCAAGAAATATATACGTCAGTAAGAAATATAAAATTAAAAAAAATTAAATACAATCAAAGTTTAATTATAACAACTTACCTTGATTATTTTCTAATGAACACTGATTTTAGATAATCCTACAATATTATTCACTTTCAGAGAACTGAAAGTCGTGAATGTTCGAGACCGTGGAGAACGTCTCGTAGCAACACGCGCGCTACGGCGTAGCTCGCGCCCGACTGAGACCTGAAGCTGTGGTACGGATAACTCATTATATGTATATAGCCTACACATATATGTACAAGATTATAAAAAAATTAAAGTAGGAAAAGCATATGTGTTTGAAAAAAGAACATATTGGAATTGAAAATTGTTAATCACTACATCTTGTAAAACAAAGTTCCCCGCCGCGCAAAAATTCACTGATTTTCATGCTGTTTTCACCAATGGGTAGAGTGATTCTTGAGGAAGGTTTAAGTATATAATTTTTAGAGTTTTTGTAAGCATTTACTGGCGGAACCCACAACTCCCCTCGCGCTAAATCCAGGGACGAACCCGAGAGGAGTAAGGGTGATTCGCTAGTATATATTATAATATGCACATGTTATAATCTAGTGCAGGTACCTGTTTATGTTAAGGATACGTACCATAGTGAAAATTATTATATCAATAGGAATAAAAATATAATTTATACTAACAATAAGATGTTTTAGTGAATTATACCCTTAGTATTTTTGTTTGGTAAAGTATTTTTCTTTTATTTTCGGTTATTGAAATGAGTTTGGTTAATTATGTATCCTAATTTAAAGTTAATTTAAATATAAATAAAATAAATAAATAAAATAAAATGAAACTATTTTATTTTTATTTATTTAATTTAAATATACTTACACTTAATTCAAATATCTGGAACATTGCTTGTTCGTAATAGTTTATTCTAAAAATTGTTTCTGAAAATTGTAATTGTACATATTACAAAAAATTCTTGGAAATTCAGAATACTGTTGTAGGAGTTCTTACAAAGACTTTTTCATCTACTTATTTCGCTTTTCGCTTGGAATTCTAGGAATATTTCATCATGAGACGTCTCTTGAAAGGCTTTGATATTGTTTTTTATTAATTTGAATCATCAATTTAACTAAATATAAATAACTTCGTGATGCTTTTCGCAATCCTCGACTTATTAATTATTATTTGTCTAAATCATGATCCAAAGCTTATGTGACTCTGCGATACCCAATTTATAAGCAACAAAAGGGTTCATTCGGTTTTAGTGGTTCGTATAAGCTTTTCAAGCCGAAAACTTCTTAGAAAGCCAACTGGCATACATGTGGTATATATAAGCGTAAATGTAATTAACGTTAATAACGGTATGAAAATGCTATTAACTATTTAAATTAGTTCTGTTAATATTTCACTAACAGACACAAAATAATAATAGTTTTATATATATTATCAATTTTGATATTATACCTAAGTCACAGTATATCTAAAATACTCGTAGTGCAAATATTGAAGAAAGCCACAGAGAAAGGTTGTTAAAGAAACCGCACATGAATAAACTAAAACAAACCACAACCGTGTACTCGTAGAATCTGCATACGATGCTGTAATATTTATCCTGCTAGGCTGCATTCATACGACACTGTATATATTTAAAGGTGTTTTAATTATTACTTTAATTAAAAGTTTTGATGATGATGATGAAGATCAAAATAATTTTTAAATAAATTTTAATTTTAATATACAAATTATAAATTAAAAGTGAATATAGCAAATATTTTGTTTAGATATTTTGTATAGTAGAAATTTTGTATAGTAGAAATCTTCTATACAAAAAAGAAAATATTTTACACAAATCTTTTTTTCCTAAGAATTGTGATTTTATGTAATAAATAGATGTAAATGGCTATGCAATTAAGTTGTTTTTAATAAACCTTATATTTTATTATACCCCTATTTTATTTTCATATATTGAACATACTATCTATACTAATATTATAAATGCGAAAGTTTGTAAGTATGGATGTATGGATGTTTGTTACTCTTTCACGTAAAAACTACTGAATGGATTTTAATGAAACTTTACAATAATATAGCTTATACATCAGAATAACACATAGGCTACAATTTATAAAGATATTGTGTGATTTTTTTAAAAATATGACGATAGGTGTAAAGTAAGTAGTAAAAAATCTAGCATCTGCGAGCTATTCTGGCATGCGCTGCCATAACCGCTAGAGTTACACATATGTAATGTATGATGGAAATGTTTATCTTAAACAAGCGCTCACCTTTACTTCGCTCGGGTTCGTCCATAGATTAAATGCGAGCGAAGCCGCGGGTTCCACTAGTACTATAATATATACTACATGATATACTCGTACATACGCCAAAGCTATTGAATTTAAAATTTTCATCTGTCTGTCTGGAAATGCATCATAAGACCACTGGAAAGATTTTAATGAAACTTGGTGTAATGATAGCTGGTCATCCGGACCAATATAAAGGAGACTTTTGACTGAGGAATGCTAGTTTTGACATTTTATAATATACAGTAGTAATTGTTAAAACGAACGTATGGACGAATTCGAGCTAAGTCACTTGTGAGTGTATATATTGAGAAAGTGCATCCTATATTATTGTTATATTCGTTTAACTAAATAGTTTTAAAACCAACAATCCAAGTTCACTTCTGATGCTTGACTCTGGAAGCTTTCACAATATTAACAAACAGTACCGTACTTTAATTTATCTTGGAAAATAAAGTCAGGAATGTTTTGACATAAAATATGTTTAGAAATGGTAAAATAAAACTACTACACATTCGAAAGCTGAAACATAAGCCTGTACCTACTACATTATTATAACCTTTTCTATAACGGCGAAAAGCGGTAAAGCGTTTGTGCGAATTTCCTTTAATATCATTATTACCACTTGTATAACGAATAACTAAAAAATCGTGTGTAAGTTTCGAAATACATGTAAAGTCCACCAACCTGCACTTGCCAGCGTGATGAGTGGTGCTTATCCCACTTGTATTAAACAAAGTACCCCCCATACCCAGCAGTAGAAAAAGCCCTAAATACTTACAATCTATGTTATGGGTAAAAAGACAATACAAAATAATTATTTAATATAGTTTCTTGAATAAAATCCACTAAGTACCTACCTAGCGAAATAGAATTAAAAAGAATATCCATTACAAGAGCGATGTAGTAGAAAAAATATTACATAAATTAATGTTAATTAAGTTTGAGTACGAAAGCAAAAACAATATAAAATAATACGTATATTTTTTCAATTCTCTTTGATCGTGTATTCATTAAAGAGTGTCCTGAAAAAACAAGCTCTATGACAAATACGATAATATTTACATGACCAAATAAAAATAAGGGTTCCAGGCAATATGTAGAGAAAATAACAAATTATAATGTATGCCTTTATTTTTGAGTGAATCTGGTAAGTTCTGATAATTTCCATGGTATTAAAGCCATTGGTCGCGCGCGCGTATGTGTGTGGGTGTGTATGAGTGTGTGTATGTGTATGTTTATAATCCAAATGTTAAGTTATTACAAAGTTAAAAAAAGTTATTGAGTTCTCACTCGAAATTAAAAGTAATTGTGTCAAATATTTTACCTCTAAACAGCATTGCGATTTTATAAAATGCCTCGCGAACTATATATAGAACTTAGCAATAAATAATGTTTTATGTATTTTTTTTATTTTACATAAGTAAATTACATTTACTAATGAAATAAGATACAATTTTAAAAAATATTGAAGTGGTTTATGATTGGATGCTAGCCGTAGTTTAAAATGTCATAGCGTAAGACCTCTATAAACTCATGATGGATCATGAAATATCGTTTTATTACCTCGTTCAAGGAAGTGTACACAAGCTCTGTTTCTTAAACTTTATTTTTCCATATTTTTTTCGAATTTTGTTACGTTTACCCGTCTAGTGCATCGAGAGAGTTGTGTTAGGATATTCAAATTTTGTAAACTTTTATATAAAGCTTTTAAAGCTAAAGCTGATATTTCTCAGAATATTCTATTATTTTTAAAGCATATCACTTTAAGTATGAAAAAATTGTTATTTGAACGAGACATTTTAGTTATAATGTATAGCTATATTATTCATTCGCTCGTTGTGATCCTAAATATATGTTAACAAAGCTCTTGAAAGCTTTTTAGACCTATTTGAAGCTATAAATTATTGTTTTATATTTTCTGAAGGAGTTAAGATTATACATATTCTATTCTATAAGTACAAATTTAAACATGAAACAGCAGTTTTTTACTGTATGTATTCTAAATCATGTACGGCACGTTTATCTCTTTGATTGTTCCGGCTAATGAATGAAATGGCTGAACAAATTTTGACCGGACTTTTACTGGCAGATAGTGTTATGAAGAATCACTTGGGCGACTTTTGTATCAGAAAAAAAGTACCTAAGCACGCACCTTAATGAAGTGGAGATAAGTCGCTAGTTATATGTACATAAATGTAGTATATAAAGCCTCAGGGAAACGTATATATATGAAGCTCTAATATCTTAACATAATAAATAAATTCAATGACTTAAAATCTTTGTAGCAAACTTTAAAAGGAATCTAAGCGAACGATTCTTTGTTCAACTTTTGATTTAGTGCCATAAAATACGTATCTCAGTTTATTTTCCAAAGGAAACGAAGTTGAAACAACTCATGACAACGTTAAAATTATAGTTTTTATTCTCACTTGATTTCTATTTCTACTTCGTCATTTATAAATTATATGTATATACATATAAATCAAATTGATTGTCTGTTTTTAAAATTTTTGTTTGTCTATCTGTTTGTTTCGGCTAATCTCTGAAACGGCTGGACCGATTTTGACGGGACTTACTCGCAGAAAGCTAATGTTATAAGGACTACCTCAGGCTACTTTTTAGAAATTTTATTTATTTTAACTACAGGCACGCGCGGCTGCGCTCGCGCTAAATCTAGCTAATGTTTAACAGTAAGTATAATTTATGCATTATCCAAACAAATATTTTATATTTCGTAAAGTAAGAAAACACACAAATAAAACATATCACACGGTTAATTACTGTACACAGTACAAAAAAACCTTTAACATTAAGAAAACTTTAAAATTGTACTTTATTAATACTCATTAAATCTCATTTTTCATTGAAGAAATTAGTTACTTTCAAGAGTAGCCTTCGGCGAAATGTATGTTGGAAATACATCATAACTTTGCGGCCTCACGATCGACGTATCGGGTTCACCACATTTACATGAGCCTTCACTTTACATGTTACACTGTTTACACTCATACCATAGATGTGTTTCTTACTAATGTATAGGTCAAGTTATACTAGTCACTCGCTGTAGGCAAAAGTTAGCTAATAGGGCCATAAAAGCGTGATATTTTACCGATTTTTGGGAAATAATATTATGTGTTATTTATTTTTAAACTTGTATATATATTTAAACACTTAAAGTTGTAACGGTTACTATGGAATATATCTATTGCTCTGTGAAAAGCAAAAACCTACATAAACCATGGGAACCATATTTTTTCCGGTATAAAAAATAATCGATGTGCTACTCTTGAGAAAATATTATATATACTTATCTGTAATTTTCACTCAGATCGTTTCATCCGTTCTAGCATGATTGAGTAACAAGCTCTGTCCAACAAACTTTCACATTTACTATACAATGTTAAAACGATAACAATGTTATATTGCAAGACTGAAAGGAACTATATTATAGTCGTGAAAGTGAAAAATACACAAAATTATATTTAAATCTGTTTAAAAGAAACGCCATATTTACATTTTTAAAATAATTTATTCAATACCATTATAAAATATGTATCTATGTATTTTGTAAACCCTATACCGCTTAAGCAATTATCACAGCACTGTTTAACAAAAGAAATCGTAAAATAGTACGACAATATCGTGTATAAAAATCTTGCATCAAAAATGTCCCTAGTGAAGCTAATTTTATTCCTTTACAACATAACCTAAGGCTTTCATTTCCTTATCAAATTCTTCATCTCGATATTTCCTAATTTTTTGTAACCATTTTCCAATAGAAACGTGGCATCTATTAGTTCCCCCATATTCTTCTGGGAGGCATTCAGGAGGTATGTGTTTCTGAAGACTCTTCATGTCACTGCCATGGAAGAATATCATATCCCAAGCTTGCTGTGGAATGAACTTCTTGAAGATATAGAAGAACGTATTTAGTAACCAAGAGTAATTTATTATGTGACAACTTCGAAGACGACCTGGATTGGATACCTAAAAAAGGCATGAACTATAAAATATTTTTATAACAAAGAGATAATATTAATAATGACGACACGTTTGGCTCAGTTGGTAGTGACCCTAATTCCTGCGCCTGCGGTCGCGGGTTCGAGTCCCTCTGGGGGCATTCATTTGTTAAGAACGAATGCTTGTACTCTATTTAAAATTTTTATATGTTAAGTATATTTATAGAGTATCCGTAACACCAGCTTCGTAGCTTACCACGAAACTAGATGGTGCTTTTGTAATAATGTCCCAACATATTTATATTTATTTATATTTATAATACATTTTTATCGATTATAAACGTCATCAAGGCCATGTAATGTTGACTACCCAGGTCTTAGAGCCCACACCTACTAAGCCATGAAACCAAAACGATGACCTACGACCAGCTATAAATGGTGGTCTATATATCATATTATGATTATAAATATAGTGGCAGATGCCAAACGCGCGGGCGACGGAAGTTTCCAACAAGCGATAAAATTATGAATCAATTATGTAGTTATGTATTATTGTAGTTAGTTTTAATTAATGCAAAGTACGTTTTAACGAACTAACTTAATTAACACGAGCATGAAAATTTTCTTCATTATTGGCATTATTTCTTCCAACATTCTTTAAGGCTTTGAAGTTTGAGTTTTTTACTTTAAGTTTTTTTTATATTTTATTACCTATAAAAAAAACTTAAACATAGTTATTACATATTTGTGAAATATGTCATTTCTATAATTTATAGAAAAAAATGAAATGTTAAAAAATATATGTGAGTTGGATTTTTAAATAATATAATTATTAAATTCATTGCGAAGGAGTGTTTGCAAAAAAGAAAATAAATTTGAAAGAAATAGTAGATCTGAACTTGACTTATTTTTAAATACTGATAGTGAACAAACCAAAGAAAGAGATAGTATTTGTGTAACTGGTTACACAATTCATCATCATCATTAGCCCTTTTTTTAACGTTCCAATGCTGGGCACGAGCCTCCCTCAGTACGAGGGGGATCAGGCCGTAGTCCACCGTGCTGGCCTAGTGCGTGTTGGCGGACTTCACATGTATTTTGAAATCTTGCTAAGTTTTCTCAGACATGCAGGTTTCCTCACGATGTTTTCCTTCACCGTAAGACAAGCGGTAATCATGGTAGAAATGATTTCGCACATGAAAATATCAGAGGTGCGAGACCCGGATTTGAACCCGCATCACTCGGTTATCCAATTAACATTAAAAATTTAAACTTACTCCCATTATATGAACAATCTGGTAAGCAATAGTTGGTGTCAAGGTGGATATATGTCTCAAGGTGAGACCTGACATGTCAACTATGACATTTCCGCCCAGTACTTGTACTTTTGGTTGTCGGTGGCATATCTCTGATATGGCTATGCCCGCTCTTACCAGGTCTTCTACGGGAAACTCATTTGGATCCCACACACCTAAAAACAATTGAAAAATATTATACTTATGCCTTATGGTGGGAAATTTATTGTTACATAATTTTTAATGATGTTACTTTAATTAATATGAGTGTAATTAAACAGAAAATGCTTTAATGTCCATCCGTCTGTTTGTTCTCTCTAATCTTTGAAAGGGCTTGACAAATTTTGACGAGATTTTCATTGACAAGTAACTTATGTTACAAGGAGTATTTATTGCTATTTAACTACATTCGAGTTCTCATTCATTTCAAAACAACACTTATAGAAAAGATAGAAGGAAATAGAAATAAGAAACTACGACAGGTAATATCCCGCGTGAGAAGACTATTTGCCCTTTTGCATATAAGTAGTTTCCAATCCCCATGCTAGTTGCTACAACTTCTAATAGAACTACATTTAGTTCCATACCATACCATTCCATTGATACCACTATAATTAAAATTAAAAACAAATTACGAAGTATTTTTGTATAAAGTGATAGTTAATATTTGTGTTTTCTAAAATAATATTTAACAAAATATATTTCTTTTTTGATGTTAATATCGTACTTTAGTAACAGTGATTAGGCGAACTTTGTTAGAAGTTTTTTGGAAAAGAAGACAAATTAAAGAAAAAAACATGATCCAAGTGGTTACATCCGTTTCTAAGATACACGAAATTAGTTAATTTACATTACAAGAACCAACAAACATACAAAAGCTGTTCAGTTAAAAACATTTATATTACACACTTGCTCTAATATTGATAACAAGAAATATAGAGAGAGTATATGAATAACCTGTATTCGTATGTTAAGTATACTGTTCACAACTTGATTCCTTCCTAAAAAGATATTTACTTCGCAAATACTGCTACTTCTTGGTTTTTGAACTTTAAGTTATTATAGTTCGGATGTTTATAACCTGTACAGTAAAAAATCATGCAAGTGCAAACCAGACTCGCACATAGAATATTTACGACTTTAGAAACTATGTGATAAGTCATATACGTATAAGCTGCATTTATTTATTTACCTTGAACATTATTAAGGAACAAGTTTGAAGTTTAAAGACCTGTTACTGTATAAAGATATCCGTATAATGGTAAGTTTTTAACGTCTTCACGTTCTATTTTACGTTTCCTTATTTGACAAGGAACCCTAAAACCCAGCTCTAGGATGTTTGATTAATTTAAAGAGCTTAATAAAAAAACTACTAAGCTTTCTAAATAAAAACATAGATTAATATGGTTGTTCTTTTCGGCATTTTCCATTGGCGCAATCAATAAACTATAACAAGCTTAAGTATACCAGTTTTTTTTTTCATTATTAATATTATGGATATTAACTCAAATCTTGGTTATCGACAAAAGTCGTATCCATATTTTCTTCTTGACCATGATTAAACTGTGAAGGATATCTTTAAATACTATTTTAAGTACTATTATTTTACTTATTTTATTTAAGAACTACCAGGTACGTACTTGCTTTTTTGTAGTTTGACGTCAATTTATTTGTTTTGTCGTTTTATTTAATTAAATGTGAAGACATATTATATAAGATATGCATCTAATATTTTTACTATATAATATAATAATATACTAAAGTATTAAAAGTTAAATGGTTCTAAGGAAAATCTTTCTTATTTTTAATTCGTGACATTTCGTCAGTTTGCTATCATATCATATTCTCGTAAGAAACTAAGTTTTTACGATTATGCGAGGTTTAAAACGATATATAATAATTTTAATTTGCATATGCAAATATTTATTTTTTTACTTTATTGTGATGTACTAACATACTATAATTTTAAGCTCAAAGTTCATTACACTTTGCCAATGCCAGTTTCCGATCACACGAACAACTTTTTGCTTTGATCAAAAGTTTATGAATTTGCGCATGTTACTTTTACATAGGAATTAAACAATAACAAATTCATATATTAGTAATTACCAAATTTTAATACAGTGATTCTTCCGACATCAGGTCGATCCAGCATAGAGCCTTCGTACGCATTCTTCACTTTCATAAGGCCCCACAGATCCACCCCCTTGTACAGATGTGGGTACTGCTCCCGGAATGAATAGTACCGGACTAGCTGTAAGTAAATATTATTATATGAATATAAATACTTATTATCATTGTTAAAGTGATAAGTCTTGTTTTTTTTTCTTTTTAATCGTAATCTATCTAAATATTTAAATATATTTCTTTTAGAATTCAATGAGTTTTTTAAGCATTTTGAAGCACTGTTTTTTAGCGAATGTTGTGTTCTCCTATAATTGGTTATACATTAAAATAATATGTTAGATATAAATAAATTATGAATGTAATGTATGTACACCTACTGTTGGAGATCCGTATTAATAAATAAATAAACATAATTTACCTACAATAACCTTTAAAATCCCCTTATTTTTTTGTATGGAACAGCAGGCAAAAGATTTATAACTACCACTTCCTATATGAAAATTAACAGATTAAAAATATATATTTTTTCAGTAAGACCTTCATGACAAAGTTAGAAAATGTCACAGCTTTCTGATATAACGTAAGAGGCCGTAACTTAGTTTCCTACAAAATAATGTTATTTTATTTATTTTTGTATTTACATATTATAATAAATTCTAACTTAGTCGAATTATTATTATTATAGCCCATAGAGTCTATAGTTTTTAGAATTGTTGTTTGTCTGTCTGTGACCGCATCACGAGAAAACCATTTGAAAGCTTCTGATGAAGTTTGGTGTGGTTATTGCTGGTTATTCGTGTCAATATATAGAATACATCGTATAGGAAACATATAAGAAAATATTTAATTTCTGAGAAATCTATACTAACCTTGCAAACGTACCTAGGAACGAAGCCGAGCGGAGTAAGGGCGAGTCGTTAGTACGTTATGTAACTAAGGACTAGAATTTATAAATTTCATTTATTTACTAAGATAATTTATATTATTAAGATTATTTATATTATAATATTTATTATATAGAATTAGAGTGTACCTTATTTAATATACCTTAATCAGACAGATTATTCAGCCTCTCCACTAAATATTATTACATATTAGAATTTATAGTTTTAGATTTTAAGACAGTACGCTAGAGCTACAAAGGATCAGACAGAAATGGATGAAGAGGCCGACCTCGGCACCTAACCTACACTTAATAATAATAATACACTGTATGCTCAACGAACCAATTTACTCATTGTTTTAATTTCTTTCTAAGCACCTTCATTTTCAGGCTTCTTTCAACAAAAACTGTTTAGGTATGGTCATCAACACGCAGTCTACGCATAAACCTTACTTCATGTCTCAGTGATAGTAACACCGTTTAGATATTATCTTAGAGTGTGCAACTTCTACTGTGCAACAGTGTTTTTGTAATAAAAATGTTAAACTAACTTATAATTAAAATTATTCTAATGTATTTCATTATATATTATTTCCCTAAAACTGATGAATTAGAAATTAATGTTACTTCTATATCTGAGTACCTATTTCTTTTCAATTTTTTACCTATTACCTATTTCAATTATCTTACACAAACCTGGACAAAAAACACAAAAAAAATTCATGTTATAAAAACGCATAGCTTGTTTTTTTATATATATTTTATATAGTATTTTAAACTATATACTATTTTTTTATTCCATAGAGACGGTTAGAAAGTTCCTAGGGCTGATCGATCACTTATGTTTTTAACATCTAAAAATTTATTATATTTTATGCTTTGTGACTTGATTATTTCTAAGCATGGCACATCCAAACATTATGTATGCTATATACGTGCTAACATTAACGAGGACGTCAGTGCCATTGACGTCGATGTTGCATCGTCGAATATTATGAGCCTAATTAGAACGACGACAGTTTGAGGTAAAAAACAAACTTAATCAAAAATATAAGAGGTGTTCGCCTTGTGGTCGAAATTCGACCATGACTTTTTATTAATTTATTACACTATTCCTACATATTACATACTAGCGACTGACCCTCGCTTCGCTCGGATTTGTCCCTAGGTTCCATCAATAATAAAAGTTTTTTTTAAAACTTAGATTTTTATTATATTTTTATTTTATTAATAATAAAACCTTTCGTGTGCCGTAAGGTGTACCTTACTACAAAAAAAATAGCAACATTCATTTTTATATGTATAGATTATAGACTATACTAAACACAAAATCAGAAAAACTGCGGAAAAATAAATAATACAACAATAATTATCCTAAATATATATATTTTTACGCTGTGTACCCTATACCTTGACCCAGATCACCAGATAACATCAACATTTTCATTATTATGAATAATAAAATAAATAAATATGTTGGGACATTATTACACACAGCGCCATCTAGTTCCGTGGTAAGCTAAGAAGGAAGCTTGTGTTACGGATACCAGATAGTTGGTATACTACATATTACTATATAAGTTTTAATATATTATATTATATAAGTTTAAATACATACATATTATAAATATATACGTCCATGAGTGGAGTACAAACATCCGAGTTTAACAAATGAATGCCCCCGCGTGACTCGAACCCGCGACCGCTGGCGCAAGAAAGTAGGGATTCTACAAACTAGTTTTCTCTAGTTGATAAAAATTCAAAAACTATCTGTTACACAGTCTACTCTAAATCGTAATAAGCTGGTATAAAGTACTGAAGAAATATTGTTAGCATTTAAAATATAATCGTAGAAGTAGAAAATAAATAAAAAAACGTACAAGTTTATGTGCTTTTCGTACAACAAAGTTTCTACACCGAAGGAATCTTAAGAGGAAGGCGTCGTCCGTTCGGTGCGGCGTGCATAGGCCCCTGTCTGAAATTTTGGTATATCAGTCTAAATTGAAAATTCAAATGTTATTTACATTAAAGAAGGCTTGTTATTAAAACTTATATTTAAACTAAAGAAATTCGATTTATCGATTTTAATTTATATCTAAGTTTATTTAAAATAAAATTTTAAAGTTTATTATAAAGTAATAACTTGTTTTCTCCGTTGAAAATATGATTTTAGTGTAAAAAGGCTAACCAAATATTAATTTTCGCAATTCCGCGATTGCTGTAGCCCTGGTCGCTGGATTCTCGTTGCATTGTTCTTGCGCGATCGCGAGTAGCTCGGGGTCCTCTTTTGTATTCAGTTCAGCCTCGAACGCGATCTCGAGGAAACTCTCGTACATTCTGCTAGGTTACACCTGTTGGAAGTATTACTATTTACTATATATACTATATATTTACTATATATAGTGTATATAATGCTATACACTACACTATATACACATATAAATTGTTTTGTTTTTGTTAATTGTTTACTTATGTAATATGTGATTATTTCCAAAGAGTACGTAGCTATAAGCCAAATGTTGGTTTACAAGAAATCACTCCAATTGATGCGCATACAAATACAATGAATAATACTATAAATGTGTTCATAAAAATCTATTTAAATAGTTATTATTATCGATAACGAGGCAAAATCTATAGTTTTTGAATTTTCGTCTGTCTATCACCGCATCGCGAGAAAGCTACTGGATAGATTTTATGAAATTTGATGTCATGATAGCTGGTTGGATGATCCGGCTCAACATTATATGGGAAACTTTTTATTGCAGAAAAATATCACGTCCCTTTGAAATCTATAAGTATACCTACTAAGTACTAACCGTTAAAACGCATCTAGTGACGAAGTACATAATTCTTTTAGACTCAAGCCAACTCCAAACTCCAATGTTATTATATAAGCTACTAACTTTTAGTGCGTCATTAAATAACATCTAATAACATCTTTTACTTGTTAAAAGCAACACAGAAATTTGTAAATAAATAAATTTAAAATCTTTTACATGTTATAATTTAATTAAGTTCGCGTAAGCAATGCATTGTTTGTGCATATTAGTGTATTCTCCTTTCACTTACATGGAGTCTTGACGTGAGACGACGAAAAATCTTATATCGCGAACGAGGACAGGGTCGATTTGTTTGGGAATGTGAATGAACTCTCAATAAAACCTTGGAACCTTTCGATAATGAATTCGTGAGTGCATCTTTGATTCATTAAATACTTGTACCTTTTATTTTAAACCGACTTCAGATGAGATTCTAAATAAATTCTTATCATCATCACTACATAGTATAAAACAAAGTCGCCTTTTCTGTCCCTATATCCCTATATCCCTATGTGCGCTTAAATCTTTAAAACTACGCAACGGATTTTGATGCGGTTTTTTTAATAGATAGAGTGATTCAAGAGGAAGGTTTATATGCATAACTAGCAGATCCCGCGGCTTTACCTGTGCTAAATCTAGGGAAGAGCCCGAGCGAAGCGAGGGCGAGTCGCTAGTAAATAATAAAGATTTTTCATTTTTGAAGTTAAGAAATACAGCATATAGGTATTAGGTATTTCATATTGTTTCTCTTTTTGTCCCGTTGTTAACACGTTTTCTCACATGCAGGGTTGACTGGAAGAGATCTCTCATAGAGATAAGTCCACCTTTGTTCACACCTTTTCTGTATTTTTGTTCTATATTTATTTACTTGTGCAATAAAGAATATTAAAGAATATTGTTCTATCGCAAGTTTAAGTTATTTTAAACAGTGAAAATATTGTTTAATCAATTGTAAAGAATGTAGAGAAGAATTCATTGATGACTTTTAATTACCTATGTGTGACATACTTATCTAATAACGAAATAAATAATGTAATGTGCAGAACTTAATAATTACCAGAAGCTATTTAGGATTTTTCTAATTATTGATTCCATGTTTTAAGGGGAGCCCTAGGGGGAGGTGTTCCCAAACAGCACTGGCATGCGTGCACTGTTATTAATATTTATATATCTTTTATTTAATTTCATCCATATGTTTATACTGGAATTTTCGAACGCGATTTTCGCCACTTTAAAATTTCATACTGAAACTTTGCATATTTAACAATGAATCGATTAAAATACCATTTTTTTTTCAAAACTAAAACACATAGGTATATCAATAGTTAAATGCCGGAGAATAATTTAAAGGTCAAAAACTGTACGCTACTAATAATTTTTCGTATAAAAATAAAGTTAGTAACGAGAAAATTAATGATAGTATAGAAAAAATGTGGGATGCTCGATATTAGTTGTCATAAATACTCCATAACCGAATGATGCGGGTTCAAATCAGAGTCTTGCATCTCTGATTGTAATCATTTCTAACATTATTATCACATATCTTATGCTGAAGGATAACATCGTGAGGAAACCTGCATGTCTGAGAGAACTTAGGAAGTTTTTGAAAGACATGTCCGCCAACCCGCACTTGGCAGGCGTGGTGGACTATGACCTAATCCCTTTCGCTTGAAAGGATCCCCGGGCGTAGTAGTGGGGCGTTAAAAAGGACTAAATATAAGAGATAGTATAAAATAATTATTCTAGACGCTTCTTCCTCAATCAAATTAAATCAGACTCATTTTTCACCTATTATTGAAATCAAGTCAACTATAACAAGCGAAAAATAATTATAATGAACTTATTGTAGACCTGATATACCTACCATGCTTACAACTAAGACTTATAGAAACTAATAAATTTCATTAAAAATTTTAGGAACGAACTTAATGATGTGGTCATAAACTAAGTTCTAACGCTTCATTATTCCAACTGAACACAGAATCCCGCGACGCGCACAGATCGGCTGATGTAATAAACCTTCCTAGGCGAAACGACGTCTAGTGACGTTGTAACAAAGTAGGTACTTAGTACCAGGATGGAATGCCAACAAAGAAGACAAAAAAATCCAGTGCGGTGAGGCACTACAATTTTGAGAATTCTATATGTTGTGGCACAGAAACCCAACTTTTAAACATTAGTATGTTCAGAGCCCGTACTATAAAGTTGTGCTTAATAAATCCAGTTTTTGCTGAACGTGATAGCACGTTATGCGATATCACATCTACAACTATAATATAGTATATAGTATATAGTAGAAACTTTATTGGTGTATGTATTATTTTATTGTTTAATTGTCTGTTTTATATCACTGTTTGTTTCTCTAATAAATAAATAAATAAATAAATAAAATACAAAATACGACGTGTAAAGACGTTGTTCGCATGAACGTGTAAATTAATTAATCAAAATAACTACAAAGTTAACAACAGAAAACGCGTCAATAAACAAAAAATGTTTAAAAAATGCAGACTTTACTTGAATTAAACATTTTTCATTTAATTTATTATACTCACTATTTCTTAATTATTCCATGTACAACAATGAGCGAACTTTGAATAGTATAAAAAACTTGTATATTTTTGTGAATGGATTTTGATATTTTAAAATTTAAGAATAAAATGTATAAATATAATATAATTAATCTACCTAGATTTATTAATAACTTGGAATTTTTCGCAACTAAATAAATTTAACTAATTAATAACTTTAGTGTTGTAAGAGTTTTGTATTTGTACTAAAATCAATAAGCCTGTGAATAATATCTTATTTCTTTTCTACACACTAGCAACTTATCCTTGCACCGCTTGGGATCGCAGTTCGCACGTATCCTATATTTGTAACATGCAGTTTTTCAATCAATTTCATGACACCTAATTGATTTTTAGGGTGTCAAATGGACAGTTAGCGCTTTGGGGTACTAAGGGGTAAATTGTAAAATAATTGAGAAAGAAATAAATTAAATTGGTAATCATCGAATACCTGAAAGCTAGGAAACTTGAAAGCTAGGATAAGCATCTGTAGGTACGTACGTATAATTGTAGTCTTTATGTCTTTTTCTGCATGAGTATTCGATGTTTCACCCAAAATTTAATAGACTCTCTAATCTAATAGAAAAGATATGTACGGTGAAGGGGGGCTAATCCTTAAGAGACACATCAAAATAATGTACTAGAATATTAGCGCTCACAGAAAAGTCTTCAATATACGCTCAGTCAATCTCTTAAGGTGTACTACACGTTACACACGCAATAACTACATAATTATATTTTTATTATAAATAGAAAAAAAATTTGTTTGCTTATAATAAATAAACGAACGATCCCTTCAATTAACTTTTTATTTAATAAAATTTAAGTTAAGTTAAAAAGGAATTTATAACAAATATTTAAGATACATACAAGATAAACCATAATCCTTCCTTAGCAGCTGAGAAAAGTGTAAGAAAAGTAGTAATAACTGCTCACCATTTAAATGTTAATTCAAGCCAAGCAACGCTTTCGATAGCATGTTTTTTATCAATAACTGGCCTTTCCAGCGGCTTCGATAGCGTTCTAAAGGCTGGAAAACAAATTCTTTCCGCGTCCGCGAGCTACGCGCGACCCTCCCCCCTCGCCACCGCCGTCTTGCACGCGGTGATCATTACTTTGTTGCGGAGTTATGTTAAAACTATGATTTCTCGTAAGATATTCGTTGAAATCAAATTATACCTACCAAGAGCAATTGTTAGGTAAAGATTAATATCATGTTTATAATACACCTTCGTAAATAATGCATTATCTTAAAACAATTTTGATTACAGTAAAAAAGGTTATAGCAAGTCAACCTTAAAAAATAGATATATGCTATTGCTGACTTTTTTATGAACTTTTAAAGGGGAACAATTCTGTCATACATGATTTTTACGTACACGACGAAAGCTCTCAAAAGACATATTTTTCTCCCGTTTTTGCAACATGTTTAATTGATGCTCCGCTCCTATTGGATGTAGCGTAATTTAATATAGCTTATAGCCTTCCTCGATATACGGACTAGCTTCATAATATTAGTATAGACAATAAGTATAGTATAGATGTAAGACTTAAGGGTGTTGCTTAAAATATTGTTATATTGGTAAGCTTTTGAGTACTACCTTTAAGTTTTTAACCGACTTCAAAAAAGGAGGAGGTTATATGTTCCGTTGTATGTATTTTTTTTTATGTATGTTCACCGATTACTCCGCCGTCTGTGGGCCGATTTCAAAAATTTTTCTTTTGATTGGTAGGGTATAGTTCCGAGGTGGTCCCATTGTCACCAAGTCAGGATCTGATGATGGGATCCCAGGGAAATCGAAGGCAACTCTCAAAATTTACAGGCACCTATTATGTTTTTGATATATTTTCTAAACCCGATAAAGCTTTTACGTATGAAAATCATCATCTCATGTGGATGAGCTGATGATGGAAGGCAAAATTCCTCAACAGTTGTTTTTTATGTGTTTTCACCGATTTCTCCGTGAATTGTGGGCCGATTTTAAAAATTTCTTTTTTGTTCGGTAGGGTATACATTCAAGATGTTCTCATTGTCACCAAGTCAGCATCTGATGATGGGATCCTAGAGAAATCGAGGGCAACCCTTAAATTTTATCGGCACTGATTACCTTTTTCATATATTTTCTGAAGCTGTTCAAGAATATGTGATGATGTAAGGTATATCTCCTCAACGGTTAGGAGTTGAAAGAAAATTCTTTTAATATTATACGTACTTATGAACTGATAGTCGTATTCCTTCCTTCAGGATATTAGGTGGATTGATAATAGAAGGTAAATCTTATTAACGTCTACGAGTTACGTGGAAAAATAGACGTGGACAAATCTCGATTGACTATTGTCGTTCATTTCAAAACTTCGCTGACTTATTGAAGCAGTAGTTTAGTTAGCCTTCCAATATTTTATTTAAACATAATAATTTCCACAAAAAAATTTAAAATAAATTATTTTTTAACAAAAATGAAAACCGACTTCAAAACGCTACAAATCGAAACTAAAAAGAAAAAAAAATAATTTTAATTACTTAGTTATTGTTGGAGTCGGTGCCAGCCAAAGCAAAATAATCTTAATACAATTTAATTAATGTATCAATTTGTAAATATAATCAAAATATCCGTTCGAAAGTTCATTGCAAAGGCAGGATAAAACTGTCCTTCTTGGCTGGCACCGACTCCAACAATAACTAAGTAATTAAAATTATTTTTTTTTCTTTTTAGTTTCGATTTGTAGCGTTTTGAAGTCGGTTTTCATTTTTGTTAAAAAATAATACCATATTAAGTATTTGGTTCGTCTAAAATCAAAATCATAGGTTTCCAACGAAAAGTAGCTAATTTACAGTCTAAGAAAAGGATTAGACAGCAGATTACCAAGCGTCCTTATTTGCGATTGATGTCAACTAAATTGATACCAGACAATAAAAAAATGTTAAAATTCAACCAGTTTTTAGTATTTACGTTTCTTATAGATTTTTTTTTTCTATATTTTTTGCCTGCCATTGTGCAATGTTGACGATTTGTTATTTTAATTTTTTTAATAACACATTCATGTGTTCATCTGATTTTTTAAAATTATAATGACGACTCTAAGCCATGACAAAAATAACGATTACAGAGAAAGGAAAGATATTTATAATGATCTTAAATAGATTATGGACAGAAATATAAAATTATTATAATTAATTATTAATTTATTATGTATAGGCGGCCTAAGATTTTTTTTATTGTAAATGGGGGCTATATTCCATAAATGGTTGGGAGCCCATGCTGTCACCAATTAACTACTTCGGTAGGAACTGAGGAAATACAAAGAAAAAATAGATGTTCCAACATCCTTCTTTTATTATGTGTATTTATACTTGAATGATTAATTCATTAAACAAAATAAGAATAAAAAAACTACATTATATTTAAAATATTTAAAATGTCAAGTTATTTTAAAATATCCTGTTTTAAACGTTCAACGTAAAATTTTTTACGTTATTTATTCCAAGGCCAATCAATGTTAGTTGTAGTTGTAGAGCATCAATATTAATTATAATTTATTATACCTATTTGACTTTTACCTACTAAAATAGTAGGCACCTATACAGTATAGGTACTACTACAAACTTAATACTTTTATTATACATATTGTTACTAATCACTAAATATTATAAAACACAGTCGCTTTTCGCTGTATGTCTGTCACTATGTACCTATGGTCAGATCTTTAAATCGATGCAACGGATTTTAACGCGCGTTTTTAATAGATAGAGTAATTAGATGTAGAGCATTAATATTAATTATAATTCATTATATTTAACTTTTACCTACTAAAATAGAAGGTACATATACTACTACAAACTTAATACTTTTATTATACATATTGTTACTAATCACTAAATACTATAAAACAAAGTCGCTTTTCGCTGTATGTCTGTCTCTATGTATAGTCAGATCTTTAAAACGATGCAACGTATTTTAACGCGCTTTTTTAATAGATAGAGTAATTAGTTGTAGAGCATTAATATTAATTATAATTCATTATATTTAACTTTTACCTACTAAAATAGAAGGTACATATACTACTACAAACTTAATACTTTTATTATACATATTGTTACTAATCACCAAATACTATTAAACAAAGTCTGTCCCTATGTATGGCCGGATTTTGATGCGCTTTTTTTTAATAGATAGAGCGATTCAAGAGGAAGGTTATGTATGTCTAGCGGAACCCGCGGCTGTGCGCTAAATCTCTTATTATATTCGTTATTTTTTTTTATATATTCTATGCTAGTATACTTAATGATGGATCATGGCATGATAAAACTCTTGAACGGATTTTGATGCATCTTTCTACAGTAATGTTTCATACATTCATAAAGGGGCCATAAATGTTTAAGATTTAGTAATAAATATTTAAATTACGCAAACTACCGCCGGATAACGTTAATAAGTGTAGAAGTGAATTATAGAAAGCTTTATTATTTAAATGAAAAGGCTTAGCCTTGATTTTTTGTAGGAGGATTGCTCTTACAGTTTTACCCTCAAGTGTTGTTTTGTTGATCTTATTTTTAAAGATTTACTTTATGTCCAAATCACCATCTTGTCTTAATAAAGTGTGTAATATAATTAATAATAATGATATATTGTTAAAATTATACATTAATATTGCTAATCGAAATAGGTAATAGGATATTTCACTTATCATCTGGACTTTAGCACGAGTTCACCAGATATAGCGGTCATACGAGTATCTTTACAAAGTATAAAACAAACGCTCCCTATGTTTGTAACTTCGTACGCTTAGATCTTTTTTACTACCCATCGGATTATTATAGTATTTTAGCAATCGATAGCGAGTCAACCGGAAAGTTGATATTTATGATACGTGTATTTTGTAGTACAAAAATCAAGGAAAATATCCCATTTCTGAGAAATCTATACTAATTGTTAAAACGTGACAGATAAGTCGCTGAAATATGATTTAATTAAGACGTTGCTTCTCATAATGTAATTTAAACTTATATCTAGTAATAATAAAGGATGAACATATGTATTAAGTATGTTCATTATTTTATATCGATCTTTAAATAATTACAGTATAGTAATTTCATATTTGAAATGTACGGAAATTATTAGTACTGTAGCAAACCGTATGTATTCGGTACTGAGTAACGGGTACACCGTCTAGTACCGAGTAACGAAACGTTACTCACGAATACAATTCGTTACTCGCATGTTCCGTATTTTCGTACTGATGTCAGTTATTCGTATGATTGATTCTTTGAAGTTTACTATTTAGAGTACATCTTTTAGTATTTTATCAAACTAATACTTGTTATATTTTTATTGAATGATTAATATGAGTTATTATTTAAAATATCGTTCGCACCATTGAATTAATATAAAATTTAATTTAATAATAAATAAATATTTTCCCAAAAGTAGTACCGAGTACCGAAACGTTTCTCACATTTCGTTACTCGCATGTTCCGTATTTTCGTATTGATGTTATTATAGATTTTTGTTGTTTTTAAAATTTATCCCAATAGGGACAGGCAAAGGACTATAGTCCATACAGCCTGATGTTATTATATTAGTTTGAATGATTCTAGTTCTACGTACAAAGAAATACGACTGTTCAGTTCACGCACATGATACACAGTGTTTACAAGAAAATTGAAGAGTTGTATTATTTCCAGAAATTTTGTAGAAATTTTGCGAACGAATACTTAGTATTATTCCAGTGCAAATCGATGCGCTTAGTTCGGTACCTACTGTTTTTTATACGTAGACGTACGGATAAAAATAGGTATTGCGAGTGTAACTTTATATTAGATATTATAGATTTTTCTGTACGACTTTTTAGGACCTACAGGCTACAGCATCCTACTACACTGTTTTGTTGTGTCTCTTTCAGATTTTCCCACCGCTAGCTTTCTAAGAACGACTCAAGAAAACCAATCATTTTGATTTCATGTAGAAATGAAATATTTTTCTGCAATAAAAAGTATCCTAAATGTTGACACGAGTAATTAGTACAGAAAATTAGCTTAAAATCGGTCCAGTATTTTTTGTGTTAAACGATTACACAAAAACAGACATATAGAAAAAAAAATAAAATAACTATTGTTTTAGGGTCTATAAAAAATAAAAATACTATACGTTATAGTATTTTTTTACTACAAAGTACGAACGACGTGACGTCATCATCATACGGATCATACGAAATACGCAACACGACTTGATGCGATGTTCTAAGTATCGTATCAAAAGTAACGAGTAACGTAACGATACGAAAGTAACGAATACTGATTATTATAGTAACGAATACATACGGGTACGCTATGTTTCGTTACTTTTACACCACTAGAAATTATTCATAAATTGCGTAAATTAGTCTTTTAACCTGCAATTGCCTCTCGCAATATCATTCTGAGGTCTTTCTCTGAGAATACACTAATTTTCTTTAATCCAGACTTTCGAATATAACTGTATACATGACTAAAGCAAAAGCAAAAATTTTATTCCATAGGTAAAAACTTACAAAGATTTAAATTTTAGAACACATTCGTTTAATAAACACTCAGCACTTATTACAAACACCTTAACTTTATATGAACTGTCACTCTGGCAAGTAGAAATGAGTCAGTAAGCTTCACACAACAACACCGTCCAAGCACTGAGATCATAATAAAATGTATTCGCAATCTAACCATGACCGGAACGCTTGTGACTTAACCAAAGCCAATAATAACAGAAAAAAATATTTTAGTTGAATGTTATATGCCTATCGTATTTCTCGATTGTCATTAATACTTTCATATGCTTTTCTGACATCATGCTTATGTTTGATTGTAAATATTTTTTGCTGTTGGTAGGTGCGATAGGTTTACGCTCGTACAAGATGAGAATACAAGAATACAAGTTATTTTTAATATCATTTAGGTTGGTATATGTACTATATTTACATATAATGTAATGTTTTTTTTAATTATGTATTTAGATTGGTTTAGACTTAGCTTCGACTAAGTCCTATAGTCACATACCTACATAATAATTGATATAGGTATACTTTGTAATTTTAAATGAATTGCTAATCAAAAATAAATCTTAAATAAGCATATTTTAAATTTGATTTACCATTTTTTGCTATTATAAATAGAAATATTATAAATATACACGTTTAACGTTTTTTTTATTAAGTTGCGATGGAACAGACGAGATATTATGTATACAATTTGCATAATTAAAAAATCATGCTTCTAAGGATGAGGAACAAATATTAAAAACTTTAGTAGGATATTAATCATCTTAAATGAGAGAACAACATTAAGTTTTTTTTATTTGATTTTTGTTCTACTGGTGATTTGGTAAAAAATTATTTAAAACTTCCGACTCAACCTCACTAGGCTCATTTTAGCTCCCATTTTAACGGTTAGATTTCTCAGGTATAAGATTTCCCACCGTAAAAAGTAAACTGTATGTTGACCCTGATCAAACTTGTTTATCATACTTTTTTGTTTTTTCTTATCGTTATCACCTATAACTAAGGTACTACTTTTTATATTTTATTTTCCATGTACAAATTTTTTCATGTGTTTTGTAAGTAGATACTTTGTTGGTGGTCTAATAAAATAAATAAAAATTAATACCACAGACTGACAGACTAGCAGACAAAAATCCTAAAAACTATAGATGGAACTGAAATAGTCATTATATAGCGGGGTAACTATATAATGACTATTTCAGTGAGACTTTCCAAAAAATATTTAATGTACAGAATCGTCTAAGATTTTTTTATAATACTATAGGTATAGATAGAAGTCAATTTTTTGCGAAGATATCAATAATTATAAGATAAATGATAAGATTAATAATAAGATTAATGTTAGTAGGTATTAAAAGTGTTAAACTAGAAATATTATTGTAGAAATAAACTAGACTGATAGATGGTCAGTAAGTATAATGTATTCCACGGCATTTATCGAAACATGAGTGCGCTTATTCAAATTGTGTAACGCGTATCGGTTTGAGACGAGGCCGCCGTATCGCCTTGACTTGAACCTTTAGACCGGTCGGCTTTGATTACTTGGAAAATTATTATGTTACCACTCAACATTTTACTATATTTGGTGATACTTTCTTAGGTTATAAGTACTTATTTGACATTTATACGAATATATATACAGATAAATTGTAGTATGTAAGTCAAAATAACGACTTTTTACTAAATACCTTTATATATTATGAAATAAATTACTACAATAATACAAAAATACATTTTTTAAAGTTTTTATATGATTCTCTCTTTTTCTGTCTGTTTGTTCCGGCTAATCTCCGAAATAGCTTGACCGCTTTTGACAGGACTTTATCTGGCAGATAGCTAATGTCATAAGGAGTAACTTATGAACTTTAATTTTAGCAAAAAAATTAAGGCACCGCACACAAGCAAAGCGAGTGTTAAACGTTAGTTTTTAATAAAATGCAAATTATATTATTTTTACTGTTAAAAGAAATCATAATAAACATAGATAATATAGTTCGTGCAAAATTAAAGATGATCGCTTTTAGATATTTTGAGCAATAAACATAAATCGAACAAAGACTTTCTCCAATCATTTCTATGAAATTGATTTAAAATTATAATAAGTTTTAAATTGATATTTAAATAATTCAACCTCAGTCTTTTAGAATAACAATCCCGCTCCTAAATATATATAGGTATATGTTGTTTACATAATGTTTTTTGTTCTTATCTTTTTCTGCAGAGTTTTGAGACTAAGTACAAGACTAATTGTGTTGTAAAACTTCCCACAGTTGGGAATAGCCTCCATCGTATGAGAAGATATTTTGAAAACAAGAAGGGTAATGGTATTAGTGCAATGCCAGTGGTGAAGCGCTTTCTTGAGAAACTGAGTGAATCAGATTCTATCCCAGGTTTCTCATAATTTTATGTACGAACGGTTTTCAACATGATTTTCGGTAAAAAAAACATCGCGAAAAACTGCATGGCTAAGATCTACCTATAGGTCAAAGTTGTAATTAAAACAACAATTAATTTAAAAGTTAAGAATAAAATTAATTAATTCCTCAAGCGGAAAATATGTTAAATGCTCAATCTTTTATAAAAACTAACACTGAATTAGAGATAGAAATTAAAATAATTAATTGCCGTGAAGTGAAACGTTTTTGGAGAATATAAAGTAGTCTGATAGATGGTCAGGTAGATAGTAATATAAAGTAGATGGTAATATAAAGTAGACTGATAGATGGAATAAGGGCGAGCGAAGCGAGACCTAACAGTTAACACTATCTCACAACCTGAGCATTTTGTGGTACACTTTACCGAATAACAAAAATGAAAACCGACTTCAAAACGTTACAAATCGAAACTAAAAAGAAAAAAATAATTTTAATTACTTAGTTATTGTTGGAGTCGGTGCCAGCCAAGAAGGACAGTTTTATTCTGCCTTTGCAATGAACTTTAGAACAGATATTTTGATTATATTTACAAATTGATACATTAATTAAATTGTATTAAGATTTTATTTGCTTTGGCTGGCACCGACTCCAACAATAACTAAGTAATTAAAATTATTTTTTCTTTTTAGTTTCGATTTGTAACGTTTTGAAGTCGGTTTTCATTTTTGTTAAAAAATAATTTATTTTTAATTTTTTAGTGGAAATTAGATATTTTGTTTAAATATAATATTGGTAGGCTAACTAAACTACTGCTCTAATAAGTCTGCGAAGTTTTGGAGTGAAAGACAATTATAGTCAATCGAGATTTGTCCACGTCTATTTTTCCACGTAACTCCTAAACGTTAATAAGATTTACCTTCTATTATCAGATCAACCTAATATCCTGAAGGAATACAACTATCGGTTTATAAGTACGTATAATATTAAAAGAATTTTCTTTCAACTCCTAACCGTTGAGGAGATATACCTTACATCATCACAAATTCTTGAACAGCTTTATAAAATATACGAAAAACGTAATAAATGCCTATAAAATTTGAGAGTTGCCTTCGATTTCCCTAGGATCCCATCATCATATCCTGACTTGGTGATAGTGTGAATATCTTGGAAGTATACCCTACCGAACAAAAAAAAATTGTAATCGGCCAACATTTGACGCAGAAATAAATGAACAAACATAAAAAGAACCGTTGAGGAATTGTACCTTCCATCATCAGCTCATCCACATGAGATGATGATTTTCAGACACAAATGCTTGAACATCTTTAGAAAATGTATCAAAAACATAGTAGGCGCCTATAAAATTTGAGAGTTGCCCTCGATTTCCCTGGGATCCCATCATCAGATCCTGACTTGGTGACAATGGGACCAACTGGAAACTATACCCTTTCAAACAAAAAAAGAATTTTCCAAATCGGTCCAGCCATCGTCGAGTAATCAGGTAACATACATAGAAAAAAAAAGTCCCCGACGAATTGAGAACCTCCTCCTTTTTTTGAAGTCGGTTAAAAACTATCACACCTATAGAATTGTGCTTTACCATAGTAATTTGACTTCATATCTACATGTGTTTTCTGTCAAAAAATAATTTTATAACCATTAAAAAATGAATAAAAATAATTTGTATTCATTGCATATAATGTTATAGAACTACGAACGTCATCTGTTAGAAAATCGAACTGTACATATATCAATAATCAAAATAATAATAAAAAAACCTGTCTTAATAATGATATTATTACCACTTTACCAGAAAATCTACGCGATCCCTCACAAACCTCAGCTTTTTGCTAGTATATAAGAGTATATAAATAGTTAACAAAATATGCAAAGTAGAAAATGTTCTTTTCATTGTTTTCTGTTCGTGCGTTAAAATCTATTCTTAGGTAGCACATCGCTCACCTTGTATGTAGTAATAACTTAAACGCTTCCTAATAGCTAGTTCTTACTTATAACAGTTTGTTCTCATGACTCGACAAATATATCCATTATCAGCACGTGCGTATAACATATATTAGTCATACAAATCTAAGTATGCTTATTATTTTAGCACTGTTCTATTAGACCTTGTAAAAATCATGGAAGTCGAATTCTATAAATGCTTTTTTTGTGATTAAAATTTCCCTCGGTGGTCTAGTGGCTAGCATGTACGACCGCAGTCCGGAGATCCTGGGTTAAAGTCCCAGGTTGAGCCAAGTTCAATTATTGAATATTTCTGTCAAAATATTGTTACGTACTACGGGTTCGGGATCGGAAATTAAAAGCGTTCTCGCACTTAAGATGTTTTATTTACACTTTACGTACACGCGCAGTCTGTACACAGCAATAGTTTAATTTAGTCTCTGAGCACTATAATCCGCCACTTTTAATAATTCACTGTACTTTTCTTCACTTTTCCACTATTTCGTATCTCTTCGTAATCTTCACTTAACTCCGAACGTCAACTGATCTCTCGACACACTGCCGGCCTTTTTATATGCGTAAATTTAGAACATTCTAGTATCGAAAATTCAAAATGTTTCTAGTAACTTCCAAATTGTTCCTGAAAATGCGTTATCTCTTTCTGTCACATTAAAATTTGTAATAAACTGTTCTTGTTAAGAAAGTTGTAAAGTTAGAAATTGACATTCGCTGTTGTAAGGCATGGTACAAGCGTGCCATTATGACGAGTACGCACTATATTCCGCGACAATATAAAAAAGTATGAGTTGGGAAGTTGTCGGGGTTTCATCTCCGTTCATCGGAGAGCATGTAAAGCACGTAGGTCATGCATGCACCTTAACTCCTACCAATCGTATCGAAGTATTTTGGATTTGGACTTTGACAGTAAAATGATCAGAGGGTAAAATAAGGTCTGCGCATATACTTATGCTCTCTATATCTCTTGATCATCAAGCGCGTCATGGCCAATGCCAAAATTAGTCAAATTATGAATTTGTAATTGTTGTATAGATTTGAAACTATTATCACTACATATTGTAAAATGAAGTTCTCCGCCTTGTCTGTTTGTTTGTCTGTCCGCGATAAACTCAAAAACTACTGTACCGATTATTATGCCGTGTTCACTAATAGATATAATGGTTCTTGAGGAAGGTTTTAGTATATAAATTATCAAGTTTAGTGTATATTTTTGTATACATTTACTAGCGGAGCCCGCGGCTTCGGTCACGCTAAATCGAACGAGCCCGAACGGAGCGAGAACGATTCGCTAGTTGTTTTATATTTAGATGATGATGGAATCAGGAAGTTAATATAGAAACTCTTTAACGACCACTTATTCGAGCTCGACGCCTTTATGGTATCCGCATTCACAATCGTCCACTTACTTAGTAATAATATAATACTTCACCAGTATTTAGTACATTGAAAATAAACACATTAGAATATTCTTTATTATGCACTAGCTTTTCCCGCGGCTCCGTTCGCGTTCTAAAGGCTGAAAATCAAAAGAAATATTTTTCTCCCGTTTTTGCAACATTTTACATTGATGCTCCGCTCGCATTGGTTGTAGCGTGATGTAATATAGCCTATAGCCTTCCTCGATAAACGGACTATCCAACACAAAAAAGACTTTTTCAATTCGGGCCAGCAGTTCCTGAGATTGGCGCGTTCAACCAAACCAACAAACAAACTTTTTAGCTTTATAATATTAGTATAGATTCCAGCCGAAAAGATTCCACTGTTCGAACTTAGACCAATGAGTGCAAACCATTTTTTTTTGTTGGAAACTGCATTGACGCACCATCAAGTGGTTATGTGGTACTCTCACCAGCTTAAATTAAAATCTTACTACACACTAAAACCCAATGGCCTTCACCCGTCTTAATGGGGCGTCGCAGGATCGCTTGCGCATGCAACTATGACGCCCCAACGCGACGGCCCGGCTGCCCCACCACGACAAGGTTCAAGGCACGTTGGGTACGAGTGCAAATCAACGCCAACTGACAGCAATGTTCGCTTAGTCATCGGTCCACCTTATGGAAGGTTTCCCTAAGGGTCCTAGCTTGCCCTACCACGAAGTGTTAATCAAAGACTGGACCTGTGCTTTAATAAAGCTTTAAGCTTACAATTTGGTTCCTTTATATATTCTAACTAGCGACTGACACTCGCTTTGCTCGGGTTCGAATCCCCGGATTTAGCGCCAGCGAAGCCACGGGTTCCACTATTTAAAATAGATAAAATTTCTAAAAGAAAAGTAACCTAAGTTACTCCTTTATTTTACGCATTAGCTATCTGCGAGTCAACGTCCCATCAAAATCGGCTCAGACGTTTTAGAGATTAGCCGAAACAAACAGACAGACAGGCAAAACTTAAAAAAAATGTTATTTTTTCATATGCATTTATTGAAAAGCTGTTAATTGAAATTAAAAACGGACACTTTGATTTCATAATAGACTTAGAAAACAATCTTCAAGTAGGTATTCGTTCATGTTCATCATCATTGCTCTTTTGGTAAACTTGAGCTTTACCGAAATAAAAGTAAGTAAGTAACTAACAGCATTTACTCAGATATATACGATTGTAACACATTGATAATAGGGTATATTATATATTTAATAGTGTTTACGTAACAATAATCATTTATTCTGTAATTGAATAAACTATTACATTTAAGTTTCCGCAATTCTGTCTCTTTTTAGACGTCAGACATAATTCATAGGAAGGTAATGCCTAACCCGTATTTCATGAATAGCTCTTAATAGGCTCCGCACGCGGTGGACGTAATAGAGTGCTTTACGTAACTTGCAAAATGAAACCTCATTCAAATATAGGACCAAATGGGTAGGTACTATTCACCTTCTCATACGTACATTTACACTAGAGAAATATAAGTTTTTATGAATTTGCTAACAAGATTTGTATTTTTTTATTATAAAACGATGTATTATAAATTCTTTTGTCTAAAACTTTAAGTAATAGTACTATAAAAAAAGGAGAAGCTTTTTTGGTAAAAGCTAATTTTGAAGCGGACATTAGGAAGTTTTTAAAGTTTTTAAAGTACTTTGACCTGTTTAATACACGTACTGTTTATTTGATTATCTTTATTAACATTAAGAATATTATGTACATCGTACAGGGTACCTGTACCATCTATTTACCTACTCTTTTACTCTTACTTACTTTCGCTCGAGTTAGTCCTTAAGTAAGTATTAAGGACTTATTTATATCTGCTGGGCACGGGCCTCCCTCAGTACGAGGGGAATCAGGCCATAGTCCACCGCGCTGGCCTAGTGCGTGTTGGCGGACTTCACATGCCTTTCGAAAACTTGTTAGGTTTTCTTAGACATGCAGGTTTCCTCACGATGTTTTCCTTCACCGTAAGACCAGTGGTAATCATGATATAAATGATTCGCACATGAAAATATCAGAGGTGCGAGACCCGGATTTGAACCCGCATCACTCGGTTATCCAAGCGACGCGTTACCGCTGGGCTACCACTGTCAATATCTTATTTATATATAGATCAGATATTCTCCCGCAGGAAAAGTATCATGAATGTCGACCCAAATATCAAGCTTGGTTTTCCCGTGATGCATTACCACAATAATTCAAAAGTATTTATACATTATTGAACTAATTCGATACAGTTAGAATTTTATTAGGTTTATATAGGTTACTAGCGAAGCCGCGGGTTCCGCTAGTGTATTATACATATAAAGCTACCTCTTGAATCACTTTATCTATTACAAAAACCGCATCAAAAACCGTTGCGTAGTTTTTAAGATCTAAGTATACATAGAGACAGACAGAGAGCAGAAAGCGACTTTGTTTTCTACTATGTTATATGTACCTAGTGATGATTAGAACTGTATAGGTATAATTAATTAAAGCTACTATCGATTTCATTTAATAATTGATTATTACATTATTTTAAATAGGTTAAAGACCACCAAGTGATAATAGTTCATAATCTAGAAAATCATAGAATAATAAATAAATATAAAATAAATATATGTTGGGACATTTACACACAGCACTATCTAGTTCCAAGGTAAGGTACGAGCCTTGTGTTATGGATACTAGATGGTTGATATACTACACATATATAAGTTTAAATACATACATATTATAAATATAAACATCCATGACTGGAGTAGAAACGAATGTTTGTAATTCGTGCCCAACATAATTATGTATGCCCCCAGCGGGACTCGAACCCGCGATCGCTGGCGCGGCAAGTAGGGTCACTACAAACTGCGCCACGCGTGTCGTCAATAAATGTAGTAGGTATTAAAATGTTGCTGTACTTGAACCGCTCTGATTAAGGTTATTAGAGGCGGGATAAGTGGTTCGATCAAACAGGTCGCGCTGAGACTTAGAAGGCAAATTAATTTACATTTTCATATAATTTTAGTTGCTGATTGGGTTTTTATTATAGAGTATTCGTAACAGATTAAAATGCAAAACGTAAAAAAAAATAGTATTATTAGGTATGTACTAATATTAAAAAACATTATTTAATTAACATGTTGATCTTAATTCTTTTTATTAACATCTTGATCAAATATATACAGAGGTATATCAAGCCATTTACGGTTTAGGTAATTTTAACTTGCAATCGTGTTATGTTATATGTATCATCCCACAGTACCTACTTTGACAGTATCAAATCAAATCAAAATATTTTATTCAGCATAAAAATCGTTACAATTTCTTACTGAACGTCATGAGTCTACCACTACTCACCAGTTCGAAAAGAAGAAACCTCTGACCTGAGAAGAACTGGCGAAAGAAACTCAGCGGGACTATTTTTTTTCTCTCTTTTTCAAATTAAATTGCGAATTAACAATAATTGTATATGTTGAAATAGCCTGGCGGCGATCACGTCATTCCCAAGGCGTACTGTCTTCTAAAAACAGTAACATAGCGGTGTCGAAGTCTTACACAAAGTATAATGGTACACTATCTGCATTGGTAGTTTTATGGCTAGCATGAATGACCGTGGACCCTAAGTTAACCCCAAGAAGTAAAACCCTAAGAAGTGCTAGGTTCGAGACTCGAGTCTGTTATCGGACCATGTTCAGCTATTAAATATTTTTGTCAAGACCGTAATAGTCCGGAGTCGGAAAGTTGGCGGAATTGGCGGCACCCCAGTGCATCTTAAAGTAGTAGCTATCAACTGTTTACCTTTCACTAGTCGTGTCGAGTGGTCGTCCCATCGGGTATGAGAAAGGGACAGGAAGAGTGCATTCGTGTCTGCGCGTACACGTTCTGCATTATAATTTATATTATCTCCTGCGCCTATGATTAGACTCCATGAGATTGGCCACGGGATATCATCTTTTCTGTGAGATTGGCAGCCGTAGCCGTAATCAGTTAGCAAAACATAATTGTACTCTGTATTTCACTACAAAATCTTGAGCCTCTAGTGATCATTTGTATCGGAAACACATACATATATTTCCTTCAAAATATTAGTATAAAAGTGTCTATGTAACAAATAGATATGTGTATATATATATAATATGCGATATGATTTGACCTGGATTGTTGTCAATTAATATATACGCCTAATCAGTTCAACTGATTCAGTTGTTACATATTAATTTTAGAGATAAATAGATAAATATTATTTACTTAGATATGGCCAATTTAAAAGAGAGATTTGTAATTTTTACTACTAATATTTATAATTTAACTAGTGTTTAACCCGAGGTTTTGCACATTATTATGTGATCTGTAGTACGTAGAATGAAATGAAAGATAGTCTACGTTCGTTTTCACATATATTGTAATTTTTATCCTTAGTTTTCATCAAGACCTTCTCCGCAGTGAAGCGTAAATAAATACCTACATTGATAACAGATGCAAAGGGATACTTTCGCTTTTACAATTTATTTATCTCTTCGAATATTATTTGGAAAATCTTATTAGTCATAACTATCGATATAGATTTAATTGTAGCAAGTACATCGCCTACCGTTTTTTTGCACTTTTCTCTGGCTGGTTGTTGGTTGCCTGGAAGAGATCGCTTTAAGCGATAAGGCCGCCTGCTGTGCATCTTTGTTTAGTTTTAACTAGTAATTGTATGTGTTTTTATTCTTTTCTTTGGTGTACAATAAAGTGTATTATTATTATTATTATTATTTGGTTCAACATAAAGGATAGGTACTTTTTACTGCAAGAAAATGTCTTATTTCTGAAAGAATTTGGTTTCCGATTGGTTTTAGAACGCGGAAAATGGTAGTTGGTAAAATATTTATATAGGTTTTATTTATACAAAATTCTACGTTCGAGATTTACTTGTGTTCCAATCTTTGCAGTAAATTTTCCTCAGGCGCTAATTTTGTTGTTTAGTTATCAGTAAATAAATAATGTTGAAATGTAGGTACATATTTCTTTAATGTTCGAAAAAGTGCAATTACCCATACCACCTGGTGGTTAAATGGGGCTAACCGCTGGAAATAGCCGGAACTACCCACTAAATACTATCAAAACCTCCGCTGTCTCAATTAGACGTCACAGGATCGTAAAAGCATTTAACCACGACGTTCCGACGCGACGGCAGGTTTGCCAAAGCAAATAAATAGATAAATATTATTTACTTATAATTTACACAGCCAAAGGATTGTTCGATAGTCCACCAGAGAAGTACCTGGAGCAACCCGCGTGACACACCGTCCTCCGAAATGGGTTTCTTGGCTTCGCGACCAGCTGTTTGCCGGACGCTAGTAAGTCCCCCCTCAAAGACAAGGTAAGCGCACATTAAGGGCTTAATTTACATAGGTATAGCCTTAAAAAAGGTAGGTATATATTGAAAATAAATGATTAAACTATTACTAAAATTTTAAAAAATTACTTAAAATTTACTAAAATTTAAAGATACAAATTAGGTTTGAATTATCGCATCTATAGGTTCGTAACCATTATTGCACCAAAAACGCAAAAAATATCATCGTTGTGTAATTTTGTCGAAGCAATTCTTTTGTAAAACGGTTTTTAAACATTTAACAGTAAAAACGACTTTGTTAAATATATACAAGTTGTTACCGCATATAAAAGCGAACATAATATTATAATTATCATACATCGAAAAGAATCCTAGCTATAAAACTCCATAAATCATTCGATTTATTACCATATAAAAAATTATCACAAATATAAAAATTTATTATTTTTAACAAAATCTGAATGTATCATACAACTTAATACATTCAAAATATGCCTACTCATAATATAATTGGGGAATGGTGTTTTCTACTGTTTGTCTACAATACACGTGGATCCCATGGAGCTTTTGGACCATACATCTAAATAAGTATATGTAACATAAACAAAATAGAAGAGAATTCTGTCCCAAAAACATCTAAAATAAGGGCACGTCAATAGTTGCCTTTGATGATTATCTTGCCAAAGACTAAGCGAAGTAGGTATACATAATACAATAGTTTTAAAGTGTTTCAATTTCTATTAGTCAACGAAATAAAGGTTTTGTAAGAACCGTTCAAGCGTCTCTACCTAACCTTGGTTACTACGCTACTTTCCATTTAGTTCTTGTTAGAATGACTAAGTTTAAAAAATTTAGGTACTAACTTTGCAGTGAAACTTTAAACGCGTTATGGAAAGAAAAAATAAGGATTATGGTTACAATTTTTGTAAGCAAGGTATTAGCGTTTCGTAAGCAAGGTATTAGCGTTTGTAACGAAAACGCTAATACCTTGCTTACGAAAGGGAATAAATAAGTCAAATACAAATTATTCATATTTTTACAAGAAGTGATGTGAAGATCTAAAGTCGCCAACTTGCATTTGGCCAGCGTGGATGGTCTGACCCTATATCCATATTGAAGGGAGTGCTTAATGAAACGTTAAAAATGGCTGAACAAAACCTCTAATGGGTTAAAAAGAGATTGGAAGCTTCCATAAAAGTCCGTCCTAAAAGTTTGTACATTGTAGCCATTGTATACCATTTAATAACAAAGTAAAAAATAACAAAGTTCCATATTGATGCAAAATAATGTATTACAAGTACAAATAGAATTATAAAAATATTTTAAATATGTAAGTACATGTTACAAAATTCTATGTGAGTAGAACCTGTACATTTTCTTTTTTTTAAATCTTAGATTTAATGATTTATGATATTTAAAATTTTGTCAGTCTGTCCGGGTGATTACGAGAAAGGTACGTTTCTTTCGGTTAAATTTAGAATAACTATTTTACTGCGGGAAAATATCTCAAGAAATCAATACTAATCGTTAAAACGTACTACTTAGGGATGAACCCGATCGGGTGAGCCGCTTATTTACAAAACATATTAATTAAGTTATCATGTTTACTACTAAATTTATTATACATTTATATCATGATTACCACTTGTCTTACGGTGAAGGAAAACATCGTGAGGAAACCTGCATGTCTGAGAGAACCTAACCAGTTTTTCGAAAGGCATGAGAAGTCCGCCAACACGCACTAGGCCAGCGCGGTGGACTATGGCCTGATCCTCTCGTACTGTGGGAGGCCCGTGCCCAGCAGTGGAACGTTAAAAAGGGCTGATGATGATGATGATTTACTACTAAGATTATAGTAGCCCAGTGGTAACGCGCTCGCTTGAACAACTCAAATTCAAATCCGGGTCTCGCACCTGTGATATTTACATGACGTACGAATCGGTTCTATCATGATTTAACAACTTGTCTAACAATGAAGCAAACATCGTGAGGAATCCTGCATGTCTGAGAGAACCTAGCAAGTTTACGAAAGACACAGACTTCACATAGTCTGCCAACTCGAACTATGCCAGCGAGGTGGACTATGGGCCAATCCCTCTTGTATTGAAAGGGCCCGTGTACAAAAAAGGGCTGAATACATACATTACTACTAGCGCCATACAACAACATGAGTGGACTCAAAAACTATTCCTATATTATAACAATCGATGCACACAAACAAAAACAGTCAATATTAATCAATCAGTAATCACTAAGTAATTATCGTTACTGGCGTAAGTTCATAAATATTTACATGGTTCTAGATATTTTCACTATGTATTATCTCTACGTCCATTGCTCAGTGTCAGTGCTAAATGTGATGCGTACGCGCGTTACTAATTAATCTATATAACAATAATAATTGTAAATAAAGAATTAAAAAAAAATAATTGTAAAAATTAACTTAATATTGAAAATAAAATCACTAATCTCATCACACAGTTTTTATTAAACTAGTGCTTTTAAACTTTAGATATCTGTTAACCGCAGAAATATTTTAAACAGCGATATTGTGGCCGATAAGAGTCAACGGGAAAGGTATTGCATTTGAAAGGGTTTGTTTGTACTTTGTTAACGAATAACCAGTAAGTGCGCAAAATATGTGGAACTAAAACGTGAGTGTTTTGTGCAAGTGAAACGAAAGGTACCTTATTAGTTTAATACAATATGGCTAGAATATCAGAAAGCTTATTAAATATAGTTTAATCTAACTGTAGTAAAAACATAATTAACTAAGAATTAATTGTTAGAAGAAAAAGTTTGGACTAGGAGATCAATGAAATTAGAATGAAATGACTCATTCTTTCGTTATATCTTTCATAATATAAAAATAACGGTAATTGGATCAATTCAATGATAGTTTTAATTGACTGTATAATAGTTATATACATATTTACACGGCCACTGACATTAAAATTCTTAATTTGATTAAAATGTCCTTAACGTGTTGAGCAAGTGGCCAATAGTTCGATTTGTTATTAATTAACATATTTAAGACATTAAAATCAAATTAGTTTTGGTGCAAATGGCTTTAAAAGACGAATGTTATTTATTAATCATGCAAAAGAATGTCACAGTGTAAAAAAGTATAACTTATTACGAAATATCTTATAAGACTTATGTCTTCCATTTCATCTAAAGATGGTTTTAGCGATTGGTATAAAAAAGACGGTATATATATTTTGTTGACATTTACGATTACTCCTCATCTCAAAAAAAATCAAATCGGATTAGTAGTTCGTATGATTGACGTTCAAACAAACAAACAAAATCCCCTGTATAGTATTAGTATAGATTATAATAGTATTACTAGTGTTTCCAAACGTAATTTTATTTATCAACATTCATGTTAATATAACATTACTTTATCTCAATTTGTTTTTAATAGTTTTGTTAAGCTAACGTTTACGTACTTATTACTAAAGCGGATGCTTTGGCTTCGCTCAAATGTATTTTACAAACTTTTATGTTACTCACTAAAACAATATGTGATATATGCATATATTTATTCATTCTCTGCTATATTTCCTTTAAATTCCATTTATTTTTAGGATGACATATCCTCGACACAACTGAAGAGATACCTACTGCTTAGATCCTGCATATTAAAGTGTACTGGAAGTAGCACAAAGGTGTGTATTTGATTTACTTTGTCTTAGCTCTGTATTATGAATTTCTTGAAAGAAAAACCCAGTCATTATTTTACTCCAGCCCAGGATTGGTACAAATGACTTCTCAATATGCATCTGAACTTTACTACCTTAGAGCCGTGTTGTTTGGTTGAACTGCAATAAGAAAAAAGTATAAAAATTTAATTAATCACTACATAGTATAAAACAAAGTCGCTTTCTCTGTCCCTATATCCCTATGTATGCTTAAATCTTTAAAACTACGCAACGGATTTTAATGCGGTTTTTTTAATAGATAGAGTGATTCAAGAGGAAGGTTTATATGCATAACTAGCGGATTCCGCGGCTTTGCTTGTGCTAAATCTAGGGAAGAGCCCGAGCGAAGCGAGGGCGAGTCGCTAGTTCATTATACATAGGACATCAAATGACCTACATTGTTATCAAGGTAATTTATATTTAAAAATCATAACACGACATTGATAAACTGCAGATAAGAATGCACTGATATTTTGTAATAAAGATATTTATTTTAAATATTATGTAACGTTTTATGTTTTACTTTGTAGCTATTGTGTTTTGTTGCGTGAAAACAAAATTAAATTATATAGAGTTTTGTAATGCGATATTATCTGTTAACTGTATATAAAAATCAGTAAAGGGCTATATATCAACCAACTTTATATATATAGATACCTAGATGGGTCTAAAAATTAAGACAAGGAGTTTGATCGAAATCACGAAATACCCATATATTATATTTAAAAGTAATATACATAGTATAATTTTCCGTCCTTTTGAGGGTTTTCTCTTTATAATTAACGCCCATTAGAATTTGTTATTAGAAACATTTGATTTAGCACAATAAAATCCTTCAATCATACTTTATTTTAAAACAAGAGTGTTATTTGAATCTACTTGCATTACAGTCGCGGCGTATGATACTAACTATGACTAAGTATTTTACAAAAGCTATTAAATTTCCCTCCGCTGAGAGAGGCCCGTGCCCAGTAGTGGGACGTTAAAAAGGGCTGATGATGATATTAAAAATTATACTGAACACCGCTGCTCGCTTTGAAAGATTTTGATATATACGTTACGATCCACAGCTGAGTACAAGGTCCATTTAGGACCAGCTAAAAAATACGCCTGTAGATAGATTAGTGCGCAACAATGACCTATCGTTATCAAGGATGTTGACATCACACAAAAGATGATAAATGACCTATTCCGTGGTTGACATCTTGCACGATAGCCCCGCAAGTTTTTAAATAAGCAAAATTATATAAAATTAATGATTATATTTTTTTTATTTTATTATTATAATACATATTCATATGGTATCGCTCTATACAATTATACTTATTAATCATTATTATCTTAATATATATAAATCTCGTGTCACAATGTTTGTCCTCAATGGACTCCAAAACCACTTAACCGATTATAATAAAATTCGCACACCATGTGCAGTTCGATCCAACTTGAGAGATAGGATAGTTTAAATCTCAAATTATAGTACGTGTCACGTTGTTTGTTCGCGATGGTCTCCTAAACTACTTAACCGATTTTAATCAAATTTGCACACCGTGTGCAGTTTGATCCAACTTGAAAGATAGGATAGCTTACATCTTAATTTATAGTCGCAATATTATTTTATTTCAAATTAAATGTATATTATACGACTTTAGTGTGTATTTATCGGTTAGTTCTATAAAATCCTAATAGATGGTGGTTTGGCATCTAAGTTGCACAGATATCCGGTAGATGGCGCCGTATTTCTATTTCTAGATTATAGATGGTACGTGGCCAAAATGTAGTAAGGAGTAGTATTTTTATTTTATTAAAATATATATTTTAATAAAAATTTTATATATATAATTTTTTTTTTATATATATATAAAAACCGTTTAATTTATTTTAACTTACGCCCAGCGAAGCGGGCCGGGTTTTCTAGTTTATTATATAATACCTACTCATTTTCCGCCACGTCAAAAAAGCAAACTGAACGCTGTATTTATAAACAATCAATCAGTGACTCGATATAAGAATGCACATTGCACATGAGCAAGCTAAATAGAGAAAACCATTAATTATGTTTAATATGTACATTGCACATACATATTATTTACTTCCATATAAGCTCTCTAATTCTATAAGTACGCTCATGAAGTATCAAGTACCTATACACTGTATATGATATATAAGGTAAGGTACGAGCCTTGTGTTATGGATACTAGATGGTTGATATACTACACATATATAAGTTTAAATACATACATATTATAAATATAAACATCCATGACTGGAGTACAAACATTCGTGCTCCACAAATGAATGCCCCCAGCGGGACTCGAACCCGCGACCGCTGGCGCAGCAAGTAGGGTCACTACAAACTGCGCCACGCGTGTCGTCAAAATTATTATATTAATTATTATCTATATTAATAATTTCGTCAAGGGGTACGGTAGACTCGATTGGAACCTTACGTGATTAATAAAACATAAAAAAATAAAGATTTCGAGTCTACAACATAGGTATATCCGCAAAATTCGGATTGTCGAGTATTCTGTTTAATTCTAACTGATCGAAGTCGCCATATTGGTCACTCTAGCGAAACGTCACAGACAACAAAAGACACAACAAAAGTGTATAAAATAAAATAAATATTATAATTATATTATAAATATAATAAAATATAGTATATTTACTAAATACAAAAAAAATATTTAAGTCCTAAAATACTGTTAAAAAAAAAATATAATAATGTGTTCTAAACTCTTAAAATCATAATTTCCTACTTTCACTTATCAAATGATCCGTAATGATTTCCCATAGATGGCGTTATTAATATTTTTATTTTTTAATTTTAGTAAGTGTTAATTGTATTTTGCTATAATATTTTATATCTATAAAATACTAGCGATTTAGCGCGAGCGAAGCCGCGGGTTCCGCTAGTATTATATATAATATTTCATTTATGTAAATTGTACCTACTACATATACTAACTTAGTCGCTAGTTAAAATATAAAATTTAAATAAACGAGTATGTAAGGCTGTGAGGTATCTACCGAAGCCTCGGGAGGTATAAGTAGTTCTGCAGAGAAGACCCGGCGAGAAACTCAACAAATGCTCTCTAGTTCATAAACTACTTTTATACTTAATAATCAATTTCAAAAAAATCCGCTTTCAATTTCGTAAGGAGAAAGTTCCCCTATTCTATTCTAATCAGATGTAATAATTAAAAAGTAGCCTTACATACTTTTTATATAATATTATTATAACCTAACAACTATAAAGCTAAGCAAAAGTTTATCTTTACAGAATGTCATTCCAAGAAATAGCTTTCAAGGCAGAGCTCGATAGGCACGTCGATCCAGAGTGCG
Organism: Boloria selene; assembly: GCA_905231865.2. NCBI lineage: Eukaryota > Metazoa > Arthropoda > Insecta > Lepidoptera > Nymphalidae > Boloria > Boloria selene. Next base: position 11,048,037 of record HG993147.1, read on the forward strand.
AGTACCAGGCTCGCATGCTATGCGAGGAGGACCCTGCTACGCGCGCATGCCTCATTGAAGAGCTCAGATACATGATTTATGGTGAATAGAATAAATTATGGGCGGGACTTAAAGTGGAATGATGGCTGTGTCGTTTTTTGTTGTGTTAACGTCATATGTTTACAGTTTAAATTCAATACCGGTCATAATTTGCATAATGTTAAACTTTTTTATGTATATCTTACTGTAGTTTTGCCAGTAATGCTAGATTTCGAGCAAATTCGATTTCTCGAGTGGTTCGAACCAAGCTAGTTCTTGTTTCGAATAAAGGAGTAAGACGAGATGTTGTCTTTTATTAAATTTTTGCACTGGAGTAAACAGCTCAGTTTTGCTCAGTTTATATTAACTACTTGTGTGCTATCGGTCGCGGGTTGGAACCCCGCTGCAGTCATTTATATTTTAAGCACGAATATTTGTACTCCAATCGTGGGTATCTTATTGTTTGGTAAAAGTCTTTGATATTTTATTTTAATCAAACAAATTTTACTTACCAAAATTATTTATAATGACATACATATTTTTACATTATTTGGCATTGTTATTATTGTAATGTGTATGTATTATAACAGTTATCTCATACGCATACAATAGAAAAGATATTATAAATGTAGCTTCATCACATGGTGTTTTTGTCTCTATTTTTTTTATGACAAAATGTATAGGTTAGGGATAAAGGGATAGAAACTTAAAAAGGACTTCTGTGAATTTTTGCCAGGAATTCGGACTAGACCAGGATAACGGACATTTTGGTCTTAACTGCATGTATGATGTACTAAGAACGCATAAGTTTGTAAGCGCTAAACTGACCGTCAACGGATTGGTCGAGCCATCTCGAGTTTTGCTCTTATTTTTTTGTGTTCCTTAAAGGCACACGGAAGGTTTTAATAAAAAAATCTAAGTTTGTAAAAATCTTATAGGTACTAAAGGGGTTACCTAATATAGTATTATCTTATAGTATTTAAATAATTGTTAGTATTATAATATGCTTGGCTGGTCAGTATAGAGCATGGAACACTTGCCCAGCTGTGTGACGCATAATGTAAATATTGCATACGTTAACTATCAACTTCCTCTTACAATTTCCAATGTCAATTAATATCTTAAAAGGCAATTTCTTAGAGACTAGCCGTGCACGTTAAACGGATTCCATAGAAAATAAACAATTATGAATATTTTAATTTTGCAGCTGTTTTAATTTTTGCGTGTTTTCCTATTTCTTTATAAACAACACATAAACATCCCAAATAACACAAACAAATGAATTAATCAAATCGGTCCAACCATTGAGTAATATATCTATGGGTCGGGGGTCCATCCGTTTTTGAGAGCGAGACTAATTATATTTTTATATAAATAAATAAGATATTTTTTGGTTGACAAAAAACTGTTTAATAATAATCACCTAATCAGTACCTCTAAATAAAATTGAAGTGTCTACTTACATAAGAAAAACAATTTTTAAAATTTTTGTCTGTCTGTCTATTTTAGTGTTGCCCAAAATCGGTCTTGGTCTTGCAGTCTTGGTCTTGGTCTTGCATTTTTGCGAGACCAAGACCAAGAACAAGACCGCCTAATTTCAGCAAGACCAAGACCAAGACTGACCATGCAAGATTTGAGCAAGAACAAGACTAAGTCTGCGAGACTCTTGCGTCTTGCAATTAGGACTGAGTGTCGTTTCAGGAGGTCGTTATAATACAAAAAATTGACACTTAGAAAACAAACGATACAAAACAAAAGAAAGTACCAGTACATAGAATTTTGAAGAAGAAAATAGGGAGAAAATAGGAAGACGTAAAGTACAGATATATTTTTATACCTAATTTAGTTTAAATCGGTAGGTACAAGTACTTTTTACTCGAAACGTGCACATCGATCCGCTAAGGAGAAAGATATTTGATGTAATAGACTTTTCTGTAATTGGCTTTTTATTAAGATATATCTCTTAAGATTTAGCCACCGCTAGCTTTCTAAAGACGACTCAATAAAACCAATTAGGTACCTATTTTGTTTTCCTGTGGAAATTAATTATTTTTCTGCAATAAAAAGTATCCTAAGTCACGACCTGAGTTTTGTTTGGCTCAGTTTGTAGTGACCCTACTTTCTGCGCCAGCGGTCGCGGTTTCAAGTCCCGCTGAGGGCATTCATTCGTTGAACACGAATGTTTGTTTTGAACTCCAATCATGGGTGTTTATATTTATAATATGTATGTATTTAAAGTTAAATAATAAAAAAATATGGGTGCGTGTACTTTATGTATGCGCGTGAGTAGTTAGACTTCTTTTCTAGTTGTAAGTCAATCTCTGCAGTAAGAAAGATGAAGTCGTTCAAACAGATACAGAATATTTAATTCCTAAAAAAATATACTTCGTTTGTAAAATATACTTTTAAAAAAGAATAATACCTATAATAATGTAGTCTTAACTCATAATTCCGTACTTTCACTTATCAAATGACGTATAATTATTTCTCATAGATGGCGTTTTTAATATTTTTATTAGGTATTTAATTTTAGTAAAGGTCAATTGTATTTTGCTATCATATTTTTAGATACTATATAGGTATAGGATGGTGACGCTTAATCAACATTCCTTTAAACTGCATGTAGGGTGAGATGATATAAGTCGATAAAAATTGACAATTTGAAAAAAATACCTTCAAATAAAAAAGAATTGAATTTTTCACACAAAATAAATTATAAATACAATAAAAATGGTCATAAAAATAAACACTACTAGATCAGAGTTTGTTGACCCCAGCTAAAGGCGGCAACATCACACTGTCCCCGAGCAGCCGTAGGTACTACTAGCCCTAGCGACGTTTGCATAGAATAATTAATAAGAATTCGCAGGAGTGGCATAGCATATTATGTCTTAGAATTGAGTAAAATATCTTGTAAAGTAGGTAAATAAAATACATGAAAATAATCACATTATTATGAGCATAATACGGTTCATTGAACACGCATTTTATAGATTAATCACTGTCGGTGAGATTTGTCGACCGAGACAGAAAATCCGGTTCATTAAAAGCCTTAAATCGTAAACGATAAGTTTTATAAAAAAGTTTACAAGAAATAAAAAATGTGAAATTTTATTCTCTACAATAATGGTTTTAATAACTTTTGCTCTGAAGTGCATAGTTTCTGAGATATCGCCCAAAACTTTTTTTCTTGAAGCTCCACCTAGATTGGTCAGCATTTTGTGTTTTTTATGCCCATCAAGTGACCCTAAATCTTATAAAAAACAAAAATTCGATTTTATTTTTACTGGCTATTGTGGTAACACTTTTAAGATGGTTATAAAAAATCATTGATGTCAATTTATCACCAGGTATTTAAAAAAATAATCTAATATGTAATAAAAACAGGAAAAGCTTTTACTATTTTCATACTATAAATTATCATTTTGCAATATTATTAAATACTAATTAAAAGTAGGTTTTACCGTGTATTTTTTAGTCTATGACGCAAAAATCCTTGAGAGTCGCGCCATTTTGTCAAATCGGTAAAATTCAAAGAAATTTAAAGACACGTGTAAGCATCGCCGCCCTTTGAATGTGTACCGACAGAATTGTGAGGTGTGGTGAGGTGTCATAGGCGATAGCGGGGATAATAGCGAATTCGGAATAAGTAATTGAATTAATTTATTTTTCTTAAAACATTTCCTATAGGAAAACATTTATAAAATAATTATTTGAATTATTTTTACTAGAATATTTTTTTAATAATAATAATAGGCCTAAAAATACCAATAATAATATTAAATAAAGCAATGAAATTACCGCCTCAACTACGCTTACACTAGCACCCCAATGTCGGCATTTCTTTGACAAGGCGGCTTATGCTTTTAACTATTTAGTATTTTTCTATTTCTTTAGTTGACTTTAAAGTGTTGAAGTGGGAGCACGCAGTACGCACATAAGCAAAGGACTGATTTTAATGAATCGATGTACCTAATAGTGAAAGTGTCATACTGAAGCCCCGTCATGGCGATGGTATTTGGTACCATTGCCAAGTGGTGCAGTGGTTGCCATTGCCAAGGTTCGAAGGCACGAAGACATATTTTAACGGTGTCAACTGTTTCATTAACGGGAGATGATATAAAACGGCAACATCAGGAGCTCTGCAAGAAATTCGGCAGATTCACCTGAGACGCCAGAGTAGCCGCCGTTCGGTCGCTGATAGCCTGGCTGGGCCTCCCTGAATAGAGTCTCACACGGCTGGGCTGATCGCCCGGGCGGCTACCTACTCGATCGAAGCCTCAAGGGTCCCAGATAGTACCCTCCTAGTGACGCGCTCATAGTCGTGGGCGGCGGAAGAAGGAATGTGAGATGACCACAGAGCTCTGCGTACGTACAAGGCGGTATCAACGGCTATCTACCGCTGCGCGTACCTGGTACTTGGTTTTGAGGAACTGTTTGATTGGTAGAGGAAGGCCAATGCCCAGTCCCTTCGCCTACTCTTACCCCGAGCAAGACTTGCTTCGATTGTTTAGTGAGTGTAGTTATGTGATACAGATAAAATTAATTGAAATCAAGAGTCAAAACTCGAGTGCCAATGTACCTATTTAATTTTTATCTGTGGACTGTGTCATACCTACAATATTTGAAATATGCTCGTAGGTATCGTAAATGTCCTTGTAATTTTATCAGAATAATTATTTATGTTGTTTTAGTATTAAATGGATCGCCGACATTCGTTTCGAATTAAAAACTTGTGAATACATTCTAGATACATAACAGTTTGAATGTATTTTATTATAATTATTATGGTTGATAGGTATTACGAATATTTTAGCGAGTGCCTTTGCCTAATAATTTTGCAATTATTGTTATTTTAAGTACACTTAAGAATTTTTACGAAAGTAAATTAAACAGTGTTTTGTTTAAAGTATGTAACGAGATATTGTAATAGATTGTAATTTCTAGTGAACGTTTTTCAATATTGCATTATTCATTATTGCATCATTCAATTTAATAATTTTATATTATAACTTTGTGTATTATTTTAATCTATATTTGTGTGAATTGATGGAGGTTTAAAATCATTTTAATGCTACACGAATGTCTTATAATTTGTAATAAAGTAGTAACTAATAATATTATTTTGTTTAATTTATCCTGTCGCATAAAGTTACACTAAATAGAAAAGTTAGTACCTACCTACCTATTTTATTAAATAAATTTCATATTATTCCGTCGTGAATTTGCCGCCCTTATAGGCTAATTGACCTCCCAGGGTCACAAGTTCGAATCCCGGTTAGATTACATTTTACTTTTTTAATTTTGCTGTTATTTTATTTAAGTTAATGTTAAGTATTGATACCACTAACAGAACCTTTAACTTCTTTCTTGCACGCATATTTTCTTGTCTCTCGTAAAATGATAAATCGAATAGATAAATTCATAGGCATTTTGATAAATAAATCGCAGGTTATTGGTACCTAAATAGATTTTTTGAAAATTGAAAGTGTAGCTTTTGTAAAACCGTGTTTGTGAAGCACGACGCAGAAAAAATTGCCGCCCTTGTGGGCTTATTGGCCCACAGATAGAGGTTGTGGGTTCGAATCCCGGTTCGATTACATGTTTCTAATTTATTGTTGCTCTTAATTTAGTTAAAAATTGATGTTAAGTATTAACTATAAATAAAAATCGATTTACTAAGAGTTTTATGTTCATCTAATATTTAGGTACCTAGTTTTAATAATAATAAAACGAATTCTTCAATACTTTTTCGAAATCGCTACGGCCGCACTCTAAACGTCGGAATTTGATTGAAAAGGTGGTTTGTGTTTGTTTTGCTTTTAAGTTATTTGATTTTAGTTTAGTCAAGTTTAATGTCGTAAAGAAAAGTTGCTTTTATTAATGACTAGGACTACCTACCTTAAAGACTTCGTAATAAATTATCTGAAAGAAGTACAAAAGTTAGTGACTACCTACTGACTACATCTGTGCTCTGAAAATATTATACCTACTAGGTGCATAATTGCCAACTGCCAAGGATGGAACAAAAAACATTTAGGGGTTCGGTGTCAACGCTTGTTACGACTTACGAGGCAGTGTTCTAGTACAAGTAGCTCTGCCTTTGCATATCTAGGAGTAGGTATACATCTAGTATCTACGAATTACCTACTTACCTATCGCATGTACCTAATGCTTTGTTTTCAGTTAAGTACTGATTGGTTGTAGAAGACTAGTTCTGCAACTGTTAACAACCCGGACCTGATACAAATCTATTGTTTTAGTCTACTTACGTCGCAAAAAACTGGTGTTCTTAAATTAGTAGGTACAGAACTCAAGCGTAGATGTATTTTGAAATTCACATACATAATAATATGCCTTTTCATCTTTAAAAAAAATAATTAAGTAGAGGTAATTAGATAGGTACTGACTAATATCATCGTCGTGGTGCATATTGTGGTAAGTACCTATCTGAAGTAAAGACATTTACTAAGTTTTAACGAACTTATGTTGTGTGAATTAATAACATGTACCTAGGTAGGTACCTAATTGGCCTATTAAAAAGTGGTTAAGTAGTAGATTTTGAAATTGCTTTATTAAAAATTTTAAAAATACAATAAAGTCATTGATTATCTAGGCATGCAGGTCCTATACATCCATACCTACCTCTTAATGCGTAGCGAGTACTAAGCTTTAATTTTGATATTGATGATGTTATGATAATAATTTATGTACCTACCTACTTCTAGTCCATATTATTGTAATTATGACAGTCAATAATTTTGTGTGCCTATCAATGCGGTTCACTAACCTAAGTTAGGTAATGTTATCACACAAAAGTGGTTATAAAATGAGGTGGTAGTTTGAGGTAAAAATGTTATTTAAAAAATTTGTAATTATTCGTATGTCGAAAGTGATGGGGTTTTTAAAATAATTTAATGATGTGATGTTTATAATAGTAATTAAAAATAATTAGTAATAAAGTAGTCGCTTAAAAAATCTTTTTATTTCTCTCTGAAAGACAAATTGAAAATAATTTATTAGTTTTTTTTGGAAATAAATTACTATACAGATACTTTTTGATAAACGTAAGCATTTTAACTAACTATAGTAATTGATAATGTTATTACTATGATCAAAATCACATGACTATTGAGTCGGCGAACTACGCTTGCGCGTACATACGATGATGGTTTTAAATTTTAAAACGAAAAAAACTTCCTGTGGCTTCATTTTTGAATATTTTCAATTAGTTTTTTTTTGTATTCAACTCGTAATTTTTTATACTATATGTGGTTTGAAGGAACGTTGATCAAGCGTCACCACCCTGTATAATATTAAAATAATTATAAATACTAGTATTAGTAATATGAAAACAGTTATCAGAGGCAACTTCAACTTGCTATGAGCGGTTTAGAAGGCTATTTCAACTTGTTACTTTTGTGGTACAGTGATTCTTAAAATTTCACTCTCATCATTTTTTCATAACGCGCCTAAAGAAGTACCTATAAATTCAATTTCAAATTTTGAATTTCTCATTAAATGTTTAGACATTTATTAATTTGTTTGCACTTTACTATGGCTATATTAATTCAATCTCAAAATGTACTTACTCCATTACGTTGTTCTAAGACTTAAAGTAACGTTTAATAAATAGCAATAGGCTAATAGGTAATTGCGAGACTTGCAAGACTCTTGCTGCAAGACCAAGACCAAGACCAAGACTGGGAGTGCAATACCAAGACCAAGACCAAGACCAGATGTGTTGGCGCAAGACCAAGACCAAGACTGGCTAAGTCTCGTCTTGTTCTTGCATTTGGGCAACACTAAGTCTATTTGTTCCGGCTATTCTTTGAAACGGCTGGACCGATTTTGACGGGTCATTCACTATATGCTAACTACTGAACTAACTTAGGCTATTTTTATTTTATTAAAAAATTAAGTTGCTACTTAAACCGTTTAATTTTTTTTAAATATGTTGGGACATTATTACACACAGCGCTATCTAGTTCCGTGGTAAGCTATAAAGAAGCTTGTGTTACCAGATACTTTATATAGTACATATATAAGTTGAAATAAATACATAATATAAATATAAACACCCATGACTGGAGTACAAACATGCGTGCTCAACAAATGTATGCCCCCAGCGGGACTCGAACCTGCGACCGCTGGGGGACGTACAATATAGGTACCTACATTACATACCTTACACGACACAAGCAAAGCCACAGGCAAACCATAGATTTTATAAAATTACTTCTATATTGCATTTCTTTCGTATTTATTCTTCATTTTGTTATTACAATCACAGATTATAATTCAAGTGAATACGTATTTACAGAACGAGGTGAATGCCACCCGCCACGAATGGATGACGCATTCTTACTACGTTTCCTGCGCGCGCGCCGCTTTATACCTGCGAGAGCACACCGCCTGGTATGTTCTGGTGCCCTGGTAGCAATGATTCAGTTTGTAACATCTTGAGTACCAATGACTTCTTAAGAAGTTAAACGGCGCTCGATATTCCTTTTTTAACCTTTTTGCCATACTCTTAGAGTGTATTTTCCATGGAAACTAAAAGTGTAGTTTTAGTTATTTTATTCAATGTAACATCGGTATCCCGTATGTGTGCGTGGATTATAAAATGGCGGTTTTGTAGTTTTAGAGACAGAATGATTTTTCTAATTTTGAGAGTAAATTTATTTTAATTTTTATTATATAAAAAAGTTTCTTAATTAAAATTCTTTCGTATAGTTAAAAAAATCAGATGATATTTTTTTAGATTATAATAATATTTTATTTTACTTATTTATTTTCATTGATATTTTGAAAGTAGGACTCAAAAATTTCGTAAACCAATTTTTTCATCAAATCAAATCAAAACCGCCTAAACGGTCATCCTAGAATTAGCACAAGCGAGGCCGTGGGTTTCGCTAGTTATAATAAATAAAATTTCTAAACTAAAAGTAGCCTAAGTTACTACGTACTTACGAACTACTATCTAAAGTATTATATTTTATTCAATTCCAATTTCACAGGTGGTGCGTTATTGCAAATTCCGCGAACAAAATCCGCACTTATGGCGGAATGTATATTGGTTTGGGCTTGAAAGACTAGACGATGTATATGAAGGTGTTCTCTTCGACAGACCAGACGTTGGTAGACTTATTATTTGTCGATTAGGTATGAATAACTTTTAACTCTAAGAAAGGTTCCTTTGGAAATTTTAAGTTATCGAGTGATGTACGAAGTACGAATACACTAAACTTCCATACAGAGAACGATACCAATAATTCTAAAATATTTAAATGTGATATTATTTCTAAGATTAAGCAGCTGTAAGCAACGCTAAGTAGCTGAATAACAAAATGTTGTTTTAAAATATGTAAACCGTTGCGTTAACTAATAAGTTCAAAAACCGTGTACTAGATGTCGCTAGCACGTCTGGTAAAGTATCACTATGTTACGGTATACTGTTACGGTAAAGGAAAACTGCATGTCTTAGATCGCCTTGTAAGTTTTCGAAAGATTTATTTATACTGGAGTTTATTTATAGTAAGGTAGTGTGGATGAAAAAGTAGTCTGAACGAATGAAAAAGTAAATAATTTTGTGACGTCACATGACAACGTGAGATAGATCAGTGCATTGAATTGAAAGCATTGTTGAATTTTCTAAATTTTATTAAATTTTAAGATTAATTCTGTAAAGTAAGGATAACAAAATATATAGAAATATAGACTGTTAACAACAACATACAAATTATAAATAGCATCCATCTAAGCTCTTTTAATGTAGAGCATCAAATATTTTTCTTTTGGGCATAATTATAGTACAAGAGGAGAGCATCCTTGATAAATTAATATGAATTATTATGTATTAGAATCGAACGAAATAAACGATAACTTGGCTGAATTTTAACGTGCCAGCGACATCTAGAACGCAGCTTAAGAACTGATGTTGGGTTCATATCTAAGCCATTTTTAAAACCCTTTATGTGCATGGAAAAAGTGGAAGCTAGGTTCGTCGAAAATATTTTTGATATGTTATAAGTAAATGTAAATTAAAAGTACGTGGTAGGCTCTGGTTATTAGAACATAATATTATTTTACTAGCAAAAAGCTGAGCTTTGTGAGGGCTCGCGTAGTTTCTCCTAACCGGCATAGCTGGGCACCGTTAATCAACTACATGCGAAGTTATAATAAAATAAACATAGCAAAACTTGAAAACGACATTAACAGCACTAATTTTGACCTAGTTTACGCCTCAAATGATCCAAACACCTCTTTATATTGTTTTATCGAATTATTACAATCAGCTATTTTGAAAAATACATTAAAAATAAACATGCCAAATAGGTATAAATGCCTTAAGCCCTGGATTACACCAGGTCTAGTTAGATGCATAAGACACAGAGACAAACTACATTTGAAGTCTAAACTCGAGCCTGAAAATGAAACACTCTCTGTAACGTATAAAAGATACAGAAATTTCTGTAATAACCTATTGAAAAAGTTAAAAACTCAGCACGACAAAATAGAGTTACAAAAAGCTAGCAATAACAGTAGACAGCTGTGGAAATTTATAAAAAACAACACATTTAAACCAAACATTTCGGAACCTCCTTTCGTATTATTGACAACGGAGACGTGCCCTTTAGAAGCATTAAACAAAGTTAACTCATTTTTTTCCAATATTGGTAAAACCTTAGCAGAAAAATCGTTACAGGAGAGGAACTCTACTTTAGAAAACGTACGGATAACGTCGTATACCAGCCTTAATTCTTTTGTACTATTAGATACCGATGTTGACGAAGTATTGAGAATAATAACAGGGTTGAAAGATATATGCGCTGTTGGATGGGATAACATTTCGAATAACATATTAAAAAAATTCAAACACCAACTAGCTCCCCCGATAACCTATATTTTTAATTTGTGTTTATCTAATGGAGTCTTCCCTACATTGCTGAAAAAAGCAGTGATCACTCCTATATACAAAAACGGTGACAAAGCATGTTTAAAAAATTATAGGCCTATTTCAGTATTGACAGGACTCTCTAAAATTCTAGAAAAAATCATAAATAACCGTTTGATTAAATATCTTGAAGATAACAAGTTACTATCGGATAGGCAATTTGGGTTTAGACCAAAAAGATCTACTAATCAAGCAGTGCACCAACTAACGGAGAAGATAACATCTAACCTAGATAACGGTTTTCACACTATTGGTATCTTTCTAGACCTCGCTAAAGCTTTCGACACTATCTCCTTTTCCATACTCTTGCGCAAACTTGAGGCAATTGGGATAAGAGGCACACAGCTTCAACTTTTTTCTGATTATCTAAGTGACCGAACTCAATATGTAAAAATAGGTAACTACGTAAGCTCGGACCTCAAAAACAATCACTACGGTTTGCCTCAAGGCAGTATTTTAGGGCCTACTCTATTTTTAATCTATATAAATGACCTCTGTAATCTGACCCTAAATAATGGTGTTATTACATCATATGCAGACGATACAGTGCTATTATTCTCAGCAAAATCCCGTCAGGAGGCCTACGCGGAAGCACAAAGTGGTTTTGATGTAGTATCAAAATGGCTTCGTAATAATCTTCTCACTTTAAATACGGACAAAACTAAATATTTATTATTTACGATGAAAAATACCAACACTCTACTTACTAATCAAAACATTTACGCGCATGTTTGTGCAACGTCAGCTAACACTGCATGTAATTGTCCTACATTAACAAAAACTGACTTTATTAAATATCTAGGCATTACACTTGATTCTAACCTGAATTTTCGACACCACACTGAAGTATTATGCAATAGAGTTCGAAAGTTGACATATATTTTTAAATTTCTACGTAACATAGCGGACTATAAATTAATCAAACTAGTATATCAATCTTTGTGTGAATCCATCCTAACTTACTGTATAACCGCCTGGGGTGGTGCTGCGAAAACTATTCTACTACCACTTGAGCGTGCCCAAAGGGCGATCCTTAAAGTGGCCACCAACCGCCCATACACTTTTCCCACTAACAGGCTTTACTTGGAATGCAAGGTACTAACAGTCAGACAATTATTTATACTGCATGCTTTACTACAACAGCACACTGAACTTCCTTTTAACCCAATTCCTTCAGACAAAAGAAGAAAAGATTTAGTTTGTTCTAAGCCTAGAACGATACATGCTTTTGCTTATAGATTTTATATATTTTTAGGTCCATATTTGTATAACAAACTCAATAGGATTTTGGAGATACACTGTATGAGTCACAAAAAATGTAAAATAGTAATATCGGAATTTCTGCAAAAGTTGAACTATACAGACACAGAAAGCCTGCTTGTTATATTAAAATAATGTATATTTAGCTTATATACCTACATAATATAGGTTAAGTCTAGTTATGTAAGTAGCCTACTTGTACTTAATGTTAAATCTATGAAAATTGTAATATATCAAAACTACTTTTTTACAAATATTTAAACGGTAAGAAATGCATGTTTAAAACCAAAACCTGAAACACAGGATGTTATCCTAGTTCAGGTAGGTTCCAAACACATTCTATTGTAATTTAAGCTCTTTCATTGTACTTTATGGATTTTTGTAGAAGTATATAAATAAAAGTTATTATTTAAAGTTAAGTTAAAGTTAATCGAATAATTAACTCATTAATCGCTAATCCGTTACCTAAAAAAGTTAACTTCGTTAAACGTTAAAGCGTTACATTTCGGAAATTTTAACGCAAGTTAACGTTAATCGTTAATCCGTTAACACGTGATTAAAATTGAATTTTTTACATCATTGCGCTAATATAACATAACCTACCTACTTATAAAATCTGTTGGTTTGAGTTTTGGAACTTAAAAGTTTCTCAGCATTTCGAGGAGGCGCCTTCGTTCGTTCGATCGACGCCCTCTCCGCCCCGAATAGGGTCCAATTGCGCATACCGTACGGTGTCCTATAGCCTACGTCCGCACAGACAGGCGGCTTGCTTAGTGCCTAGAACCTAGCAAGTCACCTAGCTAGTAGCTTACTAAAACGAACGTTCTAGAATGTTCGCGACCGGCCGCACTGCGCGCTTAGCGCCTAGCTAGTTGCTGAGTGTATATCTAAGTAAACAAACACCTTGGTTTTTTGACACTAGGCGCGAGGCATTATTCAAGAAATAATGGATGAAATATTAATTGCATCAATTTTTAAGAGAGAACCTTTGTGGAATCCGGCAAATGAACTACATAAAAATGCAACAGTACAGGCACAGGATTAACGATTAACGGACTTGAGAAAATGTAACGGAAGTTAACAATTCCGTTAACATTTTTTAAAGTTAACTTAAAAGTTAATCGTTAATCAAAATGTTAACTTCGTTAATTAACGATTAACGGATTAACGAGTTAATGCCCAGCTATGCTAACCGGTAATAATGTTACAGCGATGTTAAAGCTCTTTGTTTTATAACAGATGGCGTTAGTACTAGTACAATAATATTCTATCCAATGAACGCAAAATTGCATGTTAATGTTTATTTTTAATGGTAATAAAATTATAGGTTTTTGACGGATAGCACTACTAAATATGAAGTTATATTACTATGTCAAGTCACAAATCTATTAGGCGTGATAGTTTTTCAGTAAAGTGTACCACAAAATACTCAGGTTATGGGATAGAGTTAGGTCTCGCTTCGCTCGCCCTAATAAAACACTTCTTTAAAAAAAGTCTTTTTCTGTAAAAATAAACTTACCTACTAAGGTAAGTTTATTTTTTATAAATTATGCACACTATATAATATAATATCTTTTGAATACTTTAACTTTGTAGGTAAATGGGATCCAAATATATTTCCAGTAGAGGAATTGGTAAGAGGTTGTCTGCTCCTCTTAGAAGTTGGTATAATGCAGCCAAAATTGCAAGTGTTGGGAGGTACCGCGCTTCTCGATTGTGAGGGCATCAGTATGAAACATATGAGACACCTTACGCCATCTGTTGCTATGCAGGCTATGAATGTTATGGGTGTACGTTTTTCTATTATATTTCTTAATAATAATTATACGACAGTCTTTACAGGACTGTCGTATAATTATGATGAAATTATATTATACGGCACTTTAAAAAAAACATTTTTTCAAGTTGTTGTTGTTGTTGTTTCGGCTAATCTCCAAAAAAGCTGGACCGATTTTGACGGGATTTCACTGGTAGATAACTGATAGTATAAGGAACTTAGACTAAATTTATTTTCGAAAAGTTCCGTTGAAAAATTAAAAGGTAACCTAGCTTTTTATAAATAATATCAACTAGCTCTTAAAATTAAAATTTAATAAAAATAAAAAAAATCTTTTGTGTCTATTGAAATTAAACTTCACCTTACACAAGCTTTTATTTAATTTGAATGTTTGTGTGTTTGTCTGTTGGTATTGTCAAATATCGCTTGAACTGAATTTTAAAGAAGATGATATCTTAAATAGAAGCTTTAATAATAATTTAAAACAACCTCTTTTAATTTTCAACTCTTTCAAGAAAAATTTCGCGTTAGGAATAATATTACAATGCCTTGAACATTTTTCTTTGTGTATTTATTATCTTTAGTTGGCCTTCCCGCTTCACCAGCGCGGCATCCACATAATCAATTGTTCCAGATTCTTTGAGAAGTTGTTCTCCGTGTTTAGAAGAATCGCGCCCGCAGATATGTGGGAGAGAGTTTACTTTCATGGATATGACTTGAGTTCACTCCATAGGTAATGTAATTAAATATATTTTTAACTGTATCTGTGATATAGTAGCTAACATATACGACTACATAACCCTGTAGATGGAGATCCTGGGTTCGAGTCCCAGGTTGAGCCAAGTTTAGTTAAGAATCTTAACTCTCGAGTAGTACCAGACTCCGGAGTACGATGATTATATCGTGTCTACCTGCACTACACTACATAAAAATATGCGAGTTTTTTAACTTTAACAACAATCTCAATTGATTATAAACCCTAGTTTACATAGAACGAGATCACTTAGAGGGTATTAATCATGGAGTATATGGAGAGCGCATGCGTGGGCAACCGCGCTTGCTAAGCATACACTAAATCAAGCTTATGCGACGTCAATGTTAATGTCTTGTCTATTTTTCTCGAAAGTGCTGTCGCACTATCGCAATGATTTACATCGATGTAATTCAAGATTAGATGAATTTGGGGCTTAGGATAATTAAAAATATGTTTTTTGTATGATTCAAAATTTGCAGATTTCCGAACGATGACAGCAAGAAGCAAGAAATTTGGTTTAATGCTTTTCAAAGAGACAATTTTTTCCAACAAAGCATAGCGTTGTATGCTCTAGACCTTTCACACCGCATTGCTTTACCTTTCACTAGTAATAAGTCAAACAATTATCGATATCGATATTTTTAAGTAACTCTTTTGGAATCCCTAGAGAATCAGTCATAACTTGATTGTCACTTTGTTACCCAATCACAGCTAGCGAAGCTTATCTCTCCCCCCGCCGTAAATTAGTCAATTTGAGCTTATACAAAAACATGCCAATTCGCACTCCATTGGTTTTATCCTCCATGGTATCAATATACTTTAATATTGTGGGAATGTAAGTTCTTATTAAACATTTTCTTGCTCTAGGTACATAGATCCAGAGTGTCTTCCAACTCGATACGGGGGTCACCGGCAGTCCGTTTCGCTAAGAGACTGGCTAAATAAGATCAAACAGTACAAAAATAAGCAGTTTGATGAAGACATGAGGACTTTAGGTTACGCTGTTGATGAATAAATTATAAAAAAATAAATTTAGTGTCTAAGTCTATTTGATAACTTTAATTAATGTTTGGCCATAAAAATGTTATTATTTAAAAATTCTCATAGTTACATAATACCTACTAGATTAAATATATATGCCTTCATTGTGAGGCAAAACTTAAACAGGTTATTTTAAAATAAATAGCAGAATAAACAGTCTAAACAGTTTCTATAATGATTACCACTTGTCTTACGGAGAAGGAAAACATCGCGAGGAAACCTGCATGTCTGAGAGAACCTAGCAAGTTTTCGAAAGACATGTGAACTGCTCACTAGGCTAGCGTGGTGGACTATGACCTGATTCCCCCTGTATTGAAAGGGAGGCCCATACCCAGCTGTGGGACAAGCATGATACTAGTAACCTATGGTTTTGTTACCATAGCCATTTAGTTTTCTGTTCATTGATTCTTGTTAATGACTTTAAAATGGGCCAATTGAGTACAGATTACTTCACTAATGACAAATGTAATGGAGATAGATAAAGATATGAATTTTCTCAGTAAAATAAGATCATTATTGTATAAAAATATATTTATTATTATTTGAGCTTTTCATGAAATAAGATATTATGTCTTCTATATAGTTATCCCCTTTCTATTGTTTTCTTGTTTTTTTTGTTTCATATTTAATTCCATGACACAGGACACTGTCTATAAGATAAAATATGTAGGCACGAGAAAGCATAGTTGTCACATACCTACTACTACGCACTCTCATTAAATAAGACTTATTTTACCATTTAAATAACGATACCCAATATATATAATATGAAGCTAAAGTGTTCTGCAAGAGAGAGACAGTGGTAGCCCAGCGGTAACGCGTCGCTTGGATAACCGAGTGATGCGGGTTCAAATCCGGGTCTCGCACCTCTGGTATTTTCATGTGCGAATCATTTATATCATGATTACCATTTGTCTTACGGTGGAGGAAAATATCGTGAGGAAACCTGCATGTCTGAGAAAACTTAACAAGTTTTCGAAAGGCATGTGATGTCCGCCAACTCACACTAGGCCAGCGCGGTGGACTATGGCCTGATCCCCCTCGTACTGAGGGAGGCCCGTGCCCAGCAGTGGGACGTTAAAAAGGGCTGATGATGATGATGATGATATCTGCAATAAAAATATTGCGCATCTTTGAGAGTCCGCTATATTGGATTTACCATTACGTAAAACGGACAAATTTTAGTGAAGGCTTTTGTTAATTTCACTGGGCAAAAAATATTTACAATGACTCGGGACCTACGGGTATGTAATTCCATTCTTAAGGAATAGACTCCAAAAATTTATTTTGATCGTTTTCATTGAAAATCGGTTAATCGCATTGTAATATAACAAGAGATAATATTTCTTAAGGATTCTTAAATACAGAACTATCAAGAAAAGCCGGTCTTTGATATTCTTTTCTTAATAAATTTTCACATGAAAAACGTTTAATTTTATATATTTTAGCTCCTTAATTCCTATTTAAATTATTCATTCATTTGTGGGAAATAGACAACAATAAGTTTATTCGTCGTATATTTTAACTCTATTTTATAATTTCTGGAAAATTCGCAAAACATAACGCAATACACTTGTAGGTACATACATTTAAGAACATATTTTCAAACTATACGTCATATCTATATTACTCGCACTTATATAAAAGAAAGTCGTGTTAGTTACACTATTTATAACTCAAGAATGGCTAAACCGATTTGGCTGAAAATTGGTGGGGAGGTAGCTTAGAACCAGGAGACGGATAGGATACCTACTTTTTATCCCGTTCGACCGCGTTCCCGTGAGACGTGACATAAAACGCCAAACAGAATACAAGTCTCTATGAAACGTGGTATAACAAAAACGCATCTGACATGGAATAACAAACATTTTGTCTATGGTTAAGTATGGTTGAAAATTTGATAATTATAAATTTTGTTAGAAATCCATAATCAGTAGGTAATTTTTACTCTGGCGGAACAGAGTTTGCCGGGTCAGTATATATTCAGTCAGTCAGTATAGTAATTTATAAATGAAATATGTACGACTTTTACTCAAAAAGAATCACTCAATATATTTAACAATTGAAAAATCTAAAAGTAATACCAATAATAAAAACAAAACGATACAGTACGCATTTTTCAAATAAGTAGTATGTACATTTTAGTTTTGCGTTTATATAATGAAAAATAGTAGAGAGATTTCTATTATGACATAACATTTAAAAAAACATTAAGAAAAATGAAATCTAAATTTCCACTAAAATAATTTGTTGTAAGTATAAATCAGGTTTTTATCTGTACCTAAGCTAAGCATGATTTGCTCTATCAAGAGCAAGTTGCATCACCGCTGCAACTACTCAGTTCCTTTATAATGCAGACTCGTTATGCAATGTCGAAATCAGTAACTCACAATCTTAGGTATATATCTCATATATACATCTATACATATAAATAAAATTGTAGTGTCTGTTTTTAATTCCAGATTTACAAGTTTTCATTAAATACAATACTAGCAACAAAAAACCAATTTTAAAATTTTTGTCTGTCTCCTTGTTCCGGCTAATCTCTAAAACGGCTGGACCGATTTTGACGGGACTTTCACTAGCAGATAGCTAACGTTATAATGCGTAACTTAGGGTAATTTTTGACCGAATTCAAAAAAGGAGGAGGTCGAAATTTTAATTATTTTAACTAGCGGAACCCGCGGCTTCGGTGTCGCTAAACCTAGGGACGCTGGTATATAAATAAAATACCAGTGTGTGTCTGCAACTCCAAAAAAACTATCAGAGATTTTTATTGCTCAAAACTCAAAAACTAATAAGGTACTATATCTTATACTATAATAGAGTCCTCTAAGCAATTGGAACCCAATTTACACATCATGATTTTACATTAACTCAACGTTGGCATTTTCTTTTGTAAACTTGCATACTTTGAATATTTTAACTAATTTTAAACAGTATATTAAAATTCTATACCATAATTTCTCTAAACTACTTACTTTATTACTTTTTTAGTGTTTTAAGTGAAGTATAAGCTAACAAAGTAGGTACCTTTCGAATTGCCTAGGTTGTATCTGGTATAGTGACTGGTATGAACTGGATCTGCAGCCAGCTCCGGATGCCCTGGGTTCGATTTCTGCCAAGCGTTTGTCTACGTCAGTGCGTGTGTGTGCGTGGAATATATATTCCACAAGTTATATAAACAAATAATAAATAATTTTGTTAGGTTGGTTTTTACAAGTAAACTGAATTGCCCAATTCAACATTTAATATACCTACTCGTGCATTGATTATTTCACCTTAACAGCATAAAAACTGCTTATGTCTAACTGAGGTCTAGAAATATTGTAAATCATGTAAAAATTACCAGACACAAATGATAACTTCGCAAAAGATATTTAATTGCAGATAAGTGTATAATGAATTAAAATTAATGTACATTGTACAATGTAATACATTATTTTTTGGCATATTATGTTATTAAAGTAATTATTATATAAAGACCTAATCTATAGTTGTTAGAATTTTTGACTGTCTGTCTGTTTGTGAGGGCGTCGCGAGAAAACTACAGGACATTTTAATGGGTATGATGATAGCTGGTTATCAGGGTTAACATATCGAATACTTTTTACTGCGGAAAAATATCTAAATATCACCTAGCAAACAATGTAGGATATAGTAATAGTATTTTAGCCTATCCTTTGTCCATGAAAGCCAAGATGCTTTATAAATTAGTTAAATTAGTAATTAAGCTTAGAAATAAGTAGTTTAGTTTTTTGTATTATATGTAACTTGTAAGCAATGATGAGGGTGACATATTCACCTTGTGAAAAAACCCTCTATAAAAAATAAAGAAAAAAAAATAACTTGGAGGAATTTATATACTAACCGTTAAAACTATTGATAGAACATGAGTGGAGCCAGGTTGAACCACTAGTAGTAAATATAACTAGTACTTTTAAATGCGAAAGTGAGTATTACAAGTTTTTAACAATCTTTTTGGTTAGTTTAACTTCATTTTGCAATCGAGCAATTGTTGCTTATCTTGGTAATGTAACATTATGCTTGTAAATATTAATATTACGTTATTTCTTTTAATGAAAGTGGGTTTAGAAAAGGTTTCCGTACCATCGTATTTTTTTTATTTACATCGCGTGTTATTATTATTACAATATTATAAAAATAGGATACACATACATTTTTGTACTTAAAGAATCTCGCTGTACCGCTGTACCTGTGTAAGAACATATTGCGTGTGTGACCTTTGGAATAGTTAAATTTTTAATGGAGGTTTCTTACATATTTAAAATTTATAGATTTGCTTTTTACTGCGGTTTTAATATTTTTTATTTATTTATAAGTTTTCCGTTAGATAGCCTTTAGATAGCCTTTACAATCTACTCACTCACTCACCCTAGCTTTGCTCGGCAAGCTGTGGGTTTCGCTAATTATATACTAATATCTTCCTCGAGAACCACTCTATCCATTGGCGAAAACAGTATAGAAACGGTGCATTAGTTTTTTTAGTTTACCGCGAATAGACAGACGCGTCGGAGAACTTTGTTCTATAATATGTAGTGATAAAGCTTATCACTACTTAGCTTTATAATAGCGTATTAACGAGAGCTTATTTTTTCTTATAAAATATTGGTTTGTCTGCACGTGAAAGATACTCGTAGGTATATAATAAGCAATGGCGAGAAAATCGACGTTGAATTCTTCGATTGAATGAAATTAGTTCCTATTATATTAGATGATCTTATAATATTAAATTATGAATTTTAATTTTAAGTTATTAAAATATTGTACGTGTAAATGTCAGATACGGTTTTTATTTATCTGATTTTTGTTATGAGCCAAATCGAAGCATCTACAAGAACAATGTGAACTAAAAACTTGTTTTCGGTAATTGAACAGTGTAATGTAAATGTGAGAAATTTTTTTTTTGTAGAATTAAACTGAACGGCAGCGTAATTAGAAAAATAACAAGTAAATAATTCTAAGTAAAATTTTACGTGTTGGTTGTGATTGAGATGTAAAGTACCAAAAAGTCGAAAAGTGAATATTTAAATTTGAAATGGCTCGTCTTTCGAAGATTTAACCTTTTTAAACTAGGAACTAATCATGTAGTATGTGTAACTTCCTGCACCTTGCGCATTAACAAGAGCTTATTTTTCCTTTCCTATTTCTCAGAATAATCATTAAGCCTTATTGCATTCTGTAGTAAGTCCCACTGTAAAGAAAGCAGAAAGCTACTAATTTTAAAAATAATATTGATATTGATGTTTTAACAAAGTTATTAGTTATATTCATAGATACGATTACGATTTAGGTATATTCTACGGGCGGTTTGGGTTAATGCATTTCCCAAGGATAAACAACAGGTATATTCAAGATAGGTAACTTATATTATTTTATTGGTTATTTCGTAGGCATTTAACCATTTTCAATGTCCCACTGCTAGGCACATATACACATAGTCCATCACGCTAACCAAGTTGCGCGGAATGAGAACTTCAAATGTGTTTCGAAAATTAGCTTATTACTTGTAGGCTTGCCGATTTCGTCACGATGTTTTCCTTTAAAGTTCAACATTATCGACACGCAAACTAAAATTATATGACGATAATTAAAATTATTAGATAGTATTTTATAAGGCCAAAGTATAAAAATGTTACAATAATTAGTTACAATGTTATTACAAGTATATGACGACACGTTTGGCTCAGCTGGCAGTGACCCTACTTTCTGCGCCAGCGGCGGTCGCGGGTTCGAGTCCCGCTAGGGGCATTCATTTGTTGAATACGAATGTTTGTTCTCCAGTCATGGGTGTTAATATTTATACTATGCATGTATTTAAAATTTATATGTGTAGTATACCAACTATCTGGTATCCGTAATGCAAGCCTCGTAGCTTACCACGGAACTAGATGGCGCTGTTGTAAAAATGTCCCAACATATTTATTTATTTATATTTATTTATTATTTATATAAAAAACAGATAACTCTGTGCCCTCCTTACTCTGTACCAGCTGTGCGCTCTCAGCCACTTACCCATATTAAATTTAAACGCTTATCGACCTCTCGTTCGTTTACTCGCGTTCGTTGCGTACAATTTTAATTGAACCACCATCGAAATTTAGAACGTACAAATTCTAACCAAAACATTTGTATTATACAGTGAGAAGGCTAATAAGAAGGTTGTGTGTGGATAAATAAATATTTTGAAATATTTATTACCATATTTTTAAATGAAAGTAAATACGGTGTAGTGTGATAATAATTAGTTAGTACGACTATCGTAATTGGGAAAAAATCTTTGACTACTGTGATTGGAAAAATATAAATATATAAATATAAAAACGTAAGTATATTACCTATATTTAAATATATTCGAATCAATATCATAGATGATAGCTCATATCATCCAATTTACATATTATATTACTTCCTACTACCTACTAGCTACCTACTACTAGGTATTAGTTTTGTGACGCAGTAAAAAGCTCAAAGGGAACTAAGGCCAGTTTTGTAAGCTTTTATATACAAACTTGCAAATCAGCGTTTTAAAGACCTGTTTTTAATTTAAAATATAATTTACGCCGGTAACCTATATTTATACTAATATATATTTTTTTTTATGTGGTGGTTTTATTGACAATAATATAAACAATAAACTTCAAAGTGTTAATTTAGCCTTAATTAAAAATTTACGTCTATAAAAAACAAAAGAAAAGTAAGATATTGCAATAGCTTCTTTCTTTATCACTACATAATATTATAAAACAAAGTTCTCCGTCGCGTGTGTCTGTCAGTCTGATCGCGATAAAGTCAAAAACTACTGCACTGGTTTTCATACAGATTTCATCAATGGATAAAATGTTTCTGGAAGATTTTAGTATATAATTTGTCAAGTTTTTGTATACATTGGCTTAAATTTATTGATATTTGTTGGAGGTGTCGGAAAAATAAGCCGTCTGGGAGCTTCCAACGAAAACGCTGCCGAAGTAGGTATCATATAGGTATATAGGTCTACAGAAAAGTCCACGATGTCATAATATGTCTATTTCTTAAGGATAACAAAATTATAAACCGATAATTGGAAAGCTATTTACAGAAATACGTTATTAATCCTTATCATTTTAAACAAGATAGAGGCTTTAAGCATTTCATGCTCATTATTTTATTCTTTTACAATATATAATTTAAACGAATACCTTTAAGGAGTTAAATCGTAAGAAAATTACCCCATAAACAAAATTCAAGCGCACTGTCATGCCAACTGTTTAACTAATACTAGCGGAACCCGCGGCTTCGCTCGCGCAAAATCTAAGGAACGAGCCCGAGCAAAGCGAGGGTAAATCACTAGCCTTTAATAAAGCTTTACCTACTTATCTTTTCGTATTAAGACTATCATGAAAATTGCATACTATATAGCACACATCACTATCATCATCATCATCATCACTACATAGTATAAAACAAAGTCGCCTTTTCTGTCCCTATATCCCTATATCCCTATGTGCGCTTAAATCTTTAAAACTACGCAACGGATTTTGATGCGGTTTTTTCCAATAGATAGAGTGATTCAAGAGGAAGGTTTATATGCATAGCTAGCGGATCCCGCGGCTTTGCCTGTGCTAAATCTAGGGAAGAGCCCGAGCGAAGCGAGGGCGAGTCGCTAGTATTATATAACTACGTATTTAGACAATAGGTGTTACTTAATAAACTATTTAGTACCTATGTATTTAAATTTTGATCCCGTTTCTTTTTAAATAAATCATTAATAACTCGTTACGATTTTTACAAATAAGTAGATAATCAAACACATTTGCATAAAATTAGTATAAATGGCGAAATAATTTTACAATTTAGATTATACTTTTAATTTATACTTCCCAACGGTATTTAGTTTAGTTTAATATGATAATGAATTTCATTTTTTTTCCTTTTTGGTTTCATCACATTGTTTGTTTTTTCCTTTTTTTATTTGCACGTTTGATTCATGTTCTTAATTTAATTTTAATAAGTTGGATGGTCATAATTGGCTTTCATAATTCTATATAACTTTTTCTAACAACTTTTTCTGTGCTGTGTACCATCCCTTATAAATAAATAAATAAATGCATAAATAAATAAATAAATAAATTACTCTACAGTACGTAAACACTTTTATATTTAACTTTACGTCTGGAAATGCAGTACGTTAGCAGTAATGTCAAAATATTCTAGCGTGTAATCTACAGTACTTACTTTATCTAATGGAGAAATTTCGGCTATAATTTGATGTGAAAGTATAAGCGCTATGAACAGAATAATACCGTTCTATTACCCTACTTTCCAGTTTGTGATTTAAGCGATGGGTTTTGACTAATAGCAGTTTTTAGGGTTCCGTACTGTCTGTCTTGCTTTTATGACCCTTTTTCTCAGGAACGCTTGAAGATATCAGGCTGTAATTTATATCAAATAATCAGGTCTACTGTCCCTTGCAGCTGTGCAAGCAAAAAAATACAAACTTCTAAGCCAACGCAATCAAATTTTTTATGTAATGGTATGTACGTATAGCAATTTATTTGTAAACTTATAACGCAAGAACGATTTAAAAAATTAAAATGCGCAGTAATTTTTACATGTAAAAAAGATTTTAGTGTATAATCCCAGTGTATCTATATTATGAATACAAAAAACATCATAAGCGTGTACATTTTTTGTTAGCAAATTATTTAAGAATATATCTACGGGTTTTATACTACTTATAAATTGAAAATATAGGTAGGTTTATCATATACATAGTACATGCATGTACATACAATTTTTGTTTTCCATTATTTTTTAAGGAAAGTGCTATGAATAAACTTTTAATAACATTATTTTAAAAACGAGTTGATCAAGAGGTGTTTTTCGGAAAAGTAAAAAAAATCGGC
Source organism: Boloria selene (assembly GCA_905231865.2). NCBI lineage: Eukaryota > Metazoa > Arthropoda > Insecta > Lepidoptera > Nymphalidae > Boloria > Boloria selene. The sequence goes on from HG993147.1 coordinate 11,072,750, forward strand.
CAAGTGCGAGTCAGACTCGCGCACCGAGGGTTCCGTACAAACCTGTACGGAACGGTGTATGAGTAAAGGGGTAATAAGTTTAAAATTATTAAAAATATTTTTATTATATGATGTAACTAAAAATTTATGCTTTTCGCAATTTTTCCTTTATCTGTGATCTATAAGACGTTGCTTCGTACCAAATTTCAAGATTCTGAGTTCACGGGAAGTACCCTGTAGGTTTTGATTCCCTTGCGAGTGTCGAAAATTTGCGGCATAAACGGGAGTATCTTTTGATCGCGTTGACTTAGAAGTTTGATTTTTTCACAGCTCCAAGAGACCATAGACTTGAGTATTTGATATGAATTTCAGCTTGATACCTCCACGCGTTCCTGAGAAAAAAGGTCTTGACAGACAGACAGACAGACGGACAACAAAGTGATCCTATAAGGGTTCCGTTTTTACCTTTTGAGGTACGGAACCCTAAAAATATACGAAAAATAAACGTAAACTTAAAAAGCATAACATCATCTTAATACAAAATCGTATCCAAATGAAGGTTCATGAAATTAAAATATATAGTTATTTGTACAAGAATTACACATTAAAGACGTACGAGTATCACCACCATGCGGGTTCTAAATACACCATTACACAACAAATGCAGAAAGTAATTATATTCCTTACCACACTCTTGCTGACCGTTGTTTACCTTTCCATGAAGTTTTAGAGCCAATCCACCACGTTTATGGGGCAAGGTGTACGCATGTATAATAAAATTCCACAGTCCATATTGAACTTGCCTTTGAGGCAATTTAAATCAAAAATTAAAAATACGTTATTGAATAAAGCTTTTTACACTATAGCAGAATACCTAGTAGATGTAAATGTGTGGGATTAGTGACTGGTTGTGTCTCTCGTAGGATAAATAGATAAATTGTAATACAATATTGTTACCAAATATTTTTCTGAAAAGAGCAACTGTTGAGTTTCTCGCCGGTTCTTCTCAGCAGAACAGCTTTCAGAGCCGGTGGTAGTTTACTCACAGACTTACAGACTGACTTTTAATTTTGATAATGTAAAAATGACGATTCAAAAGAGCTTGTAAAAGTCTATTTGAATAAAGAATATTTTGATTTTGAAATCATACTTATTATTAAAGAACTAGATACGTTGTGATGGTATATATTTCTCAAAGACTAGTATATATGTTGCCCCGATAACCAGCTATCATCGTACAAAGTTTCATCACCAGCGGTTTCCTCTTGATGCGGCTACATTCAAACAGAAATTTACCAAAAAAATATTTGATGTACAGATACGACTCGGAATTTTACTATATGTATTTTGTTTCTGAAAATTGTAAAAACGCTATTAACCGGCTTAAAAAGGGGATTTAATGATATTTTAAACCGACTTCTTAAAAGGCGGAAGTTATTGAATCTTGCTAGTTCTTGAAATATTTTTTCAGATTCCATTTGTACAAAACTAGCTAATTTGGATGGTCCTACTCCTATACCTATATGTAATTACGTACTTTAACTTAAGTTACATACTATAGTTTTATAATCACAGTGCACTTATCATGAAAGTAGCTAAAGGGCCACTTTCTTCGTTTACTTCGTCTTTACGGCTTTACAACTTTCCCAATATATAGTACAATAACTGGTTATGTACATGTTCTACAAATACTTGTAGGTGTTATTGATTTAAACAAAAAATATTAGAAAATAGTATCTACATCAAACAAAAAGTTGGTACCTCCGTAAAGGCGCCGACTTCAAAAATAAATAGGTACTTAATTAAAAGTATAATTTTTTGCTTTTTAGTCCAGGTTTGTGAAGTTTGAAGTCTTTTTTTTAAATAATTACTATAATATTATTCATATTCCAAAGACTCATATAAGGAATTCGAGTAAAGCGAGGATACGTCTTATTTTAAATGAGTATGTTAATGAGAAGCAAAATAAACATCACAATGGACTAGAAAGGCTTTTGTTAACTTACATTTTACCGTTATTAAGAATACCTGGTGTGCATAAACGTCAACTTCATGTGAAAGCATGTAACGAAAGCTCATTCTTACTAAAATAGGCACCTCTTACTTTTAGAGATCTACTCACTGTAATTACTGTATAGGTACTATGTCCAATACTGAATACTTTTTGGTTTCTTTGTTTTGTTTTTGTATGCAAAATATAAAAATATTAGGTAAATGGAAAGCGAGTTATACATTCAATATTTTTCTACGTTTGTAGATATTATAATATTGTGGTGAAAAAACGTAGGTATAACCGAAAAAGTGTATAATCGCATTTTGTTCAAATATTTTTTAATTTAGTTTAAAGAAAGCGACGACGACTCAAAAAATTGTAGGCTCTATATTCTTCCTACCTATCTATTCTTTTACTCGTAAGTCATAATAATAAAAAACAAATCGCAAAATACATGTTATTTGATATAAATAAATAAATAGATGTTATTATATAATCTTAGCATTTCGAATTTCGCGAGGATCAAAATATTATTCTCAAAGAAAAAATTACAATGCAGCAATACAATATTTCGTAAAAGCTGTTTTAATTATTAACACTACTATCATTTTTATTTTCAGATTAAAATGCCATTCATAGACATAGCATTTCAAGCGGAAATAAGCAGATTTGAAGATTCAGAGTTCGAAGACAGTGCCCGACGTATCTGCAATGAGGACCCGAAAACTAGGCATATTGCCATCGAGGAGTTGAGGAATATGATATATCGTATGTGAGAGAGCAAACTTAATGTTTATGTTTCTTAATAATACTTAATTTTATTTACAAAGTATTCATTTTTATTTAAAGCTGTATCATAAAATCAGTGTAATTTTAATGTAGATCATTAAAATAGCATTGCATTATACATAATAACGAATCTTTTATACATATTAATGAATATTATGGAAATAACAATAAAGTTATCATCATTAGCATAAACTCATTAAAATCATTAGCTTTTAGGGTACCGTAGCATAAATTAAAAAAAAGGAATCCTTTTAGGATCACTTGTCTACATGTCCGTCTGTCCTTCGAAACCTTCTTCCTCAGAAACGTACGGATTCCAGGTTAAATATACATTATACATCTAAATCTCTGGGTAATCTAATCCGTTCGAGCTGCTAAATATTAAACTTCTAAGTCAACGCAATCAAAATACGGTCAATAACCCGAAGTAATCAAACTTATTATGGTACTTTCCGTTGACCTAGATTCATGAGACAAGAAGCAATGTGTATTAGTGTACCTAATGCAAAGAGAAAAATCCAAAAATAATAAATCACTTGGTTCAGATTTTTTATTACAATACATATCTAACCCTCGGCCTGTGTAAACCCTGTTTTTATTAATAGTTTTTATGTTTAGAGAGAGGTGAATGTCATCCGCGGCGAACAGATGACGCGTATCTCCTACGTTTTCTGAGATGTCGAAGATTTATTCCGGCATTAGCGCATAAATTGGTAAGGTTTTTATATTATACATATAAAAATAATATTCTTATTTCAAACTTAGATATTCTGTTTTTTAAACAACAATAACAAGTAAATTGGATTAATTATTTAATTGTTGTGGAAAATTTTCCTACGTGATTTATTAATTTATTGTGTTTTAGTAATTACAGATTAAAGTATACTGCAAATAAGAATAAAGTTATGTTTTTGTTTTACAATACGCAATAAAAAAGACAGTGGTAGCTCAGTGGCAACGCGCTCGCTTGGATAAGCGAGTGATGCGGGTTCCAATACGGATCTCGCGCCTCTGATATTTCTTTGTGTGAATCATTTTTAACATTATTACCACTTTTCTTACGCGAAAGGAAAACATCGTGAGGAAACCTGCATGTCTGAGAGAACCTAGCAAGTTTTCGAAAGACATGTGAAGTCCGCCCGCACTAGGCCAGGCCAGTGGTGGACTATGACCACGGAATAGGTAAAAATCTTTTCTGTGACTATGACAGCAGTGGGAGCTTAAAAAAGGCAAAGGGAATACATACGCGAAAAATGAGAATGTTTGATCATAAATCTAAGTGCGGTGGACATAAATCATTACACAATAAAACGATCGTTTCCTCTCACATTTTGTTACAATTACCTTGACATGAAAACGTACCAATCTTATGGCGATTGTTAGTCGTTACTCGTACTATAGTAATTTTCCCACCATTCGACATCAAACATGAAAATTATTTCACCATCATAATTGAACACAACTGACGCGCAATTACGACTACGTTCTAAAACAAATTACCAATTATTCTTTAGATATTATATTTAGTTTAAGAGAAAGTGAAAGTAAAGTTATTTAAAGTTAATCGTGTATAGATCTATTATATATAAATAATGATTTAGAATAAAGAGTTAGCCGACTTTCGAATTAAGTTTGACATGGTAGTAAATTCTTCTGGCAACATCTTAAAACGTTGAAATTCAACGACAATTATTATTACAAATTTAAAAATAAATTATACACTACTTTACCTTATCTACCTATAATAGAACTGTTAACTCTTTTTAAATTGGTTATTGATAATACTAAAAAACGTCCATATATCTTCTAAATTAAAGCAGTAACGGTGTAGATTTTATTTATATTTATTTATTATTCGCTTACAGATGGTCCGCTATGAAGATTTTCGTCGTAAAAATATGTATTTGTACCACTGCGACGCATTTGGTTTGCATCGTGTTAAGAATGTGTACGGGGGAACACTGCCGGAAAGCCCTGTCAACGGCAGAATAACACTTATGAGATTTGGTATAAATTAATAAATATTTTAAATGTATTTTTCCTATAGATCGAATTAGATTTTTTAGGTTTGTCTCCCGTGACGATGATTGCTGTAAAGCATTCGAAACGTCGGGAACCAAAAATCATAAAAAAACCGCGACAAAATTCAAAAAGATAGTTTCACTAAGATTTTTCAAATGAACATTAGTTTTTTATTTATTCGTATTTTTTTTTATTTATAGTAATTCATAATTAATTTACTTTTAAGGTCCATATTTATTTACTGATGCGCGTATGCCTTGTCTACTTATGGAACTAATTTTATTTTGTGAATTAATTATTTAAGTCATGATATCTAACTATTAGGTAAAATGTATTAAGATAAATATTTACCTATATATATTATGATATTTTCAGGTAGATGGGATTCAGAAACAGTACCAATAGAAGATGTAGTGCGATGCGCTCTCGTTATGGATGAAATAGCAGCGATGCAACCAAAACTACAAATCTTAGGAGTCACCATAATAGTAGATTTGGAAGAACTTAGTTTACGCCGTCATGTGAGCCACTTAACACCGACCATTGCTCATCAAATCGTTAGTTTAATGGGGGTAAGGATTTGTCTTCAGCTCTTTTTAACGTCCTACAGCTGGGCACGGGTCTCCCTCGGTACGAGGGGGATTAGGCCATAGTCCACCGCGCCGGCCTAGCGTGATTTGGCGGACTTCACATGTCTTTCGAAAACTTGCTAGGTTTTCTCAGACATGCAGGTTTCCTCACGATGTTTTTCTTCACCGTAGACAAGTAGTAATCACGATAGAAAAGATCCGCACATGAAAATATCAGAGGTGCGAGACCCGGATTTGAACCTGCATCACTCGCTTATCAAGTGAGCGCGTTACCGCTGGGTTACCACTGCCTTTTATTACTAACTCGTTATTTAAGAGATCACAAATAAAATATAATTAATAAATTACTTGCCAATAAATATATAACAGTAATGCTTGCAATTTTGAATTAAAAATATCGAGATTAGCAATTTATAGCGTTTTAATTTCTTTATTTGGTATTGTACATAATCAACTAAGTATATCTTTTCTAATACTTCCAGGTGTCATTCCCCATACCGATCCACGCACTCCACATAGTTCGATACAACTGGATTCTAAACACCTTCTTCTACATATTCAAGCAATTTATTCCCGCAGCTGCGTGGAATCGCGTACATTTCCATGGATACGACATGGCTTCCTTACACAAACATATCGACCCAGAATATTTACCCCCAGAATTTGGGGGTCGGTGTCGCCATGTGATCTCATTTGAAGAGTGGTTGAAAAAAGTTGATACTTATAAAGATGATTTTATGGTTCAAGAGCTAAAGGCACTTGGTTTTACGGTTTAAAGTTAGTGAAGTGGGTAACGGTATGCTGTGAAATAAAGATCCGTTAAGTACAAAAAAAAATTGCTTAGTATTAATTAGTTGAAAAACAACAGCAGTGTTTAATTGACGCAATCATCTTATATGAGCTCTAAAGCAGAAACTATCGAAATTAATATCAAAACAGTACTTAAAAGTTAAAATAATAATATATATAAGTTATAGGTATATAGTCAGCCTGCTTTCGTCTACTGCTGGACATAAGCCTCTCATAGGCACGCAACTGAGCTCGATTTTCAGCTCTACGCATCAACCCGTTAGCAAGTCACTTTACCTAGCTGGAGGATGGCAAGCAAGCGCACGAATTTAAAAATACCAAAAAAAACTTGTACTAACAACTATCCTACTTGAATAACTAATAATAATAAGATATATAAATAACTATAATAAGAATTGACATTAATTAAGAAAGTACATTAATGTAATCTAAGTTTAGATAAATATGTATACCTACTACTTACTAAACTAAAAATTACCGTTTAACAGAGTTAGTTCCTTTATTAAAAAATATAGATAACTAGCAACTCGCCCTCGCTTCGCTCGGGCTCTTCCCTAGACTTAGCACAGGCAAAGCCGCGGGTTCCGCTAGTTATGCATATAAACCTTCCTCTTGAATCACTCTATCTATTAAAAAAAACCGCATCAAAATCCGTTGCGTAGTTTTAAAGATTTAAGCGCACATAGGGATATAGGGATATAGGGACAGAAAAGGCGACTTTGTTTTATACTATGTAGTGATGATATACGATACACGACACGTTTGGCTCAGTTGGTAATGACCCTATTTTCTGCGCCAGGGGTCGCGGGTTCGAATCCCGCATTTGTTGAGCACAAATGTTTGTACTCCAGTCATGGGTGTTTAATGTTTATATTTATAATATGTATATTGTACCTACATGTATTTAAAAATTATATAAGTATTGTGTGTAATATATCAACTATCTGGTATCCGAAACACAAGCCTCGTAGCTTACCACGGAACTAAATGGTACAGTTGTAATTATGCCCCAATATATTTATTTATTACTAGCGACTCGCCCTCCCTTCGCTTGGGCTTTTTCCTAGATTTAGCACAGGTAAAGCCGCGGGATCCGCTAGTTATGCATATAAACCTTCCTCTTGAATCACTATCTATTAAAAAACCGCACCAAAATCCGTTGCGCAGTTTTAAAGATTTAAGCGTACAAAGGAATATAGGGACAGAGAAAGCGACTTTGTTTTATACTATGTAGTGATGTTACATTTACGCGAAACTTATTTAAAAATATTCCTGTATCTAGTATCTACTGTGAGACACATGTTATATTATGAAAATTCAATACTATTTATGTAATTCTAATTATATTTATTTCCTAAATTTTCAACGTTTATACCATACTTTTTATTATATTACTTTTATTATTTTCTAACATGTTTATAGTCTGTTTTTATTCACAATGATGATAATTGGACTGGGCAGATTTTGATGCGATTCGATATGATAACAACTGAATATACTAACGTATCTGGGGAGTAGGGAAGAACCTGATTGGAACGAAGGGTATTTACTATAATAATATATCTACTACGAGTACTAGAGTTATGAAAAATGTACAAAATGAATTATTTAAAATATAGAAAGCTTTTTTCATTAAATATTAAGGTGGGATCATTCCCTCCGTCTTGGGTTTTAAGTTAAGGAAAATGTTTTAAATGTGATAATACGGCAACATTGTATTTAATTAAGTATACCTACTGTAAGAAAGGAAATGAAAGTACAATAAATTTTATATTTTATGCACTGATATTTTATTTCACCATCATCTATACAAGCATTGAGTTTAATTAACTTAATAAATATTTTAAGTAGTAGGTAATAAATAACTTACACAATAATAATATATATTTTAGTAATAAATATAAATGTTATAAAATTCAATAATTTACTTTTCAATTCTTAAATATTCATTAAATTAACGTTTACATTCATTTAATTAATTTTTCGTATACATAACATAAAAAATATATTTAATTGCAAACAATTTATCGAAATAAATTCTAGATACTTAACTAAAGTGAGGCGTTAAAGGAAAAAAGTTTCTTAATTAACAAGTTTGTTTAAAGAAGCCTTAGAAACGAATCAATATATATTGTTCTTATTCAATTAATTTTCACAAGCCTTTTTAAATAAACAATTAATTGAGTTTATAATTTCATAGCGATTAGCAGACATTCTAAGAGAGACAGCCATCGAAGTAAATATTTGCTCTTACATTAATTATATAGACAGAAGGTCATAGAAGGTCATGAAGCCTAAAAATGTTTTAAAATTCATATTTTCCTCTGAAAGTAAATTAAAAAAAATATAAAACGCAAAATCATAATAATATATGCATACTTATAATTATAATATAGCATAAATAACAAATTACGCTACTACATTTGGCTTCAAATAAATTAGTCGTATAAGAAAACTATTAAATTCGTTATTCTCAAATTAATTTCACTTAAAATGATATAAGTAATGTTATACAATATGTACTGATTCCACAATAGAACATAATTTAAATAAAAAATCATCCTTATAACAAAATTAAAAATATATATAATTGTAAAAATTATGACTAGTTATTATTTATTAGAAATAAATAAAATAAATAAAATTATTTAAAATATACCAATAAATAATAAAAATTGACAATAACTAATATATAATATAAAAAAATATATATATTTATGACACAATACTTTATTTTGTAATATACATTTTTATGTTTATTAAATAAATAAATAAAACTTTAATATATATTATACTAGCTGACCCGTGCCCACTTCGTTGGGCATAATGTTAATAATCCTTTTTTTAGTACAGAGTGTTTAAATAATTTAAATTATTTTATTAATATTAAAAATTATAAATTAAATTATCTATACTAATATTAAAAAAACTACTTTTTGTCACTTAAATATAAAAGTTAAACATATGCTGTCGTTGACTTTTTTGTAGGCATTTTTAAGTTCCACATCTTTTCTCTAGAATTCAAAAATATATCTTTCACAGTTAAGGCAGCGTTCGTAAGAAACGCTTTCATTCGACCGTTTTTTCTCCGATTCACTTTGCGAAACGGACTACCACGTAAAAGCCTTTTTATTTTTCGTTTTTTTATATAACCTATGACACTCAGCAATAATGTGGCTTTCTATTGGTGAAAGAATTTTTAAAATCGGTTCAGTAGATCCCGAGATTACCCCTTACAACTTAACAAATAAACAAACTTTACTTCTTTATAATATTAGTATAGATATAATAAAATACAAATACACCAAGCATGCATATGTTAATAGGAGGTCAATTTACACAAGATCATGTCTCGGACTGTGATGATTTCTGAATAGCTCTGTTTCCAATTTAAATACATCGTTATAGAGAACTTCTTCCGTGCTCTGTTGCCCTGGTACAATCGGGGCAACATAGTCGTATGGCCCACCACTGTCAAGGTAGTCGAACGCGTTGTACGTGTTGTCGTATCGCCTCGGACCGTTTTTCATATGAGCCGGTATTTCTGATGTACCGTGAACTATTAGGGTCATTGAACCGATTTCACCATCGTTTGGTTCATTTGTCTAAAAAATGTTAATTTTGGTTAAAGTTACTGTTGGTTTTTACGCATATTTTTTTTAAATAATGATATTAAATTAAAGTAATTAATATTCGTGTTAAAAAAAATAACTTTTATAAAATTGCTTAGTTATTTACCGTATCTTGTATAACAACTCTCCATACACCATTAGAACGTTCACCCCATGTTGCGACAGAGGTCAATGGCCAATTGACAAATCCCGTGTCTGACGTATCTCTTGGCCTGGCACTCAGTATTTGAACTTTAGTACCTAAAATTATAAATATTCAATATATTATTATTTATTATTCATAATAATTATATTCTTATATTATAAAATTGATTATTTTAAGTATCGTAAAACATATTTTTAATTTTTTAAATTAATATAAAAATTACATAATAGGTATTAATTAGGTACCTACTTATATTTTCATGCGAGTGCCTACTAACCTTCTGGCGAGGTCAAATAAATTTCCAAAGCACCTCTTCTAGTGTACTGAATATTTATAATTAATTGAACATGTTCGATAAAATTAATTAGACAATCATTAACATTGATCATAATTTCGACTGACTCCTTTGAAGATATGGTAACTCCTTTTTTTGACCTAAAATAAAAAAAAGTTCTTACAAAAAATATATAAATAAATTTGTAATTAATAAGGATAGATTAAATATAACTTTGCGAAATACACAAAAATATTTAATAAACGAAGTTATATGGCAAAATTAAATGTAAATTACTGTTTTTACCGACAATGTCAACAAACTCGATTGTAGTTCGTCCATCGAATCAATAGAAACAACGGAAACGTTCCGTCTACCAAGGAGACATGGCTTTAGAGTAGTTGTCTGCATCTTGCATCTCTTTTACACAAACGAAAATAATATACAAGCGTCTCTATCTAACGAGTCGTGAACGGCGGGTTAACACGCGCCTGACTTGCAGAATGTATCTCTCGATAACGTTTTGGTGACCATCGTTAAAGCGGCCATTTCTAAAAGTTAATGATTCCTAACCAAATGTATGGATGTAAAGGTCATCTAAAGATGGTCATCGGTTAATTCGCGATTGACATTGCGAAATCCGAATTCCGTCAGTCGAAACTTAACGAATCTTTGACTAGGAGCGCATGAACCAGCAGGAGGTCTTTTTGCTACTAATACAAGGCCAGCCAGCCATACTAAGTAAACGTCACTCTCGGCGAGTCCGAGCGTCCGACGGAGCAACGAACTGTCCACCTCGATACAAAATGAACCACGATTTTACCAGGGCGCCATACTCACGGAGGAGCTTTAATTCGACACTCGTGTTTATCCGGTACAGTAGTCCAATTTAATGCGGTAGCAACAAGAGCACCGGCGTTTAGTAATCCAAAGCCGAATCGAACGTCGAAACGTAATCCAATGCTAAAAAAATCATAACAATTAATTAAAAATCGCCATTTTGTAAATGTTTAAATATTATTACATGTTATATAATATTAAATTATTATTATTAATAAATTATACCCACCCATTTACTTGCCAACCAGGATTTACTGAGAGCGGTGCATATTCTGAAGTCCATACGATCAAATGTTGAACATCACGCCATGTTAAATTAGGACTAAAAAAATAAATAAATAAATAAACCTCACTGGCATATAAACTTTTGTCCCTAACGACCCCAACAAACAGACCGTACAAGAAAGATTACTAGGGCAACAGAAACACCGAAGAGATATCTCTTAGTACGGCGACAACGTTTAATAATACTATTTATTTCATGCTGCTCTGTCCACGTAATTTATATTTTTGTTTTAAGGTAACTAAAATAAGTTTCTAGTAAATTACTCTTCCAGTGACATTTTTTTAGCGAGAAATATATTAATTTTATAATTTATACCTAGTAGTAACTCGTAAAATCTGTACATGAAATATTTTTAATAAACAATGACTGCAACGTATTGATTATACATCTAATATCAATAGTTATCCAAACGTATGTCTGTTTGTCTGTAGATCTGTTTGTCTGTATGCCTGTTTGTATATTAGTCTTTAAACAAAACTTGCTGAATCAATTCTAAGCAAATTTTGTGTAATGATAATATATTAAATGGATCAACACTTGGATACTTTTTATTGCAAAAAATTTTTCAATATGACAGGAAAATAAAATATTTGGATTTCTTGAGACGTCCTTCGAAAGTCCTAGCGATGGATAAATCTTAAGAGACACGTACATCAAAACAATGAAGTAGGAATTCAAACAAGAGGCTACATTTAAATATCTTTTATTAAAGAAAAACATTTTTTTCCTACGGAAAACACAATAACTTATTCTACAGAGTAGTTCTCCGAAAAGAGAGGTGGAACTTTGAATGAGAAATCAATCGTTGGTACATTATAAGTAATAACATAAAGCGAAACATATTATCATACTTTTAGCGCGAGTGAAGCCGCGGGTTCCGCTAGTATACAATAAATATTTTTTTAGATGGATAATATCAAAATAAAATAATAACTATTTAAAGATAATTCTAACAGTTATAACATTACATAATAACTACTACATTTTCATAATTTAGTTATCCATAATAACTACTACATTCATTTTATCAAATAAAACTTCAATGAACAAACATACAAACGCTTTAAAATTTTCTCGTTTAATATAGTTAACTTACTTTGCATGTAGTGCCAAGGCGATAATACCAGCAGCCAATGGCGCAGCAGCTGATGTGCCTGTGTGCCCGAGAGTACATGAATCTTTCGTGTCTGTTGTCGCCTGAAGCAAAAACATATAACTGTCTCTTTTTAATCCACGTTGTACAACTAAGAAAGAAAAAGACGGCTTCAAATCAAGTGACCGTTTATTTGAATTCAGTTAGTAATATATCACAATAGAACTTAAAATCGCTTACAATTTTCTGATCTTTGTAAGCGCCAGACGAGTACGCGGTTGCCAGTGTGGACGAGCAGATTTCTCCGTACCAAGGAAACAGGCCTTGTTGAGAAGCGCTACCGATTGATATTGTGTAGATACTTGAAGAATAGCTTGAAAAATAACACAGATAATGTAATCATATAAAAATATTGTACTATTTAGCATTTTAATTTTTAAGTTTATGTAAAACTGATTCCTTACCCATCGCAGTTGCAGTTATCGTTATGACCGCCACCATTACCGTTTGCCCACACAAAAATGTTACCTTTGCCTCCACGGCCCTAAAATATAAACAAACAATAAAAACACATTATAAATATTATGTACAAATTTTAAAACATACAAACCATTCAATCACTGATTTGTGAATTATCCCTTGGATGTTTGGAATCGACATAATATTTTGTATAGGCTTATTTTTTCAACTATGCATGTAGGTATGTAATATGTATATTGCTTTGGCACGCTCTGTAGCCTTAACGACTGAAGGAATTTTAGCTTGAGAGGGTTGTTAAGTTCGTCTCAACTGTGAGAGTATAAAAATTACTGGATAATATAAAAATTAAAATGTCCGATTATTTGCAACATATTATACTTTTAATTTTTATTTTATTTTCTAAAGTTTTACTGCGCAGGAGAAGCAGAAACGCATAACGAGTATTTCAAAGACCTCAAGACTCATAAAGATACCAGTTAGACAATAGACCTTTTCAATTCCTCGTTGGAATGCTTCAATTGCAAGCCTTCCTGGTCCTTCCACGGTTCTCCCATCATCACTTGGACCCCATGACGCACTGTAAATGTCTACTTTATCCCAAGCATACCCTATAAAACAAAAAAATGCAACCTATGTATTTTACAGTGGCAATTAGCAATTACATGAATGAACATCCCGTTGGGACTCGAACCCGTGACCACTGGCATATAATATAGAATTACTACAATCTAAGCCAACAGTGACGTCATCAATTTTAAAGTTAAACAATTTAACAAAAACAAAAAGATTCGAAAATTCCTTGCTCTATTTGTTTATCTTAGATCTTTTAATAGTTTTATGGAAGGTGTTAATTATGTAGAGTCAATACAACTAAAATAACATATTTAGGAATGATTTTACGAACTGTGTCAGGTTGCTCTTTTTAGCTACATACATATCACAAAAAATCCTGTTGATGACTGGTTATCATATACATTAAAATTTTAAATATATAATTGATATACATAATACATAATGTATGGCATATTTTAGTTTCTAATCTATACTTATACAAGGTTGACACCGATTCACGATACTATGAATAACTCAGCACTACGAAAAAACACGAACTATCAACTACTTGTAATGTATGCTCTCCTGGTAGTACGAGGAATGTAAAAACCTGTTGCCAATCTTATCAACAAGTTGCTCGATGAAGATTTCCTTGAAAACCACCATCTTGCTGGCGTGCTGTATTTTTATTTCAATATACTGATATTTACTTATTATAAATATGTATGTAAATGTTCTAGATTTGTAAAATTTAACAAATCTTAATAAAATAAGAATTTATAATAAGACTGATTATAATATTCTTTATAATTAATTATATTATGTACATATAAAATAACTTCTCGGCTCCAATCACACTGAAAAAGCAAAACAAAAGAGACGTCGCGTCGGTAATGTCAGTTGTTTTTTTATTTTTGCTTCAACAGTGTTTTGATGTTACGTCACATTTTAGTCTTGTTACTAGGAAAGCATAAGCTTATAGGAGTTCGTTTGCTACTACTCGAGCGACAATGTATTGCCAGTCGCGATACTATCATATTATTTACATAATTACATGACTACGTGTATGTGTTATGGCTGCCGACATTTGTAAATTATCTTCTTATCAACTAAACGATAATAATATGTTTTTTTTATTATTATAATTATTTGTTTCAAATAAGTAATGTAAACAAATATTATTAATTATGCTTTCAGTACAATATTATTTTTATCACTTATTGTTATAAATGTTCTTGATCAAATCAGTATATAATAGTAAATATTATCTCGTCAATGGCTACGATTACAACACACATGCGAACAATATGGTGATGACACCACAACTCCAAGATATGACATTTTGAGCTCAACATGGCGATCAAAACTACCAGGAGCGCATAAAACGAGAGTAGTAGACCTATTGCTTCTCCTTCAATCCGGTCTGTGATTCGACCGTCGAGCATCCGGACTCCGCCCACTTTGGCGCCCCACGCCACGCCCACGCCACATTTCCTGTTATTCGCCGTCATTGCTATCTAAAACGATTAAATAAAATCAACTTATCATTTATACAAAAATACAAATAAAAATAAAGTTGAACAGAATTAAAATGATAAAAAATTAGAATATAATATATTTAATAGAATGTTTTGAATACTTGTGTGTATTTGTAATTTAGATTAATGGATGTATTTTAATTTACCTCTCCAGCGCATCTCGTGCCATGAGAATTACTATTTTTATCATCATATCTTGGAAAAGGATCTGGATCTCCACTATTACTGTCCCAACTAATTTCAGGGTCCTGAAATATTATGTATTTTAAAGCATATTATTATTCTCTTAGTTGACTATATGTTAAAGTCTTATAATAGATGGCGCTGACGATACGTCAAAGTCTTATAATAGATGGCGCTGTTATATTACAAGCTAGACTGGTTACTGTCGATTATCTTGTAGGTTCCCCGTTCCCACGCCCTAGACATAAACAAGTGATAAACAAGTGTCAAGTTAGGGCGGTGATTTGAGCGGTGGTTGAAACAAAAACTATAACAATTGAATGTATATTTAATGTTTTACAGTTCTTTGTTTCGAACGAAACTTGAAAAAACCCCGCTTTATTTAAATTAAATATGTATTACCTATGAACAAAAACAATGAATTTTTTATTTTATTTTTATATCCCTACATTCTCTATATAACATTTTCTATCTCATGTAAAATAAAAATATGCATGTCATCATTATAATAATTCTACATTTTTACTCGCAAACATTTGCTAAAAATTCGACGATGGTTTCGCGCGAGTTGCGAGGTCATGTTTAAAAATTTATTGTGAATGTGCTATAGCATATTTCCTATATTTTTACACCAAATTATAGATACAATATTCAAGAATAGTATATTTTTTACATGTGTAGATCAAAACACTAATACTATGTATTATCAAAAGGCACAATATCCCAGAAGGTAGATTGTTTCATAAAAAACTATAAGGCTTAGTTAAGATCAAATTTGTTTATGATAAAATATATTTATCGCTAATCTAATTACTTACTGATGAAATCTTGAATCCATTGATATAAAATACAGTAACACTTAAACTACAAAAACTTTTCTTTTACTTACAAAGTAGGTATTCGTTTTTTCGAAGCTCAGTCCGGCGAGCGAAAATAACAAAAACTATACTTTTTTCAAGAACTACAGATAAATATAGATTCTACATAATTTTTTGTTATATAAATTAGTGTTTTCAATAGCATTTCAAATTTATAAAAAAAAATAATCATCTTTTTGCTTCTTCTAGAAACAAGTATCACGACTAATATATTAAATAAAAATACGTAAAATACTGTTGTAGTTACTTATATCGGTCATAAATATAATTTAGTAAAGATAATAAACACAAAATAACGTTTTTATTCACACAAAATGTATAAATTCGTTATTTCCAAATTTATAAAGTATAAAGGTGCTATAGCATCGTCGCGTGTAGCAATTATATACTCTATGACGCTGTTTTTTTCTCTACGAAACTGTGCGAGTGAATGTAGAAGATATTGCTAAAAGTTGCAATTAAAAATACAGACCATAATAAATTCAAATAGAAATAAGGCATAAACAAAGTGCATGACGCCATACCTCTCTATAGAGCGATTCAAAATAGAGTCGCTCATCCTCTATAGAATGACTATGTATTTGAATCGTTGCATGTTACTAGGGTTTCAGAGCACATTAGAAGTACGAGTTAAACTTGAACATGCTTGCTTTCAAGTGAAAGGCCACGAATAATTTTGCCTTGACCTATAAATAAACTTTTGTAGTTTACACGAGTACAAAATTTACGTAATAGTTTGAATAGCACGATTAAGAAAACGTACTGTTGTTACGAGTGTTTCTAAAAGTCCTTTTTAAAAAAAATTAATTTTTATTTTATATTATATAACACTTTTAATTACAAAATACATTTTAATTTAAATTGCTATATAATATATAAAGCATACCTTTATTTTAACCGACTTCAAAAAGGAGGAGGTATTGAATTCTCTGTGATTACTCTGTGATTTATGATCCGATTTACGTGATTCATCTTTTGTTTGATGCGGAATAGCTGCTTTTTGGTCCCATAAAAAATTAAAATAGTTTGGCCCAGTATTTTTTATTTTATGAACCTTTTTTTATTTTTACGGACTGCATTTTTATGTATATTTACTGATTTCTCCGCCAACTGAAGGCCGATTTCAAAAAAAAATATTTTGTTCAGTAGGGTATAGTTCCGAGGGGGTCCCGTGGTCACCAAGTCAGGATCTGATAATGGGATCCAAGGGAAATCGAGGGCAACTCTCAATTATTATACCTAGGTTCTTATTATCTTTTTCATATATTTTCTAAAGCTATTCAAATATTTCCGTCTGATAATCATCATTTCATGTAGATGAGCTGGTGATGGAAAATATAACTCCTCAACGATTAGGAGTTGGAAGAAAATTCTTTAAATATTATACATACTTATGGACTGATAGGTGTATTCTTTGAAGATATTATGTTGCCGATAAATAAATAATAGAAGGTAAATCTCTCCAGGATTTAAGTGGAAAAATGGACGTTGACTAATCTCAATAGCCTATTGTCGTTCACTCCGAAACCTCGCCGAGTCATTGGAGCAGTACTTTAAATTGCCTACTCATATTATATTTAAACAAAATACATAATAATATCTACTTTCCACAAAAAAAATATTTTTAACAAAAATAAAAACTGACTTCAGAACGTTACAAACCTAAACTAAAAAGTAAAAAATAATAATCTTAATTACTTAGGTATTTTTATGTATGTACAGTGTACACCGATTACGCTTAAATTTATGATCCGATTTACGTGATTCTTCTTTTTTTTTTGTTTAAGTGGAATATGTAGTTGCCATTTGGTCCCACAAAATTAAACATAGTTTGGGCCCAATAGTTTATATTTCATGTACATTTTTTTTGTTTACACATAATTAATAATAACATAATAAATACCTACATAATTTTAGTTTGTGTACTTTTTGGGAGTTTTCATGAAGGTTGTTTAAGTACTTATATATTATTATTATTCCGTTCCCGTTTGTTGGGGTCTATATTGTTTAAGGCGCGCGGCATCATCCGTAGGCTAACACATACCTACTTTAAAAAATTACTATTTAATAAATAAACCTATTACAGACACTAAAATTTTATTTTATTGAATTGGAAAACTGGTCAAAACATGTTGTTTATTCAATACACTAGCAAAACCGCTTCGTCAAAATCGGACCAGCAATTTTAGAGATTAATCGGAACAAACGTACAAACAGACAAAAATTTAAAAAAATGTTTTTTTTGGTGTAGTACCGTTACACCGTTGTTTAAACGACCAAGGCAACATGACACTTACGTAGTTATCCCGTAAGTCAGTGTGGTTATGCTCGACACCGTCGTCTAATATGGAAACACGTACGCCTTTGCCTGTGAATCCCATGGCGTAGACTGGTAGCACGTTCAAATCCAGACGGGGCAAATCTGCGTCAGTTCGTGTATCTTGCTTTAAGGAAAGATTGAAATAAAAGATAATTTTTAACGTAACAATAAATATTTCGATTTGATTTTTGTTTACAGAGACAATAATTGTTTAATAATAAACAGCCATAGTAAATATTATGTAATTCAGATTATCATTATATTATAAAAAAAATTAAAAGTCTAAAGTCTAGTCTAGTAAGTTTAGTCTAGTCTTTATATTTTAAACTAGGTTGTATTAATTTAGAACTGAAAAGTATTGGTGATATTGGTACCTACATATTTTGACATTGTAACATAATGATTTCGCCTATTATAATAAACTTGTAAACACATTTTACATATCCAACCAAATTTGAATACTTAGTTACCTACCCAGTAATAGCATTTTTATGCTTAAGCAAGAGATAAGAAGCATTGAAATAATTATATTAAATGGTACCTATTTATATTCTATTAAATATGAAAGCATACCAAATACCACTCGTAGCTCCACAATTCATCATTGAATAGGCGATTTTGTCTGCGCAGCACTTGTTCAACTCTGTCATCATTTGTATTTATATTTATCTCATCTATTCTCTTTACACGATTTAATTTTTTTTCAGGGTCGTCCAATAATGGATAACGTTTTACACGACTTTTCACAAAAAGCTGCTCTGCCCATCGAATCTAACAAAGGAAATCAACTGAATTTAATATTTAATTAAAGCAACGCTGTATTCTTACCTTACTTACCTACTATTACCTATTTATTGAATGTAACGTAAAGTTACATTTATAGCAAAAATAAGAATAAAAGGATTAAATTATTACTAGCCTTTCCCGCGGCTTCGCTCGTGGTTTAATGGCTGGAAAGCTTTAAACCTTGCAGAGCTATTTTTATTTATATCTTTCTTAGTTTACTTAGTTGATTTTTCAAAATTTAGGATCGGCCTTTTCTATCGCAGATTAATTAGATGTTATCAGTAAGTACTTAGCAAGAAACCAAACATGGGCCGGAAGTACCTACTGACATTTTATTTTTTTAAATATTTTTTTTAATTCTAGCTTATTTTAATATTTTTCTTAGATTAAATAAAAAATATTTTTTTTATTATTATGATAATTAATAATTTAATATTACATAATAATAATATTCAAAAATATCCGAAATACCATAACATTACTTAATTTTATTTCTAAAAATATCGTCACTCGCATTCAAATCATATTTTGAGCGTATTTTCCTGTTTACACTTTTACGGTCAAGGCCTACGCCATATCTGCTCTAACTAGGTCATTAACATCTAAATTCACATAGGCCGCACACAACACGTGTATGGCGGTCGCGAAGTACCAGGAGAACATGTCTGCTAAGAAGTAGCTCACCCTCGCGTCCTTGTGTAGTGTGGATGTGTGTGGGGTGCGCCTTTGTTTGCGTTTGAATGTGCGAAACGCGTACATGTTTTGAAATCCCGGTATCTGTAAAAAGATTTTATGTTAATGTACTTTATAAAGGCGGGAAGATTTTTACTAGATGATATAACAATAGTATAATGTAGTTGAATATGGATGAAAAGTGAATATAATTGAATATCTAACAAAGAAGTAATAATATGAATTAGTAGTTACAGTTGGAAATTATTTTTATAGTACAACTGATGATACTGATATTAAATCGTTTATTATAAAACACTTATTTAAAATACGTAAAAGTGGAATAAGTTAAGATGAATTGAATATAAATGACATAAGTAATATATTATTATAGGCACTAGGCAGTGATAGCTCAGTGGTCAGTGCCAACGCGCTCGTTTGGGAAACCCAGTGAAGTGGGTTCTAATCCCGGGTCTCATCGGTAGTATTTTCAATTGCGAGTCATTTTCCTAAATTATTATTATCATTTGTCTTGCTGTGAATGAAAACTACGTCAAAAAACCTACATATATGAGAGAACCTAACAAGTATTCGAAAGAAGTGAAATCCGCCAATAAGCACGGCCATTGCCAAAACGGTAGACTATGGATCGATCCCCCTTGTATTAAAAAGAGTCCCGTACCCAGTGGGATATTAAAAAGGGCTGGATACAATAAATTACTATAACTTGAATCGATTAAAAAGGAAATAATAAACAAAATAAATCAACCAATATTTATGTTAAATATTTTCCTTTATATTCGTTACTAGCTACTAGATTTAGCGCAAACGAAGCTGCGGGTTACGCTAGTAATGTATACATAAACTAAACTTGACAAAATATATACTAAAACCTTCCTCTTGAATCACTCTATCTATTAAAAATACCGCATCGAAATCCGTTGCGTAGTTTTCAAAATCTAAGCATACATAGGGACAGACAGACAGCGGGAAGCGACTTTGTTTATAAACTATTTAGTGAACTTAAAAAAAAACGAAATATGGTGAAAATGTTTTAAGATAGACTTTATTTAGCTATTTTAAAACATTAGATTTCAACTAAAGCTTTAAGAAGTTTTAAAATATAGTAATCTTTATAAGCAAGTCTTATGTATTACAAATCTACGAGAAAAATTAACGTAAATACTATATATGTAGTTAAAACTGTAAAGCAAAAAAACGTTAAAAATATAAAGTCGTTTTCATACTAGGCGTCTTCTTTCCAAACGGAATGAAATAAATATGTGATAAGGGATAATCCGACCCCTGTTAATCTAAAATCACTCCTTCATTTCTCTGAGCTCCTGGTACTCAATGCAGAAAACAATGGCCGCGACGGCCCGTCCTGTACCATACTCATTCTACAGCTGTAGACCGAGGTGACACCACACTCTATAGATGTGTGGCATTATGCACTTCGCTTAATGCCTTATTTGAATTATTTGTAGTTTTTATTTTTAATTGCAACTTTTTGCAATCTCTTCTACGTTAACCATAGATTTCATATAGTGCCTTCACTCGCACACTTTCTTAGAGAAAAATTTAAATAAACGTCTGTTAAATTAACGATATATATTTTTTGAGCAAATAAAAACGGTAAGTTGTGTTTATTATCTTTACTAGATTATATTTATGACCGATATAAGTAACTACAACAGTGATTTACGTATTTTTATTGATAAAAATGTTACATCAAAACTCCTTAGTGAAAAATCGTTACAATATATCTTTCTAAAAGAAGCAAAAAGATTATTTATTTCTTATTGAAAAGCTTTTGAAAACACTCATTTATATAGGAAAAATTATGCAGAATCTATATTCATCCGTAGTTTTTGATAAAATTTGTATAGTTTTCGTTATTTATTTGAAAAACTAGGCAAAGTTACAAATTACACTCACACATTCGCAATGTTCTTGTATGTGTGCGTGGTTTCCAAAATGGCGGTTTAGTACCTACTTTAGAGACAGACGGATCTTTTTTGTTTTACTCGAAATATTATTTTATTTAAAAAATATAATAAATTAAAATCTTTCGTAATATTTATAATAAAATAATTTTAAAAATAATAATTTTATTAAATAATTTTTATTTTTATATGCAGATTATTTTAAATATTGTCTTTTTTTTATTTATATATTTTTTCTTAACTATTTTAAAAGTAGACTTTGTACCGCCACTTTATTATGTTAAATCGGAACCTCCGAAACGGCTGGCCCGATTTTGATGAAACTTTTCCCATTGAATAAATATATTTAGTTACTTTTTGTCTGTTTATTTCGGCTAATCTTTGGAACGGCTGGCCCGATTTTGATGAAACTTTTCGCATTGTATAAATATATTTTGTTACTTTAGAAAAATGGCGAATAATGAGAATGAGGAGCAAATGTTGGCGGGTCGTCTGCTAACGTCATCCCGTGAATTTACGTATGTAACTCCGGGAGGCACGGCGCGTGTAGCAGAGGACGCCACCATACCTATACGAAATGAGGAATGATGGATCTGTTCGTGTAAGTACATCGCAATAAGTATCCATAGTCGGGTAAGAGCTTACTCTAAAATTTTTAAAAATGTTTGTCAGCAGGCTAAGTCTATATACATAAGAAATAAAATTTTAAATTCTGATAATAAAATTAAAGCCACTTGGGACGTGATTACTCGTACGACTGGAAGATCAAAGCCCGCTAGTGAACCTGTCCAACTGTTAATTAATAATGCTACAGTGAGTTCCAATGAAGATGTTGCAAGTTCATTTGAAAGTTATTTTACGAAAATCCCTGAAAAGGTCACATCTTCTTTAAAATCTTCTCCTACAGATGCATTAATTTCTTTGAAAAGTCATACTCCTCACTGTGATCACCAATTTAAATTTTCTTATGTAGATGCGGATGAAATAATTAAAATATTTAAAACTATCAATCTTAAAAAAACTGGTGATATATGGGGCATGTCTGTTAAATTACTTAATACAATAATAACAAACATTGCACCACAATTGTCTCTTATTTTCAATAAATGCATAGATACTGGAATATTCCCTGATCTAATGAAAATTAGTAAAATAATACCTCTTTTCAAAAATGGGGAAAAAAATGATCCTGGCAACTATAGACCTATTTCTATATTGCCATGTATGAGTAAAAACTTATTTTAAGTCAACTTATAATTCATTTTAACACAAATAATATTTTACATAGTAAACAGTATGGTTTCACTAAAGGCAAGTCTACAGCTGATGCGGGGATTGCGCTTCTTAGACATATTTATGACGCTTGGGAAAAATCACAGAACGCAATTGGAGTTTTCTGTGATTTATCTAAAGCTTTTGATTGTGTGGAACATGAAACTCTTTTACTTAAATTTGCACATTACGGTGTTCGTGGTATTGCTCTCGATCTACTTGCTTCTTATCTTACTGATAGGGTTCAGAAGGTCGCGGTAAATAACGTCAATTCTTCTGGTTCTCGTCTTAGAATGGGTGTTCCGCAGGGATCTATCCTGGGTCCCTTTTTGTTTTTAGTTTATATTAATGAATTTCCGTTTTATGCCGATAAATTGTGTGATACTGTACTCTTTGCGGATGATACCTCCTTAATTTTTAAAGTTGATAGAAAGTTAAATAATTACGACGAAGTAAATAGTGCATTATCGCATATACTTCACTGGTTTAACATCAATAATCTGGCTTTAAATGCCAAGAAGACAAAATATATGCAGTTTTTATTACCTAATGTAAAAAGGCAGAATTTCAATTTGTATCTTAATAACGACATGTTAAATACGGTAGATTCCACGGTCTTCTTGGGATTGACTTTAGATTCGGGTCTGCAATGGGGTCCCCATCTCTCGTCTCTTGCGAGTAAACTGAGCTCAGCTGTTTTCGCTGTTAGAAAAGTCAGGCAGCTAACGGACGTTGATACTGCCAGACTTGTTTACTTTAGCTATTTCCATAGCATTTTATCGTACGGTATTTTGTTGTGGGGTAATGCAGCGGATATTAAATCAATATTTATAATTCAAAAAAGGGCCATTCGGGCTATTTATAACATGAGCGCTCGGGATACTCTCCGCGAACTTTTTAAAGAAATAGGTATACTTACGGTTGCTGCGCAATATATATATTGTAACATCATGTTTGTTCGTCAAAACGTTAATAGCTACTCAAGGCACTGCGACAAACACGGTATAAATACAAGAAATAAGAATAAACTTGTAACACCCAGTTTTCGCCTACAAAAAGTAAATAGGTCATTTATGGGGCAAAGTGTACGCATGTATAATAAAATTCCACAGTCAATACTGAGCTTGCCTTTGAAGCAATTTAAATCTAAAATTAAAAATACGCTACTGAATAAGGCTTATTACACCATCACGGAATACCTAGTAGATGTAAATGTGTGGGATTAGTGACTGGTTGTGTCTCACGTAGGATAAATAGATAAATTGTAATACCATATTGTTACCAAATATTTGAAAAGAGCAACTGTTGAGTTTCTCGCCGGTTCTTCTCAGCAGAACAGCTTTCCGAGCCGGTGGTAGCTTACTCACAGACTTACAGACTGACATTTAATTTTATTAATGTAAAAATGACGATTCAAAAGAGCTTGTAAAAGTCTATTTGAATAAAGAATATTTTGATTTGATTTGATTTGATAAAATATCTCTGTAAAAATATTATAATGCGCTATGTTATTTTTAGCAAAAACAATTAAAAAATGTATATAATTAAATTGAATTATTTTATAAAATCTCCGATTTCTATACAAAAGAAATATTCGTAATAAAAACCCCTCCCTTCATTCATAAATCTGCTTCACACAAAGAAGACTGCTATCTACAACTACTACTACAAGCACACACGTCGTCGTTTTTGATGTCACTTGTCACATTATACAAATGGATGACGTCAAAAGACGTCGCAGACACACGTTAGTACCAGGGCGACATAGGCTACGAGGAGGTCGATTACACATGTCGCATAATATGGGCGTGGACTTTTATACATGTGCTAGTAATACGCGTACGTCGTAGAAGCTCATTCAGTTACATGTGTGTTAACATGAAAATTAGGATGCCTTTCCATAAACCATATTGTATTTTTTTATTATCTTTTTAGCGAAGTATTTTTAATGCATAATATACTTACATATCTGTTCATATAAAATAATAAATTAATACTTGTATTAATTTATTATTTAAACACTCAAAATATGTGAAATTAAATGTAGAACAGAAATAAATATGCAGTAGGTATAAGAAAACTTGACAAAATGTATTTTTTATTTATATTCATATCTTTTTATACTTATAGTAATATATTTATTAACTATTTTTCATTGATAATACGTAATGGAAAATCGAAATGAATGATTCGAAATCTGTGTCGATAATAATTATTATTATCGACACAGATTTCAAATCTATGGTTTTTAGAACTGTCTATATGTCTGTCTGTCACCCCATAACGAGAAAACCACTGGAAAGATTTACATGAAATTAAGTATGACTTTAACTGGTTATTCAGGTCTACATAAGGATTCCATTCACTGTCGGACAATATCTATATATATCTAATAAAATAATAACCAAAAAGTTCAGTACTACTACTGCCTTATGTATTTCAACGACCACAACAACAAATTAATTCCATGAAACTAGAACGCTCGAACCACTTTAAATATTTATCGCATGTGTGTGCCACGTGTATGTCACGTCATAGTCATGTGAGCTGGTTTAGTCACGTATGTACTAGGATAGCAGGAGCGTGCAGGAGGTCCTAATGGCTCATATGCACGCACACATGTAAGTGCATGGGGTGTGGCAGTCGGGGTTGGGGTGCGATCGATATCGTGAAGCGACTTCGTTCACTAGATACAGTTGAAATATTTAAACAGCGTACGCTATGAATTTAAGTATGTAGATGTAAAATAATTCTGTAATGAAACCAGTTTTTGTTTTTCAATGATTTATCCAATATTATTTATTGTTGTGTATGTAAACATGGATAAAAGTTTTGAATTGATAACAATAATTTATTTATAAAAAATGATAAGGCAAGTGTGAATGTAAAACGTCAATTTATTTCAGTAAAGGCCATTTTATTAATGTAATCACTACATAGTATAAAACAAAGTCGCTTCTTCTGTCCCTATATCCCTATGTATGCTTAAATCTTTAAAACTACGCAACAGATTTTGATGCGGTTTTTTGTAATAGATAGAGTGATTCAAGAGGAAGGTTTATATGTACAACTAGCGGAACCCGCGGCTTTGCCTGTGCTAAAGAGGGAAGAGCCCGAGCGAAGCGAGGGCGAGTCGCTAGTATAATATAAAATATTGCATTATTTAAAAATTAAGATAATTGATATCAAAAATAATGTGATATGACCTTGTAAGACACATGTTTGATTAAGTTAACCTAAGTTAGTTAGTTTCCATATTTTAGGCATTAAGATATTTTGGTAAAATATTATGATATCGTTTAATAACAGATGTAGACGCTACGTAAATAACAAAAGAAAGTCATTTACTTTCCTATAATTTTCACAAAGAAATCATTATATGATTATACTAACTTTCTAATTATTCATGGTAAGATACGCTTCAAAGCATTTTCTGAGTTGTCGCAATCATACTTCATGAATAGTTTTTGTAATATCAGACATTTTAAATAACAACCTATTGATATAATGATCAATAAATGATACATAATTTACTTTTAAAATTCTATGGCAACAAATTTTAAACTAAATCTGCATAATACTTACTTATAAATTAACTGCCAGTAGTATAGGTACTATCTTTTTTCGATTATTATTCACTTAGTAAAAATAATAATTCATCGACACGTTTGGGTCAGTTTTTCGTGACCCTGCATACTTTGCCAGCGCGGCGGTCGCGGGTTCGAGTCCCACTGGGGGCCTTCATTTGTTAAGGACGAATGTTCTCCATTCATGGGTGTTTATATTTATAAATATTTATAAACTCCCCTGACATACATACATATTTAAAGTTATATATGTCTAGTGTATCAACTAACTGATATCCGTAACACAAGCCTCGTAGCTTGCCACGGAACTAGATAGTGATTTGTGTAATAATGTCCCAACATATTTACCTATTTATTATCTATTAATTATGATAATATTTTTATTATTAGGTACGTTACAAAATAATCACCTACTTAAAGGGAACTGTTATCTTTACGTAACTTACGAGTAAAGTTTATCGTCTCCCATGCTAGCCTGTTACTTGTAGAAATATTTCTCCAAATCATGGAAACCGGGCAGGCAGACTCTGTGAACCTAGTACATATTTACAATCTGAGCGTAAGATAAGTTTGATTTTATTACTACATACACCATTTTCGCCTAATTTGATAGAATTAGGTGTTAATTTATTATGATTACCGATTCTGGTTTATTTTATTTTATTTTTATTTTTATACTTATTATAATTATTATTTATAATTCTTAATTACATCAAAGTACTTCTTATTTTATACTTGTCTTAATAAAGATTTGATTTTTATTTTATTTTTATAAATAAGTCATCTAATCAGGAAGACTGATTGCAGGATTAAACCAGAGAAAAATATAAATAATGTTGTATTATTATATTTAAGTATCAATATTGAAGTGTTGTTTATTATCAAATGTAATGATAAACTAGATAAATAAATATGTGCTTTGTTCAAAAGATCGAGACCAGACAGTTTGTTGATAAATTATGTAAAATCAAGTTTAACAAGAATCGACCACGAATCGAACCCGAAATCGTTAATATGGTTGCTGGTGCTGCTAAAGCCAATCATTTACCATGTGGAATTAAAAAATTACACCGTTCAACCTTTATAAAACGAGAATTATAAATACATAAGTTTGATTAATTTATTGTTTTTGATTCAAAAAATAAAACAATATTGAATAATAAATAAATAAATAAATAAGCCTTTTATTATTTCCCATTTTTTTTACATGCATTTTTTTACAATGTTTATAATAATATACATATTTCTCACATGCAAAGTATACAATATTTTTATTTCATTAACATTATTATTATTATAACTTCATATTTTTAATAGATTTATTAATAAGTTTTAATTTATATTATACAATTCATTTCAATTTCAATTTATTTTCATATTTATCTAACAATATACTTATTAAATTTAATTATAACTTTATATTTTTAATAGATTATTAATAAGTTTTAATTTATATTATACAATTCATTCGATTTCAATTTATTTTCATATTTATCTAAGAATATATTGATATATGATAAGTATTATTATGTTTATATATTGATATGTTTGTTATGTAAAATTTATTTATTAATTTTTATTTCTTTAAATGAGAACCCCTCATTAGGGTAAAGGCCTCCTCCATTTTGCACCATTGTTTTCTATTTTTTGCTTTTGTTTGCCATTTGTCTCCCGCTATTTCTTTTATGTCGTCAACCCATCTTCTCAGTGGCCTTCCTCGTTTTCTTTTCCCTTTTGGTCCTTCCCATGTCACTGCACGGCTCGTCCACCGGCCATCTTCCATTCTGGCTAGATGTCCTGCCCATTTCCATTTTAATTTTATATAGTGTATTGAATAATAGTATAATATATATTGTATATGTGTGTTAAGACTATTAGAATTTCATTTGACTTTATAAATGAGTTCAATTTCGCTAAAGAATCGCTCGCCAATAACACACACCACGTGTTTACAGTTCCAACTAAACATTTTTTGTGAATGAACCGTCACGAAATCGGGAATAGAGACTAAAATAAACAAGCCACGCCCCTTTCATGAATAGCTCTGTAACGCTGAAAACGTTCTCTTCTAATATCATGCTACCCTGGTACATGCGTCGCTGAAAGAACGCTTAGCGCCGCGGCCGCCTGAAATTCAGATACTTGGAAAATAGGATTTTCACTAATGCGTAACGTACCTCGGCGTACGGCGCCATCTAGTTTTTATAGTAGAACTATTTTGTACTCTACGGCAAATTGTTGTTCGTTTAATCCGCTGTATTTTGTATAATTTTTATATATATTTATTACTCTTATTCTTCCATTAGAATTGAAGGCATGAATGGATGAAGGTGATATATCGCAAATTCTCGGTTTTGTGCATAGTTAAATAAATCCATAAAGTTTAATTTCGCCAAGTATCACCAGCCAATAACACACACGTGTTTACACTTCGTAACATTTTTTATGAATGAACCTACGCCAAATCAAATCGAGAATAGAGACTTATTATAAACAAGCCACGCCCCTTTCATGAAGAGCACTGTAACGCTGAACATGTTCTCTTCTAATATCATGGTACCCTAGTAAAAGCGTCTCCGAAACAACGCTTACCACCGCGGCCGTCTGAAAGTCAGATGCTGGGAAAATAGAATTTTCACTAATGACGTAACGTATGCCACGGCGTATAGCGCCATCTAGTTCGTAAGAGTCGAACTATTTCTTACTCTACAGCAAAGGTGTTGTTTAGTTTATGGCGCTGTATTTTGTATAATATTTTTATATGAATTTTATATTCTTATTTTATCTTTTATTGGGTATAATTTAAAATTTAGTTTTTTTATTTTTTCCCAAATGAGTATTTTGCTTTTATTTAAGCATATTGTTTCTATAAGAATTGAAGACATGAATGGATGTAGGTTATATATCGCATTTTCGCTGTTTTGCTCATAGTTAAATAAATCTGTAAAGTTCATTTTCGCTAAAGTATCGCTTGCCAATAAAACAGACGTGTTTGCAATTCCAAAGAAACATTTCTGGTGAATGAACCGTCACGAAATCGGGAATAGAGACTAAAGTAAATAAGCAACGCTCCTTTTATGGATAGCACTGTAACGCCGCGCTGAAAACGTTCTCTTCCAATATCATGCTAACCTGGTACAAGCGTCGCGGATATAACGCTTTACGCCGCGGCCACCTGAAAGTTAGATGCTTGGAAAATAGCATTTTCACTAGTGATTTAACATTCTACGGCGTACAGCGCTATCTACGAGTAGTTCGAGATTATCGAACTATTTCGTACTCTATAGTGCAAAGGTGCAGTTATTCGGTTTATAGCGCTTTATTTAATACTAGCGACTCGCCCTCG
Source organism: Boloria selene (assembly GCA_905231865.2). Classification (NCBI taxonomy): domain Eukaryota; kingdom Metazoa; phylum Arthropoda; class Insecta; order Lepidoptera; family Nymphalidae; genus Boloria; species Boloria selene. Next base: position 11,102,763 of record HG993147.1, read on the forward strand.
CTTCGCTCGGGCTCTTCCCTACATTTAGCACAGGTAAAGCCGCAGGATCTGCTAGTTATGCATATAAACCTTCCTCTTGAATCACTCTATCTATTAAAAAAAACCGCATCAAAATCCGTTGCGTAGTTTTAAAGATTTAAGCGCACATAGGGATATAGGGATATAGGGACAGAAAAGGCGACTTTGTTTTATACTATGTAGTGATTAACTTTTATATGAACCTATTATTCTTGTTTTATGTTTTGTTCTGTATAATTTAAAATTTAATTTTTTACCCAAATAAGTATTTGTATTTTGATTTTATTTAGGCTTATTGTTCCTATTAGAATTGAAAATATAAATAGATGACGGTGATATGTCGCATCTCGATGTCTTGTGTTATAGTTACAGTTCAATTTCGCTAAAGAATCACTTGCCAATAACACGCACATGTGTTTACACTTCCAACGTAAAGCGGCTTTCACGCAATACAATTTGATTGCCAGTCAGATTTGCCAATCGAATTGGCTACAATTTGATTGTCGGTCCACACGTACATATTGAAGATCGCCAATCTACAGTAAATGTAGATAATAAAAAAGAAATAGAAGACTATAGACAAAACAATGGCTATAAAATTGTATTTTCCAATTATTATTTTTTTCACTTCTTCCAGACTCCAGAGTAATATTTATGCCAATAGTCTTCCATTTAGTGTGCAATCAAGCTACACAAGAAAATACAATTTGTAGTAACATACTCTATGGTGAATACGTCAAAACTCAAAAAGTTGTCCAACTAACATTCACACAATCCGATTTGATTGGATACGATCGAGTTGGGCGATCCCGGCTAACCGATGACCTTAATTTCATATTTCTGTCCACACTACACAATTCGATTGCCAAATGCTAATCTAGTCAAAGTGGACGTAAAATTGTATCGTGTGGAAGCCCCATAACATTTATTTGAACTGACACGAAATCGGGTATAGAGACTAAAATAAGCAAGCCGCGCCCATTTCATGAAGAGCACTGAAACGCTGAAAATGTCCTCTTCCAATACTATGCTACCCTGGTACAAGCGTCGCGGAAACAACGTTTACCGCCGCTATCGCCTGAAAGTCCGATACATGGAAAATATAATTTTCACTAGTGACGTAACGTTCCACGATGTACAGCGCCATCGTGTTGGTCATAGTCGAACTATTTCATACTCTACAGCAAAGGTTTTGTTCATTTTATGGCGCTGTATTTTGTATAATTTTTATATTAATTTTTAATCTTATTTTATCTGTGATGCAGTATAATTTAAAATTTAATTTTTATCCAAATAAGTATATGGTTATTGCTTTTATTTAAGAATGTTGTGTACATTAGAATTGGAGACATAAATGGATGAACGTGATATTATATCGCAATTTCCATAAAGCTCAATTATTTTGGTAAAGTATCGCTTGCCAATAACATATTCTTGTTTATCTTTTATTGTGAACTCACATGAAATCTGGAATAGAGACTAAAATAAACAAGTTACGCCCCTTTCATGAATAGCCCTGTAACGCTGAAAACGTTCTCTTCTAATATCATGCTACCCTGGTACATGCGTCGCTGAAACAACGCTTAGTACCGCGGCCGCCTGAAATTCAGTTGCTTGGAAAATAGAATTTTCACTAATGACGTAACGTTTTACGGCGTATAGCGCCATCTAGTACGTTATAGTCGCACTATTTTATAGACGACGTCTACGGCTACTATATTAATAAATTATTTATATGAATTTACTATGGTCCGGGAGGTAGCGTTGCATTTTTCATAGTGATTTCAGGCTGATCCATTTTAGATTTTATTGATAGTTTAGATGAAGATAATAATCGAAAAATTGTTCAGCAGGCGCACCTGAGGTGGACGGACGAGATGAAAAATTTTGATTATGTCAAAAATAAAAAATTTAAAAACGATTTCAGGTCGCTTAATAATTTGTTGAGTGATTGTTTGCATAATATAAAACAATACAAAAATAGTCAGCAGGATAGATAACGGTGGATTACACGTCAGCAGCCGACATAAACCTGATAAAAAAAAAATAATTTTAATTCATTTCAGGTCGCATGAAACTAATACACAACAATCTTTTCATCAATTAATTAATAAAAAAAAACGTCAGCAGGCTATTCAACGGTGGTAAAGTTGTCAGCAGGAGGGTTTTAGATCGGAAATTTAGTGCGAGGTTAAATTCTATTTTTACTGGCCTAATTACCATGATAATCAAATCTATAATTTTGTTGATTGAACTAATTATATTATATATTATTATATACGAACAGTATATTAAATGATGAAAAGTGTAGTGATATATTGAGGGCGGAAAGAATTATTATCACCAGCTCGTATAAAACAATTAGAATAATATACCAGCTATGTTCCAAAGAAAAAAAAATATGTGATTTTTTATACAGTAATGTTTAAATTAATAATAAAGTTAGTTTAAAGAATGTATTAAATAAAAAAGGGTCAGCTATTTAAGGGTCGAATAACTGTCAGCCAAATATTTGATTGCCTTTTGCCGCACGTATAATAAATGACGAAGCGAAACGCTTCGTCCGGACGGGTGGAATGTCCACGACATAAGAATGGAGACGAGCCGTTCGTCGAGTCGTCCGATGATGGAAAGGGGATGGGGGAATTAAGTCGTGTAATTCCTGCGCACACTCTCCGAAATGCAACCTATAGAATACACAAAGGCTGGCAACCCTACGTCGGTGATCCTTATTTTAGTTCATAAAAAATCTCCTAAGAATTTTTAAGATTCAACTAACTTCTAAGGTTATTCTAGGTCAGTGCTTATCCATTGAACTTGCTTTGACGTAAATTTAATTAAGCGTAAAGCTAAGACTTCGTTTCTATTTTTTACTAGACACTTCGTGGGCGACATGTCCAGTTAAATACATGTTAGTTCTACCAGTTTACTTGTTTAAGACGGTGACTTTGATATAAGTAATTATATTTGGAATTATCAGAAATTTTCACTTTTTTATTGTCATTAGTAAAGTTGATATTTTAAGCTTTCTTATTTTAATAAGCTTACGAAATTAGCTTTAATAGAACGGTTAATTATTGGTATTAAATATTAATATTAACTTGAACCTATTTAAAATTTTCAACATGCGAAATGTTTGAACGCTCTTTGTATTACGGATATAAAAAGATTACTATAACCTCCACACATGTCATGAAGTCCTAGTACAATGATAGCTGTGAAAAAATCAGGGTCTGGTATGGTTTGCTGCGGGTTAGCCACCCCCAACCACCCGAGCGGTTTAGGCCATACCGATATTCAAATAATGAGAGACCAGTAGCGATAAAACAATAGTACTTATTAAAAAGACATTATGTCTATAAAGTATAATTAAACTACTAATTTTTATTTTTTTAATCTACTCAATATATAGTAGTATCTGTAGATGTTATAATGTCTTTCATTAAAGCAATAAATAATTAAGCTTAGTTCACGCAATAAATAGAAAATTTCATGAAAACGGTCAAAGAGGAGATCAAGAATAAAATTTCTTTGTATTCCTATTTCTAAAAATAAAGAAAAAAAAATAAATACCTATACCCATTACATTTTACAACAATATGTATAGAACGTACCAATAACTATAAAATGCACGGAATTGACACCTGCTCTGTGATAAAATGTATACAACATTGAAAAAAAAAAACAACTACACTGACTTAAAAAGTTTTTGTATACTACCTAAGTACAAAATTCATTAGGATTTTTAACAAATAACAATATAGCCTTATATAACACAAAACACATACAAATAAGGCCGTACCTGATTGGCAGATCGAATTGAGACAAATCGTCTGTCTAACAGAACATTTGTCACAATTACTACGTTTGTCGACTAAAACATAATAATTGCTAAGAGACATTAGAAGGCTGAGTGCAAATAATTTTATTTTCGTTTATTAAAAAACTAGCTATTAACCCTTGTTTCGCTCGAATTTTGAACAAAGTAATCTTAAAAGTTATATACTTATAAGTTATAATTAACTAGGGAATCATCCTCGCTCCGCCCGGCCCGTTACGGATACAGTCACAGTGAAACAGACAGACAGAAAAGTACTAGAAACTATAAGTATATTCCGTTTCTGTAGGTATAAATTATTTCAATGAAATATCCTAAAAATACTTACTCAATGTACAGAGTCTACAGAATTTTATTATTTGTATAGATATTGATATGTTTTAAGAGGCAATAAAATTAATGTATTTATGACGTCACGACAGCGAAACCATGAAGTAATCATTCGAGAGTAGAATCGAATAATTTATGACGAAAAAGCTGGATTTATATGAATTTAGATATACAGGGCGCAATATCGCTTTCGAGGACCACTCGAGATACGACCACCGTCATCACTTTGATTTCATTATCTACAAACACAATATGTGTACTTTATTTACCCAGTCAATATTTTGGCAACCTGTTTGTTATTTAGATAACCCCTATTATATTTTTTTATTGCACTAAGTGTTCAGTTGCAATTAGCAAGACGTGCTTTTACTACTTACTTGAAAGTACTAAGTTGTTACTAAGTAAAGAGCGCTAGAAAAACTGTAAAATACTAACGAATGTTATATAAAACATAAAAAAAGATTGATATTATTATTTGATAATTTCATTTGAAAGCATTTTTCTTTCCTTAGTTCGCTTACGTATGTACATTTAGTTTCAGTGAGGTTTTCTCAATTTTTCAGCTCTCAGTCTGCAGAACCGACCAACGAGGAGGAGGGATTTATTTTGATTTTTATTAGTAAATTCGTTTGTGCATGTACAGTTTAGCTACTTGTTAGAGTACTGATATAACATACAGTTTTTTTAGTTTCTGCCTTTAGATGAATGATCATTTTTCTAAACATTAATATGTTAAACGTTACGATGTTTTTCTTTACGGGAAAACAAGTGGTAATCACGCTAGAAATGATTCGCACATGAAATATCAGAGGTTTGAACCCGCATCACTCGGTTATCCAAGTGAGCGCGTTACCACTGGACTACCACTTATATAGATAATGGAATTACACTTAAATTAACTAAATTCAATTAATTTCCCTAAGCATTTTAACTTAATTAAATGAAAATCAAACAAAATTTATTGAAACAAATTACATGAAGTTCGGGCGTCTAATTAAAATGTCTTGATGAAAGTATTAAGGGATTTACATAAAGGAATTATTGCTAAATTACAAATTATGTCTCCCACTTTTTTAAAAGTTGTTTCCTATATACTTAAAGTGTAAGTATTTTTGATTATTTTATGGTTATCTTTTTATTAACTCGAGTTTCATTAATAAAAAAATTAGAAAACAGTATTTTTTTTATATTTACAGGTAGATTCTATTCATATATTGAACATTTTGCTCTTTTACAGATGAGAGATGCAAGGTTAATGTGGTTTAAAAGTTTATTGAAATACCACCACGTCCAAAGTATAAGTTACCTGACGCGTAATCTTCAGCAAAGTGATATATAATATCTACCTACTAGTATAAAGTATTCATGACAATAATAATACATTTTATAATTATTAGAAACTGTAAGTTTATAATGTATATAGATATAGGTATGTAGGTTGTTTTAATATTTGTAATAATTACAATTAAAGTGCCTGTGCTTTAAAAATAGCAACTACATTAAAAGCAATGAATTAAAATTTAGTTTAAAAAAGCATAAGATAAGCGTATTTTATATCAGAAATATCCGAGTAAGTATCCATCTTTATATTTTTAAGTTGTTATGCTATTCAGCGCTTTTTTTAAGTCCCACGGCTGGGCTCTCCTGTGTCCAGCAGTGAAATACCTTTACTACGAGGGGGATATGACCATATGGCTACTGGTTTGGCGGATTTAAAGTGAATAAACGTACATTATATAAATATATATAGATAGGAATATAATTAACATATCTATGGTGCTAAAAATAAAATTTTGTAATGGTGTCGAAAATTGCAAAGTTATGTTATTTAATTGATAAAGGATAAAATATGGTAAGCTTTTACTTATACCTATGTTAAACAAGGTAGCTTATGAACAAAGCTGCTACGTCACAAAACGTGCTGAACAAAGTTTCAGCGGAATTAACGAATAAATGTATGGTCATAGTAGCTTATAAGATTAATATGCATGATTCTATACCAATACATGTTTAAAAAAAATTGAATCTCACTCGGTAGTATAAAATATTAAAATAAATTTACTAGCCAGAAAACAATAAAGTGAAGGTATTAAATACTGGTATTGGTAGGTATTGTTTTCATGAATTAGAAATTATATAAATCATACAAACTAGAAATTTTATTTTAAACTTTATTATCAAAACTAATATCCTAGTAATTTAGTCCCCGGTCCTTTGGGACATGTAATACGATAAAGGGACAGCTTTTGATGTTTACTTCTAAGAGAGCTTTCATCGCTAATGTACATTAAATATACTTACTACAATTTAATAAAAAACATTTTGGTTTATAAATTATATAATTATACCTATGAAACATACCTACATCTTAAAAATATTTTATAGTTTGATATTTTCATCTAATACTTCTTACCGGTCCTCCATATTCGTATCCAAGATCCAAAGCCACAAGTTCAGCGACTTCTTCACCACCTTCCACTTCAACGGTCCACTCATCGATGAAGAACTTAGAATTTTCCCTACCATTATGCCAGTTATGGTATCCCTCAGATATAAGAGGACATACTACAATCGCACAAATTATTAAGAAAACACGAAACGACATAATAAAGATTTGTTATCATTAAAAATATATATTTTTTTATTTATTTAAAGCAAAAATAAAAAATAAAGCTTAGCTAGCTAGCAACTTTATCCGTAACGTCTTTTCAATGGACGCGATACGACGCGGTCAAGTGAAGCGTATGAATGAACGTTTGTGTTAACAATGATGACCATTCAAGTAAAATGTATTTGTTATAGTACCTATATTATGTACAAAAATAAATGATCATTTTAAAATTAATCTTTATTTATAATGAATCAATTTGATTTTTATTTTTGGTCTTAATTATACAAAAGGCCTAATTTTATTAGTTTATTCGTGTTTTATACCTACTATAAAATTATAAAGAAATATTATTAAACTATAAAGATATTAATATAAAATTTATTTGAATTCACTTTCAATATGTAAATATGAATAAAATAAAAAAATATAAATAAAAAAGAGGCAATTAAATAAAGCTCAGTGCTTTATTTGCTCTTTGTCAATCGATTTGCTTTTTTAATTTGTTAACTATTGAGGAGCTTTTAGTATTATTTCAACAAACAAGTAAGTATTATAAATTCAACTGTCACTACCACCATACAACTACCACTATACGAACACAAGTTAAATTAACTAGTTACAAAGTATAAGCAAGATAACATGCTTACCTATGGCATGTTAAAATTACTATTCAAATTACACATTAACAACACTTACAATTTAATTTGATACACGAAAAAAAATCAAATTTATTAGTATCCACATGTGTTCTAAAAATAGATCCTACAGAATTGAACCTGAAATATCCGAATCAGCTCTATGTACCTAATAGGTATAAATAACCATTCACCCTCGCTACGAGCTGCTCAGGTTCATCTCTACTCCCTCCTAGGGAGATATGATATTTTCTCACAGTAATAAGTACCCTTTATGTTAATAACTAATAAACTAACTATAGTTTTTCACACAGCTTTCATCATAATCTTTCCCGTTTTCTCAGACAGACAAATAATCTTAAATCGGGCTTTGTATCGATACAGAGTCCGATTATTATTAGTATTTCAAAAAGATTTGCCGAAAAATATTTAATGTGCAGATTCGAAAGAAATACAATTTTTAAATGTTTAGAAGAAAATAAAGTTCCAGTTTCTTTTATATTATAACGCCATCTAGTGCACTATTATAAAAGCTTCTCGTACCAGCTTTTACTTTAATTTGTTAATATACGTGTACGTGCGCAGTAAGGCACAAAAACATTAGATGGTGTTGGATTTGAGTTTATTGAAAAAGTACTTAAAAAAAGGAATTCGGATTTTACCTTTTCATTATATTTAATAATATGTATAAGTTATTAATAAGTTTATGACAATAAAAGAATGTCGGTGTTTGCATCTGTCTGTTTCTCCACTTACTTCTTCAAAACCACTCAAATTTGCATACAGTTTTCTCTAATAGAATGAGTTTTGAACTAATGTGAGTTGGGTATTAAATAAATAAATATTTTGTAAAAACAAGACAATATTTACCAAAAAGATTTTCTCATACGGGCTATCTTTAAACAGATACATCAAAATAATGTACATACTGGAAAATTTTCCTAATAAGGCCTACAAAAAGTCCTTGAAAGCATGTAGATATAAGTATATATTTACGAGAATACGATACGAGGTATATTAAACCTAGAGACGGATCCGAGCAAAGCAAGGATAAGTCGCATATATGTATTATAATATTATAAAGTCGTTGATACAGTGTATGTCACTTTATACCTATTAATCTATTGTAGCTGAGTATATGAAAGCTCAGCTTTTATCATTTATGATTCATTGTAAGAGCTTTTGATCCTCAAAACGGTTACGCATAGAAGAGTATCTGACGCTTATTTTATTAGCCATCGGCCATATGTGAACTATTAATCATATACTTGATTTTATTGGAGCACACTAAACCTAATGACATAATTGCATCTGCTCTATTTTAAACGCTTGTTGCAATCTCATATAATGCGTGAATAACAATATAAACAAAGGTTCTAAAATCTAGATATTTTGAGTTTGAGTAGCTTTCATTAGTTAGGTATGTTATATGGCAACATTATATGTACCTAGTCAAAAATTTCGATAGTATAGTTAACTTCTGGAGAAACTTTGGAGCTCATATGTAAGATTTTCAAAACAATACTTTTGATATACTGTATAATTTGTATTACATAAACTTATTTAATAATAGAATATTTCCGTGTTTACAAGCACACTAGACGTTTTATTTATTTAGATTCGTACAAATAAATAAAAGGTAAAATATTTATATCAAGAATGATTCAACAAGTAAGCAGAAGTAGGCAAAAGCATATACTATATTTTTATTAGATCATTGCAGCACTCAGTATGTCAGTAGAGCGAAGAGCGGCAGTGAGCGCGCATCGATCAAATGTAAACAAACTGTCTTATTCACTACTATGCCCATGTGTTAATTAATTTTAAGAGACATCTCCATTATTTATAAATAAACATTACATATTTCAGTGGTACTCTTTAAATATTGCTAAAAAGTAGACTTTGCAGTAGGTAGGTACCTACTAGATATCGAACGAAACACATCCTGTTCCAATAGCAGGATCTTAATGTTCAAAGTTAAGCAGAAAATATATTTACATTTCGTTGGTTGTTTCTTTAATTTTTGAAATATGTATTTCAATAAGCTTACCGCTGAAATCTTCGCCAAAAAGTATTTCAACATAATGCTAAATCTAAAAAACGAGTAGGTACCAAACTTCGAAGCTTCTGCCTATACACATATGCAGCTCGTATGTGGTATTATAATAAGAAAAGTTTGTGTTACTTTTTCCCATTTCACACTGTAGGTTATATTGTGAATAGATTTAATTTATGTGCAGGAAAAAAATATATGTTATCAGTTATCACCATACCAACCACCAATACCTAGTAGCCATGCAAATTGGGAGGTAGACAATAAATGTTGAATATTATTGTACAGCTATATATTAATTTCAGTTCCATGGCTAAAAAAATTAAATGCATAGCTTCAGTTCTTCTTCTTTGTCGTATACTTCATTACTGAAGGTCGTGCTTGTCCTGAAAGACTTTTACTGATCTGTTTACTAGCATCCTCCACACCACTCTGTTTTCGGCTTGTCTCAGGGCAGTAGGAATATAGCTTTAGTAATACCAAACAAAACCGAAGACATAGTTCTGAATTTGCATCCAGAAACGAATATGGCGTAATCAAACAATAATATAGTCTATATATATTTTAGTGGACTGTCGCGTCTCTCTTACATTCATCACTTTATGTTTCCGTATTTTTATTCGTCTTCCCATAAAATAATTTATGGTTTCACTAAAAAATACACACAAAATCGTCCCTGGCCAACAGCGCTACACACGCACTGGAGTTTATTTCGGGACCAATGCTAGACGAATGCAGAGGTGGCCAAACTTTACCCTTGATTAGTTTTTACCATTAACAATATTAAACAGTACTGACTTTAATCGTGGATAAAAGTATAACTTTATCATATAAAAAAGCTTATTTACGCGTTTTGCACTCATTCGCTTAATCAACAAACGATAAACAAATACTCATGCTAATAATGTAAATTAAAAGTTGATCAGTAATAGCAGTAAACAATGACTTCATCAATAATACTAATTTTAATTAATCTGCAAGTCATAGGTTCCAGAGCCTATTTATTATGATGCCTCATACGGTATGTAGGGCTGCCACAAAGATATAATTATTAATGAATAAATTAACAATGTATAAATATATCAAGTGCAAATTATTCTAAGAAATCAATTCTAAATGCAAATCTGAGTGCATAAAATACTGTAAGAGAGACAAACCAATATACGTATACTATGTCTGTCCTGGTTCTAAGCTACCTCCCCGCCAATTTTCAGCCAAATGGGTTCAGCCGTCCTTATAAATAGTGTAACTAACACAACTTTCTTTAATATAATATATAGATTTAGTATGACAAAATCTAAGAAATATATTAGAGTCACAGGGTCAGTTTACAGAGTAAAAAAACACTGAGGCAATACCCAAAAATTTTTACAAGCGCGCTTGATGAACGACCTACCTTTAACATCTCAACACCGATCGTCAGATATACATAAGTGAAACAGTTGATGACAATAAAATATTTATTAACTTTATATTTATGATATCTATGAGATAGAGGCTCGACCTACTTCAAATATTAAAAGAATAAAAATTGTATCTACTTTACTCTTTAACTCTTTATTTACTCTTCAAACTGAATATATTTATATGAATAAAATTATTATTATCTTTCGCTGATGAATCCCAATATTTAATTCGACATAACAAAGAAAGGCACGAAGCTAAGCTGGTACATAAAAGCTTAATGCCATATTTTTCTTAAATAGAAGCAGGCACGATAATTAGTTAAAATCAGACTAGCAACTTTTAAGAACTAAACAGCGTTATCGAAGGGACCATACTTGATAAACCCACTCGAGTTTGCATGCATTTTTATGTATACCTATAAATAAAGTACACAGTTTGGGCGTCTGTGCCTAAACGCATAGCTAGGCCGCAGTCACGATGCGCGTGTCGCTCGGTACGGCCTGCGCACTCCTGCTCACCCATGTAACCCTGGTACTCTGTCAAGATACGGGGTACTATGCAGAAGATGGTTACCGTGACGATGCTATTGACGTGTGAGTTATTATTTCAGTGCTAGTGATGTGCCAGTGATTTTTTTCTAGTGAAAATCAGCAGTTTTTTCTTGTTTTATCTTCTCTAAGTAGTGGTAACGTATTTTACGAATAAAAAAATAAATAAACAATATAAAAGGTCACGCATAGTAAATCTAATAAAAAAGACATTTTGACTAATTTTATGTTGTTAACATAAAGGTTGACTATTAAATATTATATAAATCTAAAATTTTTAATAACGTTCATTAAAAAAATCCTTTCTTTTAAACATATTATTTCATTATCTAAACTTTTACTTTGCCATACAATTTCAAATATTGAAGTACTTTAAAGTCTTAAAAATCATCTTATACATAATACAATATTTTCACATACTTAATACTTATACCCATATAAACTAGAAGTTAAGTGAGTAAGGAATTCATTAAGCTTCATTCAATTACACATTCATTGTAACAACTCAATCAACTTTCATTAACGTACTTACGCACTAAGTGACATATTTACACGTCACTTATCTGTAGGAAATGTAACCTAGATGAAAACACGTTTTGTTTAGAACTAAACAAAAATATGTGCAAATCTAGCATTTGTCCATCCCTCTTCCGGAGTAATTATAACCCCTTATCCTCTTAGGGGTTGAATTTAAAGAAATCCCAACTTAATGAACGCGTTCTTTCTCTGAAAACTTTTTGACAACCAAATTTGCAGCATTTGTAGTTTCTGATATATTTTCATAAGTAGTGAAAAGAATTTCCCTTCTTAATTATAAATTCGTCTCTAGATCTAGCACGAGCGAAGCCGCGGGTTCCGCTAGTGTATTATACATATAAACCTTCCTCTTGAATCACTCTATCTATTATAAAATCCGCATCAAAATCCGTTGCGTAGTTTTAAAAATCTAAGCATACATAGGGACAGACAGACAGCGGGAAGCAACTTTGTTTTATACTATCTTGTGATAATATTTTTTCTAATATGATAAAATTCTACCTTATATAATTCTATAGAAAGATAAAGATATTCTATGTACACATTTATAGTCTTAAGTACTTTGGATTTCTAAGAAGCTCGGTAGTACCACTATTAATAACTTAGGAACAAGGGCCCATATAGTCGAGTAATTGAATTGCAGCTGACTGCAGAACGTTGACCCCTTGCATTTTTAACGCAAACTCTGAATTGTTAGTACGTTTATCAGTTGGAGGAAATCGTATATTGTTTGATAAATAAAATTTAAAATAAAATATAGTATATATATTCACAATAAACAAACGTATGTACCAATTTTTGTTGTTTTTGTTGTTTTGTGTTATAACTAGCCTTTCCCGCGGCTCCGCTCGCGTTCTAAATGCTGGAAATTAAAAAAAATATTTTTTCCCGTTTTTGCAACATTTTTCATTGATGCTCCGCTCCTATTGGTCGTAGCGTGATGTTATATAGCCAATAGCCTTCCTCGACAAACGGACTGTCCAACACAAAAAGAATTTTTCAATTCGGACCAGTAGTTTCTGATATTACCGCGTTCAACCAAACAAACAAACAGACAGACAAACAAACAAACTCTTCAGCTTTATAATATTAGTATAGATATGTATTTATTTGTTTGTATTATTCATTATTTTAAATTAAATTTACATTTACATCCAATGAGGATTTTACCGGGTAATTTACAAACGCGAAAGCCCTGATGAATAATAACATTCTCGCGAATGTTCCCATACTTTTGAGATTTAGTATATTCGCAAGAAACGATGCAAATGTGTGCAGCTGCATAAATTGGCAAACAAAAAGGAAATTATAGATTGAATTATAATACAATTGCACTATACTCATTTTTTATATTACTTCAAAAATTTTGAAAATGTGTCATATCAAACTTTTACTCGATAAACAACTAAATATTCTATTTATACAGTCTTGTCCGACACGAAATGCCCAACATGCGCAAATGTTTGCACTTTGCATCCTCGCTAACAAATGTCAAAAATCCAAGGCAAATTCAGAACAGTATTTTGCTTCATTTTACCTGAAATAGTTGCAACTAGCGAATGTTTGATCCTTCCATACACTTACTTCATCTACTGAGTGATCTGCTTGTTGTTGGTAGTGATATTATCACTACATAGTATAAAACAAAGTCGCTTTCTCTGTCCCTATATCCCTATGTATGCTTAAATCTTTAAAACTACGCAACGGATTTTGATGCGGTTTTTTTAATAGATAGAGTGATTCAAAAGGAAGGTTTATATGCGTAACTAGCAGATCCCGCGGCGTTGCCTGTGCTAAATCTAGGGAAGAGCCCGAGCGAAGCGAGGGCGAGTCGCTGGTATAAATATAAAGTTAAATTAAAATTATTAATCAAGACTGTTAAATTTCCAATGCGACTCTTACGCGCTACGACGTTATACGCGCTATGTTGATACTAGGTACTATATCACAAGACAACTTTCGTAGTAAGCGCATAATAATATACTATTTTTATGTTACTTTCACTACAGATCGTAATAAAATACTATAGGTACTAGGTTCCACTACGATGTAAACGTGAACTACAAAAACTACAACTCTAAATGAATAATTGTCCTGGTAACCAAATTAAATGTATGACATCATACGTCCCCGGTATATAGAGCAAATTAAAGATAAGATAGTTGTGGGAAGTCAAACACTTGCTCTGACGTCACTGTTTGCGTTATAATAGTTTCATTAGTGTTTATTTTATTTTAACAAATTAACATTCATATTATGAAGGTCCGCGTATTAAAAATTTCTTTGAATTGATAATAGTGCCTATACCTACTTTGTTCGTATTATCTTATACTGTACCCTATATAGACGCAACATTTGTTTCTTGTTATAAAAGGAGGATATTTTAATGCTATTGATCCAAGTGTTGCTATTATGTACGCTAAGAATAAAATCAATGAATCAAAAACTATTTATTTCTATATAAAAAAATATTTTTACAGCCCCAAATAATAATCTCTTATACGAATGCCTTTTCCTAATTTAACTATTCTAAATTAGTTATGCTTGCTTATATCTTGAGAATAACTGATCGATGAAAAATAATGCGATTTCCTTATTTTTCTGGCGCTACCCAAAATTCAAAACATAGCATCAGTTCATGAATTAATCGATTGAGTTCTATTTACAAAACATAATAATGCAATATATATTATAAGTCATAGAAAGTAATAAAAAATCAATTACTAAAGATTTAGCCATTTTAGGGTAGATTCACACACAATATGTCCAACGGATAAGCTACTGCGATCGAGAGAAACTTGCCGAGTGGATGGAGTCGATGTACAGTGTATCCGGCTCAACTGCTGTGAAGACTACAATTATATTGCTGGGCGGTTCGTTTTTAATTTTTATTATTGAACTTCACTCATAAAAAAATCTTGAAGTCCTTCCTTTGTGTCTTTAGTGAAGCAATCTTTAGTCAAACCGCCGCAGTCTTGGCAAAGGCATACATAAATAAGAAGTAAAAAACTCACGAGATTTATTTTAAAGATCTATATTTTCCATTGATTGGATGGATGGCATTGAAAATTTTAAAAAACTTAGAAAATTGTAAAAACCCTTTAATTTATTAAATAATTGCTGATATGATCCTATTTTATGTCTTATATTATCTCTCAGCAATAGAAAATTAATTTTATTATTTGCAGCTGCATTCCTAAGACAGTAGAGCCGTGCAGCTTACGGCTGTGCGAGCAAGCGTGTGAGGTACGCGAACAGCGCGTCTGGTGCTCTTGCCACCCTGGTTTTAGATTCAATGTTGATAGCTACAGAATGAAAAGACAACCTTTTTGTGTAGGTGAGAAGTTTCAAATTACTTGTCTATTAATTAGAAAAATAATATTATTGAAAACATATAATTACCTATTTTTAATCATTCAATATGCGATAAATTATATTCTCAGAACTTAGTCGAATACTTTCATAAAGTTATAATTAAATATAAATAATAAAATAAATTTATGTAAGGACAATATTACATCAGCGCCATCTAGTTCCGTGGTAAGCTACGAGACTTGTGTTACGGATATCAGATAGTTGATATAATAGTACACATATATAAATAAATATATACATATTATTATAAATATAATCATCCATGACTGGAGTACAAACATTTGTGCTCAACAAATAAATGCCCCCAACATGACTCGAACCCGCGACCGCTGGCGCAGAAAGTAGGGCCTATACCAACTGAGCCAAACGTGTCGTTAATAATTACGATATCCAAAGGAATTTTTGTTTTGTTTAAACTTAATTTGTCTTAATTAAGATCAACGAAAGAAGTTTGCGTTCAAGAGAATATTTCGTATGTTTGTTTAGTATGTAATGAAGATGAAGAGAACTTCACATATGCTACTCCCAAAGCTCGATCTCCGGCTCTTTGTCATGGTGTCCACTCCAGAACCCATTCACTCCAAGTGTCAAGCAAAAACATGACTACGGCATGTTAATTCTTGTATTATTATGTCTGATCCGATTCTTTAAAGAAACTCATGACAAAGTTCTTCCCATACCTTGTTGAGTACCTTTAAATTGATCAATCACTCGCTCTATCAAAGACTTTGTATCGGTTTTGTATGCTATAATAACTAACTAAAAAACTTAAATCCGAATCTCCGGGGCAAAAGTAAAAACCAGATGAAAATGTTCACACTATATTTAATGTATTCTAGGTGACTCATATTTTCATTTCTTACAGATATAGACGAATGTAGCTCTAACAATGGTGGTTGTGATCAACTCTGCATAAACGACCCGGGCGGGTACCATTGCCAGTGCGCTCCGCCTCTCATCGTAGCCAGCGATGGCAAGAGGTGCATCCAACCGGTGGGTATTTTTAATTATATAAGTATATAATAAAGAAAATTACAAGTAAACTTAACTATATCCACAAAGCAAATACACACTTAACTATTACTGTACAAGTCATGTCCGCGCGGAATAGTGGCAAGAGCCAAGAATGCTGGCTGCATTCCCCCGCTGAATGGCAATGCCGATTCTTTGGGCGAAAAATGAGCCAGCTCTCCTGTCATCAGTAGAGGCGATAAGACGAGGTGTATTATATAAGTATACTAGCGACTCGCTCTCGCCTCGCTCGGGCTCTTCCCTAGATTTAGCGCAGACAAAGCTGCGGGATCCGCTAGTTATGCATACAAACCTTCCTCTTGAATCACTCTATCTATTAAAAAAAACCGCATCAAAATCCGTTGCGTAGTTTTAAAGATTTAATTAAATAGGTATATAGGGACAGAGAAAGCGACTTTGTTTTATACTATGTAGTGATTGTAATAAATAAAAAGATATTTAAGAAAAAAATATCAGTATACTTTTGAAAAAATTGTTCTACGCATGCCCTATTCTCTTCACCGATCTTGGGGCCGCAGTGATCTATCTCACTGATAAGTGATAGCAGTGAGAGATGCAATAAATATTATAGTGCAAAAATGTATGCCCATACACAATTGCACTCTCTATTCCTTTTATTCCCTTAAATCCGATCGGATGATACTTTGACATCGCCAGTGACAGCTAGAAGAGGAGGCCTTATCTCCGATATACAATATCGCGAACCTCACAACTTTTGGCTGAGAATGTTTAAAACATGCTGTTAATTGTTTTGTTAGTATGCTTAATGAAAATAAAAATAACTGAGTAAATTAACCTGGCTTGGTGACAAATCAACTAAAAAGTCAAACGATATGTCAAAAGTCAAAATATTTATTTCAGGAGCCCCTACCACTGGTGCGAGCTTCATCTAGATGCTACGCTCCGTGCGACACCGTGTCGTGGTTGTCGAGGAAAGTAAAGCAACTAAGCGACCAATTGCATACAACGCAATCCGCTCTGAAGAAGTTATTAGAAAATCCGGTTTTAAAGGGAGAAGGTAAAGTTATGTGAACAATGTACGTCAGTTCTGTTCAAACCTTACTACTCTTAAGAGTTAACTACATTATAGCTCTAGCACAACATCTGCAATTAGTAGATAGGTAATAAAGAAAAACTGTAAATCAAATCAAATCAAAATATTCTTTATTCAAATAGACTTTTACAAGCTCTTTTGAATCGTCATTTTTACATTATCAAAATTAAAAGTCAGTCTGTAAGTCTGTGAGTAAACTACCACCGGCTCGGAAAGCTGTTCTGCTGAGAAGAACCGGCGAGAAACTCAACAGTTGCTCTTTTCAAAAAAAATATTTGGTAACAATATTGTATTACAATTTATCTATTTATCCTACGTGAGACACAACAGTCACTAATCCCACACATTTACATCTACCAGGTATTCCGCTATAGTGTAATAAGCTTTATTCATTAACGTATTTTTAATTTTTGATTTAAATTGCCTCAAAGGCAAGTTCAATATGGACTGTGGAATTTTATTATACATGCGTACACCTTGCCCCATAAACGATCTATTTACCTTTTGTAGGCGAAAACTCACAAACCCTTCAGTTTTCTAAATGCCTGCAGTAATAAAAATTGTAAGTATAACAAGGGCTCCGATCCTCATTTCGGAGGACTTTCGGTCTTTTTAAAAAAACCTTACTGTATTCAAAGAAAACATTAACAAATAACTACACTATGTACTTATTTTAAACAATGACTAACCCTACCACTTGTGACTCTACTTGCTGCGCCGACAGTGGCGGGTTCGATTCCCGCTGGGGACATTCATTTATTGAGCACGAATGTTTGTACTCTAGTCATCTATGTTAATATTTATAAAACCTATGTATGTATTTAAATTTATATATATGTAAAGTGTCAAAAGAAAACTACTTAACGGGTAAACTTTAAGGTTAAATCTAATTATAATTATTTTTATCTATTTTTTTCTAACTGCTAATCTATATTATCTATAGGTACCTACTAATATTATAAAGCTGAAGAGTTTGTCTGTTTGTTTGTTTGTCTATCTCAGGAACTACTAGTCCGAATTAAAAATCTTTTTGTGTTGAATAGTGCGTTTATCGAGGAAAGCTATAGCCAAATCGCTACGACCGATAAGAACGGAGCATCAATGAAAAATGTTGCAAAAGCGGGAGAAATATATTTCTTTTGATTTTCAGACTTTACAACGCGAGCGAAGCCGCGGGAAAGGCTAGTTTGTTATAAATCAAATTTAAACAGAATATTTGTACCTTAAATATAGATGGTCGTTTCGCAGAGGGCACATACGCTTACAGAGTGCTAGACGCCACCGCGCCTTTGGAAGGAGGATACTGTCGGTGTGAAAGGGGACCCAGGGTATAAACAATCACTTAATCTTTTAAACACTAGAACTATTAATAATAAGTAGAGTAGCAAGCGATTTTTCACCTTTGAACTGGTCAACTGGGCAGGTGATACTATAGTGCAGCACAAGTGCACTCTCAATTCCTATCACACTGATCCTCCGGTGGGACTACCCCAGATATTACCAGTGAGAGTAAAGGCGCCGAACCGACGGCCTTACGTGGCATTTATCCGAAGCACGGGGAAGTCACACCCCCATCTTCCCATTTCCGGGTAAAACAATATATTCCAGGTTAATGCAATAAGTTAATGTTAATGCACATTATGTCATGCAGAATGTAAAATTATTATAAAATAGCGAATCACCCTCGCTTCGCTTAAGTCCTCCCCAGGTTTAACGCCACGGGAAACCACATGTTCCGCTAGTAAAAATAAATAAAAATTCTACCTCCTCCTTTTTTAAAGTCGATTAAAAAGTAACCTAAGTTACGCCTTATAACATTAGCTATCTGCAAGTGAAAGTCCCGTCAAAATAGGTCGAGCCGTTACAGAGATTACCCGGAACAAACAGACAGACAAACAAACATTTTAAAAACTGTTTTGTTGCTAGTATCGTATATACTTTCATATGCATTTAGTGAAAACCTGTTAATTTCAAAGTAAAAACACATACTCCAATTTTATTTATATATATTTATAGATGTATAATAGATGTAATCTATACATCTTTATATACAGTCCTTTAAAAAATGCTTTAGATATGAACCCAACCTCAGTTCTCAAGATCCGCTCTAGATGTCGCTGCCACGTTAAAATTCAAGCTATGGTTTGGTTCGTTCGATTCTAATATATGATTTATTATTTTATTAAGGGTTATGTCGTCTTCACTTTCATGCTCGTTTATAATAATTTTTGATGCTCTTCATTTAAAGAGCTTAGATGGATACTGGATATATTATAAATAAACAGTGAATCGGATCCGATAGGTCCAGTTTTCAATGACATAGCCGCATAAATCTAACTGAATTTGGACTATACCCATAGTTATTTTTAGTTTAAGGACAATTGAGGCATATTGGCGTAGACCTGTGATTTTAGAAAAACCTACAATAAAAGACGGCTGGGGTCAAATCGCCTGATCTTAGTAACCAATTATCGTCACCTCTGCGAGGGATAACTCTACGCACAAATAGTTCTTGCAGAATTTCCATTGTGGCATACGCTGTGTAGAACGTAACACAATCATACTGGAACCACATTGTTAATGTCCATATTGCTTAATGTAGGACAAAAGATATTGATCTGTAATACTCGCCAATGACAATGATCACCAACTTTCATTGTTAACATAGCCATTTATCCAAAAATGCGCCTCATCACTATTTTTCTTAGATATTTGGACAAAATTAGAGTCTTTTTAAAAACGCGAAGTAAAGCAAAGTTACCGAAGGTGTGTGTAGGATCGTTAAGGTTACTTCTGAGTTACTTGGGTCTTGTACGGTGTAAGCCCAATCGAAACTACAGATTTTTGTGTAAAATCAATTCATATGATTAATAATCAAAATTCAAATCACAACTTTGTCTTAGATGCTATCACTCTGGTTACTGGCATCAACTAATTATAGTGCATTATTGCAATCCCTAATCCCTGGTTTCCACAGGTACCACCATAGGTACTACAACACTTTCTTATATAGATATCTTCCAATTTCTGTTAGTTTTCTTATTTAAAAACGTGACCCAACTTCTCTAAATCAGTGTGGACTCAACTTCTATACGCCTACCAGATAAATGTTTGCATAGAAATCTCACATTACCTACAGATATTAGGGTCTGGTGACATTCAAAATCTCGTGTTGTGAGTATTATTATGTTATAATATTAATTTGTTTATTTTAGGGACCCGCAGGGCCCCCAGGAATGGAGGGACCAAAAGGCGACACAGGTCCACGTGGACCACGCGGGGCGCGTGGACCTAAAGGTTCCCTAGATTTAATGCTACTGCTGTTAGCTGATATTAGACACGACATACATAATCTCGAGAAGAAAGTGTATCAAGAAGGTGAACGGTAAATAAAAACCATCAATCACGTACATTATTATTAGGTACTATTCTTATTCTTATACGAAATTTCATAATATTGTCTAAAATGTGTGAAAATGTATTTGATAGTAGATATAAGAACAACATGTTCAACACTTGATTTACCTACATCAAAATTTAAATAATAAACTTATAAATATAAAGTACAATGGCCCCCTGCCTTTAACTGTAGAACAGAAATTTTCATATTTTCATACAAACTTGCGAAAGCCCTTAGACCACCTCAATCCGGATCTGTCTCAAAATACGTTCTTATCGGACGTCCGTTAAATATAAAGTACATCCCTGCCAAATTACATGTGTGCCATCATTATACGTCAAGCGGTTCTCGATATTTCGTGATGAGTGAGTGAGTGTTAATGCTCGGTCACTGTATATTGAGTTTTTTATTTACCGAATTACATTTTAAATGGTTTTATCAAAGTTTTAGTGAAACAAAAAATAAGAAATTTTATTGTTTATTATAATATAACTTGGTAATTTATTAGATTTTAATAAGTACTTTGTTACCATCAGGCCGGAACGTTTCAACCTGCAAAAAGCATGGCGTCATCAACACAAACTAGAACAGTTGGAGAAAGAGAGTAAGGTACAACAAGACTTAGAAGCATTCACCGCGCCGCCCGTCGTTGGTGCCGATCCGGTTGAGATTTCACCTCATGGTATCTTATTTATATAATACTGGGCATAATGTTGATAATCCTTTTTTAGTACAGAGTGTTTAAATAATTTAAATTATTTTATTAATATTAAAAATTAAATTATCTATACTAATATTAAAAAAACTACTTTTTGTAACTTAAATATAAAAGTTAGACATATGCTGTCGTTGACTTTTTTGTAGGCATTTTCAAGCTCCACGTCTTTTCTCTAGAACTCAAAAATATATCTTTCATAATTAAGGCAGCGTTCGTAAGAAACGCTTTCATTCGACCGTTTTTCTCCGATTCACTTTGCAAAACGGACTACCACGTAAAAGCCTTTTTATTTTTCGGTTTTTTAAATAACCTATGACACTCAGCAATAATGTGGCTTTCTATTGGTGAAAGAATTTTTAAAATCGGTTCAGTAGATCCCGAGATTACCCCTTACAATTTGACAAACACACAAACTTTACTTCTTTATAATATTATTAAGTATAGATTTGACACGTTTGACTCAGTTGGTAGTACTCACTTTCTTGCGCCAGCGGTCGCGGGTTCGAGTCAAGGGTGGTTATATTGAAAACATTTATGTATTTAAACTTATATATTATGTAGTACAAAAACTATCTGGTATCCGTGACACAAGCTTCGTAGCTTACCAGTTACCACGGAACTAGATGGCGCTGTGTGTAATAATGTCCCAGCATATTTATACTAGTAACTATTTTTGAACAACACTTTTACTTGCTTTTCAATTTATTAATATTAGGCTAGTAAATGTGAAAGATTAAATTCGATCTATGGCTTTTTAAACGTACTAAATTCAACTACTAAAAAGATATAAACGTTAGCTCGTAACCACTTGTTTTCCTGACTCAATAGAAAACCTTGGTTACAGGTATGAACGGGGAAATAATACATAATTCTGAAACAACCACAGACTGGTCTCTAGTTAAGGGGGATAACTACGACAGTACAGAGGCGTTGGACATCGCTGATATGGACGAAAAGCTCCGGCAACTGAGACTCCTCGCCAACGCGACCAGCTCTGGAGATGACGAAGATGTCGACACTGATTACGATTATAGCTTCTACTAGATAAACGTATTATTTATACACATTTAGTTTTAATTTTTCTCTCATTAAATGTTATAAGGCATTTTGGTAGCAAGTCTAATTCGTTGACCGAAAATGGTCTAATTTAAAACAAAAACCAAAAATCACGAATATGTAAAAACGAACTAAATATCAAAATTCATTAGTTCTGTTTGTAGCTTTTTGCATATTATGATGTTAAAATTCCTTGAGAATTCAAATTTTACTTAAAATAAAGATTTTTATTTAACTTAACAGGAATATAACCATTGCCTATTGAAAGGCATAATGTAACGTAACGAAAAAAAGCTTTATAGAGAAAATATGCATATAAAAAAACATTTACATATTTTTTTCAAATACAACTACAGTACAATATTATATCTTTTAATTTGAAAGACTGTATACTAGAATGCCCTATGCCCTGATTTTTCCCATCAAAGAAAAGTAAAAAAAAAACACATGATACCATATAACATATATTAATTAATCATTCATTACAGCATATAATAAACATAGACATAAGTATGATAAATAAAATCTAACTCGCGACTGAGGGCTGGTACTGCGAAGCGAGACGCTTGAATTCGTTGACCTTCGCATTATACTCCTTGGTGAAGGGATGGTCAGCATGAGACTCCAGGAGTTGGGCTAAGTAGCGGGAAGAAACCTGAAATTTTTACAATTAATCCATGAATCAAACTATTAATAAATATTAGTTGCGACATAAACACACAAAACAGTAAGCTTAATGAAGTAGAAAAGAAACTTAAGCGAAACGTGTGTTATCCATCCGCGATAGCGAAATCATCATCATCATCATTAGCCCTTTTTAACGTCCCACTGCTGGGCACAGGCCTCCCTCAGTACGAGAGGGATCAGGCCATAGTCCACCGCGCTGGCCTAGTGCGAGTTGGTGGACTTCACATGCCTTTCGAAAACTTGTTAGGTTTTCTCAGACATGCAGGTTTCCTCACGATGTTTTCCTTCACCGTAAGACAAGTGGTAATCATGATATAAATGATTTGCACATGAAAATATCAGAGGTGCGAGACCCGGATTTGAACCCGCATCACTCGGTTATCCAAGCGACGCGTTACCGCTGGGCTACCACTGAGTCCACAGACATAGACAGTGGTAGCCCAGCGATAGCGAAAATTGTACAATAATTGCTGTACAATCGCAAAATCGTATTTTTATTATTATAGTGCCACGCTTGTTACCTTCGGGTAGCAGCCGAATGGGCCGGCACGCTCCGTATAGTTCATTAGTACCACTCTCTCACAGAAGACCGGCGTGAAGTGGCAGCTATGCTGTCGCGTTTCGTCCGGTGAGTGAGAGTCCGGGAGGCCCACTCCCCATCCCTCCTCCCTCCCTCCTCCCTCCTCCCTCCCTCCCTTTCCTGAAAGGCCGGCAACGCATCTACAAGCCCTGCAGTATCGCAGATCTATGGGCGGAGGTGATCACTTCCCATCAGGTGAGCCTCCAGCCCGTTTGCCCTCTTTGTACCATAAAAAAAACGTACCTCCGGGGGTTTCCCGCTGTGCGCGGCGGTCACGGCCAGCCCCAGCAGTAGCTCGGGCTGCTGCGGAGCGCGAGCCTGCGCTTCAGTCAACATCTGCTCTGCTTCTTCCCACATACCTGGCGACAAAACTATATATTACTCAGTAGTCAGTATTTCAGACCACATCCCATTGCTCGGTGAGGAAAAGCGCTTAGTTCAGTAAAAATTGGGATAAACACAGGTGCTAGTTGTCGCACTTCACTTTATAGCTAAAAAAGTCCTGCTTTTTAATCATAACTGATGTGGGATTAGGTTTACAATCGTTTGGCAGGAGTTAAAACTTATATATAGTAGGGGTTTATTCACTGATTATATTAATAACTCTCACAATACAAGGTAAATCATATTTTTGGAAAAAAGTCATAAAAACTTAATGTGAGAGAGAAGGATAACCAATAGGATTTTGTATATGTGAGACGAAGACGTAACGATCATTATGTCTAAAATGTCATTGTCAACTATCCTAAAGCAGTCATATTTAGTTCTGCGTTTTTATGAATATGTGTCAATGTGCTTTCATCTTAAATAACAATATTTTTTTTCAACTTGGATAACATAGGTTCAGAAGGTTTATCTTAAGAATTTTTCATTCTTTCTAGTTAGGTTAGGTGAGATATATGACCACGTCGCACGCGAGCACAGCGAACGTACCGCGGCAGCGGCGGGCAAGTGCTACATTCAGCCTATTTTTTAACAACTATGTATTACCTTGTAATGAGAGTAGTATAGGGATAAAAGATAGCATCTCTTCTACCACTCCACCCCTACCAATTGCCATCATCCTGCCAAATGATTGTAAACCGCAACCCTGAAGTGTCTATGTATGTGAAAGTATTCACTAGAAATACTTCTCTCCATAATACCTACCATCATCAAATCTGCTCATAATCTAACGACTTATTGCATAATAATTCACAGAAAAACAAACCTCTAGAAGCTGCAGCAGCAGCTCCCACAGCTGAAGGACCAGCTCCCAGGGCTCCGAGTCTCTCCGCCAACTCCATTATACTGTAGTGTGCATCTTGCACTCCCGGACCACCCTATAATAATATTATATTATGAAAATTCATAAAATATTCTAAATTAATTACTCAATTTATAATATACATTATAGCATATTTCACACAAGAATTATACGACTTATGTCTAGCCAGATTAGTACAATATACTACGTACCATAAAGAAAGAATAAGTATGAATAAATTTTAATACTATTAACAAATTAATGGTTGCTTATCCATTACAAATTCTAAGTTTAATTTAATACATATATAGACACCTCATTTCCGAGTATCTAATGCCGTGGTAGGCTAAGAGTTACTATCCATCCATAATACCAGATAGTTGTTACATTATACATTGATACATACATATATAAGAATATGGACGGCATTGATTTAATCCTACTTTAGGTTATTTTTGTGTACTTGCACAATAATATAGATGTTGTTCATCACCAAATAGTAATACTGCTTAACTTTATACATGCATTTATTATTGTATGGGATTTAACCAATGAGACCCCATGGAATGGAAAAAATATATGGTAAAAATTTTGATAGTGAGATAAATATATTCAAAACTTTCCTTCAATTTTGATATTAGGATCGATTAATAAAACTTAAAAGTAACCAAAATTTATACCTGAGACAAATTAAGCCAACTTTGGGCCAACTGTGTCAATGTACTGTCATCTTCAATATCCTGTAAGGCCTTCAGTTGCTTGCGAGCAAGATCATGCCGGTTCATAGCCAAAAAACACTGCAATGTAAAAGCTCGCAGTTCCAATGTTTCAGCTCCATGAAGGATTCTAAAATGTTAATATTTGTAATTAAATATCAATTTTGTGCTATTTAAGTATAAAAACTCATTATTATATATGAAAAAATCACAGAACTTGTAATATATAGAAATAGAAGTGCCTTTGAATAAATTTACTTGTAGTACCACTCCATATTATTATAAATATGCCATTTAACATTAATAGACAAGAAATTATGACAACTCACTTTAAAGCTGCTTCGTAATTTTCTTCATGATAGTAGATAGTAGCAGCTACACTGAGAAATATCTCATTCACAAGCTCTACTCCTTTTGCAACCTATAAACATATAACATATATTTAGAAATGTACTTTCAGCCTTTGAATATTTTATGAAAAAAATCAAAATAACTGCTTTTACAGAAATAAAAACATTGTTTTGTCTGTTTGTTATAACTAATCTGTGAAATGTGTTGACTGTTGAGTGTTGACAGACAGATGGTAATTTCACCAATAGATAGCTGGTGTTATAAGGAGTAATGTTAGCTACATTTGTTTTAGAAAAATAATTAATATATTTAAACAAAATGTACCTAGGGATAAACCCAAGCAAAGTATTTTTCAATTTCACATAATATATAATACATAAATTAATTATTTATTTCATATTCAAAACAATGATTTATTATCCATAAAGCATTCAGACAAACCATTAAAATTAACTATTCTGTTGTGAAATAACATAATAGACTACAATTGTTTAAAAAGATTTGATAATCTTTATGAAATATTATATTTATTACACACAAAACCATCCACCTATACACACTAATATGCGGAAACTTATGGAATTGATGAATCAAAGAAACTACAAGAAAATATAGGTATGTACTTACTCTAGCATCAATTTCAGCCACTATTACTGGTTTATTTGCACCAGGAGACAAATACTCTACTAAAGTTTTTAAAGGTTGTAGCATTGGATCTGCACTTTTGAGCTCTTGCAGAACAATTCTGTAGTTGCCCTGTGCAATGTATGAGCGGTAAAGGAAGGCATCTCTCTGTAGTTTTACGATCGGAGAAGAAGGCTGAAACAAATGATCATTCATATTTACATATATCTTATACAAGCAGTAAATTAACAAAAAACAGTTGTCAAAATAAACGTCAACACGTCACCGACTCGGCGGTGCATATTCAGTAATAAAACTAGAAATATAAAAATTAAATATAAAGTTTTCTACTCACATTAATATTTTGTGCCTCATTTATGGCTTGTTGATAATTTCCAACATAATACGCATTTTTAACATCGAAAAGTTCATCAACGTCCTGCTGCTGACGTGCCATCTTGAGTCTTGAGCTTGACAATAATTGACACTTGACAGTTGACATTGACAGTTGTGACTTATGATTGTTGTTTTTTAAAAGGCAAAAGACTATAGTCCATACAGCCTTTGTGACTTATGAGTTGTCATTAACCACTTGACGCCCGCAACATATGACATGCAACACCCGATAATCACCGAACCCACTCGGCAATTTTCGCAGATTCTACCATTACATAAAAAAACATTTACAATTTAAATTATATAGCACCGATTTAAAATGTGTTAGCTGTTTTGGATTCTTAAATAATTTGAGTATTTATGAGAATATATAAAATGTCCTTTAAACTATTGATAAATAAAATCAAGCTCGTTATATATCAGCGTTAACAGAAAATTTTCTAATTTTTGTATTACAATGAATTCTAATAATACCAGCGTTTATACTTACACCAAATTTGAAACACTACTTTATGAATAAACATGTAATCATACAAAACCATCTTTTGATTTATTTGTATTAATTTTTAGTAACAGTCACATTCAAAACTTTATAAAACTCGCGGCTCGTTCGTTGTATTTACACAGGTTACCGCGCAATTTTCAAAGAATGCATCAGGGTTATGGCGAGTAGATTCTTAATAAAATTGACAATAAAGTACATATTAATCCTTACTTTAAAAATATACACAAATAAATCTTTAAAACAAGTCACTAGAATTAAAAATTGGATGGTTTTCTTATAAAAGAGAAAAATTGAGGTTATTTTTAAAAACACTCGTATTTCAATATAATTCACATTTTTATGTTTATTATGTGGCTTAAATTTGAAATCTACAAGCTAAACTTTGTCACTGATATGAAACCTTTACACTTTTCATTCAAAAAACTATATATATTTATCATGTAAAGTTACCTAAATTATTGTACTGATAATAATAATTTTTAATATTTTGAAGCGTAGTAATGCTGTACCCCTCAAATTGAACACTAAAAATTATCGATAATTTTTGTGAACGGTGAAACAAATATAAACACAATTATATTTATGTAACAATTATAATTTGATATAAAAAATAAAATAGATGTAATAGAATATTTTATTTTTATGGATAAACGAGTTTAAGCGAATTTAAAATATAAATGTAAATAGAATTCCAATTCTTATAACATATAACATAAACGAAATTTGAAAAAATGTCTCAAATGCAATAATAAAAATTTTGGGTCTCATGTTAAATATTTCGTAATATTCATAATGTAATTTATGGTATATATTATTGTATTTTATTTTAATATGTAAGTAAAAGTAATTATTATAATTTTTATGACAAAAGTAACACTTTTGTCATAAAATTGTGCATATAAGTTTTTTATTGCAAACGCTCAAAAACTACTTACCTAACTTGCCAAATAATTGCTAAATAACTTGCTTGTTATAATTCTTGCTAAAACTAAACTATTAGAGGCAAGTTTTTAATAAAAAGTTTAGTTAAAATTATAATTTATATAATATAATAAATATTTATACCGACTATATTATAATAATTTTATTTTGCAATTCAATAATGTAGCTCTTATAGTTTTTGATGACTAAAATTGATGACAAAAAAAAATAGTAACTTCGTAATTTGACTAAGAAAAAATCAAAAAATTTCTGATCTCATTTTTTTAATAAAGTATTTATCCTATAGGTAGACAAAGAATAATTTACTCTAGATGATCTATTTCATATTCAGTATTCGAAGTAAGAGAATTTATATACAATATAATATTATAAGAGAGTAATATATATAGGTTCCGAAACTACAGAACTAATTCATAAAATAATTATTAAATTTAATTTACAAAAAAATATATTATAATCGGATTTTGATGAAATTACTTACTAAAATATGTATCAGAAAAATTATATTTGTTGGTATCATGATATTAATCCTCTTCTTTATTTTATTTTGGTTTGTTGGGGAAGTATAAGTCGTGGTTTATCTATAAAAAAACTAAGGAAATACTAAACGTTAATACCTGAATAATAAAAGTATAAAACTGTTTATTTTGTATGGAAATCATCAAAACGTATCTACGGACGAGAGCTTGTGAAAATTCATCTAGTTATATACGTGTACAATACAAGATAACCCTTTCAAGCAATTATATACTCCCGAGATCGTCAGGGAAAATTTATTTTATTTTCGTCTTTTATTGCTATTATAATAATATAATATGTTATGCTTATATTTATATTTAATTTATAATACATAAGAGTATTTAAAATTTATGTAACATTTTGTTCTAGAACAAACATAACACATACTTACTTTTTCTATAAACATTCGTATTAAAATGTCGATATCATCGATAGCATAATATATCGATGTGTCAATGCCTAGCCAAATTTGACAACAGTCTAATATGTCACATTTGACAGCGTATAGGCTGATATTATAATTATTTGTAAATAAACACATTTTATGATATAAAACTATTGAAATATGCTACAAAAAACCGAAAATATGAAATTATATTTGTTTTTCTACAATGATATGACTTTGTCAGACATCAAAACATTCAGTAATCGTCCAAATTCTTGTAAATTAATGGCGACTTTATTTACAAATTTCAATACAGCAAAATTTATTTAATCAAAAAACCAACATTATAACGTTAACATACATTTATTAGTACATCAATAGTAGCAACGAATATTAACAATTATTAATCATGCGTTTACGGTACAAATTCACTTGTTTTCAATTTTTAAATTACACTAAACCAATAGCGAGTCGCGCGCTCTTTACTTGAAATTTTGTCAACTTTTGACGCAATAGTTTTTAATCTTGTCGGTATTCGATTAACATTTTGTTTTGATATATGGGTTAAAAAACTTTTTAAGTTTCGGTTTATTACTCGTGTAGAAAAAAATAAAGCGATTTCGTGGTATAATAAGTAATAAAAGCGTAGAGGGTGTAGCGGTACACATAGGTACCAGCGGGGATCTACGGTAACGCCGGAAGTGGTACACATTGGTACCAGCGGGGATCAAGTGGTTAATAGAAATACGAATTTGACAATTATATAGATCGTTCAAAAGTGTACGATTATTTAACTAATTAACGCTATTAAAATTATGATTAATATTTCTTTTCTTAAATAGGTATTAAGTGTACAAAAATCTAGATCAATCTTTCTTATATTCTTAATTTTACTAATAATACATTCACTATACAGAACATACTTAATTACCTTAGAAAGTATCATTCTTATCTACTGTTTATTATGTCCATTTTATATTTATTATAAAAATTTTACAATGCAACAATACAAAGTTATGGGGACTTGCAGAATTGTACGCAGTGGGTACCTAAAAATGTAATTGCTTGTTATATAAGTTATACTACATATATTGCTGCTACTACTATGCTGCTGGGCACCGGCCTTTATCCAATACGACGGGGTTATCCCCGGCCACAACACTGGCCAAGAGCGGGTTGACTTGCCAAGTTGCTTCTGTAAGACAAATGGTAATCTTGATTACCATTTGTATTATAGTAACTAGTATTCTAATATTTTACTAGTACCTACTCTAATATTTTCATATACGAATAATAGATGAGACGATGATTTAAACATATCATTCGGTTTGCCATGCGAGCGCGTTACCACTGGGTTACCACTTCTATAACTTATACAGTCATATTAAACTACTTATTAAAAATTTAACTTGTTTTCTTTATTTGCAATTGGCTATAAAAACATTTAATATTTTATCTATAGAACTGCATTTTATCTTTTCTGAGCTTGAATGAATGTTTTGTATGTAAGAAAATCCAAATTAGTTTCACTAAATAATACAGGTAAGGTGCGATTAAAATACAAAATATGCTTTGTGCTTTTATTTTTTTTCTTCAAACTATACCCTTATCTTTGTATTCAATGAACAATGCTGTTTTTCAATGATTTCGTCTCATGTTATACGAGATAAGAACAGATCTTTTCCAGGTATCTCAGGTATATTTTACGGTACGCAATTGTGTTCGTAAACATTCATCTTTACATATTTTAAAGGATTTTATCAACAAAATAACCTATTAAAAATCTACTACTTCTATTATTATATACAGTTTAAAGTATTGTTTAAAGTATTATTTAAAAATATTTCTTAATGTAAAAAAATATCAAAAAAAAAAATAGAGAATCTTAACTTTGAAAGTATTTACTGTAGCGCTTAAAGTTAAAAATATTTACTGTTGCACTTAAATTATGTAAATAATATTAGGTAAACGAATAACTTTAAAAGAATAACAAAACGAGCATGTCTCTGGCGCCAGAAGTTGTGGGTTCAAATTACGTACGTGACGAATAATCGGTTCAGCTGATTTCCTGCTAAACCTTTTCTTATTTTTAATTTAAATATAAATTACATTCAATATTTACAAAATCTATATCCATACATCTAAACAAAATACATATAAATAAAATACGTCTATACATTTATTAAGTTAAATAGAATTGGAGCAACTGCTTTTAATTTCAAATTAACAGCTTTTCACAAAAAAATAAGTTTTA
This sequence comes from Boloria selene, assembly GCA_905231865.2. Classification (NCBI taxonomy): domain Eukaryota; kingdom Metazoa; phylum Arthropoda; class Insecta; order Lepidoptera; family Nymphalidae; genus Boloria; species Boloria selene. The sequence continues at coordinate 11,134,580 of HG993147.1, forward strand.
AAAATGTTTGTGTGTCTGTCTGTTTGTCTCTCTAAAACGGCTGGACCGATTTTGACGGGACTGTCATTTGCAGATAGCTAATGTAAAATAACTAAGGCGTAACTAAGGCTTCTTTTAACCGACTTTAAAGAAGGAGGAGGTAGAAATTCAATTTATTTTATCTCGCGAAACCATTAGCTTTGCTGACGCTAAACCTAGAAACGAACCTAAGCGAAGCGTGGGTGAGTCGCTAGTATTGATTAAAAAATATAATATCGTATAATTAACAGGTAGAAATAAACAAAATCATATTTTGTAAAACATTTTACGGCAAGCACAATAAAATTTTAAAAATCAAATTTCAAACTGAAACTATGAATGAAAAATGCGCTACATCTTTACAAAGTCAAATGCTCTATTTATTATTTTATTGCTCGACTTTGTAATGATTTGAAAGTTGAAAGATAATATTGAATGCATTTTTTTAACTTGAAGTTATTATGTTGGATATTCACAGAAAGTGTATTTCTTTTATATTTTTAAATTATCTAATAATAAATTAGCAGCTTATCTATTTATGTATATATATTTTGCCATAGTTTGTGTAGGAGTCCCGAGTTAGATTTTAAAAAACGTTTGGTTCTTCTGTCAGTAAGTATACGGGTGGGCTATCGAAAAGTTAACATTTTGAATTTTATAAGATTATTACTTATTGATTAAAATCATTAACTGTTTTACTTATAAGTACTTGAAACACCTTCACAATTATTGAACTTTATATCGTCCCAAAGACTAACAATATAACAACACGACGACACGCGTCGCGCAGTTTGTAGTGACCCTACTTGCTGCGCAAGCGGTCGCGGGTTCGAGTCCCGCTGGGGGCATACATTTGTTGAGCACGAATGTTTGTACTCCAGTCATGGGTGTTTATATTTATAATATGTATGTATTTAAACTTATATATATGTAGTATATCCACCATCTAGTATCCATAACACAAGGCTCGTACCTTACCGTGGAACTAGATAGTGCTGTGTGTAAATGTCCCAACAACATATACATATACATATACATATAACAACTAGTGCTTCAGTCACTTTAGCTAGGTATTAATTATCAATGTCTTAGAAGTCCAAATTTCGGAATTTTTCGAGTTTCGTCACCTTAACACCCGATTTTATCTTAACCTATACCTACATTATTCATGGTAGGTCTAATAAGTAAACGTAAGGTCATTATATTGCTTCCTTATGAATTAATAGAACCCGTGACCTCCACTTTGCAGGTAGATACTTCGAGGCCATTACACCAGGTAGCTCAAAATTTTCATTTACACATAATATTTTAAAAGTAAAATATTGTAAGCGAATTTTAATACCTATAGGAGTACTTATTTCAATTTCCAAACAAAAAAACGTTACGAAATGCCAGGTGAGCTGACAAATATTTTGTACGTAACGTATTTTTAATTTATAAAGCTACTCTTTCACTTTGACGGTATTTCTGTTTTCTTCCAATTGCAATTATGCATTATATTTTTACCATGTATGGTTCTATCAGTTACGCAGACACTGTCAGTAATACCTGTTACTTATAATACTTATTATAAAAACCATTAGTCTCTCCCTTTACTACATTTTCTATTACACCTCTAAAAAGCGAACAATATTAAAATAAGACCGTGAAAAATCAAACAAAATATTATTTATTTCAAAAGGTTACAAATGTTACGAGATCATCTCCTAATCGCCTCAGTGATTATTTGTCTAAACGACCAATTTATTTAGAGAGATTTGAACTCAGAATTATCAACATTTTTCAAGTTCTATTGGGATTGAATACATATTTTATTTTAATACAGCTATAAATATTTTCTCTGTCTTTCTCTGTCTGTCTGTTTGTCTATAAATATTAGAAATATAGCTTTGTCTACTGTTATATACAAGTATTGGTCATTTATAGAATTAGCAGCGAAATTCAAAATTCTTTACTTGTTAATGTTTTATTAATAAAAAATATTGTTTTACTTAATATTTTTAAATACAATGAAAAGATATAAAATATCTGATGTATATTATGTAGAGTGTAGCTGTAGACAAAGTGAAACAGTTGATTTATTGCGTGGATAATGCGGGAACAGGTAAATGTCAAAGCTGTTACTTTTTTTAAGAATTGTTACGAGCGTAGGTCTTATAAATTGTGTAGAGTTTTCGACACACTAAAAACTGCATTAACACAGAAGTCAGTCTATTCAATTCGTTACAATATTACATAAAATATGTTTAGTAACAATTCATGGAAAAAAAATTATCATTCATAGTCGATTCATTGAAGTCACTTTGTAAAAAAAGTTGCTGTCCGAATTTAATTTAGTCCTTCTTCTGAATTAATATAATATAAATTTAATTTTAATAATTCTAACAATAGGTAAAAGTAATAATAAATATATTTAATATTTATAGGTTTTTAAATATTACCAAATTTTACGAGGCATTGGTTCGAAATGAGTCATCAAAGTCAAATATAAATATGACTCAGCTATTTTATTTTACAACAGAAAAGGGGTGTCTGAACATAGAAATATTCATTTTATATTTAATCGTACAAAAGGTGTAGATATAATTAATACTTAATGATCTCAAAAATTAATGTTAATTTAGTACAGGTACATTATACTTAACGTTAGAAGTTTACTTAATTTGAAGAACTCGTTTTCATAACTTCTATTAAGTTTAAGGTTAAGTTTCTAATTAAAAATTATTCCATTGAAGCCTTTATAATAATATATAGAATATTGTTTTTTAAACTATTTTATTTAAAATTAGAAACCTTCTGCTGCCTGCTCGCCAAGCCGGAACAAACAGGTCTACAAAATTATTGAAAATTGTTATTTACGTTACTTTACACATACGCATTTATTATAGTAAAAAGCTGTTATTTCCTGACAGCATCATTTTTTATCTGTATGCAAAGAAAGAACATAAAAGTTATAGAAAGTTTCTGACAGCTTATGTATGATCTTGTTTTTATCTGGAATTAATATCTTATCAAGTATTCCTTTACTAAAATCTATGTTAATATAATTATAAAATTATTATAAATTGTCATTTTTAAAAAGTACATTATTAGTAAGAATTTTGTTGGAACTATTTAAATAAAAAAAATGTAAATATAAAAAATATATAGTAAACAAGTATTTCAAAGTTATAGCCGCAGTTTATTTCTTATTAACATGAAAACTACCTTTAATCGTTTTAATTAAACCTTAGTTACTTGTGAATCAACTTTTCGATATTTATTGCATTGCCTAGATACGACATTTTTAACTCGCATACGTTGTAACGTCACAACGGAGTTTAACCGTCAAGAAAGTATAACCGCTGTGAATGCAGGCCCGGTGCAACGACAGATGTTCGAGCCCTGAGAAAGGTCTCACAAAGGTTCTTGGTACCTTAGGGTCATTGGCATGAATGAATTTTTGCAACGCGAATCTTATCGGAGCCTATTGGGGTGAGATTTATGCGGTGGGAAAGAAATTTGATTTAATTTTATTTTTGGCCTAACGAGAATTTACTGGGCCGATGCTAATCTTGTTATTTATTTTAAATTATTGTAGCATGTGACTAAGTTATCTAAGAAGGTTAGGTTAGTAATTTATTGGTATAGCTATTTTTAATAAATCACATCTTATATAAATAATGAAGTTAGGGATTTCTGATCAATATAATTAAAATTAATTTACTTAGCTGCGATTACGTCGCGTCGTCTGGGATATAAATAATTTCTCAGGCTTAACTTTTAACTTTAAAGCAAAGTTTAACATTAACTAAGTGTATTTAATTAGTGTTGAACAGTTTGATACTATCATTAAGAGATGTTTTATTTATAAAAATAAAAAAAGTCCCTTTTAAACAAATACATAACTGAATATTGATGTTTCGTAATTTTATTACGAACTCGAACAATAGTCAGAAGTAGTGCAAAGTTCATTGCACCCTTCTCAGTGACCCTTTTCCAACCCTTACGACAGGCTTCACTCGAAAATGAAGAACTTCAACAAAAATGGTGTTGCCATCTCGTTTCGACATTATAAAAAAATATATTCATCCTTGTCTTACCTTGTAGTAAAATGATTGCATCATATGAAAACAAGTCGATTTTCAAACATAGTATTGCAAAAATTTGTACGATTTATGTTAATTATTTGAAAAAACATTTTTTAAAATACATTTCAATTTAAATGGCGAGTAAAATAAATACTTAAATAACTTAATACCAACATTCAAAGTGCGATTATAAAAGTCATTTAATAAAACTTTTACTTGGTATTTCAAACAATGTTAAAGGCCCGAGTCGTAAAACATTTGTTCTAAATTATTCTTCTTATGTAAAAGATTTATTTTTAAATTGAAACTCTTTGATCTTTCGCAGGTGATTGTTAGCAATCTTAAGCTGCTTGAAGCGATTAAAAGATTACGTTTCTGTTGTTTTGTTCGAAAGTTGAGGCAAATTAATGGCGGCAAGTCGGCGCGAAAAACTTTACGCATAATCACAGTGAAAATTTGTACGTAATATGAAAGATATCTAGTATATATAAGAATTTTAAATATTGTTTTTGAGTGTGCAGCATGTAATGTTGTATTTGAATATATTACAGCTTTATACTTGTTGATATCGATTAAAAATTATCCCTTAAAAGAAGTGTTGCGAGCTTAATATTCACTGCGAAAGTTATGAACACGTCGAAACAAAATTTTCGAATAGCATTATTCTTGTAGAATCTATCTATCATTCTTTGTACTGACTATACTTAACGCCCAACCCAACTGATATGTTGGGTACGGGAGATCCATCAATTGAGAATGTTATATTTCTACCGGAACCTTGCTTCCGATAAGAAAAAAATCTTAAATATAAAAACTAAAGAAACCGCGGAAACTTCGGTGCTCCAAAATTGATTCTCCATACAGAACATGTCAGAGCATCCGCTGTAGTAGACGGCAAAAAAAATGCTCAGGCACAATAGGCCGCCTCGCATCTGCTATCCGGCGTTTTATACGCAGATGTTCTTAAAGGGGCCACCAAAAAAATCTGTACCTGCGCACTTTTGTATTACGCATTGTACATACTTCTTAAACTTGAGTTTAGCGCAAGGGTGACATCGTTGCTAGTGGGATATTCTCACGCGTCTATCGCGGAAGTCATTACAGAACGGCCATTTTACGGATGTATAGAGATAATTTTAGTACTGTCATTTTTCAGCTTCATATCCGTTACCGTTGGATTTCAAAAATGTAATATACTTAAAACTAACAGATTTTTTGATTATGTGTATAGTAAATATTATATTGTTCGGATTTTGATACACTACTTATATTTATTACGGTGTATAATTACAACATCTTTCTCCACTGTCCACGTTTCGCGTAAAAAACGAAACATGCCCAGTTGCGGTAGAGTAGGTACGTAAGTCAAGGTTTATTTTAAATGAAACTTTATATAATAGCAAAACTTATAATGTGCCACATAGATGGTTATTAAAATTTTAAATCGTTCTTTTAAAAAATATTATGTAGTTACTTACGTATTACATATCCTATTGTATACGTTGGTAGTACATATTTAAATACCAAAATTATTGTAATACGTTCGATATTTCATACTTTACGAGTATTCTAGGATAAAGGTCAAGTCGTGACGATTGCTTAGAAGACCGATTGAAGCGGGTTCAATTCAGGTTTCCACCTGTATTTTCATGTGCGAATCAGTTCATAAATGATTATCACTTCCGATTAAAATTGTAAGAAAATATCCATGTTGAAGAGCTCTAGCATGTTTTCAAAAGATATGTGAAGTCCGTGAACCCTTGGCCAGCACGGTGGACTATAATCCCAGATAGTCCAGGAGTGGAACATTAAAAAGGGCCGAATACATTATAAGATGTTCCCAATTTTCAAACCTGGACACCCTAACTTACCGACATTGAACTAAATATAAAAAATGATGGGTTTTAGCCTTCTCCTGTACTCGACAATAAGACGGTAATTGTGTTGCTTGTTCCTATGACGGCTATGTACGTTACCTTACCTTTATTGTCATTTTAAATAAACATCGTGAAAGCCTTTGAGAAACTTTTGAAGCGTCACCTTGTCTAGGATTTTTTATTTTCATCTTACACCTGGTTGCGTAGCGCCGAAATATTGCAAGACTTTAGTACAAGGACCATTCTGAGCAGAATATTACACGACTTCAACGACAATCCATATAATACTCACTTTCTTTGAACGTAGCTTATATTCTTTTGTAATAATAAATATATAGTAGTTAAACATATCACATAGTAAGTTTCTTGGATGTTATAAAACAAAACTGCTAAGAGCAGCCGAATTGGTACAATTAGTTAAAGTTACGATGTTTAAAGACCTAATTTACAAGGTCATGTTATAAAAGTATGTAGATACTAGAGTTTGAATAACTCAAAGTCAAAATAGGGGAGCAAATGTGTCAATACCTACATCTTTTGTACAGCAACAGCGGTGTTGCCACGTCTTGCTAGTTACTACCATCCATTATAGGTATACAAAAACTCAACAAGAGGTTATTTAATCTTTTACTTAGCATGTAAAATATTTTTTTAAATTACCTATAAATTGTGCTTTATACAAGATATAAGATGTTGTGCTTAACACTTGTGTACAACACAAGATATAATAATAATAAATAAATCCGCGTAAAAATCCTAAAAGAGCTTATAACGAGCTTAAGTATTATTAATAAATTATTTTGGAAACAGTTATTTTTATATAGATAGTAAATATAAACAAGGACAATCTGTTTACGAACCGTCTCGCCTTCTGTTTATTAACCGATTGTTTTCTTTAAATTTTCATTAAAGGGTTTAAGGACGGATTTCGTTCGACCTCTTCGATAAACTAAATAAATTGTCAAATTTAAGCATCAAAAAAGTTATAGCGATGAAAGTTGAACTGCTAACTTAACATATAAATATTATTTATCTATTACCGTTATAAAATAGGTACGTTAGTTTAGGGACGAACCAAAGCGGAGCTAGGGTGCGTCGCTAGTAACAACGAAATCAACAGTCAAATGAATATGCCAATACTTTTAACTTTTGTATGAACGCTACCCTAGTGACAGACTTGGGTCAGGTATAAATTTAAAATTCTCCAAATAAGATCGCTGTTTTACTTGTTTGTTAGAGTGCCTTGTTCAGAGCCGGTCTAATTATAATATGTTGTAAAGAACCCTTTTCTTCTCTACAAGTACAGTTAATAATAAATCTTTATGCGGAAAATGGATTTCAATGCGGTATTTTGTATCGCTGAGCAAATAAGTTAGTACTTTACATGCTAGCACTGTCTCACTACAATAAATGGTTTGTTTCAAATGTTTTTACAAAATGAAGATGATTTTTCAGGATATTGTTCAAAAATTTAAATATACATATAAATGCGGAAGCTTATACGCAGAAACTTTACATAGTAGACTTAGAAATTTAATACTTTGTGTATTTAATCTCTAAGTCAGACGAATTAAGCTTAAGCTATAATACATCGCTTAACTTTTTTTATAAATTGATATATCAATCAAATCAAAATCAACTCAAAATACCTATTCTTTATTCAAATAGACTTTTACAAGCTCTTCTGAATCGTCATTTTTACATTATTAACATTATATGTCAGTCTGTAAGTCTGTGAGTAAACTACCAGCGGCTCAGAAAGCTGTTCTGCTGAGAAGAACCGGCGAGAAACTCAACAGTTGCTCTTTTCAAAAAAACATTTGGTAACAATATTGTATTACAGATATAGCCAATAACAAACAAGTTTTATATAGTAAAACTAAACTAGATTAATTTTAACAAGACAACTTAAATACTTAACTTGACATCGATTTTTTAAAAATTTTTAATTTAAAATCATGTAAATAATTAAAATCTATGTTTAAATAATATAATAAAACGTAATTTACTTATTTATCAATAACTATATTACGTCTCATAGTTTTTAACATTAAGTACGGTTGACCTTAATTAACATACTTACTGTTTTATCTTGTTGGCTCAGTGTTGAGCGTTGTTTTGCTTACGGTATATAAACACGCCACTGCACTGCATCGTTACGGACTAGGCTTACATGGAAACTGAGGAGGTAAATCTAGTGTTCAGGCTTATATTTTTCTAGTGTTAAAAATTAATAATCTAAGTAAAATATCCTCAAGTCAGTCAAGTTTCGGCAGAATTTAATTTAATGTCGGATTTCGCTTTGTATGGAAATTATTTGGATATTATACGAGTCTGCTGAGAAGATTAATAAAAAGGAAAAAAAAATATTATAAAAAAAATACAAAATTTTTCTACAAAACTAACTTTTATAGTTTATTATATACTTATAGATTAAAATACTAAAAGCTACTTATAATACTTAGGATTACTGTAAGATTAAAAAAAATACTACGAAGACTAAACTAAACGTGCAAAACTCACTTGAAACATTTCTTTTGTAATAACAATGTTAAAATCTCAAATTTATTATTAATGGGTCCTTTGTGCGTTGTTTTGTATGTTGGCTTATCTACCTCCAATAATTACGAATAATTATTCTAAGTGAACTATAAGTTATCCGTGAACCATGGGTTTTATTTTTAATCTACTTATTGATACTTGAAAGGGCGTTATTATTATAAGTCATTATTATTTTTCAAGAAATTCAAATAATTACACACAACTTTATTCAGTAAAATACATATACGAGTATTATTAGGAAAATAAAAAATGCAGTTCATTTATAACCCATTTTATAATTCCTACTAGATATTATATTAAACTTTTCTTTAAGCAGTTAAACGTTGAAACTATATATAAATTACATATATTTAATTAAAAAAATATACTTCTTACAGCTTCCTTTATTTAATGATTTTAAGGTATTGTGAGAGACCTAAACCAAAAACAACTAAAGTCTATACCTATACTGATAGAAACTACCAACTGGTAAATTTTACCAATATTTTAAAACAGCTATTTTTAAAACCTAAAAAGCAATCACAGTTCATCATTAAACTGCGCATTTAACAACGAAAATGCCCAGATTAAAACGATCACTGTGTATTTTGCTTACTGATCAATCCAAAACAGAGAGGAAATAGTTTGTTACGATAAAAAGGCTCAGAGAAAAAATCTAACTAATCACTACAGTATGAATAACGAGTGCATAACTCTAAACAATACGTAATGTGAATTGGCAAGTAGTCCCTACTTGATCAAGTTTGAACGGCTTGGCGCTTTTCCATATGAAAGCACATTTCGATTCGGACCGCGACTGATGTCAGATACACGAACTAGTCTTTCGTGAACTAACCACGTCCCTTTTTTATAAGCTAACAGTTAATGCAGAAATGTCAAAAGTCAAACATATATCTTTTACATGTAAACTATTTCTCTTCTATTATAAATAAAACAATCTTTTCGGATTTTAAAGAGGAGTTTTTAATTAAAATACATCGTTTTATAAGGTATTTTGGTGGCATTTTGAAATTCTTTGTAAATGCCAGGTAAGCACTGTCTGGAACAAAACTAGACATACGTCTGAGACGTTAAAAACCTTAGTCTCTCCCGTTACTATGATTGCTGTAAAGCATTCGAAACGTCGGGAACTAAAAATTAAAATAAATCCGCGACAAAAACCGAAAAGATAGTTTCATTTATAATGAGAAATATTTGCGTTAACCTAAGAAATTACTAAATTTCCCTTCTAAATCAAAATATTTTTTTTATTATCTTTACATGATAAATAGGATTAATATATGTATCGTTTGAAGACGAAAAGAATAATTCAGGATCCTAGTCCATTAGATCTTACAATATGCGTATTTAATATCTTCATGAAACTTTAAGTCAACATATAAACTCCCACATCACTATTTGCTACAAAACTTTGGTAAGTTAAGTTAATCTTAAACTGAGCAGACTCGACGGTAGAGTAATAATAGAAATTCAACAACAAGAATTATACTATGTACTATAATTAACTATGATATGTATAAAATATCATACTACCTTAATATAATATAATCGAAGTACTTTAATCAATTTGAATGTACGAAGAGACGCAACAAGTTAGTCTTTGTTTATATACATTTATATATATAATCTAATTGTAAGCTAATTATAAGTCGAATAAATATAAAAAATAATGTTTTGATACCCAAAAATTCGGAGTAGCAACACTAAACAACCAGCTCTAGTTGAGAATAGCTCTGAATATGTTTCAACCCACTGAAAAAGTTAGTATATCGCCTTGACCTCCGCCAGTACGAATGAATACGTAATACGGATCGCGCTTGGCTCAATAGGCTAACGGTGAATGGCGAATTTACCTGGTGTGGCATTTTACTTTTGGTTTAAACCATTTTTAAAGTTACATCTTCTTAGGAAAAAAAAATTAAAGATATTTTTGGCCTTTAATTGAAATTTCTTCGTATAATAGATACGGTTGTGTTGTACTATTAGAAATGGGGTAAAGATTAGATATTGATTTTTTGTTATAAATATAGACTTGCTTAAATATTATAAAAATGCTTGATACATCATTTAAATGACAATGCCAAATTAACCAATAATGAAAACAATCTGCCACTCCTCTGTCACCTTGTACCTACTCGTACACAGTTACGCACCCTTTATAAAACGTGGATTTCGAAATTTAAAAACTGTCAAAATTAGATCAAATTAACTTAACTGGTGTAAAAAACTGGTTTAAAGAATATATTTTACCTTTTTTACTATTAACTTTTACAAATTAATTATTATGATATTCTGTGTGATATTTCCGCACTTAGAAATACTTGTTCTTTTTAAATTAATTATGATTATTGAGTTTCTTATCCGCATGAAAATCTACTTATATAATCGCTATTTTAACTGGTTGATAATTTTTTCTTGTAGTGGTATAATGTTATATTTTTTTTTAATATAGGTATATTATCTTTCAATCTACAGTTTTTTTTGGTCCAACTAGTATGGAGGTTTACCCACCATGACCTACTTATTGTCTAGTCGGCAGCTGCCTGCAAAATATACACAGAAATATTTTTTAAATGAGACAATTTAACGCGGTTACAACTGATTGCCATTAACACCATCACCATCTACTTCCATGGTAAGCTACGAGGCCTATGTTATGGATACCAGATAGTTGATACGCTACCCATATCACTTAAACGCAGTTTTTAGTGATCCTACTTTCTTTTGAGTTGGGCTCAGTTGGTAGTGACCCTGCTTTCTGTGCCAGCGGTCGCGGGTTCGAGTCCCCATTCATTTGTTGATCACGAATGTTTATTCTCCAGTCATGGGTGTCAATATTTATATTATGTATGTATTTAAATAATAATATGTGTAGTATATCAACTATCTGGTATCCATAACACAAGCCTCGTAGCTTACCACGGAACTAGATGGTGCTGTTGTAAAAAATGTCCCAACATATTTATATTTATTTATTTATGACCGGAGTACAAGCATTCGTGCTCATCACACAAATGAACCCCCAACGGGACTCGAACTGGCGACCACAAGTTCCGTCATTGCTAAATGAGCCAAAACCTTCAAAATTAATTATTGCTATTATAGTTTGTCCATTTTGTTAATGGTTTTTTGACAGCTCGCCGACTGACAAGCTATAGTGATGACAAAAGGACGTAATAATCGATTTTTCTTATTTTTTTAAATATAAAATAATATTTATTTTCATATTAATAAATATAAAAATAAATATTATTATCGTAAAAATCAAGTGTGGTGGAGAGAACTAAGAAAATCATAATGTGATTCGGGCCGTGACATTGCATATTTTGATAATTTATGCACACAAGAGTTAATAATTAATATAACTGAAGACTCCTCATCGGACAAATCTAATATAAATGATGATTCTGACGAATCAGGTTAATAAGAGGAATTAAACTATTTTAGTTGTTTTATTTGTATGATTATAATAAGAAGAAAGTAAAACTTTACATAATGTTAATGTCTTAATTTATTGGTTTCAACCTTAAAATTTTGTTGTCTTCCTGAAATAACATATTATTACACCTTATTTACATATTAGCATTGATTTCTATCGATTATTTGTAATCTGTGGCACAATCGTAGTAATCGTTATGTGTGGCACAGCAATAAGGGGGAGGTGCCCGTCCATGAAGTACAATATTAATGAGTATGACATTTTAACTTTAATGGCTAATCATTAAATACGAAACTTAGTGGGCGTGAGCTGTCAAAAAACCATTAACAAAATGGACAAAGTATATATAGTAAGAACTGAAAATACAATTTAGTTCTGTAACAGTAAATAAATATTCTTGCTTGAAGCTGTTAAATCTAATGCAATAGTCATTTTAAATTATTTAGTCACTGATTCTAGTTAATTAGGAGTTATGTAAAGTACGCGTAGAGGTTAAAATCAAAAATGTGAGACTATAAATATCGTTTTAGCAAAAGGTATCATGTATCATTCTCAAAAATTCTCTAGTTTGAAATTAATTTAGATAGAAACTTTATATTTTAACCTAGACATGAAGACCGACATATCCATAAGTAACCGGTTTTTATTTATTATTAGGGTATAAATAATACGATCTTTAATACTTTCTTAGGTTTACGCGAATGTTTGACATTATAAATGAAACTATCTTTTCGGATTTTGTCGCGGATTTATTATGATTTTTGGTTCCCGACGTTTCGAATGCTTTACAGCAATCATGGTCACGGGAGAGACTAAGGTATTAGACGTCTCAGGGGGTTATATACTTGTTACAGACAGTGCCTACCCACAATTTTTTACAAATATTCAAAATGATAGACTATAAAATTATACATTTCAATTCTATACTTTTAAGATTTTTAAAATTTTAATTATATTATAAATATGGCAATATTATTAACTTATTTTTAGCTACTATAATTATAATTATTACAATTTTCTAACATTTGGTAAAATAATATTAAGTAGTGTTGCTATTATTAAAATATGTATAATTTGTTATATTTACACTGCTGGGCACGGGCCTCCCTCAGTATAAGGGGGATCAGGCCATAGTGCACCGCGCTGGCCTAGTGCGTGTTGGCGGACTTCACATGTCTTTCGAAAACTTGCTAGGTTTTCTCAGACATGCAGGTTTCTTCACGATGTTTTCCTTCGCCGTAAGAAAAGTGGTAATCATGATAGAAATGAATCGCACATAAAAATATCAGAGGTGCGAGACCCGGATTTATTTATTTGATGATGATTATTCAAGCGAGCACGTTACAGCTGGGCTACCCCTGCCTTTGTATGTTACGAGTATATTATTATTAAACGTAACGTTTCATCCGTTTGCGTAGAGAAAATATTTATATTTATATAGTATTTTGTCCTAATTAGGTCCGCTTAGGGTCTTATAACAACCACTGAGAGCTTTAAAATTTAATATTATAATATTAAAATCCCAAGACCATTAAAAAACAGATTTGAATTACTAGTCCCGGAATTTATCTCCGACATTCAAAATTTAAAATGTAAAGGCAGATAACATTAATTTGTTTATAAATCTCTACAATTTCATTGAAAATTTCTACAAAATATATTTCTAAATTATAAATAAGCCTTTTATTAATTTTACATTAAACTTTCCATGATTTTAATTTTAATAATTTTCTATATCTAATAAACTGCCTAATTAATGTTTACAGACAAGTTGGGTAAGTAGGTTGAGTGAGATTTTATAATAAAACGATAATTGTATAAGTGAAATCATAGCGTGGGTGGTCGTCAGATACAGCGTCGCGCCGGTGCCCCTGAAAATATTGAATTTCTTTCGTTTAAACAACTTGATTTTGCCCAAATTCTTGCGAAACAGTATCGAAAAGTTTAATAGACTATGAACGTGTTGGGACAATAAATAAATATGTAGGACATTATCACGCAGCGCCATCTAGTTCAATGGTAAGCTACGAGGCTTGTGTATTACACATATATTAAATTTTCACTTACATGAGAAAACACATTAAATTTTAATTATATAAGGTTAAATACATATACAAACATAATATTATAAATATATCTAATGACTTAGAGAATCCAAGAAATATTCATGCCCATTAAACAAACGTATGTCCTCAGCGTGACTCGAACCCGCGACTGGACAGAGAGTATAGGGTCACTACGAACTGAGTTAATACAAGTAATAAAATAATATTTTACATTTTTACTCCATGGCTGTGCCTAGGAAGCTTTTGTTGTCTGCTGTGCAGTTAAGTAAAGAAGGACTTTAAACACTCGACGATATAAAAAAATGCAAAATATTTTGAAGAAAACTAAGTAAGTACATATTAAGAGTAATTCTAATAAAATAGTCATTTGATAAATTATGAAACTTTTTACATATTTGATTAATAAAAACTCTGTAAAATAATTTAGGTTCGAGCATTTTTGATGTAAATGTTTAACTAAACCTAGACAAGGTTAAATTTAAACTCTTTAACTCTGTTACGTAACGACGTGCCTGTCAGTTTAATTTGGTTAAGTTCACGAGCTCATAAAATTAGAAAACTAACGACATTAGGTAAGGCTAGCGTCTACATAAAATTATATAAGTAGTACTAAGTAACTATATTTTATTAATATATTATATTTTATTTATTTACACCTTTTACTAAAGCAAAGTCCCTTCAATATGAAATATCAGTCTAGCCATTTCAAAACTGCCCAGACACATGGGCAAATATTTTTTAAATTGAGTTATTCTTAAAGCTCCGTATATAATTTATAGCTATTACACTCGCTTCGCTCGGGTTCGGCCCTAGATCTAGTGCGAGCGAACCCGCGGATTGTATAAAGCGGGTAATATGTAGGTTTCTAATTGCATAAGAATTTTTGAAATCGGTCCAGTAGTGTTTGAGTTTATTCGTTAACCGTTACATATACAAAAATACAAATCTTTCCTCTTTATAATAACTATTCCTCTTTACAATATTAATATTATAGTATATATATGTATATTGTGAAATTAATTAATTTATTTTATTTATTTAATAGTTATATAGTTAAACGTCATCTTACTTTTTTTTAAATATAAATCAAACTTAAAAATCTTTTAATTTAGCAATACAAACAGACATCTCGATTATATTTATCTGTATATAGTTTAAATTAGTCTTGCTTTATATTTTTTATAAATAATTTGGCTTTACTTTGCAGTCTCGTGTAAATCAGAGCAGCCGTCAAAATAAAACAACAACGTTTAACAAAGTAGCGGTTATTTCGCTTTGACGATGGTACATTTCATTTGTATTACTAATTTTTAAATATTCCAATTTAACCCATAGATTTACTTATTTGCTTTTACCTCGTTTATCAAAAAATTCTCATAAGAAAAGTAAAGAGCAGTGCTTTTCAGTTTATATTTGTTTACGGAAATTAAGCCCTTCGGGCTTAGAACTACGCGACGCGTTTTCTTAAAATTATTACGGTATTTACTCTACCAATACTACATACTGGTATAAATCCTTTTGTTTATAGCTTCACGCTTTCTTTGGATATAATTTTGGAGGATAAAGAGAGCCTACATAGAATAGGTACTGTATAATCTTACTGTGTACTTTCTGTTTATATTAAGGCTGTGTATTAACACATTGCGTGATTGGTGAAGGATCCTAGTCCAACCCTTTGTTTAAACCTTGCCGAGTTCAGTAATACTAAAATAGCAACGTGAGAATCGAACTCACGACTTAATTAACTGTCGCTAAATTACCACTCCACAGTCTACAAACATTACCTTTTTTCATTTTTGTATAATTTAAAAAAAAAATATCTTACAAAAAAGTACAGCAAATCACCTAAGTTAAGAAGCTATTATATCTTTAGGATGTCATTAAATGTCAGCGAGAACTTAATAAATTAAAACAACTTAATCAATGAACCGATCTTATAGTTACCAGTAGTGTCGTATGCGGGATAATTACCTGGCGTAAGGCGCGATCTGTTCCGCGGCGGCGGGCGGGCGGGCGGAAGCTGCGTCGCATCCCGCCCGGTGCAGTGCCACCCTGCCCTCCCTCGCCCCCCGCGAGCCACCCCCGCCCCCCGCGCGCCCTCTGCCCGCCGCCCGCACCCCCCGCCCCGGCCGGCCGCCGCCAAGGCGCGTGCGCCCGCCGGCCGGCAACTCAGTTCACCGCCGCGTCGCGACCAAACTACACGTGCGTAGCGTTACGAGGACGCGGCGCTCGAAACGATCGCTACACCGATTTTTGACCAGTGTTTCGAGAGGAATACCTCTCTCAGCCGCCAAGATTACGTCCCAGGTGGAGATGCCGTCGAGTTTGTTCGGGGAGTTGGGCGGTGGGGGCCTGGTTGAAGACCAGCGCGCGTTCCAGCTAGCGCTCGAGCTCAGCATGTTGAACTTCGGGGAGAGTCTACCGGCATCGAACCCCCTATCCAGCCCGCTCGGATTCGCGCCGCCGCCCGATGACCGCGCCAAGAAATCTCAAAACATGACGGAGTGCGTGCCGGTGCCTTCCTCCGAGCACGTCGCGGAGATCGTCGGCAGACAAGGTAGGCTCCTCCGCCGAGCCGCGAGCGACCTGCGCCACCCTTACATAAGGGCGCACGTGCCGCGCCGGCTCGCTTTTAGGTTATGTTCGATCACATCACACCGCTGACGAAACTTCGACACGCCGACTTCCTCGGCTGTGTTTTTGTTTGTTTACCCGCAAGTCGCGAGTACGCTGTAACGGTCGGCTCGCGCCGAGTACTGCGTAGCCGCTAATATCGTAGATCGTAGCTTTAAAACGTAGGCTAGTAAATAGAAAACCGAATAGAGCGTGTATAATGAATAAATGATTGTGCAGTGTAATTTCCCATGGTGCGGTCGCGCTGTGTAATTTCTCACCCGTAAACTGAGGCTAATGCTTGCCCGAGTTTGGTGAAAAAACTACGATCTCCTAATTAAAAGGCAGCGACGAACAAAAAATGATACCCTTAGGGATGTTATAGTTTTTCTCGAGAGTGTGTAAAAAATTCCGACAAAGCCCTTCGACGCAGCCTTATCTGAGACTAATTTTTTGAAATGTGCACCGGATTTGCGAAAAAAAGTAATTGCATGCCTGTCCAGAGATTCTTTTGTGAGAGTTATTTTCTTGGCTTTAATGGCGTGTCTTGAAGAAGTATGATGTATTATTAGATTCTACCCTCATATCATTTGCTTGTCAAATTTCTTTTTGCACTCAATATTTGTGTCACGTAGGCAGAGTAGCGAAAGTTCTCCTATAGAACTCCGTAGACATTATATTTGAAACTGATATATCGGTTTCTACTAAGTAATCTATAGTTTTAATAGTTAAAGTAGGTAGTAGTTTGACATAATGCTTCATATTTACACATGCATTCTGATAATCATGTATATGGTATTGAGTTTAGAGATTAAAAATACTTATGCCGCGAAACTGATATTATACACCTATATTCTACACTATTTCATGGAAATCTTTTGTTTTCTTTAAAACATGCTTGTTAAATATTGAATGTAGTATTTAAAGATAAACCCCAAGTAGGTACATAGGTAATAGGTATGAATCTATAAAGTAGCTTAGAAAGAACAAGTTTTGGAATCCTTATTCTAGATTGTACAGTAAAAGATTAAAAACGTAATGTCAAGTCGCATAAAATTGCTTAATAATATTAGTACTATAAAAATTGAAATCTAAAAGGCACAATATTGTGTTTAAAAAGTCTCTAAAATTTAGTTTGTCTGTAGTTAAATTTTATAATGTCGTAAAACAATTATTATCAGACCGTTTTTTACATTAACATAAATTATGATTCAGCATATCAAATGGTACTAAGTACAGGCGAAATCGAACCCGGAACCATCTACTTGAAGGACGAAGCCAATTTAAAATTTTATATGTTACATGTATACAGAATAGTATTTTAGTTTGTAGGATCTGAGAATAATTTATTATCAGGGACATCAGTATTGAGATAACAAATCAATGAAATTAGATAATTTCTTTGTTTTAGAGTGAATGCACAAAGGTATACTCATATTCGGTATTTTATATTTATATTTAAATATTTCAGAGTGCATTAATAATAATCGTTATTAGAACTCTTAATCGACATTTAAAAACTATTTTTATATAATAGCTACATTTTTAACTTACTTAGATTAGTGATGAAATTAATTCTAACTGTGAAAAGTTAAACTGACTTTGATAAAACTTTGACTACAACATCGGTTAAATTAAAAAAAAATACTTACCTATTGCAATTTGCTATTAAACCACCAAAAAAATTAAAACCATTTTTATGAACCTTTTAATATTTGTATGTATAATATTCTTTATTGCAATAAACAATTTAAAAGTTTGATAAAAAATATATTGAGAGTGATATGGACAAAGGATATTGTATGGACCTACCTAAATAGGTATGTACTATGAACTACATAGTAACTACAAATAACATGCGAGATATTTTCTTGTAAACATTTAATTCCATTGTCTTCCCGCATAGCCAGTGAAACTTTACAATCCATATTTACATATGACTTAAAACTTGAATTATTTAAAATGAAACGATTACTAAATAGCTAGTCTGAACGAGAAAAAATTCTAAGTCGAATCAATATAGGTAACAATTTTTATTTAGAAAAATCTTTTTGAAATAAATAAATGTTGGGACATTATTACGGTGGTAAGCTACGAAGCTTGCATTACGGATAGCAGATAGTTGATATATACAAAATACATACATATTATAAATATGAACACCCATGACTGGAGTACAAATATTCGTGCTCAACAAATGAATGCCCCCAGCGAGACTCGAACCCGCGACCGTTGGCGCAGAAAGCAGGGTCACTACCAACTGAGCCAAACGTGTCGTCAAATGTAATAGGCATTATCATTGATGCAGAGACTGAATCTATAGTTTTTAGAATATCTGTCAGTCTGTCTGTGAGAACGCATTACAAGAAATTCACTGGACAGATTTTCGATGGTATAATAATAGTTCAAATCAAATCAAAATATTCTTTATTCAAATAGACTTTTACAAGCTCTTTTGACTCGTCATTTTTACATTATCAAAATTAAAAGTCAGTCTGTAAGTCTGTGAGTAAACTACCACCGGCTCAGAAAGCTGTTCTGCTGAGAAGAACCGGCGAGAAACTCGACAGTTGCTCTTTTCAAAAAAATATTTGGTAACAATATTGTATTACAATTTATCTATTTATCCTACGTGAGACACAACCAGTCACTAATCCCACACATTTACATCTACTAGGTATTCCGCTATATTGGTTGGTTATCCGAGTCAAGATATAAGACTCTTATTTCTGATAAAAATATACTAACCCTTAAAATGTATATATAAATGTAAATATATTATATACGGACCCGAGCAGAACAAGGGTGAGTCGCTAGTATGTAATATTTTTTAATTATCAACACAAGCTTCTTTGTAGCTTACCACGGAACTAGATAGCGCTGTGTAATAATGTCCCAACATATTTATTTATTATTATTATATAAGATACTGGGCTTTCATATTCAAGGTATATCAAAACAAACAAATATACAAGTACACCGCAATAAAAGCTAAAATAATAAATACCCCAAGCTAGACTCAAAGCCGCGACCAACCCAGCCCACCAGACAGTCAACGAACTTTATTTTTAAACTATAAATAAACACATTAAGTATCTTATAACGAGCCATTAGCATAACATTTGTTAAATACATAATGTATTTGTATACCTAAACTCAATAACTTATTTCATCATATATACGTAACAAAAACTGAGTCCCGATTTGTCCCGCAATCCCGACATAACAACTAGTGCACGTCCCCCGCTTTTTAATGAGACGCTTGCGATATAGAAATTGCATTCCGGTGATTGCCCCGTCCCAGGCCCCGTCGTGATGTATGCAACTACCATCTATCCTATTCGACGATATTGACTATATTATAACTTAATTAAATATTACTAGACGCGTTTTGATTACATTTCGTGGAAAATAATAGATTTCATAAAGTCTCAGATTGAAATGAAATATTAAAAAAAACCTGTACGTGGGTTACTTTGTACATGTTTTTAACTCAAATATTATATTTTAAGTCGCGTCCCACTACATAAAATATTTTTAGACATGCGCTCATTAATAGAGAATATTCATAGTGAGGTAGAAGTATTATTGATTTTATTTTCAATAATTTCTTTAAAGAACATCTTGTGTTATTTTAGATTTAAAATACCAGTATATTATTAACACATCAACATTAGTATATTTATAATATATAATACTATGTAAAACTGTTTTACAAAAATAACTAGCGATCAGACGGCGTAACAGAAAGCTTGAGTGAAACCTTTCCCAAGAACAATAATACAAAATTATAGTCGACATATATGTATGTACGTATGTTCGTTGCATTTCCAGCCGCCTCGCAAAAACAAAACAAAAAACCGCCCGGCCGCGACACTTGCAACCTTGTCTAACCAAACTACCGACTGCTTCATTTCACTGATGATCGTAACGGCAACGGCCCTTTATTGCGACAAGGTGCCATCTGCGGAACATTTCGTATTGTAATGTAGGTTATATCGCTATATTTAGGTCGTTTCGTTTGGAACTTTCAGTTTATTTGTCTTAGTTTTATGCCTAAATGCTCGGTGTTTTATTATTCTATTGATCATCTCATATCAATTTTAATGTGTTCATTCTTTAAGTAAAAGATGAAAGCGAAAATTCTTTAACAATTATGTTATTATAAACTTTAAATGGATGATAGATAAATATTATATTACGATTGTTCATCTTCGCTTAGTTGAATATATACCATTTAATATAAAATGTAAAACGAGATGTGCTAAAAAAAATCCAGTAAAAATATCTATACGTATAGAGCACATAGCATAAAAGTTCTGAAACGTTCTGAGAACATCTTTAGAATTTATTCTTTTTCTGCGGACCTACCGGGCACTGGCACAATGGTAGAATGGTAGAAATTCAATACGCACTTGGAAACACACAAGTGCTTTAACGTGGTAGTTTTTATTTATCATAAAGGTTCTTACGTACCTACTGCGTACCTGAGATTTTTTGCAAACATTTTAATTTGTTTGCCGTAAAAGCTCAAATAGGCTTTGTTAATTCAGACGGTAGTTGCTTACTGTGTTTATTTTTATTCAAATTGTTTGATTTGAGTGTTCTGCTTAAATGAATCACATACTACGAGAGCATAATAGGTATATACCCGTACATATAAATAAAATTAAAACTTAATGCTTATGAAAGTATATACGGTACTTACATAAAAAAACTGTCTGTCTGTTTGTTCAGTCTAATCTCTGAAACGGCTGGACCGATTTTCCGGGACTTTCACTCGCAGATAATTAATGTTATAAGGAGTAACTTAGGCTATTTTTATTTTATTAGAAAATTATAAAAACCGTTTAATTTAGTTTGACTTACGCCCAACGAAGCGGGCCGGGTTTGCTAGTAGTAAATGAAATTTTTTTTCATGTATTTCCTCTGTTATCTATGATTAAGCGGACTTATAAATCCGCGATTTCAAAAGATATCGACATACTTACAAAACAATGGCCAATCGAAGTGAAATCTTAAAATTCTCAAAACATAATTACGAGTTACGACCTTATAACCATGCACATTACATGACATGAATGTAAAATGAGAACATCCTTCGCTTCCATTGGGCGGGTGTGATGTGGACCTTATCCCGTCGTAATAAAAGTAGCGACGCGACGGCAAAAAGACGCCTGTTTAGGGCCGATCCTCACTATGGTGCCGTTCGCAGTTCGTTCTTGGTTCGATCTTGGTCTGGTAGTCATATCTTGTTTACATTACACAATCTGACTCAGATCACGATTCATTATTGATGAATAAATAGTATTAGTAATGTCGAATGGATTGGACTAAAATTTCTTCCGAGATTGATCGCGACTGAAATGGGATGGAGTGAAACTTGACTATTACCGATTTTATGAACACATAATATATTTGTTACTTGATAATATTTTACCAGACCGAGAATGAACTATGAACGGCATTAAAGTGAGGACTTGGCCTTATCTGTTTATGCTAGTGACATGTGTTTGAGAATATACCAAAAGGAGGTTGTTTAAAATTCTTGCGTTTACGCGCGGACATGGCGTGACGTCACGTCCGGTCGTCGACTACCCGCTCTCCATCGGTACATCGATTGTCGATGTACGATTGTCTCGATGTCGATCGAATCCTGTCGGCGCGTTTGTTGTTTTGATTTGTAGTGGCGCGCCGTACGGTGTTTTGCATCTTGTCGAAACCGTGTCGCAAGGTAAACGACGTCGTTAAAGGACGATTTAAACTTTAATATCATCATTAAAGACACGCTTTGAATTATTATAATTTCTGAGGAATGTAAATGACAATAACACCATTCCCAATCTGCGGCGTGTCGAGTAATTCATCCCCGTCCGTCACGATCCGGTTTAGTGACGAGTCGAGACCGGTTCCACATCAATGGCTGGCAACCCCTCTTGCCTCTGTTTACTTCACATCTTGATAGTCATGTTTTTAGTGTACAATAACTCTCGATTTTGACGTTACCCGTCCGTTTCGACTCGACTATTGTGGGAAAGTAGAATATCTCAACGCTAGTCTTATAAGAACAGTATTAATATATGAGATATTCTCTATACATGTACGCACCGCAAGTACAATGTAAGCGTAGTACAATAGTATTGGATTTAGTTTGAAAGAGAAAACAGTCTAGTAAATCACACGTGCGAGAAGCGTGTACTAAGATCGCAACATTGGCGAGGCGGTGAGAGGAAATCGAGATTCGCAGTATACTCGGCGTGCGTTCCGGTCGACGCCACCGCAGTCAGGGTCAAGGCTTCGGCTCCTGCCCGCTGCTGCTCGCCTGGTACACACGGGGAACGCCCGTCTTGCTCGTAATGAACGGAAATGGAACGATAAAAGCGAATTTAATTTCTATTAGGTACTTTAAACGTGTGATATCTGTTTATTGTTGTTAACTTTACTGAAGTGCTGTTTATGCTAAAGAATTTAATAAATGTATCATTGGGGAAATATATTTGTTACAAAGATTATAAAGTTGATTTATTTATATCATGTTACAATGCAATTTAGTTCATTCAAATCACATAAATGTCCGGTCAGAAGGGTCGCCTCGCCGTATTGCTTTTTAACCTATTGCTATTACTTTAACAAGATTACACAAATCTCTATCCGTTGACAATTTTTGAATGAAACAGCTTCGTCGTAAAAAATAGAAGAGCATCTGTCCCGGCGCAGAGACGTCCCGAAATTCCACGATCCCGTTTTTTGTGTAGCTAACAGATGCATTCTGGAACACCGCTAACCGCATCTTGCATCCTTATCGCGCTTTCGGAAATGAGATCCATCGAAATGTATCAACTGACGATTTTAAGAGATATTTTAAGGTACAGCGCATCTTCTATCTCTGTCGCACCGATTCCCAGTGCGGTGGCGCCAAGCCACCGCGCGATGCCACGGGAACCGTCGAACTCGCTCCTGTTTGTATAGTACGTAGGAGCATTCCTAAACATTGAAACGTTCTGTTTCTCCAAACAAACCATTCGTTAAATGTAACGTAAGTGGAATTATATCTGATCATGCATCGTGGTGAGTTGTGAAAGGCTATGGTGACGTCACAGAGGCGGCACCCCCACGTCTGCGAAACTTAGGGACCCTAATGAATGACTTCCTAATTGCCGCAGCAGCAAATAAGCCCGTAATCCGGCGCGAAAATGCATCACTCCATTTAATTGTGGACCTTGAGCCCTTTCGTTCTTGAGTCTGAAATTGAATGCCAGACGTCTCGCGACATGTACTTGTGGACGCGAACGATTATTTATGATACATTTATTGAGTCTTAACTGGCTATATAATGTGATAGGATAAAGAGTTTTATGTTCCATGCGATAGAGGGTCACAGTTGCGTGGCAAAGTGCAATGTGACGGACGTTTCATCGCAGCGCACGAGCCGACGTTGTAGGGCGACAAGTCAATATGCTTCCCGCACTAATGTTGACAACAATCCATCTCAAAGTGTCAGGCGGCGCCGCGAATTAGACTCACTCCCATTTCGATTTACTCCTCATCCGTGGATGTAATAAGCGTCCACCGCGGGCCGCTTTCATTATTGTACTTCTGCCATTTACTACGAGAACTATGCGAGAGCAATTTCTGCTCGAGATTCATTTATTTCTCGCGGACTACATTATTGTAAGGAAAAAAATTCTCATACATTTTTCTTGTACGTGTTTAATGACAGGATACAATGATAATGCCTTCGAGTCGAAGACGCAGATGTGCGAAATGTTGTTGCTAAGAATGTGCCCGATCTGGTGGGATGGCAACTAAGAACATGTGTCAACTCGACAATTGACATTTAGCAAAGCGGTCCACGAAACAACTCCCATCAACCCTACATTATACTGTAATTATACATTAACAATTGATTTCGAATTGACTCCCATTATTATTTGTCATGCTCCAACCGGCAAACAAACTTCACAAGGGCGGAACGACAGACAAAGTTAACCATAACTTTAATTTTATTACCCAACATTTATTTCATCTTACATTTGATAAATATAGTCTTCAATAATAAGCTCTACGAAGCCATATTACTATAGAGTAATCGAAATAACAGCTATCGCAAAATTTTAGTTCAATCAGATGCCATCAAAAGGTTGAGACAAATTAAACGCTTTCGAGAAAGCCAGACAGACATTCGAGGCACTTAAGTAAAACCCTATAAAATTGGATTACGAGTTCACTTATTCACGTTTCTTATCATAAAAATTAAGCTAACATCTGCTTGTAACCGTCGCGCTCGTCCAGCGTCGAACCGTTTCTTACAACCGTTGCTTCGCACCTGCCTTAAGCTTTAAGTATATTAATTTATTGATATCGGCATAATCATTGCGCCGATGAATCAATTTAATTATTAATCACTTGTCACTTGATTGTGCAAAGCTTTTACTTTAATTATATCCCCATATCATTAATGTTATATTAAAATTTTCTCCTTGCAGGCTTTTTTTTATTAAAATAATGGCCTTTTTGTTGGTATATACGTATTTAATTAATTTAATTATACTAATTTTATACTTATTGGTTATTAGTTAACTTGATAGTTTAGTTATTTAGCGAGATGTGAGAGAGTAGTGAGATCTATTTATTTATTTGTAACTTATACTTTTATGTACCTACTTATGTATCAATGACCTCTCGTTAATAGTATTGAATACGCACAATATTTTATTTTGCATCGAATTCCACATTCCTACATATAAAAACAAGTAAAGCTTGTGCACACATGTTCATTATCTGAATGCCAACTATTTACGAAGAACCGTTAAGGCTATGCTATATAAGCATTTAATTGCAAAAATGTTTAAAAAAATTCATTAATAAAAACACAATGATGTTTTAAAAGTCCAATATAAGAAGTTCTTATATTTAATTTATGCAATATAATTGGTAATATTTACAAATAAATTAATTTAAGAACAGAATGCTTTAGATAATGCTTTAAAATAATCCAACCCGTAGTATGATCAACCAATGTAAATCATTGAAATATTTCATATACATAAATCATAAGCTGAAAAATTTGTTTGTTTGGTTGTTACATACAATATCGGAAACTACTCATTCGATTTTAAATATTTTTGTATTCTATAGCCCATTTATCAAGGAAAACAAACAAACAAATGAAAATGGTGTCTGGCCTTTAGAACGCATTAAGAGCCGCGGGAAATGCTAGTATTTCAAATTACAAGCAAAATTTTTTAATATAAGTTTTGCCTCAACTCTCAAGGGTTTTCACTTCCTTATACACTTACATTTACCATGAGTTGTTGCAACAAAAAAATAACACCTGGTGACTATTATAAATTTAATCCATTGTGAGTTAAATTACTTCCTATATTCGCGTTTAATTTGTTCGTAAAATTATAGGTGTTCTGTTAGTCCATATGTAGGTACCCTGATACATGGTGTATGAACTTAATTATATTAGCTGCTTTTGCTTAAAATTTAAAGTAATTTTCTTAGAAGAGCTACACGAAATCTTCAAAAAACAATGTTTTCTTTCATACAAATTTCCTGAAGCAAGTGTTTAATATTCGTTTCTGTTAGACTTTGACCTTTTACAGTTCATCGTTAGAATCCCAAATATTGTTAGATAATTTTTAAAAGTTACATAAAATAATGAAGTTTATTTAGATAATTGTCTTATTTTTCTTTTTATTGTATATTGATAGTTGAAACTTAGAAAATGATCAAAAAACGTATATAATATAATGGAAACAATGGGGTTTAAAACCCGCTTCAGTTACCGTTGCTCAATGTAAATCATTAAAGGGGCAAATATAATACACAGACGACAGATGTTTCGGCCGTTGGTAGAGCTAGTTGTATACTGCGTGAGACTTGAGAGCATAACCGTCGAACACTAGATGCGATTTTGACTATTCAATTTTATTTAAATATTTGTTAAAAGAATTTGAGCAGTATTGTCCGTGCTTAAAACAATCTCTCTCTCTCTCTTCTTTTTCTTCTTCTCGTCTTAAGTTGACTGGAAGAGGATCTCTTCTAAAGATAAGTCTTCTTTTTGAACTAATTTTATTAAGATTGCTTTTTTTGTTTATTTGACATCTAAAGTAAAATAATCAAATAGTCCTTAATTAAATAGTTTAAATTGTATAAATCATATGGCAATAGTTATAAAGTACGAAGCTTTTCATTCACTTGTTGCGTATTTGTAGAACACCGCGGATGCGAGGTTATCAATCTCTTATCAATTAGCGGAAACTGATTACTAATATTCCTGGGATTCTTGAGAAATTAATATAAAAAACGATGTTATTTTAACAAGTAAAGGTTAATATGTCACTTAAAATAAAACTACATACGAGAAGTGAAACACTCCATCATAATTATGACACTTTTATGTGTTGTGAATGAGGAGAATATTCCAGAAATAATTATCAACAATTACTGTGGCTTTACAGAAATATTTTTCTTTACACAAAACGTATCTTTTAAGTGTAAAAGCATAACAACTTTCCTTTGAATTCGTTAATATTTCAACACTCAAGAACTTGTTCGTCCGCTTCAAACAAAGCATTTCTATCTATATTGTAAAATTCCTTGACACTCTGCACAAAAGGTGCCCTTTGTTGAAAAACTTAACTGTAGGTACACTAAAATGACCACTGAAAAAACCGCCGGCCCTCCTCAAAAGCTCCGACTCGCCGTTATTAACTCGGGTCTTTAAATTCCAGTGAAAGACTCTACCTGCTCACTTCGACTGTTACCTGCCTTATCGTCCCATACTATTGGCTATAAATTAAGTGCACGTTTCAAATGAGATATATCATGCTTAAGAGCGACTTCATTATTTTATCATCGCTTAGCTTCGGGTTAACGTCCTCGCTTAAGCGAGAGGGTGCTGCGTAACTGAATCTTGTTTACTGTATCGTAATAGTGCAAGGCTCTGGTTACTTTAATTGACACTGATGGTTGTTTTTTTCTTCGTTTATTGCGATTTTGTGAACTCCGTGCGAGGCATAGCTGGAGCGCAGAGCTAGTCACAACGTAACACGTAGTGGGTGGCGACCTCTCGACATGTAAACCGATATTTCCCTCGTGAAAATGTTCAATGGGCGGTGTCGAGTTGCCTCCGAGCAGTGCGTGTCGCCAGCCTTTAGATTTTCGTTCGCATGCTGGTACATTATTTCGCGTCATTAATTATTATATACGATTTTTTGTACATTGCCCTCATACGCCACCTACCGTGTGTTAGGTCGGGATAATTAGTTAACAGTTGATCTTTCATCAACTTTAAATACAATTGGTAAAGCAAATAGAATTGTACTTCTGAACTTTTTAAATTAGTTATGAATATCGTCGAAAGTAGCCATAACACAGAGCTTTTAGTTCCGCCAGGAGCACTGAAGGCAGCTGACGGGAAGGCGCCATCTGTGCAGCGGCGCCCCGGAAGAGGCAATTTGTTTTGTTTTCAATTTTTGAAACAACTCCTCGACTCATGTATGCAAATGTACTGAACGTAGCGTAACGACATAAATGACATTTGCGGTGTGACACGTGCTCGCGACCGTTTTCATTTAACCGTTACACATAAACTCATGTCTTTCCACATGTCGTGACACAGCCTAATTCTATCAATTTAAATAATAACTGCCAAACTAGAAAAGTTTCTAATAATTCAATTTATCATTTATTTAAAGTACACATGCTCTTCATACTAAATAACTTCTACTCAGCTTTATGAGAGTTGTAAGCTTAAAGTAAAAAGAACACAGTAAATAACACATTCAAAAAACATGTAAAGTTTACGAAATATTGTCTTGAGGCCGGCGACGACACCCAACATCTGCCGCGCGCACCTGCCGCGCTAACTCCAGTTTTTACAAGCCCGATCACGCCGCCTGATAACTCATGCTGCCCTGGTACCTCCGTAAATTATTTCCAACGTAACATATACTTCGCAGCGAACTACGCACGTCGCTTGTACAATAACATAATTAAAGTAACTTCAATAACGTTTACGTTGCAAGTGACACCTGGGGCGCGGGAACCGGGAAAATAAAACACTGTCCCATTCCCAACACGCATTGCCTATAATTTTAGGTATCCACAATTGAAAAAGTTCCACTGATTGCCAGTTTTAGTACTCAGAAGGTGTTATAAATAGACATGTAATATCTCTTCTTTGGCTGCCATTATTGTTTAAATAAAAAAAATCAGTAAAATTATCTGGTCCCGACGCAAAGGCTTCTAAAATCGAGAGCTACAGAGCGGCATTCCGCAGTAATAATCCTTAGAAGCGGCTCCGGCGCGACGCATTGGGAACATCGATCCTTTCGCGACACACGCTTTCGTTTCGTTTGCCAGACGAAAAATCTTCGTGCAGGGTTAGGTAGCAATCACAATAGCCACCGGCTATCAATTATTGCGCGTGCGCACACAACGAACATACCTGACATAACAACGTTTGTAGATATGCGAAAATTAATTTGCTTATGCGTGATATCAGTGTAATCTCGATTGGACGCCGTAACTAAGTATATGCTAAATTGCTAACCTCTCCGCTGGCGGTATTGAACAGCAATTTTATTATAATTGGCAAAGCGGTCAACGCTTCTCGGAAATTGTTTTTTCTTTATTTCCAACATTTAACCGATCTCGTTTTTGCACCAGAATCACTCAGACGCACCTTTGTTCTCCGCCATATTGTTTTTAATGTATCCAAAGGAACTCGTATGAATCGTGAGTGAAAGTACGCTATACAAATTATAATAAACCATTAACAAAAATGCCGGAGGTTTGTATTTTTATAATGTTGAAATATATGTGTTTTTATATAATATATTTGCCAACACGAATGAATAAAGATAATTTTCTTTTATTTGTCACTTAATGGCACAATAAACGTCAATATATGTTGCTTTATTATAATTTTATTCCATTTTATAAAATATTTAATGATAAATCAGCCCCTCTGCGATTCAAAATAGTGTCTAAATTAAGGAAATCGTTTAGAGCTGAGTTATTAGAATTTTTGCAAATACGAGTATGAGTAAGTATTTGTTTTATTTATCTGCGTTGACACAGAAACCCACTCCATGTAATTAGGGGTAAAACGCGAACCCGAGGGAGACGCCAGCTGACGGTGCGCTCGGCTGTGAACGTTCTATTCACATAGAATATTAATACATTTTAAAAGCGCAGCAATATTTCTGTATCGATACTTTTTTTCGTATTTCAAAAATGTTTAATTAAGGCGACCACTGCAAGGTATCATAAATCACGTTTTTAATTTAGTATATCGCAACCAGCAACACAAAGGCAATAAATATGCGACATCGATTTAGGTATGTTGGATCTTTAGGATGCCGACGACATTTCTTACAAAAATGATTTGACGCGGAATTATTTTGAACAAATGTTTCACGGTGGCCGAAATGCTAACGTCCAACGGGTCCTGACCTTTTAAGAAACTAATATTGTAGGTTCGCGGTAGAGGAGTGAAGTGAATCGAAGGCCAGACTGTATTGGTCATCAAAATCGAAACTTTTGATGTGGCCGGCGTATTTTAAAGCCGTTTATTTCTCATAAACACCAAACTCGAACAAACGATTTCAAAATTCATTTAGATGTTTATCGTTTTAAGAAGAAAAACTAATAACGTCATGCCTCTCTCAATAAGGTTATGTATGTGGCTTAAGACATTTTACTAACTTTGTATTCAACGTTAATTATAATATTAGCAAACAATGAAAGTTCGTTGTGGTAATTTAATTTTTGAAACACGATACCAAATATTCGTTCTTCTTATATAGAGTACATATAAGTATGTATGAATATTAAAATGTAACCATTTATCATAAATCATATTTAGAAAAAGCTTCTCGAAGGATCAACGCATCTGCTCTAACTGATCTATTTATGGAAGTGCATAATATATTCGACCGGTTTCATTGACATTGTTGTACGAAAGTAAAAACGGAATACTTATACCAAATATAGACATTTTAATTGATAGTCAATTTTAATTATCGAATTATCTAGTTCATTAACCGTCTGAAGGTTTTTGCGCGGGCGCAACCGTCGTCACAGCTAGATCAAAGCCCGCCCGCCGGTTGACATATATTTTGATACCTCACGCAGATTATAATAATATATGCACACGGATGACTTACTGTTCGCCGGTGGCCTGTTTTTTTTAACAATGTTACTTGTAAGTCACTTTGCTCCGGTCGTATGAGGTGGTCTCAATCCACCTGTGATCAAGTTTAATGTAGATTTTATGCTCTTTGCCTCAGCCAATTAAAAAAACAAATATATAACAAACAAGGACTGACATAAAATTATTCAATATCCTGTATCATAATGCGGCCACTTTTAAACTATACTAATATTAGCTACCGACTTGCATCGTCAATACTAAATGTTTTTAATGTATGAAAATAATTTCTTTTAATTCTAAAAATAATTCTAAATCTATTTAAATTAAAAGAAACAGTTAAGTATTAGTTAAATATTCATTGCTATTGCATATTTAAAAGTACTAAAATTAAATTGTCTAATATGTTTCACCACTATCATTAAGTGCAATTCGTATAAACGTATTCAGACATTAGTCCGTTATTTGTTCGATGGCGTCATCCATATAATTTATCATTTAAAACGAATCGTTTAATCATCTGATCCTTGTATAATCAAAATAACCTCAAATTAATTTGTGAACTAACACTCGCAGTTTTCGACATACAAGTCTTCATCACGTGGCGCTTTCCAATTGTTTACGGTTCGATCGGGTTGCATATTGGTCGCGCCCTCGCCGTGTTGCCATCCTAAAACGGTCAATCCCCAGTGCAATGCACTCTGTTACCAAATAACTTAGCCTCCGTCATTCGATGACTTTTTTAATGTTTTGTCACAATTAAATGCGCATTTTAGGAACGACCTGAGAGATATTATCATAAGTAGGTAATTAATTTTATATCGGGTTTTTTATGCATATTTATTACGAATAATATCTGAACGACTAATAATAGGATGTTGTGCATGAAACTAATTGGCTGTGTGCTTGAAGCTATGAGAGAAGTTAGTTATAGCGAATGTAGGTATAGCTGTCAACACAAGTTTCTTTGTGATACTTCATAGCGTCGTCCGTTCCGGCTTCGGGTGACTTCGATGACCTAAAGACGACCTATCGCAAACAAAAATAAAGCTTCCCATTCACAATCAAGACATCTCCGACAACCTTGAACTAGTTAAACTGGGCGGGAATAAATCAAGACAGACATGGCAACACCGCGCCGCCAGGGGTTAAAAAAACGAACCGTTTCGCCGTATTAGCCCAGACGTATCATTATCTTATTATTATAATACGCTCTCTACATCTCGAACACGCGGTGTTGTCCAACTTTAATTAACATTTTAGATTTGTCTGTATCAATCATGACACATATTTCTTTAATTTAACTATTATAAATGCTTTCATAAAAATAAATCGCTTATTACATTACATCAATCCCATGACATTTTAAATTTCAGCGAGGGTGGTCATAAACAAAAAAGATTACAAAATTCTTATTTATTATTTTATATTAATATTTCTTTTATAAATTGACCTTTTACAAGATTTAATGTGGCGTCGGGTTGAGTTGTAATTCGCATTTTTAGCCGAGGTTGCGTCAGAGCTGCATTTGTGCAGACCAGTGCAGGGGTCACACGCGAACTGCTTGATGGAGGTCCGTAATGACCCCAAATCATAACCATCAGACTGGCAAAAAATATTGATATTAATCTTAATCTTCCGTTACCGCAAATATGATTAACTATTTTATTTTTATTGTAAAACCTACTGATGAAATTTAGTAATAAATCAACCTATATTTTATTTCGGAACCAATTAGCCAATCATTGAATACGAGGGGACGTGGAACGGTGTAAGAAATAGACGTTATATTGCTTCGATTTATTTGTGAATGTATAAATAACTAGTTATTTGCACAGTATAATGACAGGTTTGGTGATTGCCTCTCTGGCGTATTATAATTATGTATCATAAAGACCATGGAGGTTTCAGACCGCGGAAAAAACTGCCAAAAGCTAATCTGTTCGCAGCAATTAACCTATCAAGCGCTACATAATGGTGAAGGTCGATTGTAATAAATAGTTTTCATAAGTCTACTTCATTTAAACAAGTGATCCCTCTCTTAAATACACTTCGGGACGTCTTATTCATCTTAGTATTGACTAAATTTCTGACGCCCGTTTAAACTACTTAAAGGATTTCTCTTCCCATTCTACTAAAATGCCGACGAACAAAGCGCTTCTTGCCATCGGAGAAAATAAGCGATGTTTTGACATATTTCGACTTTTATTGTGAGTGCAATTTGGGTGCAGCTTGATTGTGGCCGATATTACTACAGTACTTTTTGTTACTTGTAAAGCTAATAAGTGTTTCGTGACGTATATATTACAATGTACTTATGGAAAGTTTTATGCGACACGTCTTTTAAATAACGAACGACTTTAAGGACATTATGAATGCTACAAGAGAAAATTACAAAATTAATGATTCTCAATCATAAAATATGGAGTTATTAAATACTATTATTGCACTCATAAATATTTTTGTATTGTGACACAAGATGGCGAGTATATAAAAAGGGGAAATGAATTCGTTTCAGTGGACAAGTGCATAGACAAACCAGATCCAGGCTCCCACACATACGGCTTCCATAGTCTGCGGTGAATAGGCCGCTTCATTTGATACCCTATCCTATGTGGTTCTTGCAACTTAGTTTTTTTCTAATATATACAGTGGTTGAGCCAGTTTTATTGTACCATTAAAGTATATGAGTAAAATAATACTAATAATCCTAACTAATATTATAAATGCGAAAGTAACTCTGTCTGTCTGTCTGTTACGCTTTCACGCCTAAACCGCTGAACCGAATTCGATGAAATTTGGTACGCAGATAGAGAAGACCTTCAGAAAGGACATAGGCTACTTTTTATCCCTGTAATCCCACGGGAACGGAAACCGCGGGGCGCAGCTAGTATGGTATATAAAATAAAATAGTTTCAAATAAGAATGAAATCCAACAGTGATTCATATAAGATTATTTTATAAATTACTAGCGACTCGCCCTCGCTTCGCTCGGGCTCTTCCCTAGATTTAGCACAGGTAAAGCCGCGGGATCTGCTAGTTATGCATATAAACCTTCCTCTTGAATCACTCCATCTATTAAAAAAAACCGCATCAAAATCCGTTGCGTAGTTTTAAAGATTTAAGCGCACATAGGGATATAGGGACAGAAAAGGCGACTTTGTTTTATACTATGTAGTGATCACTACATAGTATAAAACAAAGTCGCTATCTCTGCCCCTATGTCCCTATATCCCTATGTATGCTTAAATCTTTAAAACTACGCAACGGATTTTGATGCGGTTTTTTTTAATAGATAGAGTGATTCAAGAGGAAGGTTTATATGCATAACAAGCGGATCCCGCGGCTTTGCTTATGCTAAATCTAGGGAAGAGCCCGAGCGAAGCGAGGGCGAGTCGCTAGTTGTTTATAAAACAATTCAATATTCTACATGTAACAGCACTTCTAAAGAAATCACAAGGGATCACTACTTAACAATAAACATAAAATCGCGATCTACGTATTACGTGCATCCGGCGAGCTTTCGTCCGGCGCATGCGCTTTGTCCGCCGGATGTCTTGCGGTCACACGCAATTTCACAACCTCTGCACTCATGCCACCCCGTCAGATATGACTCGATAGCTTACAACAATAAAATAAGATAAACTTTAAAATGATTTTTACTTGTACATTATCGTTTTTTAAAAATTAAACTTGTCATTGAATAACTGATTCTATTTTTCCATTGAACGCTTTGAAGGTGGCACATTAATTCCGTCCGTACTTGGAAAGTTACATTATTTATTTTCCAACAAGACAATTAATTTCCACTTGCAATATCCAATGAGATAAGTGCGTTATATTTTATTGTACCTATTGGAGTCGACAATAAAGTGTGCAGAACATTATCAAGGCCTGTTATTTATAACCTGACCGCACGTAGAGGTCGAATTCGAGCTTTAAGACGCTTAAGAAGCTTATTTGGTCCTATTATGGCCTCTAGACATGTTAACCTAAACAATGCAATGTAAGACCCTGGCGCCTGATTACCTATCAATCATCTCTCAAATTTGAATAGCCATCAATGCACGGTAGGTGCGAGCTATCAGTCCCCGACCTACCCCGATGACGCGTTGACCGCGAATCTATCTCAAAACATAAATAAACCCTATCTTTTGTCTTGACATTAAATACAACTTATTATTTATGTGCTCTCGTATTAAATGCTAAATCACAGACGACGCACATACATGTCTGTAATAAAGTATCAGCAATACGATCGAGTCACGAAGAAACTAATGGACACTTTTTAGTGGAATTTTACACTATTTATTTTCTTATTTTAAGCAGCTTTATGCGATTTCGTTGTAGATAAAATCACTTTATCTATCTAAATGACATATTATAAGATATAAATTAGAGTCTTATATTGAACTTATAAAAAAGAAAAAAAAATTAAATATGCGTCTTATATCTTATCGGCTTATAAAAGCGAAAAAATTTTAATATACGAATCGATGTTTACATAATGTCGATTACTAATAGTAATATAATTATAACATGAGCAAGGGCTCAAGGGGCTCCATTCATTTTATTGGCAAGTCGTTCGTTGACTTATTGCTTTCCGGGCGGTTCAATATGTCACACGATAACAATGTTTCTACGTTCGATCTTAATAGGCTAAGGCGCTGTCAAAGTTAACTATTTATTCTGGGATTATAATGTAACTTCGATTTCATTTTCATTTCTATAAACATTTTTAGAATATCCCCAAAGAATGCGAATTTAAATAAGAAAGCACAGGAATCAGCCACGAAACTGGATACGCGACCTTATCGCCCTTTGTAGCTTTTTACGTATTAGAGGGTTCTATAACGGTAAAGCGGCATGCGGCGTCACATTCGGCGCTCTGTCGCGAAACTCGCGTCATTTCAACAACTAATAACCCAAGTGGGGCTCATAATTTACAAGGAGGTCCGAGCGACCGCTTTTTACCTCACCGTCGCCGACGTCTGGGAATCTGCAACAAAGACCGAGCCAGATTCCGTTTTGCATTCCGTTGGTATACTTACGGCGGATGCCTGCAAATTCGATGTTTCGAAATCAAAATTTGCACTGAATCGATCGAGAAGAGCCGTCCGCATAAATAATAGGTGTCGCGAGCCGTTTCCCACGCAAATCGCGTACTTAATAAACCTAACAATGCCGCTTAATCTCTTGATCTGTACCGTCGGCGTCGCGACGTCTCCAAGACAAATTCGACATAAAAGTATCGGCGGCGAAAAACGCGTGTGACCCACTTCCGACGTAATAAACCACCCCGTCAAATTTCGTCTCGGCCGTTTCGCGGCAGGCAGTCGATCGGTTACTTTTTGGACTTTTAACATCAGCCCCGTTGCATTCTCGATTTTACGATCATCTCGACTGACCGACGCCTGACAGAAGTCGTAAAAGGCCAGATTTTACTTCTTATTGTTCGCCTTTCGCGAAATCTAATTGAAGTCGGCAAAGCTCGCGCCTCTTTACGCGTTTTTAATTTTACTGCTCGCGGTACGCTGAATTATGTCCCGCGAAAGATAATGACAACTGACGAGAATTCGTTCATTACTTTTTATCACACATTAAAACAACTTTAAACGGTTCGCGAGAAAACGATATTGGGTAATGCATCACTCGGTACGCTCGGCTTGTCTCGAAAGCTCTCGCGAAGTCGTACACAGTCGAATGGTCTTATTTTCCTAAGTTATTTATATAAAACATCTGAACGCAAAAACAATCATAAAATAGCTTTAAACAAAGCCATAAAAATATATACAAATGCTTATCGTTTTTTTCTCATGTTGATTAATTAATGTTTTGAACTTGTTATTATAACTTCCTATATAAAGCAGTGGTGGCTCAGTGGTAACGCGCTCGCTTGGAAAACCGAGTGAAGCGGATTCAATCCCGGGTGTAGCATATCTGATATTTTCATCTTTCACTTGTCTTATGGTGAACGTGTCGTTAGAAAACATGCATGTCTTAAAGAATATTCTGCAAAAAAAATATGAACCTAGCACCTAATCTTCTTCCTACTTTTTAACAACTCTTAACATATCTATAATTACTTGATTACTATATGCGTAATAACAAATACTAGTTGCTTGAATGCGTTTATTATGAGGCAAAATTCATTCATATTTTCAAAAGCAGTTGACAAAGCGTTCTGTCAATATCGAAGGGCTAAATCCTGTGTTTACAGAGCAAGTATGTTAGCTATGTATAAATTAGTTGTATGGGGACTAAGATGGCCGTTAAATATGAATAGAATGTTCTAGCTGGAGGCCTACAGTTTAATTCGAAGCCGGACTCACCGTGACTCACTTTGTATTCGCCATACGTTGGCCTGCGTCACTCGCCTATCGGAAACGCGAACGCCGAGACGCCTATTTAAACATGTCGTGCCCACTTTTATAGTATTTACTTTGTTATAAAATATCAAAATATATAAAATATTAGATATTAATAATGATTTTTGATATTATTTCCATAATATTATTCAGACATAGTCTTTCAAAATGTTTTCCTCATAACAAACGAAACGACCAGACAGTATTAACGCGTTTTTATCGTGACATCATATATTTTATTTGTTACACCTTCCTTTTCACTCGTAATTATTACCTACAATGTCACGTTTCATAGGTTTAGCTTTAAGCTTGAAACGTTTCGTGCATACAAATAACTAATAAGTTAAGGTCATTTTCTAGATAGAACCAACTAAGATTATTAAATTTTGTGATAATATAAAATCTAACATTTTTAATCTTTGATGTCTTTAAACGCTGCTGACGCATCCCTTTCGCTTTTTCAATATTCATCAACGCTTAGTGGAGCTCTTCTTTATTATTCATACCGTATAATGGTGTATAATATTACTTGAAATATTATAGCACTTAATAATTTAAATTGTTATTTATTTTATTTTTATATCATACTGTAATAAATTCTGTTGAATTCCTTTGTCGTCTGTATCATTAAATTTACTATTTTCTACCTACGAGTATATATACGTTATATTGAGAGGACGTAAATAGTTCGCTAGTCCTTGAACTGTCATAATTAATTTAAAAAATTGTATTAAAAAACTACTATATTTGATTTTTTCATTATGTTTTTGCGTGCATCACCCGAGATACAGGAATGCCTTCAGATTCAACAACACTATTAGACGTCAATTCGATTGTCACAAACGATAAATGCGAGAT
The DNA here is from genome assembly GCA_905231865.2 of Boloria selene. NCBI lineage: Eukaryota > Metazoa > Arthropoda > Insecta > Lepidoptera > Nymphalidae > Boloria > Boloria selene. Next base: position 11,172,618 of record HG993147.1, read on the forward strand.
TTTATAAACATTTAACAAACTCGCTAAGAATGTATGTACATTATTGCTTACAATTTCATTTCTTAATTTACTGTTATGTATGGAATACTTAAACTTAAATACAAATAAATTGAGGAATTTTTCAAAAACATGGTCAGTTTTTATACATAACATGTCTTCATTCACTTAACTATGTATCAGCTATGCAAAACCTGACTGGTTATTTTAAAAGTTTAATGCTAATTTTCATATAACCTTAATCGCTCGCTTAAGCTCTCATTATAGAACGAGTAAAATCGATAATAATCAATTGTTTATTTTTTGATAAAAAAGTTGTTCCTAGATTGTCGTTTACATTTATTTTATTGCATCTGTGCAGTAAAAATGTTACTTGAATGGTTTTATAGTTGCAATGTAGTTATTAATATTTCATTTTTATTTGTTCGCAGGTAAATATCCACCGCATACTCGAGAGTAATTCATTGGGAGGTTATCTTTATAATCTCGCTCAGCGAACCACTTCATAAATCCAGTGAGTTAAATTTATATAGAAAGAATCGAATATCTCATCCGAAAATGCAATGTCGCCGCCAATTAATATGTTTATCTGGCGGAATATCTGACGGGGCGAGGTCACCTGCTTTCTTGTAGGACAGACCCACGTTTTTCGATGAACGACTGCAACCTTTTGTTGCGTCGACTGAATAAACATACGAGATGAGATCGAAAATAAATAACAATCGTGCGCCCGGTTTCGAAAGCGTCCATAGCCGCCATGACTTGTCAGTGTTAAACGATTACAGCGATTGCAGCAAACTGACCTAGCCCACGTGGAATGGAACACTTTCTTCTAAACTCAAAATGTAACCGTAACTATGAAGCGGACAAGCGTTTCCGGCGCCCGTGACGTCATAGTCGTCTCGCCGTGCCGCGCCGGTCGCCGCCCCTACTACGTAACCTTGGCGCAGTGAGATGTGCTTCGCTCGCAACTCGCCGCTCGCAGCATGTCGCTTTCATTTTCATTTTTTTTAACCAAGCAACCTATTTGCGATCAATAAGACAGTGAGCACGCAACACTTCGTCCCAGCAATCGATTCTTAGTATCTAATTCGCATAATGCCCCTTTACATATTCAGCCGGATGCAGAAATTATACTTATTGAATTCCACTTATAAGGTGAAATAAGAGCAAATCTCGGTAATTTTTCACACGATCCACGAGGGCATAGTTGCCCTAAGCGCGGCGGTTGGGGTGATCGAACTCACAGCCTGTAATTTCGGACCGCAAAAGGAACAAAACGAATTGAGATCGGTGATTAAAAACCTTTGTCGGTTCTACTAATATTTATATTTTAGCAATGCGTCCGACATCTAATTGGCCGCTCGTATATTTGAGGCGGATCGAGTGCCGCGGCGCGGCGCCGACCACCGACGCTTCATTAGTTTTCTTGGTAGTCAAATCATAAAAGACCGATTTTTATGTTAAGTCGTATATGTCAAAACGTGACCCCGTAATAGTGCCTAGACGGCCGACAAAGACACCACAGACAACGTTTCCTCGTCATACGATAAAACGACGTTGATTCGATAATTGTTTTATTCTGCTGTTCAATAAGGAGCTAAAAATAGCTGTTGATTTATAAATTATCGCAGGTGGTAGGTATAGGCAACTAGTTTCAACTGACCATTGCGGGTACTCTCGATCGGCCCAAGGTCTGGGATATTGAACCTGACCGGAGCAACAGCACGGCAAGGTCCGCCGCGAAAGAGACGGCTGCACTATCACTCATTGTTATGGGGAAAACATCGCGGCCACACGCGCGCATTTGCTGATCGATTCCTTTCGTCTAAACCTTCGACTTCTAATCCGTTCGGTATGCGATGCAAAGCGACTGCCAGTTATAGAGCGATCCCGTAAGCGCGATACGCACTTCCTCAAATGCGTGATCCGGCGCGGTGGGAGCGGGACGGGAGACGCGAAGGTCGCGCGCGCCCTCGGTGAGACAGGGACAGCTGTTCGGAGACAAGTGCGTCGCGGACGACAGAGATGGGAGAAGTGCATTGCGCTGACGCATCGCGATCGTCTGCGCGCTTTGGTCTTTTTGTTAACGCTACCCCCGCGGCTTTCGGTTTCGTTGTTTATTAACAGTTCATGAAGTGTCGTTTCGCTAAAATCCATTAACAATCCGGTAATTAAATTATAAAACCGTTCGTCTGATCACTCGACTTGACATTTAAATGTTTCCCACGCGGTTGATGTCATTTCAATTATGAATGGTGGCCTTCGGGAGAGGGATGCCGGCAAAGGCGCGCTCCCGGCGAGTGCGCTGACCTACTGCCTGTGACCGCATTCCTTTCGGCCATCGATGATTTCGCTTAGTCAGGCACCGCGAAGTAATTATAATCTATTTATAGATCACGGAAGAAACTAAAGCTTCCTATTACATCAGTTATTATCAAAGTGAATCGCCTTAAACTCATTGCCACAATTAAAAATAAACAATGTAGTTTTCAAAATATTAGTCAGCGTGCCCTCTCGCCCCCTACCGAGAGCGCGTGAACTTTTTATCGGTCGGTCTCCGGGAGTACATCTTACTTAGCAGCGCATTAAGAATATTTTACGTCGTGATCGAATACCGAAATAAAAGGTAGGTATTTCATAACAAATTTCTGATACAGCGCAGTGTCTGATACATTGTAATTGTTAACCTCGATCCCCACGTGTTTCGTTATCGCATAGTCGTTCCTAATACGTAGTAGTGTAGTTCTCACGGCGCCGCTGCCGAGGACGTTCACACCTAATAAACATCGTGGGCCAGAACGCGGCGGTCGATCGCGCTGCCTATTTGTGCTCGGTAAACATTCGTCCAGATAAGCCCTGAACGACGAGCCTGTGCTTCTCACATCTGCCGCGACCTTGGCTGCTTACCCGTTGTGTAACATCCTTATCAGTCACGCTCCCCTGGTCCCCACGCGCGCTTCACCGGCGAATCTTACTAAGTTTTCCGGTCTCGATAACTTTATCAGTGTTTATCAAACAGATGCTCAGTTATGAAAGTCCGCCACGCGACGGGTTCCTCTACACGAAATTTAAATTGGTGCAGGATACAATTTAGTTTCGGACTTAATAATCAACCACGTGGCCATATGCCTCGTTAACATAATTACAGTTTTCGACTGGACCGACAGGTTTCGGCGCTCACATGAATACATATCATCGGTCTTCTTAATATCGGCTATAGCATTTGTACGAAATCGAAAGTTAAATCGCGAAGGTTGCTTAAAAATAAGCCACAAGCCGCGACGACTTTATGATAGTGACAAAGCGGATCGGCAGCTTAAAAAGTGAAAAAATAGTCCACGCGTAGAATACGAGGCGAAGCGGCGATTGTATTGTTGACATTTCAGTTATGACTTATGGTTTAGAGAAGCGTTCTCGTCTACAACGATTCTTCCGTAAGCTTTTATTATTCCGGTTATAAATTAAACTGTGCTCGTTAATCGGCCCTTTAATCCGTCTGGGCGTTGACTCCTGGCGGGCTCGTGACGCCTGCCGACGCGGACGGCTCATTTACCCTAGCCTTGTATACTTAAATGTAGTAAAAATCTAAATTACGCATGTCTTTCCATACTATGTTTGAGAGAGAAAAACTCACAATAGAGGTCCGGCGGGCGAGTCATCGGCGTGGAATGTGGTTGCATCGCAGCCTCCGATATTACAGGCTAAAGCTAAACCATTTCTCGCTCATATCTCGGCCTGCGACTCCTCGCGTCCATCGCGCATCGTTTACTTATTCGAAGGCATTAGATAACGACGTGAGATAATTCGATGGTTGAATTTTTTGTACGTTATTGTTAGCCTCGAATGATACACTGCTTGAATATTTAGCAATATCCGCTGACTTCACCGCTTATAAAAAATGGCGAATAATTAGTCAATAAAAATTCCGCCGATTATATAGCGACTTGTTACACGGGTGTTGCGTAATTGGAGTAAACGACCTAAGAGTTGGTGGTCCGCGCGAAGGTCTTGGGGACCACGTGGTGCCAACATGTGGCCTTTACCGAAGTCGCTGCCCGCTGCCGTTAACAAATTAATTACCACTAAAATATATAAAACCTGTGTTGTATTTTTGAGTAGTTTCCTTTAACATAACATAATATCAGTATGAACGATTTACATTACATACTACTTTTATAGATTTACGCGAATAATTGACATTCGGCCGATCGATATTTTTAATTAGAACATTGCTATTAAATTAATAACATCAATATATTTATCTTTTTTAGTTAATAAAAAGATAATAAAACTGCTTAAAGCACTTACGTTATCAGTTAATTATCTTACCAACCCTCATCAAGATATCTCAATTCGAAAACAAAAGCTCAACACACCGTAACGTAGTATAGAGTCGATTGGTATTGTTTAGCGTACATAACTACTTAAGTTAGTAGGTTGTTAAATTGGGTGGGTTGGTAGCGGGTGATGGACCGCGTCCTTGACCGGGCGTCGCGGCGCTCAGCGGTAAACAAATTGAATGAATCGCGTACGCTCACATGTTGTACACCATTCATGTGTGCGCCGTTAACGCACGATAATTCAAGTATGTTTAACAAGGCGTCACACGGCTGCAGCCGATAACGTGCTGTTTCAAATAGGGAATTAGCGTATTGAATTAGGATAGGTATTGTAGTAACTGTGAACATAATATACATAGAATAGCAATCCTAACTTTTCTCATTTGAAAGGTCTAAAACTATATTAATCGATTTTGTAAACATGATGAGTAACATCGAATAGCTAGAACAAAGGTGTTTTATACTATAGAAATATATAACATTATAAAACATTAACATGTGTTGTTAGTGGTAACACCGAGCCGTGTGTCGAACGGAAATTGTCGTCACGGCTCGAGGCGCCCCTCAAGACGTGCGCGGCGCAAGCGCACGGTTCCACCTCATTTGCAGCCATTTCCCTCTCTTTACTAAGCCCTAAGCACGTTACCTGAAATTGTAATTGATATCGTAAAGCTAAACTTTAGTGCGACTAATGCCACTTATTCAACAAACTTGTTTGTTCTGTCTGGAAACTCCGTCACGGATTTAAAGCTTTGTAACACGTGAACGTGACTATATTTTATTTTTAAGGCAAAGTATTTTATTGCTTCTAGAGATTTCTTTGCTTGCCAGAGATATCTAACTAATGTTACTAACATTTTGTATTAATATAGCAACTAACCCTCGCTTACGTTCGCCACTTAGTGAAATAAAAACGTCTTAATCCCATGGGATCTTTATTCCAGTACATTTTCCCGTAATGAAAATATCCTTTGCGCTTCCTATAATCTATCTCTGTGCCAAATCTCATCTCAATCCGTTCAGCCGTTCTGGCATAATTGAGTAACAAACATCCATCCAAACTTTCGCATTTATTAATAATGGGATCATCATCGTTATTAGCATCCACATTTCAACTGGACTGGATAAGATTAAGTAAGTTTTATTGTTATTAAGTCAATATCGTTAAGAACCCAAGTTTATGCTGCGATTGCACAATCATTTATTCTATAAAGTAAGCCTTAAAGTTGTTAACCCCAAGTTTTTGTAATCTAACACAAACACAAAGTTACATAAGAGATAAGAAATCTGAATAGTATTTTTTCCAGTAGGCATTTGAGTCATCCAACGATGTTTGTCCACGTATGAACTAGAGTGCGACTGCATTAATAGAGCCGAGGCAAAGTAACAATTACAGAATGTTATAATTTGCGGAAGGCTCGCGGGTGAACGGCCGGAGCGCCCGATCGCGCCGAAGGTCAAGGCGGATCGGCATCTAGTTGCAACGAAAGAAAAAGTGACGCCCAACCTCAATAGAATGCGAGGACAAGTAAAAATGAAAGCAGGACTTTTACTTATGTAATACTTTAAATGTAAATATTTAGGCATTTTTACGTATTTTACTAGCTCTTTTTAATTCTAATCATAAAATATAGGAATTTTAATTAGAAACCAAATTTATTCTAGTTTTTTGTCATAAATTAATCTTGTAGTACATCAATATTGTTTCCTCGTCGTATCGGACAAGCCTCCAACTCGCTAATAGATTTTGATTCTATTATATTGAATCATTGCGATGACTTGCTCGATGCGTGCGAAAGATCTCGTAAACGTTAGATATCCTGGTGTTAGGTCATTCCGCGGTCGACGACCCGCCAATTTAGTAAAATAGGTGATAATATTAATATACGCACATTACTTTTACTACTGACCTTATTATAATAATTAATTAAATATAATTCAAAGTAAACTTTAATTAATTAATGTTTTCCATTATTTATCTGTCAATGTAAACAAGCAACTCCTTGATTTTTATTTTTATCAAAATATTACATTTTACTGGGAAATACATCTATACATATACATACATCTATGTATATAAGTCTAAGTCATATATATACAAAAAAGAGTATAGAATTGTTCGCTGTAAAATGTGACCCTGAAAAGTGGAATTGTAACATGACATGGTTTTATTTTGTAGCAACTAGAATTCTGACCGTACGCGAAATAAAAACATTGTTTCATACGAATCTGGGTGTAGCTTTAATTTGAAAGAGGGTTTAGGTACACTGAATATATACAGATTGGATTGCTAGCTCCAGGGTAAGGAACGAGAGCCTTGTGTTATAAATAACTACCTCATAGTTGATGCATATAACATATATAACTTTAGATACATACATGATATAAATATAAAAACGCATAACTGGAATATAAACAGTTGTACTCTTCACAAATGAATGCCCCCAGTAAGACTCGAACCCGCGACCGCTGGCATAACAAGCAGGGTCACAAACTAAGCCAAACGTCAAATAATATATAATAGTATAATGATAGTATTTTATTTCGCTTGAAAATTCTTTAACTACCTAAACGTACCTATAGGTAGGTACCTACATAACTACAAATCGAAACAAAGCTTTTGCTAACTTTCTTATGTATACATATAATGTATGTGGTTATTTTCGCGGTAGTGCTCTTATAGTTTGTTTTACAATCGGAAGATTCCAAATTTTTTGTCCGCGAAACTTTATCGCATGCAGCCGCACCCTAATTAAAATGTTCGAAACCGAATCCCAGCGGTCTCGATCTGTATCAATTTTGCTTAATGGGCCGTTCTACAGTCGATTTGACGGCTAAAAACTTGCTCCCAACCTTAGCTTGTAGGTCATTGTGAATGGTCCTAGTTCTTTTAGTTCTTTACAAGTCTATTTATTTTTAAACGATATTTCACTTTTTAATACTAGAATTCGTTTGTCTTCGACAAAATATGGTTACCTACCAGGAAATAAGATTGAATTGTTACTTTTTAGTACAAAAAACGTTAATATTACCAATTTCAAGCATGGGGTACTACACACTTGGCCTCAGTTCGTTGGAGAGACCTTCAAATGTGAACCCAGAACGAAAATCATAACGATTAATTCGTGCGTTTTTATTATAACGATCAGACTAATTATTTCACAGTTTAATCTAATTTGTTACGCGTCGCGGCTCGAATTCTATTCACTATACGTTACATATCGACGGAATGTTCCTATTTGTTGGTTAAACATCCTTTTGATCGAACATTGGATTACGAACTGCAGAAGTCGCACAGTACTTTTTGGGCTTCTCAAGGCAACGTTTCGTTAACGCGACGTCGCCTTGTCTGGAAACTACGAGTATGTACATTGTACCTACTAAGCAAAGTCCTTGTATGAGGCAGGAAACTTATAAGAATCTTAACGAGATTAATTTTAAGTTGGTTTTTCATCAACCATGAATCATTATTGATTTTATATGTGACTAATCGTGTCACAACGTTTAATCATAAAGATTTTTTATTAAACTATTGAGCAGTGAAAACAATTTCTGTTCAATGGTGGCTTAAGTTCGCTAAAAGTATGTATAGTATTTTGATAGTAGGGTCGGATGCACCTAGCCCGACAAAATGTCACTCGGTGAGCCGCCGCCGCATTTAGTCGCTCCGAAATAGACGCGGCGTTCAACAACCCCTCACATTCGTCATAGTCTCTACAAGACTCACTGACCTTTTACATCGATGTCTTTCTATGCAAATTTCGTGTAAAAACCAATACTGTCCAGCAATGTAATATTGCCTTAAATATTCTCAACAACGGACACCATATCGACTAGTAAAAACTGATTTAGTATAAATAATACTACAATTTATTCTTATAGTGCTGATATCCTTGAATACCTGGCGATTATTCCTATGTAATTTAGAGCTGTCAAATCAAATCCAAAATTAATTGAGTGTTCGTTTCAAACGGGCCCGAACCGCACCGATACGCTGCAATTTCGACCCGTCATAATGACCGGGCAGCAAAAACTTTTGACACTTAGCTGCCACAAATAACAATCGATTATTTGATTTGGATTGTAGCTCTTTTGAATTAATCGCTATCTTGAAAGGTTTATTTGTAGAGGACGGCGTTGAAGTCAAAGGTGATAATGCCGTAGAACTTCAGTTGGGAAACTGTTTGTACACAGCTTTTTTTGGTTTACATTTTTATTACAGAATATTTCCCGCTTTCTATATGGTAACCTTTGATGGCCATTAATACGACGGTATTTTACTCATGATGCGTTCCAGACAAACGGGCAAACCCACACAAATTCTAAAAACAGGGCCTCTAAATCGATATAACTATATATCGATATAGGTACTATTTCAAATAAGAATTTTATTATATTATGTGTATGAATACCGATAGATTTAGAAGCATAACCAGGAAGAGGAGGGATGCGTGGTTTTCTCATACGCCACGTGTTTATTACGAAATGTTCTCATTACGAGTCGCACGCGATGCGATCGCCAATACGTCACAAAAAGCTTGTACATCGACATTTCTACTAGCTCTGTTATTTCTAGCGTCGTCGCAGGCGCCAACATTAGATTAGATACAGGTCCCGACTGCACTCGAGCGCAACATTTGTGAAGCTTATTAACCAATCCGTCATTCAAATCCTCCATACGTCTATCACATTAACAGCCAATGCCTAACCTTTCTCAATACTCAGTTTATTAGAATGCCTCGTAACACATACATGTTAATAGATTTTACGTATTACCAACCTCATTATTCCAAGCTATGTCTAATAACTCTTAAATATACTACATTATGTATCTATAAATGATTATTTTGCGCGCACTTATTGTTATGTAGCGTCTCAGATTTCGGCACATTACAACGCAGCGTGAGTCCCATAACTCCGTCTCACCGGTGGCACGAACACAGAATTTTGTGTACGACTTTATTTACGTGAAACATTATCCTTTAGAGTTGACCTTTAATGATATTAACACGTATAAAACAACACTCGATAATGTTACCGCGTAAATCACAATTGGATTTAAGAGATATTAAATTTCCTTCTTAAATTGTGAGGAAGTGAATGGCATATAATTACGTGTAATGATGGCATGTAACTAGTAATTGGATTGTTTCTGGAAATTATTTAAAATTGGTACAATATAAATTAATTTCGAAACTTTTAAACTTTTTTTTCGGGTTTGGTGCTTGTGTGCTCTTGTGAGGTCAATACAGTGTCAATAAGCTAACTTTTAAATCCTAAAGGCACAGACGGAGGCTTTAATTTTAAGTCTAAATAAAAGTTAATTTATTCCTTCTTTTAACTTAACATGATTAATGGGGTTGTGGTGAAGGCAGGTCCTAGTCCCGGTCAACGGCACGACTGCAAGCTAAGTAGACATGGGACAAAAGAAGTTATTTTGTTCAAATTTCACATGCCTTCATGCTTCGTGCTACAGGTTATTTAAAAACAATCTAAATTTTAATTTCAAATTTGGTCTTCTACTTTTTTCAAATAAAATTAATAAATAAATAATAAATTATCAAGTTATTTTTTTTAATTCAAGTTATTGCATCGAATATATGTATTGTCTTCGGAAATAATATGAGTATCATTTGTTTTTAAGACAATTTTTCCTTTTTTTTTCCTTTAGCCTTATGCTGTGTCGATTAATCATTGCGGTTCATGATTTTATCTTGAGATAAAATTAAAATTTAATAAATGAAGAGGTGTTAATAATGATATTGACAATTAATTTGACTACTCGAAAATTGAATAAGTCAAATGTCGAATACTCGAATATTTAATAATAATTTGAAGTGAATATAGTCAATTTTTTGAGTTGATGGTTGCTTAGAATAATAACGTTTAATACTCATCTTACTGTTACTGTGGTCTGTGCCTGACCCATATGTGAGGGACGCGCCTTTAAATTATATTTTGCAAATGCGGGTACGCATTTAAGCTTTCGGCCAATTAGGCTTCGTACACACATAATAACACTTATCTTAATTTACTTTAAATTAAGAATTAATTAACCACTAATAAATTATAAATAAATTATATCCTATTAATAACAAAAAAGTTATCATACAAGGTTGGCGTAACATTGGATTCTTGGAAAACGTTTCGATAATTGGAGAAGTGACGCGCCTAAAAATTATTAGCAAAGAAATCGGGTACTAATGTTGAATTTTATATAAATTTTCCTTGCAAATTTGCATAAAAATATATGAAATCGATTGAATAAATAAGATTACAAAATATTAAATCAAAGTTGTAACGTAAAATGTATTCATTCGTACGTCGTATTCTTACACGACTGTCTCGATTATAAATAAGAGGGTGGTCCGTGAACCAACAATGAACTGAGCGTCTCCGAAGTTTGCACAACAAACTCAGTCACCTCCATTATACGACGAATATTGTACACATTTACAATTTTTAAAGCTCCCTCTTTGTCTGCTCGTCATTTAATGATGAAATACTTATAATACTTGTATTTAGGTCACGCTGCGAACTGCAGATTAAAAAACTAATTTCGTTGCCAGAAGAAAGAAGAAATCACAAAAAAAAAACAAGATAATATAATAATTGTAAAATATATCTATGATATATAATCTGTACGAGTATATTGTACATTCATAACAAAAATTATTATTATTATTTTATTGCATATTATTATTATTTTATTATATATTATTTTATTACATAACATTATAAATTAATATATACAAATAAACTATCTTTTATTCAATTATTTTAGATAGATATAAGTTAAAGCGAATTGTATCTCAAAGGCGTAACGTAGTCTAGACAAGTTTAAGGTGTATCTCGTATATCTCACAAAGTATATAATGTATGTATTCCAGTTCAATATTACAAACAAATTCACTCAGCTCTCAAGTAGTAGACGAGCGTAAGTTTAAAACAGGCAATTCCAACGTATGTTAACGTAAACGGTCAGGGTCGTTGAAACTCAAGGTTAGAATACGTCCCGCGTGAAAACTTCAAAAGAAACTTAACCTAAGGATCTCAAGATAATGGAAACATAGTCTTTGTCAGAACTTTCTGTTAAATAATTTTATCAAATAGAAAATATATATTAAGGACTTCTTTTTGTTATATTTTTTCGGAGAATAAATTATATAGGTGATCGTTGCTTGAGAGTTTGATTTCGAAAAAATGTCAGTGCTAATTAGTTGTTTTTCCTTAATATTGAAATGACGAAAATTCTCATTTTCATTAGAAAGAAAATAATAAAAAAATAATTCCAAAAATTTTTCGTACCTTTATGTGAGAAATAATTTAGGCAGAAACCGTAAAGCCCAGCCTGAGTTCACGGGCCAAATGTCAAAGTAACGCAGTGATCTTCCAAATACAATCATTTTCGGTACGTTGCTCCTACTTCTAATTTTTGATGCAATCATATGACGAGATTGAAAATATATTTATTATTTTTAAACCTATGTATTTTTCTTATAATGAAACCATTTTTCATTTCTATTTAATCAAATAATAAAATACTGTCCAAGCTGTTCAGGCGACATTTTAAAGTGAAAACTGTCAAATGTATTTGTAAAGCTACGTCCGCACAGACCGGCGGCTTTCTTAGCGCCTAGAGCCTAACAAGTCACATAGCTAGTAGCTTACTAAAACGAACGTCCTAAAATGTTTGTGAACGACCGCACTGCACGCTTAGCTCCTAGCTAGTTGCTAAGCGCGTATCTAAGTAAACAAACATGTTGGTTTTTTGACACTAGTCGCGAGGCATTTTATTCAAGAAATAATATATGAAATATTAATTGCATAAATTTTTAAGAGTGAACCTTTGTGGAAACCGGCAAATGAACTAAATAAAAATGAAATTATTTTAAAAAAACTATGGGAAGAGATATCAGTCGAAGCAAAAAAAGATAATAAGTACTAAAAAGTTGTTTATTTATGTCATGAACCCAACATGATGGATAGGACCTTGAAATGGTATATTTTAAATGTGAATTTTCTGTAAGTAGCAGTTTTACAGCTATTTTTCAAAGTGAAATCCGACAAGTAACCACGCAAACCTCCTGCAGTGCGGCCACTGTGTATCCTAACATGTTGCCAGAGCGCAATCCACTAGGTTTTAGGCGCTAAGCAAGCCGCATGTCTGTGCGGACGTAGCCTAAAGGTATTCATAACTGAGTCATCAACACGCCCGGCGACGGATGCCTTTACTCGATCTATATAAGACTCGATTTATGGGAGACAAATAACACGATAAAGTGAACCAGACTAGAAAAACCTGTAGGGACAGACAAAAAGTGCAACAGGTGTTGTATATATATGGTTCGCAAACGAGTCAAATAGCGTATCTTCCCAAAAGTTCGAAGCACTTGAAAGACCTTTAAAAGACTAAATAGCTCCAACATTGTTTCAACTCGGCGTATTATGATTTGAGATAACGTAAATATTTGGTCGTGGACCTCTTTTGTCAATTTCCTTGAGCATCACAATTCGCATACATTATGTAACCTTCTAAGATTGACCTCACGTAGAGCGCTGAGACGGAAACGCATAGACAAACTTTTGGCAGCGATATCTCACAAGCATCTCACGGTGGTCGAGTACCGGTCTACAATTTTATCTAAGTATAGAATTGTAACCCTTCATTATATGGTGTATGAGACGATAATAGCTTGTTATTTGGAAAAACCGTGACCGTCGACTGGTTCGCAGCATCTAGTATACTTAAAACAACTTTGATATTTCGCCGGCGCGTAAAAAACTTGCTCAATTTTATACTGACCGTAAACGTTTTTAAAGGATCGTTAAAATCTATATAACTAATATCTCAAAGTGTACAAAAAGTTGCATCCTTACGTAAGGCAAGGTAGCTTGGGTTGATCAACCGATAAGATCAGCTTTATCATAATGCCGGTCCCGAATAAAAGTTTTAAAAGATATATGACACCACATGTATTTAGGATTTATAAATAGTACCTTGAATCGACAAGTAAATTCTTAAAATGAATGGAAAAAACAACATGTTTTAGCAAAAATTTGCTATAACTCGTTAATTTCTTTGTGTGTCGAGAATTTTACCTACTTTAGTTTTATGATCTAGATGGAATGACAGACGTCTATTTTATATATCTAATAACATGTTGCTACTTATATAATAAATAACGATATCCTTGTCATCAATCTTACATAATGATAAAATGTTTATGTCTTAAATTACTTAAATCTCACTCTTTAAATAAAACTTAATGTTGTCAAGCGAAATCGTAAACTATAAAACTTGTTATTTCGTATAGCATTTCTAATAAATTAAAAATGAAGAGCAACGAAAGTGAAATTCGTGTAGGAAATACTGCAAATGTAAAGAGAGCGAAGTGTTTAACAATTACTAGGCGTTTATGATCGATCAGGAGCTTGGCGATTAGGCACCGTGAGAGCTGGCGTCTCGCCAAGCGGGCCACGTACGTTCACCCACCTCGTAAAACGTAATTAACGATTGTTTTTACAGTTTATACGTTACAAGAAACGTTTAGACTCCTTTACGTGCCTTATCGTCGTGAATTTTGGCGCAGTTGACAAACTTCAGGCAACCTTGGCCTTGGCTATCTCCGGGTAATAAATAATAATGTGTCGATCGTGTATTAGAATTTTTTTGACTTAACTTCGAATTTTTACTTTATTAAGATAATATGGTAATATACTTTGATCTCTTAATGAAAATTAATGTTTTTTCTATAGCAATGACACAAAAAAACTTAACTAGTCTCCATATACATACTTACTACTTATAATTGAGTCGGTCATTATGTAATAAAACAGAATTTAGTACACGTGCTTGGTAGAAATAAAATATGAGATCTAAAAATACCTAAGATTCAATTCACAGCCGAAAATTCATTGTTACGCTTGCTTCCGATACTATTGAGTATTGACCCAATATTACAGTAATTTACATGAAATCAAAATAGAATTTGCAAAGAATAATGTACCCTACGCGTGTTGCAATAGAGTACATTATCGGTTATGCAACAAAGAATTAGACAGGAGTACGTCGTATTCAAGTACGTAATTTCACACCTGATTCATAACCAAGAGATCATTGAACTAATCTCCATAATAAGAACGATCCTATTAAACTAAATATACCTAAACAATTAATAATAAGTTGTTTTCTCATTATACGAAAGAAATAGTGTGTGTTTAGTCTTAAGGCCATTGCTGGACTAATAAGTTTAAAACAAAATGTAATCTATTTTTACCGATTGTTTTTTCCCTCAACATGTGTTCATTTTTAATGTTTTACTTATGTTCATTATACATAATATAAGTTTATAAAACATTCATATTAATGAATAGCAATCTGCGATAGTACGGCGTCGGGTAGCCCATACAAATAATTAAGCACTCAGATTCAGTAATTTAGGTCAAGCACCGCCTTGATGCCTAGACTTCAGGGAATTATTTTGTATAGCAATATTAAGTGGACATAATTTATTAAAATTACTATTCATTGATATAGTTAATGAGACAACTTACTCCTTTACGTGACACGTGTAATAATTATATCTAAATCCTATTAAGTTATTATAGATTCATTTTTTTATATAAAAAAGATATAGTCTATGTTTTTGAAGTTACATTATAAATGGCCCAGAAACGAAAGACTAATTAAGAAGATAGAAGTTACAAAATAAAAATATATCTTGGGCCTTTTTACCTTGTAATGTAGGCCTTGTAGTACTAGCTAGTATGGATAGCGAAGGGCACTTTGTCAACCCTTAAGCGCCTCACACTTGGCTTAGGTTACTTCTTATTTTCACTTTTAATTTGGACCGTAAAAGTGTTTCTCTGTTCTAGTTCTTAGTACGTTTGTGCCAGATCCAGTATTTATTTTAAAATTTAGTTTGATTATAAAATAAGACTAGTTGTAATATGTTCCATTATTTAATATCTTACTATTATATAAATGCAAAAGTTTGGATGGATGGATGTTTGTTACTCAATCAAGTCAAAACGGCTGAACATATCTGGATGAAATTTGACACTGATATATACATTATATTCTGGTATAGAAAACATTTTATCCCGGAAAAATGTACGTTTTCCTGTAGGATAGATTTGTTTGTTTTTCTCACTAGGGACATACCCGAGCGAAGCGAGGGTGAGTAGCTAGTATAATATATTTAAAAAATATCGTATAATAAAATTATTTCTTCGTTGCGTATATTTGAACGTAATATAGACACCAAATAAGTATAACTAGATAAATATTATATAATAATGATTGTTTTAAGTCACGGTCGGTGAAGTGTTTGAGAAATGACTAAGCTACGTTTAGACATAAACTACAAACATATTTTAAAAGATTTTATCAGAAACAATAAAGTGTCAAAATGTACTACATTTTATAAATCCGGTTAGTTTTGGGTATTTGAGTCCATTTAAGACGTCTTTAATACCAAGTCTAAGTCATATACGTGTCTCGAATATTTACGTAACATTTAAAGTAGGTACTTACTTGATCAGGGCAATATAAATAATTCTATCAAAGCCATTCTATAAAATGTCAAAAAAGACAAGAATGCGATAAAGCACTGTATTGGCAAACACTTTAGTAAAAAATATTGTAATTTGTGTAAATTATCTAAGATTACGTATGTTACGTGAATAAGCGAAACAAAAACTAAACTTTGGTAATTTCCATTTATTGTCAGCCAGACAAGTGAGTCTGGCTGACAATAAAATAACACCGTCATAAAAGTGCATATACCTATGTGTTCTTAACTTTATATTCCAGGAAAAAGTGAGAAATAACTCTGTAGAAGATTTACCTGTAAAATGACTCAGTGAGTTGAAATGTATCAAGCTTTGTATCGACTCAGTTCGCGAGTCCCACGGGACCATGTGTATACACGGGTAAATCGTGCATTAATAATAGTTCTTATTGCAATTGTACAGAGCTCAAATTAAGTTATTGTTAGCTAACGTTTATTACGAAAATAAATATAAAATTGTAGGTACTAACTAGTATTTGTTCTTTATGCATAGATAAATAGGTATTTTTTTGTTTGCTATTTAAAGTTGTTCGATTGAAGGAACTTTTTTTGATTCAATACGGGTTAATGATGAAAATAATAGTGGGCCATTTTTAGTGAGCTTGTACATAGACTAGATTATCACTGCTACAGCGCCATCTAATGGTTAGCTACAGAAGTAAGGATTGAGTCATTTTCAAAGAAAAACGCAAATTTTTATGTATGCAGTAATAGCCTAAATCACTTACAGTTTACATTACTAACATAAAATAATATTATTATCGACATGTAATGAAATAAATTATTTTAAATAAACATTTTAAATTAAATCTTTATAGCGCATTAATTAGGATAACATTATTACAAGAAATACTCATTTCATTGCTTGTAAAATGTCTCGTAAAAAATAAGCCACAGAATTTATTAAGTGTAAGCGTCGGCGGAAAAATTTATGTATCATTGTCTGCAAAAATACGATAATTCAGATTCGGAGCTCAAAAGGTACTATATTTCCTAGAAAGAAATTTGAAAGTAAAATCATTTTTACACCATTTTTATTCACATTTTTATATTTTAAGCAACGTCATACAAGATACTATTTAATTATATTCATTTAAAAGCTAAAAAATATTTAGTTTATCTAAGTTAGCAACTATTACGTACTGATGTTTATCTTAGATAGATTTAGAGTTTTGTAAAATTCAGCGATTTTTTCTTCTTCTAGTAAGTTGATTGTAATAGACGTGTGCGTGCTGTAAACGTGGTATAACCCGTGCTGATAAAAATGGGATGATGTATGGATTTACTCGTAGTCGCTTCTCACTTGCACTGTATTATACCTAAGTATAGACAACAAAACAAACCGAATAATATTTACTATAACATTAATTATTACGGTATTTATTTCACAATCTTTGAGATTAATTAAAACTTATTATTGTATTTTAAAAAATCAATGCCATACCTTCAATAATGTTTACATTTAAATGATTTCAAGTATAAAAATAACTTAAAATAAAATTTAACAGTAACCAAACTTATATTTAAATTTTTATTAGATATTAAATCATTTTTGCTTTGCTATTACTACATGCGTGTGATAGAATAAGTAGTAAATATGTAATGAATTATAGTAAAATAGATAGTTTATTTAAGTTTATTAATAGGAAATCAATATGAAATACTTCCTTTATTTTGTAATAATTATCATATCAATTTTAGAAGTAAAATGTTCTAAAAAGGAAGTTGTGTTGACTGTTGTTGATTGTATTTTATTCTTTTGAATAAATTATTGTTGGTAGTCATTGTAAGTTAAATAACTTTACGAATTATTAATAAATAATATTAAAAACACTATTTATTTATTATACCGAATTTAAGAAATATAATTAACAAAATATAGTTAATGTCATTATACAAGAATCTCCATTGATTTCAATATTAGGATATAAAAAGGCTTGTTGAGTTGTGAAGCGGCTAGTCGTATACGGACTACAGCCCAGAGCACTTCACTGAGCAAGTTAAGTACTCTAACTTTGTTATTGATACTATTTTATATTTTGATAATTGTAATGATAATTGTAATTTAGTAAGCCATATATTGTATTTATTTGAATTCCAATTATCTAGTTGGTTCTTTTGTTGATATGTTTCTATGTTATATAAATATTTCTTCGTTATATATTATGTTTAAATTATGTTGAAACTATATTGTGACTGTATTAATTATGATATAAAAGATACATAATAATATGATAAAGATAATAACGTCCCGCTGAGTTTCTTTCGCCAGTTCTTCTCAGGACAGAGGCTAATTCTTCCGAACTGGTGGTAAATAAAAAAGTAATTGCCTGAATTCCTTTTGTCTTATTTACCAATTCCTAAATATTCCTAAATTTCTTAATTATCTTAATAATATATAAAGTAATAAAGCAGCAATAAGAATATTTCCTCTTATTATTTAAGTATTAGAGCCTTGCTGTACCTCAATTTTATAGAACATAAATATATTTGAAAAGTATCTAAAGTAGATTAAAATCTGGTGTCAATGAAATCTTTTAACATTTTAGCGAAACGAGATTGTAATATATGTACATATACCACTTCATTGTCAACCTTGAAGTTGATCTCCGATAACAATTAATTAAGCGAAAATTCCTTGTACAAAAAACATGGCTAGTTTTTATTTAACTACCTTTCCATTAATATAGATAAACGGAAAGATTGTCATCAAAATTAGTTCCCTTTTTATAATTTCCCACAGTTGTATTAATTTAAAATGTAAATCATTCATAGTTAACGGTCAATAGTTAATGGCGACCTTGGAGTGACAATTTAGGCATATTATGACGTAATTTTTACTATACCTTATATACTAGAAGAGGATGTATCGATGATTGTAATATATTTAATATAATTATAAGAAAATGTTTTTTACTTTTTGGTAAACAGTAATCAACGTTTTCTACCATGGATGGTATGACAATCTCTTTTACCATTTATTGTGTGGATGCCAAATTCTTGAATAATTTAGTCAAGAACCTCGAGACGAAAATTCAGCCTTGAGACTGTATAAAGCACACATACAAAAGCTTAATAAAATGCCTTACACAAAACAATCTCATCGCTATGTTTAATATAATTAGTAACTTTCTTTATCTTTCATTTCAAAAGGTCAAGGTTCATTTCTGTAGACATAAGATTGTTTATATAATATTCATAGTTCAATTTCTTCGCTTACAATTTAGTTTAAATATTAGTTTATGAAGCGATTACAAATTTTCTTCATTAGATTATATAGAAATTAAAACAAATTAAAAGGAATGACTACTAATGAATTAAAAGAAATGACTAGACGGAGTAACTAGAACACCAATTATTTAGCACCATAAGTTATAAATAATAAAATTATCCTCTACACAAAAGTAGTACCTACTCATATAAAGGTTTTATAAATTTTATATGTATATCAATTTTAACAAAAAAATAACCCTCCTTCTGGCACAGTCGGGTAAAAATAGATATTCTATTCAAGTTGTAAAAGGTAACTCTTTTATCTGCAGTAACTTTTTCTTTTCGTAATAATATGTACATTACACATAAATACAAATTTTCGTAATATATACCATACTTTTTTATACTACCTATAATATATAAATCTTTTTGCTGTTAATAATAAAAATATCATTGAAAATTATTTATTTTTGATACTGACAATACTATTTATAATATTATAATACATATTTTAAATTAATATAAGTGTTCGTATTTTAGTAAACAATATAATTAATAAGAGAAATTACAAAGCTTAAATTATGTTGTTTAAATTCAAAAGCTTTCAAGTATGGAAACTTCAAAGGGAACGCCACGAATAATTGAAATTTAGGTTACATATGAGAAAAAAGCAATGTAAAGCTTTTATTATGTATTTGACATTATAATGTAATATACTTTATAATGTATATCGAATTATATTAATTTTCTTTTTTTTATTTCAGGTAAATATCGCAGGCTTCGGTCGTAACACAACTACTTAAAATTGGTGAAGTTTTAAATCTAAGTTTTAATTAACTAAATTATTAACAATGTTATACAGCACTCATAACAAACATGGCAATGTCACATTAACTATTGTAGGCTAGTCAAGAAGGGTATTTTAGGGTTCCGTACCCAAAGGGTAAAACGGGAAGCCATTACTAAGACTCCGCTGTCCGTCTGTTACCAGGCTGTATCTCGTGAACTCACTAAAAAACACTAAAAAATCACAAAAAAAACTGAATAAATTAAATATTTAAGGGGCTTCCATACAAGAGACATAATTTTTTTTTCATTCAAGGCTAAAGAGCCAGTAGGTATTTGTCATAGAGTTTAACGGCCTTAAATGTACACATAAGGTTGCAACTTGCAAGTGCAAAAATTAGCACTTGCCGGAAGGGCATCATATTTAATAATGCATCATAACGCGTATATGTGTATTCTTCATATAAATGTACGTATATTTTTTAAATATATAGACATTAAGAATGTAATAACATAATCGTTAGGTATTTCTGTAATGTTTAAGATTATTCATACAGCACACTCGAGTTGCGTTCCATAATAATATCGTTTGACTTAGCAAAATTCGTCTACAATGGTTGTTATTGTAACTCGACTTCGACTGCCTAATTAATAAGACCTCTCAACTTGGAAAAGTCGTTCGAAGGGTCACTGAGAAAGACTCATAATATTTAGTTCCTTGAATAATATTTGAACACCCTTACAATAACAGCTTGGCCTGATCGATAATTACTTGACAAGTTCAACATTTTAGATATTTATATGAGTTTTCTTACATAGCAAAGGTTTTATAAGTTATATTATAGACGCGCAAAGCTTTGCAATGACGTAAAAAGGAACATACTAAAATATCCATTCGTTTTACCATTTCTCTTTCTTCGAAAACATGTCTACCTCGACTTCTCGGGCGGTCGCGCCGAAGTGCTCATCTGCCTACTCACTCCCACTCGTTCAACTATCTCGACATGCCACGTGTCACTCACTGGCCCCATAAAGTAACAACTCGTTACTTTCATAAACGAAATTAACATTTATTACCATCGAAACAAGGTTTCTAATTAGTTAAGTAGACGTGCCAACCCGGGCGCTTTTACGAAAACATAAGGCAGTACTACCCGACAGTTTCAGATTAGAATTCGACCTACACGCACTTGTTTTAAAATCTCATTTCCATTGTCAATATCTACGTGTGTTAAGAACGTCTTCTGCCCTAAATTCAAAATGTTTCTAAATAGACTGCGAGTGCCTCGTTTTTAAAGCAACACTAATAGAAACAAAGACTATTTATTTTGGAAGTAATCTAATAGCAAAAGATTTAGAAACAAACGTCAGGTGGGCATTGAACGCTACCAATTTCAGTTCGATCAACCCCGGCCTCCCCTCTAACCGCACTCCGAAAGACACGCCATTAATCATTTGTCGCTTATCCGCGGGTCGTTGTAACAACAAGCCTATTGTAATGGAGTAAGGCTCCTTTCAGATTGCGGGAGTCGTGAACTTACGCCCCTGCGTCTATGAGAGCTCCTCGTTACCTCTGTAGCCCTGGTGTTACGTAAGCCGAGTGCAATGGCCGCGGAAAACCAGGAAAAACTGTTTTCCTCAACATGAGCTAACCATAGTTTTGGTGGAATGATTTTATTTAAGTTTTAGTCCATTTATAGGTGTTTTAATGCATTTTAAGTAACTAGTGTTGTAAGATTTTTTATAGTCTACTTTTTATTAATTAAATATTTTAGTTAAATTTACATATTGGAATATAAATTTGCATTAAAGGTATTTAACGCAATGTTTGCATAGATAAATTAAAATTTGAATATCTAATTCGCCTTTTAAATAAAAAGATCATGAAAACGGACATATTTAGTATAAAAATACTCGAAAAATATTATTTAAAGAGCATGAACATGACCTGCAATGATTTTCTGGTACGCGCAATTACCTCAAAATGTGGGTTAAATTCGCACGCGGCAGGGGTTGCCAATGCACCGGCCGCGGGTCGTTGACCGGTATCGATCGATGACGGCACGCGCGCCCCAACGGCGCCGCACCCTCACCCCCAACCCCTCTACTACCTTCCTACCCCCGCCCCCCGCCCCGCACACACGCGTTGAAACGCCGCATGCGACATTTCGCTCCATTTAAAAAGCCGGCTCCTTTCCTAGTTTGCGCGGGAAATGTAATGCTATACGTGACGTGATAATTAGTCAAAGACAAATGCTGGAATTAACGATAAGCTTTTCTATTTCACCTTTTTTTTACTTACACGTTTCAGTTAAACGTTGTGAAAAAATCGATTTAAAAACTGCTTGTTCAGTATAAAGTTCCTAATGGTTCATTTATTAATACATATTTATAAAACTATGCCCTCTGATTTTTTTACTTAGTATGACTATATTATATTGATGATGAAAAGCCTCATGTCTGGCGATGTGCCAAGTATTGGATAAAAACACTTTTCCCAACTTCTATGATATAATGGGTGACATTTTCATTTTTCCATGTCCACAAAAATTCTTAATAAAAAATAACTTATCCGGTATGGAATGTTTTTGTAGTTGTACAATTGTTATAACGAAGATATATTTTCAAAGTATTCAGAAGGCAGAATAGATGAACGCATTCCCTCGGTTCCATTGTAGGCCGGAAGTGTAGCTATAACGATGTATAGTAACAGATGTGGGGTGCGCGGGAAAACTCGGCACATCCGTTTACCCGCTAGGTTGCTACCCTTGCTGCGGTGGCGTTAACTTTCAACTTCAAGTTATGCTACCCTAGTACTTTATAGAAAATTCCGCATAGTTCTTTCTATCCTATTCGTTTTGCTCCTCCTACTCAGTACTAACTGCCATTTCATACTTAATAGTAAGCACTCTTTCATAAAAAATAATGTTGTAACTGCCTAAAATTATATTATAATTACAATTTAAAATTTTTCAAAAGATATTTATTTAAAGCTTTATATCGTAATAACTTCATATTTTTTTATTTTTTTATAATGTCTAATTCGCATTCTAAAGTCTACATCACTAAGTACATTACTTTTGCGATTTAAATCGAGATAATAACTTAAGTAACCCTGTTATCATTTCGTATATCATAGTATAATTCTTTTAGTACACAAACGAGCTTTTTATAACATCATAAAGTTTATATGGATGTGTAGCGGCCTTTACATTCGGTACGGAGCTAATACTCCTCACTAGTCATGATCTCCTGGTACTTTATTATAAATATTGCCTACTCTGTGTACGCTTACATTTTATTTCCGCCATACAAAAAAGCTAAGCCGGCCATATTTCAGAAGATTTAAAATATGAAAAAATTTTGTTCAAAGTGTAATTATCGTATTACGTTTAATTGATAATTAAAAAAATAACCTATATTCTTTTGTTATAAACAAAACACAAATTAATTAATTAATTAATTAATTAATTATATAACAACAACTGTATTTGATAGGAAATTAATCAAACTTAGTCGTCGATTAATCAAGTGTATAGAGGTCAGAATTGAGTACCCTTATATATTATTTTAGATGAGTTGCTATTATCTATTATAAATATAGATACAAAAACTTACTTCGTACTTCAAGAGAATTAAAAAAAACTTACTATATGGGTTTAATCTCTTCATTTGTAACAAAATGCTCAAGCCATGAAAATACCATGAAAGTAACACATAAATCTTATACATGTCTCGTTGCTCCTCGTTTAAACATTAAATTTCCTGTGAACAGATAATCTAAACGACTTTGCCTTAGATTATATCAAAATAATATTAAATATAAAAATTAATATTAGTATTTAAACCCAATCAGACATTTATTACAGTTAAATAAATTAAAAAAATCATACACGTAGTAAAAAATATGAATCGTAAAAAAATCTTAGCGTAAAATCAGCGTGAGTAAAGGGTAAAAAAGTAAATCATAAAAAGTCCGTAGCGTGCGGCGCAGTGACCCGGTTCTACGGCGTAGAGTGCAGTGGCCGCTACGAGCTACGATGTAGGTGAACTAGGTTCTACGGCACGACTACTTCAGTTGGTGCCATGCATTTTAATTGAATACGCGAGTACTGTTCAATCTTGTCAACGTATTTTGAACTCTGCTATCTTAATGAGAAAAACAATTTATTTGATGAACGCTTCATTTTGAATTTAATTTTATTTACTAAATATATAATTTAGAACCGTCTGCTTAAAACGTAATTAAATGATGTCCTTATATTATTCATTTGGACGTACGACTGACTTTATCTCTGAAAACATTTAACAATGCCAGTGTATGAATCTTTAGTGTACACGTGTAATCCCGCTCTTTTAAATAATAAATCAAACATTCGTCATTGGGCTTTCTTTAGTAGATTTTATAACGTCAGCGTAAATGCGTACAATATGTGTTGACTTTACGTATCAAAAACGTAATTTATTAGTTACGGCTCTAAGATTTTCCCTAGTGTACTTGCTCTATTTCACCTAAATGCTATTTACATACAAATACCTACAACTTTTATTTGGAAACGATCAATATTTGGTACTCCTTGTATTTTCCTTATTCAATTCTCTTTGAGAATTTGGTCAAAGCGATCGTGATTCCGTTACAAAGAAATTCCACTGGTATGACGAGTGCTGAAGAGGGAGACAATAATATGTTGCATCCCGCTCTAGGAGGGAGAGAATACAAATCTATACATCTAAGAGGGTCTTCCCTCTGGAGCATCGAAATTGTGTTTCTACCCTTATAAGATATTACAGCCTACATAAAATATATTTAGTAAGTATATACAACGGCTTGTCGTGTCGTGCTTAAGGCGATAAAAAATCTATGGCCGGACGCAGGATCGTTAAACATCTAAAACATGGGCTAAATTCATTATATTTATAAAAACACAAATACACAAAAATTAACCATATAGCCGTATACAAATAAAACGCTTCGTCAGCTCTGACGCGACTAAAATGCCTCCAAAGCTTTGACGCCGCAGTCATTATTACACTCCACAATACGCTGGCTGAACCTTGTGCTAAATAATTCAACATTTTTCAACGGAGCCCCCATTCCACGGCGCTATGCTAACCTGTGTAGGCGCTTATTATAAAATATTATAACTAATAAACATCTTTTAGTATTGTTTAACTTACTTTTTATAAGTTAACTACAATTAATTTTTAATTATCTACGTAATAATTTTATACATATTTCAAAATCTTTATGTATTATCAATTCCGCCATCTTTTTGTATTTTCTAAACCATCCCAAGTCGGGTCAGTGTTAATTTGTCGAGCGGTAGCACGGTTGGCGGTGTGCCAGTGCTTCGTATCGTATATAAAACTAAGCTCGGTATTACTATGTGGATCCTAAAACGCGGCCAATTGTGTGCACTTTTTTATTCCTAAATTTGATATATTTTAGTTTCGTTTTACTAATTTATTATATTAAAATAAAAATATATTTAAAACGTTAAAAATCCTATTTTTTCATAAACTCATATTATTAAATAATACAAAGTACATTATCTACTATACAAATAACGCTGTTAATACTTACAATTACTAGATCTTATTATTACCCCTATATACAAAACGACGAAATGTTACGATCTGGGTCAACGATCCGTGATTCACAAAACTACCCTCATTAATTAGGATCTTTCATAGTTGCTATTCGAATTATAAAAAACATATTTAATAAACATTATTTCTATACTACTATAATATCTTGTCGTTACAAATTGAAATATTAAACCAAACACATCATTAATTCGAAGCTAAGTCGAGTTATTCATTAAAATCTCAATTAAAATTTCTAAATAATTGTACTGTAATATCTTATTATTATTCAACTCAAATTTTCTGCGGGAGACCAAGTAGGAACATCTTATTTTTTATATCGTAAATGCTCGAGAAGGCGTGCGATATTGATTGCGGGGTCGTGGATACGCTCGGACAGGACACTGCACGCCACGCTTCCATGTTTTGCCGCAGTGGAGTGCGCGAGCGAGACAGACGTACAACAAAGCCACGAGTCGGTACGGGATACAAACCGCAGACCACGTGGTTCTTTTATGTAGGGCAAAAGCAATCGATCATTTCTAAATTACAAATTAATGTTTAGTACAGTAAGATGTCTTGTAGGATTTTTTTAAAAGAATTATCTTTTACACGTGGAATGTAAACATGCGCTTCGTGCGGCATGAAGCAGCCGATTGACGTATCAGCCGCGAGGCAACGGCCGTACTCGCGGGAACTGGTGACTGTGCTAACATTGACGGGGTTGTATCGCATTGGGGGATTTGCAATCCTAATTATGTCTAGCCGCATACAATACTATACCAGTAGTACTAAGTACATTGCATTGTTCTAGAACAATGTTACTATAGAATACTATGACAACCTAATGTTTATTTTAGTCGCAATTGTTTTAACTTTGAAAGTAACTTAGGAAATTACAAAAAGTCATTTGTACTAAAACTCTTATTTATATATTTGTTTAGAGATCTTTATTATTTTCAATATACACTTAAAAAATAATTCTATTGTTTCAGGCTGCAAAATCAAAGCTTTGCGAGCGAAGACCAACACATACATAAAGACACCAGTGCGCGGCGAGGAGCCCGTGTTCGTGGTGACGGGCCGCAAGGAAGACGTCGCACGCGCCAAGCGCGAGATCCTCTCCGCCGCTGAGCACTTCTCGCAAATCCGCGCCTCGAGGAAGTGCGGGGCCGCGCCCCCGCCGCCGGCCGGGGCCCCCGGCCACGTGACCGCGCAAGTCCGCGTGCCCTACCGCGTCGTAGGGCTCGTGGTCGGCCCCAAGGGCGCCACCATCAAGCGCATCCAGCACACCACGCACACTTACATAGTGACGCCGTCGCGCGAGCGCGAGCCGGTCTTCGAGGTGACGGGGCTGCCCGAGAGCGTGGAGGCAGCACGCAAGGAGATCGAGGCGCACATCGCATTGCGCACGGGCGCAGCCACGGGCGCGACGGGCGCCGGAGCGGTGGCCGGCGCCGAGGGAGAGCCCTTGGCACAGCTGTACCGCGCCGGGCTGGCCTCGCTGCTGCGCCCCGAGCAAGAGGCCGCGTTCTCGTCGGCCGGCTCGTGCTCCTCGGGCGGCTCGTCCGGCCGTCTCGGCGACCTGCTGGGCATCTGGTCGTCTACGGAGCGCGACGAGGGTTTGGGGGAATCCCCGTCTTTTGAGTCGCCGGGCGCGGGTGGGGTGTGGGCGTGGGGCCCGCCGCGGCCCTCGCCGGCCGCGTCCCCAGCTCGCACGTGCGCGGTGTGCGCCGAGCGCGGCGTGGCGGCGGCGCTGGTGCCGTGCGGCCACAACCTGTTCTGCCTGGAGTGCGCGCAGCGGCTGGCGGCGACGGCGGCGCCCTGCCCGGCCTGCGCGGCGCCCGCGCATCAAGCCATCCGCATTCTCTCGTAAGCCGCGACGCGGCTCGCCACGTTCCCGCCGACGCGGAACTGACCTTTTTTACTTAAATCGTTACGAAAATATTAAAAAAAAGTCGCGTAATCGAAATCCTGGTGCCAAAAGTCGGCGCCTCGCCGGCACGGCCCGTCCGCCGCGCCGTACCTATCGTAAGTCGGCAGAGTTACTCACGATATATTTTCTTATTATGAACGTTTTTTATTAGGTCGTCGAGCGTCCGCCGCGCTCGTCGCCGCAGAGAGACTCGAGGTTACGATAGAATTTCGAAAAAAAGCATAAAATTTAAAAAAAGTTGTATAATTATTATTATTGATAGCATAAATGAGAAATCGAAAATTTATAAAGCTTACCTAATGTAGTAGCGTAAAGTATTAAGATATCGTAATATTATAATAAGCGAGACATGGGCGGCGCGGGGCCGGAGCGCGGCGCGAGCGGCCTAGCGAATGTGTTGTTGATAGGTAATGTATTGCGTGGGCTTGTTGTGACTTGTCGGTGTAGCTCTGGGAGCCTAGGATGTAGGTAGTGTAATGCCGCCCGCGCCGACGCCGCCCGCCCCGCCCCCCGCGCGACATGCTCATTATTTTGACTATACGAATATTCGCTTAAATGATATTATACATACGTACACACTATGATTATAATAATATTAATATAATGTTTGTTTTAAGTGTGTTTTAATGTTTAGATTTTTATTGTAATGTTTTTATGAATGATTTTTATCTGTACGATTATTATTATTGATTATTATTTTATGTGTTGACGATGTTTTTTTGTGATTTTGTGCGCCCGCGCCTCCGAGCGCGGGTCGAGGCTGCCGTATGATCGTTTAGTGGTTAATATCTATCGATAATAAATTTAAAGTAATAAATGATAAAGAAATAATACGACTCATTCATTATTATTATAATTATTATCAACTATTGTAGTTTGTAGCACGACATTGACTATTCATTACCTATTGATACTTATTAAGTATTATTATTATTATTATATTGAATAAATTTAAAGAATGCATAATTATATTTCATAGGATCATTATTCTGTATAACTCTAGTTAAATATAACGATAATAAAATAAATATAATTGTATTTGTATCGGACGACGTTGTTGTTTGGTTTAACGGGGGGCTGGTTTTATGAATTGATATTTTTTTATTTTTTTACCGTTATTAGTTTTTGACTTACTCATGTAAAGATACGCGAGAATAAAAAAACTGCCTATTAGATTATATTTTAAAAAATAATGGTTACGTAAAATCAGCCCCCGTCGTACGTAGATCCAGTGATTTCGATAATTTTATTTTCATAATAAAATGGGTAGACGCTTTAGGTTCAAATAACGTTGTGAAAATTTGTGAAATTTTGTAGACTACATATCTTATTATAAATCTAATATAAACTATAAATTTCGACTTACATCTTTTATTTACCCTCTCACTTACACTTACATTAAAGCTAAACAATTATGCAGAATCTGGAATAGCGATGAATAATGAAGTATTAAAAGCTCTTAAAAGCTCTCTAACAATACAGATTGTATTATGTAGGTTTCTTGCTCTGAAAGGTGAAGCCCTACATTTTCCTTTCATTTTTTACAAAGAAGCTTATATCAAAGTTCGAATCTCGACTCCAAAAGGAACGGAAAGGTTTATTAAAACATTTAATTAGATTGAACAAGTCAAGAAGAGTAGGTTCAAAGGTGAACTCCTTGAGGCCATTACTATGTTTAATTATAAATTGTGTAAAATATTTCAGGCTTAGGTTAATTTAAAACATTCCCAGAATATGATGATATCTCATTACAAAGCCAAGCACGATAGTCATATTTCGTTGTTTGATTATATCGTTAACATTTTGTTTTGATATGTATTAACTCAATTCACTTTCAATTAAAAGAGAATCGGCTTAAATTTAATAAATTATGTTGGGATATTTTTACACTCAATTTTATTTTATTTATCAAGCCCAAAAAAATAATAATTAATAATTAACTAGCTATCACATATCTAACGAAATATGCATATGCAATACAGCTATAATAGATTCCCCATCTACTAATTATGACACGTACCTAATGTGTGTGTGAGTGGAATTATATCAAAGGTCCTTTTACAAATGTTTAACAAAGAACTTTTCGAATTAATTTTTATTTTTTATACAATTACAAAAAACAATAATATTCGCATATTTAATAATTGGTAGTAGGTTTTAGAGCTTTTAGATAACATAGCAAAAAACAAAGGTATAATCGCCACAGGCTGGATTCAAGCCAACGAACATGCGAAATTGTCGTACTACCTTAAAATAAATGAAAAGTAGGTACTGCCGTTTCTGTTAGAATACATATTATAAAGAAAAGCATATTAAATATATTTTTCCATTCTTAGAAAGAGTTTTGTTATTATATGATAATGCCTCTTGTTCTCTTTGAGCTGTAGCCTGAAAGTAATTCACGTAAATAATTTAAATATTCTAAAAGGCAACTTAATTTTTTAGTATCAAAATTGCTTTTTTGTTGATGATGTATGTTACCATCCATAATTAATATCATATGAAAAGACGGTAAATGTGTTTCTTTGTTACGATTTCACGCCTAAACTACTGAATAAATTATGATTAATTTTGGTAGAGGGATAGATGGAACCTAGGAGAAAGACACAAGCTACTTTTGTTGCGAAAATCTATACTTATATAGAGCTGAAGAGTTTGTTTGGTTAAACGCGCTAATCTTAGGTATTGAAAAATTCTTTTTGTTTTGGATAGTCCGTTTATCCAAGAAGGCTACATTACATTACGCTACGACCAATAGGAGCGAAGCATCGATGAAAAATATTTCAAAAATGGGAGGTAAGTATATAGTTTCCAGCCTTTAGAACGCGCGCGAAGCCGCGGGAAAGGCTAGTAACATATAAAAAGAAAATAAGAAAGTCATAGTTAAGGTAATTATATATTATGGTATATTATATAATTAAAAATTAAATAATGACATTTTATACTTCAAATTAAGGAAGCCTAAAGTGGTAATACCAAAGACCTACTACACTACTACTACCTACTAGTACTATAAAAGTTAAAAAGCTAAATGGAGGATTCCTCAGAGTCTGTTCCTATTGTGAATGAAAGTTAGGTCGACGAACGCAGCTAAGGCTTGCTTTAAATGAAGATAGATATATTCAATAATGACACTTGCATTTTAAAATATGAAGTTGTATTAGTGGATTACTATTTTTTGACTTATTCATTGAAATAAAAAACATGCTATTTCTACTATTAAATAGATTTATAATATTAACCTTACCTTGTAGCAAAAGCCCAAAGGATTCCCTCGATGTGAAGAAACGGGAATTAGAAACGATTTTGATGATTCATATGTCATACGATTCGTCTGGACAACACGAGTGTTATGGGAAAAGGTATTAATAAAATTCAAAACGGCGAACCGAAGGCGCCAATATGTCTTAAAAAAATTACGTCCGAATCAATCGCTTATAAAAATATACACAACTCTTATATTTAAAGGTACTCATTAGAAAAGAATTATGAAATTCTATCCCCAATTAGCGTAGATATCGAGTGACGCAAAAATTGAAATCTGCCCAAAATATAGCTATCAACATTGATATAATCTGTATATAATAATTACATTCTTCTTCTATGTCCCGCATTAATGGAAACTTTACAAATATATAGAGTCTAAAATGTAGGGCCGTTAATAGAAAGTGTGAAGATTTCTAAAAGAGTTGTTTCAGCATTCAGATAAGTATGCTGGAAAAAATATATTGTGTAGCTAATAGCTATACAAAAAAGTTCTGCTGCCAGCTTACCAGAACTTCTAATTTCGAGTTTGGAGACCAAAGAAGACTACGTTTGTCTAAATAATTACGTATTTTAATTTATTCCTTATGGTAGTAGATACTAATGAGAATAAGTATAGATTCACGACAACGTATAAGTAAATTCTTAAAATTGTGTAACGGCAGTTATTTACTATTATAAATTCACAAGTACGTATGTTTTTATTTTACACGCTGAAGCGGTTGGACGGATTTGGTTAGCATTTAAGCAGTACATACAGGGCCGTCTTTACCCGGGGGCGCCTGCTGTAGGTGAACGATCCTTTTCAAAATTAAAATTAATAAAAAATTATCTTCGGTCAAACATGACCCAAGACAGACTGACAAACTTAGCAATTATAAGTATAGAATCCAAAATTGATATAAAAATAAATGATTTAATTAAAATGGAGGGCGCAGTCTGAGGCCCGCACCCCGGCGCCGAATAGACTTAAGACAGCACTGAGTACATAGACAATAGATAGCCCCGACTTGGAGTAAGACATGGCTACTTATAAGCAGCCGAGCTAAGGAGTAATAACAACTAATATAAAAAATAGCTGGGACATATCTGTCCAGACAGACACAAGTTAATATAATACCATGCCTTTAATTATTATCTTATTATTATTATTAAAACCGACGCCATTTCTTACAACAAAACCAAGATCATCGAATTCAAAAAGAAGCTTCAAGCCGAAATCGAATTTACAACTTCCTTGCGTTATCAAACTGCGAATATTTCTATTTAAATTTAAATAGTTGTTAGAATCTGATAAGGCCTATTTGAATCCAAAAAAAACTTACTTCATATCTTGTATGCTGCTGCAATTGATCTTCTTTTTTCTATTTTTAACTAAGAACAATAAAGCAACGATAGTGACCGTTTGAGTAATTTTTATAGATGCCTTAATAAATTACTAGAATTTTAAACTACAAATAATGTGATCACAATTTCAATACCTAGATACCTATCAGTTGATATATTATGTTTTCTTAAGAAATGGCCATAGTTAATATGTACAATAAAATTTCATTTGGTAACGCTGTACTATATACTTAAGTATATTATGTAAAACTAGCAAACCCGGCCCGCTTCGCTTGGCGTAAATTAACGATTTTTTATAATTTTCTAATAAATTAAAAGTAGCCTAAGTTACTTCTTAAATATTAGCTATCTGCGAGTGAAAGTCCCGTCAAAATCAGTAGAGCAGTTTCAGATATTAGCTGAGACAAACAGACAAACAGACAAACAAATATTTTAAACGGTGTTTTTTTTTTGTGTAAGTACCGTATATACTTGTATGTACTTTCATATGCATTTAGTGAAAAGCAGTTCATTTGAAATTAAAAACAGACACTTCAATTTTACGTAATGTACTGATGTCGATAGAAGCTAAATTGTGTAAAATTATGAAGCAATGGTAAGACGAAAGAAGCTTTTGTGTACTGATTTTATTACATGCTACAAGGTGTACTATTAAAAAATATCGATTTCATACTTGTAAGCTCTACTAAAGTTCCGGAGTACATCCGTCAGTAAAGCCTACAAGCTGCTACTTCACGATTGAGTGAACTAGTTAATATCGTATTTGTTTTCAATAAACAAGATTGTCATTAGACCTCATCTCACACAGGATGCTGGGACTGTAACTTGACACTGTAACCTGGCATATTAAAAATTACACTAAAATATTATTTTTCACCCTTATTAACTTACAATAGGGGATAAAATAAATAAGCAACATATTTTTGAGGTGTTTTGTAAAATTTTTGTAGATAATAGGTACTTTGGGTAGTGCCATCTGTCGCTACAGCTACTCGTACTTGGTCACGATCACACGTTTTTCTCATAGATTCGTCGGAAGTTGACTATTTTTGTGCCCGCAGGTGCACACTCGACAGGGTACGGTGGCGATGTTCGATTGAGTATGTAGATAATTTTAATTATTAAGTTAAATAAACTAGTTATTTTTTATTTTAACCGTAACTCATAAGTTTATAATTAACTAGCGACTCACTCTCGCTTCGCTCGGGTTAGTTCCTAGGTACGTGTTTTGAGTTTTCTATATTTACTTTGCACCCCCCATCTAAATGCCAGTTTAATTCATAATAATTGTCATGAACATAATCAAACGTCATTAATTTTATTAAATTTTCTAATTTTTTCCGCATTTTTCTTAATGTTTTCTTTCATAAGAACTTTCTCCTGACAATAAAAAACACAACAAAAAAAGAATTAGCGAAATCGGTCCAACCGTTCACGCGCTATGACATGACCAAGGGAAATAGGGATTCATTTTTATAATACATAGATAATGTATTGGTATTTGGTTCCATGTAATATCTTTCACGGATGAGCTCAAAATAATAATATAAGACTAGATTGTTAAACGTCTTTTGTGTGTGATGTACAAAACAGGTCAAAATCTGATATTGCGAATTACAAATAATGGAAATATAATAATAAGCTAAAGGGTTCTTAAGCCAATTTTGATATTGAATGTTATTTATACGTAAGGTTATATTTTATTGAGTGAAGAAAACGTTACTGTCTGTTTATTCAATTAAATTATTATTATTATTATTATATTGTCTCTCAGTATAAATACACATAAATTCAACTTAAATATGTTTTAATAGATTTGTTTTTTTTAAATTTAATTGGTATGTTCTTGAGATTTTAGACTTAAATTAATGTTAAGATTTGAGATACAATAAGTGGAAAAAATTAGGCGTTTATAAGCTTTTTACCAAGTAAGTATTCTATTTATTAACAAGTGCAAGTTATATTTTCTTTGGTCGCTATTTACATCAACCCATAGTTACTACGGTCAAAACCAACTGTTTGAATCGCTATAAACTTATTTTTCAATCTTAATACAAAGTTTCTAATGAAAATAAATTATAAAAACAATGTTCTCTGACTACCCTAAAAGAGTAGATGTGGAAGGGATATTCAGGTACACCCATGAATTATGAATGCGGGAAAGTTTAATTTCAAGCAACTGATTCGATACTACATGAAAATCAATTCTGGCCTCCTTTATCAGATGTCAATTCAAACACGAAACTACCGTAGTTGGAAACTAACACATGTCACGAAAATACTTTTGTTGTTACATTGTTTTGAGAGGTGTTAAGAAGTTTTATATAATTAAATTATTAAACAATTGCTTTATTAGTGGTAACCTGGCAATTTTCTATAATAAATTTACAATTTACGAGTCTAGTGTCAATATTTAATTTTTTTTATTCTGCCACTATTCCACGCGGACGCAACTTTTACAGTAATAATTAAGTGTAGGTACATTTGTTTTGTATGTATAGTTAAGTTAACTTGTAATTTCCTTTATTATTAGTTAATAAATAATAGTGAAAAATATGCCTACTTACTTTATTAATGTACAATTTTTTTAGTACAATTTTTTTAGTACCTACATATTTAAATGATCACCTATAGAGTAATTTACATCTTAATATTAACTAGCGACTCCATCTCGCTTCGCACGTATTATTCCCTACGTACATTATAAGAGTACAGTTGATACAGTTAGCACAGTTGATACATATAAGATACAGTTGATAATGATAAGAGTACAGTTTTTAGAGATGTGACCAGATGGTCTAAAAACTGTACTTGAATGTTGGTACCTATAATGATATCTGGTTATCTAACCAGATATCATTATAGGTACCAACATTCATCAAAACTGTTTAGTGATTTTCTCGTGATACGGTCACAGCCATACAGACTTACAAAATTTATACATATAGCTTCGGCTTCTATAAATCTGAAAAAAAATATTAATAGATAAAGATATACACTAATCCAATTATCCACTGTAAATTAAAGAATTTCAAAGATTATAGTTACACTAAAATAAAACAAGTAATTTGGAGTGAAATAGCCAGTACACATTTAAGCCCCAGCGTCCGATGGAGGCTGTACTGTACAGGCTGCGGTGATCACATCCGCCCCTCACTTCCGTCGAGTTTCAACAACCTTTGCTTTTTAATATTCGTTTTTTTACTTGTTTTCTCTTTCCCATGACCTACAGGATGTTTTTTGTACAGATCGCTTAACCGTGATGAGGTGTGGTTAATATGGTATAAGGATATTTTCATAATTTAATTTAGCTACAATAATATAAAAATTAAAAAAAATGAAATTTAATGATCCCACTATAGAACTTACATTATATTGGATTCAATTAGTAACTTTATATTCAGCTAAAAGTAAGTCTAGTTATATTTGTTTT
Organism: Boloria selene; assembly: GCA_905231865.2. NCBI lineage: Eukaryota > Metazoa > Arthropoda > Insecta > Lepidoptera > Nymphalidae > Boloria > Boloria selene. The sequence continues at coordinate 11,208,099 of HG993147.1, forward strand.
GCTTTGGCGTATTCGATCGTACCTACTTCGTATTGCGATTCTTATAGAGCTTAAACGCCCGCCCAGGATAATTAAAAACATATATTTCCCATACATACCCATTCTAATTATTAAATACACGAACTTGCTCTTTGTTATAGAAAATATTAAAAGTAATAATTTACTGCAGTAGAGAAATAATGATAATGCATACAGTAATTTTTCAATGTACAGTTTAAATATTTATCATTAAACCTATTTCACTTTTATATCGATTATGTTCTAGGTAGGTTATTAATGGCGGGAAAGTCCTGCACTTACTCACAGGTTTTCCCTACGTCGTTCTACATTCGACATACAAAATTAAGGACCTTGAAGTTACACGTGGCGTGTTAATTTTGTTTGTAATAGGTACACATAGAGTAATTACAAAAAGTTAAATTATCTATTTACATATGTAAATGACGTAATAGTCCACTGAAATCTTAATAACATTTGCATATACAAACATTTACGTTATCTACTAAATTGTAATATTGTTTCGCAACTTGATGGTAGATTTTGTAAGATAATATTTCAACCCCACCCTAACATCGTATTGATTTTTTTAGATTTATACTCATCTCGATATATAAATGCCTCACTAATTGGGTCTTGAATCCAAAGTAATATATTTTCATTCTAATATAATATTATTCGTAATAGATTATTATTCATAATATAATATTATATTGAATTCCGAATATATTAGATATGAAAAAGGCATATTTGATTGGAAATACATTGATACATAAATGTGTCAAACATACATATAGGTACAAAAATCGACATAGGTTTGTGGCAACGAATTTTTAAGCCACTAAAATGATAAGACACTTTCTATCAAGATTCTATCTAATTTAAACTTCTGAATATGCAGTTGACTACTAGTATGTTTATGCACGTATATTTTCTTTCTTAAGATGAAGGGAAAAGCCGCCAACGCATTGGTGGTGCTTCTAGTACTACAAATAGTAATCGCTAAATATCAGGTGACCTGCTCACTTGCTCGCTATTCGTATAAAAAATCATAAATATACGCATAATTTGTCTCTAATATATTTTTTTTAAGTTTTAAAGCCATACCGAAAAACTATTTAAATATCATAACCAATCAAGTAACGATATCAATATTTCTAAGCAATAATAATTAAAGAACATAGAGTAATTAATTACATCAGTATTTTTTTCTCTAAGAGTAGAACAAAAAGACAAATAAATACACTAACTTTATTAAGATACAATTTTTTCATATGATAATAACAATGCTTACACGGAGCTTTTAACCGACCGGAACTGACCTATAACCTGAAAGCGATGAAATACAGGTACAATAAAAACGAATAATGACTAGAACTGGCCTGTAATATTATAAACACTTTATAAAAAAACATTAAAACACTCTAAATACAATTTTGGAGTAAAATATTAGCGTAGCGTCGTTTGCGACAAACGCAATTAGAGGGATGCCGGACGACCTAACCTAATCTGCACACATATTTTATAGTTTTTTCGTCGAGATCTTATTAGCTATTCTCTAAATAGATAAGTAGTTGCCAGGATTAGTATTCTTTCCACATGAAATATATTATATTCTTTTTATTTCTTACTCCTTTTTCTATTCTCTAAAAGTACTACTACTGTCTACTACTAGTTTTAAATTTCTTGGAATTACAAGAAATTTTACCTACTCGTAATATCAGCGAACTGTAAAGAATATTCATTTCACTGTGTCATGTATTTTTTTAAAGTGGGATTTGTTCCAATTGAAAAGAAAGGATAGTTTTTATCCCGATTATTTTCTTTTTTCATTACAAAATTAACGATTTTCATATTCCGGAGACTTAAAAACAGCAAAAGGTTCAAAAAACAACAAAAAAGCTAAAGAAAAGAAGTTATAAGTGTGCCACAGCAAGGCTGGGTCAGCTAGTAGTAATATTTTAACACAATTAATATGAAAAATATAACGTTTATTCCTAAGTACGTTCCTTACTCAAATGTTACCGTTCTTCTGGATTTATATCTTTGTAAGTGTATTGTACTCGACTATAAATCGCAGCACGCGATCCGAAAATTACTAACTATACAATATTTTCTTTAACACCAGCTTGCATCCCGGTCGCGCCTATACATACATATAACTTACAAATACATGCGTAAGTATTTAACCAACATCCAAAAAGAGTGGTTAAAAAAAGGTATTTATTCTCCACATTTTTTTATTTTTTTTAATCTGGCAGTTGTGATAAATGTTCAGGTCTTATTCACGAATACTAAAAAACTACGTATATTATACTTTACTAGCGTTACTCGTGGCTCTGCGTGCAATTTTTATTATAGCAACCAATATTATGACTTTTAAACCTCCTCAAGTTACCTTTGTCGCAAAACTCGTAGCTATAGTTTCCTTCCTAAAAAAAGATTTCGAATTTTAATATTTAGTTTATCAGCAAATGAGTTGCTCTTACAACTTTCAATGAACTGACAAAATCCGAAGAGATAAGTTTAATTTATAATGTCAAATATCCGCGTAAACCTTTGTAATACTTTCTTAAAGTATTACAATGATTTATTTTTTTATTCTTGTCTATCTATATATATAAAAATGAATTGCTGTTCGTTAGTCTCACTAAAACTCGAGAACGGCCGAACGGATTTATCTTATCTTAGTCTTGAAATGTTCGTGGAGGTCTAGGGAAGGTTTAAAAGGCGAGAAAAAATCTAATAATTTCCGGGAAAACCCTAAAAACAGCCCTTTTCTATTTCCCATACAAACGTATTCTAAAGTCAATTTGAACTTTATTGCTATTCAATAAAGTTCATATTAAATTATAATCACTCACTGTTGTCTAACCAATTAAGGCGTGTTCCTAACGTCAAAGAGTCAATTTGCAATTTATTACCGCTGCATAAAGTTCAAGTTCAATCATATCTATGAAAATAGTCTTCGCGTGCGCTTTGGAGGATCTAATGTCGCGTTCCGAAAATAAACAAAAGTGAATCGCGAACGCGACAAAAAATGTAATAAACTATTAGTAGTACTGATTTCCAATTAATTTGGTCGGCTTCGCGAAACTTTATTTTATCTAACTTCAGTTGTAACTGTATCAGATTATTTTTTTAAGTTTGACAAATCTTAAGTTTTGTCACAAATTAAGTTTCTGAACACAACCATAATATTTGACATTAGACTTGACAACCAACTAATATGTCAATCATTCTGTCGCACTTCAGAAAACGGAGATTTATGGCTTAAAGGTAAACTCCAAAAAAATAAATAAAAAAATCAGAACACGGAAAAAAGTATTACGATTGACGATATTGTGTTACGATATTCTATGAGTGCATCCTTCTATCTTTGTGAGTGACATTCCAAGTAGTGTGCTCTTTTTTTGTTGATATTTTGTGATAGTGACACTTTACTGTTAAGTTACGCGACGGGTCGCATCGAGGAGGTCTTAGGGCCATAGCAAGTTTGTATGAAAGTCTTCATCTTTTGTGCTACGATCTTTATATTTGGTACGAAGGTGGTTAATTGTTGGTACAAGTACGCTAAAAACGTTTTTTTTCTATAGGGCCGGATTAAGATGGTGTAAAGGCTTCATAAGTTTTTCGAAATACCTTCGTTTTTTGTGCTACAAGTTTCAAATTTTGCACTGAATTAGTAGATAACTTTTACGATACTACAAATCGGACACTTCATTCAAAGGATATTACGAATTTCAAAATAATAATAATAAAATAATGCGCAGCACAGCGGGAAATGTGGAGAGGGACGGGGAACCAAGAGCGGGAGAGGTAGCCGCGCCGCTCAGGAGTATATTAACGATGGGTTCTGAAATAGCTGGAGTAATTTTCGAGAATTTTCAGGCAATCCAAAGATCATCCGATTGCGAGTGATCGAATAAAGATTAGTAGCGATTAAAAAAAACGCGGGCGAAGCCGCGGGTACTGCTAGTATGTATATATAATTTCATTTTATTATGATTTTTTCTATTTACGTACTTACTGTTAGACACTTAAACAGTTTTCTGGTTCAATTCGCCTCCTATTGCATTGATATGGCACGTCGCCAAGATGATTAATTTATGCCATTTATGTATACTTTCACGCAATACTGCCTTTTAACGGTGCCTCAATGATGATTAAAATGCAAAGTGGCGAATTTCAAACCGTTGTTTACAGTGACAATGACTAAACTAACAAATTTATTTAAAAGTCTCTAATAATGAATTTGAATAAGATACTCATAGGAAAAAAAATCATAACATACACCAATTTATTCTTCACAATTATAAGCTTATTAAAGCAAATAATAATATTGCAGTACATAAAAAAATATAAGAGGACAAAATAAGCACTACGTACAACTTCTACTTAAAATTTTGAACTTATATAATGAAAATAAGTGAAAATAAATCTACTTCATTAACTATTTCATTATGTAATTTGCAATGTATTAATGCTCAGCAGTGGGACTATTTAAATAAAGTTTATATATTCATGAAACAGAATAAGTTATAACGTAATGTCGTATCATAAAAGATATTATGTTGAAGAAAATCTTCTAATCTTAATAAATAGAAATGAATTTTCAGGTAAAGTTTATTTATTATTTTGACTATCCTTAGTGCTTACTGTTTACGTCTAGGATATACCTAAAAACCTTTAGTTACGCGTTTCCGATACCACTCCAGTACTCGACACTACGCTGAGGTTATCGGAAAATTCGATATTACAGGGTTGTATCCCTCTATCTCATATCAGAAAATAAACTACGTTATGTGTTGTAGGCACTACAGTATATTTATACTTCTCCTTAAATTACACATACGTATATACTTACGTATGTATATATAATACAGATAATAAAATTAGAGCGTCTGTTTGTAACATCAACAAAAACAGATTTTTTTATCGATATTGTCCGACTGTCTGTCTGCCAGTCTGGGAACACATCACGACAAAAACACTGAAAACATTTTGAAAAAGTTTGGTATGACGATGTGTCCGGGTCAACATATATTTTTTTTTTTATTTTGAGGAAATACCTAATCTCTGAGATATTTACACTTAAACTTAAAAAGTGTCTACCAGAGAGCAGAGAACCCGGATGAAGCGAGGGTGAGTGGCTAGTATTAAATCACTACACAGTATAAAACAAAGTCGTTTTCTCTGTCCCTATATCCCTATGTATGCTTAAATCTTTAAAACTACGCAACGGATTTTGATGCGGTTTATTTTAATAGATAGAGTGATTCAAGAGGAAGGTTAAATGCATAACTAGCGGATCCCGCGGCTTTGCCTGTGCTAAATCTAGGAAAGAGCCCAAGCGAAACGAGGGCGAGTCGCTAGTAAAATTTAAAGCTATATTTATATATAGTATTTTGATCTTTCGTGGTCGTGTACATAAGGACAACCCGACAAATTGGCATAAAACATCGGTGAGGATTGATATAATAAACTTAAAAACATGTACATAGTAAAAATAACATCGAGTAGAAACCTTTTTACATATCGGCATTTAGTGGCTCATTTTGTGATCGAATCATAAATTTTTACGGCGAATCGGCACTTTTGGTCTGCCCTGAGTCCTGACTGTTGAATAACAAAATATTGTACACGTAATATATGTATACTTCTTACTTCTAAGGATCTATCAATAATGTAAAAGATATAATATAGATCAAATGGTACGTTCTACTCTACCTAGAACGTACCATTTGATCTATACATATAAAATTAAAGTGTCTGATTGTTATTTCAAGATAAAAGCTTTATTATAAATGCATATTATGGTACTTACTAAAAATAATGTACCTCGGCTAATCTTCGGAACCATTGGACCAATTTTGACGCAACTTTCGGGGAGGACTAAGACGGGGAGCTTTTGTTAATAAAGCTTAGCTAAAAATATGTAGCTTTTGCCTTTAAACGAGAACGGTTGCTTACTTTTCGTCGTTGTATAGTACGAATTAATGCGATACGGGTAGTTAAGTGAGAGCCATAAGTATGGGAGGTACATTTTTAAAATTACTTATTTTTTGTAGTGTTCTGAAAAAGGTAGCTAGATTAAGAAAAAATGTCTATTTGTGTTAGCTATACGCGTATGTACGGTAAATGAGACAAAAGAATGGAGACTCAATTATACGTAACATATATAATAGAGACTGTGCAATCTATATTTTATCTACCTGGCTGCTGAAATATTAAATTTATTTCGAGGACATTTTTTTCAATTTAAATGATTGTTTATTTTTTTTAAGTAAGAAGTACGATATATTATTTGTGTATTCATATGTATACTATAGCAGTTCCAGAATTCATCATTTAGTTAAAAAGGGCATAATATATGGGTTTTATTTTGATGAGTTTTTTACAAATCAATTTACTAATATTAAAATATAATAATATAGAAAGCAGTGGTATCGGCGGTACTGAACGGCGCAGAAGGAGGAGCTCTATGACGCATGGTCGCACCCCGAATGCGCTTGCCGCCGAGCCTTTAGTGAGATCCAATACGACTAGATATGGCAAAATAATATAAGTTGAAAAATTATATAAGCTATAACTGAATAAATAAGGAACTTCTGATAATAACTAAACACGTATATATATCAAAACATTGAGAATAAAATAGAGGAGTTTCAATTAGTATTTAAGTCTTAATATGGATAAGAATAAGGACAAAGTATGAATAAATTATAATTAAAATATGATATTTTAGTTATATTACGATGTAATAGTAAACATTTAATGATAGGTGTTTATTGATTATTAAAATAAATATAATAATAATAAAGTTTTAATATTATTTCTTTATCCTCATATTATGAATACAGAAATAATATTAAAATTATAGAAATAATAAACGAAAAACAATAAATTTAATAGATTTCATTTATTACAAATTTGGTATGTATTAATATAAAAAAAATAAACTCACACAAGTACCAATAAATTTCTATGAAGACTATTCCAGTACATCGTACACATCTACAATTATACCCTCCGGTGGGAATTTCAAATTAAGGTCTCACACACTGCTAATTATCTACTCCATTGTAAATATTGTAACATATTTACCTATTTACTATCGTATGCTCCTTACAATAATTGTTTTAGTTTCGTTATCTCTCTCCATCTTTATTCTTTAACGAAATTGTCTCTACCTATATCATGTAATATACTTGAGTTAATATAGTAAAATCACTACATAGTATAAAACAAAGTCGCTTTCTCTGTCCCTATATCCCTATGTATGCTTAAATCTTTAAAACTACGCAACGGATTTTGATGCGGTTTTTTTTAATAGATGGAGTGATTCAAAAGGAAGGTTTATATGCATAACTAGCGGATCCCGCGGCTTTGCCTGTGCTAAATCTAGGGAAGAGCCCGATCGAAGCGAGTCTGCTATGCCTGTAGCTTCGATGTTTAAAACAAAAGAATCTTTAAAAACACTTAAAAAATGCATTTTACGTATAATTTTAATGTATTCAGTCTTTTTTATAGTCCCACTGCTGAGCAAGAGTCCTTCTTTAATACGATGGGATCAGGCTATAGTCCATCACGCGGGGCAAGTACGGGTTGGTGGACTTCATATTATGTCTTTCGAAAACTTAATAAGTTCCCTCAGACATGCAGGACTCCTCACGATGTTTTCTTAATCGTATTAGAAATCATGTTAGCTTGGTCATCCTGTTATAAATTACATATGAAATCAAAAGAGTATCAGAGGTGCGAAATCCTTGACTTTCTCGTTTCACTCAGCTTCAGAAACGAGCCTGGTACCACTTGGCTAGAACTGATATTTAAAAAATATTTAACTAAAATAAAAAATACTTGCCTTTTTTCCAATTCAAAATTGTTTTTGTTATGTCTGTAAGGTAGGTTATACCTAGTTTATATTCCATTATAATTTATAATTTGTTGGAAAACATATTAATTAACTTTTAAGATTAGGTAAATTTGATTTATTTCTTAGAAAAGGAAAATCTTTTAATGTTCTTATACTTCAGCTTTCTGAGAACGCTTAATTTCGATTTCATTTTCTATATAAACCTACGTAGGTAATATTATAAAATTCTCAGACGAATATATATATTAAATATTTTTTGCAAATCTGATTTTAGTATGAATTTATGAATAGGTACAGTCTGAATCTATAGTTTTTTTTTCTTACAGGACAGTTTCTGATGAATTTAGGTATGGTATTTGGTAACTGCCTATCCAATTCAACGTAGGATACTCCGTAGGACTTGTTATTGCTGGAAAATATCTCATCTCTGAGTTTAATACAAACCGTTAAAATGTGTGTAGGGACGTTGATGAAAGGAGCGATGGAGTCGCTAGTCTATAGGTATATCTTACATATAAATAAAATTGGAGTGTCCGTTTTTAATTTAAAATTAACAGCTTTTCACTTAATGCATATGAAAGTATATACGATACTGGCAACCAATTTTAAATATTTTTGACTCTCTATCTGTCTGTCTGTTTGTTCCGGCTGATCTCTGAAACAACTGGACTGATTTTGATAGTACTTTCACTAGCAGATAGCTAATGTTATAAGGCGTAACTTAGGCTAATTTTAAACCGAATTCAAAAAGGAGGAGGTTATATTTTACAAAATTTATTTATTGTAACTAGCGGAACCCGTGGCTTCGCTGACGCTAAATCGCTATATCGCTAGTTAGAAATACATTTCAAATGATGATTCCTATTGCAAACTTTAAGATGAAGCTGCCATAAAATTTTAATATTTTTTTCTAGAAAGATGAGATCAATAGGTAAGGGACGACTACAAATACTTTCTCATTTAGCTTGTCATCAAAATATGTCAATAGCATTTTCCCTCTGGACTAATTAAATTATCAAATATAAGCCCAATAGCGAACGCCTTAAGGATCGGTTTGGCTCATTTATAGGCTTTATTTATAAGAAATTTTCCACCCCCTGTTTGAACACCGTAATCCTCTGAGGGTTTCTGTAGAGTCACGTAGTATCCCAAATTATTGTATTTGGACCACTCAAGCTAATATTGTTGTAATTATTTTCTTTATACAATAAATCTTTTATTTATATAAATAATGACACAGTAATATAAAAATATGCTTAATACTATAAATAAAACTTGAATTCATTTATAATTGGTACTTATAATGCAAAAGCATCATTTGATTGATTATGCGACTAGACAATTAATGATTATGCAGCGTCAGCCGCATAGAGGGCCAGTTTGAACGATAATAACAAATAAACAATAGTTGCAGCGGCGTTCCCCGCACACATGCGCAATGCACACAACCGCACCAATTCAGCTTTCCCGATATGAAAATAGAGCGCACTCACACATGCCCAAGTCCCGGGGATTTACCCACACAGACGTAGTCGCCAGTGCGAATTGAGCTGTAGGTTTCGTGTGTGTGCGTCGCGTTTGTACGCGGTCAGTGTCGTGCTACGTCATTTGATAGTTCAAGTTGAGTGGTTTCGGGGTGAGGAGGGGAGGTTGTGGGGGGAGTACGCACGCACACACGCGCGGGCAGGTTTCCCGGGCCGGGCGTAGTACTAGAGACACATTGATCCACAGCGTCTGGCGGCATCGATTGTGCAGTTTCCTGCAACGCTGGTTGCCGTGGCGACCGCCCACCTCTGCACCCGCCTTTCATTTAGTAACTTCAACGCGGAAAATTCTTGTTTTCGATCTCGCTCTGAGACTTTCTTTTTTCTAATTATTTTTGGAATTTTTATTGAAAAATGTATATTACAATTTGGAACATACTTGTTCTATTTTATTACAAAGGAATCTTGAAAGAGTTTCTCATTATATACGTTGATTATTTGAGAGTAGTAAATAAAAGAATATTATCCTTTATATTATATTATCCTTTTATTAAAATTTGTACGTTCCATTGAATATATTTTGATTAAACTTTATAGATTTATAAATACATTATAATCAATTACAAAAGCGTTTCATTTATCTTACATTCACAACAAATAAATATTCCCATTTACACGAATATGATCGAAAAATAATCGCATTTTCCATTACCATTTGCGCTAATCTGAACGGAATCCCTCACAGCATCAGTGAATCTCGAAAAGCCCCCCTCCGCGCGCTAATCCTTCGCAGTGGGTTCCCGCCACGATAAGCTTACGACTAATAATTGCTACACTATCTACTATGATTGGGGCCTGACTTCCTACTTAATGTTTATTTCTAAATATTATCTATTTCTAAATATAATCGAAAGACATGTGAAGTCCGCCAACCCGCACTGGGCCAGCGTGGTGGACTATGGCCTGATCCCCCTCGTATTGAGGCCTGTGCCCAGCAGTGGGACGTTATAAAGGCCTGAAAATGATTTATAATATTCATTTATATACACAATTTACTAAATATTCTTACAAAAGAGCCCACTTCGAGAATATCTTAGACATAATATTGCCATTCTATTTCTAATAGTGCTATCACGCCTAAACTATTTTATTATTTGAATAGTTCGGAGTACGATATTGGAGTCCAAAATAATGGTAGGTAATATTCGTCAATTTGTTTTGTACTGAGAGATTTGCAAAAATAATTCTTAATTAAAACAAGAGTTTAAGAACTATTTAAAATTAAGATTTTTGTTCTTTAGCATATAACCATTCTTAAGTAGTAGTATATTACCCATGTATGTTGTATATGGACTTCAAATTGTCTGGAGCGATTTCGATGATTCTTTTTATTTAATCAGCGGGTGACCTTTAAAGATTTGTAGCTATCGAATTTTTAACGCGGACGAAGTCACGGGTATTTATATAAAATCTAAAATTTAATACTCCTATCGCTTAATATACCGAGAAAAGAAAATTTCTTCATTGAATACAAAAATAAACTTTGTATCAAAATTTTGTTATAATGCAGAAAATTCTTAATAAAAAAGTGTAGGTGTCATTGCTTACAAAGCCGTGTGCTTGTGCAAAAGAAAATTGTACAAGATATTAATTAATAAGTCTCTTTAAAGTCGACGGAAATATCTCATAAATAGAATAGAAGAAACAAATGTATGGATGTTTCTTACTCCTACACCTAAATCCGAAAAAATCAATAGGTACTAGTAGACTCATCCTTGTTCATTTCGAGTTCGCCCCTAGATTTTTTTAACGGTTAGTAAAAATCTTTCAGAAATTAGGTATGTTCCCGCAATAAAAAATATCCTTATACCAAAGAACTGGGTAACCAGCTACGAGGGGCATTCAATGTATTCTTGTTATGTTAGAAAAAAAATGTGTGTTAAAAAATATTTTTTTATATAGTCTCCCATGATATCAATACTTTTATTTGATCGCGAAACAAGTTTTTCTATTCCCTTAAAAAATTTCTTATTGGCCGTAAAAATCCTCATTTACAGCGGACTTGACTTGACTCATTATACTAAATTTCATCAAAATCTCTCCAGTGGTTTCTTCACGATGCGGTAAAGACAAAAGATAGACAAACAAAAATCTAAAAACTATAGATTTCGACTGTGCATCGATAATAATAACTATTTCAATAAGATTGTACAAAAAATATTTAAAATACAAAATTGACTAATTCACACTTTTATTCTAATATGTACATATATTCTTTTCATTTCCACAGCGCAATCCCCTCCGCAGTATGCAAAACATAGCAGAGTAATTCGGAACATACGCTCGTTACACCCGCCGCGGCGCAGCAAAGGCCGGTCGTTATTTATTATCGCTATTAACATCATGGTATATTTATCTCTTATAATAGGAGCTATTTGGTGTTTAAATGCCGATAAATTAGTGTCTGATAACTGATAATTTACTCAAATTTAAACATTATTGAATTAAAACGGTAAACTTCCGACATTAAGCTTTGTTTAACTATAACAGTAATAATACTTCTAAATATTCTTATAATTAGAAATAAAATTACACATCGCGTCTTATTAATTAAGTTGGAAAATTTCCTGTACGTCATAGATCTCAGAATGAACGTTATATAACAATAGGTTTAAAATAGCTCCAAAAGAAACTTAATAAGTTGATAATAAGTTCTATAAAAATATTCTTATGCACGTTTAATTTATATAATCTACTACCCTATTTCCTACGAATATTATAAATGTGGGTATAAATGAAATATAATGAGGATAGATTAATGTTTGTAATTCTTTCAGCCAGAATGACTGAACAAATCTGAATAAAGTTATGCACCAATATATAGAGTGGAAGACACGTTTTTATATCGGAAAAACATTCGGTTCAAGTGGGATAGATTTCATTTTGATTTTCACTATAAACGAAGCTGAAGCGAAGCGAAAGCGAGTCGTTAGTAGGTAAGTATAATTAAATAAGTTATTTTTAATTGCTATGAGTACTTTATATTTTACTCCACGTTATAGTCTGTGTACTAAAATTTGACCGATCTGTCTGTTTCGGCGTTAACAGTCAATAAACACATACACACGTACAAACATTCACCCACGTGGGTGTAGTAGTATAATAGTTAATTAAAAATTCACTTATATTATGAAATATACCTACTACGAGTATTACACATTGCTGGAATGGTCCCAATTGTTCAGATAAAATACATTGAACTTTTGTTTCGGTGCATTGCTACCTTGTCTATTATACGAAAACCACTGTTTGGCGAACGTCCAGGAGACATCATTTCGCATCACATATATCACGCGTAATGAATGTGGACGCATACTCGCAATCGCATAGGTAAATTTTAAGTAAAATGCATTTATTTTAAACTATTTTTTACTTACTTTTGAAGTAAAGCTTCTTTAGTATTTGACGACACTTTTGGCTTAGTTGGTAGAGGCCCTTCTTTCTGCGTCAGCGGTCGCGGGTTTGAGTCCCGCTGGGGGCATTCATTTGTTAAACACAAATGTTTGTACTCCAGACATGGGTGTTTATATTTATAATATGTATGTATTTAAAATTTATATGTGTAGTATATCAACTATCTGGTATCCGTAATACAAGCCTCGTAGCTTACCACGAAACTATTTGGCGCTATTGTAATATTGTAAATAATGTCCCAACATATTTATTTATCTATATAGGCGTGCTCGACGATGAGAGATGATGTCGCCGAAATAAGTCGTTATTATGTATGTTATAAATAATATCATATTTATATTTTGATTCTTTTTAATTTATTTGATGTATCTGTCATGGCGCCAAAGAAGATTTTGGTACAAATATTTTTTTCGAACTTATTATTACTCCACAGGAAATGCTTCTCATACAGTGATATATAAATAGCAATTTTCGTCCCAAAAACTATGTTTTCCAATTTTTTTTGCCAGAAGTTCTTTTGTTTCTATATTATAAAGTAATGCATTATTTCAATAGATCAATTTCCGAACGAAACTGTTACTAAAGATTATTTCCAATACCAGATTATTACTACATATATTTTATGTTGATATGTTAAGCTACATTTTCGAGCGATAATTTGTATGGCTTTGGATAGGAGCACAATTTCTGTTTTATTTATTTATAAAAAGTTAGCTGTAAAAAAAAATAAAAATCGGTTATCCGTTTCAATAAATTTTAGAAATAAAACTCCAATTTGTTATTGTCAGCTTTAAAACTTGATTCTCATTAACTTTATATGCAAAAGTATGGATATTTTCTTCTTTTTTTTTGTATAACTTTTCCTATGAACTAATACCGCAAATAAGTAGTGTTCTTTATTGCACTTTAAGATGACATTTTAATATAATTTTTGTATTCAAAAGGACTTATCCCTACAAGAGATATCTTCCAGCCAACCTTTGTTCGTTAGAAATAATGTTAATAAGCAGTAATACAAAATAATAAAGAATACAAAATAATAAAAAAAAAACAATAATTATAAGTTTATAAACATAAATAAAAACTGTGTGCCCATTTTCAAAAAGCATCTATTTATATCACCATACTATCATATTAACTAATATTAAGTTCATTCATTTCGTAACGATAACATAATAGTATCTACTCGTAGGTGTTCTACCTACTCTTGCATTGAACCTACCCCACTCGTCCTGTTTATAAGAAGGTAGAATATTTCTTAAATTGCACTTCATAACCATATGCCAATTTTCGTTCACTTTCTGTCAAATAAATGACATGCATTGAGTAAATATTTTAAGCATTCAGAATATTTCCGCTCTTATTTCTGGTTTGTTACCCCCTCGAATCAAAGTAGTCTTCCGTGTGCTACACAATGAACAATTTCTGATATAATAATCGTGACATCAAACGGGATATTTGCAATGTTTCTCACTTACTTTTGAGAGTTCTCGTATTTATTTATTTCGATATTGATACAAACAAAGCACATGTCTGCAGCCCTTTTTGAACGTCCCACTGCTGAGCACGGGCCTTCATCAGTACGAGGGGGATCAGGCCATAGTTCCCCGCGCTGGCCTAGTGTGTGTTAGGGGACTTCACAAGTCTTGCGATAACTAGGTTTTTCTCAGACATGCAGGTTTCCTCACGATGTTTTCCTTCACCGTAAGACAAGTGGTGATCATGCTAGAAATGATTTGCACATCAAAATACCAGAGGTGCGAGACCCGGATTTGAACTTGGTTATCCAACTGCGCATGTTACCGCTGGGCCACCACTGCCTTACATACTTATAAATTTGCTGATTGTATATCGGAAACTCTCAGAAGTAATTGAAATGGCATGTTAAATATCCCACTTTTCATCACAATGATGTTGTGTGTGACCATGAAAGTTTTAAAACTTATAATTTCTGATAACAGTATTTCAGAGAAATTTTAACAAAATAAACTTATACCTCAAATAAGCAGACAAAATTAAATAAACTATGCATAGAGAATAGAAAAATGCAGAGCCCGACTTGTTTGCGGGGTAACTTAAGCTGTTGCTATAACGAAGTGTCTAGACTTTTCAAAATTTTAAGTTATTTCACAATTGTTTTTAATAATTGGCAAAGAATTTTAAGCTTTTAATTTGTCAGAATTTTACTTCCTAGAGAGATTGTAGGGAATTTTAGGTTTATTTTGTTTTAACGTCTAAGAAATTAATTTTTAATATAAATACACAACCCTAATAATAACCTAAAATCATATTAATATAAGACTTATTACGTAGTTATGATATAAATGTAGAGCTCATATAAATTGTAATTAACGTGTAATTTGTACTTATAGAAACGTGAGTCAAAGTAGAAAAGGAAAATATGATTCGCCTTTGATAAGTTCTATTTTTAATTTCCTTATTAATTCCGTTCGCTTCAGTGTACCGTCTCACTGAAGGCAGAGCCTATTACCATACTTATTGGATTTTACGCTCTTTGAAGCATCGCTTTTTTCGTCTATCACAAAAGTGACAACGTCAGGAACGGATCTACTAATTTTGTGAGTTGGTAGGAAAAAATAAAAATGAATGATAAGTAATCTTAAGTGTTGACAGAATTGAAAGTTATATAACTATATTAATATTTAATATAAAAAAACGTTTGGATTAGGAGTTTCTAAGTTTTAATAATGCTACTTTCTTGCGCCATCAGTCGCGGATTCGAGTCCCGCTGCGGGCATTCATTTGTTAAACTCGGATGCTTGTACTCCAATCATGGGCGTTTATATTTATAATATGTATTTAAACTTATATAAAATGTAGTGTATCAACTATCTTGTATCCGTAACACAAGCTTTTTTTGTAGCTTACCACGGAACTAGATGGCGTTGTATGTAATAATATCCCAACATATTTATTTATTATTTATTTACATAATATGTATATCTTTAGAGGAATTATAAATTTAGAAACATAGCCGTAGTTAAGTCATACATAGCAATACTTAGTGTTATAATTTGATGGAGGACCTTTAATGATAATCTCGACGTCTGTGATCTACGAATATTCACATACATATTTAATTTTGGTGTAACATTGATATGTGGATGTGCTTTTAAATAATTTATTTGAATTAGTTAACTTAATGACATTGCAAAATCAATTTATTTTATTAATTTGATCAATTCCGAGAAGCTTTAAATTAAACAGTCCATATATGTGATATGGATCGGTAATACATTCTCGTTCTAATTATATATTATCAAGTAACTAGGTATGTACCTATATGTTAGACATTTTTAGCGTTATTTAAAATTCTAAGTTCATTATTATTAGATTTATTTTAAAAACATTGTATCTACTTTTTAATGATAAATAATAATTAAATAAATAAATAAGTTTTATCCAGATTTATAACATCCGTAGTAGATAAGAAATAGTTTCAAATTTCATTTTAATGTAAATAAATAATCAGAGTAGCTAGCAACGCTAGTTTATATTAAAAACATGCCACCAAATTGCTCATCCATCGGTACTAAACTAAGCATGCTTACATCTACACTACAATGAACGTCTCCCACATCTCAAAATGCAATCGCATAGAGATACATAAGGAAGTATAGTTCAATTTTCATTGATTGCAACAGTAGTGTTTAATTCGTGTATGTCGGGACACGATCGAACCAGCTCTGCTCCAGGGCCAGACTCTTTGTAAATTGTGCATTCAATTTACCATCTAAATATCCTATATACAAACACAAAAAAATCAAATTTCAGCTTTAATATTACTGTATAAACCTTAAATTTGAATGCAGGTGCAATTGCATTCGCGCCGTCAAAGGAGCTTATGCAAAACACAAATTTTGAAACTTAAGCTGTATGTTGTTACTTTTAAAGTTCAATTTCGAGTGCATTCACGTAATGCAGTAGGATAACAACTAGTGACTGAAATATTCTCTAAATTTACAAAAATAAGCTCTATTAATTAAAGCTTAGGTTTAATTTTAATTGAGCTTCCTCTTATATTTCCGCGTCTGAAGAGTTTTGATTCTGAACAGCCAGCAAGTTGAAAATATAGGATTTTAATATTAACCAGCCACATTCTAGGCTTTGTAAGCTTTAATACTCTCTACTTTTTTAATGAAAACGCGTCTGAATGTCTTGCAATTATGTTTGCATTTAATTAGCGGATCCTTTAAGTGCACTTATTATTTTATAATGATTTAAAAGCTTTGAATTAAAGCTCTTCAGATAATTTTATTGACATTTGAAATAAACTAAAATATATACTGATATACTAATACAGTAAATGCACATATGAAGGCAACCTAAAAATAAAAATTACACACAAAATTAAACGACCTAAGCATAGTACGCACAACCTATCTAATATGTACGTCTGACTACTCCACCTGATTTGTTTTCTTTGATAAGTTACAATTCGACTACACAATATTACGACAAGATCCCACGAAAGAGATTTAAACACATAATTTAACCATTACTTACTAAACTTGTAATATCTGGCAATTTTTTTAAAAAACCCAGCAATGTATGTAGATATGCAGTTTTGTTGCATATACTATAGTTATGTAGTAGCGACAGTCTCGACGTTCCGGGTGTTCTCGACCTACCCCAACGTATAGTGCGGTGCCCCCCTGCAGACTGCAGGCTGCATCGCAATACAGAATGTCAAAGGTACAAGCGCGTACATGCAACGGTAAGCTAATGGATTATTCAATCAGCGGTTTTTTTGTTTGAGCCTTGACGTTCAAAATGTTTGAGGGGAAAACGTCTGTACTAAACTTTGTATTCATTTTAATGCACTTTTTCAGATTAAGTTGAACTCGCTTTCATTTTGTCGATTTCATTTGTAATTGTTATATTATTTTGTTTATATTTGAATTTTTAAGTAAAATTAAATTAAAATTATCATATAGCTATGTTAATCTATTAAAATAAACATAGGTAATATGTACGTATGTCTATAAGATTATTAAGAGTAGCCTAATTAAGATTTAGTCTATTTCTATCTAGATCTCTGGATGTTATACAAAAATAGTCATTCAATTTAAATAAATTAATTAAATTTTTAACTGTATATACGTATTCGTACTAGTGTTGCCCAAAATCGGTCTTGGTCTTGCAGTCTTGGTCTTGGTCTTGCATTTTTGCGAGACCAAGACCAAGAACAAGACCGCCTAATTTCAGCAAGACCAAGACCAAGACTGACCATGCAAGATTTGAGCAAGAACAAGACTAAGTCTGCGAGACTCTTGCGTCTTGCAATTAGGACTGAGTGTCGTTTCAGGAAGCGGACAGGCTTAATTTATAATACAAAAAATTGACACTTAGAAAACAAACGATACAAAACAAAAGAAAGTACCAGTACATAGAATTTTGAAGAAGAAAATAGGAAGACGTAAAGTACAGATATATTTTTATACCTAATTTAGTATAAATCGGTAGGTACAAGTACTTTTTACTCGAAACGTGCACATCGATCCGTTAAGGAGAAAGATATTTGATGTAATAGACTTTTCTGTAATTGGCTTTTTATTACCTATACATTTTCCTACTACATAGTTTTGATATATGATGTATCTCTTAAGATTTAGCCACCGCTAGCTTTCTAAAGACGACTCAATAAAACCTATTTTGTTTTCCTGTGGAAATGAATTATTTTTCTGCAATAAAAAGTATCCTAAGTCACGACCTGAGTTTTGTTTGGCTCAGTTTGTAGTGACCCTACTTTCTGAGCCAGCGGTCGCGGTTCCAAGTCCCGCTGAGGGCATTCATTCGTTGAACACAAATGTTTGTTTTGAACTCCAATCATGGGTGTTTATATTTATAATATGTATGTATTTAAAGTTATAGTACTTGGGCGACCGATTTTTGTAGGTAAAAAATAATAAAAAAATATGGGTGCGTGTACTTTATGTATGCGCGTGAGTAGTTAGACTTCTTTTCTAGTTGTAAATCAATCTCTGCAGTAAGAAAGATGAAGTCGTTCAAACAGATACAGAATATTTAATTCCTAAAAAAATATACTTCGTTTGTAAAATATACTTTTAAAAAAGAATAATATAATAATGTGGTCTTAACTCATAATTCCGTACTTTCACTTATCAAATGACGTATAATTATTTCTCATAGATGGCGTTTTTAATATTTTTATTAGGTATTTAATTTTAGTAAATGTCAATTGTATTTTGCTATCATATTTTTAGATACTATATATAGGATGGTGACGCTTAATCAACATTCCTTTAAACTGCATGTAGGGTGAGATGATATAAGTCGATAAAAATTGACAATTTGAAAAAAATACCTTCAAATAAAAAAGTGAATTTTTCACGCAAAATAAATTATAAATACAATAAATAAACACTACTAGATCAGAGTTTGTTGACCCCAGCTAAAGGCGGCAACATCACACTGTCCCCGAGCAGCCGTAGGTACTACTAGCCCTAGCGACGTTTGCATAGAATAATTAATAAGAATTCGCAGAAGTGGCATAGCATATTATGTCTTAGAATTGAGTAAAATATCTTGTAAAGTAGGTAAATAAAATACATGCAAATAATCACATTATTATGAGCATAATACGGTTCATTGAACACGCATTTTATTGATTAATCACTGTCGGTGAGATTTGTCGACCGAGACAGAAAATCCGGTTCATTAAAAGCCTTAAATCGTAAACGATAAAGTTTACAAGAAATAAAAAATGCGAAATTTTATTCTCTACAATAATGGTTTCAATAACTTTTGCTCTGAAGTGCATAGTTTCTGAGATATCGCCCAAAACTTTTTTTCTTGAAGCTCCACCTAGATTGGTCAGCATTTTGTGTTTTTTATGCCCATCAAGTGACCCTAAATCTTATAAAAAACAAAAATTCGCTTTTATTTTTACTGGCTATTGTGGTAACACTTTTAAGATGGTTATAAAAAATCATTGATGTCAATTTATCACCAGGTATTTAAAAAAATAATCTAATATGTAATAAAAACAGGAAAAGCTTTTACTATTTTCATACTATAAATTATCATTTTGCAATATTATTAAATACTAATTAAAAGTAGGTTTTACCGTGTATTTTTTAGTCTATGACGCAAAAATCCTTGAGAGTCGCGCCATTTTGTCAAATCGGTAAATTTCAAAGAAATTTAAAGACACGTGTAAGCATCGCCGCCCTTTGAATGTGTACCGACAGAATTGTGAGGTGTGGTGAGGTGTCATAGGCGATAGCGGGGATAATAGCGAATTCGGAATAAGTAATTGAATTAATTTATTTTTCTTAAAACATTTCCTATAGGAAAACATTTATAAAATAATTATTTAAATTATTTTTACTAGAATATTTTTTTAATAATAATAATAGGCCTAAAAATACCAATAATAATATTAAATAAAGCAATGAAATTACCGCCTCAACTACGCTTACACTAGCACCCCAATGTCGGCATTTCTTTGACAAGGCGGCTTATGCTTTTAACTACCTATTTAGTATTTTTCTATTTCTTATTCTTTAGTTGACTTTAAAGTGTTGAAGTGGGAGCACGCAGTACGCACATAAGCAAAGGACTGATTTTAATGAATCGATGTACCTAATAGTGAAAGTGTCATACTGAGACGCCAGAGTAGCCGGCGATCGGTCGCTGATCGCCTGGCTGGGCCTCCCTGAATAGAGTCTCACACGGCTGGGCTGATCGCCCGGGCGGCTACCTACTCGATCGAAGCCTCAAGGGTCCCAGATAGTACCCTCCTAGTGACGCGCTCATAGTCGTGGGCGGCGGAAGAAGGAATGTGAGATGACCACAGAGCTCTGCGTACGTACAAGGCGGTATCAACGGCTATCTACCGCTGCGCGTACCTGGTACTTGGTTTTGAGGAACTGTTTGGTTGGTAGAGGAAGGCCAATGCCCAGTCCTTTCGCCTACTCTTACCCCGAGCAAGACTTGCTTCGATTGTTTAGTGTGTGTAGTTATGTGATACAGATAAAATTAATTGAAATCAAGAGTCAAAACTCGAGTGCCAATGTACCTATTTAATTTTTTTCTGTGGACTGTGTCAT
Source organism: Boloria selene (assembly GCA_905231865.2). Classification (NCBI taxonomy): domain Eukaryota; kingdom Metazoa; phylum Arthropoda; class Insecta; order Lepidoptera; family Nymphalidae; genus Boloria; species Boloria selene. The sequence continues at coordinate 11,229,029 of HG993147.1, forward strand.
ACCTACAATATTTGAAATATGCTCGTAGGTATCGTAAATGTCCTTGCAATTTTATCAGAATAATAATTTATGTTGTTGAAGTATTAAATGGATCGCCGACATTCGTTTCGAATTAAAAACTTGTGAATACATTCTAGATACATAACAGTTTGAATGTATTTTTTATTATAATTATTATGGTTGATAGGTATATTTTAGCGAGTGCCTTTGCCTAATAATTTTGCAATTATTGTTATTTTTAAGTACACTTAAGAATTTTTACGAAAGTAAATTAAACAGCGTTTTGTTTAAAGTATGTAACGAGATATTGTGATAGATTGTAATTTCTAGTGAACGTTTTTCAATATTGCATTATTCATTATTGCATCTTTCAATTTAACAATTTTATATTATAACTTTGTGTATTATTTTAATCAATATTTGTGTGAATTGATGGAGGTTTAAAATTATTTTAATGCTACACGAATGTCTTATCATTTTTAATAAAGTAGTAACTAATAATATTATTTTGTTTAATTTATCCTGTCGCATAAAGTTACACTAAATAGAAAAGTTAGTACCTACCTACCTACCTATTTTATTAAATAAATTTCATATTATTGCGTCGTGAATTTGCCGCCCTTATAGGCTAATTGACCTCCCAGGGTCACAAGTTCGAATCCCGGTTAGATTACATTTTACTTTTTTAATTTTGCTGTTATTTTATTTAAGTTAATGTTAAGTATTTATACCACTAACAGAACCTTTAACTTCTTTCTTGCACGCGTATTTTCTTGTCTCTCGTAAAATGATAAATCGAATAGATAAATTCATAGGCATTTTGATAAATAAATCGCAGGTTATTGGTACCTAAATAGATTTTTTGAAAATTGAAAGAGTAGCTTGTGTAAAACCGTGTTTGTGAAGCACGACGCAGAAAAAATTGCCGCCCTTGTGGGCTTATTGGCCCACAGATAGAGGTTGTGGGTTCGAATCCCGGTTCGATTACATGTTTCTAATTTATAGTTGCTCATAATTTAGTTAAAAATTGATGTTAAGTATTAACTATAAATAAAAATCGATTTACTAAGAGTTTTATGTTCATCTAATATTTAGGTAGTTTTAATAATAATAAAACGAATTCTTCAATACTTTTTCGAAATCGCTACGGCCGCACTCTAAACGTCGGAATTTGATTGAAAAGGTGGTTTGTGTTTGTATTGCTTTTAAGTTATTTTGATTTTAGTTTAGTCAAGTTTAATGTCGTAATGATAAGTTGCTTTTATTAATGACTAGGACTACCTTAAAGACTTCGTAATAAATTATCTGAAAGAAGTACAAAAGTTAGTGACTACCTACTGACTACATCTGTGCTATGAAAATATTATACCTACTAGGTGCATAATCGCCAAGGTGGATGGAACAAAAAAACATTTAGGGGTTCGGTGTCAACGCTTGTTACGACTTACGAGGCAGTGTTCTAGTACAAGTAGCTCTGCCTCTGCATATCTGGGAGTAGGTATACATCTAGTATCTACGAATTACCTACTTACCTATCGTATGTACCTAATGCTTTGTTTTCAGTTAAGTACTGATTGGTTGTAGAAGACTAGTTCTGCAACTGTTAACAACCCGGACTTGATACAAATTTATTATTTTAGTCTACTTACGTCGCAAAAAACTGGTGTTCTTAAATTAGTAGGTACAGAACTCAAGCGTAGATGTATTTTGAAATTCACATACATGATAATATGCCTTTTCATTTTTAAAAAAAATAATTAAGTAGAGGTAATTAGATAGGTTCAGTACTAATATCATCGTAATCGTAATATCATTGTCGTGGTGCATATTATGGTAGGTACCTATCTGAAGTAAAGACATTTACTAAGTTTTAACGAACTTATGTTGTGTGAATTAATAACATGTAGGTAGGTACCTAATTGGCCTATTGAAAAGTGGTTAAGTAGTAGATTTTGAAATTGCTTTATTAAAAATTTAAAAAATACAATAAAGTCATTGATTAGTATCTAGGCATGCAGGTCCTATACATCCATACCTACCTCTTAATGCGTAGCGAGTACTAAGCTTTAATTTTGATATTGATGATGTTATGATAATAATTTATGTACCTACCTACTTCTAGTCCATATTATTGTAATTATGACAGTCAATAATTTTGTGTGCCTATCAATGCGGTTCACTAACCTAAGTTAGTAGGTAATGTCACACAAAAGTTGTTATAAAATGAGGTGGTAGGTAGTTTGAGGTAAAAATGTTATTTAAAAAATTTGTAATTATTCGTATGTCGAAAGTGATGGGGTTTATAAAATAATTTAATGATGTGATGTTTATAATAATTAGTAATAAAGTAGTCGCTAAAAAAATCTTTTTATTTCTCTCTGAAAGACAAATTGAAAATAATTTATTAGTTTTTTTTTGAAAATAAATTACTATACAGATACTTTTTTGATAAACGTAAGCATTTTAACTAACTATAGTAATTGATAATGTTATTACTATGATCAAAATCACATGACTATTGAGTTTCGCGGCGAACTACGCTTGCGCGTTTACGATGATGGTTTTAAATTTTAAAACGAAAAAAAATTCCTGTGGCTTCATTTTTGAATATTTTCAATTAGTTTCTTTTGTATTCAACATGTAATTTTTTATACTATATGTGGTTTGAAGGAACGTTGATCAAGCGTCACCACCCTGTATAATATTAAAATAATTATAAATAATATGAAAACAGTGATCAGAGGCAACTTCAACTTGCTATGAACGGTTTAGCAGGCAATTTCAACTTGTTACTTTTGTGGTACAGTGATTCTTAAAATTTCACTCTCATCATTTTTTCATAACGCGCCTAAAGAAGTACCTATAAATTCAATTTCAAATTTCGAATTTCTCATTAAATGTTTAGACATTTATTAATTTGCTTGCACTTTACTATGGCTATATTAATTCAATCTCAAAATGTACTTACTCCATTACGTTGTTCTAACTTCTAAGACTTAAAGTAACGTTTAATAAATAGCAATAGGCTAATAGGTAATTGCGAGACTTGCAAGACTCTTGCTGCAAGACCAAGACCAAGACCAAGACTTGGAGTGCAATACCAAGACCAAGACCAAGACCAGATGTGTTGGCGCAAGACCAAGACCAAGACTGGCTAAGTCTCGTCTTGTTCTTGCATTTGGGCAACACTAATTCGTACTTGTATATACACACGTAACTACTACGATCTAGCACTCACTAAATATGAGGTACTAACTTACGTAAGTAAAAAAAGTATTTTATTTTATGTTTAACCTAAAATATAACAATTTATTGAGAAAAAAATCAATTAAATGCAATAACAGATTCAATAGTTTCATACCGTCATGGAAGAGGTGTTATACGGCTGGGCCTATCGAACCCCGCAGCGTTCGACTGTGGCAATGTTGACATTTCCAATGAAACCACGTCTATATTACATTCAATTGACAACAGCTTTCAGCTTCCAATCACACTGCTTATATAAATGCGAAGCTTTAATGTATGTGTGTACATACACTTTCACTCTTTCATTAATATTCTTTCACAGCTTGACAGATTTGGATGAAATTTAGTAGATAAATAGATTATAACCTAGAGTATCGTAATTCGTATAGGCTTATTAGGAATGATTTTTCCCAAAAAGAACCTTCCCGTATTATAAATACAAAAGCTACTGCTACATTATAAAATTAAAGGTTAAAAGGCTCTATAGATGTTAAATCTTACTATTTATTGCTGGGTGCAGCAACATCCACATGAAGCGAGCTTTGCATGAGCTTGAGCTTTTACTTCATTTGTTTTGTCCTCCACCAAATAAAAAAATAAATATGAAAAAGTATTTATTTTCTATTTCCTGCGTTTATAACAAAAAGGTTAGTTCAGGACCTTGCAATTGTCAAATATAAATAGATAAGATTATGAAATATAGTAAGAAAAATATCGACACCGAGAATAGATAGGTATCTGTATAGCGTTCAAGGTATCGACGGGAAGTGAAGTACGCATTAATCACATAGTTCGGTTCAACTAAGACAAGATATAGAAAGTGAAAAACGAAGGTTTATTTATTATTTTTATTGTATACAGCCCTTTTTTAATATCCCACTGCTGGGCACGGGCCTTCTTTTTCCACCACGCTGGCCAAGTGCGGATTGGCGGACACAATAAATGTCTTTCGAAAACTTGCTGGTTTTTTTTTTATATTAGGAGGAAGCTTGTGTTACGGATACCAGATAGTTGATACAATATATATATATATATATATATATATATATATATATATATATATATATATATATATATATATATATATATATATATATATATATAAATTTTAAATACGTATACATATTATAAATATAATCACCCATGACTGTAGAGTACAATGTACGTGCTCAACAAATGAATGCCCCCAGCGGGACTCGAAGCCGCGACCGCTGGCGCAGAAAGTAGGGTCACTATCAACTGAGCCAAACGTGTCGTCATTCATCTGTCAAGACATGCAAGTTTCCTCACGATGTTCTCTTTCACGACAGGATAAGTGGTAATCATGTTAGTAAAGCAAATTTGCAAATGAATATATCAGAGGTGCGCGACCCAGGTTTGAACCCGCTTTACTCGGCTATACAAGGTAGCGCGTCACCACTGAGCTACCACACCACATTATTTATTAAATATTTGGAGCAAAGAAAAGTGCAAATTTATAGCCGCATCCACGCCTTGCCTCTGCACTTAATTATTAATCCATTACATACATGTGGCAGTGACAAACGATGATTACACCTATGTTTAGCTAAAGTCTACACTCTAAAACTGCTTTAAATTCTTTTATACTACCAACAGTTTTAATCTACTAATATATCTGAACATATAACAAGTTATCGTGATTTATATAAGTACAATGTACGTTTATATTACACACTACATAACTATAGGTTATATTTAAACAGAAGGACAAACCAGCATATTTTGGCAAGAATGTTATTAATATAGATTATTTATCACAGCTGGGAGTTGGACCTTAATCCTTAAAATACGTATCAAAGCTACGAGTACGTACATTTTACGTAAATATTAGGTTATTATTTCTCTCATAGTTTATTTTTTATTTTAATAATAATAAAGAAACAAACATTAATACGATTAAAAACATATGGTTACGTTGGAGTATGATACGTTATAGCTGAAATAATGCGTTAACATCATTGCAACCGCAACTCGGTAACGGAATCAATGGGATGGTATCCGTATATCACTATGAAATATTTAATGAAAATTCTCCAAAGACCTCAAATAAATCGAACAAAATATTATTTTTTATATAAAAATTATGAAACGTTTTTGTTCTGTTGTAGGAAACTTATAGGGATTATACTTGCCGCTTGTCTACGTTCTTCGCTAATAATAACCAAATCAAATCAAAATATTTTATTCAGCATAAAAATTGTTACAATTTCTTACTGAACGTCATGAGTCTACCATCAGTTCGGAAAGAAGAAACCTCTGACCTGACAAGAACTGGCGAAAGAAACTCAGCGGGACGTAAGGTTAATCTATTTATGTTGACTGAAAAATATTGATTTGATTAACTAATTGACAAAATTACGTATAAAATACTAAGTCTGTAAGTGCTTACTTATTGACCTCGCAATGATTATTAGATATACATATATACGTATAAGAATATTTAATAGTTATTATTTTACTAGCTACTTACTCACGCTTCGCTCGGGTCGGTAACTACCTAGTATACCTTATACCCTTAATAGGTGTAGCTCTAATATTCCATCCATAGTTATAATTGTTTTACCATCGAAAATCCGACCTTTTAGCAGTTAGCTGCGAGCACTACTAACCTCTAAGCTCATAAGCCCTGACTCATGAATTGTGGTTAAGCTGCTAAGTTAACTTTTGACATTCGGTTTTTGGTTGATAATTTTTATATTACGTTACATATCAACCTTCCATATTATTCAGCTTGGTATGTCTAAAATGAAATTGCGATCTTATCACCCATAATAAGCTATGCAGATAGTGTTACCAGTGTTACAATAAACAATATGTCATATTGAAGTATTAATTAAACTTGCAATTTCTACAGATTCGATTTCTCTTAAGATAAAAATCTATCAGAAAATTTATTCACGATTTACTGCTTTACACATATAATACCTATACAGAGTATAGTAGCCATGGCTTAAAACCTTGAGATTATTAATTATAAGATATTTATAAGAGATTCGAACTCGCGACCTCCAGGGTAGTGGCCTATATAAAATGCATATTAAACAGTGAAATATCACATAATTTTTTTAAAACCCTACACATGCATTGTACCTTTACGAGGTTATAATTATCAGTACAGACAATCTGAGTACGGATGTGCAACGCAGCGTGATACTTGTACTTGTTAAACTGACAAATAATGAAATATTACCGCAAGCTTTAAGCATACTTGAAAAAATCAAGAGATTCGCTGATAAAAATACTGTATTGTCTGACATTAATATTTGCCAATATTTATTGTACTTTTGATTGGATTACTTAATTATAAATTGCTCCTCTCTTGCTTCGTCAAATTTTCGAGAACAATTAATGATTTTTGTACGGAAATAAATTTATAAATTAAATGTCTGGACGATGCTCTCAGCTATCAATTTGTGTGAAACGTTAATAAAATTAAAAACAGGATGTTTCTGGCTTACATATCATATGATAATATTAAAGTTATTATGTTACTACTAGTAACTTACTCTACCTTCGCTCGTGTGCGGCGCCTCTTGGTACCTTATAGGTACCTAGAGCTAATATACTACTCCAGATCATCTATCTACTAAATTTCATCCAAATTCGTTGAGTCGTTTTAGCCTGAACCTATCAAAAATACGACCTTTTGACAAACCGGATATTACTAAGTTATTCGGGTATCTTCTCTAATATATAATAATAACGTTCTCCGACCAATTCCGACCATGGCGGCCAATCTCATTGAGACTGGCCAACTGCGCAGGAGATATTATAGTGCACAAGTGTACGTGCAGACAAAAGTATACACGCTCTATTCATATCACTCTCATACTCTGGTGGGACGACTGTTCGACACGATCAGTGAGAGTTAATTCGCAGGAATGACGCAGGCACGGGGGTGACACATCGCCAACTTCCCAACTTACTGAGGCTTACTAAACAGAAAGACTCAATAACTGAAATTGGCCCGACCCGGGACTCGAACCCAGGACTTCTCGATGTAAGACCGTACATGCTAGCCACTTCACCACCGAGGATGCGACGAGCTGCGGGAATTGCTAGGTAACAATAAAAATGATAAATTAAAAATACTATGAATTTGTAGACGCCAAAGCCTAACAGAATAGCCGCAGGTATGGATAGACTTGTGTGCGGCGGTATCCATGGCGACCGCCGGATGCGCCGCCATCGCTTGCAGCCAAGGGAATAGGTTGACCAGATAACTAGCTCAAAACTCTTAACTCTTTAATTCTGCAATTTTTTTTTCTTAATTAATTGGTAATGTTTTTGTAGTATATTTAATTTTATAATATTTTATAATAGAATGGTTTGTAAAACCTATTAAATTTTGTTACACCCTAACCTACCTACCCATCATGTAAATTAAAAAAATATTAATAGTTCACTTTTCTTTAAAACAAAATTAAGTTTCATTTCATTTTTCCATTTTCAATTTGTTGTTTTTTTTGTTTTAATTAGTTATTTAATTTATTTTATTAATTAGGATATTTTGTTTTGTTTTATTTTATGTCATACAAATGTTGTGTTTACCTTTAATTGGTGTATAAAAGATGACCCTTTATTTTTTTAACTACTATTTTTAAACATTATTACTTTTATAACACTGTTGGTAATCCTATCTAAATAAATAAATAAATAAATAAATAAATGTAAATTTGAATACTTGGTTGTTCTGTTCTTTTCTTAGACATACAATTAGGACAGCAGTGAAGAGATCCGTTGGGAGCTAAAAGACGAATGAGTCAAGTGCGTGCAGAAAACGCGCTTTATTTTACAATCCCAGAATTCATAGAAAGTACCAATATATATAAAAAAATTATTTAGAAATTCGTCCACAAAAAATAAGGATGTTGGTAACCCCATACTTGCATAGAATTCACTATTATTAGTAAGTACGTGTAGGACGCAAATCTGCAGCTTCCTAGCTATTTACTTCGTTAACTTTGTCGATGTTTATGTACAAATTAAACATTTAACTATTTACTTAAGATGTTGTGTAATTAAGCAAGCTAATGTAATATTTTCGTTTTAATGAATTTTATTTATTTTACAAAATGAATATATTAATAATGAAGCGTAGTACAAGAAGTTTCAACTTTTTAGTTTTTGGAAATTTAGACAGGCATTTTGCTACTATTTTGTAAACATTTTTTTTAAAAGCCATCAATATGTAGGTACGTACATACGTCAATATGTATGTCTTACTTTTACTCAATATGTATGTCTTATTTATAATATTCGTCAAAATTGCTGTAAAGCTGTGAGATATGAAAGAAAATTTTGCCTAAAAGCTTAACAAACTTATTTTTAAACTTTCGGCTATTTAATTTGAGTGACGTGACAAAATAACATAGCCTCTTTAATTTTTTTATCTTTAGTAAGCCTAGAAGCCATTGAACAAAATAATTAAATCTTTACTATTAGTCCATCAATCAAGCTCATTTTTCTATCAGAGCTTTATATTTTGTTGTTATATTAATTTAAATGCTTTATTATTAAATTATTTTATTATTGCGATATATCAGCTACTTGTAACTCAATCTGTTTAAGTAGTACTCTTGGACTAAAAAGCCTCATTAAAAAGGTAAGCATGGAGCAGACAGTCATCCTTTACAATTTTCCAAATTTAAGCAGACCCCTACAAAGAGGGCAGTAAAATGGTTGATTTTTACCCGATCATGGGCTAGTATTCATTATGACTGTACATAGGGGAGGCAGACTGTCTCGAATGCCATACATCCAACATATCAAAAAATATATTGCATGTCTGAATCAATGCTTCTCAACCTTTCTCATCTATTAGATTGTAGAGAAATTAAAAATTCCATTCATATAAACAAGGCACTAAATTAACACGAAGTAAAAGAAACTAATTATGTTATGCTTAAAACGGAAAATTAATGATTTTTTTATTAAATTACACCGTTGCATAATAAATAAATAATAGGTTTTCCTTGTTTTAATTAATGTAAAATATTATATTTAATAGATAAAACACTGAAGAGTTTATTGCTTCGTAATTTTATTTTTTACCTTTTGTATTCTACAAACACTTGCCGAAATTTTGTTTAATAATTCACTGAGAAAGGATTTACTTATATTCTAATGAACAAGGCTGAATATGAGAAAATTCCTTTCTTAGCTTTATGATATTTATTGTATTATATATAGTAATATTAAAATTAAATGAAAGTAGGCAAGTAAAAGCTAATGTATAAATAATTCAAAGTAAGTTATAAAATCTATGTAGATTAGAAAATATCGTCAGTCAAGTTTGACAGACATACAAACATTTTAAAAATTGTTTTTTTGTTACTAGTATCGTTTATACTTTCATATGCATTTAGTGAAAACCCGTTTATTTGAAATTAAAAACAGATGAGGCTTAAGTTAAAATAAATTAAACGGTTTTTATAATTTTCTAATAAAATAAAAAGTACCATAAGTTACACCTTATAACATTAGCTATCTGCGAGTGAAAATCCCGTCAAAATTGTTCCAGCCATATCAGAGATTACCAGGAACAAAGAAAAAGACAGACTGACAAAAATGATATTTTGATGTAGTAAATTCCGTAAATAATTTCATATCATGCATTTTGCGAAAAGCTGTTAATTTGAATATAACCCCACAGTGCAATAAACGTTAGTGGTATTGCCTTTATTTAGTTGTATTATGTACGGTCTACCTATATTTTAAATGTTGATAAGCTGTGGATAGTATCGAAAACCGTCTGCACTCTCCCCTCACTGTCGACTGCCAATTGTAATTAGCAAATTGCTTACTAAAATATACGATGCGAGCTGATGCTGCGCCACTTTTAACTTTTTTATACCGCATTTGCCTCCCTTAGGCAGGCTTAACTGGTAACATTTATGCACAATGTGGTTTTGAAAGAAAGAGAAATTAACGGTAGGGATTTTGAATATTTCAGTCATTCTTTTTAATTTATTATAATCTGTATAAATAAAAAAAATGAATATTGTTAAGCGCAAAACTCGAGAATGGCTTGATTAATTCGGCTAATATTTTCGCTCGGGCTCAGCTGGTTAAAATTTCTAAAATAAAAATAGCCTCAGTTACTCCTTATAACATTAGCTATCTGCAAGTGTAAGTTCCATCAAAATCGGTTCAGCCGTTTCAGAGATCAACCGGAACAAACAGACAGAGAGATACACGGAAAAAAACGATTTGTGATTTTAGTACCGTACACCGTACTTTCATATACATTTAGTGAAATGCTGTTTATTTGAAATTAAAAAGAGAAACTTCAATTTTAAACTGAAGGCTCGAATATTACAGAAGCTACTGTTTCTTATAAAGCCTAAAGATAATTGCTCAGAATACGTTAAATATGAGCATATCTAATATACTCGTAAATTGCGCTCAATTATATACACAAAAAGGACCTCAGTAAGTCGTCAGTACGCAATCACATAAATCAAATAACTATTTTGATACGCTGTCTTTTGATTAATACGGCAATTTATGGCCTAGTTTCGTTACCTTTTTATTCTTATATTAAGTAGTACATACTTGAAAAAATACTGTAGAAGTTGTAAGGGGCGGTGAGTGCTTGAGTGAAGCGTGGGCGGGTCGCTTACAAGTATAGCTATATATTATATATAATTTAAAAGGCTGGTTATAAAGAAAATGTCTTGTCTTTTTAATCTATAGTACATATTATAAAATTCTAACGTAGTCGGCATTAAATATTTTTTGGAAAATCATATTAAAAAAATCATTATTATCAACACAGACGGCGACACTATGGTTTTTAAAATAGTTGTCTGTATATCACAAAAAACAGCTAGACAGATTTTGATGAAATTTGCTATGATGATAGCTGGTTATCCGGGTAAGCATATAAGATACCTTTTACTGCGGGAAAATATCTATTTTCTGATATATCTATCATCATCATCATCAGCTCTTTTTAACGTCAGACTGCTGGGCAAGGGCCTTTCTCAGTACGAAGGGGATCAGACCATAGTCCACCGCGCTGTTTCACATGTCTTTCGAAAACTTGCTAGGTTTTCTCAGACATGTAGGTTTCCTCACGATGTTTTCCTTCACCGTAAGACAAGTGGTAATTATGATAGAAATGATTCGCACATGAAAATTTCAGAGGTGCGAGATCCGGATTTGAACCCACATCACTCGGTTATCCAAGCCAGCGCGTTATGCTGGGCTACCACTGTCTGTAATAAATCTATACTAACCGTTAAAACGTATCTAGGAACGAATCTGGGTGGAGCGAGGCTTAGTCTTTAGTTAAGTCAATAAAATCGTTATATTAATTACTTTTTTCTACAATTACGTAAAATAAGTTAAAAGCTTATATAAATAAATTAAAACTTATTTATTTGCACTGTAAAAACTTACTGAATTTAAATGGAATTAAAAATGGAAAGAAAGAATTAATTTCCTAGATTAAAATGGTCCATTTTATGGATATTCCGCGCAGTTGAAACCAAAGTCAGGCAAATATTACTACATATTATATAAATAATCTCATAGAACATGACATAATATTTGTAATCTAATGTATGCGTTGTAGTAATCAAAGCCACACGTGTACATACTAAAGTCGAGCGCCGCCTTTCTCCTTGCCAGTCATTTTCTCCTGGTACTGCGTTCACATAAACGCCGTACATGTGTGTATCCCTTACGAAGTGCGTATGTGTGATTCGTGTACCGTGTAGTCGATATCAATGTTTCTACGCGGTTCTAATATTACGATGTTAACTCAAATTTTAACTCACATGTAACTGAATCTCAAGATAATTATTATATAATAAAAAGCTATATAATATATAATATAACCTTAAGTATTAAGACAATTAGATATTACTAGGGTAGGTTTTGACGACGCGCGTGGCGCAGTTTGTAGTGACCCTACTTGCTGCGCCAGCGGTCGCGGGTTCGAGTCCCGCTGGGGGCATACATTTGTTGAGCACGAATGTTTGTACTCCAGTCATGGATGTTTATATTTATAATGTGTATGTATTTAAACTTATATATGTGTAGTATATCAACCATCTAGTATCCAAAACACAAGGCTCGTACCTTACCGTGGAACTAGATAGTGCTGTGTGTAAAATGTCCCAACATATTTTATTTTATTTATTGTAGGTTTTGTAATATGCTTTCTACGAAGTCCTAAAATCTGCGTATCAAAGTTTACACATAAAAATAATCCGCACTTGAAGAAATATTTCGTATTTTTTACTTCTCATCCATAAACAATTCATTGCAATGAACAATTGCACTGTCCGTCCTCTAATGTACTTTTTTGGTGTCTGTATTCGATATAAGCACTCCACTGCTCCATGTAGAGACAAGCACAAATGATGTATAAGAACTGATAACGCTATATTTTCTAAATAAAGATAGCAGTTCAAATCTTTCAGAACCTAAATACATCCTTTCTAGAAGTAATCCTACGTTATTATTAAGTTAAATGTTTTCTATCATATTTCCTGGCTAACTCCTGTTTAAGGTAAGCCGTACCATTAAGGGTCTATTTACAAAAACCTGTAATTATTACTTTGTGTAGTAAAAGAACCCAGAGTATCGCAGCTTAGTAAGCAAACATATATTAGACATCCAGAAAATGATTGTGTAAAACATTACTTAACTCTTCATAGTAGTGCAACAAATTCTTGCAAGCGTAATTTAGAGGCATACCGATTATCCACTAGAATAGGTAGAATAAAGACGAGTCAATATAAATTACTCAATGTATAAAATGAAATTCCTCAACTTGTCCCGGGCACTCGGTTCCAATAGCGCACTCAAAAGCCCTCTAAAACAGATCACTTTGTATATAACGAGTGATCATTATGTTAGATAATTGAAACTTTTCCTACAAATATATAACACGTATATCTAAGAACATAGAGTCGAATCTAAAAATACAAGTAATTGAGCACTTAGCGCATGTTCGGTACGGACCCGGGAGCTGTCAAAACTCCGGGCCTCGCCAGTTTCCGGCAAACATCGGGTAACATCGACGCCTAACGACCAGTCGAACTTGAGCTTCGACTTCGGATGAAATACCCGGGCTATATGGATTTTACTAAGGCGAGCTGAAGGGGTGGAGGTCTTTGTTATTCGGTCGCGTCTCGCTTTCGATGTGTGTGTACTTGTGAACTTTGATAATGAACCGCGGGGCGATTGGCCGGAGCTACCCCCGGCATTGCAGCTTCCGCGACTAATATCGAGCCTCACCTCCTAATGCTTCATGTTGCCCTGGTACTTGTTCCGGTTAATTATGCTCAGGTTGTTGCCCTCATTCCCTGGTATGACGGATGAATGATACCTGGTAATGAGGACGATGTTTTGTTTCTATACCATTTAAGTTTAGATCTATAAAATTTATTACTTACCTATGTAATAATTCTATGTATATAAAATAATTATTATTTAATTAGTTTTTGTAAAGTTATGTAACTTTTATATATTGCTGTAATAGTATTTTCTAAAACGTATTTTTATTGAAGATGTAACATATTAGAAAAGCATTTTTAATAGATTTTTTTTTATTTGAACTGTGTAACTTAACCATAGAGTGACTTCAAGTCGAAATATATAAATATATTATAATACTTAACTCATTTTGTGATCAAACTTAATTTAATCTCATTGACATACATATAAAATTTCAAAATACCTAAATTAGTGTCTCAAAAAGTTCCTTTCTGCATAAGTACTTTTTTTTGTTTAAAAATTTATATAGTGGGCTTAAGTTTGAATTTAACAATTAGACTTATATTTTTTTATTCTTTTGTCGAAATATCGACACTAGTTTTTGAATATTTATTTGTAAATATGTTTTTAGATATTAATATTATTAATTAGATATATTACTAGATTTCTCTGTGGCTCTGCTCTCCTAGTATTTTTGTTGCGCCTAAAGGTCGTCATAACTTGATAACCTTTAACCTTTTTGATCACTAGGCTATCTACTACAAAGGAGGTTTTCAAACCAAAACGTTACGTTACGTTACGAGTACTTTGAGAAAGTATTGGCAGAAGTTTTGTTAAAATTAAATATTTCTAAAAAGTGGGGGTGGGGATTTTAATATTAATTTATTAGATAATTGTAATACAAGTCTCAGATTTAAATCTATGCTTCTATCATATAACCTACATAACTTATTTACTGAACCAACTAGGATCACTGCTACCAGTGCTACATGTATAGATAACATATTTACAAACTGTAAACCAAATTCTAAAGCTATTATTAATAAGTTAAGCTCAGACCATTGTGGCCAGTTTGCTTCTTTTTCTTTTTCTTTAAATGCCAATAAAAATAATTTAAAAAAGTCTTTTATACCTATAAGTACTACACGTATGGAGAAGTTCAGAGGTAATATTGTGGCAAAACTTCCCTATTTATCCTACACTAATGATCCCAACTTCTTATATAACTCCTTATTTAAATTAGTAAAAACTGAGTTTTCTACAATATTTGCTCCTAAAACAGTCAATTCAGGGGGTCTCTTGACATTCGGTGAATGGGCAACTCCTGGCATATACAAGAGCAGGCAAAGGCTATACGAATTGTACAGTGAAAGAGCCTATAATCATAATGTATCGTTTGCTTCTTTTGTAAGTGCCTACTCAAAATTGTTTAGAAGAGTATGTTCCATGGCAAAATCATTATATATTAAAGATAAAATAAAAAATGCTAATGATAAAATCAAAATGACATGGAACATAATTGCCTGTGAAAGTGGAAAAGTCGCAGATCGCAGCTTCGATTTTAAGTTAAATATTAATGATAATTTTATTACCTCAGACCGACAAGTTGCATCTGAGTTTGAAAAATTTTTCACTGACATTCCACTTTCAACAACGCAATCACTAAATTCGTCTCCCGACATTGCCGAACTTTTGTTAAAGAAAAACGTCAAAGAATGTAATGTTATATTTAAATTTAAACAAGTAAACCCCAAAGATATAATGGTAGCTTTCAGAAGCCTGGACGTCAAGAAAACAGCTGATCTATGGGGTATATCTGTAAAAGTTATTAGCTCGGTAATAGATGTTGTTGCACCTTACCTAGCTACTATATTTAATGGCTGTATAAAACATGGTGTGTTCCCTGATCTAATGAAACACAGTAAAGTTATCCCTATTTTTAAATCAGGTAGTACCCTAGACCCTAATAATTTTAGACCTATTTCGGTACTCCTAACATTTAGTAAAATTTTTGAAAACATTATACTCGGGCAAATGTTATTGCATTTTAATGCACACAATCTACTTCATAAGAAACAGTTTGGTTTTACGAAAGGTCGCTCCACAGCAGATGCTAGTGTTGAGTTAGTTAAAAATATTTTTGAGGCTTGGGAGAGGTCACAGGATGCTCTTGGGATATTCTGTGACTTATCCAAGGCCTTCGATTGTGTGCATCATGAGACATTGATCAGGAAACTACATCACTATGGAATTAGAAATAAGGCACTCAGCCTCCTGAATTCCTATTTGAGTAATAGAATTCAGAGGGTTGATGTAAATGGTAAGAGATCTCCTGGGGCTCCGTTAGATATGGGTGTTCCACAAGGCTCTATTCTTGGTCCATTTCTCTTCCTAATTTACATAAATGATTTGCCATTCTTTGTACAGGACAAACATGAGATAGTATTGTTTGCAGATGACACTTCACTTATTTTTAAGGTGAAACGTAATTTACTAATGTACGACGATGTAAACGATGCTCTCTCAAAGGTTGTCTATTGGTTTGATTCGAATAATTTATTATTAAATAACCAAAAAACTAAATTAATTAAATTTACAACACCTAATGTTAAACTTGTTGATAATGGTGTAGTATTGGGAGGGGAAATGTTAAAACCAATAACATCAAGTAATTCCTAGGCATTATCATAGATTCGAAATTGCAGTGGAATCTCCATATTGAGGGGCTAGCAAAAAGGCTCAGCTCTGCAGCGTTCGCGGTAAAAAAAATTAGACTTATTACAGACGTAGATACAGCTCGTATAGTATATTTTAGTTATTTTCATAGTGTTATGTCCTATGGAATCTTATTATGGGGAAATGCTTCTACTGTTAATACTATTTTTGTCCTGCAGAAAAGAGCTATTCGTGCTATTTATAGTTTAGGCCCTAGAATATCATTAAGAGAAAAGTTTAAAGAAATTAAAATATTGACTGTTGCTTCTCAATACGTGTACGAAAATGTTATGTATGTTCATAAAAATATACACGAATTTCCCAAGAATTGCGACATGCATAGCATTAATACTAGGAGCAAACATAAACTTGTAATGCCTGTAACTCGCTTACGCCGAGTTAGTAATTCTTTTTATGGACAATGTATACGCCTATACAACAGGATCCCAGAAAACGTTCAAAAAGCTTCTATTGCCAAATTTAAAAAAATTGTGAAGGAACGTTTGTGTACTAAGGGTTATTATACGATTAACGATTTTTTAGAAGACAGTACGCCTTGGGAACGATGTGATCGCCGCCAGGCTATTTCAACATATAGAATTATTGTATATATGCAATTTAATTTAAAAAAAAAAGAATGAGATTAAGATAAAAAAAACATTAGTCCCGCTGAGTTTCTTTCGCCAGTTCTTCTCAGGTCAGAAGTTTCTTCTTTCCGAACTGGTGGTAGACCATGCCGGCAACGCATCTGCAAGCCTGGCTTGCAGATGTCCATGGGCGGAGGTGATCACTTTTTTTTTTTTTTATAGGACAAAGGGGGCAAACGGGCAGGAGGCTCACCTGATGGAAAGTGATCACCACCGCCCATGGACATCTGCAACACCGCAGGGCTTGCAGATGCGTTGCCGGCCTTTCAGGAAGGAATACGCTCTCTTCTTGAAGGTCGCCAGGTCGTAACGGTTTGGAAAGACCGCCGGCGGCAGCTGGTTCCACAGAGTGGTTGTGCGTGGCAGAAAATGTCTTAAAAATCGCACTGTTGTGGAACGCTGGACATCGAGGTGGTGTGGATGGAATTTGCGGTTTTGGCGCGATGTCCGATGGTGAAATTCTGCGGCCGGGATCAGTCCAAACAATTCCTCGGAACACTCCCCGTGGTAAATGCGGTAGAAGATGCAGAGTGATCCAACATCTCTACGCAGAGCTAAAGGATCAAGCCGATCGGAGAGAGCCTGATCGTCGACAACTCGAGCCGCCCTACGTTGAATGCGGTCAAATGGAAGTAGCTGGTACTGGGGAGCTCCCGCCCAGAGATGAGAACAGTACTCCATGTGGGGCCGAATTTGCGCCTTATAAAGATTAAGACGCTGACCCGACGTGAAGTACTGTCTCGCCTTACTGAGCACACCAAGCTTCTTTGAGGCCAATTTGGCCTTGTCTTCCAATTGACCACGGAACTGGACGTTGCTCGAAATGTCGACGCCAAGTATTCCGATACTGGCTGTGGCAAGCAGGGGAGTGTCCTCAAATAGAGGAGTGACGACAAATGGCGACTTTTTAGGGGTGAACGCGCAAACTTGTGTCTTTTTGGGGTTAAATTGGACTAAGTTTAGTCGACCCCAATCCGAGACTTTGGTTAATGATGATTCGATTTCAGACACAAGTTTGTTCCGACACTCGTCGACGTATTCCCGAGAAATATTAGCGCGGCCAGTGTACAGGGCGTCCACAGTGCTGTCGTCTGCATAGCAATGAATGTTGCTGATTTCCAACATGTCATTGATATGCAGAAGGAACAGAGTAGGAGACAGTACACAGCCTTGTGGAACATCAGCATTGACGTATTTAGGATCAGAGCAAGCACCGTCAACAACGACCTTGATGCTCCGATCTGCCAAAAAGCTGGTGATCCAGTTGCATAATTTCTCGGGGAGCCCATAGGAAGGTAGCTTCGAAAGAAGCGCTTTGTGCCATACCCGATCAAAGGCCTTCGCTATGTCCAAACTGGCTGCAAGCGCCTCCCCCTTGGTCTCAACTGCTTCTGCCCATCTATGTGTTAGGTAAACTAGAAGATCACCGGCTGAACGACCTTGACGAAAGCCGTACTGACGGTCGCTGATCAGCCGGTGCTCCTCCAGGTACCGCAGGAGCTGGCAGTTGATAAGGGACTCCATTATCTTGGAGAACAAGGAGGTAATGGCTATGGGCCTGTAATTGGACGGATTCGAGCGGTTACCCTTTTTTGGGATCGGGTGCACTTTCCATCAGGTGAGCCTCCTGCCCGTTTGCCCCCTTTTTACCATAAAAAAAAATAATAATGGCTGTATGAATTTCGATGAAACTTAATACACAGATAAATAGAGCGGAATTAATATAACATTGACTATTCATTCATACACCTAAGGAAGCTTACGAGTGAAAAGAGATAAAAATTTCCTCTTCTACTGCTACTAGACTAGTTGATGAGTAAAATAACACTATTATACTGTACCAACAATGAGTTTTCCATCCCTAATAGAAAGAAGCTTTAACCTTAATTTCCATAATACTTTACTTCTAAAATAACGAACTTCTATTAAAATTTCATCCCCTGCCTACAACCTTTAGGGGATGAATTTTCAAATGAGAATAATGCTCACCTTTGTTACGTAAGGTATTTAAATATGTAAAGCATGGTTCTAGAGTAATTAGCTGGCTATGTGTCAGTCAGTCAGTGTTAGACTTTCGTGAAGTAACTTTACACTTAATGTGTAACATGAGGAACATTTAGGTATTAGGTATGTACGAACGAATTTTGCGCGAGTGAAACCGCAGGTATTGCTAGTAAATGTAAACAAAAACTTAACAAATTATATCTAAAACCTTCCTCGAAAACCACTCTATCTATTGATTAAAACAGCATGAAAATGGGTGCAGTGGTTTTTGAATTTATCGCGAACAGACAGACAGACGCGACGGAGGACTTTGTTCTATAATATGTAGTGATACATTTACAGAGAAAAAAATAATATGTCTAGGTAACGAAATGAAAGGTTCGTTGCAGACTGCAGACGGATACCTAAACCTTCTCTTTGTCCAGTTTCATAATTCCCTTGTAAGTATAATCTCATGTAGAGCTGGAACTTTTCCTCCGCATTTATATTGAAAATCTTTTGCACTAATCTTAATTATAAAAATCATTCAATTATACATAAAAGAAGGTATTCAAGCTATACAGTATAATGTCGAGTTGAAGGGTGGTCCTATAATAAATAAGGAAAAATTCAACCTAAGTATATATTGTAATAAACACTGTTAAGGAGATTTACGAAATTAGTGTACCTATTAGTACAGATACTGCATAAACTTACTTTTATAACTTACATATTCATCTTCCAAACAAGTGCATTGGAATTATGGATTATAAATGAATGATAATGAAATATGATTATGGATTGAAAATATTTCTCATATTAATATTTACATAGTCGTATGAGTGTGATGTAACTCGCTTACGTCGAGTCAGTGATTTTTTTTATGAACAATGTATACGCCTATACAACAGGATGCCAGAAATCGTTCAAAAACCTTCTATTGCCAAATTTTAAAAGATTGTTTTAAAAGACTGAAGGAACGTTTGTGTATTAAAGGCAATTATTCGATTAACGATTTTTTAGAAGACAGTACGCCTAGGGAAATGTTAATTTACAATTAAATTTGAAAAAGATAGATAAAAATAAAAAAAAATATTAGTCCCGCTGAGTTTCTTTTGCCAGTTCTTCTCTGGTCAGAGGTTTCTTCTTTCCGAACTGGTGGTAGACTCATGAGGTTCAGTAAAAATTGTAACAATTTTATGCTGAATAAAATATTTTGATTTGATTGATTTGATTTGAATCAATAAGTCCTTGAGACAAATAAATGATCACAGTACCTAGCCGTACGAAGTGTCCACATATAAGTGAAACAATTAGTACTATCAAAATAGCCAAAACAAATTTCACCCGCAAACGTACCCTCGTGATTATTTCCCAATAAACGAGATCAAAGGGCACCGTATACAGAATAAATCCAGTTAGGCGTTTGCCATTCAATTACCGGCCCTACATTGAGGAAATAGGCTTGTCATAGCGCGCCTAATACATTGGCGAGACTCTTAAAAATTAAATAACGCACACGCATAAGGGATAGGGTTGCAGAGGAGGGGTCCAGACAGAAAAATGCACTTGGAACCCCTCGTCTAGACTGCAGACTGTCTGCAGGGGAGCCCGCTAACCGGAGTTAGGACGAGACCAAGGTCATCTAACGCTATAAGATCATATCAGAATACCACATCAGATTTATTTACTTTTGTAAAAAAGATTAGGTTTCCTCAAAAAAAATGAAATGTCGTTTTTGGAATTGGTAATATAAAAAATTTAAATTCTTACAAATCCTTGATTTAATAAGGTTTGTGATACCTCTTTTAATAATCAATTATAATATACTATCGATAACTGCACTTGTGTGTGTCTCTAAGTACGATTTAACTATTTTGAGAAGTACCTAAATACTTTTTCTAAGAATGAAAGTAAATTACTACTTATAACATCAGCTATCTGCTAGTGAAATTCCCATCAAAATCAGATATACAGTCAGACAAAAAATTAAAATTGCTTATAAATAATAAATTCGTGTTAAAATTAAAAAGTTGTTACTCCAAATTCAAGTTATAATTATCTGGATACAATCTAGTAAAAAAATGTAGATTAGTTGCTAAGGTCTCTAAAGGTAAACTCACGTCTTTTTAAAAAACCATACAAAATTTTAGCATTTAACATTAAAGCCACAGAGTAATAATGAATGCACACGAACTAAAATATTAAAATAGGCAGTTGATTGCGTGTCCTTTGCTCATGCAAGGCTATTTAAATAGAAACTTTTAAAGATTTGCATGTACGCAATAATCCAGACCAGAGCACTTCAAGCTATGGATCGTAAAACTACGTTTTCTAAATGTAATGTCTCGAATATATTAGTAATTACTTTGAATTTATGAAAATTTTTAATAGTTCTTCGTATCGATTCAACACGGGCCTCATTGCATATATTTGGCCACCCCTGCCCGTATAATTTAGTGCTTGTCTGGGTCTATACCTAGTGGGTACGACGCGGCCGCGAGGGGTAGGTCAGTACCATTGGACAGACGGCTGCATTTTTGTTCTTATATATGACGCTTTTAAGGGATCGGGCTCTTTTTATTTGAATTGATTGCGAGGGTTGATTGCTATAAGCACTGTGGTATGAATGTAAAGTTTATTATAATTACGGTATTTAGGGGATACAGAATGATGAATTAAATATCTTTGTTTAGACTCAATTTATTATACTTAATGCATATTAGATACGACATATGTCATATGATGTTGTACGTTGTGGCAACACAAAAATTAAAAAGTGATGTTTACTTAGATGTTATCGAGGTATGGGTAATAGTATAGCTTTTAACTAAATTTTGGTGCATAAAATTCAACGACAATTGCAATTTGTTATAATTAGTAATCGCATGAGAAACATTACTCATAAACACTTAAATTATTATAAATTCTTGAAAATAATGCCACTGCTAAAATGTATTCTAAATATATTTTTTCGTCTACCTATCAGTAATACAAAAAATTTA
Organism: Boloria selene; assembly: GCA_905231865.2. NCBI lineage: Eukaryota > Metazoa > Arthropoda > Insecta > Lepidoptera > Nymphalidae > Boloria > Boloria selene. The sequence continues at coordinate 11,250,879 of HG993147.1, forward strand.
AAAGTTTAGTACAAAATATATGTTTTTTCCTTGTTTAGAACGAGATAATCTCTAATACAATCAATATAATCCAAATCTGTATATTTAGCAAAAAACTGTAGTTTTTAGAATTTATGTCTGTGACCGTACCACTAGAAAACCACTGGACAGTGGACAGATTTTCATGAAAATTAGTATTATCATAGCTAGTTCGTCGGGTCAACCTATAGGACTTTTTTACAACGGGAAAATATTTCATTTCTGAAAATTGTACACTAACTGTTAAAACGCATCTAGGGACGAACTTAAGCGGATCGTATGTCGCTAGTATATAGATATATTTTTCTGAATTTTATAATGAATTATTGAGGAAGTTTAAACAAAAAAACAATGACCTTGAATAGAGGAAATACACAAATAAAACACGCGGTGTAACTGTCAGTAAAAAGTATTAAGAACGATCTAAAGCTTATATTATATGACGTAAACGTAGTAGACATTGATTCATATCATAGTTAAATTTCAACTAAAATATTACTAGCAGACTGAGATAAATATGATTTACGGTTTCTTTAAAATATTAGATTTACAACTAAGCAGCGTCTCAGACACCACGAGGCGTGTCTAGACTTAAATGTCATAGGGATATATTTGTTTCCCATTTAAGTTTTGACATTAGAATAAAACTCTTGCATACTTATGTACTTGCAATATAAACGCCATTAGTAAAAATATTCTAAAATTATTTTTCTATTTTTTTAATATAAATTTATATAAATACTAGTAATTTGCACGGCTCCGCCCGCGTTACATAACATTTAGGGCTATAAGTATTTTTTTGATGCCATGCCATAATAAAATTCATCGCGTAGGCTCTAGGGGAATAAAAAAGCCCACTACTTATTCTCAGACCTACCAAATATACACAAAAAATCATAAAAATTGGCTAACTCTTTTTGGAAGAATTCGATAACAAACACTGTAACACGAGATTATTTTACATTGGATTACAATTCTAGTTGAGTGTTGCCTAATTAAATATAAATTTTTGTGACCCATATTACGACATTGTTTGATTCATCTCATATTTCAGAATTGCATATTAATTGGATGACAATAACGTATGTTACTACAATAGACCGAATTCAATGGTATAAGAGTAACTTTACTAGTATTGCTCATTAGCAAATGAATCTTTTGAGTCTAGACTTGTTTTTAGCTGCATTTTACGCGTACATATGGCTTTTTTCATATTGTGATAAAAATATATGAAGTCAGTATTATTAAACGAGACTACCTAGGTTGTCCCATTATATAAAATCGAACACGTTCTAACTTTGTAGAAACATAAAGGCACTCGTCATAAAAAAAACGAAAAAAGAAACTTGGACTAGGCGAGCGCATAGCATTTAGATTACGAGTTCTTGTATTATATTAGGTATATTAGGAGTATGTGTACATGTTTGGTTCCATAGAATATTTATTTTCTAAATGACTCATTTACATCTTATACTTTCATTTCTTAAAGCTGGGTGCGATATTTTATAATGTTTGCTGCAGCGCCCCCTGGTGAGTTGTCACCGTAAAACCTATCTAAGAACATGCACCAATCTAACCCAAACTCTTAACTGTAAACTGCATTAAAATCGGACCAGTAGTTTTGATGACCAAACGCATATACCGTTTCTTCCATCGTGGGTAAGAAAGGAATTTAAATTGTACTTATCCTGGTGCTATAAATGCAAATTACGACATTAAAACAAAACAGTCCAACAGTGCTTACAGCGCAAAAACATAATTCATTTTCTAGTGAAGAGACTTCCTCGTATAATCTTGAAAACCTGCATCGAATGCGGATGCCGACAAAATCAATTCACCCCATAACCATGTATAGATATAGCTCGTAGACGCGTAGCCGTCTACGCCCGTAGCCGTCACGTAGACACTGCTACCTACAAAACGTGCTTTATTCAATGGCTAATAACAAATATTTATTTATAACATTAAAATATCTTTAGAAATATTTTATTAGGCATACAACAACCTTTAATCACGTTAAAATTATGTTATTTCACTGAAGGCTCAATTAAAGAATATACGAGTTATTCATTTTATAATTTAAAATAAACTTAATATAAAATAAAAATTAACCTATTATAAAATTAACTTATGATTTTTTCAAATAAATTATACGTTGTACGATGTTTTTTTTTATAATATCTATTATTATAACTGCTATTTTTATCTAAAAAGCTTTTACCGAGTCAACTTTAACGTCCTTATAGTATTTACTTTTTATAATATCAATTTAGGAGACAGCTATCAAATGTCTATAGCAATTTGGGCTTATTCATAGAAAACAAACAGAAAAAAGTCAATTTCCCGGGGCCGGTAGCTACTACCAGGGCAACATAGGCCGGCGGCGGTGGGGCTGCGGCGAGCGCATTGCAGGCGGGTGAACGGCCGCGCATCGATCCACCCCCACCCTTGCGTCACCCTTATGTAACCGGTGACGTGGCATCTCTTCCGGATTTCACGTTGCACACAATGGATTCCTTTCAATATTATAATTATTTTCATGCTATTCCGTGTTTCCACTAATATTTTCATTATTTATGTAATTGAATCTTTTTCCTAGAATATTTTATTATATAACCTTAGTTATTCTGAACTTTCTAAACAATTTCTTTAGGGAAAACTGAGGTTAATTTCTCGTTAAAAACTTAACTTTGACAATTTTACTGCCAATCATTCTTAAATTAATTATATAATTCAATATTCTTACCGAGCTGCGAAATTTTTTAACTCAACAACGAGAATCAAATTATACCATTGTTTACAGTTCGTTGACTCACACTTCAACTAAATGTAAAGAATGTGGTGATACTAAATAGTTAAATTTCCTCTCAGCTATACCTATTTATAGTTAAAAAAATAAGCTAAATATTTCATGTGTATAAAATAAAAATGTTTTAAGAGTATATTTTAATACATGACATACCAACCCATACAAAATATTACTATGTTAAGCAACTCTCTATGAAAATGTTTAAAAGCGTATGCTACGTAACATCCCACCCAAACTATACACCCTATTCTCCACTTGCCGTCTACACCTGTTCTAAAACAGCGCCATAGAAACAAATCCGCCGTAAACTAACAAGCTGGCTGCATCCGCATTCATTACGCGAGTTAAATTCACCAGACACATATTGCTGATAGTAAAAACCTACAGTCAAATGCTTTTATGGCTATAAGTTAGATTTAGTATTGCTATACCTCGTATGTTTTTACTACATAGAATAAAAATAAAATAGATTAAGTTTTAGAATTTTCGCCTGTCTGCCTGTCTGTCTGTGAACGCATCATGAAAAAACTATAGAACAGATTTTTATGAAATTTGTTATTATATTAGCAAGTTATCTGGGACAATATGCAGGATCCTTTTTTATGCAGAAAAATATCTTATCTCTAAGAATTTTATTACTTACCTACTTATAGTTAAGTACCCCCAAACGAACCCAAGCTCAGCAAGGATAAATCACTATTGTCTAATAACAAAGTAACAATATTATAATTGACATTTCAATAAAGCGAGTAACTTGATATTATTTATTGAGGTAAATATAACAAATCCATTAAGTAAAACAACTTTTAAGATATATGTTTTGAGAGATTTTCATCAAATTTTTTGGTCCATAATTTCATACAATACAATAGAAAAATGATAGAAACACCATAGCGGCCGCCATTGATAGTGAACTCGAAAAAGCACTTCAAGCACTATATCTTAAGTTTTGTCTATTTCAAGGCAAAATGAATCTAAAGAGTGAGCTACAGGAACTAATTTAACTTAAACGTAAAGATTTGTGGCTTTAGCTCTGACTGATACAATAATAGCTGCTACTACACTTAGAAATAACGGTGATAATTGCTTGTACGCCGATTTAGAACGTTAGCGTCTAGTGTCATAGTTCGAGACTCGGGAATAATTAATAAGGGTCGCGTGACAATGACTGTGGGAATATTTATAAATTCCAGCCTTAGAACTGAGATTTAAGAACAATTTTGTGAAGTGTTTTGGTAATCATTTATGTTTCCTCGGAAAGGAGATTCTTTTTTATTTTTTATTTAAATTTGTATGTTAAACTTAAATTAAAAAGAACATAGAAATAACATATATTATAAGTATAAGAAATAGACTTGTAGAAAATATAGTTTTTCAAAACTAAGCAGTTACTCAAGTCAGCTATTACTCCATATATTTCTCTTTTAATATATCTTAGAACAAAAACCAGTAGAAGCACAAGCATTATAAAATACTATAATGCAACTTTTGCTAGTAATGCGACTAAAAACTTGCAGTAATAATTTCATTCATATCCTAATGGGGCCCCCATCTAGGTCCCGACTTTAATCTAGAAATAAAAACCCTGAGTACAAATCCTATCCAATGCAGAAGTACCTACGTCATTCTATCTCCACGCCGCACTGAACGCTGGAGAACACTCAAAATAATTAAAACTCTACATAAAAACATTCCGATTTTATTTTAAAACTAGAAGTCGCTTTTATTTTAGGCATAAGGATTTTTCACCATACGAAATAGCAGTTAAATTATAAAATGTATCACTTTATTAATAAAATAACGGTTGAAAATTGCTCATTAAAATATTAAAACTAAATTAAACTCCTTCTTAAATCAGTTAGTCATAATATTCTTATTATAATTCATTAGTAACAAATGAATCAATTACAATCCATGTATTCTTGTATATAAGGCCCTGTCTACAAATTAAAATTCCGATATTATCAATACACAATATGGAAAAATTATTATTCGAATAAAAGAATCCATAATTATAAATATTCTGACCCAATAAGTACAAACAATCATATATGCTATGATGTTAAAACAAAAGGAAGCTACGAGCTGTAGCCCGTAGCTCCGTAGCGAGGTTACGCCGTAGCCCGGGCGCGGTCGGCGACCCCTGGCCGTGAACGGGGGTGCGCCGGGCGAGCCCGCGACGACACACAGACGTACACACTCCCACATGGGCACAACGCGCCCCTAGCGGTATATACATCGTGTGGCAAGTTTAACTTAGTACTTTCAACGGAGATTATAATGTTATATACATTATAAATATGTTGGGACATTCTTACAACAGCTCCATCCAGTTCCGTGGTAAGCTACGATGCTTGTGTTACGGATACCAGATAGTTGATATACTACATATATAAGTTTTAAATACATACATATTATAAATATAAACACCCATGACTGAGAACAAACATTCGTGCTCAACAAATGAATGCCCCCAGCGGGACTCGAACCCGCGACCCCTGGCGCAGAAAGTACCAATAAAGGTCACTACCAACTAAGCCAAACGAGTCGTCAAACATACAAACATTGATTGTATTTAATAGAAATTATTTCATAAATGAAGCTTAGGTCTTAAGCTACACATGTACAATATTATGTCTTTATACTATAGTTTGCATTTTTATTTCTTTAACATAAGGTAAGAGTACATATTTTTTTAATTTCATTGAATATCATATCATTTTTGCTTACATACTAGTCCGTATATACTAAACAGGATTTATATTATGTTACATAATGTAAATTATTTACTTACTTATTGTACAATATCAAAATTACTATCCTTACAATTATTATCTTAAAAATAATCTTCTATAATTTTCTAACGTAATAAAAAGAACACACTGTATATTCGTTACTCAGCTCAGTCACGCACACGGTCGCACACAGACGCGCACACAAGCCCCTCGCCCAGATCTGTTGAGAGCACGTGAACACTATGCCACACCCCCGTCACCGTGCCAACAAGGCGGCACCCACACAAACGCACGATCCTAGAAAATTGTTGCACTTGTGTGCTTTCAGACGTGTACAGATAGAAATTCGCTGTACGTGTGTGAGTGAAAAATGTATGTTAATGTCGTACTTCCGCGTTCTGTATTCGTGTCATGCGCACACTAGTGCAAGTTTTGTACATTTGTGTGAGTGGGCGTTGGCGGTGTACGTTCAGGGTGCATCGACTCTTCCGCTTCCGCCGGGTACAACGGCCCCGGGCTTGATTTATGTCCGCCCGTTTGAAGGTTTGCGTGTTATTGTGACGTTTCTTCTGATTTCCACTAAAGTTTCTACTTATTTCACTGTATTATTGTAATGAGACGGTTATATTACTGGGTGAGGTACCTGCGCTACAATTTACGGTTCAAAAATATTCAGCAGAAACTGCTTCCTGTTAAGGCTCTATCCTATTACGAAGACGAACATTAATAACATAATAATATGATAAATACGATAGTTGGGGCGTAAGTGTGTGTGTTTTTTACGTCCTAACGATGTAATGACTCACCTTTGAATGAAATTACAAATGGATTAATAGGTTTTATCTTGTAGTAACATCGAAGACTATCTATCAGTAAATTCACGCCATTTTAATAATAGTTTACTATAAGTTTTAATGTAAATAACCATATAAGTAAACACTAAAACATATTTTTTTTTATTTTTATTTATAAGCTGAATCCACGCTCTATTCATTTTCTATTGATTTACACCAAGAATTATCTCAGGCATACTGTTAAACCTACTGGTAAGAATGTAAGTTCACGGTATTATCTAATGAATCAAAATAAGTACCATAATATTTACCTAAAAACTTCATATTGTATAGGTGTTATAAAGGCATAAAAAGCATTATTGTACGAGTATGCCAAATTCAAAACTGTTCTAACAAACAAAACTTTTCATAACTCCATCCACCATCAATCACTCACAGCTTATAACCCTGACACCAAGTTTCCGAAGAACATACAACAATGATATTTTAATAATAATTAAACAAACATTTATATAAACAGTATCGTTTGAGTTTTGGTTTATTCCTGCACAAGTCTAAAATTTATTTTTATAAGTTTAATTATGTTTCAATTATATTATGCAAGAAATCATTGACTTGTCATGGAAAAGATGGAAAAAGGTAGAGTGAAAATATAAATAAATACCTACTTCGTATAGTTTTTTGCTTCTTCATATTTTCTCTTACACTTTCTTCACTAATTAGAGCCGTTACATAAATACTAATAGAAATATGCGAAAAATCTGAATTAGTAACATATCATATTTTTTTTATTATTACCCACTGTTTTATACAAACAATTTTTTTGTGCATACGAGTTCTTTTAGAGGAATAATCATTAAATATTGAAGTAAGTAAAAGCAAATAAATCACTCCACTAAGCCTATAATCTCTTATCTCTTATCTCTTACATACATAGTATAAAACAAAGTCGCTTTCTCTGTCCCTATATCCCTATGTATGCTTAAATCTTTAAAACTATGCAACGGATTTTGATGCGGTTTTTTTAATAGATAGAGTGATTCAAGAGGAAGGTTTATATGCATAACTAGCGGATCCCGCGGCTTTGCCTGTGCTAAATCTAGAGAAGAGCCCGATCAAAGCGAGGGCGAGTCGCTAGTATGTACATAATATGCCTATATTCTTTGTTGGTACAATATCAAAAGCTAATATCCCGTATTGAAATAAGAGAAATGTAAGCAGAAATATTGCTTCAAACAATCGCTTCCCGGTAAAAAGATTCAACAATGGCATTCATAGACAGACGAAATCAATCCTAAAATCCAAATATAGCGACTGAGTGGGTTCAACAGAGTGTATTAAAAAGTCTGGTCTAGCCCTCTGAGTGGTATTAAATATTTAATTTGTCGCTTTCCCGTCTGTCCTCCGCAAAGGTATACAAAGCCTATTCGTATAGTCTCGCGACTATGGTGGCACGGTGCAATGCGGAAAATGCAGATTATAAATGGCTTTTTAATTGAAATTACCAAATAAATATGAAAATATGAATACTTATAACTTGAAGTTGTATTTGCTTAAATCTTTCATATATATAGTATATCACTGTATATGATATTTATTTAAGACTATCTCACTGCAATATAACCTCCTCCTTTTTTGAAGTCGGTTAAAAAGAAGGAAAAACTTGGAAAATTCAAAGTCTTTTGCCAACACATACGAGTACTCATGTATTTAATTAAGATAATTTTTATATTTTTTTTTATTAATTTATATTTCTATCCTATGGATATCTTTTATATGATAATTGAAAAATTGTTTCAAACTAATATTAACCGCGTTCAGAAGTTGTGCTCGCAAGTTGGGCTTTGTTGAAACAATCGAAGTAAAAATCTTAAGCTAGCAAAGTGCGTTCATAAAGACTGTTAGCGTATATGAAGATATTTCGAAAAGTAAGTCGCTATAATGAGAAAAGTATCCAGCGAGCGCGGCTGTTGGTTTAATTCGAACTCTGAAAACTTATCTACTATTCTAAGACTTTTCATCATAAGTTAATGAAAATAATTAATGACTTAAAAAATTAATGACAACTTTACACATAGTACATATTTAAGCCTTTAAAAAACAAAAAATTAACTTACAACAATTTAATTTATAAAAATTCACTTACTTCACATACTTATATTTTAACATACTTTTTATATAATTACAAAATAATACTTTTAAATTTAACGCAAAAAATTTAACACAGGTCTTGTTCTGATTTTTTCCTCAACGTTTTAAATTCAGCAATCTTAATCATGGAAAAGACTTAAATTTTTGACGCAGCTCTAAAGTTATACTCATAAATCAATTGATATGCTCCATTAGTACTTGCGAATAGTGAATAGCCCGCTGTGGCAACACGGGTGAATAAGCGCGATGCAGCGCCAGACGACGTGTCAATATTTGATCTACAGCGATCAACCGTAATGGATATACTTATTACCATACTGTCGCATTATAAACACTCATTATCCTTCTGTAACGTACCCTTATATATTTATCGTATATTTGTTTTGCTAAGAATATTTTTAATTTTCCTCTCTTTTAGTCTTCTTACAATTTCTATCAGATAGAATCGAGATTAATTATTCAAAATGAAATTACATTTTTGGGTCTATGAACGTGTATTCAAATATTTTTTGTATGGATTTGGATTTGTATCCTAACTCTAAAAAAATAGATTACATAAAACATTATTGTAACAAATAAAGCAAGTTTGATTTAGGCAAAAAATTATCGATACAATTTATGAATATAAAAAATATCGATTATGACGGATAACATACTTGAAAGACTAACAAACAACCTTTCACATTAATATATATATGTATAACATTAAAATAAATCAATTAATTTGAATCCTTCTTAGTTAAAAAATAATTTTAGCTTTAATTGAGAATCTATTTCTGAAATTTATAAGTGCACATTTAATACTTATTGAACATAACTTATTCACTAGAAAATACAATTACAATCGGTTATTGCTACACAAAGAAACGGTTAATAAAGGTGGGCGGATATCACCTGTTCGCACAGACATTCAGGTTTCCTCACGATATTTTCCTTCACATTTAAGGCAAGTGTTAAACATGTTGGTAATAATTCGCACATGTGTATATTCTAATAAGTAAATCGCACTTCTACTTGCGAGTCCTGGGATTTGAACCCGCTACACTCACTCACTCAGATTCTCTAGCGATTCCATAACAGGGCGTTATACCACTAAACTCCCACTTTTTATATTCGCTACCTATTGACTGTATTTAAAATTTTATCGAGTTTACATTAATGAATTAGTTCCAGACGAAATGTCAATATTAGATCGGTACGATGCAATGAAAGCAAGAAGGTTTGGCCAACAATGCTTGAATAATTTATACAAATTGTTTAAGTAATGTGTAATTTAGTTATACAATCGATTAACTTGTAATATGAAAAAGATAGGTAATATTAATCAGTTAGTTAGAAATTTGCTTAATTATGTACATATTTTCTTGGTTTTCAAGCAATTAAAACCGTGAAGCTCCATAAGTGTAATTCAGAAAGTACAAGAAAAATTTTCTTTTAGAAATTCTCAATATACGTAGGCTTAATATATATATTTCGAATATTTTTGATTTCAAACCAATCTACTGACATCAATGAAAAGACCTTTGAAATAAGAGGTTTATCATTTGAATACATGTTGTTGAAAGCCTCTTAAATTGAGAAGATCGTATGGAAATATTTTATTACGAAATGAAATAATTACTTAAAGGTTACTTGGAAATGAAATTGAAAATTCTCTGTGATGTTTTATAAGTCTTCAATGTTTCAAAATTATTGAACATATACAAAAATTGTAGTGTCTGTTTTTAATTTAAATTTAACAGCTTTTCTCTAAATATATATGAAAAAATATACGGTACTAACAAAAAAATATATATAGTTTTTGTCTATCTGTCTGTCAGTTTGTCTGTTTATTCCGGCTAATCTCTGAAACGGCTGGGCCGTGTTTGACGGGACTTTCATTCGCAGATAGCTAATGTTATAAGGAGTAACTAAGGCTACTTTTATTTTAAGACATTTTATTTATTTTAACTTGCAGAACCACGGTCTTGCTTGCTCTTAGTCTTAGTTATCACAATTTAAAGTATATTGAACAAATGTTAATAATTAATTAATTTGAAACGTTTTGAATAACATTATTTTTTAAACCATTTGAAGTAAATCCACAAGATGGAGCTTGTATAGCCAATTATAACAGAGTACTAACAAAACAATAGTAACTGTAAAACTATGAACAAGTATCATCGTAGATCGAAAAGCCGCCTCCAGTCACAATCGATGTTTGTACAAACTTCGAAATAGCATTTCTCTTGGGAAAATAAATACTACTCTACACATCTGCTCTCCTGGTAGGTACCCATAACTCGTACAGAGGTACAGGTGGCACATAATTGCTACTAACCCTTACCTTTGAGTTTGTCTGTGTTATTTTGTACTATTACCTTGTATCAAGAATGCCTTTGATACAATTAGATCGCTAATTGTATCAAAGACATTCTAATGTTCCTTAACAAAAACTGCCTTCTCTATTCGGAGAAGCTTAGATTTAAATTTATATAATATTCAACTAGTTTTAGAAATTAATATGACTAAAAGACAGACAAACATACGAAAAACCATTGTATAACTTCTAATGAATATCATTTAAAAAATATGTTTTCGATTTAAAAAAACGCAAGCAGCGCCAAGCGCACTAACTAGTTATCATATATTTATCTAAATGAATCATAAATCAATTATTTTTTTCTTTTCTAAAGCTAATTTTACTAATAATCGTCTAAATTAATGATGAAAATTATGTTTATTTCAATTAGAAGAGGTATAAGTAGCAATGGATTTATAACGTATATTCAAATTCATAATGTATTGACGTATCTAAGCCGAGATTGATCAATAGTCACAACGTAATCAACGCACACAGCCGCATCCCTCCGCACGCACACACGCACTCTCGCACGATGGGGTTCGTTGACCTACATAGCCTTGTTTATTTTCGTGGAGGGTGGAAATTAAAAATTGTACTTTTGTGTGAAACCGCCTAAAGCGCTTCCTCAACTGTATGAATCTTGCTTAATCATAACTTTTGTGGCTGTATTTTTAAAGCTTATGTTAAATCTCAGTCAAATGGCTGCGCTTTTAACGCACATATTATTCTTTATTATCTTCATATTAAACTACTCAATCGATCAATCAATCAATCAATCAATCAATCAATCAATTAAACTACTAGTATGGATTGTATATTTGTACTTATTTCCGGAATTTTTAAATTTAATACAATATACCTAACATATTTATGTGTTGATATAAACAATGTCATCGACTCTAGCAAACATAATAACAAATCTTATTTCTAAAAATCATTATAGCTGTGAAGTAGATTTTTTCTAAAACAAAATAATATTTTTGTCAAGAGTCTACTTACGTTAATAGAATTATAACGAAAGTTTTACTAAGCAGGTGTTAAAACATCGACTGTTGTGGTAACATAATTCCTTCTATAGTAAAAGCAAAGGTAATCGACCAGTTAAATACTAAGTTCAGCTTCTAGGCTGAAGGTTGACGTACAATAATTGGTATACCTACAGTAACTTTGTCACTGAACTTACGTGAACTTTCAAGTTTTGGAAAGGTGATTACCTTCCATCTAAAGCACTCAAAGCTCTTCTTAAAAGCGTTTGTTGAACTTTTTAAAAGCTGTTTTGTTTACAACCTACAAATTGATTTCAGATATGTAAATGTATTAGATTAAAAACTATTATTACTTCCGGCTAAATACTTGGACCAAAGAGAGACTTTTGAATGTCATTTTGTGTTTTATCAATTATATAATATCTTTATTTGTCTTAATTTAAAATTAATGTTATTTATCATTGAGAGATACTCTATATCATATAGAAAGTAATATTTTTTTATTACCTTTCGATCGGTTGTTCGATCAATTTTACAAATTTTTCTGGTTTCCTTTTAAGATTGAAAAAAAATAACAAATCGGTTCAGCTGTTTTCAAATGATTTCATGATTAACTTACAGTATTTAATTTTTATTTAGATTAGATACTATTAATTATTAATTATAACATAATTTAAACAAATATAGGTAATTTGTGGGTCAAAGTGGTTCTATCGCAGAAAGTTACACTGAGTACCTTACAAAATTATTTTAAAAATAATTACATCAAGCTGTGAATTGTAAATATTGGATATTGACTCTTTGAGAGAAATGAGAACCACTCCTTTATACATAAACTAGCGACTCGCCCTCGCTTCGCTCGGGCTCTTCCCTAGATTTAGCACAGGTAAAGCCGCGGGATCTGCTAGTTACGCATATAAACCTTCCTCTTGAATCACTCTATCTATTATAAAAACCGCATCAAAATCCGTTGCGTAGTTTTAAAGATTTAAGCGCACATAGGGATATAGGGATATAGGGACTAGTGTCCGACCGAATGTTCGGTTTCGGTTTCGGTTTCGGTCGAGTTTCGGCAAAAAAACGAGTTTCGGTTATGTTTCGGTTTCGGCAGCAAACCTGCCGAAACTACGACCGAAACCGAAACTGCATTCGAGAGTTTCCGCGCTGTGCTCGGGTGTGTTCGGCGCGGTAAATGACATCCAAGCGACGATGACATTTGGCCGCGTCCACGTGTGTAATCATGTCGTAACCTGTTTGTTTGCAGTGCATATAATATAAGAGTACCTCGAAAAGTAATTTAATATAACAAAGGAGTACCTAGATTATAGTAGAATCAAGTTTACCATAAAAAATTAAAAATCTGATTTATGTTGAAAATTAGGTAGCTTTGATATTATAATGTATTATAGATTAAATAAATAATGCTAAAAGTGGGAACTTATGGTTTGGTCTGACAAAGAAAAAAAGTTAGCTGGTTTTACCTGAAAATATTTATTGATTTTCAAAAATTATTAACAAAAAATAGAAGAGTAAATGCACAATCTTTATGCTAATGACTTATTTTAATCACATTACTAGTATTTCCCGCGGCTCCACCCGCGTTTTAAAGACCCTAAACAAAATTTTCAGATTTCACATACCGCGTGACGTTTTACAGTCGGTCTTTAACAGTTACTTTCTCAGAAATGAGATATTTTCCAGCGGTAAAAAGTATCCTATGTATTAACCCGGGTAAACAGCTATCATCATACCAAATTTCATGCAATACCGTCCAGTGGTTTTCTCGTGATTCGGATGCGGACAGACAGGTAGACAGACAGACAAAAATTATAAAAACAATAGATTTGGCCTCTATACCGATAAAACATACATACTCTCGAAGAACATAACCCTCCTTCTGGCGCAGTCGGGTAAAAATGTCTATTTCAATTTTTTACATGAAACATTTAGTAGGTAAATTATTAGTATTGTCGTTTATGATATTTTAGCAGTAGAGTATTGAACGATTTGTTGTATATAACTAACTAACTCTAAAGTATTTAACATGGCAATAAGCCGATTTTACCAGTTTATAGAGTTTGAAAAGATAAGAATTTTCACGTATTTAACTAATTTTTTGAAAAAATGTTGTTTAGCAGGTTTTCGTAGATGTAAACAAACATTAGTTATGTACATGGTATTTACTATAGTGCATAAGTGGTAATATTAAGGATTTAGAGTTTCTCGTTCAATTTAATAATTATTAAGAAGGTACCAATATAATAATTGTTTTTTTTTACAAATTAACACTTATAATTAAAGGTATCTACATACCTACCTGGTTATCCGTATAAAATTAACACTTATATTTATTTTACTAATGAAAACTGACTGATTATAATACATTTTCTTTATTTTTTTCTGAAAACATGATCTTTATAAGAAAGTTTCGGTTTCGGTTTCGGTTTCGGCCGAAACTGAGACCGTCGCCGAAATTCGGTTTCGGTTTCGGTTTCGGTCGTAAAAACCAGTTTCGGTCGGACACTAATAGGGACAGAAAAGGCGACTTTGTTTTATACTATGTAGTGATAGGCTAAAAGTACCCTTTACTCCTCTGTGTAAATTTTCTGTTTTTTTTATATAAGTAACTAATTAGCATATAGCAAGGTTGATTTATGAATAAAAATACTAAGATCTAATTATATCACTAGACGAACTATTCTTTTTCTCTAACCCAGTTTATTTATTTATGACTTCTTAAGAGAAAGTAGTTATAATATCGTATACAAAAACTATGTGTATGCCGGATAGACCTCGACCTCATTACCACCCTATTGACCCCATGCAACTACCAAGTCACCGTGCGAATAATGCAATTAAACACCATCACTAATGATACAGCTCGACGAACCGACTCAAGTAGGGTAAACATACCGGTTATCGACCGTTTAAGCGACTTGTTGACTTCGGAGTTGATTTTTATCATAATGTTGTACTCCAAGATTTTTCAAAAAAATATCATTGCATCCTACAATAGTCTAGTTTCATTAAACCTAGCGCCTATAGATGTATCAGTGATACATAATTTAATAAAAATATATATTCCTAAAAATAGCAAATATACCGGTTATCGGCCTTTTCACTCAGTTATCGTCCACCAGTGCACTGGTTATCGGCCACCTATTTTACGGTAGAAAAACGACTCTTGTGTAATAGCCTGTAAGGTTTATAATAGTATGATAATAATACAATTAATAAATTCACAAAAGCTGTATATTTTTACTCTCTTTTACGAATTAAAAATAAAATTAAGTAACGGTATTAAGGTCAAGATCACAAGAACCACATTTAACACGGGCTGGAGTTTCTTCTACTTTTTTTTAATTCTCTTTGATGGTTGGTGGTGGTGAAGTAGTTGTTCTTTTCTCTTTAGCTCTTTCGAGCTTTCTTTTCTTAATTTAGTTTTCTTTGTCCTCTTTCGCTATATCTCTTTTTTCATAGTATTGTTGCCAACCTGAGACTTGTGATAATTGAATGCCACTAAATGGTGATATTGAGATGTCGATAAGAGATATATAAGAAAAACTATGGAATCTTAATTGAGCTGTGCGAAATGTGAAATTTTCACCCTAGCGTTTTCGTACGCTTGTTAGAAGGACTTTTAAATTCAAAGGAAAGTTTAGGGGCTCTTAATTTTTTTTTCTTTACTGATAGGTGCCATCTGATTAAAAAACAAGCACAATTCTAACACCAAGCACAGCAACCAAAATGTATCCATTATCTTTAAAACATATAAGCTTATTTACAAGCTTGAATAAGTTCGCCTTTACAAAATAAAAACAGATATATCCCAAGGGAACTATATATTTTTCCGGGATAAAAATTAGCATGTGCTATTCCAGAGTATACTCTATCTCTGTACCAAATTTTGTGCTTGAGTAACAAACATTCAAACATACATCTAAACTTTCACTTTTATAATATTAGTAAATTTATAAGGGAGTTTTCAAACGGCCGGGGACAGGTTTTGTTTTTACTGGTCATCGGCCGTTAAATATTCGCTATTTTGGAAGGCCATATCTTTGAAAATATAAGGTATACAGGCGGTCGTAATCTAGTTGTAAATTCACAAAACTCTAGCTGTTCACAAATATAGTGCAATGTATGTTGGTGAATTTAAGGTTTCCGCAATAAAGGCAAAGAAAAACGACGCGAATAAACCGGTTTTGCGACCACCCGGTCGGAAAGTAGATTTTGTAATTAATCGTTAACGTATTGTCCGACCACCAAAAATATCATAAATTATAAAAAGTTTGATGAGTTTAGGCACTTGAATATTGAAATTAAACATGCCTAATTCCCACAAACCAAATCAATGACCAATAAAGTGAGAGTAACACTTAAAAACTTACCTTTGAAAATCAATCCACCTACTATTTTTTTCGCTAAATTTTACACGCGTTCATACACCAAATTTTGAAAGAGCGACTGAGTGCTCAATTTGAAAACTTCGAGGTCATGCCGTTAAAATATAAACTGTGAAGTTCGCCCGGATCGAATGACGCGAAATTAGAAAAGATCGGTCTATAACACTGTCTATTATTTAAAATAACATGCGAAGTGGTCGAAAAGGGGTAGTGGTCGGTAAACCGGTATGTTTACCCTATATAGGCGTAGTTACGCAATTATATTTAATTCTATCTTAGAATTTTTAAGCTTTTTTCTTTTATGTCTGTGTTTTTCATCATACTCGTATGATTCTACTTCAAGGAATTTTTTATTAAAAAATTATATTCATCCTTTTATCCAACTGTTCGAAACTTGCTAAGTTCATCCACATGACGCAAATTTCCTCACAATATTTTCTAATTCTAATTGTAACCAAAAAAGGCATATTGTTAAAAAAATCGCAAATATGACTACATTTCCTGAGCAAATGCGTTAGCACTGGACTATTACTTTCTAGTATAAAAAATATATCGCAAGAAAAGTAAATATCTATAACATACTCTTTTTTTTAATAATGTATGCTAATAAATTGGTTGTTTGAATCGGAAAGTCATTATTTAGTCTGTGGATAATATTCTATTAATTGGATTGTTTTATTATGGCTACGATGAATGCTCTTGATAAAGAAATAAAATTAAAGAATCTACAAACTTAAAGAAAATAATATCTGACTGATGTTAATCCGAATACAACAACTAGTAACCGTCTATATTAAGAAGCTACAATAACTATTAGAAGATAATTTATTAAAGTATCTTAAATACTATCGTTCCTACTTATCTATTGTACTTAACGTAACTCGCCTTTGTTTGTAAAATTTTCTATAAGAGCTATGTTTTGAACCTTTGAATGTTACAGAACAGTACAAAAGTACCGGTTGAATTATTCAAAAATTAATTCGATTTGTGGTTAATAATAGTAAAAGGGAAAGCCCATGAAACTTCACAATATAATTTTCAAACACATTAACAATATGAGTGCCTGCTCCATTAATTTCAATTCAATTCTTTGTTAATGGAACATTAATTCCATTAGATATGCAATACTGTGAAAGACGATGTCAAATTACCTCAGCCATCTTTGATTAGGTAATATTATAATTAAATATTAACTAGCATACTCGTTAATACTAAGATATTTTTATGTCTTTCCTCCACCGACATAATCCTACATGGGTCCTTGCGATATGAATAATCTCCATTTTGAACTGAATAAAGTGATTTAATGCCTTAATCCCTATACATTTTTATATACAAAGGAACCTTTACTTGTTTATTACATTTAAACAGAATTTGTAACGTACCAAAAAATTTCGTGTTTCGTGTGACCTACAATAAAACCAGGTTCGTAATTTAAAAAGCATATTCAACACGATAAAATCAAAAGCAACTCAAGGTCCTAAAGCCCTAAAGAGGGAGCGCTATGGGGGCTCATGACCTAGTTTCATTGGGCTCCCAGGATCCCCATCGATCCACGGTGGCACGCCATAACACATATGTATAAGGGCTACGTTATTTAAGGGGAATTCCATGTAACAGGATCTAATAAAAGATTTATAGTAGGTTATAACTTATAGCATCTAGGTGAATTTGATTGAAATTTACTGATTGCTTAAGACTCCATTTTAGTTATGTAGTGACATGAAAGAATGTAAGGATTCTAAGATGAATAAAATATTTACCCAAATAGAAATAAATTATAACAAGATACAACACAAAATAAGATAAAAACAGTAATAAAAATATATTTACGATACTTTTTGCATAAAAATTGGCACACTTTTAAAATTGGCTTTGGAATATTATTCTTTAACCAAAAATACATATTATATATGTAGGTAGTAGGTACCAAACGTACTTCAAAAGCAACTCAATTCGCATACGAAAACAGTTTAACTCAGGGCGCTCCGGCCGTAGGGGCGAACGCCCAATTTCCCCCTTTGTTGTCAACACACAGACAGTAAAGTGCGTTATTATGCAGTAACAGGAGGTAGTAATTATAACGGACAGGTGGCTTCCAGTCAGAACCTTACACAATGTTGCAAACTTAGTTACAGTATTATTTTTTATTATACTTATAAGAATAATATACTATATTCGTTCCTTTCACCTACTTTTTGTTACCTACAAAATCGAAAAAAAAACTCGATTTTAATATAGCTGTCAACAATATCTTACGCTGACATTATCAGTCGAAACTTATTCTACTTCTAAGAATATTATCTGCTTTGAAGATGCAACCACCTGGCTCAAACCTTTCAATCTCAGGCAGCTGTATCCTAGACATCTTAAGGATCAACGGACAACAAAGGTTTTATAACAACAGGCGCGGGCGTCAGCTGCGCGGCCATCTTGCGCCGTAAAAAATAGGCCAATAACTCGATAGCGAAAAAAAGTTAAGAAATGCTAAAGATGGCGGCAGGTGCACTGTCAGCTGCGCACGCACCTTTGTATTAATTGCTTCGGGCCATGTTTTATATTATTTTGCCGTACGAGTCAAAGGCATCGACATCATCCCATTACTTTGCTCGAATGACTTAAATGATTAAAATAACATTAATCTTATTGCTATAACTACCAGTAACGAATATATTTAGTGGTTAACATAACGCGTTTAGCTTAATCTTAATCTTGTAAATTTAAAACGTCTGCTTGTATTTAATAGTAAAAATAAGAGCTACAAAGAAAAACAATTAGTGTTGGTATTATATTTACTTGTCAAAGAATATAATTTAAGCGTATAAAAATATTAGTGATGTACCTATTTAAATATACATATCACTTATATTTTAACTGCAATTAGGTTCAATTTTAATACTACTGACTCTTTGAGTTGTGAACTTATATCAACATTAAAACTTCAAGGTAACGTCTTATATCAAAAATAAACTATAAATAAATACACATACTTATATTATTTATGATATCTATATTTACATGAATAGCCTCTATCAAAAGCAAATAAAAGTTGCAATAGGTTAATAGAAACGAATATAACGGAATGTAGTTTATCACGCGATCAGGTGTGAGCAGTCAGCACTGACCCACCCGACGGCGCACGTGTCGGCGCATCTGCCGTCATTACTCAAAGGGAATGACCGATACTTTCGAAGTTGACTATAAGAAAAAAGCCAAGCCATCTGCCTTATGAGGGAATCTTGGAATTTTCTAAAGGTTAGCTTCAGCTGTTTTATTTTGTTTAGAAGTTTTGCATTTTTGTGTAGTTAAAGATTCCTTAATCCTTATTTTCAATATGGCTATAAAAATCGGTAAGGTGCGAGTCAATATATTCTAGTATATTTTTTTCTGTTTCTTTATTTACCTTTAGTTTTTACAATAAAATGCGAAATATTAAATATTGAAACAATTATAAAGGGTTGTTAGGGAGCAATAATGTAACACAAATATGAAACGCATTCTTTTTATTCTGAAAACTTTAAATTAACTGCCATTTATTTACATTTTCATATATAAACTTGACCTTTATACTATCTGTACGACTTTGCTTCTCTATTGTCCAATACTAGCGCATACTACTCGTTTGCTTCTTCATCAGTTACAATTTTATTAATTTTTCATGATATAAAAAAGACACACGGCCTAATATTACTCGACACTTCTAATTGGGAAAAAACAAATAGGTTTCCTTGCTTGTAGCTTGCAATGTTTTACATCAATCATGATTGAGTCTAAAGTTTTAGTCATCTCAAAACTCATTATGTAGTATCCCCCGTGACTATGATTGCTGCAAATCATTCGAAAAGTACGAATTCGAAAAGATAAATTTATTTCAAAACAAAAAGTCCAAAATATATACTTATTATAAGTAAGCGCTCACAACATACACTCAACAGACTGCTAACGACATCTGTTATGGAAATCGATCTTTAAACGTCACATTTTAATAATAAAATGATAGTTGTTTATTAACTGTAGTATAAAAAACTGAAAAATGTGTTACACATTGATTGATAAACAAATATTTCCGAATATTCACCACAGATGGCAACACTAATGTGCACTTAATAATAATGCTCTATTAAAATAATGTTAACCAAAGGAAACATTTTAATACCGTGTGCCCTTATATAGGAAGCTTGAGATATACTTTAGTATTATTATTGCTATAAATGATAACTGAGCGCTAAAATTTTACCTTATATACACATAACTAACTAAAAGACACGCCATATATTTCATATAATAAGAAAAAATAATAATGAAACGTTTTGTTTTCGTTTAAACTAATATGAAATGAAATAAATATAAAATATGCAAAATATGGCGTCCCTTTGCAATTTATATACAAGTCATTTCTAGGGGAATGCCACTAAATATATCTACCGTTCCCAAACAGGTACAAATAAGGGTTCTAATATAATACAATTTCAAATTTTACTTCTACATTAAAGCACTAAGACATCAGTCTTTGGTGTCGCCTATACTTAGATCTAAAATTTGAAATGCATAATGAAAAAATACCCTACCAGTTAACGTTATTTTGATGTAACAAAAAAGCTGTAATGAAATAATGATTAACAATTATTTTACAAGGTGTTAGAAACACGCCGTTATGAGACTATATTATACTACAAGTTTATCAAAATTGCTATAGTATTTTTTCTATTATGTAGACTACATTATTGATTTATTGTTCATAAAATATATAACCAAAATAACAAAAAAGCTAAATTATATTTTATTTCAATAGGAAATATGCGTGTGGATTAACCCTAGATAGCTAACGTTCGTCAAAATGACGAACATCTAATAAATATCTTTCTCTCCCTTTCTAATGGTTTTACCTACACATTCGCTGATTCGAGCCAACTTAGTGATCGCTAGACTACGTCGCGTGGTGGTCGCGTTTAGCCGGTAAGTACTTTTGTTTATGAGATACCTACTGCATACTCGTCATTTTGACGAATGGTTAGCTTATGCGTAACTTTTCAACCTATGCTTTGTGTTGATTTTTGTTATTTTTTTTTTAGTTATATCGTTGATAGTGAAGAATGGCTGCGAGGTTGATCACAGATGACGACATAGTTCGTGCGTTAGAAGATGACGATTATGTCAATACAAATGATGTTTTTTCTGATAGTGAAAATGAGGATGGTTTGTTGGCTGATGACGTGGAAAGTGACTTTCACGACGAACCCTCGGACACTGAAGAAACACAAGTAAGTCTTCCTTTAGATATTGAAAAGGAACAAGAAAGTTCACCTTCCAATGCTCTTCCTCTCAGTGACAATTCTTCATCGTCTTCCAACTACATTATCCACTTGACTCAAGCCAATATTCGAGGCAAAAATCGTCACGTGTGGGCAACTAATAAAGGACACACTTCTTCCCGAACTTCTGTGATAAATATCGTTCGCACGGCTAGAGGACCAGCCCGTTCAGTCAAAAACATAACAGATCCTTTTGTTTTATTTGGTTCCTTTATGACAGACGAAATATGTGAGGAAATTTTGCAGTGGACCAATGCTGAAATAGCCATAAAGAAACAAAGCTATGAGACTATTACATCAACCCAAAACGAAACATGCAAGGAGGAACTCAACGCTCTCTTCGGTGTCTTATTATTAGCAGCTGCGTTGAAAGATAACCATCTTACAAGTGATGAATTGTTCAACACGTCTTTCTGCGCAACCCGATACATCTCGTGTATGAGTCGAGAAAGGTTTGATTTCCTCATAAGATGCCTTAGGTTTGATGACAAGGCTATAAGATTAAGAACCTTGCAGTCTGATCCACTCACACCAATCCGAAACATATGGGACTTACTGATGATTCAATGCCGAAACAATTACGTTCCTGGAACTAACGTTACTATCGATGAACAATTGCTAGCATTTCGTGGACGGTGTAAATTTAAAATGTACATCCCTAACAAGCCTGCTAAGTACGGTCTTAAAATTGAAATGATGTGTGACAGTGGGGCCAGGTACATGATTGACGCCATGCCTTATCTTGGAAAAGGAACAAATACTGAAGGAGTGCCCCTTGGTGAATATGTTGTCAAGGAACTAACACGGAGTATTTATGGCTCAAACAGAAACGTAACCACTGACAATTGGTTCACATCCATCCCATTAGCTAAACAACTGCTACAACAACCTTACAAGTTAACAATAGTCGGAACTTTGCGGGCTAACAAAAGAGAAATACCGGAAGAAATGAAGAACAGCCGAGGTAGAGCGATTGGCACTTCCATGTTTTGTTATGATGGGCCACTAACTCTCCTATCATTCAAACCGAAGCCAAGCAAAATGGTATATTTATTGTCTTCATGTGACGAAGAAGGAACTGTGAACCCAACATCTAAAAAACCACACATCATAGAATTTTACAATGCCACAAAAGGCGGCGTAGACACATTTGACCATATGTGTTCAATTATGTCGTGTAGTCGTAAAACCAACAGGTGGCCCATGTGCATGTTTTATGGCATGCTCAATATATCGAGTATCAATTCTTACGTCCTATATTGCCATAATGTCTTAGTGTCTGGAGGTAAACCACTGTCACGAAGAAGCTATATGAAACAATTGCATGAACAACTCGTTGAACCATGGTTAAAAAATCGACTTGAAATACCAACAATGCCTCGAAGAATAAAAGACAAAATAAGAGATGTATTGGGTGTGAACCATGAGGAACGCGCTGAAGTTCAAGTTCAAATTCTTGAACAACCTGATCCTGGTAGTTCTCTGATATCTGAAAATGCCTCAACAAGGAAAAGGAAAAGCTGCAGTTTGTGTTCCTATAAGAAAAGGCGCATGACAAAGAATCACTGCAATAGTTGCAGAGTTCCCATTTGTGGCGAACATACAGTCAACTTTTGCCCAACTTGTGCCAAAAAAATTTAAGTGATTTGATACTTACGATTAATTTTAAGCTTTTTACTTTATTATAACATAAGAAAAAGAAGAAATTTCTAAAAAATAGTTCCTAATTTAGTAATTGTAAGATTTAGTGCCTTATTGATCTCAAAGAAACATGTGCCATTTATGATTTGTGATTTATTACCTCAAAGTTAAATAAATAATATTCATTTATGTAATAATTATCTTTAATTTATATCCCATATTACCTATGAGTATAATAAACCTTATTAAAATAACATACAATTTAAAAATCACGTTTAAAAAATGGTCGTCAAAAAGTCGAATGGTTAGCTTATCATAGAAGTTTAGGAACGTTAGCTATCTAGGGTTAAGCAGATGTAAAATATATATGTATATATGTATATTTTTAAATCTTTATTGCTTTTAAATTAAGCGTATATAAATATTTATTCTTTTCATTAAGAATATAATTATTCAAATGCACAAACTAGGTGCAAAAATTCAAAAGATGAAACGCATTGTCATTGGCCAGACCGAATGTGACGTCAAAGTATATGATATACTTTAGTTAGAACCAATTCTAAAAAAATCACTTTCGCTTAATTGACAACACTGTTATATACTTTGACGTCACGCCAAGCGCTTGAAATGGCCGGCTTTTAAAGTGTCCGTTTCGGTAAATTTAAAAAATATAATAAATACTAAACTTTATGTTTTAACTTATGTATGGGATATGTCCAAAAAATCTAAGTTCGAGTTCGAGTAATTCGAGTAAATTGAGTTCAAAGATTTATGTAAACATTTTGAGGAAATGTATTAAAACATGTATATAGAATTCTATTAAGTGGCGTGAACTGAACCTAAAAGTCCTAAACATGGCTGTTTTAAGATTCAAAACTAAAACCCCTATAACACCAACATCTATGGATAAAACAGCGAAAATTCGAAAATGCGACATATCTTCATCCATTCACGTCTTCAATTACATAAAAATGTAAGCTATGATATAAAATATCAAAAAAAAATCATGTAATTCCCTATATAGCAGAGGGAGTAAAATTCAGTAGTTTGTAATATTTCACCGGCAGAGCATTGCGTAAACAGAGTGCATTAACCATTAGAATAGGAACTATCACTATAGTTCTTATTTAGCAACATCTGAACCATAGACAGGCAAGTGTGAGAGAGATGAAACGAGCGTGCGGCCAGCATTTGTCTTTGTCTAGAACTTTTATCGGTCTACGTCACAGCCTAACAGGAGCGGATGAATTGGATACTTTATGCAGACCAACAAGACAGAGATAGGTATTGGCCGCACAATCGCTTTCTCTCTTTCTAGAGTGGTCAATTTCATACTGATACGGGTATGAAATACAAGAACAATTTATTTGGTTAAATCTGAAGTGCATATTATTTCGTTCATATTAGATCGTTTGGATTTCACAGTTTTAATAATGACGTTGGAAAGAGAAATACCCTAAATATTTTATTGATATTATTACAACATTTATACATTGTAAATACGTAATACGAATACTAGTTTTGATAATATTTTCGAAGTAGCGATTTTGTGCGATATATTAACGCTTATTTTTTCAAAAATATTGAATTTTGATTACACTTCAGCTCAAACACTTATTGACTTTGAATATCTAAGTGTTAGTTCTTATGAAAATCACACTGTGACTTTCAAAAGTCAGTTTGTATTATAATAGTCTTCCACTGTCAACAATAAATAAAATAAATAAATATATAATTTTAAATAAATATTTAATTTAAACAATATAAAATGCACTATAGGAGCTCTTTTCCTCGATCCAACATCACAAGTCCGTTCAAAAGCACTTAGTAAATTACGCTGGATGCTTTAACAATATATTTATAAAATACTTCTATTTCACAAGTCACTATTAATGAATGTATTGAAAATATAACTCCTTAGTTGTGGAAAGTAACGTCTACATAACGCATACAAGTGATTAAACTTCATATTAGAAATAGACCAAGATCCCAGAGCCGGCAGACCTTACTTATTTTGTTAGTAATTAAATGTATGAGATTAGGGAGTTTAAGTATGTATTTAAAGACCTAAGAGGTGCTAAAGTTAAGTAAAAATAGTATTCACTTTGCTTCATATACCAGACGCTTCGAAGCTCCCAGAAACTAACGTAACTTTACTTATAATTTCAGTTCAATTTTTATACATGATACTGAGAGAACTATTTTAATAATTTTTGTAAGCAGCCGTACCAATAGGATAGGCCAAATATGGCCCCAGACACACGAAGTGACGCTATCAGTATGAGCGGGAACGTGATCATGTACCGATTCAAATCAAATCAAATTATTTTATTCAGCATAAAAATTGTTACTATTTCTTTCTGAACGTCATGAAACTACCACCAGTTCGGAAAGAAGAATCCTCTGACCTGAGAAGAACTGGCGAAAGAAACTCAGCGGGACTAATATTTTTTTTTATTTTAATCTCATTCTTTTTTAAATTAAATTGTAAATTAACAATAATTCTATATGTTGAAATAGCCTGGCGGCGATCACATCGTTCCCAAGGCGTACTGTCTTCTAAAAAATGATGAATGAAAAATTATTGGTCTACCAGCTCACGAAAGTATCAATACTTTTTAGTAGTTCCCTGATTATCATATATAAAAATCAAAACTAAGTATAATAATGCTATAAGTAATTTAACATTAGCTTTAACAATAATAAATACTAATTTTACTTTACTTTGTCACTGGATACCTCTTAATTAACCGTTGGTACGCATATACTCTAAGTACATATTTAAACTAATCAATACCATACATATGATTACTAATAACATTGGTAGTCTGGCAGCCCTGGGATCTTGGGCAATAAGTTACATACAGTTCGCGTCACGTAAAAAGAACGCTGGAAGAAAGTGGTGGGGGGTGTGTTTGCGCATGGATACATTCACATACGAAATTACTAAGCCTATTCTTTTATTTTTGAAATAGCCTTTTGCTCGCGACGTATATTGGTTATTGGAAGGTACATTGAAATATATATTAGATAGAATGTCATTAAATAGAATTAGATTAATTAGAAAAATATGTTTGATTCAGTATAGAATGTTTAATTTACTTACAAAAAAAGTAAATAAAAATTTAACATATTTTTTAAAATTATTAACTGCATTATTATAAAACTCTCGTTATAAAATAATATACGTCAAAAATATTTTTTTCATATAAAAAATTTTCTAATAAAAATTCTATTTTTTATATAAAACCATTTCGTAATTAATAACTTTTGTGTGCGCGATAGTATTTTGAACTGACAAACCAATAGCGAGCCGGAAAGCATGCGGCGCGGGTCTCGCCGCCCCGCGCCCCGCGTCTTGCCACCAAATTCACCTATAAATCGTCTCTGCGCAACTTGACAGCCAGCGTTCTTTTTACATGACGCGAATTATATTTCAATATGAATATAATAATATAATTTAGAGTAAATTTCTACTTAATGTGTGTTAGATTGGCTTAAATGCCTTAATTTGAATAATGATGTTAACATGTGACACTGAAAATATTTGTATATGGAATAATGAATGTTTTTTAATCGATACAAATATAACAAATTAAGAAACAAATAATATGACAGTGCCAGAATAATATGCACAGTTAAAATTAATTTTCTTAAATTAAAAGCAAACGATTAGATTTTTTTTAAATATAAATATTATGCCTTTTTTATAACAACACTGCCATAACTCGTGTAATTCTACTATACTAAGTAGACAAAATAAGTAATGAAAATTTTTTATTTGCATTATATGCCAAGATCTGCTTTGCTTGATTGAAATTAATAGTTCTCATGAATCATTCAAATTTTATTTAATTTAATACTAAAGCTGATAGTTACAATATTTACATAATTTACACAACATAACATAATAGAAGCTAAGGATAACTTGCTATATAAAACTAGCTACAGACTACCATTTCAACAGATTATATATATACATATATGCCATATATTGGCCTAATGTCAATGACTATTTCATTTTATTGCTTTAATGAATTGAATCAAACTTATGTAATTATTATAGATGAAACTATATTTTTGGAATTTGTCGCGCGAAAATCAAGATGAGTTCTTGATTTTTGGCTACTGTTTTAAATGCTTTACAGCAACGTTGGTCACAAATGAGGCTAAGATATCTCAGAGATTATTATATACTTACATTTAATATTACAGTTTACAGATAGTGCCAATCCACAATCTCCAAAACTATTTAAAATGGCTCTAAAGTATCTTATAAAGTTATTTATTTTCGTATATAATGGCCTCTGACACATATAAAGATTATTCGAAACGTCAGGAACCTAAAATCAGAATATATCCGCGACTAAATTCGAAAAGATAGTTTCATTTATAATATAAAATATTCGCGTAAGTCTAAGAAAGTATTAAACCTATGTAAAATAATAAATTACATAGTTTAGTTACATTAGTCCATTAGTCTTTTATGAAAATTCCAAATTTGGTTAAAGGATAAAACTGTACTAACGTAACTGTAACTGTATTACTGTCACTGTGTAACTGTATTTGTTTTAAAATTATATATATAT
The DNA here is from genome assembly GCA_905231865.2 of Boloria selene. NCBI lineage: Eukaryota > Metazoa > Arthropoda > Insecta > Lepidoptera > Nymphalidae > Boloria > Boloria selene. The sequence continues at coordinate 11,278,664 of HG993147.1, forward strand.
ATATACATTTTTCAATATATCTTAGACTAAACTTACAGTCCAAAATCATTAATCTATTTCATTAATGAAAAAAAAACAATAAATAAAATCCATTAATCCTTTTTACTGCAAAAATAAGTGACTGCACATTTTCAAGTAGAGGCAAATACTACAGGATATAATTTACAGTGTTGCAATATAAATACATAAAAGGCACACAACTCTCTGCTAATAGTCAAATATCAGTCGTTTGATTATTATTAATTTAAATGGCAACATTATTCATTTGAAGAAAAATCTTTGCTTTTTATATCATAAACTCTTAACTATCTGTGGTAATGGTTCATTCTAATAAGCGGTAGCGTTATATAAGCTTTAATACATTGATTCACAACCAATCAATGCAGACGGACAAACTTTACGATTTCAGTCTACAAAACTACTGATAGTAGAGTTGTGGTATAAGCCTCTTTTGTAGTACATTAATAGTGTTGCCAGAATCCATTCTATTGAAAATATTAAAAATAATTGAATAAATTGTCTGCCTTTTGTGCATGAAATTATGAATATAAATATAACACATCATCGGCCATCATTGATTAGTCCACCTGGCAACACTAGTATGTTCATATCACAAGTGGTATCACTGAAAACTTAATCATATTCCATATCTGTGTTGTACTGTCTGTCAATATCATTATTCACCGAAGAATTGGATCCTGTGGAACTGTTCGATCTGTTCTGTGGTGCCCAGCTACCTCCAGTAGTGACCGTGGAAGTTGGTGATGATGATGTACTGGAACCAATGATGGAATCCCAATGAGTTTGGAACCGTCTGAATAAACTTGGATGACGGGAAGTCGCTCGTATTACAACCCGGGATCCTGGAACAAAATATTGAAATGTAATCATTAACAATGTACTTAATAGTATATATACTTAACTACAAAATTTTTTTTTATGGTAAAAAGCGGGCAAACGGGCAGAAGGCTCACCTGATGGAAAGAAAGGGAGGGAGGGAGGAGGGAGGGGAGTGGGAGGGATGGGGGAACGAAGGCGGAGGATGAAGGGAAGAGGGAGGGGGAAGGAGAGTGGGCCTCCCGGACTCTCACTCACCGGACGAAACGCGACAGCATAGCTGACACATCACGCCGGTCTTCTGTGAGAGAGTGGTACTAATGAACTATACGGGGCGTGCCGGCCCATTCGGCTGCTACCCGAAGGTAACAAGCATGGCACTACCACTTTAGATATTCTATTCTGATTTTTTTTTAATTACATTGCATTTTTTTAGTTATAAATAACAAATTAAAATAAAATAACACAAAGCATTTTTGGCTCTTATTATTAATATTTCACAGTAATGGGTGTTCCAAGTTCATAACTATCAAAAAATCTATTTAAATCAAAAATTAAAAATATGTTGTTGAATAAGGCTTATTACACTATAACGGAATGCTCAGTAGATGTTAATGTGTGGGATTAGTAACTAGGATAAATAGATAAAAAATTGTGATACAATATTGTTACCAAATATTTTTTTGAAAAGAGTAACTGTTGAGTTTCTCACCGGTTCTTCTCAGCAGAACAGCTTTCCGAGCCGGTGGTAGTTTACTCACAGACTTACAGACTGATTTTTAATTTGATAATGTAAAAATGACGATTCAAAAGGGCTTATAAAAGTCTATTTGAATAAAGAATAATTTGATTTGATTTTGAATCAGACCATAGTTTGCATTATATCACATTTCTTTCAACTTATTAGTTTCTCTCAGATATAATGCTTTTAAGACTTTAAAATTTAGATTTAGTTAATTATAAAACACGTTTTTTTATGTTGGCAATGGTTCACACATGCAAATATTATGGGATTTATAATGGTTCCCCTGGTTTTCCTCAGCAAATGGGTGACCTGTTACTGGACCACCATGTCTTTTCATGCTCATGTGTAGAAGGTAGGTAACAGAAAAAAAGAAACATACGTTCTGCTAGTAAATTAGTATTAGTAACATAGTCGCTGCCGGTTGTAGTGGTGGTGCTGGCTGATGTTCTGGAGGCCTCTTCAGGAGGTATCAGGGAACGCCGGCAGACGGGACATGTCGCGTGCAGCTGAAGCCAAGGGGTGATGCAAGTTTGGTGGAATACATGTTCGCACTCCAGACGTGATGTTGTTTCACCTATAGAGATGTAATTATAAATTAATAAATAAATAAATATGTTAGGACATTCTTACAACAGCGCCATCTAGTGCCGTGGTAAGGTACTATGCTTGTGTTACGGATACCAGATAGTTGATAAACTATATATAGATATATAAATATAAACACCCATGACTGAAGAACAAACATTGGTGCTAAACAAATGAATGTCCCCAGCAGGACTCGAACTCGCGACCGCTGGCGCAGAAAGCAGGGTCACTACCAACTGAGCCAAACAGACAAATTTTACAATTAAATAATTATTAGGAGTGTGCGAATATGGTTCGAATCCAATCGAATAATAATATTCGATTCGAAATTCTACGAATAATTTCGAATAATTCGCAAATTAATGAAATATCTCTGGATTTTTAATTGTTTCCCTTTAAATTCCTTTAAATCGTGTATCAAAATATTCTACTTACGAATAATATATAATTCAAAAAATACTATACTAATTGTTCTATTTGTGTAACTATATTTCATGGTTTGAATAAAATGTATATTGACTGTTTGAATATTGAAAATAAGAAACCCTGAATTCGAAATACTCGAGATTTGGAAAAAATCGAATTATTCGAAAAAAAAAAGACTTAGGGGTCGGGTCGTCCATAAATCACGTGATGTTTTTAGCAACTTTTTAGACCCCCCCTTCCCCATGGTGATACGTGGTGAGGTTTAAGATTACAAACCCCCCTCTTCCCCTCAAAATCACGTGTATTTTTTTTTTCAAAGTACCTTAAAATTTTGAATATTATTTTTAAATAAAGGTTAACAGGTATAATCTAATATAATTTTGGTAAATTAAGCACCGTGATATAAATGTATAAATTCTAATTCTAAAAGAAGAATAAATTACAAAATAATAATCGTGAAATTTTACTATTGTACCTGAAGCAAATACTGGCTCTCTAACACGTGCTCGCTATACTACTGCGGAGAAGGTAAGTCATAGAATAAAGCACTGTCATTCTACTCGATATACGACATACAGCATACTCTAATAAGACGTCATGGCTGTCGATAACCTTATTATTTCACACTTCTGTGTGGACTTCTGTAGCCTTTATTAAAAGTAAATTTTTTCGGTTGTCCTTCCTTGTCCATCAAGTTGGGTTCCATAAAAGTCATGCGGAAGTATGAGTCTAGCCTATGTGACTGGGAGTGGCGCATAATATACTTACTGGCTACTGCTCCTTTTACCGTAGTTTTTTGTGCACCTACAGAATCCTTACGACTCGAACAAAATCAATGGGATTAGGTGGTTTATGTATGGTCTTTGACTGTATGCATATCCTCTAGTTTCGGCCGACGGTCAATTAACTTTGAGCACTGGGTACATCACCCGGTGCTAAAGTTAAATCAAAATAGTATTCACTTTTCTACATATGTAAATATAGTAAAAGTTTTTGAGAATATCATTAAAAATGTATAATTCGTCCGTCTGTAACTTGTTATGTCTTAATTTTTATACATGATATTAATGGAAGTATGTCAATACTTTTTATAAGTAATCCAAAGCAATTAAGACCAATCGGTTCATTATTACACTTCTATTCTTACTAATAGCGACGCTTCTTGTGTCTGGGGGAATGTTTGGCCCATCCTATTGGTCTCATCGTCTGTTATGAAGAATTTATAATACACGATTTTTTAAAGCATAGCATAGCTGTTAATAGTGCCATTTTTTGCAATAGTAGTTCCCGTACAGGTCTTTTCAGAGAAGTTTTGGAGGTGACTAGGCTTATTATTATAAAAGTTCGGCGATTGTAGCGGCGCGCGGGATAATCCCAACGGTGAGTAAAAAAAATCACGTGATAACTCACTACACCCCCCCTCCCTCCTGGTGATATTTCGTGATTTTTTCCGAACCCCCTCCCCCCCATTCAAACATCACGTGATTTATGGACGACCCCTTATTCGAAAGTTTTCTAATTAATAGAAATTTTTCGAATCAAATAATTCGAATTTTCGAATCATTCGATTCGAGTTTCGAATCGAATATTAATTTTCGATTCGGAACGAATAATTCGTAAGTTCGAATTATTCGCACAACCCCTAATAATTATCTATAATTTTATCTTACACATAAATCCTACTTTCATATTATTATAATTTACATTATTTTTAAGGTGTAACACTAACCTATTTGATAGTTTTCCCAGCACACAGAGCATGTTGTGCTGGAGTTGGCCAGTTCTTCCGTGACCTGCTCTGTGGGTATCGCGGCGAGGCGCTCCCGGGACAGCGGCGGCGGCCCCGAGTGCTCGAGCTGCCCGAGCAGCTGTGTCACCACCGCGTCTAGACCTGGAACCAGTCATATTATTTTTTTTATTGAAGTTATACTTCTTCTGGCGCGTTAGGGAAAAATTATGAGAGCAAATTTTTACGATGCGCGCGCACACCGACACGAAAAACTGACAGTATGAAGTTAGCTAGTAAACAGTTTAGAGGACTTGCAACTATAGTCACGATATTTATTTCTATTGTTAGTGTCGTTATTTCTACAAACGTAGAATAAGGCGAAAGATTTTTTTTTAAAAGATTTATCTTGTTACGCCAAAGAAGTACAACTTCTAACGCGTGTACATAAGTACAAACATACTTTTTTATTTATTTATATATTTAATACATGTATAATAGAAACAACATAAAGATAATAACTGCAGTCTGCATTAGTATAAAACTGTGTCACAGTTATTAACGTCCACCTCGCAAGCGTCATCATCGCAAGTATCAATGAGATACATAAGTCATATTATGTATCTCACTGAACTGTATTCAGCACTCTTTATTGTAGTTGTTTTACTTCACCATATGAAATTATTCACATCAAAGGTGCGAGACCCAGATTTGAACCCACATCACTCGATTACTTATTCAAGCGAGCGTGTTACCAATGGACTAACACTGTCTATACCCACAGGACAGAACAGGATAATTCAGACAATACTAGCGACTCGCCCTCGCTTCGCTCGGGCTCTTCCCTACATTTAAAACAGGCAAAGCCGCGAGATCTGCTAGTTATGCATGTAAACCTTCCTCTTGAATCACTCTATCTACTAAAATAAACTGCATCAAAATCCGTTGCGTAGCTTTAAAGATTTAAGCATACATAGGGATATAGGGACAGAGAAAGCGCCTTTGTTTTATACTATGTAGTGATAAAAGGGGCAGACCAAAATCTCCAATGCTATTCAAATGCGAGTTAGTGGTTTCCATGTGGGAAATTTTTCTCGACAAATTACCGACTAATGGTTATTATATTCTTCAATTTCCTTTAGTTTTCACGTTATATTTTACCATAGGACAAGTCTAAATTATTTATTTACCGGACCTAATACATAAAAAGTTTGTATAAGTAAGGGTTTGTACAATTGTAAATCATAACAAATGCGCGAAAAAATCCGAAAATTCATAATTAAGTAATTAGTTTTAATATAAATCTCACCATCTCCACCAATCACGTAGTCCCCAGGTGTTCCAACCAGCACAAAGGGAGCTCCAGCTGTCATGGCTCCAGCTGGCGGCCTCCCTCCTCCGATCATATAGATTAATTCCTCCATGAGGGTGGGCCTCCGCTGGGCTGTGCCCGTGCCTGTGCCTGCGCCTGTGCCTGCACCTGTGTCTGTGCCCGTGCCTGCACCTGTCCCGGTGCCCATGCCTGTACCCGTGCCTGCTCCTGAGCCTGTGCCCGTGCCTGCACCTGTATCTGTGCCCCTTCCTGCGCCTGTGCATGCACCTGCCCCTGTGCCTGCGCCTGTCCCTGTGCCCGTGCCTCCACCTGTCCCTGTGCCTGCACCTGTTCCTGTGCCCATGCCTGCACCGGTCCCTGTGCCTGTGCCCGTCCCTGCACCTGTCCTTGTGCCTGACGCCGTGCCTGTGTTGCCCGAAGCTCCTGACACTGGATTAGAACATGGAGGTGATCTGGAAGAACACATGATAACAGGAAATTCAATAATTATGTAATATCAAAATAGGAATAGAAAGTCTTATTTATGGCTATTATTAAAAACATACATTTCCTGGGAGGGGAGATTGATTTAAATCAAAAGAAAAAACAGCTCACACAATTAATTGATGCCCAAAATACGATAGTTTGAGATGAAATTTAAATATTTTGTACTTAGACACAGGTAGACCTTGCCATATTGGAAAACAAACCAAACATGATCATGGGTTTTTTTCTCTTAAAGCATTGAATGTGTAATCTATCTTTATAATTTCGAATAATTTAATTACTCAATTTTTTTATTGCTTTAATCGCCTTTTACAACTATTAAAAATAATGTCTCATTAATTTATCATATTGCTTTCATAAGCCCAGTTATCTTTTAAGAATTACAAATTAAAATTATTATTTATTATTATTATAATAACATACATGCTATAATTATGTAGATTTTTTTGCTAGCAATAATAAAATTATTGACAACTAAAAAACCATATTTTTATTTCTGTATACAAAAATTTTGTGCTTCTTCCCTATAGAAAAAAGACTCGATGTACATATTGTAAATACTTAATGTGTTTAATTACTGTATTTATCCTTTAGTGCAATATATCAATGCTATAACAATGTATAATTTATAAAAGTTGTATTTATTTAAACTTACCGTATTCGACTGCCAGACATTAAAAATGCTAAATCAGTCAATGGTGTAATCTGAAAAGAACATAATTTTGTAGATATTGATCTATTAATGTTGTTTCACTTATTCTCAAAATAAAAGAATTAAAATCCACTTTAAATTGCCCTTAAAATGATGACTACACTAATTGCTTATGACATTACTTAGTTTTATAAATAAATATCATATTATAGTGATGTAATAAACAAATCTATACCAATATTATAAAGCTAAAGAGTTTGTTTGTTTGGTTGAACATGCTAATCTCAAGAAGTACTGGTCAGAATTGAAAAAATCTTTTTGTTTTAGATAATCCGTTTATCGAGGAAGGTTATAGGCTATATCACATCACGCTACGACCAATAGGAGCGGAGCATCAATGAAAAATGTTACAAAAACGGGAGAAAAATGTTTCTTTTGATATTTTCATTTTGTCTTTAGAACGCGAACGGAGCCGCGGGAAAGGCTAGTATAAAATATAGCTATTGGTTACATCACTAGTAAACAATAATAAACCTTTGAACAATTTTTATTTAAGTTTGACTGACAAGTGATAGTGTTTAGTGGAACTAGCATGAGAATATTTATATTATCATTAGTTATTAAAAATATAATAATAATTTCCTTCTGATCAATATTAGCCATGGCGTGACTAGCCAACAGCTCTATATTGAATGGTTAGGTAGCTTTATATAGAATGATAAGTGGGGATGTCGCATAATTACAACTAATTGAGCAACTCATTAATAGTAATAAATATATATTATTAGTAAATAGTCTTTAAGCTATCATCGCCAAACAAGTAAATCAAGAAGAAATTGTGAAATATGGAGAATATCGAGTTCCGTGCTGTTATAAAGTTCTTTATCAAGCAAAGAAAATCGGTTTAGACTTCAGACCATATTGGAAGAGATGTCATCCGTTTACGGGGACTCTTCCCTAAGTAAAACTATGTGATTTACAAGTGATATGCCCTCTTTAAAAATAAAGCAGAGAGTCATATAAGGACGACCCACAGGCAGGAAACCAATTGAGGTGACACTGAAAACTATTCAAAGTCGAAAAATTAATACTAGAAGAAAAAGCTACAGAAAGTTAAGGTGTCACAATTGGCTGGGAAACAGTCTTTTAGGAGAACTTAAAAACGACCCCTCCTTTATCTTTAAATTCATACATATTATAAATATCGGTGACTGGAGTACAAACCCCAGTGGGGCTCAAACTTAGGAGCGCTGGCGTATCAAGTAGGGTCATTATAAAACTGCACCAAAAGTGTCACAAATATCAAGAACCCCAGGGTTCACAGTTAACTACAACCAATACAGCCATTTAATCTAGTCACTAAAATATAGAGATAGATGTAATATCTAAGCAAAACCTAGATCAAAAACTAGTTACATAGTAACAAGGCAATGCAACGATTCAATAGACATGTGTATTGTGTAACACTAAAAGGATCATCTTTAACATGTTAAATAAGATGTAGAGATAATATAATATTGTTGTATAGAACAAAAATAGATTTAGTTCATACTGAAGCCTTTAGTGGAAATTGCATTATTCCATTATATTTCTATTAAAAGTCAACCTCAAAATAATATGACAATAACATTAATAGGAATATGACTTATGTATTTTAAAAAATAATAATATATTTTTTTCTGGTGGTTTTATTTTCTTTATCTATTAACATTCAAACCACAATTTATATTTATTGGTAATTTTATCTTAATGTACATAATGTATAATTTAAAAAAACAATGAAACATTGCATTCAGCTTTTTTTAACATACTACTACTGAGCATGGGCCTGTCTTCAATATGAGGGGGGGTCAAGGCATAGTTCACAACACTGGCCAAGTACATTTAAGCAGACTTTTTTTCCAAAACTTTGATGAAATTTCTCAAACATGCAAGTTACTTCATGATGGTTTTTTTTCATAATAAATCAATTAATAATCATGATGAAAATGTCTCTACAATCTACATTTTTTTTTTGAAAAAAATATTTTCTAACTTTTGATAATATATTATGCAACTTACTTAAAATATATCTATAAATTTATATTTATTAGTATAAAAAAATAATTACTCTCACTCTGCGGATAACACCCGAGTCATTCAAACCGTCTATATCCTCAATGTTGCCCATATCTTCTATATTCCTTATATCAGCATCACTAATATTATCTGCTGAAAATATCAAGTTTTCTCTATCTTCTAAACGTTCTATGAAACCATCTTCACAATAAGGACATGCATAATTCTGAAATGTTTAAATCAATAATATAAGAATAAAATATTAACCTAAATAATATCAATAAAGTTAAGGTTTATAAGTTTTAATTATGGTAACATCCTCAACTTTATATTATATTTTGATCAAACTTGATGTTTGATTATGGTTTTGGAATTCCCATTACCCGGAAATCATCAGTAAATCAATTAAAAAATCATCATATTTAAAGAATTAAATATTTATTATAAAAAAATATTTAGAAAAAAGGTTTTAAATAATACTCATATTTTAAAATACTTATACATTGTGATAATGTAACTTGACGTAAAATCAATATAGGTATTTACAAGTAAAAATCCATTTTTTTAATTACAATGAATGTCACGAACTAAGTGCGTATCGCGATTTCACACCGGTTGCACCAATAGAAATTGATAAATATTGCTCTTATTCTATGTTCTATTATAACAACCGAATTTCTACGTTGTGACCTTGAAACTTCACATCAGGTCATGAATTTATGTGGAGTTTTCAGCGTAATTATGACGATAACTATAGAATACTATTGATTTTTACCTGCACGATATCTTCAAATTCCAGACTACACTTGTGGCAGTAAAAGCGAAAAATTGTATTACGCTCTACAATTGTATCAGCCATTCTTACACAGTTACGACAATAATTATAAAATAAAATAGATTATGCCAGATGACTATACTTTCAATCAATGAACAAAAATTTATCGTGCGCCATTTTTAAGACATGCACACAATTTTGTCTTTACTTGTTGTTGTTTTTTAAATTTGTCCCCAATAGGGAAAGGCAAAGGACTATATAATAGTCCATACAGCCTATTTTGTCTTTACTCTTTGAGTCTTTTTTTTTTTGCCTACTTGCTATGTAGAATATAAAAATACAGACTACATAAAAAACGATAAAGGTATAATTATTATAAGATAATATTATAAGACTTTGCAAACTGACGAACTTAAATGGAAAAGAATCAAAAAGATAATTTTAATTCTTCTTTTGTTATTTTGAAATATTAAGTTATTTCCGAATGATGAGAACATTTTCAACAATTGAAACTTGCAAAGTAAACTATGAAAGAAAAATAGTTAAAGAAGTTTCCGCTGCCATGCCCCCATCTTGGCGGAGCTATAAGTATCCAAGCCTATAGGGTCACTGAAGTTAGCCCCAGGTATTTTTTTTTTTTGTATTTTTCAACTTTTTTTTATTACATCGTTAGTTCATTTTTGTTCACTATAAATATTTGTTTGTTCTTTTCATTTAGTTATTTAAAAAAATATATTAAAGTTGTGCCCTTAAGTTAGCCCCCTATCGCATTTTTTTATATTTTGTTATCAAATACATGTCAATAACCCTCTGTTTATGATTGTTCATGAAGAAAATGAACAATGAACTTCAAAAATTTACAAAAAATCCTGGGAGGCTAACTTCGGTGACCCCCAATTTCACCTGTCCATCCCAAATTTGAATATTCTTAACTGGCATAATAATATTACTGGGATAATAATAATATTACAATAATATTTATCTATTTTTTAACCTACTTCAATTTTCATTTCTCTTTTCATTTATCATTAACTATTGTCTATTAACTAATTTATAGCAATTAGCAACACCAACATATCTGTCGTTGCGTCGGAACTCAAGTCAGAATATTATGTTATATTCTTAATAGTACTAAATATTTGATTTTGTAGTGAACAATAATTCATTGAAATAGTTATTTAAACTTAGTTGACATGCTGTGTTCGTTCGCGTTGTAAATATCTCATGCAATAAAGTAATATTTATTATGTTATTTTGAAATGGATTGGTGTCAAAAATTATTTCATTAGTTCGTAATCTGTGCGTGTAATGTTTGTGAGGATGATTGTTATCAAATCTGAGTGAAATAAATCCTAATCATGTGGATATCTCTTAAATTTATTACTTTTTATTGTTTTACCTCGTGTAAATTATAATAATTTTATACCAACGAAAAGTAGACCTATTGAAAGTTATAATCGGTCAACATTGGGTATCATAATCAAACCATATTGATTACAATGAATGAGAAAAAGTTGGTGGAGAGTTTTACAAGTTACATCAATGTATCTCCTAAGGTAGGAACATATAATACCTACTAAAACAAAGTAAAATATGTTTATCCATAATATAAGAAAAATGAAATCATTTAGAAATTGCTTGATTACAGAATAATGGAGAGAAAAATGGTTCTGTCCAGGATTTAAAACCAAAACTCTTAAATGGTAAGTTAATAACATTAATATAATAAAATCTTACTTTTTATTTATTGTTACAAATTATTTCTATTTTAATATAATAGTATCGGATAAACTTAATATCATACTAGTGTAAATATAAAACCATATAATAAGCATTAAAAAGCAAAGCCTCAAGAACCATTAAACTTTTCTTAACTTCTATTTTATTATGAATTTTATAATGTATGTACTATACCTATGTAGGTATTTGATAATGTTGTTTATACAATGAACTAGACTACAGCCAAATATAAATGAAGCCATATATAAATTCATTTGGTTAATTCTGATTAATTCAATTAGGTATGGATGATAGAATTTCACTGTTTACCACCTGTCACAATTACACATTACATTTTATATCACTTGGTATAAATTTCTGATATTTGATAATTTCTATTAGTTTCATAAATGTGAATGAGGTTTCTATTCAGCAACTGAGCAATGGATTAATGCTTGATTTTAAGACAATTATGTACTTAAAATTACAAAAATTTTATGTATATTTTTTTTTTCTATTTATTTATAATAATAACCACATGTTTAAAACCTTTCCTGTTATTTCAATAAACATCAAAAAATCTTATTTGGAATTTATTTTCTAATTAAAGAAACATTTCATGCAAGTACAACTAATTATCTATAAATATATATGAAGTTATGTTAACATTATATACCTTTTTTGATGACACATGTGGCGCAGTTTGTAGCGACCCTACTTGCTGCGCCAGCGGACGCGTGTTCGAGTCCCGCTGGGACATACATTAGTTGAGCACGAATGTTTGTACTCCAGTCATGGATGTTTATATTTATAATATGTATGTATTTAAACTTATATATGTGTAGTATATCAACCATCTAGTATCCATAACACAAGGCTCGTACCTTACAATAGTGCTGTGTGTAAATGTCCCAACATATTTATTTATTATTTATTTATACCTTGTTTTGTTGTTAAATAAGTTTTATGCTTCTGCTTTATTTGCACATATATTTCTCTTAAATCACTAAATATAACTCCTCCATCATAGCAAGATAAAGAGCAATTTTAAATTTGAAAAAGATACAGTTATAAACTTATCTTATTATTATTATATATATTATACTTATCTCTTTGCAAAAAGATTTGTTGATTTATTAGATACTAATGACTTACCCTTGTTTAGCTTGGGTTCATAGGTAGATCTAGCGTGAGCAAAGCTGTGGGTTCCGCTAGTGATAAATATAGCCTAAGTTACTCGGTGATAGTATGTAGGTTTGAAATGGCAAAAGAATATTGGAAATCGGTCCAGTAATTTAAAATTTTTGAGCTTATTCGTTACATACAAAAATACAAACTTTTCCTCTTTAAACAATATCAGTGTAGACAAACATTTATTTTGTAAGAAAAAAATTATGCCTTAGTTTTAAAGTTTTCAAAAACTAATTCCAGAAATTATCTAATACATGAAATTGGGTTAATTTTTAAGTGTACTATCAACAAGTTAGCACACTACATCGATGATGTAAATGACAATAATAACTCAATTACGTATGCGTTACGTGCGCCCTTTGATTATATACATGTCTAGATACAGCATTGAACCGTCCCGAACGGCTCTAAAAAAGTCTACTAAAATTGGTAGACTCGCTTCTCACCTACGTCAGTGTCATTTGAGCCACTAGTGGATAACAAGCTCGCGAAAAAAAATTAATTATGCCGGTTTGTGCTATCAAACTGTGTCGAAATTATGTGGGATAATCGTATAATAACACCAAGATCACTTTTCATCTGTAAGTTATGTTATTTTACTACTATTTTTTAAGAAAACATGGATTTTTAATTCGTTACTATTTAGGTAAATTTGACAAGCCTGTGTTGCCAGCTTATTACTAGGGAGACTTAGCGAAATTATTGGAGACAAATAATAAATATTATTATTTATTTATGTATTTATTTATTTATTTATTTATATAGGATTACCAATAGTATATACAGTGAAACCTGGTTAAGTGGGACCTGGATAAGTGAGAAACCTCCATAACTGGAACTCATGCTGAGGTCCCAACACTTTGGCACTGAATTACCCCTGTTAGTGGGACGAGCTAAGCCTCTATATCTGGGATTTGTTCTTTCGATTTATCATCATAGTTACCTGTATAACTGAGACAGGGAGTAAATTTTATATGCATAAACCTCTGTAACTGAGATAACATTGTTTTGTTTGATCGCGCCTTTATAACTGAAATAACATGTCAATAACCTCTATTAATGGAACCCTCTGTAAATGAGACAGATATTTATTTATACCTGGATATCTGAGACACTGGGTAAGTGGAATACCTCTATAAGTGAAACGATATTGCAGGTCCCTTGATGTCTCACTTAACCAGGTTTCACTGTATAAGTAACATTTTTAAAAAATAATAAAATACTAAAATTATATGAAATTGAACATACATAGTTAATTAGGTGTATGTAGTTTATTAATTATTTAATTAGATTAAGTTTTTTCAATATAAAAATTAGTTATTAATTTCTTTTGTCTTTTTTTATATTCAATATATTTAATTTATATAAACTCTTAACTATTATAATTATTTTATTTACCTCTTTGGGTAAAAGCCTTCTCCAAAGCAAACCACTTATTTTTATCTTTGGCGGCGTTTAAATAAACATCATTACATCTTCGTAAATCATAAAATGATGCAATAGTATATATTGAGTTAGGTTTGTTACAAAACCGACTTTAATAACAAACACTAGAAATAACAACATAAATGATTAGTGTAATATAGTCGATGGTACGAGAATATATGATTAAGCATCTATATTCAATGAAAACTACCAATAAAGTATTTTTTACGTTTAAGTGTGTTTTTATTAAGATGTTTTTTTAAGTTTTTATTTCACGTTTTAGTGTACATTTGTGCACTATAGTAAATATCCTGACTAATCTTCGTAACAATATTTATTTGATCACCCTCACCAGTCACCACCACCAATATAAAATAAATGAAATCCATATGAATAAATGAAAACAGTAATATGGCAATACTAGTACTTTTTTATATCCTCAGGAGTTATCATCATATTTTAATTATTACAAATTATATATTTAAATTTTTAAAATATTTTTTTTTTATTTAACCTTCATCTTATTAAATAATGGGAGAAAGATTTGGAGCGGGTATCCCGAAACACGCACACCTTGACAGTTTGACTTCAATAAGTACACGAGCTGTACTCACACATATCACGTAAAGTGAGGACGTTTTCTGCGCGTCGTTTGTTTGCATTGCTCAATCTAGACATGTATATAATCTAAGCGTGCGCCTAACTGTATCGCCGTTTATGTATGAACCTGTACATAAATTAATAAAATGCGATTGTAAGCTTTAACGTTTTATTAATAGAAACTAAATTGCTAGATATCTATTCTCACCCCGTTAGTTATGGCGCTAAAAAACTATACCAAGGGGTCCCATTCATTTCAGTTTATAATGTTATGTGGATAGTGCATAGTGATATGAGGACGTTAAAGCCAGGTAACCTGTACATATAGTTAAATTATGTTTAATAATTAACCAAATATTGAATTTCTTGATAAACATTTTTTTTATCTATAAGTGTCATGCACTTTTCAACCTAAGCGATAAAATGACATATTTCTTATTTCGTACATATTATACGAGTATACTTTAACTACAGTAAAATTCAGACCTCTAGCTCTCGGGTATAACCTAATTATAAAAAAAAAACTAAAGACTATATTCACGATTTTTCAAAGGCATCGCTTAACTTTATTAGACATAAAAAAACGAATAATTTTGGACATCCTTCCGTCGTTAAAAGTCGATCAAAACATGCACAAAAATATTGTTCTTTTGTACGCAAAACTTCGTCATAATGTCGCACACGAAGTATAAAATCTATAAATAGTTCAAGTGTTAATTCCCCGAATCTTTGTTGACGTATCCTTATGTCAATTTCTCCGCATCAAGACGAGCGCGGGGAATAACTTTAGTCATCGCGGAACTGTTTCGTTCGACCTTTAATTTTTCGTCTTTGCCTACTTACTTAAAGCTAACATTTACTTTGCTTTGGTCGTTCTATTGAAAAAAAGATACCTTTACATCTTCTATTTAGAAGTACCTAACGGCAGGCCCCTCTTCTCCACTGGGCACAATGGGCACATGCCCAGGGCCCCGCAATCCTTTGGGGCCCCCTAGTCCCTACTCGATTACCAAACCAAAGATAAAATATGACCAAATAGCTACTCAACTCTCGCCCTAACATCACTTATCGATTGCAACATGTTTAATAAATTCCAATGTATACAAATTAAATATCTTCTATATTTTAAATTTCTTCATCTATATTCTATATATGTACATATATAAATGCGAAAAACACTCACTCACTCATCACGAAATCTCAAAAACTGCTAGACTTAAAAAGATGAAAATTAGCAGGGAGGTAGTTTATAAACAGTAGACGTCCGCTAAGAACGGATTTTGCGACAAGGCCGGATTAAGGTGGTCTAAGGGCTCTCGCAAGTTTGTATGAAGTTCCCTAATTTTTTGTGCTACAGGCTCAAAATTTTGCAGTAGTTTGCAGTAGTTTAGGTAGTTTATAGTTAATAGATTTCCACTAAGAATGACAGGGTCGCCTAAGGACTTTCGCAAGTTTGTATGAATGCCTTAATTTTTTTTTAAACTTTTAATTTGGCAGGAAGGTAGTTAATTCTTAGTAAACTTTTGCTAAAAACGTATTTTGCGACAGAACCGAATTAAGGAGGTTCAGAACTTCGACTTGGTCGATTTTCGGAACGTAACCATTAGTTGCTTAATTTTTTGAAAAATCGCGGCCTTGAAAAAAAATGATAATGTAAATCGATAGTTAACAATTATACGAATAAAATTATGTTGTACGCGTTGACTTGATGATAGTATCCTATGGCCCTTAGGTGGGCTAAAGTGCGTCCACAGTGCTCGGCCATCGCGATCGGTTTTATGCTACGCGCTTCGCCTCTGACCGTGTGAGTCCGATCGTCTTCAACTCCGCTGCCAGTGCCACTGAACGGGCAAGACTCCAGATAGCCACGTTTTCAGTTCCCTTGCAGAGTCCATTCCAGAGCTTGTCTAAGAATGTGGTTGGGAGCTCTTCTGAGGGTGTGGCCGATCAATGTCCACTTCCAGCGCTCGATCTGGTAACCGATCGGCGTTTCAAGGTAGGGACCCCCAGCTCTTCATTGGAGATCCTTTCGGGCAAGAAGATACTAAGTATCTGTCATAAGCATTGGTTTATAAAGACTTTGGACCTCTGCGTGATGTTTTTTGTTCCCCTCCAAGTTTCACACACATTTAGCAAGACGATTTTGACGTCCGAGCGAAATAATTTCAAATCACTCTACTTGCCAGCTTCCTAGACTGTCATACAAGTCGTCTCAGACGACTTTTGCACTAAGGTCGTCTGAGCTTTGGATACTCTAAAAGCGATATCCTCTTCAGTCCTTCCAGTTTCCGACACGACACTACCAATGTAGGTAGACTTTTTCACACGCTCATAGGTTCCGAGTCTAGTGTCAGTGGTAGAGAGATCCTTCATTTAGTGCGCATTTCTTGGGTCAGGTCACGCTGCAGATCATCTAATATGGCTTGCATGTTGACGTGTTTTTGGTTGAGCATACGCAGGTCATCAGTGTAGTGTACAAATATTCTGTTACCCACCCACTTTTTCCCACTTTATACCGCGCTGCTTACCATCGTTTGTTCTGTGCAATATGCCATTTAGCCTGCTTCACCCCCGCGTGCATAGTGATGTCTTCGGACATTAGGTCAGCATGCTCTACCCTTACAAGTATATTTTTGTAGATAGTCTTCAGCAAGTTAATAACCTTGGGTAGCACTCCAATCTCGTTTAACCGGGATCAGATTCTGGAACAATGGATTGTGTCGAAAGCTTTTTCGAAGTCAATGAAGGAGAGTTACACCTCGCGTTGTCATTGTGATCCTTCTTCTACGATGATTGTGATGATGAAGAAATGATGATGAAGTGTTTATTTGAAACGTGCAGGCAGTGGAAGTAGAGTGCAACGCAGGGGTGGTTCGGTATAAAACCTGCCGGTTCTCACCTCAGCAATGCCAAATAGCCTTTGATAATCTGTCCAGCAGCAACTTGCAGCCTAGCGCTAGCCTATTTGATTAACAAAATTAGGGAATTGCGACAAATAATAAAGCAACCAATGAATGCCTTCTGAAAATCGACATGTTTTTGTTTTGAATGTTTAAAAATTTTAATGATTACTTTGAATTTGTATATGGTTTTGTTTACGCACTTTAATTTATTTGAAGTACTTAAAAAAATATAATATTTAAGTACTCTTGGGTACTGCATTAGTGGGTCTCGTTGTACTGCATTAATGTTATTTGTTCAATTCTTGTGACTACAGCTAGTGCTGAACAATCATTTTCGAAACTAAAATTAATGAAAACTTATTTTAGAAACTCTATGGCACAAGACAGGCTACGTAACTTGGCTCTTCTTTCTATAAAAAATTCTATGGCCCGATTTTAAAACTTGGATAATGTTAAAGATACTTTTGCGGAACAGAAAGCATAGAAAGAGCTTGGAAGTAAAGAATTTTATTAATTAAAATCTTATTAACAGTCAATTATATAACAGTCAATTATTTATAATGAAATAATATAAATATGTGTATATGCTCTTGATAATAAAACTTCAATTCAATTCTCTTGTTAATGGCTTCAAAGCTTGCCAAAAATAAAAGTTATTAGATATTTAACTAAAATGCACACGATATTATTAATATATACTTTTGGGTAACTACTTTCATAAGTGGTTTATTAAAATTAAATTCTAACGTGACCCCATAAAGGGCCCCATCGGAAAAAATTGCCACGGGCCTCAGATAGTATAGTTACGTTACTGCTAACACCGCCAACTCTATCATTTGAACAACAACTGTTTTCCAACCCTGGAGACATATATCACACGCCACCGATTATTTTCATGAAAATTTTACAGAAAAAGATCGTGAAATTTTGATTCTCTGTGGCATCCAGAACTTACAAAGATGGTGATAGATCAGTAACTAACTGTTTTAACAAAGCATTGTTTCGCAAATTAAAAAAACTATGAACGTCGAAAGAAAATGGTTGCTGTTTTCGTCTTCAAAAAAATTCATCACAATATCTAGTGTTACTGAAGAGCAATAAAAATAAAGCTCAAACTTTGCATATATACGTTCTTTGTCTATTTTAACAAAATAGTGCTATATTATGGTCATAGGGGCCCCATTGTCCTAATGTGCCCAGGGCCCCTAATAGGTTAAAGACGGCCCTGCCTAACGGGAAGTAGCTATATCGGATAAAACGGGCGATCTATTTTTCGGTCGAATGTGATACCATTCTATCTGTTTAAAAAAATGATAAAATAAATCATCATCATTATTGGTTTAGTGGGTAGGTAGTGGGTATTTAGGTTATAATACTCATTAAAATCTTTATCATGTAAAGTTTAAATACCTTAAAAAAAAACAATAACACTATTATGTTTCAATACGAATATACATATAAATACATTTGCGTGATAAAAGAGCAGTGAACTATATTAATTATACAATATGACTAATGCGATAAGGTGCATCATCACCTAGCACTTACAGCCCGCTTGCACGTCGCGTCGGTCAAAAGCGACGTCGCGTCGGCCTTCTTAGGACTTCACAGCGCACTCAAATCCTGTACCTGCCTGTTAAAGTCTCGGTTAACCCTTAGTCTGTGTACCGTTGTCAAGGATCCTTGATAAAGTAGACGAAAGGATAATGATGCCAATAATCTACCTCATACCTGCAGTTTTAATTATAGATGACACTTTGTATGTAGGTTCGTCAAATGTCTAACGCAAGTAAGGAAAACCATAGATATTAGATACGTTATTGGTTATATTCAATAGTTTTTCTTTTATCCTATTTTTAGAGTATACTGGCTTTCTCGTAAAAAATATTCTAGCTATGTCTTTATCTCAACTCCTTACTACCGGATCATTACCGGAGAGAAGTCGGTTCTACAGAGGCCACTCCCTTTACCTTACCCAAAACCAAGTGCATAAAATATTAATAATATTGACTTTAATACGCTTAAAATCAACTATTACCGACAGTATAAAAGAAACATACTGTAATAAAGGCTTCTATTTACACAGTATTCTTATTATATTGTCTTATCGTCTATACTTGACATTTTTACTTATCTATACTAATATTATAAAGAAGTAAAGTTTGTTTATTTGTTAAATTGTAAGGGGTAATCTCGGGATCTACTGAACCGATTTTAAAAATTCTTTCACCAATAGAAAGCCACATTATTGCTGAGTGTCATAGGCTATATAAAACACCGAAAAATAAAAAGGCTTTTACGTCCGTTTTGCAAAGCGAATCGGAGAAAAAACGGTCGAATGAAAGCGTTTCTACGAACGCTGCCTTAACTATGAAAGATATATTTTTGAGTTCTAGAGAAAAGATGTGGAGCTTGAAAATGCCTACAAAAAAGTCAACGACAGCATATGTCTAACTTAAAAACACTATGTACTAAAAAGGATTATTTAAATTATGCCCAACAAAGTGGGCACGGGTCAGCTAGTCGACTATAATAATGAACGTGTTAAACTATGTTAGAATAATAACGGAACATAACGGAAAACCTGTATAATAACGGATCTTGCTATCTAAAAATTTTATAATAAAAAGAAGGCCTAAGTCCAGCAAGTTCACGTAGAAAAAGTATAACTATGTTATGAAAAAGTCTAATCAAAATCCTACAACCTACATTCTTTTCTATTCGAGGCAATGGTCGTCCGGTGGTAAACCTGCGTACTTGGAAAACCGAGTGAAGCTGTTTCATATCATATTTTCATGTCCGATTCATTTCCAACATGGTTACCACTGGTCTTACGGTGAAAGAAAACATCGTGAGAAAAATCTGAGAAGGCCTGGTAAATCGAAAGACGTCTAATCTGAAGTCTGCCAAGTCGCACTTGGTCAGCATCTTAAGACTATGGCATGATACTCTTCATATTGAAGCGAGGCACATGCCTAGAAGTAGAATGTTAAAAGAACCGAATACAAAGTCACTCAGGTTATATCATACCTGATATCACTTAATTCGCTTTTAATTATTATAGGTATATTTATATGAAATATGATGACTCAAATGCTAACTTCACGGTCAATGCAGTTTACGCCAATTATGCTTGTTGTTTGAAAAATATATCTAGTTCAATGTTGAACGTCAAGGTTAGTTAAAAAGTTTTTATAAGGTTCCGTACATTCAATGTGAAACTAATTTTGTTATGGATCACTAATAAACGTCTTAATTGCTTATCACGGTGTTGACGGAATATGTTGGAATTTGGTACAAGTATCAGTGCATGATTTAGAGTTAGGTTAGGTTTAGACAACCACAGATTATAACTTTATAAAGAAATGATTCTTTATTTTTTAAATATTATATTAGTAATCGGTTGGATGCGTTTAAAGGTGAAGTCTGAGGTCGAGCTCAGCCATATAAAAGGCCTATGCACAGCACTGGAAGAAAAAAGACTAAATGCGTTTTCAGTATATTAGTAATTCAATAAAATACTCATTAAAGGCTTGATAAAACTACAAATGAAAGGATTTAATAATCATTTTTTGCGAAAATATTTTGGAACTTAAAATAAAAGTCCCAAGTCCAATACGTATTTACCCAGTTATTTGTTACTCTTTAATTTTATTTTAATAACAGAACTAATAATAATTTATTATATTTCTAAGTCTCGTTTTTTTATCTACGGTTAAAAATATTATGATTCCCATGTTATAGATAGATACAAAAATCCTATCAAATCTACGCAAATGTACAAACATCAAGGAGTTTTTATCAAGATAATAAATCAGAGCTATCGTTTTTCGCGTGTTTCATTTGAGAATTGAGTCATACTCGTACTTGTAAGCTGTAAATCAGTATAATGCACGATTATTTTACCTTACATAATATGAATTTATGCCTTCGTTTTGACGTAATATTTTATTAAGTAGTGGAAAATAATTATTAATAGATATAATAAACGACACACGTAACAGTAGAAATATTAAAGACTATAATTTTATTTCATATGCAAAAGATTCAGGAAATTCAGGAATTTTTCCTTTCATGAATTTTTTTATGTGCCCTCAACACTTATGAATTCAGCCCGATAGCGGCTTTACCTGTTTATTTTAAATCATGCATGTTATGAAATTAAATCAATATACACGTATGTACGTATAATTAACCCTTTTTAAAGTAAATTCTTGAAATCTAGCATAACTAAGTAACTTTTCCAGGCGAGCTCATCGTGGGCGCCGCGCACAGCGTGGTGATGCTGGCGCCCCTAAGCGAACGCGAACGCGGGAGATTCGGATCCCTCTTCGTTACCAACTACAAGCTGTCCTTTGTACCACTAGACCTGTCTAGTAATGATGTAAGTATCTAATATTCCTAAAACTGAAAAAAAAAACTAGTAAAACTGTCCTAAACACGCTGCAAAGGCTGCTTATTTATTTGTACAATCAAAATCATAGTTACGTGTACGAATATTGCTCACTTGGTTTCTACGTATATGGCGAGTGTTATAAATACGAGTATTGTTTATACTTTCAAGCTATAAAATAAACAGATCGCATTTTTTTTAATATTTTGTATATCACTAGCGACTTACTTTCGCTTCACCTGGGTACGTAGGTACTTTTTATTTTTTGGAATACTAATTCTGTTTAGTATAATATACAATGAGGTAATCATTATCTCCTTATAAAATCAGCTATCTGCCAGTGAAAGTCCTGTCAAAATCAGTTCAGTCGGTTGGAGATATGCTCTATACTGAACACATTTTTCCAAGAAGTGACGCCATTGTAATTAAAAAATGTACCGCAAGTAAAACACTATAAAAATCTACTACTTTTGTATAGGCTATAAGTGAATGAATATTACAGGAGTATGGTCAAAAAAATCAGCTAGTAGGTGTATTCGATGTTCCATTGACGGGTGTTGGGGCGCTGTGGCAAACTGACGGGGGGCCCACCCGGCGGCGGCGCCTACTGCCGCGCTCTGACGTGCCCGTCAAGTTGAAAGGGCTACAGATTGTTTGTAAGGTAATTTATTTAATTATTACTTTGTTTAAAGGGCGACATTTTAAATAAGTATAATTAATTATCTTTTCTTTAGTATGGTCTAGTGTAAGTCTCTCCAGATATTATAAATGAAACTGTCCGTTTGACCATGATTGCTGTAGAGCATTCAAAATATCGGGAACCAAAACTCAAAATAAATCCGCGAAAAATCCGAAAAGATAGTTTCATATTTTATAGTGTTTGTTATTAATATATCTTGATGAAAATGATTTTGAAATATTTTACATCGGTATTTTTTGTAATTTTCTATAATATTAAAATATAATGGGGTTTAATTAAATGTATCATATTATCATATACTGAGCAATATCTCACAGCCTATTTCATCGTTTAATATGACGCGTGATTGATCTTCTTAAATGCTTAGACATAAATAAGATAATAAACTAAGAGATACTAAGAAGATATACCATATTTACCATAGTAGAACATTAAGCCTCAACGAATTAAAAATAATCATCAATTTTTTTCTTTATACCTATTTCAGAACATGAAAGTGCTAACATTCAATTTTGCAAACTCAGCAATCGGTAGCGCTAGGAAAGTGGCCATGGCGTTATTACACCATGCTTTCCCCAAACGACACGACTTACTCTTCGCCTTCGAATACCGAGAGCCGTATTACCCCACTCTCCCCTCAGATTTGAACATGTTCCAAAGACCAAGTGATTGGAAGCGGGAACTAGAAAGATGTGATTGTCCTCATTGGAGGATAACTTGCATAAATGGCACGTCTGATGCTTTTATGCTCACTGCTGGTGAAACTCTAATAGTGCCAAGTTCGGTTTTGGATTACAATTTGATAGAAACGGCCAGGCATTTTAGGTCAGGTCGAGTACCTATATGGGTGTGGGGAAGGAGTGAAGGGGCTGCCTTGTTGAGGAGTGGTGAGCTCCTGCCTACTGAGCAGGCGGCGACAGCTGAAAGTGTCCTATTGGAACAGGTATGTTAGTGTTTTTATTTATATTAGTAATGCAAATATGTATGAATGTGCATTGGTTTTGGTTTTTATATCGTTGTGTAAATTCTATTAAATAGGATACCTTAGGTTACCGATATTTTTAATCAATTGTACACCGTATTCATACTACCGGACTGCTTTAAGGAGGCTCATGTTTTAATGGACCTCTTTCGTGTCGACTTTCCAGAACATTATCATATTACTCGTATCTCTTGCTTACTTGGAAGCGCGTGCACCAAAACTAAATTTAAATACAGTCAAGCAATTAAAATTTACTTCGCGTATGTTTTTATTTCC
This sequence comes from Boloria selene, assembly GCA_905231865.2. NCBI lineage: Eukaryota > Metazoa > Arthropoda > Insecta > Lepidoptera > Nymphalidae > Boloria > Boloria selene. The sequence goes on from HG993147.1 coordinate 11,302,476, forward strand.
GGGTATCCCGTTATAAAATAATACTCTACACAAATCCGCTCTATCGCTTTGAGCTTAAGTACCTCACCATGGCCCAAAGTTTGTTTTGGCATTTCATATTATGTTGGCTCCAAGTCCTAAAAATGTCACGAAAATACTTTGTTTTTAAATAATCGATATCGAAATAAGATTAATTTATTACATTTAGATTATATTTTAACAGCATTGAATGATATTTTAATTCACTGTTATTGCCTACTTAAAATGTAATTATAATGTATAAGCCAAACGATTTTTAAAGAAATATTTGTGTTATACAAAGAACTTCTGAGATTACAAAATATTTTAGGCCTCGAAAACCGAGGAGTACTAATTATAATTATAATAATTAAACTTAAGTAATTGTTAATTTCTCATATAAGTGAATTGTAATATTCTTCTTGAGAAATAAATGATCTTAAACCTGATAAATCTCTAAAATATAAATTTTAATAAATCTCTTTTCATATATGAATAATGAATAGAAATTTCTTCTGTATGTACAAATATACGACAAAAATAGAAGGTGTCTTATCGTATAGATAACACAGCTTCTATTTTTTAAGTGACAGTTTGCTTAAATACCTTAGCCTTTAAGTACTTGGGATCCTCGATATTCAAAGCAGTTGTAGGAACCCACAACCCATTTTTTGTTACCCTTGAGAAATGCATTAACCCATACCACCTGTAGAGACCCGGTATTTATGTGGGGCTCACCGTCAAGCCAGTACTACCCACTAAAACCCAAGTACCCATAATCTAAGTCTAATGGAGCGTCGCAGGATCGTTTGCACATTCAACAGCTCTGGGCCTCAAGTCTGTATTTTCATTGTTCTTTCATTTTTCATGTCTTGTCATTTTGACAATTTTGTCAATTGTAAAAGCGTTCGTAAAACGTTTATTTAGGCTAAGTTCGATTATATATGTTATCAATATATATTTTAAAGACTAAGCATTATGTGAAATGATCATACAAAGCCAAAAAGATAGATTAACAGACTACGCAATACGTTTGATCATTGACTTGTCATTACGTACGGGACTACCAATTATTTGCAAAGTGTCATTGAAGTGTCAGTGATATACCATCGGAAGACCATTGAATTAGTAGACTACCAAAATTGCAAAAAGTAGCAATTACGATGCAATAGCAGACTTGAGGCCCTGCTCCTACGTTCCACAATGCTCTCAGAGAAGTACTAGGAGCATTTCGCATGACACACCGCCGCTGTGTGAAAAAAAACCTGAAGTTGGCCCTCCCCTATGCACGTTTCTTGGCGCCGCCCACACCCCCCTCCCCCTATACGAAAAGGGAACGCATATTGGGGGGAGGACCCCACAACCTTGCTATTCTTTATCGTGACGTGACGATTTAAGTGATGAAGCCGCAGTTATCTGCTTCTAAAATATTAGCAAGCGAACATAAACTAATATATTTAAAAATTATTTTTTCCAGGTTCGTCGATCACATCCAAAACTAACTCCCCCCCATGTGATATATTTGTGTGGAAACAGTTTCAACAATAGTGGCTCGTCGGTGACTTTACCGCCTTTGAATACACTAAATATGTCGTTCAAGAAATTGGCTGATTTATGTACACCCACTACCCTGTCGGGATTTTGGGTGAGTTTGCAATAAGAGACAGTTGTTAAATGAAGCCTTCTTTTTGAGAATTCATAAAAAACGTGAAATTTTTTGCTATTTTGTGTATGTTATGGAATTTCTTTTTTATTGAAATATTGACGTGAAAATATTTTATATTTTCAACGATAAAGAAGACTTTTTCTGTATCGGCAGTTTAATGAATTAGTATGTACGACCATAATTTCATAGGTCTTTCGACATACTAAAATATATAGTCATTGGATTTGCTTGGACTGCTTTATTGCATTGAACTTTAGTCAGAGTGAAATTGAAAAAGATAAAAATCAGTTAAGAGGATTTTACCATAATTGTAATAATTGTACAAATAGTAATTCGAAACTTAATTTATCTGAAAAGAAAGTATGAATATAAGTAAATTAATATTATAAATAAATATAAAACAAAACAATTACAATTAGAAACGTTTGGTATATATGACAGTAACATTTCCAGATGCAAGACTCAGCGTACTACTCGATCCTGGAGTCCAGTCGGTGGCTCCGGTACGTGGCGGCGTGCCTCTCGGCCGCGGACGACGCCGCCGCGCACCTCGCCGCCAATGTTACCGTCGTGCTGCAGGAGGGTACGACACACATATATCTGTCCCACTCCTCGCCTAGATATAGCGGATAGGCATGACAGAGACAAAAAATTTGCTGCAAGAAATCTTTTGTGTTATTTTGTATGTACGCCACACTTACCCTATTCCACACATATCTCTGTCCCGGTCGTCGCCTAGATATAGCGGAAAGGCATGACAGAGAAAAAAAATTGCTGCCAGAAATCTTTTGTACTATTTTATATGATATATATTAACGAGAGTACATAATATAACCACCGTCGTGCTGCAGGACGCACACTTACCCTACACCACATATCTCTGTCCCAGTCCTCGCCTAGATATAGCGGATAGGCATGGCAGAGACAAAAAATTTGCTGCCAGAAATCTTTTGTGTTATTTTGTATGTACGCCACACTTACCCTATTCCACACATATCTCTGTCCCAGTCGTCGCCTAGATATAGCGGAAAGGCATGACAGAGACAAAAAATTTGCAGTCAGAAATCTTTTGTGTTATTTTGTATGTACGCCACACTTACCCTATCCCACACATATATCTGTCCCAGTCCTCGCCTAGAAATAGAGGAAAGGCATGAGAGAGCCAAAAATTTTCTGCCAGAAATCTTTTGTGTTATTTTGTATGTACGCCACACTTACCCTATTTCACACATATATCTGTCCCACTCCTCGCCTAGATATAGCGGAAAGGCATGACAGAGACAAAAAATTTGCAGTCAGAAATCTTTTGTGTTATCTTGTATGCGATTAACGAAACACTAACTTATAATCATATATAGTACATACTTATAATCATTTTTTTTCTATAACTGTCATTTTTTTTAAATTGAATTAAAAGACTCGCTTTCTCTTTCTAGAGATTGTTCTGCTTATTCTCTAAATTTAATGTCTATGTCATATACAAATAATCGTCTAACGATGAAGTCTAGATTGGACAATCGAGCGGGACAACATAATAATCGGGAAAAGCCATTACGGCGACTTAAGTTCGTAAAACTATTGATCCGATGCCCCTTCTCATACTTCATAGATGGTAATTAAGAGGAGATGATATAGTTAAAGTTTTTGTTCCAGGTGATGGAGTAGATTACTGTGCGGTTGTGTCGTGCCTCACTCAGCTTTTGCTAGATGAACATTATAGAACAATAACTGGCTTTCAATCGCTCATACAAAAAGAGTGGGTCGCTCTTGGACATCCCTTTTGTGACAGGTATGTAATATTCATTGTTTGAATAAGTCGCTTCATTTGCTTCCAAAATGTGAAGTAATTCAGAGTAATTGTCATAACCATATTAGACCATACATTCGGTGTTGTAGCTACATGTCTATCATCTATGTATATATACAAAATTTAAATGAACCACTTGATAGCTAAAAAAATTAAGAAGTCAGTATGTTGAGTTACTGACGCGTACGCACGGTAAAGGGGCAAGCGTCGCCATTATAAAGTCTAAACAAATTATAGTGTCTCGATTGCGTTATATAGAGCATTGTAATAAATATAAATAAATATGTTGGGACTTGAGAATTTATTACACACAGCGCTATCTAGTTCCGTGTTAAGCTACGAGGCTTGTGTTACGGATACTAGATAGTTGATATATGTACTACTGAAATAACTTTAAATAAATACATAATATAAATATAAACACCCATGACTGGAGTATAAACATTCGTGCTCAGCCAATGACTCGAACCCACGACCGCTGGCGTAGCAAGTAGGTTCACTACAAACTGAGCCAAACGTGTCGTAAAATTAGACATATTCTCGTAAAATACGATATAATATGCAAGTATTAGTTTTTCAGCAAATGATAACCGCCAAATTTTATTTGATTGATGATGGATTCAGCAAGTCGATAGAGATCTGAAAAGCCAAATTAATCTTATTTACTACAGTTGATCAATTTTTCTAGATTCGGTCTCCCTCGTCCCGGATCATCCAAAGAAGAAGCAGAAAGAGAACCAACAGCTCAAATAGCGCCGGTATTTCTACTGTTTTTGGACTGTACATGGCAACTACAAAGGCAGTTTCCTGCGGCCTTCCAGTTCACAGAGACCTACCTGACAACGTTATGGGACTGTGCTCACAACCATTTGTTTGACACGTTTCTATTTAATTGTCCGAGAGATAGAGAGTTGGCTGTTTCTAAGGTAATCTATATTAATATTGTAAAGCTGAAGAGTTTGTTTGTTTGGTTGATTGCGCTAATTTCAGGAACTACTGGTCCGAAATATTTTTTTTTTGTGTTGGATAGTCCGTTTATCGAGGAAATCTATAGGCTATATTACATCACGCTACGACGAGCGTGGAGCATCAATGAAAAATGTTGCTAAAACGGGAGAAAAATATTTCTTTTGATTTTCAGCCTTTAAAAGGGGGGCGGAGCCGCGGGCAAAGATAGTATTACTTCATATTTTTAATACGTATTGAGAGATCACCCAATAATACTTCGAGAAATAGATGATACATAGGAGGAGAACTTATCGCTATGAGCGACTTCTTCATGCATAAGTATCCATGAAGATTAATTTAAAACACTTTCTGAAAAATTGTCCGATCCCCTATTATATCTATATTATATATTTACGGGCATAAGTACTAACATATTATTATTAGAATTACAAAATACTTTTTTTTTTAGAATTTCGTGCAAAGACCTCTTTGGGATTGGGAGGAACAGTTTTCGGAGCAAGACATTGCTCTCTTCTACAACCCGCTGTTCTCTGGACCGATTAAAACTCCACCCACTAATAGACATTGTAAGTATTTTACAGTGTTCTAGAATTTTGCTGCTTTAGTTTATGGCTATTTTATTATTTAAATGTATATTTTGGTGTGATTTAAAAATTTATATTTATGTATGTTGGTATAAAAAAAATATGTATACTATACCATGATTTAGAAAAATATATAATAATAATAACTGGCTTGCTTTCTATGAGAGTGAGAGAGAGAGAGAGAGAGAGAGAGACAGAGACACCTAGACAGACAGAGAAACACGCGCATGCCGCACGGCTTATAACTATAGAAAAAAGTGTCGTTACATACTTTTGGTCTTGATTTTTTCCGTCTAGCCCCCTTTCGCAACGCGCGATAAGGAACTTCGTTCCAAAAAAAATTAAAGTGCGTGTGTACAAAGTACACATGTCAGAAGTAAAACTTCTTTTGCAAACTAATTTTTAAATCTCGTTTATATTTATTCTAAATAACCCCGTCTAAGCTCGTCGAGAGAGGGAGATAGCGCGAAGGTCACACCCATGAGTTAGACAGAGTTAGAAATGTTACTGACTCGCGGTGGGCGAGATCTAACTAAGGCTAACTCTACCCGTCTCTGAGTGCCTGGTACTTGTACTGGTTCTCGTTTATATTTTATACTTATCTTAGAGGGGGGAAAAGGAAGATAGAAAAATTATTGAAAAAATTAAAAAATTGAACAGTCGCTTCATGTAAAGTGTATATTTATAAGTACATAAAACGAGAACGTCTAATGTGTTCTATCTCATTCTCTCGCCGGCTGCATCCTATACATTTATGTGTTTGTGCCTCTATGGACTTATTTTTTTGTTTCATCGAGTTTGAAATCACAACGATTCTAAAGAAGTTTCACTTCAATAATAGTAGAGTAGTAGCCAAGAGCTGTAAGGCATCAATTGCAGCCCGAGATATTTAGTAGTATAGTTCGAGGGTGCAATTGATGCTTACACCCGAGCTAACTATTCTGCTTTACATCTCGATTGTGAGAAAAAAACCGGCATTACTAGAATTTTTATTTTCAAGGTCAAAATTAAACTTGGCCGTTCGATATTTAAAATTGATGACTATTATACTCACACGAAGACAAGGTTGAATAGCAAAGCGACCTCTTTGGTCATTGGACTGAATGCATGATGTTTATTGTCAGTATGATGATTAGATGTACGCGAACTTTTTGAAAGAAAGAAGTGTTTTTTTAATTATTTAACGTCCTAGGGCTTTTTTAGAACATTATTACCCTAGAGCGCTAACTAGTCACCTACAAGCCCCATTTGGAGGTAATAAGAATCTACTTACCGATCATGAGAGATGTGAATAAATAAATAAATATAAATATGTTGGGACATTTACACAAAGCACTATCTAGTTCCACGGTAAGGTACGAGCCTTGTGTTATGGATACTAGAAGGTTGATATACTACACATAAAAGTTTAAATATATACATATTATAAATCATAATAAGTTTAAATACATAATAAGTTTAAATACATAATAAGTTTAAACACATAATAAGTTTAAATACATACATCCATGACTGGAGTACAAACATTCGTGGTCAACAAATGTATGCCCCTAGCGGGACTCGAACCCGCGACCGCTGGCGCAGAAAGCAGGGTCACTACCCACTGAGCCAAACGTGTCGTCAGATAAATATTTTGTCGTTACAGCGCAGGCGTGCGGGGGTCGTCTCTCGCCGTGCACGTCGGCGGCGGGCGCGGAGGTGTGGGCGCAGTGCTACGAGCGCTGGCTGGCGCCGCTGGACGCCCCGCGCGCCGGACACGTACAGCACTACGTGTTCCACTGCGCCGTGCTCAAGCAGGTACACAACACAAATCAAAATATTTTATTCAGCTTAAAAATTGTTACAATTTCTTACTGAACGTCATGAGTCTACCACCAGCCCCTCTAGACAAATGGCAAACGCTCCGTGTCGATTCTATTTCGATAAACGCTAACGCCTTGCCGTACGCTAACAACAGAATTCGTTTGTCAAAAGTGCCACTTGGCTTCAATCTGTATGGGGAATTATGTACTAATCTGACGTTTCTAATAGATTATATCAACATTTGGCTGCTACCAATTACAAATTCGATACGTTGAATCTAATCACTAGTCGTAAGCTTATATCAATCCCATACATTGATTATTCTATCCTACTAGCATTTATGCCACTTGTCTAGAGGGGCAGTTCGTAAAGAAGAAACCTATGACCTGATAAGAACTGGCGAAAGAAACTCAGCGGGACTAATATTTTTTTTTTATCTCAATCTCACTCTTTTTTAAATTAAATTGTAAATTAATAATAATTCCATATGTTGAAATAGCCTGGCGGCGATCACATCATTCCCAAGTACTGTCTTCTAAAAAATTGTTAATCGAATAGCCTTTAGTACGCAAACGTTCCTTCACAATTTTTTTAAATTTAGCAATAGAAGCTTTTTGAACGTTTTCTGGGATCCTGTCGTATACATTGTCCATAATAAAAAGAGTTACTGACTCGGCGTAAGCGAGTCACAGGCATTACAAGTTTATGTTTGCTCCTAGTATTAATTCTATACATGTCGCAATACTTTGGAAATTCGTGTATATTTTGATTATAATTTCTCAGCAATTATAGTTTGTCCATTTTATTAATAGTTTTTTAACAGCTCACGCTCATGAAGTTTCGTATTTAATGATTAACTGTTAAGTTAAAATTTCATACAAATAATATTGTACTTCATGGACGGGTACCGCCCCTTATTGATGTGCCACACATAACGATTACTACGATTGTGCCACAGATTACAAATAATCGGTAGAAATAAATGCTAATATGTAAATAAGGTGTAATATTTTATTTAATCAGGAAGACAACAAAATTTTACGGTTGAAACTAATAAATTAAAATATTAACATTATGTAAAGTTTTACTTTCTTCTTAGTATAAGGCATACAAATAAATGAACTAAAATAGTTTAATTAATTTTATTAACATGATTCACGATGATAATTTTTACGATTATAATATTTATTTTCATATCAATAAATATAAAAATAAATATTATTTTATAAAAAAATCAAGGATATCGATTATTACATCCTCTAGGACATCACTATAACTTTTCAGTCTTCGAGCTGTCAAAAAACCATTAATAAAATGGAAAAAACTATAGATGTTTGTCGATAATAAAAAGTATCGTATATGTTGACCCGGATAAACAGATGTCACCATACCACATTTTATTCAAATCGTGCAAATGGTTTTCTCGTGATGCTATAACAGACAAACAAAAAATATCTTAAAACTATAAATTTGGCTACTGTATCATTAATAATGACTATTTCAATTAGATTTTCCAAAAAAAAACTATACCTAATTGTCTAAGTTAGATATTTATATGTACAGATAAAAAAATTATGACGACTGACGACACGCGTGGCGCAGTTTGTAGTGACCCTACTTGCTGCGCAAGCGGTCGCGGGTTCGAATCCCGCTGAGGGAATGTTTGTACTCCAGTCATGGATGTTTATATTTATAATATGTATGTATTTAAAACTTATATATGTGTAGTATATCAACCATCTAGTATCCATAACACAAGGCTCGTACCTTATCGTGGAACTAGATAGTGCTGTGTGTAAAATGTCCTAACATATTTATTATTTATTTATGACGTATATACGTCTTGAAAGTTACCACAGTCGGAGGCAAATTAAAAAATTACCGATTAACCTAAATTATGTTAATATTTGAATAATAAATGAAATTACAGATACAAAAACTCAACGACAAGTTAACATCGCTGTCGATAATGAACCGCCATTCGAACGGCGATACAGACGAAGTCGCCGCGACTCCCGTCGTCACACGCTTCTACCCCTTCAGCCTGAAAAGCAACGACGAAGTCGGAACGACCCTCGACTCTATGCAGGTCAGCCTCATAGATGCCAGCCAGCTGTTAGACTCGCAATCCTTACTAAATGCACCAGATTAAAAAGAAATAATTAGTGTTGCCAGTAAAAAATAGTTATAATTTGAATTTGGAAACTTAGACTGAATCGTATGTACTGGCAACCCTGATTAAATGTCAAATGTGAAGTAATGTTGACATGCAAGGGACAACATTGCTACGGCTATTGGAGCAGTTTAGATATTTTATTATTGCGGTAATATTTTTATTTGATGTAAATACTTTTATTGTTCTCTTACAAATGTAAATTTATTATAATGATACATAATGCTCTTGTAGGCAAATGATTCCAAAACTATAAGTGTCCCATTGAAATGATATGGGGAAATGGTGGGAAAAAATCTTTATTTACTTTTGTTTTGTGTAAAATTATAGTCATTTCATGTCATTCTATTTAAACGACGCGACATTTTAATATAATTTAAGTTAAACTAACTAATAAGATTATAAAAAATGTAAATTCGTCCACTATTATACGTAAAAACATACCGGAACTGCTTTTAGTTTTTAACTTTTTAATACTTGAACTGTAGAGATGCATATGTAGTACTTAGGATGCCAACGACATTGAGTTGAGAGTTCGGTTTATTTTTTAAATAAACGAAATGAAATTTGTAGATAAGTTTTAACCATAGCCATTGTATCTGAGTATTAAGTAGATTAATATATTATGATGTACATCTGTATGAATAGCCTTATGTGTGTACATAGCCTTATAGCTTAGCTGTTAAGATTATATTTAGAAATATAAGGAATTGAACTGTATTTAGTAAATATTAACGGACTGTAGTCTTCATTAAATCTGAAGAGATATAAAGTATTATTAAGCCTTCACAAAACTGCTCTCCGAAGATGCTTCAAATAGTACTGGATGAAATTGACCGAAGTACGTGACTATTCTCTGTGAATAGTGGAATGGAGGCCTTGTGACGCTTTGAGTCCTTTAACTCGAGTGCAAAAACTGCGGTGAAGCGAAATGAAGTGCCTCGCAAACGTATTCGTGTAACTTCGATCAACTTCGCGAGGAGTGTAGTGCTTGTACTAGGAGTAGACTTGTAGAAGCGAAACTGGCCTATTCGTAAAATATCACAGTTATACTTCTTAAGTTAATTTATATAATCTGATTTTTTATTAGTATATTTCTGTTACCATACTTTTAACTAGTACATATTTTTTGTGTATTTATTTCATTCATATTTCATATGGCAACACTGATGTAACCGTCATTTGTATATAAATAGATTGTTGATAATAATTTGAACAAATAACTGAAGGCTTGTCATCGAAAGAGTACTGTCAGTATAAAGACAATTTTATATTATGACAACATTTTTTATATGGCAAGAAATGTATTGCACTTCCAAGCTTTTGTTAACAGTGATTAGATTTCCTATTGATCAGTAGCTACTTAGATTTATAGTCAGACAGACACGATGTTACTGGTATTTCTCGTATAGGTTCATTACTTTTTAAACGTTCCACTGTTGGGAGTGGGACTCTGAGAAATCAATATGAGGGAGATCAGGCCATTGTTCACCATAGTTCATAAACTTTCGATACTAATTTCGAACGTTTAAGTTCCAGAAAACACCGAGTCAAGGAAATGTAATCACCAATAGGTGAATAACTAAAGAGAATTAGAACACATGAGAGCTGTTTGGCATTTTAAATTAAAGTAACTTTAGAATCAAAATAAATTCGATAAGATATGTTTATTTAAAATGTCAAATATTCGCCTAAACATAAGTTGTTAAGTAGTTAATCTTATAGAATGGTTTCGATATACGATGTTTTAAAATACGCACATTAAAAAGTTTGATGCACGAATATTAATAATTAATAATAATTAATACTGGCTGTATGTCGCTGCGACCAAACTTAATTTATATCTGAGTGGTTGGTTTTTGATGTAAATATGGCAGCTACCGAGTGTTCGTAGTGTTTACTTTGTTGTTAATTTTAATGCAAGTGTTTATATATTTGTAATATTCTTATTATACTTTTTAATATATTTTGCATATTACAAAACGGAACTGTAGTAAATTTTGCACTAGTCTATGATATAACGACTAAATTTACAATTTACATTTAAATATTAATTTTTAGTTTTTTTTTGCAATTTTGTGGATATAGCATGATTGTGGCAACACTAAAGAGACTAAGAGTAAAAACTTCAATACAGATTTTTGAAGTTAGAAATTTGAAATTAATGAACATTATTTTAAATATATGATTAAAATGGCTTAAGAATATATTTTTGGAAATTCTAAAATTTAAAGTTTTTAAAGCTTGCAACATATTTAAAATACAAAGTCTTGATTGTTGAATGATTCTAACCTTGATAATAATTAATCGTATTTTTGTAATAGGCGGATGTATAAAAATTCTACGAACTGTTATATTTAAAGAGCTAAAGCTGTTTTAATATATGGTGTAAAGTGTGCCATTTTCATATTTGATTCCGCCAATATAGTAATTTTCCAGTTGTTCAATGTAGCAGAGTTGTTGCGTGTAGGTACCTGACAACGTTGAATGCAAAATGTTCAAATAAATAAAACAATAATCATCCTTGATTTTGTGTTTTTCTTTATCATATACTAACATATTTCTCAAATGGATTGTTGTCTGATTTAATAGTAGATACGTTTTTATGTTCTGTCAGTCTTAAATGCAATTTTTAACTGATACGTCATAAAACACCAGAAATCGACTGATTATTAAATAAATATGATGGGACATTAACACAGCACCATCTAGTTCCAAGCTACGAGGCTTGTGTAACGGATATTTAATTAATACACTAGCCACTATACATTTATAACTTTAAAAGTTTAAATACACATATATTATAAATATAAAGATCCATGACTGGAGTACAAACATTCGTGCTCATCACACGAATGCCCTCAGCGGGACTCGAACCCGCAACCGCTAACACAGTCACTACATTATAAATTTAAATAAGCACATACAAAACATCTATAATTTAGTTTTATCTTTAAACTAATTTTTATATTCATCTACATAAAGTACCACACATTTTATCGTCATTTACAATATAAATAGGTACTAATAGTATAGTTTTTATTAGTTTAATTATTATTTTTATTATTAGTATTTAGTTATAAATTTTATTTTTAATATTTAAACCCTTACTAAATTCTTACAGCTATTATGACTGTCTTTTTTTAATCATTTGGTGTCTTTTTTTAATTATCTCAACCCTTCGATTCTCGTAGTCGCTTAATTTTCTCAAATTGTTTCTTGGCGACGCGGATCTTGTTCAGGATTAGGTTGTCTTCCCTCTTCCATATCGATAGACGCTGTCAAAATGTTCTCAGTTAAAACTTCTTTATAACTTAGTATAGTCCTTGATATTTATGTGTATAAATAATATTGGGATTATTACAACAGCGCCATCTAGTTCCGTGGTAAGCTACGAGGCTTGTGTTACGGATACCAGATAGTTAATATACTACACAAACATAAATTTTAAATACATACATATTATAAATATAAACACCCATGACTGGAGTACAAAACATTCGTGTTCAATAAATGGATGCCCCCAGCGGGACTCTAACTCGAGACCGCTAGCGCAGAAAGCAGGAACAAAGAAACATAGGTCAAATTAATATCAATAGGCATGATGACAGTAACTAAAAACCACTAAAATAATGTGTTCATCTAATAAGATAAGATTAATAGGTTTTGAAAAGCGTATTTATTTTCATATTTAGATTTAGATTATAAACGTCACTTTGTTTTGTATAAAGTACTAAAAAACCACGTTTAAATCTGCATCAGCGTTCGGAACCGTACGTAACATACGATAATTTTGCCTTAAATGTGCCTACGTACGATGTATGATAGCATATTATTATCGTACGCAGGTCTGTATACCACGTGTAAAACATTTAGTTTTCAGTGTTCTGTTGATTTGACAGCGGTGGTTTAAAAAAGATAAACTATAGAGTACTTGCATGCATATCAATATTACAATTTATATGATTTATTTATCTATAATAGACATTATCCTAAAAAATACGATAATTTCGATCCATGTACGATAATTTTACGCCCCATGGTACGATAGTTAGTCCACTTCAAGTTGCTAACGCTGATCTGCATTCTGCGTTTGTATTTTGTGAAGTATTTCATTATTTCTATCAATCAGTTGCTTAGTTTGTGTTTTCATAACATGGAACAAGGATTTACCAAGGCAAATAGCTCTAATTTGCCTAGACTTGATTTGTTGATGTTGGGGGAGTTTTTGGCATCAAACAAAGACTTTTGTTCAGCTGAGTTTAGAAATGTCAAGACTACAATGTAAGTTGTACATTATTATATCTTTATAAACAATAATTTAAAAATTCAAACCCATAAAATTTTAATATTTTTTTCTGTATTAATAAAGAGCACTACGTAATAGATTAGAGATTGTTTCTAAAACATTGTTTTTATTGACTATAACATATCGATTTCTTTGTTATAGATCCTCCAGGCTATCTTATGGGGATGACGCTGTAAGCTACGTTCAGCTTAAACGCGATGGAAATCTCTGCATAATATAAGTCGTTCAAACATTCTTCAATTAATGTCTTTCTTTGTTTCTTGAGAATATATGGTCGTTCTGTAGTATTCGACGTTCGTTTTCTTCTATCTGATTGGCATTCAAATTTTGTAGGTATACACCCTGGTTTCATGCGGACCTGCGACACTGACCTCATTACATGATACTCCATAAAATTTTCCATATCATTTGGCAACTGCAAAATGAATAAAATACTCAATAAGATAAAAATAGTGAACATGTTTAAAAGACGAAATGTTATCTCAAAAAGAATGAACTTTATAATTAAATTTAGTTAAACAAAATCGCAAATCATGTCACAATATATGAAATAAAGTAAAAACTTACGTCAAAATGATCTTCACAGAAATAAAGTGAAGAATTTATAGATATAACTGTTGGATCTCGCCGTGCAAGATTAAGCCACTTATTTCGCAATTTTTGATTGCGTGGAACGTAAACAAACAATTTGTTAGGTGTTTTTAATGACGTATTAACATACTGAGGGACCGCACAGCACTTGTACACTTTTGAATTCATATTTAAACCCAAATTATCTGATTTGTTGCTTTGGCTCCCTAGTGTTTACAGTCAGATTATACGGCCGTGACGTCACAAGCAGACGCCATGACACCGTCGATCGTTTTGAAGCAAATTTTAAAACTTAAAATTTAAATAGCATTTTTTCGTAATGAAACTTTGTTTCCTGCAGAAATAATGTATTTTTTGGAAATAGTAAATACTTTAAATCATTATAGGCCAGTTTTTCAAAATCAGTCATCATGCCTATTGATGACGTCTCATGTAACGACTTGTTATTAAAAATGTGTTAAATGACAGAAAAATAAAAAAAATATATCCAAAGTAGGGACAAAAACATTCTAAGTAACTTGAAGCGGAACCAAATTGCATAATTTTTCTAATTATTGAAATATCCGCAATCATATTATTGTAGTGTATATTCACAGATGGCGCTGTTACTTTTAAAAATATTGTTTATAACGGTTAATGATTAACACTGAAATTTTTCTATACAAATAAAGAATGAATTTTATAATTTATTATATATAACATCTCTTAGTTTGTACATAAATATAAAATATATAAATACGTGTAACATTATTTACTTTTTTAAAAAAATTTTCTTTGTGAGAGACACCAAGCAAAATAATTTTTCGAAAAAATCTGCAAATATTCGCGTAAATTACATATCAACAGGTAAATAAAAAGCAAATAGCAAAAAACAACTTTTATTCATGCTCCACTAACAAGTTAAACAAATAGATCAGTCGTTTAAAACAATACTATAAAGCACTAACTAGGAACCAGTGACACTAACTATGTACAGCAAAGTTTTCAAACACTTCAATTTTCATACATCCAAAATGCATATGTATCACAATTTCTGTAAAGGGCTTTACACATTAGCATAAGTTACCGCAGCGTTTTTTATTATAGTTAAAATAAAATGTAGTGTGTATCAGCTTTTAAAAAAATAAGCAGCAATATAACTCTTATGCTAATTTAATATAAGGTTAAATACCTTATGAAGTAAAATTGTGCAAATGTAAAATCTATCTTATAACATCATATCCTCAAATTAAATTAAAAAAAACTGAAATTAATTAGTTACTAATAAAACCTACATTTCAAGAATATACCAGTTACCAATATCTATTTAAATATAATAAAAAATGCATAAGTCAGAAAAGAGTTCTAAAACCAACAATAAGTGCATACATGAATATTTGAGCAAGTTTATCTTACAACAATTTTCAATCTAAAATGCCAATTATTGTGTAGATACACTATTACTGAAAAAAAAACTTATTTATATACATAACTAAATTTTTCAATCACTACAAAATAAATTTTTAGGCTTTAAGTGGGCAGTATGCAAGGATCGAAAGAAATAGGTAATCGCACTACTCAGGCTTTAAGCTTGAACAACTATTGGTGCGTTTGTGTTTTTAATACAGATAAAATATAATAAGGAACTTATAATTGGAATTAAATTCATATTATTACAGGATGATCAAAATATATTTAAATCAGTTATTTGTTTACAAATTATGTGGAAGCTAGAAGAAGATTGATATTTGATCATCAAATATAAGTTGGCACTATGTTAAAACTGACATGCCAATTGTTTTTTATTTGAAAAAAATGCTATGTTATTAGATATTAAAATTACAGTTCACTAAACATCTCTATGAACAAAACCGTATTCTTTATATCGCTAATAAAATTTGAAAAACTATAACATTGTTAATTTACAGAATGGAACTCAATTAAAAACGCAATTTATCCAACAAATGTGCATAAAGCCGCACTGCTGCGTCCGTCACTGTCTGTGTGAAACGCCTCAACTTCTGTCAGTTGTCATCTTCCTCATTCTCAAACATGTCGCCATATACTTGCGAATGCTCGAAATCTTTCATGTCCTGAATAAACAATGTGAGAATGAATAAGAATACAACTGTATTTTAGAAAAAATAGAACCAATATATATGGTTTGACCAAATAAATCTTTTCTCATATACTAATATTAAACTTCGACAACAAATATATTTAAATTTTCAAGTATTTCATATTACAACTTCCTATAAGGGGGTTCTGACTGTTATTAATATGTTGCTATATTAATCAAAAAATCAAAATCAAAATCAAAATATTCTTTATTCAAATAGACTTTTACAAGCTCTTTTGAATTGTCATTTTTACATTATCAAAATTAAAAGTAAGTCTGTAAGTCTGTGAGTAAACTACCACCGGCTCAGAAAGCTGTTCTGCTGAGAAGAACCAGCGAGAAACTCAACAGTTGCTCTTTTCAAAAAAATATTTGGTAACAATATTGTATTACAATTTATCTATTTATCCTACGTGAGACACAACCAGTCACTAATCCCACACATTTACATCTAATCAAATATATAATATAATACTATAATAAAATACTTTGGTGTATTAATTGCACATTAACAATGCTGTAAAAGCTAGCTAGGATAAAAAAATAATACATAGGTACATCACACATAAGCAAACCATGCAGCTAAGTAAAAAAAAACTTTTAAATTCAAGTATCCATACTAAAATGTGAATATGCTTACCTGATGCATTCCAGTAGCAACTGCATATCCTGTCATAGCAAGCAGTGCAAACAAGCCTGCCAAAATTTTGTTTCGAGTAGCGTTAGGAAATTGGGCCTCACTCGCAGATTGAGTGCCTTGAGACTTCTTTGCATTTTTTTTCTTATATTCTATATAAAAACATTGCATTATAATCAAATACAGTGTGTATGTTGTTGTGAAAAAATTGAGTAAATATGCTTTTACTTACACAGTTTAATTTGATTTAATTTTAATAATAAATAATAAGTTTTTCTCTTATTTATTACTCTTACGTTCAGACAGTTAATATAGATTTATCAGAAATTAGATATTTATCTGCAGTAAAAAGAATCCTATATGGTAACCTGGATAACAAGCTATCACCACACCAAACTTTGTTACAAATTGTCTATTGGATTTCTAGTGATGTGGGTCATAGACAGACAAATATTC
Organism: Boloria selene; assembly: GCA_905231865.2. Classification (NCBI taxonomy): domain Eukaryota; kingdom Metazoa; phylum Arthropoda; class Insecta; order Lepidoptera; family Nymphalidae; genus Boloria; species Boloria selene. The sequence goes on from HG993147.1 coordinate 11,319,566, forward strand.
TAAAAACTATACATTCGGCTCTGTATCATTAATAATTGACTATTTTAGATATTCAATAAAATAATCAATGTACAGATTATACTAAGTTAGAATTTTACTATATGTAAAGATCTAAAATATTGGAATTTCAAAAAGTAACCAAATAATAAATCAAGTCATATTTACCATCTGTAACATTCCTAAAGTTCTTTTGGCTGATCCTTGCAACAAATCTACTTAAATTAGTTATTCCTTTGACATGGTTTGAAAGAGTTGAATTAGGGAATGGCACTTTCACAAGTGGTGCAAGGTATGCAAACACTATGGCATCAAATGAAGATGGACGGTTTCCAAAAAAATATTCACTCTCTCCTAACCTGTCTGAGAGGGTTGTAAGACACTTTTCAGCTTCACTATAAACCTACAAGATATAAATAATATATATTTTACAACAAAATAGAAAGGACTATCTATCACTATATATAGAACAATATAAATGTTTATAATTGCAATTTACTTGTCTCAAAGAAAAATTCAAGTGTCATATTCAAGTTTTAAACTTTATGCAAGCAAAATTTATTTGAAAAATCTGGTTTCTGAGGCACATAATAATAATATTATATAATTTTTACATAATAATCAATATGAGAAAGGGCTATGTTTATTTAAAAATTAAAAAACACATACAATTTTTTATATTTTTGTTCAGTTCTATGACAAAAATATTTTTAACTTACAGTTTTTTCAATTTCTTTTAAATCAGTATTTTCTCCATATAATGCATCTATCATTTCCTTGGCAGCACTTTGATATCTAGAGGGATAATAAAAATTAAACGGAATCTGGAGGGCTTTAGCGTATGTGGGTCGTGTCACATCTGCATAATTTTTCTCATCCACCCACCATGCATACTGATATGCAGGATAGAGTTTGTCCCGAAGGTATTGTGTGAAAGCGCTGGCTTCAGCTGCTTGTTTTTGGTTTAAATGGACATCTGTGCTGTAATGCTAAAAGTATTACAAACAATTTCATCATTTGACAGCATGATTGTGATTTTTCAAAATTAAAACGTAACAAATTTATATTTCTTACCAATGATTTTAAATATTCTACAACCTCTTCGAAATTGGTAAGAATAGTTCTTCCATCTCTCAGAACCGGCAAGGTGCCTTTTGGTGTAAAAAAAGGATTACTTGCTTCTCGAACTTTGACCGCAACACCGATAAATTTCATATAAGTCTGAAATGTTATGTGAAAATATAAATTAACTATGAACACCGGTTTAGAACATGGAAGGTTATGAATAAAATACTCACTAAGACTTTGAGGCACTCTAAGTCAATAGACGCTAATCCCCATTCTCCTCGCCAAATATCTAATTCTATGCTAGCCATTATTTATAAGACAAATTCGCAATTTCAAATACCTAATTTAAACTTTTATAAGTCATCTATGCTATGATTTAAACTTTTATTTTTCTGACATTACACAAGGGCTGTCGCTGTCAAAACTCAAATGTTATAACAGATTAAGGAATAAGGACAAGGAGACTACGAACAGGGTGACCGTTTCAAAAATGGCGAATAAAAAAAAAAGATTTATCGTGAAGTATTTTCCAACACACGACACACGACGACACGTTTGGCGCAGTTTGTAGTGACCCTTTTTTTTGCGCCAGCGGTCGCGGGTTCGAGTCCCGCTGGGGGCATTCATTTGTTAAACTCGAATGTTTGTACTTCAGTCATGGATGTTTATATTTATATTTATAATTTGTATGTATTTAACTTTATATATGTAGTATATCAACTATCTGGTATCTGTAACTGGTATCTGTAAGGTGGCGCTGTTGTAAAAAAATGTCCCAACATATTTATTTATTTATTTATACACTAAACGCCAAAAGAGAATAATGTGGCAGATAAGACAACAAACATTGATTTGAACCTCGATACTGATTTATTACTGTTCATATGGCGTACTTAGTTAATAGTTAAAATAGAATAAACGGGAAATCACTCAGTAAATTATTATTCCCTACCAAAAAAAATGCATAATAAAAAATTAACAGAAATTAAGATACAGAAAATTATAATTATTCAATTTATATTTCACATTATAAAGATTTCTTTGAAATCTGCCATATTCTGCCACTTTTTTCATTCGTCAGCATATTGTGCCACAGTTCAAATTTAGGTGCCAAATCTGCCGAAATGGCAGAAATCTGCCACAAATGGTCACACTGACTACGAATGTTATCCACAACCACAGAGTAAAAATTATCGACCGAATTATCGCAAAATTCTTTATAAATTTCGAGAAGACAATATATTCATTTAGAATTTTCGTATTGATTTATCATTAATTTATCTGGTTGTACATTTTAATCTTTATATGTAAAATTCGTGTCACGTTGTTCATCCGCGATGAACTTCCAAACTAACCAAACCTTAACGTTTTTTATAAATTAGTCATTGGTCCCAGCTTAAAAGAAAAATTTAGTTTTTATCTTTTGTTCTTGTTTTTTTTCTTGGAATACAGAAAGAGAATCTGAGGGACTCTTACTAAAAAAGTTATACATATTTATGTATGCAGCAAGTCGTGGTCAGGTCGTATGTATTAATTATATAAAATAATAACTTCCTACTGGTTGATATTTAACCATGATGACCAATCTTAATAAAATGTATCATTTACACAGGTATGGCTTAGGTGCCTTCTGTACTTTCTATATCGTCGCTAGCTAATTCGAACCGTGTCGGCCGTGTATATAATATATATCAATGTTAAATCGTAAATAACTATCATTTTATACCAAAAATATTGGTAATTTACTATATTATATTGCTATAGGCCATTAAGTGTACGAAAATAGAACATTCGCATTTCAAGATTGACAACATATTTCAAATTGAAAATGCTTACATAAAATTTACAATTTTATTGATGATTTTATAATTTGTGTTTTTATAGAACTTATATTACCTAATTCATTTTGTACTTTCAAATTGAATATATTTTTGCACTTTCAATAAATCTATGTGTTTACAGTCATGTTGATTGATCGAGTGACAGAAAAGAGTGATTCAGATGAAAAACCAACTTTGGGTATAAATAACAACTCTCAAGAGCATGAAACAAGTAAAGGTGATTTCAGACGAGTCATTTTTTGTTCACTTTCGTTTTTTATTTTTCACTAAAAACGACACATCTGATCATAAAATGAAACATTTGTACCGAAAGAATTCATTAGTGAACCGATCCAACAGTGTTGGATATTTTCATCTGGTATCTTTCACTCCACTCCGAATGAACGAGAAATGAAAGATCTGAACACAGTGAGAACGTACACGTACGGGTTCGCTAAGTTTTGTCTCGAGTCCTGAAGCCGCCTTGATTCAATGACATATTGATAGAATAATATTCCGTCTAAGCCGTGTGAACGTGAAATGAAAGAAAAATGAAGCATTCACCCGAGTGAATAATCATTCGAGTGAACCGTCTGATATAACCCAAAAAAAATATACACCAGTAGAGACAGTGTTATTTAAGTCTTAATATTATACAAAAACATTAAGGACAAAGTTTTTAAACATTCTTTATATACATTTCAAGTTAACTAGTAAATTCGATATAAATACGTTTAATAATGCTTTTTTACTTTTAGCAAGTCTAACTACCGGTGATTTAGTAGTCCTGTATGAAAATATGGAACTCCATGACGCTGTTGAGATAAGTAATAAAGCACCTAATCAGTACGTAGAAACGGTTGTATACAACGACGATTTGGATTCTGAATTATCAGATGTGAGTGAAATTTATAGTAATGAAGATATAAGCAACGTTTTTATGGTAAATAATGAAAGGATAGAACTTTTAAATAGCATATCTTCTTTTGAAACAACACTATGCCATAAGCATGGAAATGTTGACATGGATACAGCTAATTTAGCTGGTAAATTTGATAATATTTTTCGATCTTATGACCCCTATATCAATGAACAGTTCAATATTCATGGAATGTATCGCTGTAAATACTCTGACAGTACAATGATTCCTGCATCACTATTAGATTACATTTGTTGCAAGCGCTTAGAAGATAATTATAATTTTTACATGGATAATATAATCAAATATGTTCAGCATACTATAGAGCAGTTGAAACGGATTAGCAACGGAGACTATTTAACGGACAGAGCTAAAGAAAAATGGCGAGAGGTGAATAATAGTCACAACACACAACAAGATACAAACACAGCTCTAATGTGTTGTGCTAGTATTCCAGTAGTAATTGAAGGCAAAGTAAGCGGACAAAAGAGTACATGGGATGATATTGTACATTCTGAAATGGACGTTAGGTGCTTAACGAAAATACTAGAGAAAAAGATTATCATTGAAGTACCCAAAATACTTTGTGGCACTTACAAACTATTCAGCAGATGCTGTGACGATAATCTCATTATAAGTTGTAAAAAAGAAAAACAAATAACAGACTTTCAACCTAAAGATGATTCGCGTGTAAATGTCTTGTTAAAATTAAAGCGTTCTAACTCTGGTAAAGTAACTACAAATATAAATTCAATAATGGTTCTGAAAACTAAACCTATTGATGAACAGAAATCAGGTATATGTTCGTTACTATATAATAATAGAATTAAATCTAGTATTTAATAGATACTTAACTTAATGTTCTTTTTTTTCAGTATTATCTTCTAATAATATGGCAGCAAAAATTGTAGAAATAACACCTGGAAAAGAACAAATTACAGAGGCCACAGAAATAGATAGCCACCTAAATGATATTGATGTCAAACAGTCTACATCCGATAATAGTTTACGAACATTAAATCAGGCTTTTAAAGAAGACTATGAAACTCAGAACAAACATAATACTGACAACAACATTGAATCTACTACGTCAGCAGATTCGAACTTGTGTCTTATAACTCTTGATAAACTCGGATATACGATGCGGCAGTTAAATGTGCAGTCTCCTGTACTAGAGGAGATTGAAGAAACTTGTATAAAAAAGAAAAGGTCTCCTACTCGTGTAAGAATTAAATCACCATACGAGAATAGATCTCACGTCATTGAGGAAAGGAAGCGAAAGAAACTTTTAGAAATCAGAGAGAAACGTGAAAGGAAAAAAAATGCAATGAACGAGAGTCATAAAATTACTAAAACTAAATATGGAAAAGTTGCAGTAATGGCTCAGGCTTCCAATTCCGTAACAAAATTATCCATTACAAATAAATCTTTTTATAACTCTATATATGGGCAAACGGTAAACATAAATAATAAAAATTTAAAGAAAAACCTTACGAGGCAGAAAAAAGATAATGTTTCTTCTACTGACTTAGATTACGATGAAGAATATAATAAAGACACTATATTAACACCGGACAAAAATAGTCAAAAATATATTAATAGAAGTTACTATTTGGATGACGCAGATACTGAAGTTGAGTATATACAAAAGAAGTTAAATGGGATTCGAGATGAAACAAAGGAGGCTCTTTCTCCTTCTAGGTCAACTTTATCTAACGATTTTGACAATTTAAGTATCTTAAAAAGATTGATTTCTAATACATCAGCAACGGACTTGAGCTGCACAGACACAACCTCAAGCTTACATCAAAACATTGTGTGAGTTCTCAATTTAAAGTTCAAGTTTTGCTAAAATTTAATAAATTTTCTTTAAAACTTTAAAACTTACATTTATATTTATAAAGGTCAAAATATTATTAAAATGTCTTTTTAAATAATTTTATTTAGGTTAGAAGTAAATGAAGATAATACAAATGAATTTTTGAATCCAACACAAAGTACTAATATAGTGGTTCCAACTAATACGCCTAAACAAAACGAACACGAAGTAAAAAACTATAAGAAAATCGTAACTTTTGAATGTCGAAAAAGTATTGACCAGATATATGATTTAATAAAAGAAAAGGGTGACACTGAAACAAATAATAATTGTATATATAATGAAAACGGAATTAAAGATAGTTTTATTACGCAAGCAAGTGATAGTAGCACTAACATCAAGCATCAACCGACTCCATCTCCAAATCCTAGTTCTAGTAATTTTGAAAAAACAAATACTGTGAATCTTATACCAAGCAACACCTTAAAAAGAAAATTTACTAAACACAACACGGTTACTCCAAAAGTCATAATAAACTCTAAAACACAAGCATATGAATTGAATAACATTATAAAAAAAGATTCTAAGAATGTTGATACCAACAGAATTATTAATAATCCATTGAAAGCGATTTCTCAATTGATTCACGATATCGATAATGTTCAGAAAACGAGACATAAAAGTGGGAATGACTTAAAGTCGTCTAAAAAACTAGATAGCTTACACTCACTGAACAATAGCCCACTACCGCTTACTTATAAAAAACAATTCAGAAATGGTAATGAAGCAAATACACCACGACACCCAGTACAAAGCGAAAGAAGGCTTCTTTTAACTAACAATACTATTAAGCAGTCGCCACGATTACCTACTGAAAAACCTGCTAATAGATATAACAGAAAAAACATGATAGATATCATAGACGAGGTAAAAGAATTAAAAGGAGAAGCGGTACGAGGACCTTCAAAGAGATCTAGACTGGATAGTTTAGCACAGCCCAAAAAATTATATGTTCAGGCTCACCAGGAAGAATATCAGAATAGACACGGGAGGCATTATCTTACTGAAAGACAAAAGTTAACAACTTTTGCAAACGGACAAAAAAGAAATACAGAAATATCGACAGCATTAACCAAGCAAACGATGAATGCTCCTTCATTAGGTGTGTAAAGGTGAATTTATTAAAAAATATATATTTGTTTAAATCGCAGAAATACTACTACTAATTATGTTGTCGTCTATGGATTATTATCTTGTCTTTAAATTAATTTTAAAAGATTTCCTTAGTTTTGTAAAACCCTTATGAAAATCAAATTTCCACTTAACTTTCTCTTTTGTTATTTTAGTACTGTTCTATTAACTAATTGTAATTAATCTTCAAGCGATAGCCATGTTTTGACTATAAATAAATTTTACTAATATATATTGACTATACATAAACATTTAGGTTCAATATAATTACCGTCAAAAACTAAATATTTGCAGAAAAGTCATTCAAAGTGAAAATAGAGCATAGAGATAATATCGAGGATCATGAAAAAAAATTGCCTGTGTATCCGAAAAGACCGCCAATTTTGAACAAAACTGTATCAACTCCTGAAACATTGTAAGATTATAATTTATTTAATAATATTTATAAGAAATTATTTATTTTTCTTTTTTAAATGTTTTACTAAATTGTTTTCGTCTTGCCTTTTTTAGAAATAAAAAAATGGTAGCCGTGGAAACTTACGTAAATAATCATTTCGGTCGAACGCAACATTCACTAATATTAGGTGATAAACAAAAATCTCGAGCCCCTTTTGTTCCTTCCAATTTCGATCTAGGTAAATTTTATTTTCCTTTCATTTTATATTTCTTTTCTGTTCTTTATACCTGTATTTTAAATAAGTTCTAAATTATTCATTTAATACCAGGAATAGATAACACTGTGGAGTCTATAACATCAAACCCACATGCAGAAGAATCAACTACTTTGGGTAATAAATTACATACCATGATCAATTCGATGATTACTACAAATACAAAATTAGCTGCTCATACTGACTATGAAGAATCTGTGACAAAATCCGATAGAAATGATACGGAAAATGAATTTGACGAAGATATAGTTAAAAAGGATGGAACATCAGCATCTGATTACTCTGTAGACGTATTTGAAGATAAGAAAATTGTAACTGCTGTTGCGTGTATTACAAAAAATAGTGAAAGTAATGAAATTGATAAAGATACAATAGAACATGTTTTAAAATGTACAGTGGATAGTTCGGAAATTGAGGTTAAAAAGTTACAAAACGCGTTATGCAATCAAATATCAAATGGTACATTTCATAAGCGATTAAGAATAAAAAAATTAACCTTAACACCAAAACATTCCATGCAACAAGTGATTGTTCTAAATTCGGGAGACGCTAATTCATTGCTTATTAAATCAACAATGTCACAAAAAATTAACTTTTCTAAATCAGATATGACGGAACTCAAACTTCTACCAATACTGTCAAAAATTTCTATAAATAGATCATTACCTCTTCAAGTATCTACCGTAGGATATGCTTTTCCCAAATATAATGAAATTACAAATCTTACTAAACGTGAAGCAGTATTATTGCAAGATGAAACTCTAGATATCAAATCTGTACAACAATTAGAAAACCTATGTGATAAAAAAAATGTCTTTAATATGCGCACAAAGAATGATTCAAAACTAATATTATTTTCTGAATTGACAAAGAATAAAGGTGTAAGCACTCGGTGTGATAGCTTAGAGTGCTTAAGCGAATCTATTGAAAATGATTTTAGAAAACTGGGGAATGTGACAGAAAATACAGAAGAGTGTAAATATGACGATTCATTTAACTTAACTAATACTCATGACAATAATATCAGCAACTCCACATCATTAGATATTCTTGTGAGTCTTTTAAATGAAATCAAAAAAATTACATCGTGTCAGGCTAATATTGTAAATCATAGCAACAAAGAACACAGCAAAAATAAAGAATTTAAGGTTATACATAACAATGTCTCAGTTCCAGAAAGTACTCCAGACATAAGTATTAATAATTCCATTTCTCTGTCTTCGTTAATCAGTCTGAAACAAGAAGAAAATTGCTCATTAATTAAAAATGTTTTAGATGATACTTGTCTTAATTATGATACGACTATAAGTGAAAAAGGAGAGCTACGTAATTTTCAACCTATATTCTTAGACAAAGAAGTGACTGTCAAAATGTCAGAAAAACACATTGTACATACTTTCACAGATGTACCATCCCATTTTTTTTCGACTACCGTCAATGAGAATGCTGAGTTCATAAATGCTTTAAAAATAATTGAAAAGAGTTCAAGTCGCTCGATGAGCTCATTTTATGACTGTAGTATTTTACGCTATAATTCATCGTTCCATAAGATCACAAAGTCACCAAAATTTGACCAAAAAGCATTATTGCTCAGTGAATCAACCAATAAGAATAAAAGAAATAAAATAAAGCACTATAATGCTCTAACAAAAAATATGATGGAAAGTAAGAAAACTACACTATATGAATTTGATCCGATGATGAAAATTAAAAGAGATATTTTAGTGACTGTTTATTCTGTCCTAGTATTAACAGTGTTTACTGCTTTAACATTTCCAGACATGCTACCTTTATTATAATTTTTTTTGTGATTAAAAGTCATAAACACAGAATTTTTGCTAAATTAATATATTTAAATACGCATGTATTAAATTATATATGTCTATACTATTAAAGTGTTTGCTTTTTTTCCTAAATTATAGTACGCATACGCGTCTCTAAAAGATTAGCAAAGCAAGATACAAATTACAATATGCATATGCGTAGCAAGTCTTACCTCCTGAACGTGCGTTCGAATTCTCGTGGTCAGCTCAGTTTATAATAGCTGGTTGAATTCGCAAGCGATCCCGTGACGCCCCATTACGACGTATGATGGGTGCTTGGGTTTTAGTGGGTAGTGTTGCCTGGTTTCCGGCCGGTGAGCCTCACAGAACCACCTGTTTTAATATCTATAATAGAGTACCTGGGGGTGACTTACTGGATAGTGTTCATTTGTTAACTTCTTTTTAGTCGCTTTTTACGCAGTAGAGAATTTATTTTTCTTCTATCGCGGAAGGAGGTTTAAGGCCACGGCCGTAGTATATTAAAACAGGTCTAGCAACAAGCTCAATTTCAGACTTCAGTAGTAAAAGATTTGCCACGGCCGTAAGTGGAAACTATTGTCACGATATGCCGACATACTGCCACTACTCTCGATTAATAGACCTTCTTTCTAGACCGTGATTTGTCTATACCTTAAGTTCAACCTCATTGATTTTTATTTGACAATTGACATAGTCGGAACGTCAAAGTCAAAATCACATGTTGATCACTGACATTTGTCTGTTGACTGTTTTAACACCGAGGGTTAGTGTGTACAAGCAAAAGCCATTAAATTAAGAGTAAAGCTTAGTATTTATGATTTAAAAAAGATGTCCGACGTAAAGATTAAATCTAACAAGGTATGAGTTTATTATTATCCAATCAGCTTTATTTAATTTCCTTAATATGTAGTAAGTAATAAAATATTATTTCGTAGCGCAAAAAAGAAAAAGTCGAATTTACTGCTGAAAACATTGATAGTACAGCCCCAGTCAAAAAAATCTTAGAAGAATTACAACACACGAATACCCAAGCATATATGTTTTATAGCCGAAATATAAAACAGAGACATACAACACATAAAGCTTTGCAGAACTATCATTGCGTAGTTCCAGGCTTTCCTCTTAACAGTTTTGATGATGATTGGGATGGAGAACTTAACATAGACTACTTTGAGCCATTCTGTTATAAAAGTTTGTGTCCAAAAATGATATCAACTTTGAGAAATATTGAAAAACCAGATCCTGTTACAAGTTATATAAAGTATAAAATAGAATGGCAAAGGACCTGTCGCAATTTAAAACTAACAGCTAGTGAGTTTTATAACTTTTTTCAGATTATTATTTTCTATCCACTATAAGAATTATATAGACTAATATTATTGTTTAGTTGTAAATGTAGAATACCACATTTTAAAATATCATCTCTATACCTATATATTTATTATTTTAGAACAAAACCACTTTCACAACATTATTTGACTTTTAGCTTTTGGTAAGATGGCACAGAAGTATGAGAGTTTAAATGATGAGGTAGTACATTGTCCTAAGCATATAGTAGACATAGCAGCCCACATTGACAGCGATCCTGATCCCTATTTTGACAGTCCATATAACTGGTATTACGCAGGTAATGGAAATTTGCAACTCATCTGCATTGACTGGACTGATTATTTGCTATATAGTGAATTTTCTACTGTATGTAAGTAATATTTTAAGACAATAACAATATGCTTATCAACTGAACTAAAGTAAAGTCACCTTAAATTGTAGTTGTAATGATGGCTTGAAAAATATATTTCAAGATCATTGATGGAAAAATTATATTATGCTATTATCAAGACTACATAATACAAGTTAAGCCTTTTTAGTTTTACACATTAATTTTTTAGGATAAAATGCATGATTCTAGCTAAAAAACTGGTTAATATTTTTGCAGCACAATCTATATAATATATTTCAGACTGACATAAAATTGCTTAAAAAATTGGATTAAACAATTTTAATGATAATCAAACCTAAATTCTGTTTCCAATTAGTAGACAAGTTAAGCTGGCTAAATTGGAGAATTGATAGTAGTATGTTTTATAAGGAATAATCATATTCTCTTCTCTTTATCATGTTTTAGAGAAATAAGTATATATAATGTATATTTGTTTTATTTTTCAGATTTATCCCAATTCAGTAAAGAAAAATTATTTTTAAACAGTGATTATGTGGCATCATTTGACTGCGGAAAAGATTATAACATACTTGAAACTATTTGTTCAGCACATAATATTATTGTGCTGAGAACAAAATATAAGATTTTTATATTGAAAATAATACCAGATAACTGTGAGATGAGATTTGAAACTGTAAAATGTGTAGAATCAGAGTCTCCTTACACAAGTGTATCTTTCGACGATTATCATAAAAATATTTTATATGTAACAACTTTAGACTACAAACTCAGTATTGTTAATTTAGACAGAATAAAAGCTAGAACTGTTAAATTAAAGGGCAAATTTTCAATGATAGATAATTGGAGTACTGTCATAGGTAGTGGAAGGCGCTTCTACACTCATGTTGGAAGGAAATCTATCTCCATATATGACAAATGTTCTAACAATAGTGTGTTTGTTTGGAAAGAACTAAGAAATATAACAGATGAAATAGCATGTAATGACATAAGTGTCGCTAAATTTATTGGAGAAAGTTCATTATATTTTGGGACAGATCACCATCTTTTTTTAATGGATATAAGAAATTTAAAACAAAATGGCACACCTAAAGTCGTTCAGCGATGGACACACGGCATGGAAAGTGTTCCGACATATATTTCCCATGCTAGTTTTGAAATGAACAAAGAACTTCTAGTCCTCAGTAGCCAGTGGTGTGAAGACATGTGTGTGCTACCAAATTGTAGTGAAGCTATAAAAGACACAAATTCAGGTGGATTGGTGATACCTTACCGACCACCAAACATATTGAGTACTTTGGATGAAGCTAGGCAAAAGATGCTATGTAATGATTTATACAATCCTATAGACGCCAGGTTATGTACAGCGATCACTGGTGCTCTCATTACGGAAAGGGGTGAGAAGTATGACATCCTCATGCAGAATGCTTTAGGAGATATCACTTGTCATACTCTATTCCCAGAATACATGGACACATTCATGGATAATGAAGGTCCGGAGAATTTGCATGAATGGAGTACTTCATTTAAATTACCGATAAAAGAGTTTGAAGTATCATCAATAGAAAATATAGCCAGCATTTGGAAACAGCTAAAGAAAGTGCCAGATAACTTTCAAGTTGGGGGTGATCTCTTCGAAGGCAAAAGTCCGTATAACGAAGCTGAGATATTTGAGGCGTTCGAAAATGAAGAAATAGACAGCGGACTTCTGGAAGTTTGGATGAAGGGACACAACGAAACTGTTGGGGATCAATCTTCGTTTGCTTTAAATTTGTACCTTTCAGATGACGAAAAATAGTAATGAACGAGATGAATCTTATTTCTAAGTTTTATTTATTTTGTAAACTTACATTTAATAATTACCTAAAGACTGTAGCAATTTCACATAAAATTTTAAGATAAATAATCCTTAAGAACCAGGCTTAAAATTTGGAAGATAATCCTAGAAGAAACAGTGTTCTCGATTGTTTCAGTTTAGCGTGGATATAATTGAAACATTAAGCAAATTAAGGGGTTAATAATTATCCAACTTTCTTAATACTAATTAGATATTAGTCTGTGTTTACACTAAATCATTTATTTTAAATATACTAGCGACGTTACCTTCGCTCGGGGACGCACCCGACGTAATTTTGATACGTTTTAATTATTTAAAATAGTTCTTGCAAGAGTACTAAAGAAAAAAGATTAATGTTTTTGCAGATTTGCCTGTACTCTTTGTTAAGAACTTAGACCGTGGGCAATAATAGAGAATTCTGTAGGCTATCTAAAATTTAGTTAAAATCGGCTTATTGCTATTTGCGTGAAACCGAACTTTTTAATAACTATTTTTGTCGGTCCTTATTCTGTATACAATATGTTAGTCATTGTTTTTTAAATTATTACATGTACAGATTTCGCTAAGTTACGGTTGTGTTATATGTATAGATGGAACTAAGACTGCGTTTTATGTAAGGTTAAGGTGTAAATAAAAGAAATACCAAATATTGAATAAGTCTATAATTACTATCTACAAGTGAGATACCACCACATCAAGTCTTCACACACGCTGTCTCGCACAATTACACAGTGACAAATAGCATCGATATGAGTACAGAAAGAGAAACATTCAGTAAACACTTATGTTGAAAATGCCATAGTCTGCTTTGATGCCATTAACAAAAAAAATACATTAAGTAACATTTAAATATTAACTCTAAAGCCTTTTATAATATATAATTTGTTGTTACTAGTGAATAAATGTGAAAGTGGTATTTTTAACAGAAAGTGTTAGTTTACACTTGTAAACATATAAATTATTCTAGATATTCTAGATGATTGAGAGATAAATTAATGGGCAACACCGAAAGTGTAAATAAACATATACATTTTCACATGTAAATTAAATTACATACAAAATAAGAATGTGAATGTTGAAAAGAAAAAGTTTGATCTTTACAAAATTTCCGAAAAAAGCAAATTTCATTTGTATATAATAATTACAGTGTTTCAAAGCTGCAACACTTATAAAGTCGCCACTACTTGCATTGGCGTCGTTAAAAACTGTAAAGAAAAATATATATTTTAAATATTTATTAACCGACTTCAAAAAAAATTCAAAAAAGGAGGAGGTTATATGTTCCGTTGTATGTATTTTTTTTTTTTTTTTATGTATGTTCACCGATTGCTCCGCCGTCTGTGGGCCGATTTCAAAAATTTTTCTTTTGATTGGTAGGGTATAGTTCCGAGGTGGTCCCATTGTCACCAAGTCAGGATCTGATGATGGGATCCCAGGGAAATCGAAGGCAACTCTCAAAATTTACAGGCACCTATTATGTTTTTGATATATTTTCTAAACCCGATAAAGCTTTTACGTATGAAAATCATCATCTCATGTGGATGAGCTGATGATGGAAGGTAAAATTCCTCAACAGTTGTTTTTTATGTGTTTTCACCGATTTCTCCGTGAATTGTGGGCCGATTTTAAAAATTTCTTTTTTGTTCGGTAGGGTATACATTCAAGATGTTCTCATTGTCACCAAGTCAGCATCTGATGATGGGATCCTAGAGAAATCGAGGGCAACCCTTAAATTTTATCGGCACTGATTACCTTTTTCATATATTTTCTAAAGCTGTTCAAGAATTTGTGATGATGTAAGGTATATATCCTCAACGGTTAGGAGTTGAAAGAAAATTCTTTTAATATTATACGTACTTATGAACTGATAGTCGTACTCCTTCAGGATATTAGGTGGATTGATAATAGAAGGTAAATCTTATTAACGTCTACGAGTTACGTGGAAAAATATAGACGTGGACAAATCTCGATTGACTATTGTCGTTCATTTCAAAACTTCGCTGACTTATTGGAGCAGTAGTTTAGTTAGCCTTCCAATATTTTATTTAAACATAATAATTTCCACAAAAAAATTTAAAATAAATTATTTTTTAACAAAAATGAAAACCGACTTCAAAACGCTACAAATCGAAACTAAAAAGAAAAAAAAATAATTTTAATTACTTAGTTATTGTTGGAGTCGGTGCCAGCCAAAGCAAAATAATCCTAATACAATCTCCTTGGCTGGCACCGACTCCAACAATAACTAAGTAATTAAAATTATTTTTTTTTCTTTTTAGTTTCGATTTGTAGCGTTTTGAAGTCGGTTTTCATTTTTGTTATCATGAGGATAATTTAAAATATAAGTATAAACCATTTACAAGTTTTATAATGTTTAAATATGGGATACAAAAATATTATAGTGTAATTTATGCGCAACATAAGTGCAAATTCTATTCCTGTCTCTCTCATACTCTAATGGGACAACACTCGACTCGACTAGTGAGAATTAAGGCCTCGGAATGTAACTATATAACTAATACGTGCACTCCGAGGCATGAGGATGAAATTTGAAACTTCTCAATTCCTAACTATTACAGAGGTTTTTTAACGAAAAGGCTCAAACCAAAAGACTACACGTTTGGCTCAGTCGGTAGTGACCCTACTTTCTGCGCCAGCGGTCGCGGGTTCGAGTCCCGCTGGGGGCATTCATTTGTTGAGCACGAATGTTTGTTCTGGATGGTTAATATTTATATTATGTATATATTTAAAATTTATATGTGTAAGTATATCAACTATCTGGTATCCGTAATACAAGCTTCGTAGCTTACCACGGAACAAGATGGCGCTGTTGTAAAAATGTCCGAACATATTAAAAAAAATTGGCTGACTCGAGACTCGAATCCAGGACGGACATCCGGATGTGCAGACACTACACCAAGACAGTTAATAAATAACTATCAGTGAGCCATACCAGTGGCAGCCCAGCGGTAACGCGGTCGCTTGGATATCCGATGTGTGATGCGGGTTCAAATCCGCGTCTCGCACCTCTGATATTTTCATGTGCGATCATTTATATCATGATTACCACTTGTCTTTCGGTGAAGTAAAACATCGTGAGGAAACCTGCATGTCTGAGAAAACCTAACAAGTTTTCGAAAGGCATGTGAAGTCCGCCAATACGCACTAGGCCAGCGCGGTGGACTATGGCCTGATCCTCCTCGTACTGAGGGAGGCCCGTGCCCAGCAGTGGGACGTTAAAAAAAAGGGCTGATGATGAGCCATACCAGTCCCGTCCTACCGCTTGGTGAAGGCGCTGAGCCAGGAGGAGGCGGCGGGCGGCGGCGCCTCTTGCATGCGCTCGAGCAGGCGTCGCTGGTTCTCGCGGAAGGCCGCTATGGGGTCTTCGAACTGCCCGTAGTAGCGTAGCACCTCGCGTACGTCCGCCACGTTCGACATCGCTATCGCTGTTCACACATATTCGTTTTACATAACTGCTAGCCGTTTTACATAACGGCTAGCCATTTTACATAACAGCTAGCCGTTTTACAAAACAGCTGATCGATGTTTAGCGTTTTTTTATTATTACTAAACTTTATGCAGATTATTTTGCAGAATGAATGCAGATGATATCTATTTTGTTTAAAGTTTCATTTTAAAACTAAAATCGTTTTTATTCAAAAACACCTCCTACTACGAGGGAGATCCTACTACTAGAACCTGAATTCCTTTTTTTTAAATAAAAACAGCCTAAGTAACTTCTTATAACAAAATCCAGTCAATGTCGTTCCAGCCATTCCGAAAATAACCATTATAACAAATCTCTTTAAATATCATGTTATCTATGATCATATATTTATTACAAAAGCTATTAAAAACAGCACCTGTAAAGATTAAATCATCATAATGAACGAAAGAATTATTGACGAAAAACATTAAAAAAACCTTTCAAACAAATACCTTTATCTAAGGACACTATTAATGTTATTGAGAGAACTATTAAAAATAAGGTTATTTATAAATAAATAAATAAATATATATATATATATATATATTTTAATGTGCTCACTCTGCAGTAAGTTGGCTAAGTCGATCAGTGCCGTGTCGTCATCTGCGCCTTTCCACTTCTTGAGTATGAGTGCATTGTCAGGCTGGAACTTGGTGGCTTGCTTGTTCCAGTCTACCACTATCACCTGTTAGATATTTACTTATGATTGAGACTTAAATGATATACATATACTTTACGATTCACTATATTCTTCTTTCATTTCTTAAAATAAATAAAGAAAACATCGCATATTTCTCACCTTAGACAAGTCCCGGTTAATACCTTCAATATTTTTAACGTGAACACCATCCGTAAAGTGAGTTGAATCTCTGAACAGTCTATATGATATAATTTTATTTTCGGGATCCAATTTGTCCAACACTGGCCAAATCATAAATGCATTCTCTGAAGTGAATATAACTACTTCGTAATCCGAGTTAGCAACTGTTTGCAAAAAGTTATCTACTCCAGGACGTTTTTTGAACCTGAAAATAAATAATGATTACTACAAGACAATTTTATTTCTTCATAATATGAAGCGAAAATTCAGTCCTATGCCTTTTAAGGCAAATATACTTGATTTTGTTAAAATTATTGAATAATATAAGTATGAAGTAAAAAATAACTTTTTGGCATCAGCTTTTATTAATTCTACTTACTACTTCCTTATTAACTACAAGATATGTATTATTTACCTCCATCCAGTTTGATAAGACCAGTCGGGATGCACTAATACATCAGTGAACTCCAACACTAGAGTATACTTTGGTTGATATGGGGCAGGCAAGGGATCTGGTAAAAGTTGCTCACGAGATGGCTCTTTAATCATCTGATAATCCAAAAAAAATAATATTTTTACTACAGACACTTATTTTATGAAAACAAAAAACAATTACAATAATTTCTAATCATCACCTTTTGATATTTTTTTAGTAGAATGGAAAGATATAAAGACATATATTTTGAAAAGCTGCTTAAATATTTCTCTTACCTTTTCATAAAATGTAAGTTCCTTCCAAGTTCTCCTTAGATATTGCAAAGGAACCGCTAAGTGGGAGAATTCATCTTCAATTGGCTTTCCTTCATTATCACGTCTTGGAGCTCCCATTTCTATCACCATGCAACCACCCATAATTGTCATTGCTCCACCAAAAACTGCAAAACTATTTACTGTGTCTATTAATTTATTTCAATTTAAATACTTTTTTGTACATTTATAACTACTTGAACAAATAACTAGGTTTTGTTATAATTTACCCAATTTTCATTCGCCTCCAACTTTTTTCATTCTCTTCAGTTTTCTCTTTTTGTTCCTTTTCAAAAATTTCCTGTTCCTTTTGTACTTCATGTGCATCTTTGGGGTTTGGTGTGGATTGCGGGAAAAAACGTCCTAGGATGTCTACTTTTTCTGGTTCGTTTGCATTTTTATTCTTATCTCCTGTATAGTGTGTTTTAAGTTATTTATTTATTTACAGTAGTGTCATATATATATATTGTTTAGTTATTAGTATAGTTAAAGCATTAAATCATATTCACATTGAAATATACTATTTAGTGAAATGAAACTAAATTAAAATTAAATTAAAAATTGAATTCCCACCAGTAATCAATATTATTTAAAACTAACCTATATTTTCGGTAGCAAATAATCTAGCGGTATTTGCAGATAAAAGTAGTATGTTTTGTCTACAAAACTTTGTGGCCTGTAGTTTACCAGTATTGCAACAGGCTCCTCGTGTTAGCAAAAATACTTTTCTTAGGGCCATTGCTTATTTTATTGATAAATTAATTAAAACCCTAATTCACATTCTCTTTCAATCAAAACAACTGACAGTCGACTGTCGATGATCGATCTGTCATTTTGCCATTTTTGATTTTATCAATGATGCGAATAATCACAGATAATAATAATACACAGAGAGTAGTTATTCTATGTTAGTTATCATCATAGTTTATAAATAAATATCAAATGGTATAAAATTTTATTTTTTATAATCAATATTATCAATTTTATAATATTATGTACGAAAACAACGAAAATAATTTTAAAATTTATTATTATGTTACACGTGTGTTAAGGGGAAAGGAGGGAGAACAGATTCGACTCATAATCTTTATATGTAAAGATTTTGTTTACATAACTGATATCAACTTATGTTTACACATGTTTATCAAGTCTTTGTGGATTACGTAACAATTGATAATTACAAAGTTTATCTATAAGTATAAATAAATCTGTGCTAGCACCTTTCTGCAGTTTCCGTCGGGAATTCCAATTAAAATTTATTTCACTTTGTGCCTGGCGTTCTGTTACGTTCTCACACCTGACCTGCTGAGTCATTTTTGATGAAATTTTTGTCGCAAAAATGAATTTTGAAGCGGATGAAATAGCGGTTTTAAGTTTGTATTGAAAACAAATTATTTCTCAAATTAAAGACATAAAATTAATTATGTCCTGTAGTTTGATGATTTTAATTTGTTTTAAATTCCTGACCTATTTTTCAATAACTATGTATGTATAGTTTATCTATTCCCTACTAGATTTTAAAACGTATCCAGGGGCGAACCCGGGCGAAGCGATCAATCAATTGCTAGTTCCTTATAAGCCACGCTCTCGTATAGTATCACGTAATTTTATTGCTCCCTTACTTAGTCAAAGAAAGACCGACGGATAAATATATTCATTATATATTTATTATTGTAGTATATTGTTTAAGCATAATATATTATAAGCATGAAGACTTTAAAGTATTAACAGTTTGATGTAAGCAGTATATGAACTTATACGCACAATGGAAAATAACGCTGCGGTATTGTACGGACCAAAAGATTTGAGAATTGTAAGTAATAAAAATATTTATATAACTAAAATTTAATACTCAATTTTTAATATTATACTTTCGTAGATTTACGAGAATATTTGACTTTTTAAATAAATAAATCTGTAATTTTTTGGGATTTTTTATAATTTACAGTTCCCGACATTTCGTATGCTTTACAATAATCACGGTCAAGGTCTCGTTCTCATTTTTTAGATTAGAGTAACTTAAAAAACATATAAACATTAAAAACACTAAATAGACCTACACTTGAAAATATAAGAAATCGATTTACGAGTATTTTTTATTACCTTACAATAACTATACTTACCTTTATCTTTCCAGGAAAAATTGCCGATGCCAGAAATAAGTGAATATGGTAAGTAAATGAATTAAGTTCCATTATTTTCTTTAAATTTTTAATACATTTATAAATTATAAATAAATGAGTATAATATATTATTATTTGCAGAAGTTGTAATAAAAATCAAGTGCGTTGGTATCTGCGGTACAGACGTGAAGTTTTATTCTAGTGGCAAATGTGGCCTTGAAGTCGTTTCTAAGCCCATGGTCTTGGGACATGAGGCTTCTGGAGTAGTAGTCGAGGTACAGCATAGAGTATTGAGGTACAGTTCTCGAGGCATAAGCTCAGCTTTGCATTTGTGTGAGTGCAGTGTACGGATAGGCACGACGATACGGATAAACGTTGCGAGATTGGTTTAAACCTGTTTTAACTGGTTTTTGATGCGCGGCTATTGGCTATTAGCTATCACTCACACAAATGCAAAGCTCAGCTTATGTCTCAAGAACTGTAATTATATATTTATTTTATTAAATAAAAGAATTTTGCTAAACTTACAGCAATGATGTTATTACAGCCCTTTGTAGTCTTAGGAAATTATGCAATAACTGTACAGAAAACTATTTGTTTTTAAATAAACTATATTTGCGAATGTCTGTGAACGGATCACGAGAAAACTACTAAACAGATTTTTATGTAATTTGTTCTAATCTGAGTCAACTTATAGAATACTTTTTACTGCGGGAAAATATCTCATTTCCGAAAAATCTTTAATAAACGTACGAACGAACCAAAGCGGAGCGAGGGGAATCGCTAGTAAATAATCATAAAAGAAATAATTTGTCAACTTATTTTCGTATTTTTGGTTCGCTTTTCACGCAGTATAATTTTGTTATATAATTAGTTAATGCATTTAGGTGGGCTCTAAAGTTACCAATATTGCGGTTGGAGATCGCGTAGCGGTAGAACCTACGCAGCCATGCCGCATTTGCGAGCTGTGCAAGGAAGGTCGATACAACCTTTGCACAAAACCACGCTACTGCAGTACTACCGACGCTATGGGAAATCTTTGTAATTTTTATAAACACGTCGCTGATTTTTGTCATAGGTAGGTGCATATTTTAAATTTTTACGTTAAAATTAAACAAAATTTATATATTTTAGGTACAGTTATGCTTAAAATTTACTGGCATAATTTTCGTTTTTTTTCTGCGTTTACCCTATGTTGTAGTTTAATTACTTTTACTGTATAACTTTAGTGCGAGATATAAGATTTTTGAGGTAAGGCAAATCTCCTCATCTGGGGGATAATACCGTCCATAAATTGTAGATCTTGGCTATGTTCGCGGCCCTCTTCTAAGTGAAGATTTTCTTCACTTTGATAGAAGAGCATACGCACGACCATAGAAAAGGAGTAGATTTTTCTATGGTCGTGCGTATGCTCTTCTATCAAAGTGAAGAAAATCTTCACTTAGAAGAGGGCCGCGAACATAGCCCTTACTAACGGTAATTTTCAGGATTCCAGATAACGTATCTATGGAAGAAGCTGCAGCAGTTCAACCATTGGCTATTGCAATCCATGCGTGCAGACGCGCCAACATCCGCCTCGGCTCTACCCTGGTTATACTTGGCGCAGGTCCTATCGGCGTGTTGTGCGCGATGACTGCTAAAGCCATGGGTGCTTCTAAGATACTCATGACTGGTAAACTCAAATATATCTTTGGCAATGTAGTATAGCAGTTTTTATTCACTTTTACAGTAGCTCAATCAATTTCGTACCTTCATAAAAGATAATAAAAAAGGGTTTGTTTTTAGACGTAGTTGAATCCCGTCTTGAAATGGCAAAGCAGCTAGGCGCGGACTACACGCTACTTGTGAGACCAGATTGTAAACAAGAAGATATTGTGGACAAAATTACGAAGATATTGGGAACATCTCCAAATGTCAGCATCGACGCGTGTGGATCCGAGTCTGCTCAGAGTGTGGCAATGCTGGTAGTTACTTACTGTTAAATTGTGCTGTTTTCGTTTTCCGAGGAAGTTGTATTTCATCGATATTTATATGTAATATACCTCATACCTATATAATATTTTAGGTGACTCGTTCTGGCGGCACGGTGCTGGTGGTTGGTATTGGCGAACCACTCTCTCGGGTGCCGATCACTAACGCACTATTGAGAGAAGTAGACATACGTGGGGCCTATAGATTACTTAATTCGTAAGTTTATTTAATTTGAATATTTTGTGTTAATATTATACATATAAATCTGAGTAGTTAAAATATTATCTTTTTATTGTGTTTTGAATGCTTGGTTATCGAATAATCTCTGAAGCTGTTATCAATTAGATTTGAATTATTTTTTCCTTAAATAGGTAGATTTTTCAATGAATAAATAACTATGTAGAGTGTAGGAATTATACCTACATAAATAAAATACGTAAGTGGAGCCACGGGAAAAAATAAATAAAATGAGATAGTGAACTGTGAAATTAACATTTTACTGTCTAATTTTAATAAACTGTCTGTAAGTGTACATGTAAAATATCAGAGTAGCTTGATCATCTTTATTGTATAATAAAATACTTTCAGATACCCGCAGGCGCTGGCGGCGATATCAAGTGGCAGCGTTACTCTTAAATCATTTATAACGCATCACTTTCCTTTGCAAGATACAAAGGAGGCTATAGAGTTTGCTGCGACTGGTGAAGCTATGAAAATTATAATACATCTGTAAATTGTAATAATTAATTATAATATATATAACATATGTCAAAGTTCGTTTTATTTAAGTGTTAAATTCAATAAATAAAAAATTATTCACGAAACGATTAATCTGAAAGATTACGTATTACATATTTAGTTTTTTTGATCTTCTTCTGCCAACCTCGGCTATTGCATAGGTTCTGGACGAGATCTAATAGTGTACTAAACACATACTACACAACTCATAATTTTAGCCACATCATCATTTCGCCACATCTCAGAGAGACTAGCTATTTACACAGGAGATGTATTGTGCAAACGTAAACTCTTAAATCCTGTCAGCTGCCACTGTGGTCGGGTCAGTACATAGAGAAATACTTTAATATGTCAGTACTTCAATACCAACGTAGGACTAACGTAGGATTAACGTGTTCTTCAATATAAGAAAATAAATGGATAAGTCATAAATCGTTCTGCAGTGTATAGCGAGAATGTGTTTGGGAGAAGTAGTTAGTAGATTTGTGCTATGTAAGTGTGTATGAATTATACCTATATAAATAAAATATATACGGAGCCGAGAACGAGAATGTGTGTAGTTAGTACTAGACATGTGTAAGTAATGCGAGTAATGCATTACGCGTAATATTACCCGAGCGAGTACTGTATCATCACTCATTACTCGACCGAACCAAACATTACTTATTACGTCAAACATGACGCGAGCGTGATATTCCATCGTTCGGGTTAACTTGGCATCACTCCGTTTTACGAATTTTGAAATAGCAAAGCAATTCGAAATGTATTTATTTTAAAAAGCAATAATTAACACAAAATATATTTAGTTTAGTTTTAGTTTAATATTTAGTTATAAGCAAAAAAAGTTATAATTGCTAGAAAAATGATTTTTAAATACGCCAATATTATAAGTTAGGCCAACGATATAAGGTTTTCATTACTAGGTCCTAAGCTGCGCCTGGTCTTCACAAAGGGTCATTCATATTTACAACCTTTAGCTAAACAATACAATTTTGTTTTACTTATTAATTATTTTGCAAGATGCTCAGAAATTTCGCAACTGGTGTTTGTAAAAAGAGTTTTACAATATAAGGGAATAGGGATCCTAAAGAACAAAACCAAGTCATAAAAGGTATATCGCTATTTACGTACAAATGCCGCAAGTTTAAAATAATTATTTGAGTATGACAAAATGTAAAATTGCAATATATAATAAAAATCTAAATCGTATCAAATAAAAGTCAACATTATAAAATTAATTGTATTAAAATACAATGATAACGCGTGTTATATTCCGAGATAGATCCGTAATGTCTCACGCATGGCAAGGTGGTGTTTAGAGAATTGTACTGTAGCAACACTCGACCGAACGAAACATTACGCATCACTTCAAAGTTCAAAGTTCAAACATTACTCAAGTCATTACTTTAGTTGTTGTTTTTTAAATTTATCCCCAATAGGGAAAGGCAAAGGACTATAGTCCATACAGCCTTCATTACTTTAGTCATGAGCATGACGCGAGCGCAGTGCTGTCAGATAAAAAAATAAGATAATAGTATACCACCTGTAAAAAAGTTGTACATTTGGGAGTTTTAAATAAAAACAATAGTACACATTAAAAATATTGATTTATTGAAAATAGTGGGTCCCGCAGTTTAGCTTGCGCTAAAAGTACAAGTCTTAATCAAATATTTTATAAATTCAACTTGGTTTTTGGATTATATTGCAGATTTATTTTGATTTTTGGTTCCTGCAATTTGAATGCTTTACAGCAATCATGAACCATGATTAAAATTTATCCCTAATAGGGAAAGGCAAAGGACTGTAAGGTTTATATACTTATTACAGACAGTGAATACCCACAATTTACATAAAAAAGAATATTTAATTCCTAAAATACTATTAAAAAAGAATAATAGAATAATGTGTTCTAAACTCTTAAATCATATTTCCGTACTTTCAATTATCAAATGATGCGTAATGATTTCTCATAGATGGCGTTATTAATATTTTTATAATTTAATTTTAGTAAGTGTTAATTGTATTTTGCTAAAATATTTAATATCTATAATATACTAGCGATTTAGCGCGAGCGAAGCTGCGGGTTCCGCTAGTTCTACAATATATTTTACTATGCCATGAAATGTATGCCGCTAAGTACGCAAACATGCCGCAAGTGAATAGAAATCATTTGACTAGGACTGAAATGCAAAATTGCAATCTATTCTAAAATATTCTTTACTTACATTATGAGTTAAAGTTTCGAACTTTGTGTATCTGTCTGTTCGTTTGTAGGGGGGTTATTTTCGGAAAAACTGATCTGATCATGAAAACTCTTTCACTAACAGACAGCTACACTATTCAGGAGTGATTGTGAGAAGTGTATTATTGGCTATATTGTATTTTCAAAAATATTCCATTTTAGGGATCCCTACCTTAAATGTATCCCCAAGGTATCAAAATGCTGCATATAAAACGAAAACTGTTGACGAAATACATAATATCAAGCACTATTTTATATATTAAAATTTTATATTACAATACTTACTTATGATTACTCACAAAAAATTCTGCGATGGCACATGCCTTTATTATAACAATTTTTTTTAAATTATTAAGTTCAAATACGTGTTGAATAGTGGTGATATTGGTATCATGATATTAATCCTTATCCAATTTGTAAACTCCACTTTAAATTATTCGTATCGGATGTTTAATGAGTATAAAAATTGGTATAAAATTCTTTAAGACCAACTTTTTCAGTCGCTGACTTAACCTTATATAGGTGTATGGCTTTATAAATAAAGAATAATAAAAAAAACTTTTTCAGGCTTTTAAAAAATACTAATTCACGTATTCATAGTAAATAATAATTAATTCAAAATTAAAAATAAAAACTTTAATTATTCATTATATATTTTAATATTATAATGAACTTTATCAAGTATATATGTATAATGTATATAATACAGTGGACCCAAAGTCGCAGTCCTTAGAACGTGGTCGGAACCGCGGATACTGCTAGTATAAAAGTATGTTGTAAATTAGTTTTTGTTTCTTTTTCGACGAAAAATTAATAATAATTTATATTGGTTAACTTACGACAGTAAAATTATAAATACAATATTTAAAAAATTCTATACATAAATAATAATCTTAATCATATCAAATAAAAAGTTAACATTTTAAATTTAAAAATTAATTGTATTCAAATATAACAAAGCCGTGCCGTCCGGTCTTAGAATGTGGACGGAGCCGCGGGTACTACTAATATACGTTGTTAGTTTTTGCTGCATACATTATTGTAAACATAGCTATATGAAAATAATTTAAGTAAATTAGGTTACGACGGTAAATTTTTAAATACAATATTTAAATATAAAAAGTAATAAAAATATAACAATAATCTTACTCACAAAAAGTTAACATTTTAGTTTTAAATTAAAATCAATAAAAACGTGTGTGATATTCATCATATTATTACATGAGATAGATCAGTACTACTATCAGGGTGACCGTTTCAAAAATGGCGAATCTGCCCGAGTATGGCAAAAAATCTGCCAAAATCTGCCACACCTAACTTAGAATATGCACAAAATATGCCATCATATTATTTTACATTTTTTTTCATTTATTATACTGTGCTAACATTTGCTTCAAAGTTCAAACTCTTTATTTTGTTCATGTTTCGTAATATTTTAATATTTTATGCTTTTCAGAGTTACTAAAATCTTATATTTATGAATTTTCCTTTGCCTATACTACTATATGCAAATCTTTTTTCATTTTCTTTATTTCTTTTTAAATTTTTTCCACTTACTCTCCTAAAGAAGATTTATTGAAATAATGTTATCATGTTAGTTTTTTTAAGCATACAATATCCAGTAAAAATAGTAATAGAATAAAAAAAAATTATCGTGAAGTATTTTCTTATATATTTAGAAGCAGTTTGTAGTGACCCTACTTTTTTGCGCCAGCAGTCGCGGGTTCGAGTCCCGCTGGGGGCATTCATTTGATAAACTCGAATGTTTGTACTTCAGTCATGGATGTTTATATTTATATTTATAATATGTATGTATTTAACCTTATATATGTAGTATATTAACTTACTTACCACGGAACAAGATGGCGCTGTTGTAAAAAAATGTCCAAACATATTTATTTATTTATTTATACACTAAACGCCAAAAGAGAATAACGTGGCAGATATAAAGACAACAAACATAGATTTGGACCTCGATACTGATTTATTAATGTTCATATGGCGTACTTAGTTAATAGTTAAAAATAGAATAAACGGGAAATCACTCAGTAAATTATTATTCCCTACCAAATAAACGCATAATAAAAAATTAAATAAATAATAAGATACAGAAAATTATAATTATTCAATTTATATTTCACAATAATAAAGATTTCTTTGAAATCTGCCATATTCTGCCACTTTTTTCATTCGTCAGCATATTGTGCCACAGTCCAAATTTAGGTGCCAAATCTGCCGAAATGGCAGAAATCTGCCACAAATGGTCACACTGACTACTATTATGACAGTACGCGGGTAATATTACTTCTTAGCATCACACATGGCAAGTAATGTTTCGAGTAATGAAGTGATGTGATATTACTCGGTGCGTAATGTAATGCCATATTTCATTACTTCATAAAGCACTGTTTTACGCATGTCTAGTTAGTACGTAGTAAATCTATATACTCTATACCATAGATGAATAATACTCTATACTCTATAGTCTATATCGTGCTCTATAGAGTATAGTCTGTACTCTGTACTCCATAGCTGTACTCTGTAAAAAATGGTTCTTGACTTTTTTGATATGTATAATCTATGTTGAATTTGTTGATTGTTGTGTAAATAAATGTCGAAATGAAATTTAGAATAAAAATGTTTAAATGTTTGCTAAATAGAAAAGATGACTTCTGCACATTGTGCTTTAACAATCTTGACTCCGAAAAATATATTCGGTTTACGGACGAAGTTATTTTTAACGATAACAATAACAATACGATGGCGGAAATTTTAAATTGTGTAATTGGACCTGGCGTAAGATCCTTAGCTGTATTAATTTGATGCATTATTTATTTAGTGTATTGTATGCCGATTTTATTTATTTCAGATATCCGATTCTTTATCAAGAAGGGTATGTCTAGAGTGCTCCAAATTAGCAGTTCAAAGCTATCTATTTATAAAAACATGCAGAAATAATTTCCAATATGTTTCCGATTTTGTAACAAATTTATTAAAAAGTACGGAAAGTGCAGTTGAAACGGAAATGGGTTGCTATAAAACTATTTTCATGTCAGAGAAAAACTCAAAATTTGTGACTTATTTTGACAATGGGAAGTGTAAACTTTCTTCTACTGTTGCAGCTTATATGAGACTCAATGCAATACATGCAAGTAGTTTAATAAGCCATACCAACTCTGTTAATGATATTTGTATTACAATATCACCAGACACTGAAGAAAATAAGAGCCTACACAATACACTTGCAATACATCCATACAAAAATGTACAAAACATAGTGAGTGCTTTACACACTCAATCTAAAGAAAACGGCTCAAATACATATTCAGAGACAAGAAAAAAACAACACAAACCTATAAATATTAATATAACTGACATAATGCACAGTGAATCTAATACAAATATTAAAAAATGTAAAATATGTCTGAATGAATACAACACAAAAGCGAATCTAAGAAAACATTATATAAGAGTCCATGCTCCAAAAGAATTTAAGTGTAGTAAATGTTTGCGATCCTTTGGTTCACTAGGTATTTTAGAAAAACATATGTATGATAGTCACACTAATAGTATTTGCAGTAAATGTGGTAAAGAATATGAAAATATACATTCACTAAGAAAACATGAATTAATTCATAAAGGGAGTCTCAAATGTGATATGTGTAAAAGAGTTTATAAGTCAAGGAGTACATTTAAGGAGCACATACAGATGAAGATTTGCAGTCAATTGCAAAGAAAGTCACTTGCTGATGCGAAATTTGAATGTGATATATGTCATAAAAATTTTTGTCTTAAAAGATCATTAGAACACCATATAGGATTTAGTCATGGAAATGCCAAAAAATATCCATGTTCTTGGTGTAGTAAGACATGTAGCGCTATAAGTAAATTAAAAGTTCATGAATTAAAACATACTCAAGTCAAGAATTTTTCTTGTAAATTATGCAGTAAAATGTTGGTTTCCAAGGAATCTTTACTGTATCATACAAGAACTCATACTGGAGAGAAGCCTTTTAAATGTGACCAATGTGGTGAACAATTTATTTCTATATATCGCAGAAATCAGCATATTCGTCGTTACCACACAGATGCAACTTATGAATGTGATATCTGTAAGCAGAAATATAAATCTAAAGCTAATCTCAAAAAGCATAAAAGAACACATTTTGAAAATTTAAATTTGCTTTAAGTAATTAATGTGAATGTATAAATAAGTAAGAAGTATAATATATATATTCTACTGAGTCTCGAGAGCCCAAACTCACTGTAAAGCATTTCAAAATATTAGAAACTAAAATGTAATAAAACCACAGCAAAATTTGATAAAAAATACAGTTTTAAAGAAATAAATCGTTTATAATGTTAAATGTTCATGTAAATGTAAGAAAACATTATAATGTAAATTAAAAAAATTAAAATAATAAATATTTTTATATTCATGAGGGACACATGATAAAATAAGTAGGTTATTATTAAATAAAAAGTTTTTAATACTGATTAATAATAAGTACAACAGCACATAACATATTGCAAAATACACAATCCATTTATTGGAATGTTGTATAATATAAATAATAATTTTTATTTATATCTACTAATAACTTCAGTCTTAAAATTATGAATAAAATTTTTTTATAAATGTTACAGATCAATAAAAATTAAAATACTGTTACAATATTATTTGATTTTAAAATTGGTTACATAAGAAGCAAAGCCAAGGAAGGCTGCTAGTGTTATAAAATGAAACGTGTGTTTCAGTTTTAAAATTTTATTGTACATGTCACCATAAAATTGTAAATGCAGTTAGATTATAATTTCGCAATTTTCAATCTCGCCACTTAAAGTTATTCACCTCACGCGCTGTTTGGTTGAACATATTTGTTTGTTGATTTTTTGTTGTCAAAATATGTAAACACGCATTGTTTTAGTGTTTGTAAATAGATTTCGTATTGAAAATAACTTAAAGCTTTTTAAAATAATTTTTTTCTTACTAGGTTTGTTAAGTTAAATCTAGAACATGACCACAATGCCATGAGCAACGAGAACTTTTACATAACCAATCTTCGCGCGAAGTGTGTTCCGTCGCATGCCATTTCCCGATTTGACATTCTAACAGTATGTATTTACAATTTTACCGTGGCATATACAACATAAAAAAAATAAAGTAATTTAAATAACTAATTATACATTTATGTTAACTAGAGTATAGTACGATTCAAACTTAATGGCGGCTCTGAACATCGTACGCTCCGATGCGCAGATCACAATTTTTAGGTATCAGGTGCCCCGCATCCTCGCGCGCTATCTCTCTCTCACGCGCACTCTTCCTACATGTCTGCGCTTTAGTGTGTGAGTTACGTCCGTATACTGCACACGCGCGCGAAATCCTGCTTTCGTACAGTCGAGCTCATAATAGTTTGTTAACTGTTTTGTTAAGTTTTTTTGTTATTGTTCCGTTCGTTGTTCATTATCTACGTAAAGTTTTAAGACTGCTGTTGGTTTTACGGAAAATACTTTGATATTATATTTAAAATGCCTCGCGGATGTTCTACGCGGGCATGGCTGAAAAATGGTGTATAACGTCATGCAGTTTATGAAAAAGGAGAATGAAGACGGCGTCCAAATTCCTTTGCAGCTAGTTCAAAAACGAGTGGCGGCAGCTACAGGCGTCTCACTAAGGACTGTGCAAAGATTACCTGCTACAGCAAATGAGTCGGATATGGTAGACATTTTTCGCACACCAGGCAAGAAAAGGAAGGGAGTCAGGAGAGCGACAGATATTGACGGCTTCGACCAAGATGCAGGCGCGGTCCGAAGGGGGGGGGTCACAGGGGACATGACCCCCCCCAAAATCTAAGGTCAAATTGAAAAATCTCAAAAATTTGCCAAAAAATAAAAGGAAATTTCTAGCTATCGCCTAACAGCGATAAATTTATAGTTTGCTGACATCTAGTGGTGTTTTTATGAACATGATGAAACATGTTAGAAGAGCGATTAACAGGTTTAGCTCTTCTAAACATTCACCCGGAAATAATACTAGAATAGACGTCTCAAATATTATCACCCGATTCGCAAATACAAAAAGACGACTTCCATTTGTTTCATAAGTAATGTAAAAAACCGACTTCAAAACGTTACAAATCGAAACTAAAAACAGAAAAAATAATTTTAATTACTTAGTTATTTTTGGAGTCGGTGCCAGCCAAATCAAAATAATCTTAATACAATTTAATGAATGTATCAATTTGTAAATATAATCAAAATATCTGTTCGAAAGTTCATTGCAAAGGCAGGATATTATATTTAAAATGCCTCGCGGATGTTCTACGCGGGCATGGCTGAAAAATGGTGTATAACGTCATGCAGTTTATGAAAAAGGAGAATGAAGACGGCGTCCAAATTCCTTTGCAGCTAGTTCAAAAACGAGTGGCGGCAGCTACAGGCGTCTCACTAAGGACTGTGCAAAGATTACCTGCTACAGCAAATGAGTCGGATATGGTAGACATTTTTCGCACACCAGGCAAGAAAAGGAAGGGAGTCAGGAGAGCGACAGATATTGACGGCTTCGACCAAGATGCAGGCGCGGTCCGAAGGGGGGGGGGTCACAGGGGACATGACCCCCCCCAAAATCTAAGGTCAAATTGAAAAATCTCAAAAATTTGCCAAAAAATAAAAGGAAATTTCTAGCTATCGCCTAACAGCGATAAATTTATAGTTTGCTGACATCTAGTGGTGTTTTTATGAACATGATGAAACATGTTAGAAGAGCGATTAACAGGTTTAGCTCTTCTAAACATTCACCCGGAAATAATACTAGAATAGACGTCTCAAATATTATCACCCGATTCGCAAATACAAAAAGACGACTTCCATTTGTTTCATAAGTAATGTAAAAAACCGACTTCAAAACGTTACAAATCGAAACTAAAAACAGAAAAAATAATTTTAATTACTTAGTTATTTTTGGAGTCGGTGCCAGCCAAGAAGGACAGTTTTATCCTGCCTTTGCAATGAACTTTCGAACAGATATTTTGATTATATTTACAAATTGATACATTCATTAAATTGTATTAAGATTATTTTGATTTGGCTGGCACCGACTCCAACAATAACTAAGTAATTAAATTTATTTTCTGTTTTTAGTTTCGATTTGTAACGTTTTGTTAAAAAATATATATTTTTTTTTGTAGAAATTAGATATTTTGTTTAAATATAATATATTTTTTTTATGGTAAAAAGGGGGCAAACGGGCAGGAGGCTCACCTGATGGGAAGTGATCACCTCCGCCCATGGACATCTGCAAGCCTGGCTTGCAGATACGTTGCCGGCCTTTCAGGAAAGGGAGGGATGGAGGAGGGAGGGAAGTGGGAGGGAGGGGGGAACGAAGGCGGAGGATGAAGGGAAGAGGAAGGGGGGAAGAGGGAGGGAGGAAGGAGAGTGGGCCTCCCAGACTCTCACTCACCGGACGAAACGCGACAGCATAGCTGCCACTTCACGCCGGTCTTCTGTGAGAGAGTGGTACTAATGAACTATACGGCCCATTCGGTTGCTACCCGAAGGTAACAAGCATGGCACTACCACTTTAAACACCACAGTTGCCCTGGATTTTCTAGGAAGTATACCCTACCGAACAAAAAAGAATTGTAATCGGCCAACATTTGACGCAGAAATTAATGAACAAACATAAAAAGAACCGTCGAGGAATTATACCTTCCATCATCAGCTCATCCACATGAAATAATGATTTTCAGGCACAAATGCTTGAACATCTTTAGAAAATGAATCAAAAACTTAATAGGTGCCTATAAAATTTGACGATTTCCCTGGGATCCCATCAGAAATCATCTCGAATCAAATCGGTGAACATACATAAAAAAAATATAAACCTACAATGGAACATATAACCTCCTCCTTTTTTGAAGTCGGTTAAAAAAAATTGTGTCTTGTGCAATAATGTGTATTGAGTGACCCCCTCCAAAATTTCAGGCAAAATTTCTTTCAAAAAGATGCGTGCACAACACTCAAGCAATTAAAGCGAAAGTTAAAAGACGATATTAATTTCAACGGTGCTATAGAATATAACTAGTATTTCCCATAGCTTTTTTATGCCTAGGGATCGCGTGTTCGGGAATATAGAAAAAAGAATTCGCAAACTTGAAGTGATAACACAGCCTTCAAAATATACATATATTATTAGCGAATGCGCAATTACAAAACTTGATGAGATAGATGAGCTTGACTGGAAAATTTCTATACAGAACATAGTCAAAACACCAGCCTAGCTTCATTTTAAGATATCGCAGTGCAAGCGTATCATTATTCACCGGACCAAAAAGCAGGGAGATGTTATGATTCGTGGCGAATTGTTTTATAATTCTGACACAGGTGCTCCCAGGACTATTTGCCGAAAAGGAAAAAAGCAGAAATTATACCTTCTACAATTTCTAAAGGCATAGATGTAAAACCACTAAAGCTCAGAGATGTGAGAAATCTACTACAAATGCACAATGGTGAAAACTGGAAGTTACCTAATTTGGTATACTACAAGAATGTTTTATGTAACAAAGAACTACAGCTTTAAGAAGAGAACGGAGAAAATGATTCAAATGACATGGCAGAAGAAACTTGTGAAAGAGTCGAGGAAGATGTTACGCTAAGAAAATAACAATAACATTATTATTACATTCATTGGAATTTTCCTCGAAAAGTCCCAAAAGTCTAAAATCCATAGACACAATATTAGGGGTATAGTTTCAAAAACTGCAAAGTCCATTTTTTTCATATAGTAATATTTTTGTCTCTAAAATCTCATTTTTTTTCCGCACAAATGTAATTAATCAGATCTTACCAAACACAGCTATGTCCAATAGAAAATTTACTTTAAAGTAGGCTGTAAGTATCATACACTGCAAACTCCATCATAGTTTAATTCAAAAACCGCAAAGTCCCGACTAGCCAATAGCGATCCACTATTTTGATCACGTGATACACCAAACTGGATTATAAACGTCACTGGACTTGGCGGTTTTTGAAACTATACCCCTCAATTTTCACCATTTAGGTCGTTTGAAAAAAGTTATCGTTTTGAACATATTCACATAGACATTGTGGGTCCTCTTAAATACTGTAACGGATATCGGTACTTATTAACAATGCTGAACAGAAGCATTGATTGGCCCGAAGCTTATCCTTTAAAGGACATAACAGCAGAAAGTGTAGCTGAGACCGTTTATTGTGGCTGAATTACTAGATTCGGTTATCCATTAAGAATAAAGACGTTGTCATCGACAGATTAACGGATGAATTTATTATACATGTCAGTGACGATGAATCCGATACCGACTCTGAAAAGGAATAAGATTCAAGTGAAGACAACAAAAGTAAATTTTTTTTATGGAGGGTATACAGCCGTTGTCATAAAATAAATTTAATATACATTATTTATATTTTTCATAAAACCTATTTTATTTTTCCTTAAACTCTTTCTGTACTTGACAAAACTAACAAATAATTACGTTACCATACGTCACTAAAACATACACAAGTTTCTGTTATAAAAATAATGAAACGAACATAAATGATTTTCGACTTGACTGTACATACCTGCACTTGCAGCTAACTTCCGAGCCGTCATTAAGTTAGAACCGCACTGTAACAAGTTTTATTTTTAAAAATAAATAACGTCTAAATAACCATTATATACGTTACATTACACACCTAGTGTAGAAACACTACATTTGTTGTGTAAAGTCAAGGTGCTTTAAATAATGATTCGAGTAACTCTGGTTCCGTCAAGTCCTTCTTGAACTGCTGGGCGATGTCCTGTATCAGGTGCCGTCTGCGGACGTGCGGCGGCTGGTACCTGGCAATCATGTATGAAATATTATATTTTTATATATTATTTTATTTACCTTTAAATATTTCAGTTAAAATTATCATTATTCTTTTTTTAGTAATAATAAATATTTTACAGACATAATTTGTTGTAAGTACATAATTATTTGAAAAAAATCTTATTTAGTCACGTATAAACGTTAAATGCTATAAAAAACAAAAACTCAAAAATCAAGTGTAGTATAAAAAAGCACTTGTTACTATTTATAGATAAATAGTAATTAATTGTCAGTGACTGTGTGTGTTGGTATGTGTTGGTAAATGTCGGTGTGTGTTGGTGAATGTTGGTGTGTGTTGGTGAATGTCGGTGTGTGTTGGAGAGTGTTGGTGTGTGTGTTTGAGTGTTGGTGTGTGTTGGTAAGTGTTGGTGTGTGTTGGTGAGTGTTGGTGTGCGTTGGAGTGTTGGGTGTGTGTTGGTAAGTGTTGGTGTGCGTTGGAGTGTTGGTAAGTGTTGGTGTGCGTTGGAGTGTTGGTAAGTGTTGGGGTGTGTTGGTGTGCGTTGGAGTGTTGGTAAGTGTTGGATGTGTGTTGGTAAGTGTTGGTGTGTGTTGGTGAGTGTTGGTGTGTGTGTGCTCACAGGTCGGTGTTGAGTCGGTCGCGGCGCGCCAGGAAGCTGGCGGCGCGGCGCAGCGCGGCGGGCAGCAGGCGCGGCGCCAGCAGCGCGCCGTCCGCCAGCACGCCGGCCGCGCGCCGCACGCGCACGCGCGCCAGCCCGCCGCGCACGCCGCCCACGCACAGCACGCTGGCGCGCCCGCCCGCCGCGCCCGCCGCGCCCGGCACGCCCGTGCCGCAGTACCGCGTCAGCTCCTCTGCAAGCAGAACACTCGCTTAAACCTCATTTACTACTACATTAACAAATAATAAGTTAATATTATTAAATAAAAATAATAAGTTAGTCTTACTACTTTAAATTGCCAACTTTTCTGAAGCAGACCAATACCTATAGGACCGGACTTTAAAAATGACTAAATAGTGAGTGTAAAAGTAACATAACAGATAATTAATAATAATATAGTAAGTTTTATTCTACATTGTACATTAAGCATTTCTCTCAAATCAAAATTAGCTTATTTTCATTATATCTTAGATAAATTTTAGCACAAGGAAAGAATAACGTGAAGTAAGTAGTATACCTCAAGATCTCTTTGGAGTTTGCAGTACCTTAATATCTCTGTGTTGTTTGCGAATACTTACCGATTGGTAAATTAAGATGATCTTCGAAATCTTCTAACCATATAATGAGGATCTTTGGCATAAAATCTCTGTTTCTTCTACCACTTCCTAAAATCAATTTAAAATATTAAAGAATGGTTCGGAAGTAGCGCCAAAATTGAACAATAACTAAGAAAGGATAACCCAAATCAAAAGTATTTACTATTTTTAATTTTTCTAATAAAGAATTTCGTCGTTGGTTTTGACGTGCAGAAAAGGTCGGCCAGACAAGTCAAAGAAGTGAACTTAGGTTGTGTTGCATTTAGCTAAATTTGGAACAACTTCTCGCTGCTATTCCTTTAGGATGGGCATATCCAATTCACATGGAACCAGATCTATACACAATACGCAATGCCCCTCGCTCGGGTTACTAAACTTAATATTATGGTGTACGTGCTAATACATAATATTTGTCGCATAAGCTAATCTATCAATAATTCCTATCAGTATGAATTATTATCAAATAAAAATTGTAGGGGTTTTCGTCTCAGCCCGTACAGTTAGATTGTGTATACTTTTCTACAAGAAGGTATGATATTGACATCTAATTTAGATTGATGCTGCGCTTGCACCGGCTTTTGGCCTTGTTTCGTCGACAAGGAACACCGCATGCTGTTTGAACAGCAATGCTTTTAGGGTTCGTGAGGATGTCGGTGTGTAACACATTGTAGGGACACTGTAAGTATGGATGTTGTGTGTCAGTTGTTTTTTAAAGCGGTCCCGAGACGATAAATCGCAGTGTCAATTGCCATTGATCATTTACAAGTACAATTGAAGCCATTGTCAATTGCAGTTACGTGATTGAAAGCAATTGATGGACATTTTAATTGATGCTCATTGACAGCAGTCATTGAAGTTGCTAATTGATCGTTTACCAAGTCGTTGACAAGCGTTTCCGTTCTGTTTTTGAACTGTCATGTGTCAATGTCAAAAAGCAACTGAGCATCAGCACACTGTATCAATTGCAATTGACAACAACTTAGCACATTGATAATTGCGATTGATCGTCTCGGGTCTTCTGTAGGTATATTAGCAAGACCTATGAGTGTCGACAACGAGTTACTGCGCACTATTCGTGTGCACGTGTCGATTGAGACTGAGACTATTTATTATTAATAACTTCTCATAACATCATATTGTCGCTGTAGAAAGATAACTTCGTATGTCCAGAGATCAAAACTTTACAGGAAACGAAAAAAGGTTCATTTTGTCAATGTTTTTCAAACACGAGGTTTTCGTTTTACTATAATTATATTCATTTGGTTTTTACAAAAAAAAGAAAAAATATGCATTTTGACATACGAGGTATTCATTCTACATTCTAAATCTAAAAGCACGTACCAGACAACGTTGGCTGTGTAGTGTTAGAGCTAGCAGAAGCGCTGGCGGCGGCGGCAACAGGCTTGTCTAGCTCCAGCGAGAGCGTGCGCGCCTGGTCCCGCAGCCGGCGCTCGGCTCGCTCGCTCTCGCTCACACTTCGCTCGTACACCACGCCCCCCGCACCCCCCGCGCCGGCCCCGCCCCCCGTGCCGCCCGACACGTCCCACCACGACCCGCCCGACCTGTCCGAGCTGCGACTGCTGAGGCATGGTTTTGTTAGCTTAATTTGTATACTAAGCAAGAATTAACTTCACTGAAAAACTCAGCAGCACTTGAAATAGTGCT
Source organism: Boloria selene (assembly GCA_905231865.2). Classification (NCBI taxonomy): domain Eukaryota; kingdom Metazoa; phylum Arthropoda; class Insecta; order Lepidoptera; family Nymphalidae; genus Boloria; species Boloria selene. The sequence continues at coordinate 11,357,267 of HG993147.1, forward strand.
ACGGATACTGGTGATAAAAATTGTGACTCGCCCTTAATTCGGCCGGGTATTCCCGCAGTGAAAAAAAACATATTAACCCCATGGGACCGTACATTTTTCTGGGATAAAAGTAATATTTTTACTATTCTAGACTATAATATATCAGTGTTCACATTTTTTCAACCATATTTGTGTATAATATTTGCTAGAGATGGCGCTAATTGTATTCTAAAGCGTGCTGTCTAATCTTTGACAACGTAACAATTTTATAGTTTTTCATTAGTCTTCAAATCAAATTATCACAGTGAATTAACCTAGAAATTGTTGAAAATGTTGAAAATAAACGATGTTGTCTTGAAATAACCTCAAAGTAGACAACTAGAACAGCAGTAAGAAGTCTCACCTGCCGGAGAAGCAGTTTCCATCAACGTCGCTGACGTCGTCGTCGGCGAGCTCGTGTCCCGACGGTACTACGAACGCGATCTCCTCCGTCGCGTCCGACCAGTACAGCACCTGCCATCAGATTTACTACAATTCATTTGTTTTTTTATAACTTTATTGTTGTTGTTTTTAAAATTTAACCCCAATAGGGAAAGGCAAAGTTTTATAACTTAATTTTTTTAAGCTCAGGAGCATATTTATATATCTTCTTGTGACTGACACACCGCTCGGATTCGTTCACTAGATACGATTTAACGGCCAGTATACATTCCTTAAAAACGTTTTTAAATAAAGATTTTTAGAGGTACAGATAAAATGTATAAAAACCATTCATGATTCAGCGTCATTCTAGTCCATGCGACCGGGGTAATTGGCGTATTATTGGAGGCCTTCGTTCAGTAGTGGACGGCAATAGGCTGATGTTGTAACCAGACCGAGAACGTACCTGTTCGCGGCCGTCGTACATCTCGGGCGTGCCGGGCGTGGGCGGCGGCTGCGCGGGCGGCGCGGGCGGCGCATCGTAGCTGGTGCGCGCGTGCCCACTCCAGCCCGCGTGCCCAGCCACGCGCACCGGCGTGCCCAGTCTGCACACACACACAAAATATTACGCTTATATTTATGCGTATACGATATTAGTATTGGGTCTATATATCGTTAGTAAAAATACTTTTATATTACATTATATAATCAAATCTTAAAATCATTCCAACAGGTATATTATGATCTAACTAAGGGGTCGTCCATAAATCACGTGATGTTTTTAAGCAACTTTTTAGAATCCATCAAGTTGGGTTCCATAAGAGTCATGCGGAAGTATGAGTCTAGCCTATGTGACTAGGAGTGACGCATAATATACTTACTGGCTACTGCTCCTTTTTCCGTAGTTTTTTTCTTACGACTCGACTAAAATCCTGCCTGAATTTTCTTTTTTCTCATTAACAAAATCAATGGGATTAGGTGGTTTATACATGTATGGTCTTTGACAGTATGCATACCCTCTAGTTTTGGCCGACGGTCAATTAACTTTGAGCACTGGGAACATCACCCGGTGCTAAAGTTAAGTCAAAATATTATTCACTTTTCTTAAACTTTCAGTGCTGATATTCACATATGTAAATATAGTAAAATTTTTTGAGAATATCATTAAAAATGTATAATTCGTCCGTCTGTAACTTATAACTACTACTATAACAATGTAACGTTACTTATAGTTTATGTATGTCTTAATTTTTATACATGATATTAATGGAAGTATGTCAATACTTTTTATAAGCAATCCAAAGCAATAAAGACCAATCGGTTCATTATTACACTTCCATTCTTACTAATAGCGACGCTTCGTGTGTCTGGGGGAATGTTTGGCCCATCCTATTGGTCTCATCATCTGTTATGAAGAATTTATAATACACGATTTTTAAAGCATATCATAGCTTTTAATAGTGCCATTTCTTGCAATAGTAGTTCCCGTACAGGTCTTTTCATAGAAGTTTTGGAGGTGACTAGGCTTATTATTATAAAAGTTCGGCGACTGTCGCGGCGCGCGGGATAATCCCAACGGTGAGTAAAAAAAAATCACGTAATAACTCACCACACACCCCCCCACCCCTCCCTCCTGGTGATATTTCGTGATTTTTTCCGAACCCCCTCCCCCCCCATTCAAACATCACGTGATTTATGGACGACCCCTAATCTATTTTTTAAATTTCATAAATAACTGAATAACTACATAATAGTTAAAAATGTTTTAATTTCTTAGGTTTACGCGAATACTTGACATTAAAAATAAAATTCTTTCTAAATTAAAAAAAAAAAAGTGCGTGTGTACAAAGTACACATTTCAGAAGTAAAATTTTTTGGCAAACTATTTTTTAAGTCCAGTCTAAGCTCGTCGAGAGAGGGAGATGGCGCGAAGGTCACACCCACGAGTTAGACAGAGTTAGTTATGTCACTGACTCGCGGTGGGCGAGATCTAACTAGGGCTAACTCTTCCCCGTCTCTGAGTGCCTGGTACTATGGACTTATTTTTTCGTTTCATCGAGTTTGAAATCACAACGATTCTAAAGAAGTTTCAATTCAAAAAACATGATACAAAATAAAGTCAGCAAAGTCGCTATACTCTATTCGCCGAATGAACCAAGCACTGAGATTTTGCGCTTCCGCATGATTGGTTATAAAACGCTTAGGCCGCGCTCACAATAGTTCGTCGTTGCACTCCGTATCGTTCAGACATCTCTCGCGCAGTTACCTGGATCTATTGCGAATTGCGATTATATGAATATTTAAATTAGACATTTTTCTGTCCTTTCTCCATTTTGTATGCAATTGTGGGACAGAGAAAGCGCTTTGCATGGTTCACTCTGTTAATAGAGTATAGTATATTTGACGTACCCGCGCAGCATGCGCACGAAGGCGGGCGCGAGGTCCTTGCGCGCGGCGCTGCGCACGACGTCCGCGGGCGCGGTGCGGCCGGCGCGCACGTAGAACACGTGCACGGTGAGCGCGGCGCGGCTGCCGGTCGCGTCCAGCCGCCGCAGCGCCGCCGCCCAGCCCGGCGCCGAGCTGTCTAGCGCCGTCAGCCGCGGGAGACGACCCTGACATGGACAGCACGTATATACTATACTACTAATAGCATGGTAGTGCCATGCTTGTTACCTTCGGGTAGCAGCCGAATGGGCCGACACTCTCTTACAGAAGACCGGCGTGAAGTGTTAGCTATGCTGTCGCGTTTCGTCCGGTGAGTGAGAGTCCGGGAAGCCCACTCTCCTTCCCTCCTCCATCTCCCTCCCTCCCTCTTCTATCTATCTATCTATCCTCCGTCTTCGTTACCCCTACCTCTTGCCTCCCTCCTCCCTCCCTTTCCTGAAAGGCCGGCAACGCATCTGCAAGCCTGGCTTGCAGATGTCCATGGGCGGAGGTGATCACTTCGCATCAGGTGAGCTAAAAACTAGAAATGAGTAGCTATAGCTATAACTAGATAAATAGCGGTTACCCACAAGATAGCCACGGCTATGAATTTTGATATGCGTCAATACAATAACTAGCTATTGGGCTATTTTGGTTAGAGCTCTCAGCTGTCTAGCAATCTAGCGAGTAGCGGACAACGTTATGTAGTAACCGCGCGTAGCTGAATAGCTATTTAGCTAGCGTCTAGCTAGTATTAACTCGTACATTGAATTGGTTTTGTGGGCCATAAAAAGCCAGTACATACCATAAGTACCATTTAAAAATTAAAACATAAAACATTTTTCGGATTTATTTTATCTTTTGGTTTGCAACGTTTCGTTTGTTTTTTAAGCAATTATCGGTCATAAGATAGATAGAAAATATTTTTTTTAATTTCAAATTAATTGTGAATCTAAGAAAATATGGTAATTTTCTACTAATATACTACCAATTAAAATCAAACATCGTTACCCATTAATTTCCCAATTAACCCAACCAATCTCGAGCTGATCATCACTATCAGATGCAATAGACAACAAACACCATCACAACCTAACAGTATCATTCTTACCGCATTAAAAAGAAAATACAAAAAATATACTTTTAAAACATACCTTTTTCTCACCACCAATATTTAAATATCCGAAGTGTGACAAGAATAGTCGTGCCGTTTGGAATTCAGTCACCGGTTCTGGCGGAACATATTCTTCTGGTGTCTGTAAAAACATAATATAATATGACGGTTTTGTATATAAATTTTCTTTGAAAAACAAATAATTAATTATTAATAAATAAAATCATATGTAAAGAAACTACATCTTTTACGAATTATTTTGAGATAGTTAAGTAAAAATAGCCCGAAATATTCTGCCGTGCTTGTGATATATATACAGAAAGTGTCTTGGGGACACTTTCGAGAAAATGGCGGTAAAAGATTTTTTTTGAACTTTTGACATTTCTTCCGAAATGTAAATTAAAGCTAAGTCTTCTTAAATGTTTAAAGTAAACATAGGTTTGTTTTACAATTGGTATATTTTTATTCTTATTTAGAAATAATATTTGAGTTGTAAAGCTTGAAAAATATTAAGTATTAAGTATGCCTTGGTGCAATGTGTGCCTTACTGTAATTATGCTTAAGCTTGTTTGATTTTCTATGCCACATCTTCACATTTTAAATATACAGAAATATAGATCTCAACCTCTACATTCTAAATATGTACGTAACTCAATTACGGCAAAAATGTAACTTACTGTATCATAAGCGCGGCAGTATTGCTGTCTAGTTTATTTCTATATATACATAAGGCATGTTTTACTAGTATAGTGATGTATGTAAGGTATTAGGTACCACGTTGTTGTCCTCATCGTCGCGCACGCGTCGCTCGAGCGCGGCCTGCTGCTCCAGCAGGCGGAACAGCGTGGGCGCGTCCGGGTCGTTCAGCTGCCGCAGCACCGCCTCCAGCGACGGGAACGCCGCGTCCCTGCAATATGCGATGTTAGGACCTGTACATCTTTAGTATAGTGGGAGAAACTGGCTTAAACGTGTGATTATAGATGCGAAAGTTTATGTGAGTTTATATATATAACGCTTAACGGCTATAGGTTTTTGGATGAAATGAAGTACATAAGAAGTCATTTTCACTGGTTTCGGGATACACTTACAATAATTATTGATATGTTAATGAAAATAATGAATTAAGAAGAAAATAAATAAATGTGTCATTTTATCTTGAGTGTATTATTCTAAAACTCTATGAGACACAATAGATTTGTTTGTTATCTATTATTTCTATTTAAAAATAATTCCTTATTTCTAAAATTTCATATATATTTTTTTACATATTTGAACTACACATGTATAATCTATGCTAATATTATAAAGCTGCAGAGTTTGTTCAGGAACTACTGGTTCGATTTTAAAAATTCTTTTCGTGTTGGATAGTCCGTTTACCGAGGAACGCTATAGGCTATATTATATCACGCTACGACTAATAGGAGCGGAGCATCAAAGAAAAATGTTGCAAAAACGGAAAGGACGGGCGTTAATAATTCTGTGAGTAAGAATTTGGTACCCGGTCTTTAGAAGGCGTGCGAAGCCAAGGGAAATGCTAGTAATCTATATATATATAATGAAAATGGTGTTCGTTTGAGGCTCAATCACGCCTAAACCACTGATCGTATCGACATGAAACTACCACCATTCGATGCGAAATTTTTCCTAGATGGTTTATGGCTATTTATTTTTCGAATTCTAACGTTCCTTCATTTTTTTATTGCTGTTTTACTTTTATGAACATTTATCCCGCTAATAAAAACAAAAGACAAGCGTTTTCTCTTGATTCTTTTGTTTTCATGGATTTCAACGGAGTTTACTAAACGGATAATGTTCTTTTACATTCAGCTAAGAATCTACTTACAAACTTCCACGCATCCACCCACCAACTCCCACGCACCCCTGCACACCCACTCTCATTTTTTGATAAAAATAAAATGCCGTATCTATGATCGAGTATCACTTGAGAACGGCTGGACCGATTGGGTTAATTTTTTTTTTGTTGTCTTTAGAATTGTCAGGAGAATGTTTATATGTAAGAAAATTTTAAAAAAGTCTGCTAAAACGTTAAAAATTTCGATGATAATCGAAGTATTCCAATTTCTATAGTTACTCATCACGAAATCTCGGGAACTATAGGACTTAGAAATGTGAAACTTGGTAGGAATATTACTTTCGTTATGTAGAGGTCAACTAAAAACGGATTTTAAGAAATTCATCCCCCAAAGGGGATTGCGGGGGCGTTAACAATGAACAATTCCCGTTTTTAAACTATAGCTCCTATAAATTCCAAATTTGGTAGGAATCTTCTGTAAGAGATGTAGAAATAGTCTATGAACGAATTTTACGGTAGCTCACCCCACAGGGGGTTGCGGGGGTGGTTTAACAATGAAAATTTTTATTTTTAAGCCGTAGCTCCTACAGACTCCAAATTTAGCTAGAGTCGTCTATATGTGATGCAGAAATGATTTAAGAGCGGATTTTACAACAACCCACCGCCGAAAAAGTTTGCGGTAGTGGATGTTAAAATGTGAAATTTCTATTTCCAAACTGTAACCTCTATAGACTTTAAATTTGGTAGTAATCTTTTATTTGTCATGCAGAAATCATCTCAAATAGGATTTTACGAAATTCTATTTCCAATAGGGATTGCGGGGGTGGGTGTGAGAATGTTAAATTTATGTTTCCAAACTGTAACTTCTACAGACTCCAAATGATTATTTTTTTACTGTTTAAATAGAAAAGGTTAAAGTCAATGGTTTTTTTTTATTTAATTAATTTCATTTGTTTTTATATAACCTAATAATCTATATAAATAAAATGATAGAGGTCTGCAGTTGTGCGCGCATCACGGAAAAAGTACTGGATAGATTTAAATGAAACTTTCTAAGTTTTATTTCTTACACACTTGGCTCTTATATAAAAAAAGATTGCGATATCTTCATTTAATAAAAATTTATTAAAGTTTCAAGAAAAAACGATTTGTATATGTACTGCGTGTTCAGTGATGCAGTATGTATGTTTCCTTCTCGCGGAGTAGTGGGGCAAGCGGCGTAGCGCCATGCGGAAAACTTTGTTAATATTTCAAGCAACGCGGACGAAGTCGCGGGTATCAGCTAGTATAATATAAATAGGATCGACATTAAAACTCAACAATAGTGTAAGCGTGTATAGTATACGTACACTGCGACGGCGGGCGCGTGAGGCGGGTGTGGCGCGGCGGGCAGCGCGCGGCACTGCGGCGGCGCGCGCGGCGGCGGCTCGGCGAAGGGCACGGGGCGTGCGCACGCGGCGGCGGCGCGCGGGGCACTGCGCGGGGCGCCGCGCGCGGAGAGCGACCACGCGAAGCGCCCCCAGCCGCAGCGGATGATCACTACCCAACACACACACACATACATATAATTGGACATAATTATGCAAACCAGAACCAACCCACAATGATGGTTAAATTGAGTTAAGTACACAGATAGGTCCAAAATTGCGTGATTTATATATGGTAAAAATGGTTCTATAATATTATAAAGATATTTTTGGGAAAGAGGTTTATACAAACTTTGTATACAGTTTTTATGAAAATCGATCATATCAGATCATAGAATGACTTTTTTCATTCTGTGGGTTGGTTCTGGTTTGCATAACTATGTCCAATTCGCGTCATGTAAAAAGAACGCTGGCTGTCAAGTTGCACAGAGACGATTTATCGGCTAATTTGGTGGTAAGAGGAGAGGGGAGAGGGGGAGTTCGCGGGGCGGCATAGCACGCGCCGCGTGCTTTCCGACTCGTTCATCAGTTGAAAATCAAAGTTCAAAGTCAATTTATAGAATTCTAATTAATGACATTCTATTGAATATTCTTTTCAAGCGACAGGCTACTTCAAAAATAAACGAATAGGCCTAGTACTTTCGTGGGCGAATGTACCCATGCGCAAACACACCCCCCCACCACTTTCTTTCAGCGTTCTTTTTACGTCACGCAAACTGTACATGTCATATCAAAAGTTTAACTTATCCAAAATTTATATAAAATCTCAAATAATTTTTTTTAATGTATCCCTAAACAAGATGAAATACCATCAACGCCAGTCTGTTCTAAAATGCATGAACTATAGTTCATGACATCGTCCTCAAGAGGACGTCATATTCATTTCTATATTATTTCACACACTTGAACTAGCGAACAACCAAGACGTTTCCAACGATAACTTACGTGTTAAATTATGATACATAGTTTAGATATGCAAGTCAAAACCTATTGTTTTGTTTTCCAATAACCGAATAAAATATTTTTTTTATTTATTTATTCAAGCAAAAACAGTCGTATATAAAAAAATACTTAAAACCGTAAGAATACAATTAGACCTATATTACCCTAAATTATTACAAATAAACTGTTTGTCATCAAAAGTGACGGATGTTAAATAAGTATGTTTTACAAAAATAAAAAAAAGGCCGTGTGCACAAAGTACACATGTCAGAAGTAAAACTTTTTTGGCAAACAAATTTTTAAATCTCGTTTATATTTATATGTACTAAATAACCCCGTCTAAGCTCGTTGAGAGAGGGAGATGGCGCGAAGGTCACACCAACGAGTTAGACAGAGTTAGAAATGTCACTGACTCGCGGTGGACGAGATCTAACTAAGGCTAACTCTTCCCCGTCTCTGAGCGCCTGGTACTATGGACTTATTTTTTTCGTTTCATCGAGTTTGAAATCATAATGATTCTACAGAAGTTTCACTTCAAAAATACTTAAAACCGTAAGAATACAATTATACCTATATTCCCCTAAATTATTACAAACTGATTTGCCATCAAAAGTGACGGATGTTAATAATAATAATAATAATAATTGTTTTTATTTCGGAACTACATTGGAACCATATTTTGTTAGTAAACCTTACATACTATAACTTATACACTAGGGTTAGTAATAAATACAAACAGAACATAACAAAAACAAAACAAAAATAATTTAGTGCGTCATGTACTTACGAGGCATTTCATGCGGACAGTGATTCCGCCTGAGATGCCTCAGCACAGGCGCTCTCGGGTCCTCAGCCACAATTCTCAGGATGCTGTTTCTACTCCCCCGAATCCTTGACACAAGCGAAGCCACCTTTTTCCTGATGATGGTATGGAAACCATCTGTACGGGATTGGGTAAACATCCCAGAGGCACTACAGAAACGAGGGAGTTTCAACATCATCCTGAAAATATTATTGTATTGGACGCGCAGTGCATTTAGCGCCCCCCGTGAATAGCTGAACCACAAACTTCCCGTGTACAGGCCTTGACAGTACGCTTTAAACAAGGTTATTTTGACCTCATCGGTACAACGATAAAATCTGCGTGCCAGCATGTTCCCGCGGACCGCCAACGCCCTGCGCTCCCTCTCCACGTCATCATCGTCTTTAAGGTCGTCGACAAGTATATGTCCCAGATATTTAAACTTGGTCACCTGTTTTATATTAGCGCCATTCAGAGTAATTGAAGGAATGGTGTCTGGGTACTTGCAGGCGGCCTTGAAGACCATGAACTCGGTTTTCTTTACATTATAGATAAGACCATGTGATGCAGCATATTTTTCACAGACCTTCAGCATCTCCCGGATTGACCTCGCAGTCGGGCCCAGCAGCACCATATCGTCCGCGTAGCTGATGTTGTTTACACAAACACCCCCCACCCGACAGCCGACACGCATGCCGCTGAGCTCGACTATGAGATCATTTACATACAAGTTAAACAGCTTTGGAGAGGACAACCCTCCCTGTCTCACTCCGCACTCCAACCTGTATGTATCCGAGAGGCAGTTTGACCACCTAACACAATTAGTCTGATTCGAGTACCAGTATTGAAATATTTTCAACAGTTCTACCGGCATTCCCCTGTCCTCCATCTTTCTCCAAAGTACTTCATACGAAACGAGATCGAAGGCTTTGGACAGATCCAAAAAACAGGCATATACCGGAGTCTTCCGTTCGGTGTAGTATTGAACAGTGTGCTTAAGGACCAGAATCGCGCTTTCAGTTGACAGTCCTGATTTAAACCCGAACTGTGCGTCATGTATATTTATGTACTTATCCAGACAAGACTCAAGCACACTATCCAACACTTTTGCTACAATAGTCGCAAGAGATATTGGGCGATAATTTCCCTTGTCCGAAATGTCTCCTGTCTTGTCCTTCACTATGGGCATCACTATCGTTTTCATCAAATCATCCGGTAAATAAGAATGACTAATGCACATATTGAAGAACATGGACAGAAACCTCGGCACTTGTTCGCCAGCATATTTCAAGTGCTCGATACTGAGCCCATCGTGGCCCGGAGATTTACCTTTACGCATACTGTTTATCACCTTATCAATTTGACTCACTGTAAAATTAAGTAAATGTTTCTCGCCTGCCACGATGGGCCCACCATCTGGCATAGTGGTCGAAGAACCCAGAGGAGAGCGTACTTTAAAGTGTTCCATGAACAAATTAGCTATATCTTCTGGATTATTTCGGCCATCAACGTTCGCAAACGTTAAATGAATATGTTTTACAAAAATAATAAGTGAGACTAAATTAAAAAAAGGCAGCGCACTGACCGACGAGCGTGGGCTGCGGCTCCTGGCTGTTGGCGAGCGGCTCCTCCAGCAGCGACAGCAGCGTGTCGCCGTCCGCCGCGAAGTGGCGCAGGCGGCCGTGGCCTAGCGCGCCCAGCCAGCGCTCGTCCAGCCGGCACCACGCGCCGCCGCCGCCCGGCGCCGTGCCCACCTGACACACACACACAAACACAAACACGTATATCATGTAAGAGTAACGCTGCCCGGCGTAGTAACACACACACACAGACACACACACACAGACACACACACACACACACACACACACACACACACACACACACACACAGACACACACACACACACAGACAAACACACACACACACGCACACAGACACACACACGCACATACGTATATTATGTAAGAGAACGTATCGTTTTTTCATAATCATCTTTACAATTATGTGTTTTTAGAGAAAATCATAAATTTTTATAATTTTTGCATTTACAATCAACATTATATGACACCTATGGCACGTTTTGTTTTAAATTTATTCTAACACTGGACAGACAGTTTTAATAATATAAATAATCTAGTACAAATTTAAACTTTTCTCTTGGAACTCTCACCGAAATATAAAGAATTTTTTTGGCATTTTTTAAATTAATTGAATTATTTTTTTAAAGATGATAAGACATTGTAAAACGAAATTTCCATAATGCTTACTACATTATAACCTCCAGTTTTTACCTGTTCTAATATTAACATCAACAATGATTCGGCAGCATCTCTCACTCTCATGGAGACTGGCTTAAGTTCTTTTTCATCCTTCATTTTTGGTGGTTCTCCCGGTTTTCCTGGATAAAGAAGTTAATTGATTAAGAAAATAAAGTGAAAATATTGAAATAATAAATAAGTTTAGTGGCACGTTACTGATTTACGTTTTTGGGTTTTAATTTCGTTTTTATTAAAATTTGAGTTTTTGGCCGGCCAAACCGCCATCTATTTGGATTTTATAGAACCGATAAATACACACTAAAATCGTACAATAAACATTTAATTTGAAATAAAATAAAATTGCGACTATAAATTATCTTAATTTGTAAGCTATCCTATCTTTCAAGTTGGTTCAAATTGCACACGGTGTGCAAATTTGATTAAAATCGGTTAAGTATTTTAGGAGTCCATCGCGAACAAACAACGTGACACGTGATTTATATACATATTAGATAGATTAGGAATGGTAACAGAGTTGACAAAGTTTTTTTTTTATGTTGGGACATTTACACACAGCACTATCTAGTTCCACGATAAGGTACGAGCCTTGTGTTATGGATACTAGATGGTCGATATACTACACATATATAAGCTTAAATACATACACATTATAAATATAAACATCCATGACTACAGTACAAACATTCGTGGTCAACAAATGTATACCCCCAGCGGGACTCGAACCCGCGACCACTGGCGCAGAAAGCAGGGTCACTAGCCACTGAGCCAAACGTGTCGTCAGTTTACTTATGAGTGACAGAGACAGTACCCTGGCTCTTGGAGCCGGAGATGCCGAGCTCGACCACCTCGAGCAGCGCGGCGAGGCAGGCGGCGTCGGCCAGCAGCGGCGCGCTCAGCCACGCCGCCAGCCCCGCGTACGCCGCCACCACGCACGAGTGCAGGTCGCGCGAGTGCGCCGGCGGCGGCCGCCCGCACTGCACGCCGATGTAGTCGCAGATCCAGCGCACTGCGCGCTTGCGCTCCACCGCCTCTGCGCACACAATACTACCTAGTAAATATTACCAGTTCAGAAGAAAAAAGTTAAACATGACAAATATTGACCAAAATAACAATTAAAACTAAAATTATTTTATATTTTTCTATAAAATAAAAAAGTTATTGCAGATTACTGTATTGTTTCGAGTTTCAACATTGCAGTAATCTAAAGACTTATATCCCAAATCCATTCTACTTTATCGTAGCGTTGCTATTTAAAATGAACAACACAAATTACCGAAATTTAGCCTATTTATTTATTTTCATTATTATTTAATAATTTATTTATGTTCAACGACACATTATTATTCCAAGGGCCATCCATCTGAATTTAAATCATAAGAGTTGAGCAAATATACTGATCCCAAAAAAGCCGCAGGGAAATCCAGTAGTGATGCACGGAGCCGAGGATGTAATAAAAAACACTGGGTATTCCTGGAGCTTCACGTTTAATCAAAACCAAAAATTTACTTACATACTATCTTAGTGAACCAAACGATAGCGCGATTCAATTAGACCGTAACGCCATCTATTGAACATTGGTTTAAACGAATGTTGAACTATACCATAATGTGTTTCTGAATTATGGCAGCGCCATCTAGTCGACATCTAATATAAACCCTTAACATACCCGCCCACTAAGGACAACAGTCCTTGATATAAACTAACAATTACAACAAACTTTAAATGTTTAACAAATCAACAAAACAATAAACTGATGAAACAAATCAATAAACTTAGGTTCACATACTAACTCATACATTAATTTTTACTAATAGGTAATATAACAATCTTGGACAGAGGTCTTTTTATATAAGATTTTTTGTAGCGTAACGTCACTACCCTAGTTAAATTGTCCACGCCAGGATGTTTTTTAACAATCTTGCCCATTAACCACCTAGCCGGTGGTAAATCCGGCTCCCTAACCAAGACGACATCACCGATTTCTGGTTCCGGTACTGAACGATTCCATTTACGCCTCTGCATCAACCCTGACAGGTATTCTTGTGACCATCGTTTCCAAAAATGTTGCAACATGCGTTGACACAGATGCCATCTTCTTAGTGAACCAAGTGCAGCATGTTCATAGTTACGCTCGGGAGGTAAAACTAGAGGTTCTCCCACTAAAAAATGACCGGGAGTTAAAGGTAAAATCTCATCCTGTTCTTCCATGTATGATATTGGTCTCGAATTAAGACAAGCCTCAATCTGAGATAATACCGTTGAGATCTCTTCAAAAGTTAGTGTGGAATTGCCGATTACTCTTGTCAAATGGTACTTGGTTGATTTGATCCCTGCCTCCCATAAACCTCCAAAATTGGGTGCATGAGGCGGGATGAAATGCCACTGAGTTCCGTTTGTAGCTAACCAATCTGAAATCTCCGCTCGTAAGTTGGACGTCTCATCGTGAAATAATACCTTCAATTCTCGAGCTGCTCCAACAAAATTACAGCCATTGTCGCTATACAGATTGCTACAATGACCTCGTCTTGCCACAAATCTTTTATATGCAGATAGAAATCCTTGAGTTGTTAAGTCACTAACCGCTTCTAGATGTATTGCTCGGGTTGACATGCATACGAAAAGACAAATGTAGCCCTTGTAGGATTTGTTACCACGTCCCTTGGAGACTCTGATGTTTATTGGGCCTGCGTAGTCTACGCCACTGAATAAAAATGCTCTAGATGCGGAAATTCTCTCAGCTGGTAACTGGCCCATTAATTGGTTTTTAGTTTGAGTGCGATAACGAATACACTTTACACAATTTCTATAATAAGATTTAACTAAATTCTTAGCTCCTATGATCCAATATCTTGAACGTATATAGTTCAACATTAATTGTGGGCCACCGTGCATAGTTTTCTCATGTGCATCTGCTACTATAAGTTTAGCTAAGTGAGCGTCGTGGGAAATTAGTATGGGATGCTTTCTATCTTCATCAATTGGAGCCAACTGCAGCCGCCCACCAACACGAAGTATTCCGACATCATCCAGATAAGGATTCAAAGAGGTAAGTTTGGATTTAGATTTTACGTTTTTACCACTAGTAATCTCTTGTATTTCTTGCTTGAAATAAGTATTTTGATATTGCTTGATTAAACAATCTAATGCTTCGTGTATTTCCTCTTTCAGAAGGTATGTATGTTTTGGTATTTTATCTTTTTCTTTTTTCAGAAACCTTTTGCAATACGCTACTACTCGTAATAACCTGTTTAATGACGAAAATTTATTCCAGATATCTTCGGGTTCTTCTACTGCTAAATTAACTGACTTGATTTTTTCTTCCAGGTGTGTGTTTAAACTCTTCGGATTAACATATGAAATGTTTCGATGCTTTAACCAATCTGGTCCATTTATCCATAACTGGTGAATACTAATATCGGATGGTTTTACGCCACGCGATGCAGCGTCGGCTGGATTTGCTTCTGATTTAACATATGACCACTGATTTCGCTCTAAAAGTGACATAATTGTTGCTACCCTATTACCTATAAATGGTTTCCACTTGCTAGGGTGACTACTTAACCATGCTAATACCACCTCCGAATCAGTCCACGCATGCCAGTGTTCTTTGGGAACATCTAAAACTGTGCCTACTTCCACGAGGAGTTTTGCCAAAAGTACAGCTCCGCATAACTCTAACCTCGGGATAGACACTTGTTTAATAGGGGCCACTCTGGTTTTAGCTGACATTAAACTAACTTCAATGCTACCCTCACAAGTAACAATGCGTAAGTACACTACAGCACCGTAGGCCACGTTGGATGCATCACAAAATCCATGGATTTCTACAAGACGATTATTACTTTCACACTTCATCCACCGAGGCAAACGAAAGTTGGTAAGTTGCGTTAAATTTTTACGATATGAAATCCATTCTTCAAGCAAACTTGGCGACAATTCATCATCCCAAGCTAACCCCGACATCCACAATTTTTGAATGAATATTTTTGCGCTTACTATGCTTGGTGCAATCCATCCCAATGGATCATTAAGTCTAGATATATCGGATATTACCTTTCTCTTTGTTACAGGTGCAGACATGGCTGGTAAGTTAACTGCGTACTCAAATTCATCTTGACTTCGATTCCAGGTAAGTCCCAATATTTTATTTTTACCTTCTATTAGTTGTTCCTCAATCCCTTTACCTTCCTCTAACACCCTTTCTCCTTTAGCTTTCCTTTCTATCATTTCCATTACAGTTTCATTATTGCTTTTCCATTTTTGAAGTTGAAATCCCCCCTTTTGTAATAAACTATTCAACTGAATGTAAATTTCCATTGCTTGATTAACATTCTCACATCCTGACATAAAATCATCCATGTAAAAATCCCTTTTCACTTTATCTACAACTAATGGATAATTGCTTCCTTCATCCATAGCTAACTGTATGAGTGTTCTTACAGCCAGATATGGAGCTGATGATGTGCCAAACGTCACCCTCAATATTTTATATTCAATAAGATCCTTTTCAGGAGAGTCTCGCCAAAAAATACGTTGGTAATCGGCATCTTCGTCCCTTACACTTATCTGCCTATACATCTTGGTGATATCTGCTGAAAGACAAATTCGGTGTGTCCTCCAACGTAGTATGATGTGGCGAAGTTCTGACTGTAAGGTTGGTCCTACCAACAAATCATCATTCAATGATACACCGTTTCTTCCTTTACAAGACGCGTCGAAAACAACGCGGACTTTCGTAGTCGTCTTATCTTCTCTTATGACCGCGTGGTAAGGTAAGTGCACTCCAATCTTACTGTCTTCACTGTTAACTGGTCGCATATGCTGAAGTTCCACATACTCATCAAAGGTTTGTTTAAATTCCCTTTTTAAATTCTCATTTCTTGTTAATTGTTGTTCTAGTTTTAGAAATCTTCTTAAGGCTACTTCCCGTGTTTGACCTCGACAAGTAGGATTCTGATCCCGGAACGGCAACTTGACAACATAACGACCTGTCTCATCACGTGTAGTAGTTGTAGTATAAATTTCTTCACAGCGCTTTTCTTCTTCTGACATTATTTTCTGATCTAATTTTGGTTCATTTTCCATTTCCCAGAATGACTTCAAAAAATCATCTGATTGAACATGCATGCTAACTAAATTTGTAGAATGTGATTGTATTTGATTGTTTCCCGTTAAAATCCAACCAAAAATTGTGGCTTGAGCGAGCAACGACCCGGATGAACACTTACGAATACCCTCCATGATTATGTTACCATAAACATCTGAACCTAACAACAAATCAATTTTGTTAGGCGTGTGGAAATTCGGATCGGCTAACTTGATGTCATTCAATATTGACCATGATGACACTAAAACCCTTTGAGGAGGCAAAAATCCTGTTATTTTATCTAAAACGAAGGCGGTTACTTGGACGCTGCAGTCTGGATTATGCAGTGAATGCAAAATAAGATCTGTCTTAGATCTAGAAACCACATTTATTCCACCGCCTAACCCTGCAAAGTGACCCTTGACTGCTTGACCCTTTAATCCCAGTAGCTGAACTGCAGCTTGTGTTATAAACGAAATATGCGATCCCTGATCAATTAATGCACGCAATGGGATCGTTCCATTTTTAGACTGAACATAAACTATAGCTGTTGGTAATAAAGAAATTTGCTCTCCACCCTTTGAAACATGTAAACTACCCTTTTCCTTTTTTTGTTCTAAAACCTGATCTGATACCAGAGGCTCCATTTTATCACTACCGGAATGAAGTAATGAATGATGTCGTCTTTTACAAATTTGACAAGAAGTTGTACTTTTACAATTTTTTACGGGGTGATTGATTCCCAAGCAATTATAACATAACTTATTATTTTGCACATACAAACGTTTTGCATCATTATCCAAATTTATAAAATTACTACAAGAACTTATTCTATGATTACCTTGACAATATGAACAATTATTTTGTGATATATGCAGAGTATTCTTAAGTTGACATTTAGAAGTTTTATTATATTTATATTCAGAAATAGGCTTATTATCTAAGAATTCCAAGGAATGAAATCTATTTTGCAAAAAATTTCGAAATTGATCAAAATCTGGTAAAACGTTACAATTAAATGTTATTTCGCTGACTTTAGCTTCCCACTGTTTTCTTGTCTCCGTATCTAATTTTTGTGACACAATATAAATAATGATTGCATCCCAAGACGTAGTGTCGATACCTAAATTTTTTAATCCTTGCATCATATCCGTGGTATTGT
The DNA here is from genome assembly GCA_905231865.2 of Boloria selene. Lineage (NCBI taxonomy): Eukaryota > Metazoa > Arthropoda > Insecta > Lepidoptera > Nymphalidae > Boloria > Boloria selene. Next base: position 11,374,718 of record HG993147.1, read on the forward strand.
CCAGCAAATGTTTAAGGCTCGAAGCAGATTCTGTCACCTGACGTTGTGCGAAAAACCGTGAGAAAATATTATTCACCAAGAACTGTTTATTATTGTATCGTTTCTCTAATATATTCCAACACTGTTCGTAATTCTCGTTAGTTATAGCTATATGCCTCAACAACTGCTCTGCCTCTCCAGTTAAGTGCCCCTTAAGATAATGTAATTTCTGGACATTATCTATATCACCGTTATTATGAATCAAAGACACAAACAAATCTCTAAACGTAATCCAATCTGTGTATCTGCCGGAGAACGTAGGAATTGATATTTTCGGTAATCTTACAGGAGTTTTTGTGATCTTTGTCTCTGTGCAAGATTTACTTGAGGCTACTGAGTCACCTTTACTTTCATCTAAAAGTTCACTAAGTTCCGAAATAAAGTCCAAATAGAATTCCTCAACTTCGTTGTGTATGTCTTTTTGAAAGTAACTTGATCCTACAGTTTCTTTACATTTTAAAATTTCGTAATGATTTTGAGAGAACTCTTTCCATTTACTGTTAATAATGTCAATCCTTGTTTTTATATAAGATTTTGTTATTCTTTCCCTTGGGCTCTTTTTAAAGTTAATCTTTGCCTTTTGGAGTTGTAATATAATATCGTCTTGAATTTTTATAAGTTCCATGTTTATTTAATTTTTCTAAGTTACTTTACGCAAAATATTTTAAGTTAAATTCAAATTGTATTGAATTTTCTAAGTCCAAATTGCATTAAATCTTCCAAGTTATAATATTAACTGTGTTTAAATATTCTAAGTCCACTTTACGTTAAATTTTCTAAGTTCAACTTGCGTTAAATTTTATAAGTTCAAAAGAAGTCTGAATTTGCTTAAGTTATAAATATAAGAGTACTTACAGTTTATTGTCCAAATGTCGCGTATTCACTTCACTGTTCACTACACTTATTCACTTCACTATCACTTTACCGACTGAAGTATTCCCCGTAGAGTTGTCCATCCGTGTAGACGCCGCGTTGCCGTTGCCCCGGGTACTGCCGTAGTACCAGGTGCTGCGTGATCCTCAACGACAATCCGCCGCCACTTGATCACGGGTGGACCTTGGTCAACTTCTTGCCCGGTATAAATCCGATTCGAAGGACCATGATCCCAAAAAAGCCGCAGGGAAATCCAGTAGTGATGCACGGAGCCGAGGATGTAATAAAAAACACTGGGTATTCCTGGAGCTTCACGTTTAATCAAAACCAAAAATTTACTTACATACTATCTTAGTGAACCAAACGATAGCGCGATTCAATTAGACCGTAACGCCATCTATTGAACATTGGTTTAAACGAATGTTGAACTATACCATAATGTGTTTCTGAATTATGGCAGCGCCATCTAGTCGACATCTAATATAAACCCTTAACATATACCATTCAAATTTTCAATATATAATTAATTCGTTAAATGCTCTCACCATGCAGATTTACGATATTTTTCACCGTATTGTCAATAGTAACTAAGTTGAAAATAAATTGCTCAAGAAAACTTCGGAAATGTGGGATCATTAAAAAGCATCACATCCTTGTGTTGTTGTCTAACATGCCACAATCAAAACTATGTCTTTATATTGGTACCAAACTAGTTTCAAAAGTTTAATAACCTAACAATATGCAAGATTTTACTATAGATACGCGTGCACTGATTTTTTGCTGAATTACAACTATTTCAATTTTGAATGTTTTTTATGATTCTTTCCAATTTCTATAATCATATTTTATATATACCTTAATTATCCTAAAACTAAGCTATCACTTCTTTCTAATTGTGGTAAGACTGAGCCTTTTAGGGATAAAATTAAAATGATTATTCCTTAATATTTTACTTTACAGTTGATGCCAACTACGTACATTCCATTTAGTCACTCCACACTTACCTATCATAAATTCTGAACAGCATGCAAGTAGAAAACAAACTCGATTAATTGTTTACTATAAATGATTTAAATACTACATGTATACTAAAATCATAAGAATATAACATACCTGGTCTAGACGAGTGTAGTTTGGCGAGTCCCGACAAAAGCTCTAAAGCCGCGAGAGACACTTGTAAATCTCCTTTCCAAGACGAGATAAGTCGGTGGCACACCAAGTACGTGGCGCGGACCACTAGTGCAGACCCTATAACATCAATTTGCGATGAAATTGTAGTGATATATATGAGTATCAAGAGTCAATCATAATAAGACCTATACACTGAAAATATTAAACATTTATTACAATAGACATATTTAGAACCCGAAAATTTTGCACATTGATTCTCTGCAATTACAGAAATGTTTTTTTTTTAATAAACTGTAATATAAGGAAAGGACGTAACTACTTAATGAACAAATAACAAAAATTGGAAATGGGTACAGATACTACAAATTATCCATATCATTAAGGAAATATATTCCATGCATGACTTGCAAATGGTAGACTGTAGGTAAATAAGATGTTACAGGAATAAACACTTACAAATAGGTAGGAATGTAGATAGGTATAACTAGTAACAAAGATGCGAAAGGATTAAATGAAAATAATTTCCAATATAAGATTAATCAATTAATAAAACAATTTAATTCACTTCACTATAAAAATCATCTACTTATTAGAGAAATTCAATAAGAATGTTTTACATTGATAAAAAAAACACATTTCCTAATGAATATCTCTTAAAAAAGTGACGTTAAGACGTGACGTATCGTGATAGTCCAACCAAAGAATAAAATAAAAAATCGAAAGTTAAAAAGTACAGTAAAGTTCGAACTTACGCACACCTCTTACAGTGCATATTTAAAACAAAAGAGACAAAAGAAGTGTTATTAGAAATTGTGCTTCTTTTTGAGAACACTTTGGAGACGCTAGTTGTGTCTTGACTTTATGTATATTCAATGATTAAAAATAATTTTGTGAAAAATAAAAATTAATATGACACAAATGTTAATTAAAGCAAAAACATAAGAAAACATGAAGACAGCAAGCTTTGACAACATAAATAAAAAAGCAATACGTTTTCAATAACAACGCTTTTTTAATGAGGATGATATTCGTTTTATATAAAAAAATATATTTGAAATAAAATTAAAAGAATTTTTAATTTGAAAAATTTACGTGTCATATTAAGAAAATATCATCCTTATTAACTGCAAAACAAAGTTAAAATTACCGAAAAAAGGCGAAGATGGGTCTAACTCTCTAACATCAGCTGCGAAGTCGTCTTGCGAGCCTTCCGCACTGGCCGGCCCGCTGCTATCCGACCGCGCTAAAATGACCCCCAATATAATGGGCTTGTAAGCTCAGTAAGACCTACTTATTTCGGTCATACTTTACAGTCATAGAATATTATGTCAATATATGTTAAGAAATAAGCATAAAATACTAGGCTGTCATTTTTTATTAATGCTTTTATATTGAATTTTAAAAATTACAGTATATTATATATAGGTGATTGATTTATAGTAAAATATATTTTTACCAATTTTGCATGATAGTTGGTACAGACCCGAATATTGCGATGTTTAAGCAAACAAAATGTAGCTTGTGCGTTTTTGTTGAATCAAATGTATGTGTGATCAATCAGCGTTTCATGTGATGATGTGAAGTATAAATTGTGTTCATGTAAAATTTAGCATTATACATCTACTAGCGACTCGCCCTCGCTTCGCTTGGGCTTTTTCCTAGATTTAGCACAGGCAAAGCCGCAGAATCCGCTAGTTATACATGTAAACCTTCCTCTTGAATCGCTCTATCTATTAAAAAAACCGCATCAAAATCCGTTGCGTAGTTTTAAAGATTTAAGCGTACAAAGGGATATAGTGACAGAGAAAGCGACTTTGTTTTATTCTATGTAGTGATGATAATGGACTAATAACTATAATATATTTCATTAAAGTTCAGGATGAATAAGAGATTGAAAGTTTCTTGTTTGCAGAAAAAATATTTTAAACTATATTCATTGATACATGATCAATTGACAGACATTCAAAAGTTGATAATGATGAATAAAATCAAAAAGTTTATGTTCATTAATTTTTCCATATTTTGGGCTGTTTCAGATAAAATCTGTCAGATCCACTGACAGTAACAGTACATACATATACAGTTCTCGAGGCGTAAGCTCGGCTTTGCATTTGTGTGAGTGATAGCTAAAAGCCAAGCCGCGCATCAAAAACCAGTTAAAACGGGTCGCAACGCGCTACGCCATCAGCCGTGTCCATTTGTACATTGCACGCACACAAATGTAAAGCTGAGCTTAAGGTGCGAGGACTGTATTATAATCTACTAGCTGATACCCGCGACTTCGTCCGCGTTGCTTGAAATATTAACAAAGTTTTCCGCATGCGCGCTACGCCGCTTGCCCCACTACTCCGCGAGAAGGAAAATACATCACTGAACACGCAGTGTATATACAAGTCGTTGTTTCTTGAAACTTTAATAACTTTATATTAAATGAATTCAATCAATCATGTTTTTTTTGATAAGGGCCAAGTGTCTAAGAAATATAACTTAGAAAGTTTCATGTAAATCTATCTAGTAGTTTTTCCGTGATGCGCGCACAACTGCAGACCTCTATCATTTTATTTATATAGATTTACACAGATTATATACTTGCATAAAAGAAATAGTCTCTCTCTCTCACCCTTGTAGTCCTGCGAGTGTGGCGCGTGGGGAGCGTGTGAGGCGTGGGCGGAGTGGGGCGCGGGGGGCGCGGCGGCGCTGTGGCTGACGCAGAGGTAGAGCGCGGCCAGCAGCGGCGCCGCCAGCGCGCCCGCCTCCACCTGCACCGCGCCCACGCACGCCAGCGCCAGCCGCCCGCGCGCGTACTCGCCCAGCGTCACGCCCGCGCTGCACACACCACCATATAATATAGTCACTCAGGCCAATACACGAACAATATGACATTAACCGAATTCTATAAGCCATACACCACTACATAGTCACTCAGGCCAATACACGAACAACATGACATTAACCGAATTCTATAAGCCATACACCACTACATAGTCACTCAGGCCAATACACGAACAACATGACATTAACCGAATTCTATAAGCCATACACCACTACATAGTCACTCAGGCCAATACACGAACAACATGACATTAACCGAATTCTATAAGCCATACACCACTACATAGTCACTCAGGCCAATACACGAACAACATGACATTAACCGAATTCTATAAGCCATACACCACTACATAGTCACTCAGGCCAATACACGAACAACATGACATTAACCGAATTCTATAAGCCATACACCACTACATAGTCACTCAGGCCAATACACGAACAACATGACATTAACCGAATTCTATAAGCCATACACCACTACATAGGCACTCAGGCCAATACACGAACAACATGACATTAACCGAATTCTAACACAAGATTTTGTATTCGTCTGTTTATAATGACGACGGCACTTTAAAGCTTAATAATTGAGGAAAAGATCCAAAAAACTGAAAATTATTTTCATTCTACGCCCTGAGGTCGAAATAAAAAAAAAATATTTACATGTAGATGAAGTATCCTAAAAAAATTTTTTTAAAACTTAATTTCACTACTTTACCGCTACAAACTGTTACCAGCGCGAATCAGAAAAGACAACTAACGCCATCTATTGCAAACTTATTGAACTAAATTCACTTCACATTTTACTTACCTAATTACAGCTTTCTACTTTCTAAGACTCTAAACTAAGATATAGCGAAACTATAAAGGTTTCTTATTAAATGGACATACTACTCATTACACCCGGGGAACTCCGGCACGGGCAGTCCTCGGTAGTGGTAGGGGAAGGCCACGAGCGACAGCAGCAGGCTGGCGGCGGCGCGGCGCAGCGGGCGGCGGTCCGCCGGCGCGCACGCCAGCCGCGGCTCGCGCTCCGACAGCACGCGGTCCAGCGCCGCTATGTAGTCCGGCACTAGCACTAGCACGCCGTCTAGGTCGATCCTGGTACATACGTGTTATATGATACAAATTTTACTTGTCTCATTTTATCATTGACTAGCGACTGGCCCTCGCTTCGCTCTGGCTCTTCCCTAGATTTAGCACAGGCAAAGCCGCGGGATCCGCTAGTTATGCATATAAACCTTCCTCTTGAATCACTCTATCTATTAAAAAAAAAACGCATCAAAATCGGTTGCGTCGTTTTAAAGATTTAAACATACATAGGGATATAGGGACAGAGAAAGCAACTTTCTTTTATACTATGTAGTGACTAGCATTTACCGCGGCTTCGCACGCGTTCTTAAGACCGGAAACCATTTTTTTTAGAGTCGCGCGGTATGGTATCTCGCAGAACTAACGCCCACCCTTCCCGTTTTTGCAACATTTTTCATTGATGCTCGGCTCCTACTAGTTGCAACGTAATGTAATATAGCCTATAGCCTTCCTCGATAAACGAACTATCTAACACAAAAATATTTTTTTTAAATCGAACCAGTAGTTCCTGAGATTAGCGCGTTCAACCAAACAAACAAACTCTTCAGCTTTATAATATTAGTATTTTTTGAAGACGTCAAGAAAGAAGAGTCATCATCAGCCCTTTTTAACGTCCCACTGCTGGGCACGGGCCTCCCTCAGCACGAGGGATCAGGCCATAGTCCACCGCGCTGACCTAGTGCGAGTTGGCGGACTTCACATGTCTTTCGAAAACTTGTTAGGTTTTCTTAGACATACAAGTTTCCTCACGATGTTTTCCTTCATCGTAAGACAAGTAGTAATCATGATATATATGGTTCGCACATGAAAATATCAGAGGTGCGAGACCCGGATTTAAACCCTCATCACTCGGATATCCAAGCGAGCGCGTTACGCCGGGCTATCACTGCCTTTTTTTTGTAAATCACAATTGAAGAGAAGTGAATAGATAAAGGTGATATCACATTTTCCTAAAACAACCATATTTATGACTAGAGTATTGTAGTAAAATTTACATTATTTGACAACAATTTCATACACGCACTTAATACATACTACAAAACTTTGAACTCAACTTTTTCGAAATTAAAATTTTGCAACTTTTCATCCATATATGTCTTCAATTGTTTGTGAATCTAGATTATCTAACAAATAACAAAGCAGATAAAAATATTTTTTTTATTAATTCATCAATACATCAGAAAATTTTCAAAATGCCCAAAACAATCAGCAACCTAGCCATGCGTTGCTGTGACTCATTTGTAAAGACAATAATATATTTTTTCTTAATTAATTAGTTTTCAAAATGTCCAGAACAACTAGCAAACCTAGCCACACGTTGCTGTAACTCACTTATACAAAAAACCTCTTGCTTTGGAATCTGTGTCTGAGTGTCTCACCGGAATGCTTTGGAGTCTGGGATCTTGCTAACAATGTTGCATATTGGAGTCTGCATCTGAGTGTGGAGAGGGGGGGGGGGGGGATGTCTCACCGGAAGATGTCCTCGGAGTGCATGACGACGGCGGCGGCGGTGTGGGGGTCGCGCAGGCCGCGCTGCAGCGCCGCGTACGCGCGCGCCAGGTACGGCGCCAGCACGCGCTCCCCGCGCTGCGGCGCGCACAGCACGCGGCACAGCGCGCCCAGCGCCACCGCGCGACCTACACACACAACGTTAGTCGAGCGACATCTTACTTACCAACTGCGCGCACACGCACACGCACACACACACAACGTTAGTCGAGCGACATCTTACTTACCAACTGCGCGCACACGCACACGCACACGCACACGCACACACACACACACACACACACACACACACACACACACACACACACACACACACCACAAAATTAATATAGACCATTTATAAAAATGAAATTCAATTTTTCACGTTTTTAACTATATTTATTTATTAATTCACTCAGAGAATTGTCAATATTCATAATAAATCAAGCAATTAATAAACTTTCGACAGACTTTAGACCCTGAGTCATAGACCAAAGGTCCGAATTACCAAGAATATTAAACCATAAACAAGAACTTTGTAAACTAAAAATAAAAATAAACATACCTGCTTGATAATTGATCATATTTAATTTCAGTGACGCATCCATCAGAGACACGGGCGGAGGAGTGCCCTCTGCTCGCTCTGAAAACAATATAATAAACTTACTTTGTGTATTTATACATAAAAATTAAAAAGAAGCACAGAATCTATACATGTAATATTTTTAAAACAATTACTCAAATGCAGTTGGCTAATAAAAAAATCATATAAAGTCTACAGGAAAGTCTATCCCTAGTATAGACTTGTAATAACCACTTTTACGCATCCGAGCGATTAAAATTAAAAAAAAATAGTACCTTATTCAAAATCCCTATGATTAAGAAAGTATTTATTTTGTTTCTATTTTTATAATAACACGTACGTTGATTGTTATTGTGCGGCGCGGTGCCCACGAGCGCGGCCTCGAACAGCCACTCCCCGAACAGGTGGAAGATGGAGTTGACCTTCGGCCGCAGCGGCGTTAGCGGCGGCTTCTCGGTGTCGGCAATTGCTACTACTATAAATTAGAAATAATTATAATTAATAAATATAATTAGAATTGAAAAATTCTAGAATTGAATATTTCTAGAATTAAACGTCAGCTGTCAAAATTGTTTTTTTTATAAAAAAACTTGTCGGCTATAGGTTTTGTTTTTGCAACGCATCGCTTCTTTTCCAAATATAATCAGTCTTAGCGTTTGTTTTCTCTTCTTTACCCGTCAATTTATATATAACGTGTTTTCTTCAATCTACGCGACACTGGCAACGTATATTGTGCCCAAATGGCACTTCTAAAAGTTAATAAACAAAATAATTGTATTGAAACATCTTCAAGATTAAGATATTTTTTTCCAACTTATATTTAAAGCCTAACGTATTTTTTACCAGCTTAGTTCACTCTTATTGCACTTAATTTCTTAATCTTTGAAAAAGTTTTTCATAAAATCGTTAAAATTTAAAGTAAAAGTTTATTACCTTGAGAAGTAATAGAATTAGGCGGTGTAGTGGGAATTACACTAGAAGGTCGGCTGGTTAGACCTATCAAAGACGACCGTGGAGTACCTGCAAAATATTCCAAAATAATAGAAAAGGCAATAAATTAATAATAAATACACATACTTCTTAACTGTGTAAATATGATACATGATGTTTCAATAAATTTAAATTATTTTCTACAATATATAAGTTAGCTATACTACAGTGCAATTAAGCTTAGTGCAATATCTAACAGTGACAATAGTCTACATATCTACCTAAAATAAACTGTACATCCCATCTATAAACAGTGCTTTGTAATGATGAGTAAATAAAAAACATAAGTAAGTTATATTAATATTTATTTAAAGCTTTACAATACGGGAAAGTTCTAGAATTCTACGAGTCGTGGGATATTTTTTTTTAAAGTTATTATATACCTTTAAATTTTTCTGACAGGTACAAGTCGTTATATTTTCAAAAGATAATATAAAAACATTTATGACTAATTACACTGATCTGTTTGTCTGACTGTTCTGTTGAATTTTTGTTTTAATAAAGTATAATAAAACAAATGGTGGTGATTTGAATGATAATATAAATAAAATGGTCAAAAAGAGATGATATTAATTTCCAAAAAAAAAATGTTAGAAAATTTATATGGACGACAGGTTATAATCGACGCTTAGGTTGTAACGAAACACTGATTTTTTGCTTTTATTTTTGTTTGTTTCGATTTAATGAGTTCACAAAGAATGAAATATATTTATTATGACATTTGGCATAAGTCAACTAAATATTAAGAAATATATAAGTTCGTGTACATCGGATATGGGTAATGGCCCAATGGGATACAAAACGTACTAACTAAGCGAAGTTATAACCATGAGTCCGATGCATACTTTTGTCCGCGGGCTTGTCCCTGGGGCGCGCCGCGCTGAAGGACTTGGCGAGGCGGCGGTGCGGCGGGGGCGTGGCCTCGCCGTCGTCGCCCCCCGCCCCCTGCGCTCCCCCCGCCGCCCCCGCGCCGCCCCCCGCGCCGCCCCCCTCCACCGCCCAGCGCGCCGCACTGCGCCCTGTCACGCCACACACGCACCACACCACTACACTACTGCGTTACTCGAGGTGGATTAACGTGCCTCCACTCTCACACGTGACTTTATCATTATATAAAAAGTGTAACTGTATCTAAATTAAATAAGACTTAGGTCGCACTCATTTTACACAAATTATTCAATCAATAAAGACATTTTAAGAATGTGTTTTATAAAAATTGCTAATTAAATAATGAAGAAAAAAGTCAACAATTACTTATTAAATTATAAGTATTTGACGTTGCCACAAAATTGCTTGTAAAAGTATATTTGAATAAAGTTTAATTTGATTTGATTATTGCTGCTATTTTGTATTATGAAGACCTGATGAAGGAAAGTTTTTAAAGCAAACTGAGCCCCTAGGTATTTTCCACAGTGCAATTAAGTCCTAAAGTCCTTTTAAATTATAATTTTATTTAAAGTAAATCCACCTCTAACTATATATTAGCACAGATAATATATCGTAAATTAAAAACTACTTTTGGTTCATAGAAGTACTGTCAAACTGGTAGAGTAAATATTATATATTATCTGTACCAGGCATAGACTACATCGCAAAATAGAGAATATATCAGATGTTCCAACAAACTGACAAATCACACACATGCTTCAAATATATTCATTTTTCAAATCTTCTATTTAACAATGTCGTCCAACTTATCAATACTGAATGTACATTATATACTAAGCGGAAATACAGCTCAATACTATAATATATTGTGTAATTCCAAGACCCCAAAAGATTATTTAAAATGAAACTATCTTTTCGGATTTGTCACGGATTTATTTGGATTTTTGATTCCCGACGTTTCGAATGCTTTACAGCAATCATGGTCACGGAACTTCCTCTCCAAATCCGAAAAGATAGTTTCATTTATAATGTCAAATATTCGCGTAAACCTAAGAAATTATTACCCCAAAAGATTTTCAATTCAAGACACCGTTAATATAGGTATTAAAAAAGAAGAATAATGAATAATCAATTCCCAGAAGAGTACTTGTGCATTTGTTAAACTATTATAATAAAATAAAAAAGGCAGTTAAAGAATATAATACGATTTTATTTTAAGTAGTTTGGCATGAAAATTATAAATTGATATTTCTGTATTAAGATATAACATTTATCAATAATGTAATTAAATTTAACGTTTTTCAAAAATATAAACGAATTATGTTGAATTTATAAATACTCAACTTAATACTATTTAAAAGTATACCACGCCCATGCATACACACGTATACACAGTAAAATCTATGTAAATCACCATTAACGTTAACTCAAGTGTCAATCTAAATTACTAATAAAAATAGACTTTACAACTTATTTATACCCATAAAACTCACTCAAACTCAACTCAAACAGTAGTTAGTGTGTAGTGTATAAAGTATATCAAATCAACTCAACTCAAACAGTAGTTAGTGTGTAGTGTATAGAGTATATCAACTCAACTCAACTCAAACAGTGGTTAGTGTGTAGTGTGTGTAGTTACCGAGGAAGGCGTCAACGTGCGCGGCCACGCCCAGCATGGCGCGGTGGAAGATGTGCGCCAGCGAGCTCAGCCACGCCTCGCGCCCCTCCTTGCTGTCCTTGCCGTCCTTGCCCTCCTCCGTCATCCAATACTGCACAAACATATCTTATTACAAATAAACTAGCATTTCCCGCGGCTTCGCACGCGTTCTGAAGACTGGAAACCAAATTCTTTCTGAGTCGCGCGGTAAGGTATCTCGCCCGCCCTTCCCGTTTTTGTAACATTTTTCATTGATGCTCCGCTCCTATTGGTCGTAGCGTGATGTAATATAGCCTATAGCCTTCCTCAATAAACGGACTGCCCAACACAAAAAGAGTTTTTCAAATCGAACTAGAAGTACCTAAGATCAGCGCGTTCAACCAAACAAACAAACATAAATTCTTCAGCTTTATAATATTAAGAAAGTATAGATATGTTATTATATCACTGCTTACATATTATGTCAATAAAAACATGAATATTTATTTTATATGTAAACTAAGTAGACTCCTCTGTATTGTATAATATAAAAATCCGAAATTGCCTTATATTTTTAATGATTTTTTTTTCATATAGCTGTTGATTTTTCTTTATAATAAAAATATTAATATTTGTTGTGTGTGTGTGTGTGTGTACTCACCTGTAGGAACTCGGGCGTGTGGCTGATGAGGTGTGGCTTGGTGAGGTCGACGGGGTTGCCGATCGTGTGCAGGATGCGGTACCAGCTCTGCGTCACCGCCTCCGCGCTCATGTCCGCCGGCACCAAGTTGGCGTCCTCTTCCGCTGTGGATGAACAATGCTAAAAACTGTGGCACACAAATCTAACAATTAATAAATAATTCTTAGGGCCAGTTTCACCAGTTTCTGATAAAGTCCCTGATAGCGTATCCGGAACTTATCTGACGGATGAACCACAAATTTCGGTTTCACAAGTCTTGAATAGTGGTATCTGGCAGTTAAAGTGGCCGGTAATTTATCAGCCGAATCAAGTGGCCGTTAAAGGTGGTATCTGGTAGATAACTAAAATGATTCGAATGGAGGGCGCGAATAAAAATATCTGTCATTTATTTTTGGTAATAAATAATATCATACTCTTTATAGTAGTCTGCAGCCACATTGTCTGGATTTGTTTGAATTTTTACTTTAGAAGACGAATTTGATGAATAATATGAACATATTTCGCGACCTCAAAGGAATAGAGTAATCCGCCCTAAACCAAATTATTTTATATTGCCACCATATATTATATACCAAAAGGTCTGTACAAAATATTCATACGTTAATAGAAAGTGATATAAAGACTACAACCGACTGGTAAGTAGATAAATATTTTTCAATGATCTTCATAATTTACTTATTTAATAGACTTTTGACTATTTAATTTTCAGTAACTTCGCAATTTCAACAATGCAACGATTGCTTATAACTCTACGCTATTTTGCAACGGGAACGTTTTTGATTGTAAGTGGTGATTTCGGTGGAGTAAGCAAAGTGTCAGCTTGCAGAATCATACACAAGGTTTCTGAAGCAATCGCCAAATTGAGACCTTTGTACGTGAAATTCCTCACAAATGCAGATTTTTATGAAATTGCAAGATTTCCTAGGGTCGTTGGAGTCATCGATTGATCGATTTTATTTTCAATAATATTTTTTTATTTTCTACAAGTTAAATTAATAGCTCAGTTTCAACTTTTTGTTCTAATCAAGCGTCTATTAAATATAACATACAACAAAAAAGCGCGAAAGTCGAAATAATTATGACATCCGTGGGTTTATTTTAAGCTAATTACATTTGGAACACAAACTTGTAATCATAATAACATTTACCATCGATTTAGTTACTTTTCGATCGATTTAATTAATCACATTATAACAAAATTATATTCCAGAACATTAAAAAGTAAAATGTATCTTATTTTAAATAAAAAAATAATTAAAATATTTTAGTTTTCAAACTAGATTTTAAATAGCGATCATATGCGTCTGTGTCATGAAAAGCAAAAAAGCGACGTTGCCGTTCTGTAAAATAGCAAGTGGCTTGTAATGTATCTACCGGTTAATTTATCAGGTAGTTTAATGGTGAAACAGAAACAATATATCAGCAACCGTTATCTGTTAGTTAGTGTTAAGTGACGGATTACTAACTGAAACTTTATCAGAAACTGGTGAAACTGGCCCTTAAACTTATATTAGTTTCAGTTATCCATTAATTGAACGAATCGTATATCGCGTTCGCGCCATTACGATAAAAAGTAAAGTTAACTTGACAGCTGTGAGCTGGGTCACAGATTATCAAATAAAAAAATAGTGAGTTTATCCTTATTATTTAATAATCTTTATATGGCAACTCCTAAACGACAGTACCAATTTTAATGCAATTTTTGCGTGTACTAAAGTCGTTCCTTGGAAGGTTTATACTAAAAACTGAAACCGTGAGGTTGAGCTGCAGTCTGGTCTTAGGATGTTATGTAAAGACTACGATGAACACCGAATATGGAAAGTACCATAGTCGGACAAGCTAATATCTATCAGGACTCAAGTCTAGTGACATTGACATTGTTTGTATATATTTAAAATTGAGTTCTTCTTCTTCGTATACTTCATTAGTGAAGATCGTGCCTGTCCTGAAAGGCTTTTACTGATCTGTTGACTAGCTTCCTTCACACCACTCTGTCCTCGGCTTGCCTCAGGGCAGTAGGAATATTGAGTCCCGTTATATTTAGAATTTGATCGGACCAGCGGGTAGGTGATCAACCGCATGATCTTTTGCCTTCTATCTTCCCTACTACAACCAGTTTGTTTAGGTTGTCTGGTTGTCTCCGGGCAATGTTTCCAAAATAACTTAAAACTCGTTGGTAGCATATAGTAGATAGTTTGGTCGTAATGTTCAGTTGGTCGAGGATAGATTGAAAATTGAGTTAATAATCTATTATTATTATTTTATTTTTGACAAAGTACAGTACAATTTAATGTCGACAACATTGTTTGACAACATGTGTTGTAGTGTTGTAGTGTGTTGTAGTGTGGTGTACCTATGGGCATGGCGGGGTAGAGCGGGCCGTAGGCGTGCGCGAGCAGGCGCGCGGTGAGGCACAGCGACACGCGCGCCCACTGCTCCGTGAGCGGCGCGCGGTGCTGTAGTGAGGTGTAGTGTGTTGTAGTGTGGAGTACCTATGGGCATGGCGGGGTAGAGCGGGCCGTAGGCGTGCGCGAGCAGGCGCGCGGTGAGGCACAGCGACACGCGCGCCCACTGCTCCGTGAGCGGCGCGCGGTGCTGTAGTGAGGTGTAGTGTGTTGTAGTGTGGAGTACCTATGGGCATGGCGGGGTAGAGCGGGCCGTAGGCGTGCGCGAGCAGGCGCGCGGTGAGGCACAGCGACACGCGCGCCCACTGCTCCGTGAGCGGCGCGCGGTGCTGTAGTGAGGTGTAGTGTGTTGTAGTGTGGAGTACCTATGGGCATGGCGGGGTAGAGCGGGCCGTAGGCGTGCGCGAGCAGGCGCGCGGTGAGGCACAGCGACACGCGCGCCCACTGCTCCGTGAGCGGCGCGCGGTGCTGTAGTGAGGTGTAGTGTGTTGTAGTGTGGAGTACCTATGGGCATGGCGGGGTAGAGCGGGCCGTAGGCGTGCGCGAGCAGGCGCGCGGTGAGGCACAGCGACACGCGCGCCCACTGCTCCGTGAGCGGCGCGCGGTGCTGTAGTGAGGTGTAGTGTGTTGTAGTGTGGAGTACCTATGGGCATGGCGGGGTAGAGCGGGCCGTAGGCGTGCGCGAGCAGGCGCGCGGTGAGGCACAGCGACACGCGCGCCCACTGCTCCGTGAGCGGCGCGCGGTGCTGTAGTGAGGTGTAGTGTGTTGTAGTGTGGAGTACCTATGGGCATGGCGGGGTAGAGCGGGCCGTAGGCGTGCGCGAGCAGGCGCGCGGTGAGGCACAGCGACACGCGCGCCCACTGCTCCGTGAGCGGCGCGCGGTGCTGTAGTGAGGTGTAGTGTGTTGTAGTGTGGAGTACCTATGGGCATGGCGGGGTAGAGCGGGCCGTAGGCGTGCGCGAGCAGGCGCGCGGTGAGGCACAGCGACACGCGCGCCCACTGCTCCGTGAGCGGCGCGCGGTGCTGTAGTGAGGTGTAGTGTGTTGTAGTGTGGAGTACCTATGGGCATGGCGGGGTAGAGCGGGCCGTAGGCGTGCGCGAGCAGGCGCGCGGTGAGGCACAGCGACACGCGCGCCCACTGCTCCGTGAGCGGCGCGCGGTGCTGTAGTGAGGTGTAGTGTGTTGTAGTGTGGAGTACCTATGGGCATGGCGGGGTAGAGCGGGCCGTAGGCGTGCGCGAGCAGGCGCGCGGTGAGGCACAGCGACACGCGCGCCCACTGCTCCGTGAGCGGCGCGCGGTGCTGTAGTGAGGTGTAGTGTGTTGTAGTGTGGAGTACCTATGGGCATGGCGGGGTAGAGCGGGCCGTAGGCGTGCGCGAGCAGGCGCGCGGTGAGGCACAGCGACACGCGCGCCCACTGCTCCGTGAGCGGCGCGCGGTGCTGTAGTGAGGTGTAGTGTGTTGTAGTGTGGAGTACCTATGGGCATGGCGGGGTAGAGCGGGCCGTAGGCGTGCGCGAGCAGGCGCGCGGTGAGGCACAGCGACACGCGCGCCCACTGCTCCGTGAGCGGCGCGCGGTGCTGTAGTGAGGTGTAGTGTGTTGTAGTGTGGAGTACCTATGGGCATGGCGGGGTAGAGCGGGCCGTAGGCGTGCGCGAGCAGGCGCGCGGTGAGGCACAGCGACACGCGCGCCCACTGCTCCGTGAGCGGCGCGCGGTGCTGTAGTGAGGTGTAGTGTGTTGTAGTGTGGAGTACCTATGGGCATGGCGGGGTAGAGCGGGCCGTAGGCGTGCGCGAGCAGGCGCGCGGTGAGGCACAGCGACACGCGCGCCCACTGCTCCGTGAGCGGCGCGCGGTGCTGTAGTGAGGTGTAGTGTGTTGTAGTGTGGAGTACCTATGGGCATGGCGGGGTAGAGCGGGCCGTAGGCGTGCGCGAGCAGGCGCGCGGTGAGGCACAGCGACACGCGCGCCCACTGCTCCGTGAGCGGCGCGCGGTGCTGTAGTGAGGTGTAGTGTGTTGTAGTGTGGAGTACCTATGGGCATGGCGGGGTAGAGCGGGCCGTAGGCGTGCGCGAGCAGGCGCGCGGTGAGGCACAGCGACACGCGCGCCCACTGCTCCGTGAGCGGCGCGCGGTGCTGTAGTGAGGTGTAGTGTGTTGTAGTGTGGAGTACCTATGGGCATGGCGGGGTAGAGCGGGCCGTAGGCGTGCGCGAGCAGGCGCGCGGTGAGGCACAGCGACACGCGCGCCCACTGCTCCGTGAGCGGCGCGCGGTGCTGTAGTGAGGTGTAGTGTGTTGTAGTGTGGAGTACCTATGGGCATGGCGGGGTAGAGCGGGCCGTAGGCGTGCGCGAGCAGGCGCGCGGTGAGGCACAGCGACACGCGCGCCCACTGCTCCGTGAGCGGCGCGCGGTGCTGTAGTGAGGTGTAGTGTGTTGTAGTGTGGAGTACCTATGGGCATGGCGGGGTAGAGCGGGCCGTAGGCGTGCGCGAGCAGGCGCGCGGTGAGGCACAGCGACACGCGCGCCCACTGCTCCGTGAGCGGCGCGCGGTGCTGTAGTGAGGTGTAGTGTGTTGTAGTGTGGAGTACCTATGGGCATGGCGGGGTAGAGCGGGCCGTAGGCGTGCGCGAGCAGGCGCGCGGTGAGGCACAGCGACACGCGCGCCCACTGCTCCGTGAGCGGCGCGCGGTGCTGTAGTGAGGTGTAGTGTGTTGTAGTGTGGAGTACCTATGGGCATGGCGGGGTAGAGCGGGCCGTAGGCGTGCGCGAGCAGGCGCGCGGTGAGGCACAGCGACACGCGCGCCCACTGCTCCGTGAGCGGCGCGCGGTGCTGTAGTGAGGTGTAGTGTGTTGTAGTGTGGAGTACCTATGGGCATGGCGGGGTAGAGCGGGCCGTAGGCGTGCGCGAGCAGGCGCGCGGTGAGGCACAGCGACACGCGCGCCCACTGCTCCGTGAGCGGCGCGCGGTGCTGTAGTGAGGTGTAGTGTGTTGTAGTGTGGAGTACCTATGGGCATGGCGGGGTAGAGCGGGCCGTAGGCGTGCGCGAGCAGGCGCGCGGTGAGGCACAGCGACACGCGCGCCCACTGCTCCGTGAGCGGCGCGCGGTGCTGTAGTGAGGTGTAGTGTGTTGTAGTGTGGAGTACCTATGGGCATGGCGGGGTAGAGCGGGCCGTAGGCGTGCGCGAGCAGGCGCGCGGTGAGGCACAGCGACACGCGCGCCCACTGCTCCGTGAGCGGCGCGCGGTGCTGTAGTGAGGTGTAGTGTGTGGTAGTGTGGAGTACCTATGGGCATGGCGGGGTAGAGCGGGCCGTAGGCGTGCGCGAGCAGGCGCGCGGTGAGGCACAGCGACACGCGCGCCCACTGCTCCGTGAGCGGCGCGCGGTGCTGTAGTGAGGTGTAGTGTGTTGTAGTGTGGAGTACCTATGGGCATGGCGGGGTAGAGCGGGCCGTAGGCGTGCGCGAGCAGGCGCGCGGTGAGGCACAGCGACACGCGCGCCCACTGCTCCGTGAGCGGCGCGCGGTGTCGCCAGCGCACGCACTGCTCGCGCAGCGTGCGCCACAGCGCCGGCGGCGGGAAGCACCTGCGTGTGTGATATGTTTTGTTGAGAACTTCTGACGAACCCGGCTTCCATAAGTTCATTCAAATTTAAAATTCAAAAGAAGTTTTTCATATTTAAGTAGTAGTTATATTATTCAGACAGTGGTAGCCCAGCGGTAACGCGCTCGCTTGGGTAGCCGCAAATACGGGTCTCGCAACTCTGATATTTTAATATGCGAATCATTTTCTATCATGATTACCACTTGTCTTACGGTGAAGGAAAACATCGTGAGGAAACCTGCATGTCTGAGAAAACCTAGCAAGTTCTCGAAAGATATGTGAAGTCCGCCAACTCGCACTAGGCCAGCGTGGCCTGGTCCCTCGTACTGAGGGAGGCCTTTGCCCAGCAGTGGGACGTTAAAAAAGGTTGATGGTTATGATGATATATTATTCACCCGCAGATAGCTAATGCCATAAGGAGTAACTTAGGCTACTGTTATTTTATTAGAAAATTATAAAAACTGTTTTTGAAATGAAACTTCTTTAGAATCGTTGTGATTTCAAACTCGATGAAACGAAAAAATAAGTCCTTAGTACCAGGCACTCAGAGACGGGGAAGAGTTAGCCTTATTTTAAATTCAAGTTTTACTTCTGACATGTGTACTTTGTACACACGCACTTTTTTTTTTTAACTTAACTTAACTGAACTAAACTGGTTCGTTAGTTAAACATTAAACCAAATAATATAAATCACCTGTGACACGCCAAGATCCATACTTCGAACAGCACACACAGCACCCGCTCGCACAGCTCCTCAGCGGCACCGTACAGCGGGGCGGGGGGCGCCAGCAACGCTGCCGCTGCTGCCAACAGCAGCAGCAGCAGCGAGCGCCACTCGCGGGGGCCCAGCGACCCCGAGTCCGCCAGTAGCCGCGCCAAGCGCAGTACTCGGTGGCATAGCACTGCTTGCTTGCTTATCAGGTTACCACCTGTTTTTCAGGTTGAGAAGCAATGGAAACGTGGACATGAACTAATGGTTTTTATTAATAACAGTGGAATAGTTTCAATGATTCACTTCAAATCCAAATATGTAGTTACTAGCATTTCCTGCGGCTTTGCACGCGTTCTAAGGACCGGAAACCATATGATGAACCATGTATGGTACCTCATAGAACTAACGCCCGCCCTTCCCGTTTTTGTAACATTTTTCATTGATGCTCCGCTCCTATTGATCATAGTGATCAGCGTGATGTTATATAGCCTATAGCTTTTCTCGATAAACGGACTACCCAACACAAAAAGAGTTTTTCAAATCGAACTGTTCTACCAAACAAACAAACAAACTCTTCAGCTTTATAATATTAGTATAGATACGGATTTACAATACTTTTATTTGTTCTGTTTTAGAACTTTAGGCTACTATACTATATTTCTAGTAGATATTCATCAATACAATAAATACAAAAGACACCGAAGCGAAAAGACACTTATCGTCTATATATGAACGTAAAACAATAGAAAACGAATCAGCGTTGAAGCATTAAAAGTTAGCCAACTTGACACTATGTGCCGGCTGGCAAAGAATATGACAAAACAAATGTTTTCAAGCGAAACAAAAAAGTAAACATATAAATTCGTCACATTTTTGAAGTACCAAAGTACAAAAGATTGTTATTTTTAATAAATAAAATAACATAAAGCAAATCACAAAAAATGGAAAGTCACCACACAAAATGAATAAATAGCACACAGTTACAAAAACTCCATCATAGCAATTGGAAAAATGATTATTTTCTTACACAGAATGAAATAATCAAATCTTCTGATAATAACCATAAAGCATATAATTGTATAATATAGATATTTTTTATAAATGAAAAATAAATAACAGCTTAAAAATTCTTAAAATATCCAACTGACAACACAAGGACTAGTCACAATAAACATCTATTGAACTTTAACTTGACTCACCTAAGTCCATTTGGTAAATAAATGCAAGTGCTTGAAAAGAAATTTATTAAAACTGTAAAATCGATTTTAAACATTACCAAATATCCAAATAATACGAAAAATGCCATATAGGTATATTATAATGTAAACTATCAGGTATTTTATCACAAAACCGTTACAATTAAACTCAAATAAGTATATTAAAACAATAATTTTATAATTATATTTTTAATTTTAAAAATATTAAACTTACTTTCATTAGGCCTTGGCACAAATAAATTGTGCAAGTGATTGAATATTTTATTTGCATATCTATGTGGTTCGGCAGCGACGGGCGGCGGCACGGCGGGCTGCGGGGGGTGTGAGGGTGCTGCGGGCGCTGAGGGCGGCAGAAGGGCTGACAGCCATGAGTAACAAACTTGCACGCATGCTCTCAGTGCTTCATGCTCAGATAGTGGTAGTGACAACCCATAACGTATTACCTCTAACACCCATTCCACCTATAAAAAGCAGGTCAATGATACTACTACTACTATACTATTACTACTATACTACTATAATAGAATCATATACATGCAAGCATTTGTTCATATTATGGACAAATTTCTTTTATTACCTACCAGTTACCACCATCTATGTATTGGGTGTCTTGTCATAACAAAGCTACTCATTAAAAAAGATATTCATAGCAATTATTTTTAAGAACACTAATTCTGCTCAAGTTGTTAGGCAAAGAGCTTTCTTTTACTATTATTTATTATTAATTATTATTATTATGTACTAATCTATAATAAAAAATGACTTCCAATTTGTTCCTAAAAAAACTTAGGTAATTCTAAACATACACCATTTGAAATACCTATGTACTTTATATTTAGTCACTTTAGATTTTAGAGTAAAAGTCTACAACAGAACAACAAAAAACACAGAAAAAAATATTTATCACAATTACCTCAGCCTCAACAAAGACGACGTCGAGGCTCTTATAAATTTACACAAACTTGATGCGATCCTGATCTCAGAAACACACTGCACTAACTCTTCTAGTGTAAAAATCAAAGGATACAACACCTTCCTTACTAACCACCCGGATGGTACAGGCCATGGTGGCACCGCCGTCATTATACGCGATAGCATCAAACACCACCTTATGACAGAGTATAGAACGGAACCAATACAGGCCACTACAGTTGCCATTGAGGATGGCTGTGGTTTCTTTAACCTAACTGCTGTATACTGCCCACCAAAACATAAAATTACACAAAACACATTTTCCGACTTCTATTAAACAATGGGCGACCGCTTCATAGCCGGGGGAGACTGGAACTCAAAACATACTTGTTGGGGCTCTCGCCTAACCACAACAAGGGGGAGACAGTTGCAGTTGTCTATAGATACCAACAAACTAATGCCCATATCTGCACTAGAACCTACATATTGGCCAATAGACGTAATAAAATCCCGGATTTACTTGACTTCTTTAGCATCAAAGGACTCTCCAGACAGTATCTCAAGGCAGAGACATGCCTGGACGGCTCGTCAGATCACACTCCAGTCCTGCTCACAGTGAGCACAATGGTGATTAATGTGGAAAGGCCAATAACATTATCTAACAAGTACACAGATTGGGATTCATTTCGGGACTTTTTAGAAAAACATGTAGACCTTAAAATTGCCTTAAAAAGCCCAGAAGATATCGAAGAAGCGTCCATAAAAATAACTATGCTAATACAAGAGGCTTGTTGGAAAACTACTCCAACTTTGTCAAAAGATGACTCAACAAACATCCCACTAGAGATAAAAAAAATAATATTAGAAAAACGCAGAATACGTCGTGTATGGCAAGAAAGTCGAAACCGTGAAGACAAAAAAGAACTAAATAAGGCAATCCAGATTGTAAGAACAAGAATAAGGGAATGGAATGATAACACCCTTACTGACAAGTTGGAGTCCCTATCCCCAACTGCTCTTAATCAATATTCTCTGTGGAAATTCACTAAATCTTATGATAAACCCCAAAAAGCGAAACCACCGCTACGGAAGAGCGACAATGGCTGGGCAAGAACTGCTCTTGATAAAGCAAATCTGTTTTCAGACCACCTGGCGAAAGTCTTCACACCTAATCCTTCCAATGACCTAGAAACTGAAGAAAACATAGACCAAGTCCTGAACCAACCATTGCAGATGGCCTTAACACCACAACACGTGTCAATCAGCGAAGTTTGGAGAACTATCAAAAGCCTCAACAACAAGAAAGCCCCAGGATTCGACTTAATCACAAAAGAAACCTTAATACAACTAAACCAAGACCAAGCTGTGGTCTATCTAACGGCCCTTTACAATGGTATATTAAGAGTACAACACTTTCCATCAATTTGGAAGGTATCACAAATTAATATGATTCACAAGGCGGGTAAGTCTGCAAACGCAGTAGAGTCGTAAAGGCCAATAAGTCTTCTTCCGATTCTGTCCAAGGTCTGTGAAAGAATAATATTAAAGAGAATTCGCCCTCTGTTGGACAAATGCAAAGTAATACCTGACCACCAATTTGGTTTTAGGCAACAACACTCAACAGTAGAACAGGTCCAACGAGTGACTAACAAGATCAGAGGAACCCTTGATAGGAAGGAATACTGTTCGGCAGCCTTCCTAGACATACAACAGGCTTTTGATAAAGTATGGCATAAGGCATTACTATACAAAATAAAGAACAACCTTCCACACAGCTACTACCTACTTATACAATCCTACCTGCTTGGTCGGATATTCCAAGTGAAAGTAGATCAGGAAACATCGGAATTCCACGAGATTAATGCGGGTGTCCCGCAGGGCACAGTTCTAGGACCCGTATTATACTCACTATTTACGGCCGATCTACCAGTGGAAGATGGCGTCACTACAGCTCCCTTTGCTGATGATACCGTCATACTAGCTAGCAGTAAAGACCGAAAAGCCTCAGAACTATTACAAAGTGGGCTGGACAAAATAGACTCTTGGTTAAGTAAATGGCGAATAAAGGCAAGTGCCACCAAGTCAGTGCACGTTACGTTCACACTGAGAAAAGGTGACTGTTCACCAGTTCACTTGGGCCAGAACTCACTACCACACAGCGAAAGCGTTAAATATCTCGGCATGCATCTAGATAGACGCCTAACTTGGAAGAACCATGTGAAGACAAAAAGAGAAAAACTCAAGATTAGGTTCAAATCAATGCTTTGGCTATTGGGCCGTAATAGCAAACTGTAGGTCGACAATAAGCTCCTTATATACAAAATGGTACTCAAACCAATCTGGATGTACGGTGCACAGTTGTGGGGAAGCGCCAGTGACTCCAATATAAGTGTAATCCAAAGAATGCAGAACATGATCTTACGCACTATAACCGATGTACCCTGGTTTATAACCAACAACGAAATACATAATAATGTAGACATGAGCACTGTAAAGGAAGAAATAAGATCCCTTTCCAAAAGCTACCAACAACAACTGGCCGAGCATCCAAATGAATTGGCAGTTGATCTCCAGGCGAAAATCTATACTATGAGCAGTGCTCTTAATGGAGTGCATCTTCGCCAATACACTTAACTCATCCGCTTAAAGTTTCGGACTGATTGTGGATTATAATAAGAACAAAAAAAAAATAATTACCTCGGCATCTGTAGTAAGAGGGCTAGGTTGGTGAGAAGCAAGTTGACAAACAACTGCTAATACAACATCTCGACCGCCCACTACACCCAATACACCTTGCCCCCCTCCCTCCAGTGGAAGGGAGTTCCATTCTGAATACATCCCGTCACCCTCCTTAATCTGCAATATTCAAATTTAGCCATAGTTCAAAACCACTAGTTTATTATAATTTAATAATAATCAAAGTACAATATTATACCAATTGAAAATTATATTTACTGTTTGCCTAAAAACATTATTAAAATTGTGATATAAGATATTGTGCTACATATATATAATTAATATAAGTTATATTACTATTATTAAATGAATAATGAGTAAAAAGGATCTATTAGAGAACACAAACTCTATTAGACAAATAAATATAGGTATGCAAATGCATTAGTTCCTATTTAGTTGTATTCTTAAGTGTATTTTTGTATAGTGTATTTTACAAATTTAAATAGTTTATAATTAAAAGAGAGAAGAAACTCACTTTGCTGTTGACTCTGTTAAAGATTCCCACATTCATAAATGAAATATACCTAACGGTATACGTTACTTTTTTAATGCAAAAACTGTAGAATTCAACAGTAGTATCGCACGTTATCTCCTGGTATCTTTAATACTATTTTGTTGTTACTTTTCAGTGTGATTAAGTATTATATAGTACAATAATTATTAAACTAAAAATATATGTATCAATATACTCTATGCTAAAAACTTAGAATATTTGTGTTTTGACTTTTGGTTTTGAGTTTTTCCAATAATACGTAAACTGACGTACAGAAAATTTGACATATTAAAAACTGACATTGACAGTAAAGTCCACAGAATGTGGTAAAGTCGACAGAGTAAAATTATTTTTTTGGTTTTTTCATTGGTTTATATCGATAATTCGATAATTGGTTATCGAAGTTACCGACGTTTATTGTAGCCGATTAAACCAAATTTACTCCTCTTATTAGGACATGTTACGGAGACATGCTTATTGGGATTGAAGTCGTCGTCGAAAAGAATAAGAATATTCTCTACATCTGAAGGGATTCTAGCTTTATCGAAAAATATTTTGTCCAGCCCTTGTTTTTGAGTAAACTATGGATGGCCAACTCAATACTTCCACGTAGTTCAAGGCTTTGTTTTAGATCTACACTACAATTCCGCAACGCTTGACTCATGAAATTCATGCAAAAAGCGGTATCTTGTGGACTCTGTGTATCGATAACATGGATGAGTTGTTTTTTTAAATTATCGTTTGTTATTTTATTATTGCAAAATGTCAGTTGTCAATGTCATTTAAAGTTGAGAATTATTAGTTAAAATAGGTAGTTATTTATATTTTATTTTATCACAAACAATTATTAATCAAGGTTGTTAATTGCTGTTGTTGTTTGACCGGTTCTCACAAGGACATTTTGATAAAAATTAAGTATAGTTTCAGATTGTGTGCAAAATTGTACGCACTTACCGGTTAACAAAATGTCCATACAGTGGACTTTTATAGCAGGATACCTGTATACTGAAATTGGCATCGTTTTCTTATTACTACTTCCCTTACTCAGCCCTAAACAATGGTATTATATCTTCAATTCAAGATTGTTTACAAACATTAAACGGCATACTTCTATATACTTCTATGGATTGATGGGTATACTGGGCTTATTTTTATTTGATTCTGTAAGAGAAATGAGAAAATATTCACACTCAACAGAGCCGGGTCATGCTCAATTAGCCAGCGAGATGAAAGGTAATGTAAAATTATTTAGATCCCAGAGAAACTTTTACATCACAGGCTTTGCTATTTTCCTAACATTTGTAATTAGGAGAATAATACCAATGATTTTAACGCAGTATGAATTGCAATTGCAATATGATGATATTGTTAAAAGAGCAGAAAATGCTATGAGAGTTACTGAACAACTAGCTAGTAAGACAGCAGCAGAGAGGAATAGTAGAATGGTTGAAAATCTGCAAGGTAATTTAAAGAATGCATTGCAAGCATTGAGTGAAGAGAAAGTCAAGTTTACAGATATGGAAAAGGAAGCAGCAAAATGGAAACTCAAATTTGAGGGGATTCAAAGCAATAATGATGGCGAAGGAGATAATAATTAATTTTTATTCAAATTTGAGATCTGATATTTATATCAATAAAGTTAATTGAAAAATATTGAAACTTCTGCATACTAAACAACACATTAATATTATTAATATATCTTTATTTGTTAAATATATAAAAAAAATAATTTAAATTGAACAATGTCTTAATATCTATTGCAGTTAATTAAGTTGCTTTATATTATGTAAAATAAGCTATGTTGTACTGTGTTATGTGTATCTTGATTTTTACTACTGTGATTACTCTTGTGGTGCTTAATGGGGGGTAAAGTTTCTAAGGAATTAAGTTAAATTCTAAGTTTAGTCTCTTAATATTATATGTTCAACAGTTAATAGTCTTAAAATTGTGTCAACCTCTAGGAGGTTCCATTGAATCATGGATATAAATTAACTGTATGTTATTATACTAAATATTTAAGAGTCTGTTTACAATTTACTACTCTATTTTTAATAGTTTTAAGAGCAATATTTTTAAATAATTTAGTTACTTTGTACATAATATATTGTGACAGCTTTTGTTTATACTTGAAAAATTGCATTTTGATATGTTTTGACTGATCTTCTTTTTTTAATCCAAATAAATGTGTTTTATTGTAAATTTTGTGTTTTCATTTTAACAATGCCAATAATACTAACTGATTTCGGCCAGGTCTTTTAATAGCACCAGTATAAAACAGTGTGGGTGAAAGTTACAAAGTCAAAAAAATATCAATGCATGTGAAAAGATATTTTAATTAAAAGAGAAATATTCTCGAAATATTTCTTTAAGGTTTGGAAGTTTGCGGTGTTTCATGTTGCCTTAGCCTGTCTTTCGAGTGACAGAAATAGAAAGGCCGTATTGGTTGGCGCGTACTTACTATCTACGTTGGCTAGACTTAGCGGCATTGGCCTCCTTAGCCAAACTCGAGCTTCATGAGCCATTGTCGGGGAACGAAGAATGGACTATCAGTCTTTTCTTAGTACAACTATAATAGATTGTTGTCTATGTAAATCCGACCGCTTTATAAAATGTTCAATAGAAGTTTAATAAAACAAGTTTTTGATAAAAATATGTATTTTATTTGAAAGAGATGTTAGTATTTTTGCAGATAGTAATGTTATACTATTGTTATTGACTAGACAAAATAATTTATTTTGTTCGCAAATTACATATTAAGTTACCCTGTAAATTTCTGTAATTTGATAGGCAGGTAATGAAATGAACAATGCCATTTTTTCAAACACGTTCTTTTCTAGTTTCGAAAGGTAAGAATATTTTCTGTATCAATTAACAAATGTAAATTTATAACTCCCAAATTTGTATAAATAAAATAATTAGGGATTTTTCTCAAAGCTCTAAATACCTATATATGCGTAGTTAGACTATAGATACTATAGGCCTTATTAGCTCTATGAATGACTGCAAATTCTAAAGCACCTGCTTTAATACGCCCTATTGTAAAATATGAATATACATTAAATTATTTTTGATTTCGTATAGTACATTAAATTAAACACTTTTGATTTCTAGTGCTGTTCATTAAATTAGAATTTTTGAGGGTTGTTCGCGTCTCTGGGTTGGACGTGTATCATGACCTTGATGCCGGAGCCGCGACGCGCCACCTCGTAGGCCTCCAGGGTCTCTTCGAGGCTGAAGTGGTGAGTCACCAGCGGCTTCACGTTGATCTGTCCGCTAGCCACCATGGACAACGCTATTGGGTATCTGTTTATATAGACAAAGGTTATTTTAGTACAAAATAATACAATTACAAATGATATATTATTATTATTTAGCCCCAAAATTAAAAATAAAACTTAAATACCTATAATTAATAAATTCATTATAATGATCGATTGTCAATGTATTTTTAAAGTTATAGCAGCATTACGGTAATAGGTAGGTACTCGTTTTTTTTAAATTACCTACCCACCCGACGACTTTTTAATGTACTGCCGGCAATCAGTAATTAATGCGCTGTTGACGCACGATACATTTGCATCAATAAAAATGGAAGAGAAAAGCATTTTTTATTGTGACATTACACATAGTGACATAGCGCCATCTAGTTCCATAGTAGGCTACGAGGCTTGTGTTACGGATACCAGGTACTTGATACACTACACATGTATAGCTTTAAACACGTACATACTATAAATATAAAGACGTACTTGTTTAACAAATGAATGTTCCCAGCGGGACTCGAACCCGCAAACAAGTAGATTAACTACGAACTGAGCTTAACATGTCAAAAAGCATATATTCCCGCCTTTAGCGTACATTCACAAAAAGCAAATATCTTAATAAATATTAAAAGTAATATAATATAACAATAGA
Organism: Boloria selene; assembly: GCA_905231865.2. Taxonomy (NCBI): domain Eukaryota; kingdom Metazoa; phylum Arthropoda; class Insecta; order Lepidoptera; family Nymphalidae; genus Boloria; species Boloria selene. Next base: position 11,402,964 of record HG993147.1, read on the forward strand.
CAAAGATGAAAGAACTAAGAAGGTCTTACTCGTTGACGTATCGGAAGATGCCGCGCACGTCGACCTCGCGCGCGACGGCGCCGGCCAGCGGCAGCGTGAGCTCGGGGCTGCCCATGCCCACCAGCACCGCCGCGCCGCCCGACTTCGTCGCCTAGACATGATTTATCAAATCAAATCAAAATATTCTTTATTCAAATAGACTTTTACAAGCTCTTTTAAATTGACATTTTTACATTATTAAAATTGAATGTCAATCTGTAAGTCTGTGAGTAAGCTACCGGCTCGGAAAGCTGTTCTGCTAAGAAGAACCGGCGAGAAACTCAACAACTTTTTTCAAAAATAAATATTTGATAACAATATTGCATTACTATATTTATCTATTTTATCCTACGTGAGACACAACCAGACATTAATCCCACACATTTACATCTACTAAGTATTCCGTGATGGTGTAATAAGCCTTATTCAGTAGCGTATTTTTAATTTTAGATTTAAATTGCTTCAAAGGCAAACTCAGTATAGACTGTGGAATTTTATTATACATGCGTACACCTTGCCCCATAAATAATCTATTTACTTTTTGTAGGCGAATAATCAATATACATATATACTTTAGTTTTTGGGCTAGATTACGTCCTTCTTATACGGAGTTGAGGAGTGGATTACGTTAAAAATAATATTTTCTTAATTGTATGTTACGCGAGCGGTGGTTTCTCGCCGAATTCAAATAAAATTTAATAATTCTTTGCCTCAGACCCATTTAAAATTTAAATAAGAATGTTTACATTAAAAACATCTAATTATATTTATAAAAGTATTACTTATTTTTATCAAGTTAGAAAATTCAATTTGTAGATCGGCTCGAAGGACCAATAACAAACAGTACCTATTAGGTTACGGCAAGAAGTAGCCACAATATTTTATGCAATATTTTTAAGTAACTACAAGCAAAATATAATATTTTAATGTAACAAAATAATAATTCTAGACAGCTTATGTCGCCAAAATAAAAGTTTTAGCTCGAACAACAATCGACTAAACTTTTACCAAACATTATACATTATACTTAATTTTGTGTAAAAATTTTATGGCTTACAAGCAAAGCTAGGCGCACTGTGGCCTGCGCGCCGCTAGCGTCTATGGAGATATCAGGGTGGCCTCCCAAAAGTTCGTGCACCTGGAACGGTAGATAATTTAGTATCATTACACGATTAATTATTCTTAAATAAAACTTAATTATACCCATAAGTTCTAAAAAATACGATAGTCCCTCATACACATTTAAATTAAAATGCTAAGATCACTTACCTTGTGTACCATTTCTGCTTCAGAGCTGTCCTTGGTCACTAATAAAGTATGATCTGCGCCCAACTCCTTAGCCGTATCCAATCGGGATTGCAGTAAGTCTGAGAACAATATTCGTAGTAAGTAGGTAAGTATTTAATTGTTAAAATACCGTTGATGCTAACCTAATTAATAGATATCACTGCGAATGTCACGTTTACTTAAAAATAGGAGAACACTTTGATTCGCGAGCTCGTTTTGTTGTCGCGTGAGTGCGGTGTATATACTATGCTTTTACATGTCATTGTGGTAAATAAATAAATAAATAAATATGTTGGGACATTATTACACACAGCGCCATCTAGTTCCGTGGTAAGCTACGTAGGAAGCTTGTGTTACGGATACCAGATAGTTGATATACTACATAATATATAAGATTAAATACATATTATAAATATTAACACCCATGACTGGAGTACAAACATCTGAGTTTAACAAATGAAAGTTTTACTTCTGACATGTGTACTTTGTACACACGCACTTTTTTTGAAGTGAATCTTCTTTAGAATCGTAGTGATTTCAAACTCGATGAAACGAAAAAATAAGTCCATTGTACCAGGCGCTCAGAGACGGGGAAGAGTTAGCCTTGTTTTATTCAAGTTTTACTTCTGACATGTGTACTTCGTACACACGCACTTTTTTTATTTATTTATTTTTTACCTGTGATAAGTATCTTGCTAGCGCCCATGGCGCGGGCGGCGAGCATGGTGACGAGGCCGATGGGGCCGGCGCCCAGCACCAGCACGGCCTGCCCCGCCGTCACGCCGCCGCGCCGGCACGCGTGGATGCCCACCGACAGCGGCTCCAACAGTGCCCCTTCCTCCATCGACATGTGCTCTGGCAGTCTACGAGAGAGGTGTTTTTTTATGTATTATAGGCGCTGGTAGCCCAGCGGTGACGCGTCGCTTGGATAACCGAGTGATGCGGGTTCAAATCCGGTTCTCGCACCTCTGATATTTTCATGTGCGAGTCATTTATATCATAATTACCACTTGTCTTACGGTGAAGGAAAACATCGCGAGGAAACCTGCATGTCTGAGAAAACTTAACAAGTTTTCGAAAGGCATGTGAAGTCCGCCAACTCGCACTAGGCCAGCGCGGTGGACAATGGCCTGATCCCCCTCGTACTGAGGGAGGCCCGTGGATGATGATTATAGGCATATGCTTGACCACTATCACACCTGATGGAAGGTGATGATGCGGCCTAAGGTGGGACGCGCATGCCTAGAAAGTGCCAATTCACTTTAGCTTTAAAGCTACCCAAATTGTACGTGTCAGAAAACACAGATCAGGTTTGGTTTCAGTTTGCTTACTTTCCTATTAGTAATTTAATATAGCTTTGTGCAAGCTTACTGTTTGATTTTGTGATAAGTGCGTCAAGTTTAGAGAATGAGTAGAGTTAAAAGTATGATTTAGGTATTTTTAAGATCAAAATAAATGTATGAGATTGTGTAAGTCAACATTAAATAATATAAGTTTTAAAATTTATAGAATGTTTTTTGATTTGGACTCCTAAATAGACCAACCACCAATTATTTTCGTGTCTATTCATCCGATAAGCGGACGAATAAATTAAATATTATTCGTCCGACTATTGGTGTTTGATATATCGCGACTGACACTTTTGCTTAGAGAAATCAATTTGTTTTTTAAATTTTAACATACTCGTGTATGCAATTGCGGATGTTTCTACAGTACTTTTTACAAAATAGGTACCATTTAGTGAGTGCTAGTGATGTAAATTTTATAGGACGACTCTATAAAACCAGCTCTTTTACATATAAAAACTCTTGGACTTAAAAGTGGGTGGGATCTTAATAATAAATTTTCAGCTCGGTAGGTTAAGGTTATTTTTGTTTATTTTTGGCAAAGGTATAAGAATTTAGAAATCAAAAAAGTGATAGATATTCGTACAAACCGACAATAGTCGGACGAATAATATATTTTTATTCATACGATTACCGGATGACTAGCAACAGCCAATTATTTTTGTCGTTAAAACTCACTTATAGCAGAAGTCAGCCGCATGCTTGTAATAACGCGCCAGGTTGCCGTGTATCGGTGGGGTGGCACAGAACTTGATGTCGGGGCATAAATGGTACCGGCCAGTCTTGCAGAACTCGCAGTACCGACAAGGTACACCAGGTTCGATGGCCACTCGATCTCCAACTTGAAGATTTGTTACTTTGGCACCTATCTGTAGAAATAAAAAATCACTATTATAATATTTTTTAAACTAATTAATCTAAAAAAAATCATTTTATTATGAGAATTTAGAATAATAGCGCAATAAGTATTTACTTTTTTATTAAATATGAATATTTAATATGAATCTAATTAATATTATAATGTATACGTTTTATTCTCAATAAAATAAATTATGATCATAACAGGCGAATTTTTGCTTTTAAAGTTACCCTTGAACTGAAATTGAAAGCAATTGGCGTAACAATTACTCTATTATTCAACGTTCACGATATCAAATAGAATGAATAGAATGACAGAAAAAATATAGTTGTTATTCAAATATAAATGTATTATTAAGTGTCCCAAAGAAATACAGGTAAAGCCAACGACATGTCATTAGCCCTTTTTAATGTCTCACTGCTGGGCACGGGCCTCCCTTAGTGCGCCACACTGGCCTGATCCCCCTGATCAGGCCAGTGTCCACCTCGTTGGCCTAGTGCGTGTTGGCGGGCTTGACATGTCTTTCAAAAACGTGCTAGGTTTTCTCAGACATGCAGCTTTCCTGACGATGTTTTCCTTCGCCGTAAGACAAGCGGCGATCATGATATAAATAATTCGAACATTAAAATATCAAAGGTGCGACACCCGGATTTGATCCCGCATCAATCAATCGAGCGAGTTACCGCTGGGCTACCACAGTCCAACAACCTATAGGCTATATTATACAATTTTTAATCGAAAATTGTTTAGTTGTTAAAAGCGTATGAAAATGTATGTACTCGTAGATTCACATATTACCAACTAAATAGTTGCTCTATAAAATCGATCGCTTTTTGATTTATCAGCCGAATATCGACCGATAACTCAATGATTATTGTAACTGATTTGAACCTGCTTCACTCAGTTGCCCAAGCGAGCGCGATGCCACTGCCATTAAAAATAATATCAGAAGAAAATTCTTAATCTATTATTATAAACAAAATAAGTTATTTGCGATTGTTATCTCTGCGAAGCGCGAGCGGTTTATTATTTTACAACGTGTAACAACATTGTAATTTACTGAAACGACTTTACTCTAGTGTCCGACCGAAACTGGTTTTTACGACCGAAACCGAAACCGAAACCGAATTTCGGCAACGGTCTCAGTTTCGGCCGAAACCGAAACCGAAACCGAAACTTTCTTATAAGGATCATGTTTTTAGATAAAAATAAAGAAAATGTATTATAATTATAGTCTATTTTTTCTTACTTGTCCTAAATGGTAAACAAACACTGCCTTGAACGAAAATCACTTATTTTCGGAAAATCCCGCATTTTAGACTTGGTTTCATCGTTTATAACTATTTTAGAAACACATACGCTATGAATTACACTTATAAAAGCTGTTTATTTATGATTTGAACACATTATTTTTGCTAAAATTGAAATTTTAACAGAACTAAATTCTATAGATAAAATATGAACAAAACATTTTGACGTTTCGATACGCTACTTTGTCTTTGAATCATAGAAATGTAACATGTAAAATTATTTGGCGAGAATGGAAACTGTACTTTTAAAAAAATAACAATATTTGTTTCTTCAAATTTTATTAGGTTTTAAAATAGGAGTGTCATCTGTAGAATATAGAAGATTTTTAATTGCTGTTAACCAACTTATACTGATTATTTATTTGTTATTGTAATTATTATTATTTCTTATCTTATTGCAGTGTGTAATAAAATGGAGTGAGGGACTTCGCTCTCAGAGAACTTTCGATCGCTTATTTGCTTTTTTAGTTTAAAGTTTTAAAAATGTGTATATAAAATTATTAAAATTATTATTAGTAAGGAGGTCATATCCGAGTTATAAAATTATCAAATTAACTTGTCGTATTATTTCTACCCAATACTTTACGTTCACTGCATAAAAACCATTAAGTTTAGTCGTTGTCATTCATTCGTCATTGCAATCTCTATGAAATTATCTCTGGTTACCTGTCCGCCATATTTGTTTACTATTTAAGACAAGTAAGAAAAAATAGACTATAGTCAGTTTTATTTATTTTTTTTAAATCACATAGGTAGCTTTAATACTTATTTATTAGTAGATAACCAGGTAGGTATCTACTCGTTTAATTGTAAGTGTAATTTATAAAAAAAAAATAATTATTATATTGGTACCTACATAATAATTATTAAATTGAACGCGAAACTCTAAATCCTTAATATTATCACTACTAATGCACTATAGTAAATACCATGTACCTAACTAATGTTTGTTTACATAAAGCATTTAAATTAACTAAAAGTAAAATATCTAAATAAAATAACTAAATTAATTAAAAGAGTTAAATTAACCACAAAATGTTCAGATTTTTAATTTTTATGGCAAACTTGATTCTACTATAATCTAGGTATTCCTTTGTTATATTTAATTACTTTTCGAGGTACTCTTATATTATATTACATGATAAAACTTACTGAGTTCAAAACATATCACACGAAAACTCACAACAAACAAAATGCACTGCAAACAAACAGGTTACGACACAGGACGCGGCCAAATGTCATCGTGGATTGGATGTCATTTACCGCGCCGAACACACCCGAGCCCAGCGCGGAAACGCCCGAATGCAGTTTCGGTTTCGGTCGTAGTTTCGGCAGGTTTGCTGCCGAAACCGAAACATAACCGAAACTCGTTTTTTTGCCGAAACTCGACCGAAACCGAAACCGAAACCGAACATTCGGTCGGACACTACTTTACTCTTTATCTTTGTAACAACATCATTTCGTGATTATAACAAATCGCTTTGAATGTCAAATATTACGTGGTGTTGCTGTGTGATGACACTCGTACTTATATACTTTGTTTTCACGCCATATTTACATTTGTAGAACGGCTAGACCATTTTTACAATTTTAGAATAAGGAATTAAGAAGACTTATTCTCATACCTATCGTAAGGTCGTATTTTCATGTGTGAATGAATTATTTCTAACAGGGTAATCGCTTGTCTTACGGTGAAGGACAACATAGTAAGGAAACAATGCAGGTGTACTGTAAAACTATTTATTTCCTAATGAACATCGTAATTATTGATCGATGCTAATGAAATAATTATTTTTATTTTTCTGCGGATAACATTGCAAACCGCTTAACCAACAGATTTTTTTCCACCATTCAAATTTTTACAGCTACCTACATTATTAGACTTTACTCACGAACTCATTGATGCACATTCACACGCGAATGAATCGAAGGACATGTTTATAATTTTTAGATATTAAAATGTGAGTCGAAAAATAATATTTTTTAATCGCACTTGTTCTACCTGATTAGCTACTATCTAATAAAATATTATCTACCTACGTAAAAAATCCAGTTTCGTGTCATTTATCGATGTTGCATAACATAGATTATTATTTATTACTATAAAAACGTACCTATATAGGGATGAAACCTAGTAATAGGTACATAAATTATTGAGGAAGCGTAGCTACCTAATACATAGATAATTGTTTTTTTGTACTTCTAAATATAAAGTGTACGTTTTGTTGAATATAATTTTACAAAATAAAAAAATCCTATTTATATTTTTTCTAGATTACAAATAAAAAAAATACTTCTACTTTTATATACTTAAGCTTATACTTAATAATATTATGATTTTAAAGTTAGGTCATTTATATAGAACGTAGTTATAGAATACTTATGTATAGATATTAGTCCTTAAGTACATATGCGAAATGCGTAATAATGTCTGATATTTTTATTGGACACACCTCCGGCTTCGACCAGTTTGAATGTCATTTTTTTGTATTGTTGTTGACATTGAAATGTAAATCCACAAGTCGGGTTACGTCGTAGCAAAGATATGCTATACATAATGATTTCAAGGACAGACATACCTCCAAATGTAAGAATTGGTTCAATATACCTACTTAATAAACAGAAAAATTTCTTAAGTTTTAAGCGAATATTTGACTTTATAAAATGGTCACTGGAGAGATCAAGATTGCTGTTAAGCATTCGAAACGTCGGGAACCAAAAATTAAAATAAATCCGCGACAAAATCCGAAAAGATAGTTTCATTTATAATAGAAAGTTTCAAAAACTTTTAATTCTGATTTAGTTAACTAACTTTCGTGCGTTCTACTGCGTTTCTATGGATCTACTGGTGCGGTTTAAAAAATCATTCTTAGCCTTCAAATGAACTACGAAAACGCTAATGCTAGGATAAAAGAAACTAAATTTTCTTCATACCTTAGCGACTACGCCGGACGCTTCGTGCCCCATGATCATGGGCTCTTTAAGAACGAAGTGTCCACAGGACCCACTCTGCCAGTAGTGCACATCTGACCCACATATGCCAACACAGTCCATGCGCAGGAGAACCTCTGAAAATACGAAGAATAATTTTTTAATTGAAATTGGAGTTTTCGTTCTTTAGCATGATGAAGATGGGCATGGTTCAGTGCATATTCAGTAGTCACAGAATATTCGATTAGGAAACCTTAGGTTAATGATAGAAGTATATTTTAAAGTTGCAAAGTAAAAAAGTAATAAACATACACATTTTTAAAAAAAATATATTGATATTATATATTTGATATTATACTAACCATCGTCAGCTATTTCTGGAATCGGCGTTTGTTCCTGTGAAATAAAGGTTTGTTAGCGTTTTTAATAAGAATTTTACTAAAGACGAACTTTCACAAACAATTAAAAAATAATAAGTCATTCAATTTAGTAAAAATTGCAGGAAGTTTCAGGTGAGACAGGTAATCGATAGATAGAAAGAGCGTGCCAGTTGAGCACAAACAACTTCATTTTTTATATTACTTTTACAGAATTTTTTGCACTATATTTAGGTTAAACGGCACGAATATGTCCGTATTTTTAAAGTAGTTGGTTCAAGAGTGAAAAAAATAAGCTGACGTTAGAACGCAGACAATAATATTATTCAAATAAATATAGCTAGCTTACCTACAAAAACAACATACTAGGCATATATTTTCAGTAAATATTTACTTATTGAGATACGTGTAGTACGTTAACCAAGGTTAGGTAACCTACCAAGATAGTGAATTTTATAAGTTCGATTGATTTTAACAAATTTTGCGAGAAAAAATATTCAAATAAAGCGAATTTAATACAAGCTACGTAGGTATTATTATTTATATTTTGGGATTGGTGCCGGGGTCGGCCCTTGCTACGTCGACCAGTGTTGGTCCATTGTAGCTCGTAGGTATTCTACCTCTTCGTTAGAAATACTTTCATTGCTGATAGCATTGTTATTTTATTACTATTTACTTATGAATGAATAAACGAGTGCTCGTCACGGACCACGGTAAGGTAATTATTTAATGTAAAACATAAAATTTGAATAGCTGCATAACTTATTTATTTATATAACACGATAACATATTATGGCGTAATGACAATTTTTATAGGAAAAATTTAAGTGAATTTTTAACAGGATAATTAATATCAAAAATATTTAAACAAAGTGTGGCTACTCACAGTACATGCTACATCTTCCTCTACTACTGAATCAGAAAAATATTGTGTTTTTGTTTTTCATAACTTTGTATATTATTATTTAAGCAATCGTAAATATTGTCACTCATTTCGTCTAGTAGAAATAATAGAAACAAACAGACAAAAAAATAATAAAAATAATTTACATTATTTGGTGTGCTGCCAACGCTTTTATTTTCAATGTCCATCCAAACAAAACTAAAATAAATATCTCTTATCTTTTTCAATATGTTTATTCCATATTTCCGATTATATTTTTATAGAACAAAACAATAAGGTTATAGAAAGGCCTCGTAACTACTAAATGGCTTAACAGATTTTGATAATTTTATACAATTTTATACATCGTTCGATTCACGTTGATAACACAAATGTCACAGAATATAAATACATATTATTAAAAATGAAAAATGCAGATCTATAGAATAGGCGCCAATTTATGCGTCTTAAAAAAAATGTACTAAACATTATTCATTGTATCTCACAACATAGGTTTTCGATCACAAAAATATATTAATGGCTATATGTTTAAACAATAAAGTTAGGATATAGAAATTGTAAAAAAAATATTAATAATATAAAATATTATTTAGTACAGCAATAAAAAAGCGACAATGTAAAAACTAAAGAGCAATTAAAAAGTTTTTTTTTTAATTTTGTCTGCTCTGTCTATCTGTTGTTCCGACTAATCTCCGAACCAGAAGTAACATAGGCAATTGCAAAGGCTTAAAATATAAGTATTATTTTAGAAAAAAGGGGTTCTACTGAAAAAAAATATAACGAAGGTACCAAAAGACGAACCCGAGCAAAGCGAGAGTGAATGGCTAAATGCTAATCATAATATAGGTTAGTTATCAATTGTTAGTGGTACAGTGTGCCACAATAAATTCGATAAACGAGTTAAAATTGCAATTTAAATTAATGTCTAGACTAAAACCATGAGTGTGTTGAAAACCATATTATATTTTATGCAGTGAATGAAAATATCTATTTATCTTAATTTCATACAGTTTTAGTTCTCACTTACCAATCGTAAATCCTTAGTTTTATACAAAACTGCTGTGAGGTTATCTGATGCCATTATTAACGCGTGCGCTCTTGCCAGCTGTCTCACAACTACTAGTTAATAGTTATATATGTATGTAGCAATATACTTTATGACTACTAGTCCTAAGTCCACACTCCACACTCCACTGACACAGAGTACCTACTCTGCTATGTGCCAATCTTAATACTACTAGTAACTAGTAAGTATATAACGAATGATATAATATCCCACGGATATTTTCTAATTGCGAATATTTTTATCAGTATAGTACGTAATAGTATAAAAACTTTATCGTTATTTGGATTCAATAATAAAGTTCAGTGACTTATAATTAACCTAGCTAAGTGTATATTATATTATTTAATTACATGTATTGTTGTAACATCTTTCGTTTAGACTTTACGTGCTATAAACGTAGCAACAATAACCAAGTTGTTAAAAACATACCTAACTAAAGTGCTAAAAGCTTCTTCTTTAAAGCTGAGCTTTTATCTTAGTTCTATTTTCTGCAAATTTTTACATGTTATCAATTTCATTGTAATCTAACCATAATCTAACAAAGTAAAATTTATTTACAAAAGTGAGAGTCAGTACAGCTGTCCAGCACAGCTGGCCAACGCAATACAATAGAAAAGCTTAAGTTTATGTATTTTTTTCAACAATTATTGGCTAGGGTGAAATATCGATTAACAAAAATTGCTTGGACCGGGGTCGTATACTTACATATTATTTTAACCGATTTTGAATAATTAATTTGAATAAATTACGCTGGCTATGGAACATACCGCGAGCGCCGATTTATTATAAAATTTTTCGTAATACTGTACACTACGTAAAATTTAGTTGAACAGGTTAAATTTTAAAATTATGTCATTATGAATAAAATATACATATAATAATAGTCATTGTGTTATTTGACGACTATGATTAATAATTATATTGGATATTTATTTTAATATTTATAAATTATAATATTTTAAGTACTAATTGCTCACGAATGTTTTCATGATCGGATATAATTATAGTATACTAGCAATGCCCGCGGCTTCGCCCGCGTTCATTTTTTTAATTACTAATCTTTATCCCAATCGGTTGATCTGTAGATTGCCTGAAAATGCTCTACAATTACTCTAACTATTTCAAAACCCATCCTTAATATACTCTCTCCCGCTCTTGGAATCCCCTCCCTCTCCCAATTGCTCGCTGTGCTGCACTTTATTTTAAGAGCCCTTACACCACCTTAATCCCTGTAGAAAAAACGTTTTAGCTGACTTTCGTCAACAATTAACCACCTTCCTGCCAAATTTAAGGTTCGTAGTACAAAGGATGAAGGGCTTACAAATACAACAACATACAAACTTGCTATAGACATATCTTCCTGCCAAATTTAAAGTTTGTTGCACGAAAGATAAGGACTTACAAAGAAATTTGCTACAGCCCTTAGACCTCCATAATCCGTCCCTATAGCAAATAAGTTTCTTAGCAGAATTCTACTAACTATAAGTTACTTTCCTTCCAAATAGTTTGTAGCACAAAAAATAAAGAAATTTCATACAAACTTGCGAGAGCCCTTGGACCTTCTTAATCCGGGCCTGTCAGAAATTTTATTCTTAGCGGACGTTTACTAACAAATAACCATTAACTTCCTCCCTGCCAATTTTTAATTTTGTAGCTCAAAAGATAGAGGAATCTCATACAAACTTGCGAGAGCACTTATTCGACCTCCTTAATTCGACCCTGTCGCAAAAAGCGTTCTTAAGGGACATCAACTAACTTTAAACTACCTTTTAACTTTAAACCTGCCAAATTTAAAGTTTCTCGCCCAAACGATGAAGGACTTTTATACAAACTTGCGAGAGCTCTGAGAGCTCTTAGACCACCTCAATCCGGCCTTATAACAAAATACGTTATTGATGGACATCTACAAACATTAAACTACCTCCCTGCCAAATTTAAAGTTTCTAGCATAAAAAATGAAGAAAATTACAAAACAACAAAAAAATTAAAGTTTATAATTAACAAATTAAAAATAGGGGTTGATCGTAGAGAGTTGAAATTTAGGGTTGTATGTATTTTTAATGGTGTATCATAAAAAATAAAAAATAAATAATTTATCTAAAAATTAAAAAAAAATTTGGGGTGTTAACATTTAGGGGGATAAAAAATAGATTTTGTTCGATTCTCAGACCTACACAATATGTACACAAAATTCATCATGAGAATCGGTCAAGCCATTTCGGAGGAGTTTAACTACAAACACCGCGACAAGAGAATTTTATATATTAGAAGATTATGTTTGTGTATGATTATTACTTCTGCTGCTGGATCGGCTGAACAGTTTTGGATGAAATTAAACACTTTGATATTTGATAGACCATGAGCTGGATTATAAATACAAACGCTTATGTTCTGTGATTAGGAAGGTATCCCAGCGATGAGAGAAAGAGTCTAGTATTATAATTTATATTACATTAACGAAAAAATGCTTTTGAATTAGGCACTAAGTAGTAGGTAAATGAACGATACTACAAACCTATAATTTGATCAAATAATAATTCGTTTGTATGTTATTATTAAGTTGTAACGTTTTATCAAATTTTCAATTAAAATTTAAATTAGATGGACGTCGTTCCAGTATCAGCAATATATGTGACACGGAGGGCGTCCGACGACGTCACCCGCGGCCCCGCCCTTGACTCGTATAGGAAAGATCTAACGTTATCGCTTATCACAACACTAGTTATATTTGTATGGTTCTAATAAATTAATACGGTTATCAGATAACGATAAGTATTATATCCGCTAAAGTTTGGAAAGTATGTGTTGTGTTATTGTCGGTAGTCTTTGTGGAATAAAATACATAGGCAACTGTTAGACTTAGACAGTAGGGAAGGGTCTGAGTGAATCTAGAATACCTGAGTCACTAGTTCGTCCCTAAATATGATATATATGTTAATATCGATTTGTCAGAAATGCGATATTTTCCCCAGTTGCCCCGGATTTAAACCAGCCACACGTTCTCTGTATGAGTCCATTAAAATTATCAACACTATCCAGTGTTCACATAAAACTAGGAACACATGAACTTACTTAGCTTAATTAGTAATATTTTGTTGGCCGGAATTTGAAATGAAAATATTTACTTCACAGCAGCTTAAACCTAGCAACTCTCGCTCACATCGCTCGGGTTCATCCCTAGAATTAGCGCGAGCGTAGTTAATCACTTTATCTATTAAAAAAACCGCATAAAATTCCTTTCTGTAGTTTTAAAGATCTAAGCATTAATAGGGACAGACAGAGAGAGAGAGACTGTGTTTTATTGTTTGATAATAATCTTTAAATAAATCAGGCAAGGGCCAGCGAGCTCACATATCTGCGGTTCCGATTTAGCCAAACATTGATTAGTTTTTACTTAGTTGCATTTATTGCATTATTAATTTTTTTTTCGATTTAAAATAAATGTGTTTCATATTTTTACCTATAATGAACAAAGTGATTGTTTGAAAATATTCCATACAATCTCAAAAACTACTTAGCATATATTCTGAAAAGCAATTTTCGTTAAAAGTATTTTAGAAGCTTTCTTACCTCTAATTTTAACATATTTAATTTCTTGAGGTTAATGAGAAGCATTTATTTTTTAAACACTACAATATTTATCACTTTAAACTTGCATAGCTTTTTTAACGTCCCACTGCGGGGCTCCAATCAATATTATCAAGAAACAGTTCACCATGCTGGCCAAGATCGTGGATGCGGGTCGGACTTCACAAGTGAACACATGATGTTCGAAAACATACAAGCTTCTGATTCTGACATGCATGTTTCCTCTGATCATGTAATAGAAAAGATTCGCACGTTAAAAATCAAAGTTGCGAGATTACCGGTATTTGTACTCTCTTCAATCGGTTTCCTAAGCGAGAGCATTACCACTAAGCTTCAACCAAGTAAAAAATGATATTATTATGACGATGACCACAGAGAAATATTTATAACATATAGAAATATTTGATTTTGACTTGCATAATGTATTCTTGCATTACCGTCTTTAGATCGCTAGTTGCTAGTTTGAAATATTGGTACTCAAGCTGCGCGCTAGATGTCGTTGCTACGTTAAAATTCAAGCTATGGTTTGATTCGTTATAGTTTGATAGTTTTATTCGCAAGACTTTCATTCGCGATTTACCAATGAATACTATACTCTTACTGCGTGGAGCGATTTACTTAGAAAATAGAAATTATCTTTATTCTAATTTTTAATGCTCTTCATATTTTGAAGAGCTTAGATGGTTGTACTACTTGTTACTTACAACTTTTAAGTTTTAAGTTGTTGTTACTTGTTAACTGATTCTTCTATACCTACTAGCAATTGCCGCGGCTTCACCCCTTTCATATTAAAACATTGGGGATTGGTGGTAGAAATCATTAAAGAACTTGGTCCAAAAATAAAAAATAATCTGGCCCTTAGGGCAAATAAAAAATAGACCCACCAAATAGTCACAGAAAATTTCATAAAAATCGGTCTGGCCATTGCGGAGGAGTTCGATAGCAAACACAGTGAACACGAGATTTTTAAATTCATACTCGTACTAGCGACTCACCATTGCGCGAGCGAAGCCGCGGGTTCCGCTAGTAAGAAATAAGAATATAGACATAATATTATTATTTGTTTAATATCTTACCTAAACGTAGGTAAAACGTACTAGCTTATGAATGCAATCTAATCTTTACGACATTCATGCTTAAACGAATTATGAGTATTATAAAATATGTATAATATCTACTTGGCTACTTATAATGATGTAACATAAGCGCCATTAAACGTTTATGAATTCGGTATTTTCAAGTAAACAAATGAAATAAGTACTTAATTAAAATTGTTTTACAGTGTTTGTGACTGTAAAGTTACATTTAAATATTTAAAGAAAATATGTATTACAAGCGAACACTTAATGTAAAGTAAATTCTGTTTTCTTTACCCTTAGAATATATTATTATAACTTTAATCTATATTCAAGCCACGAAGGCCTTAGGATCAGTTACGTAATAAAGTACAGTTTTTGAGGCGTAAGCTCAGCTTTGCATTTGTGTGAGTGACAGCTAAAAGCCAATAGCCGCGCATCAAAAACCAATTAAAACGAGTTTAAACCACTCGCAACGCGCTACGCCTTCGGTCGTGCCTATCCGTACACTTCACTCACACAAATGCAAAGCTGAGCTTATGCCTCGAGAACTGTAAGTCGGTACTATAAAAGTTTGTAGATTGTGTTCTCAGCACCACAAACCCGTTCTCAGAGTGTTTTGTAAAATAATAATAAAATTAATATATACACCATAGGAATGCCGCCGTTGCTTATTATACTCGTCGATCCGAAAAGAAGTGACTTTAGGACCCAAATAGTAATAAGTTCGTAATCACGAAAAAATAAGATGTATCTACTTAACGAGTGTCAAAATATGTTTTATAAACGATCGTATCTTTTAATTGCGTAGCTTGATACTTTGTAGACTTCGGTAGGTATTCAGGCTTGAGCCCTTTTTAATGTCCCTAACATTTAACCATGTTGGAAATGGAAATGATTTACACATAAGAATAACAGAGATGCTAGACCTAATGCGGGATTTGAATCCGCTTAACTTTTTTCACGCGATTGTGTTACCACTGGGCTACCACTGCCTATTCTGAGACTATAAAACTTGATTGATTACTTAATAATATTAATTTCTCGACAACTGCGTACTCAAGTCTCAAAAAAGCCGGTTTTTCAGTCAGCGAGTTAATTATATATAAAAAATAACTCCAAAAACCCAAACAAACACAATTTCGAATTTGTATGTAGGTACAATATATACTGTATTGTAAACACCTTAATAGATAAATATAATTTATTGTGATATATTTTTATACGAAACTTATCAATAAAATAAACATTTCGTAATCGTAAATAAGCCAATATATTTGCACTAAAGTCATTATTAATATATTATGATAATATTCTGCGACCTTTCCTGGCGCTGGAAAAGTTTAGTTATCTGCATCTCAATATTATTAATTTCGTATTTTCATTTAAATTTACTGATACTTTGATTTTTAAGTTTGAATGTATTCATTGTTATTTTGAATAACTACACTTCACCAGAACCTTCAACAACCTTCTAGAACTAGATTTTTTTAAAACTCATTTGAGTAGCCTATTATTATTATTCATGTATAATGTACAACTAATATTAAATAAAGTAGTTAGACTTTTGAGTCAGTTCATAGAGTGAAGAGAAATAAAAACTTGTGTATAATATTATACATACATCATTTATTCTTAATTTATTCCGCCCACCCCCACAGACCGTGGCTCTCTCTAATGGTCTCTCTATTGTCTCTTCTCGAGCGCGTCACAGCACTCGCTTCTCCTTTCGCTATCGCCTTCTTCCTCTCCATCTTCTTCTGCCGAGTTTCTAGATTCTTCTTTACTTGCTGCTTGACGACCTCCGGGGCAATTGTACTCGCTGACGTGTAGGATCTCATAGTTCTGACATCAGACAGTGCTTTCTCAATCATAGCTAATCTGTATTTTTGACTATTTTTATTTTCTTTATTTTCTCCATCTTCTGGTTCTTTGATTGGTACAAGTGTGGGTATTTCTTCTGTTTCTGTCACTGATAGGTTCTTTGTATCGTTTACTACATTCTGAATTTGGGTTTCGTCATGTTGAATTGAAGCTTCAACCTGCGAATAATAATTGTTTTAGTACATCTAATTTTACATAATTTATTGGTTATGATAAGCCAATAAAATTTAAGAAAAGTTTTTAAAAATTTTACTGACTTAGACTAAGTGACAGAAATCTCTTTAGGATATTTCTCTATATAAATACTACATTTAATATTAAAGACTATTTCTCTGACATCGAAATAACTTTGATCACATTTAAATCATTTCAGTTTTTATCTTTTCAAACCATATTTATACAATATACAGTACTTTATTTATTCTGATTCAAGAATAATATAATGTTTTGGATCTAAATATATAAATAAATAAATATTTTGGGACATTATTACACACAGCGCCATCTTGTTCCATGGTGAGTGTTGGCGACTGGCTGGCGCGCGACCTTTTTGGAACATATATTATTTTGTAAAACCTATTTTTTTATGTTTCAATAGATTTGTCAGAGTAGTCTGCCTGTCACTGTTGAGATTATAACATATTTATTGTGCAATATTTAACAATTAAAAGAATTAATTATAAAACGTGTTTCCATCATCTCTCATTAATACAGTCCATTCCTCATTAGCTATCATTTTGGTCCATTCTCGCCGTAATTTTACCATTCCATCGAAATTCAGGTGTCAAATTTTTTCACGTAAGTTATTGTAAATTTTTATTTCATTGTAAAACGGTGTTTACATTATTTACTTATATTTTCATCATGGTGGAAACGCGTAGTAAGACAAGGGCAGAGGCGGCTACGGAATCTGACCGGGTGCAGCGCGAACGGCGTGATCGTTCACCGCGCGGCGCCCGGCCGGGTTTAGTCACGAATAACGAAGGTGCTTCGACATTGCCTAGTGGTTCGAGCATACAAACGACGGGCGACATTCCAACCAGCGCGGCACAACCTAAGCCCGCTGCCGAACGCCCAGATGCTCGAACTAGCTCGCTTACGCTCGCAAGAGGCGATGTCAAAGCACCAACTGAAAGCGCTTTTAGTGTCCACAGTAAGCAATCACATACCGTGCGCACACACTCAACGAGTTCCTCGGCGACCGTTCGCGCACAGAAGCTAGCTCTTGAAGCGGACCTAATGCGGCGTCAGGTAGAGCGCGAGCGCGAACTCGCTCGACAACAGGCGGACCGTGATCGACAACAGGCGGACCGTGATCGGGAGCAGGCGGAGCGCGAGTTTGAACTCGCGCGTCAGCAAGCCGTGCTCGCCCGTCAACAGGCCGAGGCGGAGCGGGAGCGCGAGCGCAAGCTCGCAAATCTCGAGTTCAAGGCGGAACAGACGGAGCTGCAAGCAAGAATCGCCGCTCTGGAAGCTTTAGATAAGTCTGCCAAATCTCGTAGTTCGTATTTTTCTGATCGCAACGCCGAAAGGCGCACTGCTACTTGGGTATCCGAACAGAATGCTAACATGACTACAGCAACTTATGAAAATATGCCTGGTGGGGCACCGATTGTCACCTCGAGTAACGCTCGAGGACCTAGTTTACAACCGGCCGCCACCGCCAACTCGGTATCTTTCAACGTGCCTATTGTCAACCAAGCAACCCTCTCGAAACCCACTCAAGCGCTCTTAACATACAACTACGACACAGTGGCACCACGACTACCAGTATCATCTGAACAGTCCTCCTCAGACCCTATTACAAAACTTACCCAAGCTATAAACTCTCTTTCAAACAGGCCAAAGAAGCCCGAGCTAATTACGTTTTCAGGTGAAACTTCACAATGGATGGCTTTTAAAAGTAGTTATGAACGTACAAAACGTAATTTTTCAGCTGCAGAAAACTTAGACCGTTTGAACCACGCAGTCCGTGGACAAGCGTACCAGTCCGTCGCGTCGCTCATGTGGACCTGCGGCTCGCCCGACGACATCATGAAGGCCCTGGAGCAGACGTATGCCCGTCCGGAACTTCTGGTCGCCCGCGAGATCACCGAGCTCCGCAACACTCCAAAGCTAAGTTCTCCTCAAGACTTAAATGGCTTAGCAAATAAATTGCGTAACTTTATTACAACGCTCACATTGCTTAAACAGAATGAGTACTTATCATCTCCAGAGCTCCTTCGGTGCATTTTGGTAAAATTGAGTGAGCACACTAGATCTCGCTTTACAGACTACGCATCGGCTCACGCGCCAGAGCAACAAAGTCTAACAAAACTTGAATTGTTGTCACAATTTCTCTTAGCCGAGGCTGACAAACAATTAAAATATAATTTTATTGCTGACAGTACATTTAAAGCGCCAACGCCACCAACATATTCAAACGTACCACGCAATAATGCTCCGAAATTCCCGTTAAAAAAGGAAACAATACATGCTACGGTATCTTGCGGGAATACATCTGAGCAGTGCGCATATTGTAAACAAGGATCTCATAAAATAAAAACATGTAAGAGTTTTTTAAAGCTAACATGTGACGACAGATGGAGCTGGGTTCGAGAAACTAAAATATGTTACCGTTGTCTCAAGTCTAAGCCACACACGTGGAACAGTTGCCGCGCGAAACGTTGCGGTGTCGATGGATGCCCTAGACGTCATAACGCACTCCTCCATGGCACAAAGACAGCCGACGGCAATCCCGACGCAGCTCCAAGCGGACAGAGCATTTGTCTTCATACCTCCTCTGTCAACCCTACATGTCCTGTCAATATAAATACTACTCAACAACATAACGAAATCGAACCTTCGGATAAAATTGCGAATACCACTGATTTTTCAATTAATGCAACAGGATCCTGCCCAACGACTTCACGCCCACATCCCCGAGGCCTGCTGAAAGTGATCCCGGTTATAGTCGAGGGTCCTGACGGTGCGTTCGAGACAACAGCGATGCTAGACGACGGCAGTGTGTCATCTCTCATTGACGCTGAAGTGGCAAAACGCATCGGCGCGAAGCCAACCCGCTCGGAGCGTCTTCGCATTGAAGGTGTTTGTAATATGACAGCGGAGCGTGAAGTAAGCTATGTTGATTTTTATATACGCGGTCGCAACCTACCCGATCGTTACCTGATCGAACACGCGCGTGCCGTGGAACCCTTAGGGCTTCGCGCACGATATCCAGACACGATTAATATCACGGATTACGATCATCTGTCAGGCCTAGCAAACGAACTGTCATGTGACATTGCTTACCCCACCGTCTTAATCGGCGCGCCTGACTGGTATATATCCATAAGTCGCGAAGTGCGGTGTGGAAAAAAGAATGACCCTGTTGCCTCCAAGACCTTATTAGGCTGGGTACTCCATGGCGCACACTGTTTGTCGTCGAAGCCATTTGAATTTATCAATCACGTCACGGAAGATCTGGATACACTTATAAAATGCCAATACGACATCGACGCCTTGGGTATCACAAAAAAGGTCCCACGACAAAACAGCGAGGATCAACGGGCTGTAGACATCATGGAATCATCCGCTCACCAACTTCACGATGGCCATTTTGAAGTTGGCCTGCCTTGGAAGAAGGAGCTACCGAAAATTATACCAGATAGCTACCCACAGGCACTATCACGCTTCAAGGCCCTCGAGCGACAGATGTCAAAGGATTCAGCGTTTGCCGCATCCTTTCAACAATTCATCGACGACATAATCAGCAAGAACTATGCCGAAGAGTGTGATTCGAAGACTTACTACCATCGACCCGCACCAAATGCCTCTTGCGTCAACCCAGACGGCTCCATTCGCTGGTACCTGCCTATCTTTGGTGTCTATCATCCTCAGAAGAAGAAGCTGAGAGCAGTCCATGACGCGGCTGCCACAACAAAAAACGTAAGCCTCAACAGTCTGCTTCTGCAAGGTCCTGACCTATTATCGCCCCTACTTGACATCCTGTTCCGTTTCAGAGAAGGTGCGGTAGCCTTGAGTGGCGATATCAAGGAGATGTTTCCTCAGATTAAGATTGCCGCAAGGGACAGGGATGCTCAACGCTTTCTCTGGCGTGACAAGAACGGCGACCTCAAGGAATACCGCATGTCGTCAATGATTTTCGGCGCAGTTTCGAATCCTTTCATCGCCCTCTATATAAAAAACAAAAACGCGAAGGTACACGAAGCCGACTATGCCGTTGCCTGCAAAGCAATAATTGACGATCACTATATGGATGACTACCTTGGGAGCCACACAAATGTTGCGGACGCAGCTCAACTAGCCGCCGACGTTGTCACAGTGCACAAGAATTGTGGCTTTGAGATGCGAGCGTGGACGTCCAACCATCCAGAGGCACTCTCTCATGTCCCGAAGGAACTTCGTAGCGATGCAACTTCTGACGTTTACCTGCCTACCAGTAGTGACGTCGGCGTCCTTGGTGTTAATTGGAACCCACGTCAAGATTTATTAGGGTTTCGTGCCGTACCTCAGATACCGACCGACACTTTGACAAAACGCATTCTTTTATCGAACGTCATGAAAGTTTATGACCCTCTTGGGTTTTTGATGCCGGTCGTCATCTGGGGTCGCATTTTGATTCAAAGATTATGGCGGGCAGGCGTTGGCTGGGACACAGGCTTACCCGAAATGTATGTAAGCGAATTTAAAGACTGGTTTTCACAGCTGCAGATTGCAGCCAATATAAAAATCCCACGCTGGTACATGGTCGGATCAGACTTGTCCGACGTCCAGTTGCACGTCATCGCCGACGGTGGCGAACAAGCCTACGCCTGCGTCGCCTATTGGCGTTTCACTTACAGCGATGACTCTGTATCGACAGCTCTCATCGGTAGTAAGGCCAGAGTCTGTCCCCTGAAACCGGTTTCCATCGCAAGATTAGAATTACAAGCTGCGCTTATCGCGTCGCGTTTTGCGCAAACAATTATGCAAGCTCACCGTTTTGAGCCCTCCGCAACCATTTTCTGGACTGACTCAACCACCGTCCTAAAGTGGATCCGGAGTGACGCTCGCGCGTTTAAACCGTTCGTGGCACACAGGTTGGGAGAGATATTGGAAACCACCAATCCATCCGATTGGAGGTGGATCCCTACCTCTCTCAATGTCGCTGATGATGCGACAAAACCAAAACGAACCGACTTTACCGCAACTCATCGGTGGTTCACCGGTCCTCAGTTCCTTGTTGAACAGTCTTGCACTTGGCCGACCGAGCGCGTCACTGACGAGGGAGAGACCTCATCAGACCCCGAGTTAAAATCAAATCTGATGGTTCTGCTCCTCGATACCCCACTCTCGACTTCGTTACCTGACCCAACGCGTTTTAGCTCCTGGCTACGTTTGCTACGGGCCACCGCTCGTTTTCTCCAGGGCGCACGCCTATTCCGGCTTAATTTGTCTCGGCCAATAGATCCAAATTCCAAACTCTACATTGATAGCACCACGTCTCCCCACCAGCTTCACGCGTCAGACATGATAGAAGCGGAGAAAATGTTGGTCCGTCAAGCACAAACAGAGAGTTTCCCTGAGGAATTATCGCACTTACGATCTTCGAAGCCAGTGCCTAAGAATAGTCGAATTAGGAAATTGGCGCCTACACTAGATGGAGAAGGTCTCATACGACAAGACACGCGCATAAATTCCGCACCGGGAGTGAACAACGAGATGAAATCACCCATGATTCTCGACGGCCGCCACCACATTTCACGACTGCTAATCCTCCACGAACATATCAAAGCCGCGCATCAATTTAACGAGCTCGTTTTGAATGAACTTCGGCAAAGATATTCGATTTTAAGAGCCAGAGGAACCATCCGTAGCGTAGCAAGCGCCTGCTTGAAGTGTAAGAAATGGAACACGAAACCTATCCAACCTCAGATCGGCAACTTACCACCAGAACGTCTTGATCACCACAAAAGACCCTTCACTCACGTAGGCCTTGATTACTTTGGCCCGATTCTGGTAAAGCTATATCGACGGAGCGAGAAACGATACATCGCCTTATATACGTGTCTCACAACCAGAGCGCTTCACCTCGAAATTGTGAACTCGCTCACTGCAGATAGCGCTATAATGAGCCTCAGGCGCTTCATTGCTCGCCGAGGATCGCCCACCACTATATTTTCCGATAACGGTACTAACTTTGTTGGCTCTTCCCGCGAACTGCGCTCCCTACATGACAACTCGGTCGTAGAGTACGCCACTAATCACAAAATCAACTGGCGCTTCATTCCACCAGCATCCCCATTCATGGGCGGCGCATGGGAGCGGCTTGTGCGGACAGTGAAAGCAGCTCTCAGATCTTGCCTAACAAATCAACCACTGAAGGAAGAGGTCCTGTCGACACTCCTACTCGAGGCCGAATCAATTGTGAATTCTAGGCCACTTACATACGTCCCGTCTTCCCCAGATGCACCAGAGGCGTTAACACCATTCCATTTTATCCTCGGCTCCTCATCAGTCGTCCCATGGACCACGTCGCTGACAGACGCAGACCTATCCCGACGATGTGACTGGCGGAGAACGCTGCGCCTAGCAGATCAGTTTTGGGCACGATGGCTACGGGAATACCTACCGATGTTACGTACAAGAGGACCCAACAACAACTCGTTGAACCTCGGTGAGGGTGACGTGGTGCTGATCGCCGATCCCAACCTCCCTCGTGGTTTGTGGCCACTAGGAAGGGTAGCAAAGGTCTACTTAGGATCCGACGGAGCGGTCCGCGTGGCAGACGTCCACACCAGAGGGGGCATGCTGCGCAGACCGGCCCGGAAACTTATCCTTATGGAAGCCGAGCCTCAGCCAGTAGCCACCAGTAGTTAGTGTTCCACTGGGGGTCCGGTATGTTGGCGACTGGCTGGCGCGCGACCTTTTTGGAACATATATTATTTTGTAAAACCTATTTTTTTATGTTTCAATAGATTTGTCAGAGTAGTCTGCCTGTCACTGTTGAGATTATAACATATTTATTGTGCAATATTTAACAATTAAAAGAATTAATTATAAAACGTGTTTCCATCATCTCTCATTAATACAGTCCATTCCTCATTAGCTATCAGTGAGCTACGAGGCTTGTGTTACGGATATTAGATAGTTGATATACTAGATATATAATTTTAACTACATAAATATTATTAATATAAACACCCATGACTAGAGTATAAACATTCGAGTTTAACAAATGAATGTCCCCAGCGGGACTCGAACCCGCGACCGCTTGCGCAAGAAAGTAGAGTGACTACAAGCTGCGCCAAACGTGTCGTCAATTAAAGATTTGTGTTTGTATTTGCTCTCAAAGTTAATGAGTGTCAATACAGCTGAAAACCTCGCAAATATTTTTGTTGTCTTATAATTATTATTTTTTAAATAAACAGATAATAATAATAATAATAATAATAATAATAAAGCCTTTATTTTTTCTGTTATACAGGTTTTTCATTTTAACATTTATACATCTTACATACTAACAGATCCCTTTTGGGTATAGGCCTCCTCCAAGCTCTTCCATTTTTCTCTGTCCTTGGCAATATTTATCCATTCTGGTCCAGCTATTTCTTTTATATCGTCTGACCATCTTTTCTTTGGTTTTCCCACCCTACGTTTTCCTATTGGTCCCTTCCATGTTGTTGTTCTTAGTGTCCATCTCTTATCTTTATATCTGGCAATATGTCCAGCCCATTTCCATTTTGATTTCATAGCAAAGTTTAGAGCATCTATGACTTTTGTCTTGCTTCTTATTTCAGTGCTTCTGATTTTATCTATCCTTTTAAGTTTTAGAATGCTCCTCTCCATTGATCTCTGGCATGTTGTTATTTTGTTTTTGACTTTGCTTGTATACACCCAGGTTTGGCTGCCATATGTTAAGCAAGGTAAAAGGTTGGTATCCAGTACTATCTTTTTGAGGTTTAAACTGTAGGGTCCTTTTAAGATCTCTTTTTGTGCCCAAAACTTTCTCCAGGTTGTATTGATTCGTCTCTCTACTTCCTCTTCATTGTTGTTTTCTTTAAACGATATTTGTTTCCCTAGATATATATATGAATCAGCATAATCTATATTTTGATTGTTTACTTTGATTGGTTTCGCAACAGAATTTGTCATTATTTTTGTTTTGCTTATGTGTATGTTAAGACCGACTTTACTGCTTTTCTGTGCAAACAGGTAGATCATTTCTTCTAGTTCTGTAGCAGAGTTAGCGAAGATTGCAATATCATCGGCAAATCTAATGTGGCTCAAATATTGATTTTGTATTCTAATTCCTTTGTCCTTCCAGTTTAGGTGGCAAAAAATACTTTCAAGTACGGCTATAAACAACTTAGGTGACAGAGGATCCCCCTGCCTGACACCTCTACCGATTGGGAATTCCTCGCCTTTCCTTTCCAGTTTTACTCTGCTTGTGCAGTTGGAGTAAATGTTCTTAATTATATTTATATATTTCTGGCTGATTTTGCATTCTTCTAATGCCTTCCATATTGATTTGTGTGTTATACTATCGAATGCTTTTTCAAAATCAATAAAAGCAATATAGATTGGCATCTTAAACTCCATGTATTTTTCTATTGTTTGTTCAATGGTTTGGATGTGGTCGATAGTGGAGAATCCTGATCTAAACCCCGCTTGTTCTACTGGTTGTAAATTATCTATTTGTGGTGATATCCGACTTAGTATTATTGATGTAAATAGTTTGTACAAGCTTGAAAGTAAACTGATGGGTCTATAGTTAGAGATATTAAGTGGATCACCCTTTTTATAAAGTAGGATTATATCTGATTTATGCCACTGTTGAGGAATAATTCCCGTAACAAGGATTAAGTTGAACAATTTTGTGATGAATGTAAGCAATAGTGGGGCTCCATGTTTCAAAGCTTCATTTTTGATGTTGTCCGGCCCTGGACTTTTGTCATTTTTTAGCTTTTTTATATGTTGTAGTGTTTCCTTATCATTAATTGGGTCTATGGTTACACTAGTAATAATTCCTTCTTTTTCTTTTTCATCTTCGCTGTCCAGGTCCTCTATTGGTCCTTTATAAAGTTTTGAGTAGAAAGCTGTTGCACATTTAAGCACATCTTTTCTGGTTTTTGTTTCTTTTTGGTTGTCATTCAGATTTTTTATCCATGTTTTATGTTGTGTTAGTTCTTTAACCGAGCGCTTCGTACTTCTGTATGTTCTAAGGTTTTTTTCAATGGTTTTCTGTCTGTGGTTATTGTAGTCTTTATTTATTGCCTTGTTAGTTTTTTTGAATAGGTTTCCTAGATCTTTTTTATCTTTTTTGTCCTTGTTTTTCTTTGCTAGTAATTCTGAGCGTCTCCTCATTAAGTCCTTAGTTTCATTAGTTAAGATCTCTTTATTTTTGTTACGAGGTTCGTTTTCTATTTTCAGACTTTTTTGAATGATGTCTTCTAAAGTGTCATAGTAAGCCTGTACTTCTGTTTTGTCTTCTATTTTGTTATTCTTTTCTATGTTTATTTGTAGGTTTTCTTGGTATGTTTTTATGTTTTTTTCTGTTTCTAGCGATCGTGATCCATTGTTGAAGTTTTTCCTGCTTAATTTGATTGACTTTAAATTGAGACTAGCTCTTACCAGTCGGTGGTCCGATGGGAAGTTAAGTTGGTTTATAACTTCTACGTTTGAAATCAGTTTAGGTTTGTTTGTAATTATAAAGTCAATTTCATTCTTCGTTTTTTGGTCAGGTGATGTCCAGGTCCACCTGCGGCTCTTTCTCTTTTTAAAACAGGTATTCATTATCATCATTCCATGTTCTAGAGCATAGTCTATTAGAGTCTCCCCTCTACCGTTTCTTTCTCCAAAACCGTATTTTCCCATGACTAGGGTTTCATGCTTTTTAGGTTGGCCAATTTTTGCATTAAAATCTCCTATGATTACTGTCGTGTTCCCTGTTAATTCCTGAGCTTTTCTTAAGTCTTCATAGAAGTTATTGATTTCTTCTTCTGTACATTTCTCGGTTGGTGCATATACTTGGATCAGAGAGATATGTGTTCTTTCAAACTGTAGTTGTAGAAGCGCTACTCTTTCTGATATCCCAGTAAATTCGACAATGTTGTTTTTAAGGTATTTTTTTATGATAAACCCTACTCCATAGAGGCCTTTTGTAGTTCCAATGTAACAGAATATAAAGTTTTGGTGTTCTTCAATCTCACACCCCATTCTCCTTACTTCCGCTATACCGAGGATGTCATATTCTATTTTTTCTAAGGCTAGGTTGAGTTCTATCAATTTTTCATTTGACGACAGGGTTCGTACGTTATAAGTGCAGATTTTTAGTATGTTTCTATTCCGCGTTGAGTTATTATCTATTTTTAATGGTTGAGTTGGAGGGTGGTGGTCTTCGCTCTCCCCACGGTGACCAGCCGGCTTGGGGACAGGTATTGTTTTATTTCTATTGTGATTGTTGCATATTTCCCGGTTCCGGTTGGCCGTCTGTATTTTTCTGTGCCTTAGATGCTGAGTTGGCTCTGGTGCGAAATATTTTGTGAACCTTACTTATCTTTTTGTCTTGTTTTGCATCAGATGGTGACTTAGATGGCAACCTCTTCCTCTTGTTCTCTCCGTCTTCTTTGCTTTTCACGATGAGTTTGTCATATCTTATATAAGCAATATTTCCTTTCTTCTGTTCTTCTTCTTTTTCTTTCATTAGTTCTTTCCTTTTCAACAGGATTTCTTTTGGGTAGTCTGGAGTGACATAGATTCCAGAGGGGAATTTTTTGTTGTTTTTTAGCAGTTCAATTTTTCTCCAGGTAAGAGTGAGTGTCACCATAATTGGTCTAGTTTTGTCAGAACTGTGGTTTCCCAATCTCTTTGCGTCACTAATCTCCCATTCATCCCATTCCCGCACTTCTGTATTGTTGCATACCTTGTTAAAGGTTTGAATGACTTTTTCCCTCAGTTCAGCACTATTTCTTTCTGTTTCAGTAACACCATGTAGTATTACGTTGTTTTTACGTATTTCTTTTTGGAGATTATACATTTTACTCTGCAAAGTTTCTATTTCGAGTTTAAGTTGTTTATTTTCTTCCACCAGAGGTTTTAGATTTTCGTTTATAGCACTTGAAACTTCCAGGGAAAACTTTTTTGCAAGTTCTTCGTTTTCTTTCTTAAAGTCGACCTTCATCTCATTTATTTTATCTAATAATATTTGGAATTGAGGTTCCATTTTTTATTTTTCCAAAATATACCAATTTCGCCTCCTTTCTTTATGCTGGTAGCACTTTGTAGCTGGCAACACTGTGCTATTTGTCACTTGTCAGTCGAACAGTCGATGTTTTGATTGACACAGCTGACACTTGGTTGTCAAATGGCGGAAATTGACGACTTCACGTTGGTTTGAGGTTACCTTTCTATGTATAGTTGTAGATATGTTGTTTTCTACGGTTTTTTGCGTGATTTTCAGCAGATTTTTCGAGTTTTTCCAGTGTTCCACTTTTAAAAAACTGTGTGCCGTTAGCCACTTTACGTTTTTAGAAGCTCTAAAGTTTAAATAAGTCACTTTTTTCCACTATTTTTTGGTAAAATCGGAGGAGCCTAATAGCAGTGATGTGTACTTGACAGCTGTCAAACCGGAAATCTTAAATAAACAGATAAAAGCATAAAAAGATCAAAGGCTATCCATCATCATGATGAAATAAATATTATTTATACTAAAGCATGCAACACTAATCTTATATATAAAATTCTCTTGTCACAATTTTCGTTCCCATACTCCTCCGAAACGGCTTGACCGATTCTCATGAAATTTTGTGAGCATATTGAGTAGGTCTGAGAATCAGCCAACATCTATTTTTCATCCCCCTAAATGTTAAGGGTAGTCCACCCCTAAATTTTTATTTTTTATTTTTTAGACAATTTTTTTTCCTACAGATCAACCCAATGAGGTTAATTAGAAATTTAAAAAATGAACGCGGGCGAAGCCGCGGGTACAGCTAGTATTACTGTAGTTTTCTCAAAAAAAAAAATTTTAATCTCACTTGTTGTCGAAGATTTGTGATTTCATCTTCAGAATGTGTAGATATCTGCTCCTGACTTTCTTCCTTCTCCTCGTTATCGATAGTTTCGTCTTCACTCACTTGAAGGCCAATACCCATTTCCTATAAAAAGATAGTATTAAAATTAATTTTTTTACAGGTTTAAATGACTGTAAACTTCTGTATATAGTTTTAATTTTAACTTATATTAATATAATTCCCGAAATAATGGGTTTAGACAGACAGATTACAAAGTGATCCTATAAGGGTTCCATTTTTCCTTTTAAGGTACCAGAACCCTAAAAAGTAGGTAGTAATAATATGTAAACCACATTGTTTGATATTTCATGTTTACACATATATTCATAATAATTTCAAATTACCATTAAAAGTTGATCTTCCAGTACATTGGTCCGCTTGTAACCAGAGCAAGCCACTTCATCGTCGAGATGGTCGTCTCTTTCAAGGTCAGTAAACTTCGGGTACAGTGAGCTTTCATACCCGAAGCGCTTTTTAAAGAATTCACGAACACATTTCACATCTCGATCGAAGTAGCTAGAATAGATAATAATTAAAATATTAGTACCTACAAGTACTAGCGCTCTTGATTTTTTAATTTCCTCTGTGCCAAATATTCATATCATTTCAGTCTTTCAAGCTATGACCCTTTGAAGCTTCAAAAATCTCCTTTTGGGTTCGCTAAGTTTTAGACAGACAGATAAACAAGACAGTTCACAGTGAAAATAAATTTGTACTGAAATTCAAAATACTTTATTCAGCATTAAATTATTAAAATATCTTTACTGATTGTCATGAGCCCACTACCAGTTCAAAAAGAAGCTTCATCCTGAGAAAAACTGGCCAAAGAAAGTATTGGACTGTGACTGTGTGTATAGTGGGCAATATTCCTGGCACATTCCAGTATATAAAGCATTAAAATGAAAAATACTTTTTTTCATTACTAATAAGGATAAAGCAACTAGAAAACCAAGCATACCCAAAGCAAAGACGAAAACCATTTTGAATATACTTTTATTGTAATACTTACAGTTCAGCATTTGGATGTTTAGTTGACACCATTTGTGGAAAATCAATAATAATTGGGTGGCCTTGTTCATCTATCATGATGTTAAACTCATTAAAGTCTCCGTGTATGACACCACAGTTGCCAAGACGCACAATCAAGCCCATTAGCTCATCATAGAGTTCCTCTACATCCTCTACTGCAGTCACATGGGTCCTGATATAGACAAAACATTTTATTACTTATACCAAAATAAGACATTGTTTTATTTCTTAAACTGTTGCATTGACTGTTATACATTTTTCTTTTTTGTATAATATTAACTTTGCTTCCACAAAACTAAGTAACCATTGAAAATGTCAGAATAATAGACGTACACAAATACATACAAACTTTCACATTTGTACTAGTAGTAGGATAATTTTTTGACATTGAAATTAAAAATTTGGTTTAATATCCCTGAAGCTACCCATGCTAAGGCATATTTACTTAAAAATTAGTACTAAGTACTAACTATAATAACAATTATAAACATGGATCTATCTTACAATGGTCCACCAGTTACAAGTTCCATAACAACACAGTGCCTATTAAAATCAATAGGTTTAGGGACAGGAAACCCCCTTTCATGTAATGCCTTCATATATGCAAACTCTTTAGTAGCTGATATACGAGATAAGTAGAGCCATGAGGCCTTATTTCTATGTGCATGGTAGTCTCGTTTGTCTTTGATATTTCGGAAACATGTACGTCCCAACCTGAAAATAATAACCAATAATATGATACATTGCAAAACTAAAAATAATTCAAAATTATGTTCTAAACATTTCTTTGATCTAATATGCTTTATTTTAATATAAATAAATATAAGTTTTTTTTTAATAAAAAAGATGCAAGGTCTTTAAAAGCTTGTAGGTACCTGTGTAGTTTTAAACATAATGGATTTCTATCTTCATCTGCAACAGTATAAATATTTGACTCTTTTCCAACACCAATCTGATTACCAAAAGAACTGATCACTTTTCTGTTTGTTAATGCTTTAAGAGCTAAGTAGTCATATCCTGCATTTGTAAGTCTGTATCCATCATCTGTAAAAGAGCTATAATTGTTTATACAGTTTTATGTATATGTCGATGTACTTAAAAATAGAAAATTTATTTATTTTTTGTAATAAAAAATAAGACTTACTAGTAATCAGTAAATTAAAAAAAACAACTTTTAAATATATATCTGCGAAATACTTACAGTGTTTACCACGTTCATATGTCAATAGTCTATGTTTACATAGATCTTTCATTAATTTGTGAACTCCACCGTGGCGTAAATTTGCAATAGACGCTACTAAAGACCCCGGTACAAGCTCGTGATTTTTCATGCCCATTTCTACCTACAAATAAGAGTTTAATTATATTCATTCTAAAACATAAATAATAACGAGGTTATACGAGTGTAGTACTTACAGCTGTGAGAACGCGAAAGTCTTCTGATGTCAAGTAGCGTAATATTGTTACATCTAGTTTACCCATGTTTAAAGATTTATAACTGATTGGATACTTTAATATTTAGATTTTAAATATAAAATTCTAATAAATATATAAACACGTGAACAAAGCAAAGATATTTTAAAGTTTAAACGTCAAATTTATATCTATGTGACATATGTCATTACAGTAAAATTGTTCTAAGTCTATGGTAAATATAATGTCCATCCACAGCTCACACTCTTATTTTATTCAGTAGCCCGGTACGTCTACTCCCCTCGTGTTTTTTGACTAGCGAAAACCAACAAAAAGCGGAGCGATATAGCGAGGTGAAGTAAGGGAAGACGAGTTCTCACTCTCGCACTCCCTCATGTACTTGTATCTTCGTGGAAATCTGAATGGGGCGTAAGAAGAAGAATCTTATAAGTTACATGAGAGACAAGTTGAAAAATTATCCATCTGTAATCAAAAAAAAAAGTTAAAAATCGCACCGTACGTAAGGCAACGAAAATCTATTATATGAATTTAGAGGTTTTAGACGGAGTGTGTTGAGTTCAAATATTTACTATTTAATTACTCTGAATATATATTTTGTTTGCAAAGTGCGCCAAAACCAAGCGGAAATTGGTCGATCATTGTTTTATTCTCTAACTTATTCTAATTACTCTCGATGCTTCTTTTAATACTATGCTATCCAAACGCCACCTTTACTGGACGTGTTTTTACCTTTTTTTACCCGTAGTTTTTACGGATACTTAATTTAAATACATTGTACTCCTTACTCTCCATCATAGACTAAGTCATGCAGTATGCACCACGGTCGAGTAAGCAACAAGCCTAATTTCAGTAGTAAAAAATTTGTACGATTTGTGTGACAAGTTTCCAAGCTTCGCGTCAACTCCGCTGTACAGCGTTGCTATCGACCGGAGCTACGCAGTGCGCACTGCCAACTCCAATTAAATTGTATTTATGAAATAGGAATAGTTTAGTAAGCTTGCATTACGGGGGATAAAAAAGAGACAGAATAATTTTCTATCTTAGTTGCACAGCAATTCTATCATAGTCTATCGTCACGCTACATCCATACATGGAAACTATTGTCACGATAAGCCGACGTATCACGTACGCTAACTACTCTTGATGATAGACCTTCTTGCTAGACCGTGGTATGCTCTTCATAATATAATCTGTCTACGAGACATATATACCATAGATGACTAATAAAAACCATATAATACTGCCTTTCCAGTTTCCCTATTGGGGATAAATTTAAAAAACAACAACAACCATATAATACTGTCACTTGACAGGGAAATATTTTATGAATTATGTATATGTCTGTGTCATAACTCATAAGTCATTCCAGTCATAGACGATTCCAGTCCAGTATTTTTGTTCTGTGGTCATTCGTAATCACATCGCAAATATTGTATGTTATATGTTTAATTTCTAAAATGTAAATTTAGTTTCTTATTTCATTTTTAAAGTTAGTGACATAAAATTTACTAGCTGTGTTCGGTTTACAATTGTACATGTTTTAAATTAAGTGTAATAAAGTTAACATAGATATTTGCTTATGAAAATAAATAAACCATGGCTGGGTCAGAATTTTCAAACGGTTTAATTTGGCTAGATGAGCCAAAATCTGTATATTATCCTGGCCAACTCATAACTGGAAAAGTCAATTTTGAACTGAATAATCCACTAAAACTTTTATGTAAGTATGTCAGGCTTTATTAAATTTATCTTAAATATTTCCACATGTTGTGCATTGGGTACAATTCAAAAACAGACACATTGATTATAAAACTAAAGTTATTTCTTTTAGATATTAATGTTGCTTTTAATGGTGAAGCAAATGTTGAATGGTTAGAAGAAGAATTTGAAACTTACTCTGGTGTTAAGAGAAGGAAGGAGGTGAAATATGTTGGTCGAGAAGTGTATTTTGACTTTAATTTATGTATTTGTGGAGGACAAGGTAAATGATAATGTTCTATATTAATATTATCTTATTTGATAACAGTTAATTAATAAATAATTTCTTTCTGCTCTATAGGAGTGGCAGATCTGCCAACAGGTGCCCATTCCATACCTTTTTTGTATCAACTACCTCCTAACTTGCCCTCTACATTTAAAGGAGATAAAGGGCAGATTTCATATAAAGTAACAGCAACTCTGTTACATCAAGATGGAGTAACTAAGGAGACAATTGTCAAGAAGTTTGATATTGTTGCCCCCTTAGAATTGAATACTGAAGAAAATAAGGTATGTATCCTATTACATGTATGCCACAAAATATATGTTTATTACGTTGAACTTTAAATAGGTAAAAAAGATTTTGAAATAAATTTTAGGTACCTAGATTAAGAAATTAAAAAAAGTGCTATTTCGTACAAGTATTTCAGTAAATCATAATTTATTATTTACAAAAACATGTTTATGGGTTAAACGGACATAAATAAGTATTATATAAATAATATAGTTTTAAGCTTCTCTCCAAAAGTGTTTATCAAAATGACTAAAATACTATGGACATTAATTTTAATTGCTATTAAACAAGCACTCAATTACATGAGTCATTAAGACTTACAGTTACTAGCTCTCAGAGTTTTAATTATTGGTGTAACACTCTGGAGGGTTTTGATAAATGAAAGAACCCACTACTGTATTCATGTTAAAAATATATGGCCAAGTAAGACCATGTCATATCCAAAGTTCAGAAAGATTTACTTCTTATATCATATTTTTTTATTATTCTATACTGGACAGTAATTATGAAATATGTATGTAAGTTTGTGTACTTCTTTGTCAATACTGCTAGATGGGTTCATATAAAGTGACACAGGCTAGTGTCAGACATCTAGGGACCCAAACTAAGGTTCATGTTGTTCGGTCAGTAGAAAATAATAGATGTGAATGGATGAGGGCATAATATATCACATTTCCAATTTTTGCTGTTTTATATATAAATGTCAGCATATAAACAATTTTAAATCTTAAATCAGCCATATTTATGACTAATATGCCTCTTGAAACCCATT
Source organism: Boloria selene (assembly GCA_905231865.2). Lineage (NCBI taxonomy): Eukaryota > Metazoa > Arthropoda > Insecta > Lepidoptera > Nymphalidae > Boloria > Boloria selene. The sequence continues at coordinate 11,437,191 of HG993147.1, forward strand.
ATATTTATGCACTTTATACACAATTTTCTCAAGATTTGAGTTTTGCGACATTGATATGTCTTCCTTCATCCATTCAATTATATAACTATTAATTTTAACTAGGAACCAATACAAATGGAGTTTGAGGAGTTATACAGTTGTAACTGGTCATGTAAATCTCGGCCACTCTACATAGCTATAAAAGCGCCTCAGTCTGGGTACTGCCCTGGACAAGTCATACCGTTCACTGTAGACGCCAGAAATGAAGCTAACGTGGAAGTAACCAAAATTATATTTGAAGTAACAAAGGTTAGTGAAATACAGCTTGACAATTTAGCCTTTATCAAAATCGTCTGCCGAGCCCCCAACTTCTTCCATCTTACAACACAATAGGAAAAAAACAATGCTATAATTTTCTCATTTATATAGGCATAGGCTACCCTTGAACGTCGCCTTGCTTATCACGCGAGCGAGCGAAGCCGCGGGCAAAAATTAGTATATAATTCATATAAGCAAGCTACCGCCTTTAAATGTTATAAAATGTAATACGACGCGTCGTTATTCACGTTCGCGTCGTCGACAAATCAATCTCATCAAAATTCACGCCGAGGTTCAATGAAATCTAAAAGAAACTATTAATATATTCTTCTATAGTCTACATACGGTTTATAATGTATATTTATCCTATAGTCGCAAGTCGCAACAATCATTGTCTTGGTTATAAACGCCTTTAAATTTTATTTGTTACTACTTACTAGCGACTAAGTGAGTCGACTCACCCTCGCTTCGCTCGTGTTTGTCCCTAAATTTAGCGCGTGCGAAGCCGCGGGTACCGCTAGTTTAATAAAATTTCTAAAATAAAAGTAGCCTAAGTAACTCCTTATAACATTAGCTATCTGCGAGTGAAAGTCCCGTCAAAATCGGTCCAGCCGTTTCAGAGATTAGCCGGAACAAACAGACAAAATTTTAAAAATAGATTTTTTTATGTTAGTACCTACTGTATATACTTTCATATGCATTTAGTGAAAACTGTTAATTTGAAATTAAAAACAGACATTTCAATTTTATTTATAGATATTGATGTATAGATTATTTTATCGATACATTTTTTGATTACAAGTTCCGAACTGTTTTGCTTTAGTCTAATAGTTATTTCTAATACATTCCATTGCTTAAAAATAATTAAGAAAATCCCGTTTGCCGTTTTCACTAGCTCCTTAATGTTTTAATGTTCTCAATCCCTTTACATAATTTAGTATACCTTAGTCCAGTTACTTTAGCGATTAACCTCGGAATGAGAGATAATAAGTTGACTTTTTGTATATACCTTCATTTTAGTTTTAAAAGTTGTCTCAATTGTCTAAAACTATAATAAAACTATTATAATAAGACAAAAGACAGACAGCTTCTCTGTCTGGTCAAAGGTAAAAAAAAACGTTTTTCGGCGATTATCTCGGTGTGTAATCTTTTTAGAGGACACGATATCTCAGCCAACAACCGATCTCGTCGGTCATCCCGCCAGAGGAGCTCGTAGTTTCCATGAAGAAAGGCCCGATATTGAGCAATACCACTCGTCAATACGTATTTGAATTGAAATTGCCGGACTTCATCGCTCTGAATCTAGATAACTGTGGTATTATAGACATTGGATATTTTTTAAAGGTAAGAATTATTACTATTTCTGTTTTTTTTCAAAGTTCATATTGTTTTACTTCCAAACTATAATAACGTAATTTTAATGTGACATGTAAAGTAGTAATAATTTTAAAATAGATATAATGTGTTTTTACACATCAGGTGTTAAGGTGTTCAGAATCTTTCTTCTTCGCAATTTTACAAAAATTAAAAATAGCGAATTATATTATTAAAATTTCTTCTTAATGCGATAAAACTTTGTGTATTATTTTTAAAGATATGTCTATCTATCAAAATTGTTAAAAGTACAAATTCTATTTAGGTCAGAATGAAGCTTTCCGGCTGTAATGAAGACTTAACAGGCGAATCCAGCCTATGTCTTGGGCTAGTGCCAATAGGCAGTACTGCAGATGTAAAAGTAACTCATCCGATGGCTGAATGCCTTCCAATATCGCCAATACCTGATACTTCACAGACACAATCCTCCCTTAATAGCGAACCACCGCCGTACAATAGCGTGTTTAATCAGAATTACCCAAATGACGTTCAAATCTGCCCACCTGGACCATGTCCCTATCCAACGGTAGCAAACGTGGTCGATAAGAGCATGCACGGCTCAAAAAATAATATTGTAGGCGCTTTCGAGACTCACACGCAACATGAAGTCACCCAAAACACCGCACCTATACCCGGTTTCCAACCCTACCCCTATATGCCCTCGGGGCAAAATGAACGGTCTTATCCTGGCTACCCCCAGGGGCCAGCACCTTACCCCAATGCACAATTCCCGCAATTACCCAGTCAAAATTACCCTCTACAACCCTTTACAAGTCAACCCTTTTCAAGCCAACCCTCAGCGCCACCACTTTAAACTAAATCGATTGTTAAACTATTTTGTAATCATTTTGATAAAAAAAATACTTAAATAATGCAGCATACAATAAATAATATGGAAATAATCTTCTGTGATATGCAATTTAAAGCCTTATCTAAGTGCCATTTCCTTTTCAGAAATAGTTAATTTTAAATAGCCGTTAGTAACCAACGTACAAATATTATTCGATACTATAACGTATTTAATTAATATTACTGTTAAAGTCTACCTATAACTCTCGCTACGAGTTGCGCCTCAGCGAAAAAAATGACCTATACACTTATACAATCCCTACTATCCCTACTAATATTATAAATGTGAATGTAAGTTTGTTTGTTACGCTATCACGCGAAAACTACTCAACCGATCATCTTGAAACTTTGTACACATATTCTTGGAGGTATTAGAAGTAACATAGGATACTTTTTATTAAAAAAAAAGTATTTTTTACGAAAAATTAATAAATTGTTTGTATTAACAATGGGTTCTGAAATAGCTAGAGTAATTTTGAAGAATTTTTAGGCCAACCCAATGAGGTTGATTAGCAATTAAAAAATGAACGCGGGCAAGTCGCGGGCAAAGCTAGTATAATATAAGATAACCTTGTAAAATTAGCATTAGCATTCTTTATTTTTAATGATTGTAGGCAAACTATACTTGTCTTCGCATTTAGTTTTGCTTCTGAATTCCGATGCTAATAATGGTTTACATTACTTACATTTGCTATTAATGATATACATATATATTTTATTATTAAGTTTTGGTTTAACTAATTAAAAGAAAAATCGGATATTTTATAACAAGCGAATAACTGAGTTGTGGAGATCAACAACTATGACTTTCAATATTTTTATCTAAGGCCACTTACGCCTACAAATCTCATGTTATTTTATATTTATAACGTATATACATTATATACCCGTGTTTTTACTAAATACCTATATATTAAAAATTGTTAATCTATTTTTTGTCTTATTTTATAGAACCTGTATTTATAATCTGGGACTTGTAAGTTTTATTGATATGGCCTTTATTATATTAAGTGGTGCTAAAAATATATAAATAATAGTCTTATCAAGTCTCGATTCTTTACAAGATTATTTATTATTGCATTTTGTTATATTATAATATTATGATGATAATGATACTTGATTGTTCAAAAATATATTTTATAAATAAAAGTTGGTACATTGTACGTTAATTTGCTAAGTTTGCTACTTTTTTGCAATACTTTGTATTGTTTTTGTGAATATATTTAATCGAATACAAAGCGTTGTTTTATTTATTGTTTGTTATCAAACAACATCTGGTCAGAACCACATTTTTTCTGTATACAATAATTTAGATGCGTGTCATGACGTCATCGTCCGAATTCGTTTAGTCTATATTATGTAGCAATATACTCTATGGTTTAGTCTTTGTTTTGAATTTTGGTCAAAAATACGTATTGAATTACATAAATAAACTTAGATAATATAAAGAAAAACGTTTGTCATTTCCATATAACTTTCAGTTTTGTCAAACATTAAGGATTGTGTAATACCTATTGTCCAAGTCTCTTGGCTGTGGCCTCTAACGAACTCTACTATGTCGAAACAAAACTTGGAACAAGCCAATCTTTCGCGAATCGAACCATATCCTGTATCCAATTAAAATATTGTAATAAAAGGGCAGGCTGTTAATTATGGGGCCGTAGGAAGAGCCTGAACTATAAATTTTTCTTTATAAATCTATAATGATACATTGTATTAGACGTCATTAAGATAAGGCTGTTATTGGGTTCTTAATGATGATATTAGGTCAACCTTCTATGACCTTATCTTTATTTTATTTCATAAATTCATATTATCCATTATCTTAACTGGTCTGTTATATGTTAGAGGCCCTACAGACTAAATAATCTATATATAAATCCGCCCGATTCCGCAATGAATCACTACCTACTAGTTATAAAAAAAGTTTCATAAAAATCTGAAAATAAAAAACTATGATAGGAATAAAATTGTTTATTTAAGGTAAAAATATACATATAACCTTACGCTATGTCCATACAATAGGCACAACTTGAGGTAATGTGTTCGAATCATTGTTACGCTTATACCTATCTATATTTAAATGTTTAAAAATTCTAAGGCTAGTCTTCGAGTTTCAACTGTAGATCCGATCAGTCTCGAACCGGCTCGTAGCTTCCATATAATTATTATTATAGTATTTACTATTTATATTATAGTTATACACATGTTGTAGGTATATTGCATAATTCGTCATTTACTTTTAAATCTTAGTTACATACTTCGGTGACAAAATTAATATCGGAAGCACTTTGCATCATTTCCTTCAGAACATTTTTATTCCGCCAGCGATTAAAAATAGACAGCGCCATTTGTAAAAAAATAAATCATAATACTAACAGACTAATTGACGCGAACATTTGACATTCATAATTAAAACAAGCTTTTTTGTTTTTTTAAATTTAGTTGCTGTTTTTAAAACGGGAATTTTGCAATATGCCTATGACATAATATACATACATACATAACACATTATTATAATGATTTTGTTCGCGACCGCCAGTTTAATTCGAATAATATGAATGACGGCACTCTAGATAAGATTAGGTAACAGAGCTCTATTATAGGCGTTCCTGTTCCTCCGTTCTATTTCTTTGACCAATCAAATTGAATTGACGAACTGAAATCCAAATTTTTATACAAGATTTGCAGATTCGATTCAACTCATGAGTTATACTAGCACCAGATGCTTTTTAAAGCTTATAAATTATTTATAATAATTGTAAATTAGAAATAATTAGTATAATATGTACAAAACTTTTGATGACTGAAGTAAGTGTAAACGACACAAAAATAGTTACATAGACTAGAAATAATAAACATTAATAAACTAACTTGACATTAAAACGAGTAATTTTGTATAAATCCTATAAAACATAACTAAAAAAACATAAAACAAAGAGTCTACCAAAACTATAATGGCGGCGAGGCGCGGTCGCGGCGCCACGCCGGCCTTGGCCTTGGCGTACCGAATAGCATGTGCGAATTTTAATGGATTGATGTATCTTTTTTCTAGTCTTCGCTAGACTAATAATGATGAGTTTTGTAAAACTCTAAAAGTTTTAACGACTTTTTTGTTTGATCTGTCATTAAATTAACTAGTAGCTCTTTTACGGTATATTTTAACAGTATTATTCAAGCACAATATAGATAGATAGGTACTTATTTTTTCTTAAATCGTATTGTAAGTACATAACATAAACTAAATATTTATTTAAAACAAACCGCTATATAACGGACAATATCATTTACTTTCAATAAAATAAAAAATACATCAAAAATATTCAAATTCAAGGTTCAAATGCGATACAATTACAACTTAGGCCTTAGTCCATGGAACTGGCAGAGTAGGCACGAAATACGAATAAAAATAATTTAAAACATCAATGGATGAAGGTGATTAAGGTCGCATTTTCGAATTTTCGTAGTGTGTGTTATGGGTGTATAAACTTTGAAATTTAAAAACAGCCATATTTGACTGTTATAGTTCAGTTATAACTTGACAGTCTTTTAATCTATATACATGCACTTAATATATTACCCAAATTTTCAACTTAATTTTCTGAAATTCGGAATTTTGCGACATATCAGCTTGATGCCTTCAATTAAGTAAACTACCACTGAGGTCTACCGGCTAAGCCATGAGCCTCACAATGTTCGTGTTCGCTCTCTAATATTGCATTATAAATATAAATATGTTTGCGTTGTAGGTATATAATATTTATTTTAAGTAGTTATTTGTGTATAACAAAATAATTAATAATAACAAAAATAAATCGATTCCTCTACATATCTTTATCTCAACACTTGAGATAATTCACACGGTTTAGACGTACTTGTATAACATCTGCAAGTAACAAAATTGTACAGAAAAAAACCATTTTTATAATAATATTGATCCTTATACAAGTAAAAGGCAGTAGTTCGCTTAGAAAACCGAGTGATGCGAGTTTAAATCCCGGGTCTCTCGCCTCTAATATTTTCATGTGAATCATCATTCTAACATGATTACCACTTATTTTACGGTAAAGGCAAATATTATCTGGAAAGCTGCCTCTGTCTGAGATAACCTAGCAAGTTTCGAATGACATAGTGAAGTCCGCTAACCCGCACTACGCCAGTGTGGTGGATTATGACCTGATCCCCTCGTATTAAAGAAGGGCAAGTCCCTAACAATAGGACGTAAACAAGGGTTGAATACATACAAGTGTAAATCTTATACTTTACAGGTCTATATTATAAAGCTCCAGGTATTTTTAAGGCAACATTTGTATTATATAACAATATAAATTTACAATTAATTCATAATAATAAAGTTTGTAATAATATATTCATAAAAATATTTCTTTAAATGACTGTAAATGCATTAAGTAAAGTTCAAAAATAACATCTTAAATATAAGTACCTAAATAGCACCGTTGGAAGAATAAATGTTACACATTTAAGCCAAAGGTTAATCGCCACTAACAAAATTGTGTAGTTGACACCATTTACGAATAATTCGGACACAGCTTAGCGAAAATATCATTTTTAACCCTCAGCATCTTTTTAAAACAACAGTAAACTTTAACTTTTAGTTTCTTTAAAATAATAAATACATATTATGTTGGAACATTACCACAGCACCATCTAGTTCCGTGGTAAGCTATGAGGCTTGTGTTACGGATACCAGATAGTTGATATACTACACATATATACATTAAAATACATACATATTATAAATATAAACACCCATGAGTAGAGTGTAAGCATTCGTGCCCCTCACACAAATGAATGTTAGCCATAATTGAAGACTGAAGTGGCTAATAAATGACGTCACAGGCTATTAGCAAACAAAATCCATGGAGAAATCGTATTTAGACTGCTCGTAAAAAGTATGTCGATAGAATGGTGTCAACTACCCAATTAGCAACGGAACGAAACGAACAAGCTTATCGTACCTAATGTTATTTAATCATATATTAATAATATTATAATATGTTTATAAAACTACACACACAAATAACTTTTACTCTTTCTCTGAAACAATGAAAGTGAATTTTAATATTAATAAACATGATATGCAAAAATCTATCGGTCTATGATAAAATCCTGGGTAATAATATATTTTGGAAAATTTTATTAAAATAAATCGTTAAAGGCCTTCGACACAGGCCAAATCCACAGTATATGAATTTTGGCCGTCTATACAAATTTTAAACCCAATGAACTGATTTTGATGAAATTCGGATATTAAAGGATAGTTAAACTGCAAGAAAATATCTCATCTTTTAGAAATGTCTACTATATACTAATACTAATCGTTAAAATTTCTATAGGGACCCGGACCAATCCGATGCGAGTGAACTATGCTATGACCAAACGTTAGTAATCGGGTACTCCTAATTAAATCAAATCTAAACATTTTATTCAGCATAAAAATTATTACGATTTCTTACTGAACGTCATGAATCTACCACCAGTTCTGAAAGAAGAAACCTCTGACCTTAGCGGGACTAATATTTTTTTTTTATTATTATTTAACAATAAATTATCATATTTTTCCATGTTATTTTACACTTAGTTGTAATCAAATCAAAATATTCTTTATTCAAATAGACTCTTACAAGCTCTTTTGAATCGTAATTTTTACATTATTAAAATTAAATGTCAGTCTGTAAGTCTGTGAGTAAGCTACTACTGGCTCGGAAAGCTGTTCTGCTGAGAAGAACCGGCGAGAAACTCAACAGTTGCTCTTTTCAAAAAAAAATTTGGTAACAATATTGTATTACATTACATTATAGACAGTGGTAGCCCAGCGGTAACACGTCGCTTGGATAACCGAGTGATGCGGGTTCAAATCCGGGTCTCGCACCTCTGATATTTTCATGTGCGAATATTTTCTATCGTGATTACCACTTGTCTTACGGTGAAGGAAAACATCGTGAGGAAACCTGCGTGTCTTAGAAAAACCTTGCAAGTTTTTCGAAAGACATGTGAAGTCCGCCAACACGCACTGGGCCAGCGCGCGGTGGACTATGGCCTGATCCCCCTCGTACTGAGGGAGGCCCGTGCCCAGCAGTGGGACGTTAAAAAGGGGCTGATGATGATGATGATGATGATGATGATTGTATTACAATATTTATCTATTTATCCTACGTGCGATACAACCAGACATTAATCCCACAATAACTTGTAAATATCAGTACTTACTGTCAGTGTCTGGCGATAGCGGCGGCGGCGCGCTGGCCGTCGCGAACGGGTCCGGGGGAGCGCCCTGGGGAATGTTTATGTATGTAGACTAACAATTTTATCACTACATAGTATAATATAACCTCCTCCTTTTTTAAAGTCGGTTAAAAACAAAGTCGCTTTCTCTGTCCCTATATCCCTATGTATGCTTAAATCTTTATAACTACGCAACGGATTTTGATGCGGTTTTTTTAGTAGATAGAGTGATTGAAGAGAAAGGTTTATATGTATAATAACACCCATTAAATAGTGGAGAAATACTGTTATTTTTGAGGTTTCCGTGCGAAGTCGGAGGGGGCCGCTAGTGTTTCTAATAAAATTGTAATATTGAATAATTATTCTTTAAAAAATAAATAAAATCTTACTGGGATAGTCTTTATGAAACTCACGGTATCGTGATCGCGATCACCATGATCTTAACTTGTATAATAATTAAATTAAAACTTATAAACTTTGATATGTATACAAAACACATAAGACTATGCGTCTTGCCAGTGCCCAATGTACTTTTGCTTTTAAAATTTATAAATTTTCAATATATTGCACGATACTTGAAAAATTATTTTACTGACTTTATTGAAATAGATTTAAAAATTCACCACCTATTTATCACGCAGAGTATTGACACATAAATAAAACAAGAGGGCAGAGTCGCAGGTAACGCTAGTCTTAAAAATCTAAAATAAAGACAAAATACTCACAGGTACATTAGTTCCAAGAGGCATCATTGGTATGTTGGTACTTCCTGGGATTGTAAACCCAATATTGCCAGTTTTCAAGATTCCAGGCATGGATGGATTTCCGGCGGGATATGGTGAACTTCCGGGGTTAGTGGGTGGATACGGCGAATTAGCGGTCGGATAAGGGAGATTTGTTGTAGGAGCAGAAGACCCGGGCAGATAAGGCGAATTTCCTGCCGGGTAAGGTGAAGTCTGTGGCGGGAAAGATGGGTTTCCTGCCGGATAAGGTGTATTTTGGGTTAGGTATGGAGCTTTTTCTGAAACCATATTTCCAGGATATGGCGGAGGGTTATCAGTAAGTGGCACATGTTCTGAGGGATATGGTGCTTTAGTATCATTTGATGGGTAAGGCGAATTTCTGGACGGGTACGGGGATTTTGACGGATCATTAGATGGATAGGGACTAGAACCTGGGTATGGGTTCCCAGCGGGATAAGCAGGGTTCCCAGAATAAGACGGTAGAGCTTGTTGTGTCATTGCTGCTACTTGTTGCGGCATTTGGTCTTGTAATGGATTCTGTATATTATCTTGGTAACCTACTAAAGGAATGGTACCAATCACAATCCTTCGAGATTCGTCAGAATCCCTATGACATCCGGATGGACTGACAACGGCCTAAAACAAGTTGATAGGGGACATATTTAAAAAAAATTCTATATATATTCCTGCACTTAAAATGAATTCTTCTCTTCCTTATTATGTCAGCTTCGTAATATATGGTGGGAGACGTAAATGTTTTACCTTTATTATAAATGAAACTATCTTTTCTTTTCTTTATTTTTGGGGAGAGACTCTCCCGTGACCATGATTGCTGTAAAGCATTCCAAACGTCGGGAACCAAAAATCATAATAAATCCGAGACAAAACCCGAAAAGATAGTTTCAACTTTCATTTATGATGTCAAGTATTCGTGTGAACCTAAGAAAGTATTGTGTTACCTTTAGTTTATAAGTTATATCGATGTATCTGCAGTTTTCCACATTGTACACGTCCATGGCGGGTATCTCCATCTCCACGGTGTAGTTCCGTATAGTGTCGGCCGGGATCGGGCCTTTCGTTATTTTGGCAACAGTTTCTTTTTCAGATCTTTGACTTGGATTAACCGTGGCTATGAATGTAGCTTTCTAAAATAATTTTATAATCAGTATGTGGTATTAAACTTACGAGTATCTAAATTATGAATCCAATTTTTTAAATAAAACTTCTTGGACAATTATATAGGAAAAAATATTCAATAATAATGTTCTCCTAGAAGTTCTAGAAGTAGATTAAAAAAAATTAGAAATTCTATTTCTATAATATGTAACAAGTATTAAAGGAACAAGCGTTTCACATGCTATAGCAGCGGTGAGAAAAGCTTAGTATTTTAAAAAAGTAACGTATGGTGACAATAAAAATCTATTTAAAATTTCTTGTCGTGGGTCGGCTAACATTAAACAAGCTCTCATGTCTCAATAATTATAAAAAGGCAAAGTGTTTCTAAAATTCAAAAATAGATCACCTTTAATATTTTACTAATATAATATATTCATTGCTGACAAAATAGGTACCAAGCTTAAGACTGTAAATATACGTTAAATCATTCAAAAGACTATGTCATGCATAAATTGGTACAACTTCTACAGAATAACCTTCCGAGCTTCAACAGTTGCCGATAGCCATCAGACAATGTCAGGTAGGAATGCTCAATGGTTAAATTACAAATTCTCAATTTTTCTTTCACATAGTACTTCTGGTTGATGTTTTCTGCCAATATTGAACTAATTTATCAATAAAATAATATTTAATTTGTAAATAGTAATCGAACTTCATTATCTTTATCGTGAACTAGCACAATTTTGGATTAGAATGAATAACTTTAATCAAGGCAATTGTACCTTGACTATAGAAATGTTGATGTCGTCAACTTCTACGGACCCTTTATTGCCACAAGAGACTTCAATAGGCACGACTTGCCCGGAACAGAACCCCGACACGGGCACATTCACCACCGTGGCAGTTGCGCCCGAGCTTATACAGCAGCAACTGTATGTCGCATTGAGTTCCATCTCTATAGGTTCCTATAGAGATAAAAAATATTAAAGATTTCAATCCTTCTAACGACGTAAGAATTTATATCAATTTTTTGGTACTTTGATAAAAAATATTATGGTGGTTTAAAGTAATAGATTATACTTAATACTCGTAAGTCTTAGATATAAGTTAATGGCATAATTGACACGCCTAAAACTTAAAGACAAAAGGAATGACGAATCTCTTATAATGAGAACAAATTAGGAACAAACAAAACTCAAGAGAATATAATACTTACCCTACAATAAGGTTCTCTGTTAAGATCGACAACATTAAACACGCGGACAGCAGCTTTTTTCTCTTGATCGAACTTGAAAGCTCTATCCACTACAACCTTTATGTGATACCTGATATGGCCGTACGAGCCTTCAAAGGAAGAAGGACAGTTTTGTGGAATAACAAATGTGAATGGATATTCATAATGGCCTGGATCAATTTTATGGTCTCCTAAATAAAAAAAGGCATTTATTAGACGCGCATCTATTCAGCGGGTAGTCTTACTGAGTTTGGCCACCGAGGCCGAAATCAGTCTGGAGGATATTATTATAATTTAAAGAGTTTTCTTCAATGCATTTATGAAGAAGTAAGAACCAATGTACCTATGTGTAATGTCCCAGGGATATAAAAGTTCTAGATAACGGTTATTTCACAGTTTACAACTGTGGTGGCCAATCTCACTGATGCATGCAAACACAAGTGCATTATCTATTCATCTTACTCTCAAAGTATGGTGGAACAATACTTTGACATGATTGCTGAGATTTAAGACACAACACCAAAGGATTTATTTACTACTATTGAGAGAAACTTAAAACTGAGTTATTTTTAGTCCAATTAACTAGACTTGAGCCTAGGAGCTTAGATTCTACCATTAGACCACAAAGCAGGTTTAGGCGTCCTTGCATGCTATTATCAACAAGATAGTCTTTGGGTGGTAATAAAGCAACACACCCTCTGCAATGTGTATGTGGCTCATCATTACTGGATTCAATTGTATGCTTACATATTTGTTGTATCACTAAATGTGACTATAATAATATTGTATTTTTTTATATAACCTCTTAGTACAACTAGAAACCTTCTACTATGATACATATCAAAATAAATATTTTTTCTAACAAATACATTATGCAAATATGATATTTGCAATTAAGAATAACTTTACCTGATTCTCCACCAACTAAGTAGGTTTTTACATTAGCATATTCTTCATAAGAATCATGATTGATAGTGCGAGTGTGTCGTTTACCTCTACTATCTGAATATGACTGTTGTGTGGTCCAATGTACTTTACAAAATCCTTTAAATTTTACATATATACCTTAAAAATAAAAAGTAATGTACTTTACTGCAAGCGGAGGAATGGAATTTTCACACATAAAATTGAGAGAAAAAAAAGGTTCTTCGAATTTATTTTTCATTCTTTTACAATAAACGGAGCATGTTGTTTTCTTTTTACTTCATCAGAAACATCGTACGCCAACAAAACACAACTAAGGTAACTTACCACGAAAATTTTTCTCCTTATCTTGATCAAATATTAGTTTCCCATGGATTACTTGTCCAGGATAATAAGCTCCATTCGGACTGTCCAAAACTATTCTACCTTCATCGAAACCCATCGTAATATTTAAAAACGGTTTTACCTTAATTAATGGTTATGTTTTGAAATTTGCCACTGAAATAATTTATTTCAAGTTTTTTGTTTTACATATTTTGTACATTAACTTGTGCTACAATTATATTTAACATTTATTATCAATATGAATAACTCTATCTATAGAGGTTAAAACGGTGCTAACCACAAACGTCTTTAGTTGCTGTAACAGCCAACCAAAGAGAATGTAATGCAGCCAACTGCCAACAGGAATTCAGGAACAATCATAACTGACAACTGACATTGACAAGTGACATCAACAAGTGTTACTAACTCCTAACAGAAAATAGCCCTAAAATCAACATAAAGTACCCCTAAATGCTATTTTAAAAATTAATCTATTGAATATTTTAAATAAATTCAAGTAGGTATTTTGAATAAGTTTTCCGTTTTATGAATGAAATATAATATAGATTTAACTATATTATTTATTTTAACTTATTGTAACTAATTAATCATAGACATTGTCAATAATTGAAAATAAATAATCTCGTTCTATAATGATGTAAGAAATATTTTTTATGCTAAGTATTGCCTTACCAAATCTTCTACCCCGATCGTTAAGTTACGTAAATTTACCTAATTTAGACAAGATTAATAGATTATTATAGCTACGTGTATTTTATTTAGAACTTAATACCTAATTTGTATTACTAATGTCTTGTCTTGTCGCATGAAATGAATTTTTATTTGTAAATTATGAAAATAGTTAAAAATTTCAATACCTAATTTATAACTATTGTACCTAAATACTCTTTAAGCATGAAAATAAAATTTATTATTGAATACCTCCTAATTTAATGTTTCTGACGTTTGTTCCATAAAATTATCAATGTAACTGTATTTTATTTGTGAAATTTGTTACTTCTTCACGCTTTAACAGCTAGACGGATTTGGAAGAGCTTTGGAATTAAGATAGCTTATATACTTATATCAACAAATATGGAAACTTTTTATGATATTATTATATATACACATAGGGAATAAGAAAAAAATTGGTTGAATAAATTATTTTATTAACCTTTAACTAAATAAAATAGCCTTTATTACTGAAATTAATTGACATTTTACATTCTCACTTTCATTAATAGATCCATATTTATACTAATTCACATTTGACATTTTGCTTTTACAATAATTATATTACTGACATTTGTATATGGATTCTTAACATTGATTCACAACTTTTGATCTAATTTACCTAATATTACAACTTTAAAAAATCCAACATTGGTTATTGTTAAATAAGATAGTAATTAACTTATTTTTCTTCTTATGTTACATATAATTTGGTTAGTTCTTTTAGTTATAGGTACATAATAATGATTGTGATTTGTCAATTGAAACTTTTGAACATTTTATAATGCTATCTTAGAATTTAATCAAATATTTAGTTATTTTTTAAATAACACGAGTTTATTATGAATGTTTACTATAGGGACATTACCACCTATTTAACATAAAACAATTTTTTAATTTTTTAATTTAAAAATATATAAATTTTTTTGGTACTTTGATAAAAAATGTGGTGGTTTAAAGTGATAGATGATATATACTCGTAAGTCTTAGAGATAAGTTAAAAGCATAATTGACACACCTAAAACTTAAAGACAAAATGAATAATTTCATAGCAAACTGTACTTATATTTGAAGATATAATTAAGAAACTGTATCAATTCGAAAAACAAAAATTTCTCAAAAAACTTACTCTACTCTACGCAAATATCAACTACAATAATGGCGTTTCGCATGGCGTGACGTAAAGCATTCTGATTGGTGTTTACATGTGACATGACAAAATGTCTATTTTAGCTGAATTTATTTTGTAGAAATATTACTTAATAAGAAATCCATATTTATTTTATTAAATTATATTGTTTTTGGAACCTCTAAATCATGATTAATCATTAGAAACTGTCGTCCATACGATTTACTCTTAGTAAACACAACCCTATTTTTACCTAACTGTTTAGTACTACGATGAATGCATATATCAAAATAATGCATGGCAATTGCTTTAAATTACATTGATCAATGTTTGCCAATCAGTGATTGGTTTCATCGTCATTTTGAAGATTTGAAAAATATTGAATGGTCTTTAAAACATGAAAGTATCAACTTCTGCATTAAGTTTTTATCGTTGTAAAAACAGACTCCTTCATATAAGCGCATGTGAAAATGCGAAATGCGTTCGAATATTTTGATCGTGCTTCCCTTGACGCAGCAACATTGTGTCCTTCTAACATTTCTCCGAAAATTAATGAATCCTACACACTTCTGTCCCAATGAACATGTTTTTGAATCGCCATTTCATCTAAACATAACGCGCAATAAAGTTGCTTATCTTGAGCACGTTTTACTAATAACTTGATACATACAAGTGATTTATCAATAAATCCCGGGCTATCATCCAAGAACAGCAGAACCAGGACAAATAACTTTTTTAGAAAATCTTTGTTCACCCAATCACTAGCAACTCACAATCTTCATTATTTAATATTAATCTTGACCTTAATTCTGTAACAATATTTTCTAAATTTGCTGCTTTCTTAGTTAACCTTCGCAGTTTTTCTCGAAGCGCCTTAATTTTTTTTAATCGCTCTTCCGATCGTTTTTTTTCTTTTTTCCATTTACGTTCCAGCGTCCCTGGCGTAATTTGAGGTGATGTTTGCTGAAAATATTTGTTTTATTATAAAAATTTAATACTTTTTTGTCAAGACAACTTTATCCTAAGAGCACACATAAATAAAAAGAGTAAATTCAAGGAAACTTACAGGCACAGATTTTGTACAGCATTGCTTCGCGTCAGTACTCGATGGGTATGTAAATTTAAAAGCAGTTGATGTTATGGGATTCTCATGAGTTCTTGAATCAACCAATTGTATGAACTGAAATAAAATTAACATAATTATCACAAATAAATATATATAATACACAAAACATAATATAAATATATATATTTTTATTAAAATCTATTAATACCTTCTTTTCTTCTTATTTACTATAAAAACCTATTACCTTTTTAGGTATGTACTCATAAAACCTATTAAAAAGAATGTTAAAGTACCTTAGTTGGAACAGCATCATGGTCTAGATATGTTTTAGTTAACTTCTTTATTAAATAGGCAGTTTCGAAATGTTTGCTACATATTTTGGAAGGTTTTTTCGGTTCCCAGTTATTTCGTCCAGTGGCCGATATCCATATTTCACGCAAACTCTGCTTATTCGGAAAGCTGTAAAAATAAAATTAAACATAGTAATACATAGACATATTATATAGATTTTATTATAGTTATGAGCAAAAGAAAACGCACAAGTATGCCTTTAAATTATTTAGTCACCTATGCCATAGAAAAAAAATATACAATGTGATATGTTTAATTATATTATGTATAAGAAAAATTATGCAGTAATTATTTTATATAAGTATATAAAATTTAACTAATGTCAATGCAAATAATTTATTACCTAATTTATATGCATTACAGTAAAAAAATCATTGAAGACTACCAAATAATTACAGAGAAATCAGGTGATATTTTTTATACTAAACTAGCAACACAGAAAATAGGTTAAATGATATCGTAGAATGTAATTTTTATCCAAAACAACATTAAAACTCTATAAATACATATAAATCTCAATATTTATATGAAAAAATAGTCTTATAAAGTGAAATGAAGCATTTTACAAACTGAGAAAACGAAAAAAAGCATACTTACGAATGAAAGGACAATCCCGGAATTTTCCGTTCACCATCACTTTTACAGCCCAGAACACTGCACCGCATTATGAACAATGAGATTTCCACAAAATAATGCCAAATAAACTAAAAAATCACGTAGTAATTTCTTTATTTTATAACAACGGCCGATTTCGTAAGCGTCAAACTTGTTTAGGGAAATGTTGTCGCTGACCTTGAAAATTTTGACACCGGACACGTGCTGAGAGATGGAAATAACTATGCTCTGTCTCTTTTCTTCTAATACGATTAACCTGTTAACTTTTTGAGTAAAAAGGAAAATAGCAGTCCATAGTTTACTCAGTCTACGAGACGAATTTATAGAAACTAGAAAGTAGCGGCCGTGACGTAACGATAGACTGGGGTGGTGTGCAACAAAGAAAGAATATCTTTCTATCTCTTTTCTTATTCACGTAATGCAAGCGTACTAAAGTATTCGTATTCTTTTTCGTATTTTATAAAATATATTATGTTGTTTATAATACGTTTCACGACGTTTGGTGCAGTTTGTAGTGACCCTACTTTCTCGGTCCAGCGGTCACGGGTTCGAGTCCCGCTGGGAGCATTCATTTGTTTAACCTGGATGTTTGTACTCCAGTCATGGGTGTTTATATTTATAATATGAATGTGTTTAAAACTTATATATGTAGTATATCAACTATCTGGTATCCGTAACACAAGCTTCCTTTGTAGCTTACCACGGACTAGATGGCGCTGTGTGTAATAAAGTCCCAACATATTTATTTATTATCATATAACTGTCACTTAAAAACGGCGTGCGCAGTACGCATTGCGTAGCTTCAGCGCCGCTGTACGGCGTTGCTATCGACGTAATTATTTATCGATGGGCAACACTACTGTGGTGTTCGTCTTCGCAAATTAATTGTGAATATATATATTGTACCTTATGTAGTACCTAATTGACGATGTTATTTAGATCACACTACTTTATGTTTAAGAGGGTTGGCTTTAGTTAACGGCCGCACGATTTTGGTGTTTTGCGGTGGTGTGGGCAAAAGGGGGGGGGGGATGCCCTATCCTATGGTATAGCTCGCGCCAAACTTTGTGGCCGTCCCGAACTAGGCTCATTGCATTGCGCAGAACACAAAATCAGGTATTAGCGGGACGCACAAGAGCTTGGGGGCAGGGCCACACCCCGCGCGCCCGCACCGCTCACCCGCGACGCGCGCTGGCACCCACGCCTTAGTGTGAGTGCTACGTCCGTACACGAATCACGCACTTGTGAGCTCTGAGAGTACTGTAGCGTTCAAAATTCGTTCGATCGTTTCGTTAATTTGTTATTATAGTTTTTAGTTATTGTTACTTGTTGTTTTTATTTATATTAATGTTTTTTATTTACATTTATCCTATTATTACCTAACCTATATGTTTTACAAATAACACATACATTGTATATTAAATTAAATAAAATAACCTATGAAATAAACACGAACTTTATAATCAACAAATAAAAATAAATTGACATAATATAATAAGTATTAAAAATGTTAGAAAACGAAAATTGTTTGGTTGATTACGTATTGCCCACTCGACTGTACCATGCGCAAGTTCGGACTCGCGACTATATTCAAGGCGGTCACAAAGTTTGGCGCGGGCTGTATGTAACGTTTTTCCAAGTAAAAATGGTTTAGTAAGTAAAATGGAACGTAACTAAGAGTTTAAAACCATTGTAAGTTTGAAAATAAATAACACACAAAATAAATTTCAAATCAATACAAATAAAATTCAAATGACAATTAAAAATATTAAAGTCGCTTATGTAAACTTGGTAAGTTGTCTATAAAACGTCAAAGTGAAACGAAACGTAGATCGCCATTTTGTTTGATCACAATGACATTTGATTTGTCATTCATTCCCTTTCTCTCCCAAGTCGCGTGAATGCCTTACTTTGAAATTCGAATGAATGCCCTTAATCAAAAAACATGTGAAAGAGGGCACAACCCATAGAGAAAAGTAATATTATACTTTTAACAACACACAACTTTTGGCACAACCATATATACGGATTATTCGCGGGCATATGATTGTTTAAGTGAACATGGATATATACATAAAAAAGTAAATCACAGTGAACCCCATAATTCGTTTGTGGCTGATGATGGGACTCATATTCAAAGAATTGAGTCCCAGTGGCGGGTGGTTAAAAGATTTTTTTATAAGGATAATTATAACCACCCGGAAAATTTTGCAGATGTAATAATAGAAATCATGTGGATAAAATCTATAGAAAAAAATAAAAGAGACCCATTTATGGAGTTAATAAAAATAATAAAATATGTGTATGACCCATATAAAAAAATTCGGACAAGTGCGAGTCAGACTCGCGCACCGAGGGTTCCGTACAAACCTGTACGGAACGGTGTATGAGTAAAGGGGTAATAAGTTTAAAATTATTAAAAATATTTTTATTATATGATGTAACTAAAAATTTATGCTTTTCGCAATTTTTCCTTTATCTGTGTTATAAGACGTTGCTTCGTACCAAATTTCAAGATTCTGAGTTCACGGGAAGTACCCTGTAGGTTTTGATTCCCTTGCGAGTGTCGAAAATTTGCGGCATAAACGGGAGTATCTTTTGATCGCGTTGACTTAGAAGTTTGATTTTTTCACAGCTCCAAGAGACCATAGACTTGAGTATTTGAAATGAATTTCAGCTTGATACCTCCACGCGTTCCTGAGAAAAAAGGTCTTGACAGACAGACAGACAGACAGACAGACAGACAGACAGACAGACAGACAGACAGACGGACAACAAAGTGATCCTATAAGGGTTCCGTTTTTACCTTTTGAGGTACGGAACCCTAAAAAAGAATAATTTTTACATACCACTTTGTTTTAATTTAATTCCCAAACTTACTTTTAAACACTAGGTACTATACCTACTACTAGTATAAGCACTACTAGGCCAGATTGGTTAGGTTAGGTTAGAACATGATTACTAACATAAGCGACTTTAAGCTAAACACTAGGTTAGCTAGTCTAGTACCATAAGCATTACTAGGCCAGATTGGTTAGGTTAGAACATGATTACAAACATAAGCGACTTTAATATTTTTAATTGTCATTTGAATTTTATTTGTATTGATTTGAAATTTATTTTGTGTGTTATTTATTTTCAAACTTACAATGGTTTTAAACTCTTAGTTACGTTCCATATTACTTATCAAACCATTTTTACTTGGAGAAACGTTCCGTTATGCGCATACAAAAACATGAAATTAAAAAATTCTTAAAAAAAAAACTACTGGTTTCCTCACCTCGGGAGTGGTACCATAGGGTAGGGCATCACCCCCCCCCCCCCCCTTCCCCCCACCCCGCAAAACACCAAAATCGTGCGGCCGTTAACTAAAGCATTCCCGTTTAAGAAATTAATAAGTTAAAATAAAATAAAAATTTACTGAATTTGCTAATTCAGTAAACATAATCGAATCTTGTTATAATCAAAGCCCCTTTAGATAACATAGAAATTTTTATTATACAATATACATTCATTTAAGTTATTTTAAAACATAGTAAATTCATTTAAGTTTATTTTAAAAGCAATAATTAATTATTTATCACAGTACATAATTTTATATATATTATGCTCAGCCCATATTTAATAATATTATAACATTATGGCAGTACAGATACCAATATACACAGAAATCAAATGGTTTTTATATGTAAGCAAACAAAAATGTTAAGGTAGGTAATCGATAAATTTATAAAGAAGTTTTTACTAAAATAGTACGTAGATCTTATTCATGTTAATATCCAAATACAATGCATGGTGAATTAGATAATAAAAGTCTGACTCGATTCTGTAAATATTTTCTAGAAAATATTATAGAAATAGTCATTATTACTAGCGATTCACCCTCGCTTCGCTCGGGTACGTCCCTAAATTAAGCACGAGCGAAGCCGCGGATTCCGCTTATCAATCTATTGGTGAAAACAGCATGAAAATCGGTGAATTCACCGAGATGTTAAGTTTATCGCGCACAGACAGACGCGGTGGAGGACTTTGTTTTATAAAAAAAGTGCGCGTGTACAAAGTACACATGTCAGAAGTAAAACTTCTTTGGCAAACTAATTTTTAAATCTCGTTTATATTTATACTAAAAAACCCCGTCTAAGCTCGTTGAGAGAGGGAGATGGCGCGAAGGTCACACCCACGAGTTAGACAGAGTTAGAAATATCACTGACTCGCGGTGGGCGAGATCTAACTAAGGCTAACTCTTCCCCGTCTCTGAGCGCCTGGTACTATGGACTTATTTTTTCGTTTCATCGAGATTGAAATCACAACGATTCTAAAGAAGTTTCACTTCAAAAATATGTAGTGATTACGTATACAGAGGTCGAACTCGAATCTAAACTATGTTTAATATACATTGAAAACTTTCAGAATTTCTACCTGTCTCTGTATCATTTGGGACCTAAATATTATATTAAATATTATTTATACATATATCGCCCTCTTTTGACATTTAGCTGAACTATTGTTATCTTTCTAATCCCGAAACAAAAGGGTTAGGTACTGGTAACTTAGGTACAGGTAATACTTCCATTTTCTGGTAATGGAGATTGAACGAGCATATTATTTTCTCCATATTTTCAGAAGAAAAAACGTACTTATTAAGGATATCTAGTTTATAGAACTTAAAGAAAAACATCATCCCACTTATAGTTGTATTTAAATATAATATTAAATTTAAACACATTTCAAAACAATTGTGTTGCAATAAACTATGTATAAATTTACAAAAATATTGAGTAAATATAGACTAGAAATAATAATATTCTACAACTTATAAAAAAATTACACAAAAAATATGTATAAGTACTTATAAAATTTAATTGTGCCAAGATAAAAACATAATAAGAGTATCGTTCCACATGAGCTCAGAGTTGATAATTATTGTTTATTATAGCTTAGTTTAGACGAATGCATTATAGTTTATCAGAAACGTGTTTTGTTGATCAGAAGCGCGGTTTAAAAATTCTTATGAAAATAATAAAAATTATTATTATTCATAATTGTTCGAGCTCTGATTACGTCTTTGAAGGTTGCACAAAGTTATTCATACGATATAATTTCCTCAAAAAACGCACTACTTCGTTAGTATTTATATTATATGTAAAATATTTATCAATTTAATAGGTTTTTTTATATATTAGATCTACTTGTCTTTTTCAGTTAAAATTTTCATGAAATATGGCGTAATTTTATGTTGAAATTATCCGAAAATAGTGGTTTAAGGCATTAATTTTCATTTCGTACATACTTAATTATCTAACTTATTTTAATATAAAAGTTTTAATGTATTATAACATGTATCAAAATATAACAGAGGAAATATAAAAAAAATGTCACTATCAAAACGTATCAAAAAATGTTATAAATTAATTATCAATAAATAAGACGATAAAAAATATATAAAATTTTATGTTCATTTGTACCATTTTACATACATAATTCATTATATAAACTTATAAGTACTTTTGCTAATTATATTTTAATAAGCATACTATGTAAAGTCAGTAATAGGTATTAGAAATACAGCGTACTCTACGATCTCAAAGATTTGAGGAGCATTCTTCCTTCCAACATTAAGGCACAAAACCAGTCAAACGTGTGTTACGTGTCAATAAACAATTAGTGAAGACTATAAAAAATATAAGGAAAGACAAAATCGAATCTTTTTTGTTAATTCTATAAGTTATCCAAAAGAGATCTTAATTTGAGTAGTTATTTGAGTAGAAATTTATAAGTACTTTATAATTTTAATTTATTATATTTTATAACTAATGACTAAACCGCACTTTGGAAGACCATCCCTAGTATTTCTCTGAAACAATAAAAGTGAAAATATAAATTATGATGTTATAAAAATAGCATTAGTACCGACCTATATAGAAAGATTTGAGAATCTAAAGTAGTAAGTTATTATAATAAATAATTATTGAATATATTTTTCTAATTACATAACATATTTTAATATCGTAAGTATAAGTTAGAGTGAACACACAATTTTCATTCTCTTTTTCATTAACTCTTATTGCGGAGATTTCTAGATACATAATAAAAATATAAACACCCATGCCTGCAGAACATACATTCGTACTCATAACACAAATGAATGCCTTCAGCGGGACTCGAACCCGCAAAACACAGCTACTTGCTGTCTCTTGAATCTGTGACAAAGTCAAAAATAATCTCAAAAGATAAAATAGAAAGGATTCAATGTGATCTCTTTTAATTAAAATATTTCATTATTTCATCTAATTAAGTTACAATAAGATAAGTAAATTCGTTACAGGAAAATAAAAACAAATTATACTTTATATTTTGTTACTTTGGTATTAAGAAATACGAATGTGCAGGCAAAGTTAACAGTTAATAAAAAAAAAGTGCGTGTGTACAAAGTACACATGTCAGAAGTAAAACTTGAATTTAAATTAAGGCTAACTCTTCCCCGTCTCTGAGCGCCTGGTACTATGGACTTATTTTTTCATTTCATCGAGTTTGAAATCACCACGATTCTAAAGAAGTTTCACTTCAAAAACAATAGAAACAATAGTCAGTACTCACTGTCGTCGACTGAATCCGGCGCCGGCGCGCTGGCCGCCGCGAACGGGTTCGCGAGGGCGCCCTGGGGATTGATTTTACTGTAGGCTTAACTATTTTTTATACCTAACAATATAACATGAACGTGCACACGCACACTCTCACACTTACGTGCACACACACGCACCCAAACATACACACATGCACTCACACGTGCACACACGCACCCAAACGTACACACATGTTGTACAGAGTATATACATACATACTCGTACATGCAATTTATTATGTATAATAGGTATATATTTTAATGTTATATAACTTTTGTCTACACAGCAATTTACATGTATCGTGTATTCTTTAAATAAATCAGTGTAAAAACAGCACTCGTGGCGTTAGGTCATTTCGCACCTTAACTCCTCCTAATTAATTGTACGTGTACAAACAGTTCCGTATAATTATATTTTTTTGGTCCTTCGAAAAATTAATAATTTCAAAAAGTGTTAAGTTTATGTGATAACAGTCACATCTGTGCAAACAGCACATCTTTATTGGACTTTTAAACATATCACGTGACAAACAGTCACATCCTCGCGACACGTGGCGTGACATGAACATTGAACATTAACCTAGACTTTTTTAGTGAAGTGATTTAGACTTTTAAACTGTGATCGAGTGGTATTTCTGGTGTGACCCCTTTGCACGCCCAAAGGACATCGGGGAGCTGAACGTAAGGCGCTAGCTAACAACAACTCAAGTAAGATCTTTCCTTTTTATCTGATAACATGGATATGCTACTCCGCCGCCAGGCTGAAATCCTCGACGCCATTAAGCAAATAGAGCGTAATTTTAAGAAAGACCCAAGCGGCCGCAAAACGCGACAATATTTAGACGCCAAGCTCGAGTCCATCGACAAACTGTGGTCGGAATTTAATTCCAATGACAACAAGCTAGAGCCTTTTAGAGACGATTCACCATACTTCGCGGAGGAACAGTACGACCGAGCGAAAGAATACTATAACAGGGTTCGCTTTATGATAGCGTCACATCAACTCATTCCATCTCTGCAGCACAAGCCGGTCGTAAGTAGCCAGGACGCCGAACTAAAGGTCACAACAGCAGTTAGCACTCCAAGCGACGCAACCGGTCGCGCCGGGACGCCCAGCCCGCTGCCCGCGCCGACGCCACGTGACTCTCACCAACAGCTCGCTCCCGCACCCGTGTTGCAGTCAGAGCTTGAAGATATATTGTCGAAACAACGAACAAATTTTAGAGCTTTGTCGAGGCAAATACAAGGTATAAATTTAAATACTATGATAGATAAGTGGGAACTGGAAGAGGAGCTTCGCAATCTGCAAACGCGTTGGGATAGCATCGATAAATTGCACCTTAAAATCGATCATATGAGTCAGGGTTCCGACATCCAATATGAGCATGAATTTAGTTATAATGAAACAAAATACAAAAATATGAGAAGGTCAATTTATCAAAAATTGTCAGCCACTTCCCATCTTCAACAATCCACCCCTAAAATAGATATTCCGGTTTTCACAGGAAAATATATTCAGTGGCCTACTTTCTTTGATTTATTTAACGAAACAATTCACAACAATAACTTTTTAACTAAGTGTCAAAAAATGCAACATCTAAAGGGGAAGTTGAAGGGGGAAGCGGAAAGGCTAATACAGCATCTTAATATTTCTGCGGATAATTATGATACTGCGTGGGATTTATTAACCCGTAGGTACAATAACACCCAACTGTTATTTACAAAAAATTTAGAGACCTTTTTGAATCAACCTACTGTTCAAAAGCAAACAGCTTACGAAATTAAGCGTCTCTATGACACTAGCATGGAATGCATTCATGCTATACAAAATTTAGGGGTCAACATTTCTTCATGGGATCCGATACTAGTTCATTTAATATGTAAAAAATTAGATCCTGTTTCCTATAATGATTATAAAGAAGCCCGTAAGTCACCACGTGACTTGCCTTTGCTTAACGAGCTTATGAGCTTTTTAGAGGGAAAATTTACAGCCCTCGAAGAGATTAGCAAAAAAGATTTAACTTATGTCTATAGATCTAATCTGAATACCAATCAATCGCCTGCTAACAAATCGAGTAATATTAACCAATTTCGTTCATCGAATCGCAATGTAAAATTCCAGACCAATACAACACGTGCTTGGAATTGTCCATTTTGTAAGCAAAAACATAATTTGTTTAAATGTAATAAGTTTGCGCAATTAGGACCGGATGCGAAACTAAAAACGGTAAAGAAATTAGATATCTGCGCGAATTGTTTGTTCAGTCATTATGGCAACGCGTGCAATTCTAATAAATTGTGTAAAATTTGTAACGATAAACATAATTCCATTTTACACGATTCATTTGCGTCATATTCCGCGCCCCCCTCTCTTACCGCTGCCGCTAGTAACTTGATGCATGCGTCCCCCTCTACCGCTGCGCCGAACAAATTGCTTACACCCGTTGTAGACAGACATCATAACGTCAACTACGTTTCCAATGATGACGAGGAAATTCTTCTTACGACATTATTACTAAAAGTTAAGGGAGCAGATGGCTCATACAGTACCTTGAGGGCTCTACTCGATCAGGGCTCTCAAATCTCGCTTATCTCTGAAGGTGCTGCGCAGTGGCTAGGTTTACCGAGATCTCGTTACCATGCATCTATTTCCGGTATAGGTTATGGTTCAAAACAAAGTAAAGGAGTAATTAATCTCTCTTGTCAGTCTATATACGAAGATTATCTTTTTGAAACACAAGCCTTAGTCATAAATCATGTCATAAATAGCTTACCTAACGTCTCCTTTGCTAAACAGACCTGGGAACATCTCCAGCATATACAGCTAGCTGACCCGGATTACAACATCTCGAAACCCATAGATTTATTATTAGGTGCTAGTGTTTATTCCGATATTTTAATGAGTGGCTTAGTTAAGGGCCCCGGCAAGGCACCCATTGCCCAACAAACAAAGCTGGGTTGGATATTATCAGGAAATGTGAGAACATTTAATTGTAGTGTTGTTATTAATAATTTATCTGACTTATCGAATTATTGGGAATTTGAGGAAATAAACGAGTGTACCGCTGACATGACGGAAGGTGAAATATATTGCGAACAACTTTTTAAAAATACCACTAAACGTTTAGAGGGCGGTAGGTACGAGGTAGCGCTTCCTATGAAGCCAAATTTTGAACAAAAATTAGGTAAGTCAAAAAACAAGGCCATCGCACAATTCATAAGTTTAGAAAAGAAATTAGCTAGTAATGAGCAATTTTCTCAAAGTTATATACAATTTATGAACGAGTACTCGAGCCTCGGTCATATGAAACCTATTGATAACAGTCAACAAAGGCCGTCATGTTACCTTCCCCACCACGGAGTTATAAAAGCTGACTCAACTACCACTAAATTACGAACAGTTTTTAACGCTTCATCAAAAACGTCATCAGGTAACAGCCTAAATGACTTAATGGAGCGGGGGCCAAATTTGCAAAAGGATTTGCATAGCCTTATTTTAATTTGGCGTCAACATAAATATGTAATTACTGCGGATATCGAAAAGATGTTTCGTCAGATCCTTGTAAATGAGTCAGCTCAACATTTACAGCGTATAGTTTGGAGGGAATCCCGAGGAGACCCGTTGAGAGAGTATCAGCTTACTACTATCACGTACGGTACAAAGGCCGCGCCATACCTCGCTATGCGCACATTAAGGCAGCTCGCAGACGATGATGCACAAAAATACCCTTTAGCCGCTGCCGCCTTAAAGAATTCGTTTTATATGGACGATCTTCTAGAAGGATGTAGCACTCTCGAACAGGCTAAGGAACTTCAGCAACAGCTGATCAACATTTTGAAGGGAGCCGGCATGAAAATACGTAAGTGGAGTAGTAACGATCCTGCTCTTATTCAAAATTTATCATTGGAGGATGTAGACTCCTCCTTAGACTTCCGATGCACGGAGTCCAGAAAAACACTGGGGTTACGATGGAACCCAAAAAATGATACATTCTCATTTAAAAATATATTTTACGACATTAATGATGATACACATATTACTAAGCGACAATTGCTATCACATATTTCAAAGGTTTTTGACCCCGTAGGGTGGCTCGCACCGCTAACCATCAGGGCTAAACTTTTATTTCAGAAGACCTGGTCCGATGATTGCATAACCTGGGATCAAAGGTTACCGCACCACGTAGTAGAGGAGTGGCAACAACTAAAGCAAGATCTCCAAAATATAGAAATTTTTGAAATACCGAGATATTTTGGAGAAAGCGATAAAATTAACCTATATGCTTTTTGTGACAGCTCAGAAAAAGCGTATGCTTGTACAATTTTTGTACGCACTAGAAATACTAAGGGTGAGTACACAACAATGTTACTCACCGCAAAAACAAAGTTAGCACCGATAAAAAATAAATTAACGCTACCGAGACTCGAACTTTGTAGCGCTTTATTATTATCACACCTTATAACAAAGGTTAGGCAAGCGCTACATAATAAAATAAATAAAATACATGCTTTTACAGACAGTATGATTGTTCTTGGCTGGATCCACGGAGATACCAACCGGTGGAGGCAATTCGTAGCTACTAGAATCAAACAGATCACTGCCGTTATTCCACCCTCATGTTGGCATCATGTAGAATCAAACCAAAATTCAGCAGATTGTGCGACGAGAGGGATGACCGCAGCACAACTAAAAGGTCATTCCCTGTGGTGGAAGGGCCCAGAATGGCTTCGAGAGTACGATTCTAAAACTATAAAAAGCGAATGCTACCCTTCCCCCGATATTGAAGTCAAAGAAAATCCTTCCAACTTCAGTGTGAACGCAGCCTTAACCGAGAACAATGCATTTATATTTCAATTAATAAACGAATGCAGTTCGCTGAGACGCGCGGCTATTAACCTCGGCTGGCTATCACGTTACATAGTGTCATTGCGGAATAAACAAAGCGTACTACGACTTAGCTACCTAACTTTTTCAGAAATGCAACGTTCGTATGACGTAATTATAAGGACGGTACAAAAATATGAATTTGGAGAGGATTATCAACGTTTAATTAATAATAAAAATATTAGCCGAAACAGTAAATTATCAAGCCTCTGCCCCTATATAGACCAAAACAATGGACTTATGCGAGTTCGAGGAAGGCTCAATAACTCACTTTTAAGTTCATCAGCAAAACATCCAATCATACTTCCGAGTCACAGTCGTCTAACTAATCTGATTATATCTGAAGCACATACATTGACGCTTCATGGTGGCCCTCGACTAACACTTTCTTTTATCAGGGAGAAATATTGGATAATAAGTGGACTACGCACCGTTAAAAGGGAGTTGCGGAAATGCGTCAAATGCAGGCGCTTTAGTGAACAGAAGTCACAACAATTGATGGCTGATCTTCCACAACCAAGGGTTACCCCATCACGCCCCTTCACACATACAGGTGTAGACTTTACGGGTCATTTTGACATAAAAATAAACAAAGGACGCGGGGTTAAAACATCAAAAGGCTACGTAGCAGTTTTCGTATGTCTCTCTACCAAGGCAGTTCATTTAGAACTGGTATCTGATCTCAGTACTCCGGGATTTTTAGCTGCGTTTAGAAGGTTCTGTGCTCGCCGCGGGTGCCCTCGCCGAGTTTACAGCGATAACGGAACCAACTTTGTGGGCGCTAACAGGCTGCTCAAAAAGGAGTACGAGCAGATCATAAAAACTATAAACCAGGATTTCTTTCGTAGCATATATAACTACAACATTGAGTGGCTATTTAACGCACCAGGGAATCCAGAAGCCGGAGGTTTGTGGGAAGGAGCCGTTAAACGCATGAAGTATCACCTGAAAAGAGTAGTTGGGGAACAAAAACTCACCTACGAGGAGTTCATCACCATCCTTCATCAGATAGAAGCTTGTCTTAACTCTCGGCCGCTGGTTGGTTTAACAGAAAACCCAGAGGATGAATATCTGACCCCTGGGCATTTCTTGGTCGGAGGATCTTTACTCTCTCGACCACAGACAGACCCTGAACATATTAGTTTAACTACCAGATGGAAGATGATACAATCCATGAATAAGCAGCTCTGGAGAAGGTGGTCTGCCGAATACTTACAGGAGTTGCAGTCTCGTTCGAAGTGGCGTAAAACTACCAAAAATCTAGAACTAGATGACATTGTCGTTATAAAAGAAGAAAACTTGCCTCCTGGTAAGTGGGCTCTGGGGAGGATTGTAGAAACTCATCCCGGTAAAGACGGTCACGTTCGTGTCGTATCAGTGAAAACTAAAAACGGCGTCATAAAAAGGCCAATTATTAAGCTTGTCCCCCTACCGGTAAAAGAGGAAACAAAAGCGGTGACGTCATCCCCTGACGAACAAAACACAGCTCGTGACGTCACCACCGTTACGCGACGTAAAGTGTGCACTGCCTCACGGAATCGTTTTTGTAATTTCATTGTAACACTTTTAATGCTATTTCTTTTTACTATACCTTCTATACACGCATCTTACAATTTTTCTTATTTTGATAACAATCAAAGCGTTTACTTTCATAAAATAAAAGATATGAGTCTCATTCGCGATGAATGGAAGCTAGTTGTATTTTACAATATGTCCACCTACTGGCTAGGCCTAGAGAGCGTAAACAAGTATGTCAGTCATATACGTAAAATAGCAAACGATTTAGAGTTATCACCACAATACAAAGGTATCCAATTCCAACTAGAACATGAGTTATCAGAGATAATTCACTACAACGATATTCTTATGATTCACAATAAAAATCGTAGGCTAAAAAGAGGTTTGGTTAACGGAATTGGTTACTTAGCAAACAGCTTATTTGGCGTACTCGATGATAGGTTCTTAAAACAATACGAGAAAGACATTGAGAAAATTAATATCAACGAAAATCACTTACAAATATTATTAAAAAACCAGACTAGTGTTATAGAGGCACAGTCTAATATTTTACGTAGAAATGAGTTCATAATGAACAAACAGTTTGGTGTTATTCAGGATTATATTAGAAATGTGTCATTAACACTCAATAGTGTTCAGTTACATAACAGAAATGAATTGTATATTTTATCTTCATTTTTATCTGCTCAAATAATTATATCTAATATTAAGAGTGTTCAACAAAATTTGATTAATACTGTAACCGATATTTGGCAAGGTCATATGGACCCATACATTTTACCGCCTAAGCAATTTGAAGAAAATGTTAATTTTATATCAGGTCACATTTCTAGCGACTTATCTTTACCTGTTGATAAGAGCGATATTCAATCATTGTATAAGTTACTTAAAATAAATGCTAAGGTAGGGACTAGGCTTTTAATTATAGAAGTAAGAATTCCATTAGTTAGAAAAGAACAGTATGAGGTTGACCAGGTGTATAGTTTATCGGTAAATAACTATGTCATGGAAACCCTGACTCCATATTTGGCATTTAACTTGCAAAAGGATTTACTTCTCTTGTTGACAGAGAGAGAAATGGAATCTTGCATACACGTATCTTCGGAAAAAATGTTGTGCTCCTACGATAAACCGATATACAGTGTACGATTAACAAAGCATGTATGCGATATACGTATAAATAATAAAACAATATGCAGTTCAAAACAAACGCGGTGCGAGGAGCGATGGATCAAATTGCACAATACAGATAACAGGTGGCTATTTTCTTGTTGCGAGAAATGCTCTCTTCGCATATTTTGTTCCGGTAACGTACAGCTGATTACCTTGACTGGTAATGGACTGATTGATATAGGTCAAGGTTGTGTGATTAAAGGAGAATCATTTTCACTCTACGGACATAAGAACTTTTTTAGTCAGATCGAGGTTGGAAACAGAATATCAGTAGATCCAAGTACATCTGTCTTAAACGATATCGTAAACTCTACCTTTCCGGAGTCTTTCATATCGGAGAACCACGAAGACACCTGGAGAGATCTACATAGACGGATTGAGGATATAAAGTCGCAGTCTGACGGCTCACTAAGCGCACATGACATCCATCAATACTCGCTATTATATATCGTAATAGCGATACTAGGCCTGTTGGCTTGTTACTACCTCGTGCAGCGCTGGCGTAAGGTCAGGCGCGTGTGGCGCGTTGCTGCGGCTGCAGCGGCCACTCCAGTGGTGTTCCTCCCGCACGCTCAACAGGAAGTTTCACGTGACGCTCACAGTGAGATGCGCACCTCAACCTTAAGTGTCCACAAGGCGAACGTTACATCGCCGACGGCCCCTCCGCCATCAGTGAGACTAGATATTCCGACCGTAAGTGATAGTGAATGAAGTGAAAATGTGTGTAGTGTTGAAAACAAAATCAGAACGGACTTATTTGACATTTAATATTAATATGTATCTATTTTATTTTAATCTGTGTCTTTTCTTATTTTCTTTTGGAGTGGGCAGTATGTACAGAGTATATACATACATACTCGTACATGCAATTTATTATGTATAATAGGTATATATTTTAATGTTATATAACTTTTGTCTACACAGCAATTTACATGTATCGTGTATTCTTTAAATAAATCAGTGTAAAAACAGCACTCGTGGCGTTAGGTCATTTCGCACCTTAACTCCTCCTAATTAATTGTACGTGTACAAACAGTTCCGTATACATGTACTCACACGTGCAAACACACACCCATATACTCATACGTACAATCACACGCACCCAAACATACATACATGCACTCACACGTGCACACGCTCCCAAACACACACACATGCATTCACACGTGCAAACACGCACCCAAATGTACACACATGTACTCACACGTGCAAACGCGCACCCAAACGTACACACGTGTACTTACACGTGCAAACACGCACCCAAACGTACACACACGCACATACACTCACAAAAAACACAGTCCTCCTTTAGTCTTCGCTAAAGACGGATAATAGTGTACATACCACACAAGACAACATAAGTAAAAAATACTTCAGAGTATATAAACTACAATAATACTCACAGACATATGATCCCCAGCTTGAACAGTAAACCCCATGTTGTCAGTTCGCAACACAGCCACGCCAGGTCTTGGGTCATGAGGTGACTTGGTATAAGGATATCCGGTTTCAGTCGGTTGAGAAGGATTTTTTGTAGGATAAGAATCTATAGGATAATGTACCGTTTCTGAAGTAGTTCCGGGATACGGAGGAGGATCATCAGTCATCGGATATGGAACATCACCAGCTGGGTAATGGGGATTCTTGGATAAGGGTAAAGGTTGCTGTGTAACAATGCCTACTTGTTGCGGCATTTGGTCTTGCAATGGGTTCCTTACATAGTCTTGGTAACCCACTAAGGGTACATTACCGATTATAATCCTCCGACTACTATCAGAGTTACTATGACATCCAGATGGACAGACAACAACCTAAAACAAATAGAATAATAAATTTACTTTATGGGTTTTGTAAGACATTTGTGGAGGTGTCAGCTGGCTCGCTTTATCAAGAATATTGAATTAATGTTTATATCCATAATTATTGCTTATGGCTCAACATTACTTTGTATTTGTTAGGTCAAAAAGGATTTACTATATCTAGTATAGTATATTATAGTACATTTTTATAATTTCAAGTATAATACTAGCAAATCCGAGTTAAAATAAATTAAACGGTTTTTATAATTGTCTAATAAAATAAAAGTAGAATAAGTTACTCCTCATAACATTAGCTATCTGCAAGTGAATGTCCCGTCAAAATCGGTCCAGCCGTTTCAGAGATTAGCCGGAACAAACAACAGACAGAAAAATAGCCAAAAAATTTAAAAATAGTTTTTTTTATGTAAGTACCGTATACGATAGTGGTAGCCGAGGTAACGTGGTCGCTTGGATATCCGAGTGATGCGGGTTCAAATCCGGGTCTTGCACAGTCTTACGGTGAATGAAAACATCGTGAGGAAACCTGCATGTCTGAGAAAACCTAACAAGTTTTCGAAAGGCATGTGAAGTCCGCCAACTCGCACAAGGCCAGCGCGGTGGACTATGGCCTGATCCCCTCGTACTGAGGGAGGCCCGTGCCCAGCAGTGGGACGTTAATAAGGGCTGAACACTTCAATTTTATTTATATGTACTGACTACTGATGTACCTACTGCAGATACACAGTACTGATATTTTAGTTAAATACCTTTAATTTATAATTTATATCGATGTATCTGCAGTCGTCAACATTGTACACGTCCAGGGCGGGTACCTCCATCTCCACGGTGTAGTTCCGTATAGTGTTGGCCGGGATCGGGCCTTTCGTTATTTTGGCGATATTAGATTTTTCAATTTTTTTATCTGGATTCGTTGTTGCTATGAAGGTTATTTTCTAAAATAAATAAATAAAAAAATAGCAAATATAGCCTAGTTCTATGGTACTTATAAATAAAAACACCCACGACTGAAGACTGGAGTACAAATTTAAACAACGCTTCAAACAAATGATTATCGCAGCGAGACTTGAACCCACGACTCCTGGCAAAGACACACTGAGTCAGACGTGTCGTAGTACAACAATAGAATCAAAATTTTATTTTTAATACCTAACTAGTACATCTTTTAATTGACATACCTATATTTTATTTTCCTAAATATTGAAATAAAGCTTAGGTTTTCCTTAACAACTTAGATATTAGATCAAAAACCATAACTTAAAAAATAAAATAAAAAAACCAACAAATACCTTTATTAAAGTCATTTTGATTTCATCAATTACCACTGTACTTTTATTGTCGCAAGAGACTTCAATAGGCATGATTTGCCCGGAACAGAACCCCGACACCGGGACGTTCACAACCGTGTAAGTCCCGCCCGAGCCCATACAGCAGCAATTGTATATCTCATTGAATACCATCTGTATAGGTTCCTATTGAAAAATCTCCATTAATACATTATATTAGGGGCCATTCATTTATTACGTAAGACAATTTAGGGGGAAGGGGGTCGGGGTGGTGGTCGACCATGTCTTATGTTTTCTTACAAAGGGGTGGCTATGCATGATGACTGATTTTGAAAAACTGGCCTATAATGATTTAAAGTATTTACTATTTCCAAAAAATACATTATTTCTGCAGGAAACAAAGTTTCATTACGAAAAAAATGCTATTTAAATTTTAAGTTTTAAAATTTGCTTCAAAACGATCGACGTTGTCATGGCGTCTGCTTGTGACGTCACGGCCGTATAATCTGACTGTAAACACTAGGGAGCCAAAGCAACAAATCAGATAATTTGGGTTTAAATATGAATTCAAAAGTGTACAAGTGCTGTGCGGTCCCTCAGTGTGTTAATACGTCATTAAAAACACATAACAAATTGTTTGTTTACGTTCCATGCAATCAAAAATTGCGAAATGAGTGGCTTAATCTTGCACGGCGAGATCCAACAGTTATATCTATAAATTTTTCACTTTATTTCTGTGAAGATCATTTTGACGTAACCTATGTAATATAATTTGCTAACATAAGTTTGATTTTTTATATTATTTATATTAAATTTATAAGTTAACTTATTTTAACCTTAATTATCTTTTTAATCATTAAATTAATTACATAAAAATATAATGTAATGTAATCAAACCAAAATATTAAATGAATTGTAAATTTTAGGTAGTAAAAGGCTTATTATTATTATTATATGTGTTTTATTTACATATACAAACTATAAAACACTTTCATACAATAAAGGATACACATTTTCTTTCCATGAAGAGACTAACGGTCTTATTCATAAAAATCTCTTAATATAGATTTACAATGTTCATTAGCTAAAATGCTCAATAGGGCTATTAAACGTTTCATAACTTCCTTTATTCATAACGGTTCAATAAACCTCTCACAACTAAATTATCGCTATAAGCTGGTTTCGCTTTATTATGTTGTCGTTTTGATTAATCATGGACAAAATGTCAAAAATACTGGGCTCTATGCTCTGTGAATCACAGTGTGACATTTGTTTTGACTTTCCCGCCGCCAAAAGTAGTAGTGCTTTATTTAAGAATTTTCTTAATTTTCTAATTATTGAACATGGAAAAGGGAATAAAAATAACTAAAAAGAGAGACAGAAGTGAAAATTGGTTAAGCGAAGACAAGGTCAGTACAAAAGTTTGTATTCAGTGTACTTCATTTGTATTTCTACGTGTTGCCTTAATATTTCCACGTTCTTATTTCTTTCCGTAGTATTTATTGACGGAGTTGGTCAGGGAGAGAGTTTCCGCAATTGAAAATAAAAATACGGATACCAACACAAATTCAAAAAAGCAATACACTGCATTATTAGTGTAAATAAACATTAAAATGTCATATTGTTCACAGTTTTAACTGTATGTGTAAGGGCAGCATACAACAATTGAAGTCTCAATGGGGCATCATTAAAATGCAAGAAAAAAAATCAAAGCTTACAGAGCGGAAGCAAATAAATGCTACAGGGGGCGGTCCACTGCCACAGCAGGACCCTGCAAGCAGTGATGATATAAGTGCATGGCTGCCCAATGAATTTACCATTGACTCTAATGAATTTGATTCTGATCAAATCAATCAGGTGAGTGTTTTATATTGTGTAGGTATAGTTTCTGCGCATTCTTGCCACAGGTAATTTCATATGAATGAAGCACCTTATGTGTATGATAGTAGTGATATGTCTTTTATGAGGCATATTGTACATTTTTATTATTATGTCACAGTTGCTTGTTCATGTGCATAATTCAACTTGACCAGGATATCATTTGTTATTAAATAATTTACAAGTGTTTCATTCTGTACTCTCATATCCATATATACAAGTATATTATTAATTATGTCCATATTAATTCAATAATATAGTTTCAGGTCAAAGTGCTTACACCAGATCAAATCATCTTGGAGGTAAATGAAGAGTACAAAATTCCACAAGAGGTAAAAATTAATATTTAACAACATGAGTTGATAATGAATTTTTGATAGTCATCCTCATAATAAATTATCATAATATTATGATATTTTTTACCATTTCCATTGCTTCAGGTCCTACCTCTAAGTATTGAAAAAAAAAGAGATGAAAATAAAAGAAGATAATGAGAACAAGGTAAATATTATCCATATGAGCTCATATCAAATGCTATATAAATTACATACTATTGATGATGGTTTTAATATGTATTAATCAATTTGTATTTAATAACAATAGATACAAATGTCAAACTTCATCCCACTATCTTGAGGCTAAAAATATAATGTTGTTTCACAAAATGATGTCCATTCATTGAAACATTAAAATTAAAAACTATTTTGTATTACAGGCATCTACTTCTGCTGTAAATGAAATAAAAAATGTTGAAATAGATTGTAGGAAGGAGCTGCATGCTATCCAAATGGAAAACGAAAAAAAATATCACGAAATTTAGACTTGGAGGAGGAATTAATTAAAAAAAAATTTAATATAATGAAAAAAAAAAATGCTTTAAAATAAAATATATATTTCTTTTATTAATTTACAATATTATAACAGAGGTATATAGTTGTATAAACTATTATGATAACATTTTTACAAACTTTCAAGGTCTTATTTACTTATACATAATATCTAATCAAAAACCTAAAAAATAGTTTCAAGCTTCTAGCTTTAAAAATGACGCAATTTCCATACAAACTTTCATCCCCTATTTCAACCCTTTCTGTGCCTTTTTCGCCTTAAAAAGTAGCCTATGTCCTTTCTCAAGCTCTAGACTATCTGTGTACTAAATTTCATTTAAATTGGTTCAGTAGTTTAGGCGTGATAGCGCGACAGACAGACAGAGTTACTTTCGCATTTATAATATTAGTAATGATAGTTAGGATTAAGTACACTGTTATTTCTGTCCTTAGTTAAAATGTTCATCGATAAATGCTCGCAGGAAAGTACTGTGTCCTACTCTTCCTCTTCCAGATCAACAATAAACCTTGCGGTATCTTTATTGAAGCGGTATCGCCGTTTAAACTCCAGATCCGACAAAGACAACGGGTCATATCTTTTCTGATACACCTTCTGACGACGTTGAGAGTTTTCAAAATATTTAATGGCAGCTATCGTTTGTAGAGCTTGCATTATATAGTAATTTGTTTTTAATAGTAAGCAAAAAAATACACTTATTATGATAAAATAATCTCACTTCAAGTTTAAATTATCAGCTGTCACTGAAGACAAGACGACCATCTTGTTCTTTATTAAAGGTTTATAGTAGGCTTCAAGCTACTATAAGTTATAGAGCCGTTATTGAACACTTATGGAGCGTTTTAGCACTATTGAACGTTTATGAATAATGTTTTTGAGAATTTGCTTATTAGCAAGCTAATAAAGCTTCTATATTTTTTTATGAATAAGACCATAAAACTTTAATAAAATCTGACACATATTTGTCATCAAATGTTACACTTATTATATCTACATTTTTATTTACACTATAGTTGCAATCAGCTACATAGAAGTAACCTTTGTGAAAACCCGTCAAATACATTTGTAGCTGCATCTGCACATAATACTTCAGGGTCAGTTTACCATTTTGTACATAATTTTTTAAAGTCTTTACACTTGTTGGGCACTTAATTTCTATGACACTGGCTTCACAGATCCCATCAGGTGATCCTGCTACCATGGGATATTTTTTACACATTAGGCCACATTTTTTTATTTTTTTGCCTAGTCTGGTACTGACGGTTTGTCTATCATCATCCTCCAACAGCCTACCGCGTTTCATGGCCGGTGTAGTCGACCGGCCGGTGTTCATTGTAGTCTTGACATTAATTCTAAACTCAGCTGAACAAGTCTTTGTTTGATGCCAAAAACTCCCCCAACATCAACAAATCAACTCTAGGCAAATTAGAGCTATTTGCCTTGGTAAATCCTTGTTCCATGTTATGAAAACACAAACTAAGCAACTGATTGATAGAAATAATGAAATACTTCAAAAAATACAAACGCAGAATGCAGATTTAAACGTCCTAGTTAGTACTTTATACTAGACATGTGTAAGTAATGCGAGTAATGCATTACGCGTAATATTACCCGAGCGAGTACTGTAGCATCACTCATTACTCGACCGAACCAAACATTACGTACCTATCACCTCAAACATTACTCATTACTTTAGTCATGACGCGAGCGTGCTATTTCATCGTTCGGGTCAACTCGACAGCACTCAAGCGTTCGGGGAATGTTTCGGCAATCGGCAGTAGAAGTACCAAAAACATCGACTGTTCGACTTTTGTTTACTTTTAATATTTACTAATTAGTAATTTAGTATAACTCTTGCACTCTGCGGTCAAGGTTATACTTCTTCTGTGTACGCTATATGGCTAAGATAAAAGATTATTAAAATTACATAAAATTTACTTTATAAAGCAGATATATAATACAGTGTGACGTGTGACAGAATGTGGACGGAGCCGCGGGTACTGCTAGTATACGCTGTTAGTTTTTGCTGCATACATTTGATTATTGTAAACATAGCTATATAAAAATAATTTAAGTAAATTAGGTTACGACGGTAAAATTTTAAATGAAATATTTTAATATAAAAAGTAATAAAAATATTACAATAATCTTACTCATAAAAAGTTAACATTTTTGTTTTAAATTAAAATCAATAAAAACGTGTGTGATATTCATCATATTATTACATGAGATAGATCAGTAATACTATTATGACAGTACGCGGGTAATATTACTTCTTCGCATCACGCATGGCAAGTAATGTTTCGAGTAATGAAGTGATGTGATATTACTCGGTGCGTAATGTAATGCCATATTTCATTACTTCATAAAGCACTGTTTTGCGCATGTCTACTTTATACAAAACAAAGTGACGTTTATACGGCCGTGACGTAATTCACTCTGATTGGTGTTCAACTTATCATGGCGGACTGCTGTATTTTGTCGTTTTATTTTAATAAATAAAATATCAATCTCGCCCTAAATATGAAAATAAATACGCTTTTCAAAACCTATTAATCTTATCTCATTAGATGAACACATTATTTTAGTGGTTTTTAGTTACTGTCATCATGCCTGTTCTTACGTAAGATCATAAAAATGCGCAAAGTTAAAATTGTGGGCAAACGCACGAAATGTACTGTCCCTTTGAAATTAACATATACTTTTAAAAATAAACATTAAAATAAATCAAACGTGTATTCATTTTTTCTTTTAGACTCTTACGTAATAAATATTAAACAGGGGGGAGGGGGGTCGACCTATTCTTAATTTTTCTTATAATAGGCCCATATGTCTAACTAGAAATTAACTCACTAAAGTTTTATAAAGTACCTACTATTTATTTCTTCAAATCTTCTTATAGAATTTTCAAATAAAGTATAAAAAATAGTAAAAATAATTACAATATTAATAAATATTTCGCAATGAGGAACATTATTCATTTAATGACTAATTCAATTCAATGTATAGATAAAGAAATATGATGAGTATAAATGCTCTATATATAAATATAGTTGTAACTTGTAAGTACGTACTTCACAATATCGTTATCACTACATACTATTATAAAATAAAGTCCTGTGCCGCGTCTGTCCGTTAACTCAAAAACTACAGCACCGATTTTCATGCTGTTTTCACCATTGAATAGAGTTGGTTTTCAAGAAAGGTTTTAGTATATAAACTTGAGGAACCCAAACGGAATACCAGCGGAATGTAGTACTCACCTTGCAATAAGGATCTCTGTTAAGATCCATGATATTAAACAGGCGGACAGCAGCTTTCTTCTCTTGATCGAACTTGAAAGCTCTATCCACTACCACCTTTATGTGATACCTAATATGGCCGTACGTGCCTTCAAAGGAAGAAGGACAGCTTTGTGGAATATCAAATGTGAATGGATATTCATAGTTGCCTGGATTTATTTTATGGCTTCCTTAAAAGAAATATAATATTATGTAATCAGATAAATAAAATTGAAGAAAAGAGAGACAGACAGAGAGATAAATAGAATAGAATAAAAAAATACCTGACCCTCCACCAACCAAATATCTTCTCACATTTACATATTCTTCATAAGAATCATGATTGATTGTTCGAGATTGGCTTTTACCATCACTATCTGTATAACTCTCTTCAGTAGTCCAATGTACTTTGCAAAATCCTTTAAATTTCACATAAATACCTTGAACAGAAAGAAAAATAAAACAATTTTCTATAAAAAAACAAAATTTAGGTTCAGTTTTCTTGAACTCTATTACTAACAACTAGTGACTTACCCCAGGTTCGGTTGTGTGTGTTCTTAGGTAAGTGCATAATGCATATAGAGTTGCTAGGGGATTGGTTTTGTAATACATTGTTTACTATCACTTTATAAATTAGATATAACAACAATCAATCATTTTCATTTTTTTTGGCAAATAACAAAAAAATAAATCTTTCTCATGAATGACTTCATTGATTGGTGAAAACCATATGAAAATCCGTTTAATAGTTTTTTTAATTTATCGCAAGCACTCAGATGGATAGACATACGCTGTGTGAGACTTTTTTTTATAATATGTAGTGATAAGACTGCCATTTGAAGTTGAATAATGGTATTTAGAGTGGTCCCTTAACACTGGTGGTATACTGATTGTAGGTCTAGGTGACACGTGATTAATAATAATAATGTTCTCTCATTGATACTGGCCAACTGCGCAAGAGATATTATCGTGCACAAGTGTACACACAGACACAAGTGCACTCTCTATTCCTATCACTCTCATACTACGGTGTGACCGCCGACCGCCAACCGCTGTTGGACAGAACGGCTTTACATGCTGTCTGAGGCACGGGGGTGACACACCACCGACTTCCAAACTGTGGGCGGTTACTGAGGCTTACTAAACAGAAAGACTCAACAACTAAACTTTGCCCAACCCGGGACTCGAACCCAGGACCCGTGATATAAAGTAAAGAAATAAACATTGTAACTTCTGCTCATCTTTTGTTCAGCAAGGAGCCTGATCACTTCCACTGACATTAAGCCATAATAAAATGAGATAGGATAAAATGTACTTTTAACTGCTGAGAATGGCTTACCATTGGTATAGATAAGAAAACAATTAGCTTATCAAACCAGTTTAATTGACAGTAATAAAATAAAATATTTTCTTGTAGCTTTTGTGGTTACGCATCATAAGTGCAATATAAAGTAATTAGTTTTATTTGTTAAGAAACTTGTCCATGACAATAGGCTGTAGTTGGACAAAGTTGATGAATTTACACCTTTTGCTTTAGACTAGACACATAATATATACATAATGATTTTTTAATGCACAGTCAATATATAAGGCACACTTGTCGTAAGTTTGCATTGATAGTCCATACAAAGTTATATTTTTTTTTCATCAGTTGGTGGGCATTTATTTAAAACATGTTCATATTAGCTTTAAGTATGTCAATGTAAAGTATGTGCAGGTTACACATATTATGTATTGAAGAGGCAGAATATTTGTTGGCCACTTTACTTTGTCGTTGATATAACAATATTTTATCAGTTTATACTTTACACCCAGGACAAAGCAGATTGAGGTCACTACTGGCAATTATAGATATAATTTCTCTTTTTGGTTTCTTAGCCTTTTAGATTATAAATTAATGTAAGTTATTAGGCATTTGTATGGATTTGCAAAAGTCCAATCTAAAACTTCCCATTTGAAAACAGTGATAATAATTGTTTTAAATAGTCTCAACTCTAAAGTGTATATTTTACAATAATATGTATATATATATTACTTTTCCAATAAATAGAGATATCTTTTATAAAATGTATATTAATAATATTTTTTGTCAATTTTCATTATAACTAAGTTGAGGTACCTGTTTAATAAGAATTTTTATTATAAGCAACTTATAATAATAATATTTACGATAATAATAATAGTAGGTATTACCAGATCTGATTGGCCTAAAAATAAAAGTATCCAGCAAAGTACTAAGTCAGACTCACCGCGAAAACTTTTTTCTTTTTCTTGTTGAAATACTAGTCTTCCACTTAATGTTGTTCCACTATAATAAGCTCCATTTGGACTGTCTAATATAATTCTTCCTTCATCGAATCCCATTTCACTTTTGTTAGCTTTACACAATTTATTTCAATTTATAAATATTATATAACTTTATTTATAATAATTTTATCATATAAATATTTATTTCGCTTTCAGTTAATAAAAATTGATACAAATAATATTTTTCCTTTATAACTAATAAAATAGCAATCAAAAGCAAACATAATAATACACACGATAAGTGATTACTACGCTACCAAGGATAATTAATATAAATCACTGCACTAAACATGATCAATGATCAAAATTGATTATTGATAGTAATCATAATTCATAAGACGAGACGAGAAAAAAGTTAAGGAGCTTTATCATAGAGAATGTAATGAGCTTTATATTTTAGATTTATATATGTAGCAATATACTCTATGATTTTAGACTTCTGAGATTTGACTTTTGACTTTGAGTAAGAGTTTTGTTTAAGAATTTAAAACAGGCGGTAAAGTCCACAGACTAAGTAGAACTGTCAAGCCCGTAGGCACGGTCGAGAAAAACAGGTCTAGCAACAAGCTCAATTTCAGTAGTAAGAGATTTGTACGATTTGTGTGACAAGCTTCTAAGCTTCACCTCAACGCCGCTGTACGGCATTCTATCGACTGGAGCTACGCAGCGTTTAAGTGAATGGTATTTATGAAATACATAATAAGTTAGAGTAATGTGATGAGAGTTTAGTACAGTTCGCGTCACGTAAAAGAACGCTGGAAGAAGGTGGTGGGGGTGTGTTTGCGCATGGGTACATTCGAGCATACGAAATTACGAAGCCTATTCTTTTTTGAAGTTATACTTCTTTAGGCGCGTTATGAAAAATTGGAGTGAAATGTTACGACGCGCGCGCACAGCGAGACACAAAATTCTCACGGGAGAAGTTAGCTAATAGTCAACAGTTTAGAGGACTTGCAACTATATTCACGATATTTATTTTTAACAATGACATGGGTGTCATTTTCGAGGTTTCTCGGGGTGCTAATTGCAAAAATGAGTATGTATTATTTAATGATGCCAAAGAAGTATAACTTCTAACGTGTGTACATACACATTTTTTTTTTATATTGTATATTTAATATTGGTTATTGGCAGGTACATTTAAAAATATATTATATAGAATGTTATTAAATATAATTCTATTAATTAATAAAATATGTTGGATTCAACGTAGAATGTTTAATTAATTACAAAAAAATTAATGAATTCGTTATATATATATATTTTAAATTATTAACTGCTTTATTAACAGACTCTCTCAGAAACAATATACCTCACAAATATTTTTTTCTCAATTTTTTATATAAAACCATTTCGTAATTTATAACTTTTGTGTGCACGATGGTATTTTGAACTGACGGGCCAATAGCGAGCCGGAAAGAACGCGGCGTGTGCCTTGACGTCCCGCGCCCCACGTCTTACCACCGAATTGGCCGATAAATCACCTCTGCGCAACTTGACAGCCAGCGTTCTTTTAATATGACGCGAATAATACGCTTGCATTACGTGGGATATAAAGAGAAAGAATAATATTCTATCTTAGTTGCACAGCACTCCAGTCTATCGTCACGCTACGGCCGTAATGGAAACTACTGTCACGATAAACCGACGTCCTCCACTACTCTTGATGCTAGACCTTCTTTCTAGATCGTGTCCATATTACAACCAGCACCT
Organism: Boloria selene; assembly: GCA_905231865.2. Taxonomy (NCBI): domain Eukaryota; kingdom Metazoa; phylum Arthropoda; class Insecta; order Lepidoptera; family Nymphalidae; genus Boloria; species Boloria selene. The sequence goes on from HG993147.1 coordinate 11,481,517, forward strand.
CTAGACAAGTGGCATAAACGCTAGTAGAATAGAATAATCAATGTATGGGATTGACATAAGCTTACGACTATAATTAGATTCAACGTATCGAATTTGTAATTGGTAGCCAAATGTAACGAAATGTCAGATTCCCCATACAGAAGTGTCACTTTTGACAAACGACTTCTGCTATTAGCGTACGGCAAGGCGTTAGCGTTTATCGAAATAGAATAGACACGGAGCGTTTGCCACTTGTATAGAGGGGCAGAAATATGTAACCACCTATAACAACCAGTTTCGCCATCTCGAAGAAACTAAAAATTCTCTATTGTCATTGTCATTTTATTTACATAGTGCTTACTGTTTATCAAAAAATATTTGCATAGAAATCTAATTTAAAACAGTAAAAATTAAGATTGAAACAGAAAACAGGGGCATCATGGGAAAACAGTAAATCTATTATCTACTGTTAAAACAGTAGGGTTGGTAGCACTGATAACAACGCTTAGGGATGAAACGATACCACTCTTTGATCGATACTAGTACTCGATACTAGTATCGAATCAAAGTATTGATACCACATTCGATACTATATTAAAGTATCGATACTTTTGAATACTCATTTAATTTTCAACCGACTTCCAAAAGGAGGAGGTTATCAATTCGTCTGTATGTTTCTTTTTTATGATTGTTAGCTCATAACTTTGAATTGGGTGAACCGATTTTGATGATTCTTTTTTTATTTGAAAGGTAGTGCTTCCCGTGTGGTCCCTTTTTAATATTTTCCAGTTGAGTCAATGGCATCCATGAGAAAACCATAAAAGTCTTAAATATGCATTAAGTGTGTGCGCGGTAAAAGGACGAATAACTCAATACATGCCAACTGATTTCAACGATTCTTTTTTTAATGTAAAGGATGTACTTCAAGGGTAGTTTGATGAGAGTTAGGTAAGGTTCTGATTATAGGATCCATGTAACACAAAGTAACGGAACTCTTCAATTCTTAGGAGCAAATTACCAATACTCGGCGGAATCTTTTATAGGCTATCCGTACATTTGAGTCACCTACCGTAACGTCATTATCATGTCAATGAGCTGATGATAGAAGGTTACATCCACAATGGTTAGGAGTTGAAAAAAGATACTTTCAATATTATACGCATTTATGGACCAATACTTATATTCTTTCAGGTTATTTAGTTTACTTGATAATAGAAGGTAAATTTTTATAATCATTAACGTATGGGAGTTAGGCGGAACACTGGATGTGGACAAATCTCGATTGCCTAATAACGTTTATTCCGAAACCTCGTTGACTCATTAGAGTAGTGGTTTAGTTGGCCTACCCTACCCATACTCATTTTATTTTTTAATAAACAAAGTAGGTATCTACTTTCCATAAAAAAATTAAAATAAATTATTTTTAACAAAAAAAACAAAAAGCAACTTCAAAAGTAAACAAATCTAAACTAAAAAGTAGAAAATAATACTTTTAAGAACTTAGTTAATTTTGAAGTTTCTTGCTCAGTCATTGAGCATAGCAATATCAGTCAGTAAATAGCGTGTGTTTAACTTTAGTTGGGTAGGACACGAAAAACACATGGTATTTGTACACAAATTTAATACAGTGATAGAAAAAGATAACTGTATCTTCAAAAAAACAATAGAAACAAAATTAAATTATTTAGCATTTTAAGCGTAAATGAATGAAGGAAAGGTTAGGAATTTAATTGTGACCGGAAGAAATGATTTCGAGTAAAGATCGATGTTGTTGTGTTTTAGAAGATCCAGAACGAGTGAACTAGATGGCGTTGCCATAACTATAAACATAAAGCGCAATACACATTGAGCCCGCCGGGCCGCCGACATATGTCGGCAACTTTTTGTCGGCGGTCTAGTTGGCGGCTTCACTTAATACAAGTCGGAAAATTTGGTCGGCGGCATGTCGGCGGCTTGAGATGAGAAATTTATTTGGCAGTCAGTGATTCGTCACCGGGCAACTGAGCGCAGGCGTACCCAAGCCGCCAACATGTCGGCGGGCAACACGCGCGGGCGCATGTTGCCGACATGATTCTTTTCATACAGGCCGCCGGGTTGTGTCGCCGGGCTTTGTCGGCGGCCCGGCGGGCTCAGTGTGTATTGCGCTTAAGCCGTAAGGTCGTGTAGGTCGCAAGTTTTGAATAGGTAAATTCTAAATTCTAAGATGACATATTTAAAAACATAATTTCTTATTCGATACTATACCTGCCAAAAAGTACTCATTGAGTAAAAGTATCGAATGCAAAGTATCGAGTAAGGAAGCAGAGCAAAGGAAATGTACTCGATACCACAAAGTATCGATACTTTTTTCGTGTCACTCGGTGCCCAGTTACGAGCGCCGATATTCGTCTTGACGAATTGCGGCCTAGAGTAAATATTATGTTGCTTAAATAGCGGCCGCTGGCCGCGGGTGCGGGCTTGCTGACTGGCTGCTGAGGGTACGGAGTGGTGGCGGCTGGCGGCATTGCAACACCAATCGATACGATACTTTCATTCGATACCAGTACTCAGTATCGAATGTTGCTAACGTTCGATACTGAGTACTGTTATCGAATGAAAGTATCGATACCATATGAGTACTCAGTAGTATCGATTCATCCCTAACAACGCTCAAGTTCAACCGTAGACAGAGAATTTCTCTGTTCAACGCTGCCACATAGTTACATTCTCTTTGGCTGCCACCTGCCAAGTGCCAACTAATTCTAAAATATACAGTATACTCTATGCTGATCAGTCAAATTTGAAGCGTTGACGAAGTCAGTGTTGTAATTTTTGTGTAAAATGCGCGAATTTTTATAATAATTTTGTCTTTCTTTAAATATGTAAAATTTTGAATATTAATTAATTATATTAATTATATGGGTTTGGATTATGTCAATTTTATAAGTGTAAATAATAATATCGTCTATTATAATTTTCCTTCATCTCTATATTAAAAAAATGATTTTTATGAATTAAACTGCAAGAGTTCTCTGATGAAAGCTCTGCTAATCTGACTTCATAATGACATCGTCACAAAAAGATATTGAATTAAGTCCAGTTAATACATCAACTGACAATAATAAACCGCCGGTCAGCGTGCCCGTGCATGATGAGGAAGATGTTATTATTGGACGATTTAGAAAAATAAGCTCAGCAAAATCAATGGCTGCTACGAATGGTAATATCCAGTATCCTTCTGAGATGATTAAAAGTGAAACTGACTTAGAGGCCGGGCTACAGTTTAAAGCGAAAGAGAGTGAAAAGCACAAGCTGCTTCCTGATACTGTTAGCAATGGAGCCGTGCTTCGTCCGACGTCCCCTGTAACGAAGAGTAGTTTTAGAGATGTGGAGAAACCTTCTCGGTTCAGAGACCAACCATCAACTACTAGATTTCAGGTATGTTATTAAAAATTCTAAAAGTTAAGCAACTTAAGTAACACTTTGATGTTGTTATCGTTATTGTTGTATGCCTGTATTGTTGGTCTATTTTTTTTTTCAAATTTTGTATCATAATATATCATGTATAACATTTTGAATTGTGTACCAGATTGCACATTAAATTGTTGCAGTTTTCATGACTCTTTAGATCTGTGGTTATCATAATATAAATAAAAAGTATACATGGAATTATCAAATTAATTTATATATTATTCTAATTTATCAACATTTCAATTTATTGTATCAGCGATAAACCTATGTACCTACCTATGCATATGTAGGTGTCACTTCGAGGTTCTCTTATTGAATTAAAATATAATGTCTATGATTTTTATATGAAAATATCCTAATATCAATGCTTATAATGCAGAAAAGTTGAATCGAAAATTTTTTGTAAATTAGATATAAGATTTCTTAATCAACAAAGTTTCTCTGTTGATTGTTACTATAATATGGATTTTTCAGAGCAGACCGATATATTTTCCTGCAATAAAAATATCCTTTGTTTACCTGGATAACCAGCTTTTGTCAATACAAAATTTGAAAAATTGGCCTCTATATCAATAATAATGACTATTTCAATAATTGCTCTAAAATTATTTAATGTACAGATTCAACTAAGTTACAATTTGATTTTTTATATGTATAGAAGTTATTTTTATTAATAAAATAATTTATTGTTTCTAAACTTTTGGAATATATGACAAAAATATCTATGATAGCTTGTGTTAGCTCATAGTTGCAGATTTCAGCAATAGTACCTTTTAAGTGCATGAAATGCATTGCGAAGTATGAAGAAAATTAAAATATCTGAGCTGAATTAAAAATCTTCTAAAGATATGTTTTTATAAATTTTGAGTTTACATGTTTGTATGCAAAATTTACTTTGTCCCTCATAGCTTTACTATGAAATACAAACTTACTTATGCGGTCAATAAAAACATCATGTTATATTTAAAAGGTGCATAACAATTTATTTATTGTTGTCGTTGTTTAATTTTTAATTTACAAGAATTAAAAATGTATTTATTGGGTCAGTTTGAATAAAATAAAGCTCTGAATATTTTCTGTCTGTCTTCTGAGTTGTGGGACGTTGACATTATCACAACCCGTTCTTGGCGTACCTTTATTTAGTACAAAGAACATGCTTGCCAAGTTTCAAGTTATAATAATTCGGAACCGGAAATGTCGCGATGGTTTCGCCGATTCTTTGTCAGTGAACTGATTTCATAGTATGTATGAAAATATATAAAATTTATTGAAAACTAGCTGTGCCCGCAACTTCGTTCGCGTGGATGTCGGAACTTAATTAGTATTTTTTAGTGCGAAGCGCTTATCTTCTTATCTATCGAACAATACTGCACGCAATTGATCTCTAGTTATAGTCCCGTCTAAGTTCGAATACTCGTAGATGGCACTGTTTTAATATTTTACTTCGGAAACACTATTTTTTTTTATTAATTTACATTTTTTATAAGTGGTGAACTGATTACGATGAAACAAAAACCTTAATGTTACTTCAATTTACGCACATATTGTTGTGTATAAAAGTTACGTGAAGTTGTGAGCCCAAATGCACATAACCCTAATTTTACTTCTGGAATTTCTCTACTTCTTCACTTTAAACTCAAATATCTTTTGATAGACTGAACCGATTGCAATGAAACAAAAACTAAATGTTACTTCAAGTTACGTTCAATCGTTGTGTATAAAAGTTATCTACATTGCTTTCGTACATTTTACGTGATGCCCGGATAAATAAACAGACAAACCGACAAACAGACAAACAGACAAAAATTCTAAAAATGCTGGAAATGGGTTCTATTGGTTATCCTTTAACACCCTGGCTATTTTTTTTGTAATTTTTTTTGATGTACAAAAACGACTTTTCTACAGTTTTATTATATGTATAGATGACGACCGAGACACGATCTGTCCGCAATTCGCTCATAATTTTCATTTATTTCGTATTTTCTACTGTAAATGTTAATACATAACTGGTTGTGAATTGTTGAGTAAAATTAAATTATTACAATTCTTTCTGAACAAAAATTTTCGGCATGAAGGTAGTGTGTTTTTACAAAGACTGAAGATGAAAAATATATAGATTCTATTAACCTCTGTTGTAATTCTCTCTTACTTGTATTGGAGAGTCTCCTTTAAGTTGGTTAGCCACACAATATCGTACATTATCCTGTACACACTAATAAAATAACGCTTATTACTTTTTACTAAGTAGCGACTCACCTTGTTTCACTTTTCACAAGAACGTTTTAACGGTTTGTATAATTTTGTTAGAAATGAGATATTTTCCAGCAATAAAAGTGTGTTGTATGTTGATCCGGATCCATTTATTAATATAGCAAATTTTATCAGAATTTGATTACACCGACACACAATCACCGTTCTCTAAGCCATTCTGGCAAGACCTCCATCCGATAGTTTCGTAAGCCGTGGTCCGAACCTCGCAGGAGGTGCCCTTACGAAACGACACCCCTTGAGCTCCATGCTCTCTTTTAAGGAAGGACCTTCTGTCCGCCTCTCCGCCCGGTGACGCTGTCAAGGCCAGTAGGGCCAACAGCACTCGACATTCAGAAAAAAAATAAAAAAATCTGAATTTCTCCAGAGCGGCTTCACGAGAAAACAAACAGACAGTCGGCCTCTGTATCGACTATAGTTATTATTTCAATAGGATTATAAACATTATTTAATGTACATATGACTCAGTTACATTTTATTATATGTTAGATATGTGATATTGATATATTACAGTTACAGCCGGTGCAGTGGTAGCCAAGCTTGGGCCACAGAGTGGTGCGGGTTTAAATGACAGTGGTGGACATAGTCCAACTCGTATTGGACGGAGTCCCGTTCCCAGCAGTGAGACGTTATAATATGTGTTGAACGTTATTAGTGCTAAATACAATAATTACAGTTATCTGTAACACATTAAAAACTAAATTACTAACGAGTACAAAAAATACCTGGGACCATATGCTTATTAGCCATGGATGAAGCATCTTGCATTGTTGCATTCACTGCGCCATAGAATTATTAATCAACTTGTTTTTTAAACAAGTTGGCAGTAGCAATTTCCTTTTATTTGCTATTATGTGTGTATATATATATTGTTATACCACAGGAACTAACTCTGACCTCATATTGATAAGAGAAATAAATTGTGTGGACAGGTATTGTTCTATTGCTACAGAATATTAGCCATTATCATGCTGGTCGTAATGTTGGTTTTGATTCAATGATACAAATAATTCAAAGGCAATGTTTGCTGTTAAATAATGAAAAGCTTGTGCCATTGTGCAGTACAAATAGATTAAAATAATGAAATAAGATAAGGCAAAATGAATCTATAGTTAGCAATTACATGAATACAAAGTGTTACATTTGCTTTGTTATATCTATTTTGTATCTGTTTCTTTTTCTTTTTTCAAATTATTTATCGATTAATGGGTAAGATTTTTCTTTCGCTAAAACACGTGATATTTAATTTGACCAATAAGTGCGTGCGGTGGTAGAGTTGGACGTCAAAATGTACCATCCATTTTCCAAGAGTTTGATATCGTCAGGTAACAATATGCGTTCGTTTGATGCATGTTTGATGAGAAATACAGAAGGAGATGGAGAACGCATCAGATGTGCGCCTAGCCTATAGTGCTGTGTTAAAAGTTTGTTGTTATTTTAACTAATTTATATGTGTGAATTATAGTTATTAGTTATGTGTATAACAAAAGTAATGACTACTTCACGTAATAATAAAATTTTGGGTAATATACTGCATATTCCATTGTTTCTCTTTTTACCGACTTCAAAAAGGACGTTCTATGGTCACTGTACATTTTTTAAAATATTTATTACATAAATTCCTCCTTTCTACTATTACGAAACAAGACTTATTAACTATAAGTATTCGTTAATCCGATAATCTCTACGTTCTTTACTGTAATATTTGAACGTTGCGTATCTACGGTTGTCTGTTAGTTTTAAAATAACACAAATATTAGTTCTTTGCAGGATTATTTTACAAGCCAATTGTGGCAAAACAAAAGATACGTTATCTAAAATACAATAAAAAATAATATTATTATCGTTACAGCACCCGAATCTATAGTTTTTAGAAATTCTGTTATAGGTTTGTGACCGCATCACGCAGAAAATCACTGGACAGTTTTAAATGAAATTTATTATAATGATGATAGCTAGTTAACTTATAAGATACTTTTAATTGCTGGATGATGTAATTTCTGATAAATCTACCCTAAATTTTAAAACGCATCTAGGGATGAATTTGAGTGGAGCGAGGGTTAGTTGGTAGTTCACAATAAAGACCGAAGTCAGCGGTCTAGGTCGGCGGCGCCTATACCGATAAATCATAATAGCGACGAATTGGATAATCACCTGTACTTCCCATAGCCTCGGCGTACGTCTTAATACCGTATCAAGTGACCACAGAAGGCTGTGCGAAAAAGGGCAGAGAAACGCAGTTTTTATAGTTTTGTTTCATAAAAATATTATACCATAAACTGTGAGCAAGAATCGAACTTGTGAATACTTTAGTAGACGATACCAGCTTTGTGTAAATAAAAGTAAATATTGTTTATTGCAATACTAGTACACCTAATTGGCGTGACTTTCCTTTAGTTTTAATTAAATATAACTTCGTGATTTTAATAAACGACTAAAAATTTATTATGTCACGATAGTTTAAAGCATATTTTAAATGTTATTGGTACATAGATGAGAAGTATTGCTAAGTGTTTCAACTTTTAAGTAGGTACCTATTGCAAAAAATAATTTTGGCGCGAAATGCTTTTGGAACTTGTGATATATGGCAGAAGTTTCATATCTTTCTTTGAATATAATTTGTATTAAATTGTATTATTATGATTTATTTTAATTAAAAAAGAAACGTTCTTTCATAGTTGTGGAAGCGCACCTTAAGGTTAGGTGTAGTGTAGGGGGCTGCGGATCGTCAATGAGTAGCGGACCAGACTAGTTTTATTCATGTTCTACTGACATTCGAGAAGTTATGAAGTATACATTACATATTTCATAAAAATATTGTTGAGTAATAAGAATTCATTTTCATTATTATTTAAAAAAGGGATGAAGAGAAAAAAATACCGACAAATTACAAAAATATTCTTGTATTGGATAAAATTTGGTAAAGAGATGTATGTAACAGAGACAGAATATCCAGAAAGAGTGGTTAGGATTATAGTCTGGGTACACGCAATAAGCACATAGGCTTCTTTTTATCACGAAAAAATTTACGGTTCCCGTGGGATACATTTGATTTTATTTTTCTTTATGATTCTTCGTCGAACCCGCGAAAAGCGAGGGTGGTATAATTAATTATACAGAACAAATGCACTCTTAATAATAATTAATGACTACACCAATCATGTCTGCGTGGAAATATTGTGGTAAGATGCTATAAAATGCAATCCCCATGAAACCCATCCCCATGAAAACCTAGTTCTCATGTTAACTACAGAAGCGATTAGTCATAGTGTTATAAGTGAGCCTGCGGACGGCAATGAGTCTTGAAAAGAAGAAATAAATAATTATTCTTCTTAATTATAATTCTTTATAAGTTTTCGTATTAGATTAACTTGCACTATATAGTAGTGAATCGGCAATTACTAATGTCACTACGGACTATTGAATCTAGTAGAGACACGAATCATAGGATCAGGATATCTAGTTTGAAGGACGCGATTTTTCGACCTTGCCTGTTCTTAAAGAAATATTAAACAGTACATATAGCTTTGAAGTTAATTAAATAAAATTAATTTATATTTGCACAAAAATGCACTATGATATTCCTAGGTACTATTAATATCAATAATATTTACGCAATCATAAAATGTAGTTATGCATTCAACTATAATCATCTAATTACCATTAAATTGATTTTCTAATATACACGTACGATTATTACAGGAACCAACTAGGTACTGATAATTATTATTTATGTGCTAACTTTTTTTAATCTTTTTAATTAATAACGGATTTTTTAATTTTTTTTTATAAAATGCCATATTAAATGCAGTTAGGTATACATGCTGTTCAAGCACCACTTAAAGTAATATGAAAATAGCGAGTCCAGAATCCGTTGGCCAGAATAAGTGGGTGTGTCTAAATATAGCATGTCTAAAAATACTCGTTGAGGCAATCCAATCCTTGCTCTCTTGGGTCAAATGATTGAATTCGACTTGGCTCGGACCCTCGGAGCTCTTCGGGAAATAACGGAGACAGGGGAAGGGACCAATTAAGACTTTATAGTTGTAAGACATTAGTGTTTCCTGATTAGGTAACATTTTTTGTTACTGTCTTTGGGAAAATAATGAGATTGGAGTATTGTAATACCTTTTTAATTTTAATGTCCCACTGCTGGGCAAGGGCCTCCCTTCAATACGAGGGGGATCAGCCCGTGCCCAGCAGTGGGACGATAAAAAGGGCTGATGATGATGATGATGGTTAAATTCAATTATATGCGTAGAAAAATAAGGGCACTTTGTTATAAAATATTTTAGTTCACTTTGTAATTTATTTTATTGTTATGTTATACTTACATTTAGTAACAATCAGATAATAATGGAGGTCAGAACCATCAAGCAAATGTAGGATAACTTCTAATATAAATCCGTTATGAAGAGTAGGCGGAACGTCGAATTATAATGCGTGTAATGACGTATTGATGGTATACAATATGACGTAATGTCGATAACTGATGGATTTCGATAAGACGTGATTTGTATTAGAACGGCCTACGAAGAATAACTGTTAACTTAAGAATTAAAGAAAGGGTTATGTACAAAGTTCACTACAAAGTTATAGGCATGTTTGGTTATTAATGCTAGTACTGTTAATGTCCGCTTTGTTTTTATTGCTCTAAAGCCTACATAATAGTCCCTTGTATTTTATGGGAAATTCGTGTTATGATATGGTCAATATATTTTTTTATATAATGTCTGTTGTGGTGTAATAGCTAGCATGTACGGTCACCCATCAAGAGGTCCTGGCTTTAGAGTCCCGGGTCGAGTTGGGCCAAGTCTAGTTATTGACGTCTTGAGAGAACATATTTTTTTGTTAAATGTATAGTTCCTATCTCTACTTTACTTCACTACATGTGGCATTGTTAAATTATAGAAGTTTATCTCCTTTCTTTTAGGCAAAGGATGTCTATGAAAAAAGTATGCCGTCACTAAAATTCCGCACCAGGACTTACTTAACTGCATCATAATTCACTTTATAAACTTTTCCATTACAAATATTTCCGTAGAAGTTTTCCTTATGCTTTATAAATATATACAGTATATATTATAAATAATTGTACAATATTGACAGTACAAATATATTTTTAGTGTTAATTATAATTATACTATAGTAATACTTTTCTTTTAGATGGAAGATAAACAAGACGAAGGAACAGAGTCTGACGGATCAGGCATGGACAGTGACGACCCTTTGACCGCTACTGATACTAAATATGGAAAGAGCTTTAGGTAAGTCTGTTAAACTTTTTTTTTATATCGTTCTGAATAAGTGCTTGACTACGTTCCACCTGATGGTAAGTGGTAACGCAGTCGTAAATGGTTAGTCGCACTAATTCAGAAGCCACCTATTCACTCTTGCCTTGAAGACACCCATATTGTAATCGGACGGAAACACGGACGCAGGCAGGTTGTTTCAAGCCGCACGTATAATAAATGACGAAGCGAAACGTAAACTTTACTTGTAAAATAACCACTGTTATAATAGGCTTATTTCTTTAAAGGTATGCTTCTTGATGCAGCGTGCGTGTTTTTTGTTGGCTTATCGAGTCACTCATTAAAGTCACAAAGAAAGTTAAAAATTAATATGGCCCAATAAAATTATATGCGTTTCAGTAACTACAATATAAAGTAATATTATGTATTATTTAGTTGTAACGATTTAGTTTAAAAGTAAATTAAAATTTTAAATTACCTATATTTAGTCAAGTCACGTTCCGGTTAGGACAGAGTACTTTCAACATTAGAAATTTTGTGGTTATGAAACAGCCCTCAACCATACATTAATGCAGTGTTACACAAAACAAATTTACATTAACCACCACGCACAAACTGATAAGAGCTACTAACTTTGCATACTATTAAGTGCAAGAATGCACTACATTATCACCTACATCTGGGTCTAAAATAAGTATATTCAACAAATAATTTTCGTATTTTCTAAAATATATTGGCCGAGCGAAGCGAATCGTTAGTAGATTTCCTTCGCTCGGCCTCGTCCCTAAATTTAGCGCGGGTGAAACGGCTAGTTCCGCTAGTTATACATATAAACCTTCCTCTTGAATCACTCTATCTATAAGAAAGAACCACATCAAAATCTGTTGCGTTGTTTTAAAGATCTAAGAAGGAAAGACAGACAGCGGGAATCGACTTTTTTTAAAATACTATATAATGATTAATGATGATAGTCTGTTTATTAGATACTAAATATTTTAAGCTCAATGTATTGGGAAAATTTGTATAAAAAGAAGACTAGGATAATGAGAAGATAAAATCCGTAGAACACGATCATGATCCTTCTAGTGTAATTTCATTTTGAAATACTAAGGCTTATTATATAAAGATTTTATGCCATGAGAAAATAATCATGTAACTTTGTAGGAAGTAGGAACATTAGTTTGATAGGTATGTGGTCCACTACAAGCATGTATAATAGATGTATTTAATATTATGACATGACCAACACAACAGCATATTTTTTTTCTTAAATTCAAGTCAGAGAAAGTTTTAGAATGTTAGGTTTCATTGTGCATTCAAAATTAGTACTCTTTCTACCAATAAATTGTTTATTGCGTTTTTCTGTAAGAACTTTGTTACTTTGAGGTTTTATACTTTTAATTAGATTCGCGGATTTAGCTGTCGAGTTATGTAACAAGTAGTTGTTAAAGAAAAGGCCTACAGATTTGAAATATTTTTAGGCATTTCACACGTGAGGCGCTACCGCGGCTGGATAATTACAGGAATGTTTTATCGCTTCACGCTGCGCCGCGACCAACGCTAGATGAATTACACAACGCTTCTCTATCAAGGAAGGTAAGAAGTTCATTTTATCATTTTTATTAATATATTGAACCCCTGTTTTTGTGTTAACGTTTATTTAATTTAATGCTGTACATACGAAAGGTCCTAGGTTTGAATCCCGGGTGTAGTTATTTAATAGTTTCTATTTAGTACTTAGGCCTTAGTAATATCCTTGACTTGGGAAGGTCGCGTCGCCTTACACCCGTGCCAGGGCACGTAAAGCCGGCTATCTGGCGCCATATCCTTACTGATAAGTCGTTCCACCGGTGTATAAGAGTAACAGGAATAGAGAGTGCATTTTTTGTAGCAAACCAGTTACAAGTGCAATGTACTCGTAGGTAGCTAGTGTTTATGCAAATGAACTTATTTGCATGAATGATAGCTTCGTATTAAATTGAAGTTGCCAGTCTTAAATGGACTATTGCCGTCGTTACATAGGTAGCCGATATGTATTGAAAAGCTTAACATCAATTTACGACATTTTATTGACTTCCAAATCTTCCTTACGCGCGATGTTTTCTTGATTTTCTTTGTATGATAATTATTATGAAGAATTATGAAATTCGATTTCATATAGGTAACCTATTACGAAATTATTGCGCAGGCAACATTCATGCAAAAAATCCATAAAAATATACATAGTTATTTGGTATTCGATATGCACTTTTGCTATACTAAACTTTTGAAATAATAATTATTCATGGAAACTCGAGCTTATTTGTTGTTTATGTTTTCTATAACATACGTATTTATATTTTAAACACCATAATATTATTATTGATTCACTTTACAAAGTTGTTTGAATAGACTAAACATTGACTTTTCTTTAAAGTAGTGTATGCTGATTACTGTGATGTATGAATGATATTGTGATTTTACTTTTATATATTTTTTTATTATATGAAGAAGAAATGTTTGTGTGTTTGATTGTAATGGATAAACTAAAAAATGGTATAAGGTAGTTTGTGACCCCGGGAAGGACAAAGGATAGTGTTATCCCGGAAATCCCCGAAAGGGGTGAAAAGGGGTATGGAAGTTACTGTTTCAATTCTCTACTTACCGTAAAAAAATTCCTAAGTAATTGCTTCTCTAAAGCAAAATAAGATAACTGAGATCAATATGCGATTGCCAGACCTTGAATTGTATAATATTATTTGAGATTTAACTGACGTCGAAATCAAATATAAACATAATAAAAAAAATTGTATTTTCATTTCCGAAGCGCTTTATCTTCTTATACACTTACAAATAGCTTTCCGATTTCATTTTACAGAATACATAATATAATTTCAATGTACTTAGTACATTTTGTAATGTAATAAATAAATAGTTTATATATCTTCAAGTGAATTTAATTTTGACTTCAAGAAAAAAATTGAAATCACTTCTAGAGTTCTCGAAATAAATGTGTTCACTAATACTATGTAGGGTACCAGTATATATTTATAAAGATATTGAATTTCGATTACTCACGCACGTCGCTCTTTTGTTGAATGATTGTCGTGTCAGTCAAACTTAATGTATTGTTACGAAGTTGTTATGCCGTAGCAAATATTTATCAGGCGGCACACCTGAATCAATACCACCCTGTAATTCTTCCATCTGCTGTTTTTTTATGTATGCTATGTATAAGTTAAATATTTTTGCAGTGCAGGAATAATTTGATAATTGATATATTTATTTTAATTAATAGAGTTTAGGATTAAGTAATTTCAGATTTTTCTTGAATAAATAATACCTCTATAATAGGGAGGGGTTTGTGTTCTTTAATTTCTTTATGAAGTAGTTGTGCAGTAGTACATGATTTATATTTTAACAAAATTATTCAATTGTCTAGAGCAGCAAAAAACGTTGATTCTTCATATACATTTCTTTTTTGGTCCTATCAGAATTTTTAGCTGACATCTCCTTTGAAGTTCGTACCTGCTAAAGGTTGTTTCAGACCTCTTATATAGATTTCTAGACAGCGCAATATTCAAAGAACTAAAATCGAACCCATTATATGTTTCTGTTACTTTGTGTTTTCAATTTATCTATAACTAAATAATATAACGATAAATACGCTAATTGGAATAATTATAATTATAATTTAATAGGTTATCACTGCGATGTCAAGGTTAGAAACAAGCCATACATGTAATTGGCCACGTGGTTTCTTTATATAGATATTAATATATTATCCATATGTTACCAATAATGCTTCAATTTTACAAGGCTGGACAAATTTAGATGTATACAGACAGACTATGTCCAAGAATAAAGTATAAAAAATTAAAAATAAACAAAGGTGGTATTTCCTGTATGTTAGGGTATAAATAAAAAATGGGCTCTATGAAACGCACGTTATTGATGCGAGGGTAAATCGCTATTTTCTCTAGAATGCGAACATAATAATAATATCGTCGAATAAGGCAGATGTTACAAAGATTGGGTAGAGATGATAGAGACGATCGACTAAGCGTGATGTTGCAATTTATTATAAAAATATTAATTTATTTGTATATTTGCTCATGTCACCTGCGCTTCCGAAGCTCAGCTGCTGTGTCCCCCATGTGTCAATTAATGCTTTCAAAATGTAGAGCTCCCTCTAGAAACTTTCAGTATACTTAATTATTATGTAATTGCACGTATAATAAAATTTAAAACGACTTACTTTTTTGTAGGATTTTTTTTTAACTTAAAAGCGTATTTAAAACCCGTGACACGAATTGAGTTTGTTGATCTATTTAATAAATTCTCTCGTATATGATGTCCTCCCGACCGATTCCGGCCACGGCGGCCAATCTCATTGAGACTAGCCATCTGCGCGGGAGATATTATAGTGCACAAGTGTATGCGCAGACACAAGTGCACTCTCTATTCCTTTTCACTCTCATATTCCGGTGGGACGACTGCTCGACACGACCAGAGTATAAAGAATGACAAAGTAGGGCAACTTCATACAAACGCACCGCGCGCGGATTGTATGTGTGCGTCATGGTATCTTTACGTTGCCGCACGCACACTCAAACAATATCTCGAACCGTTTATCAGTGCGCCAGTCAAGGCTAACGCCGCACAAGTTTCGCGCGTCACGGCTTTTCACTATATCAAAAATGTGTGATATTCGTAGAAGAACTTATTGCTGTGTGTTTGGTTGTCTAAATTCTTCATCGATTCCAGAGTGGTCTTTGTTCAGATAACGTACTGAACAGGAAACGTAGACAAATCACTTAATCTAGCATATAATTTATACTTGATGATGAAATACTTATGTAGGTACTTTTATTTGTGTTGTTTTAGTTTATTATTTTAATAGGATGTGATATTATTTTATTAATATACATATTATACATTTATTTTTTTTAATTGTTACTAATAGCATATTTATGTTTTTGTAAACGCAAGAAATTAAAGGATCTATTTTCTAACAACCAAACATTTTTAATACTATTTTCTACTGATATATCAGTTAGTAACTACAGGCCTAATAAAAATAATCATAAACATGTAGAAACAAAATGTTTTACATTCTTAAATATATATAAAAAATAAATATTTTTAATAACACACTTCCCGGCCCAATGCCAATTTCTGAGCACTGAATTAAAATTTAGCTACAGTGACAACCCTGTGACAGGCAACTATGGTAACTATGACAGGTAATTATATCGCGGATTGGGCCGAAGTTGCCCTACTATGTCATTCTTTATACTATGACACGACCAGTGAGAGTTAAAGCGCAGGACCGACGGCATGTGATGTGTTGATGACACGTATCTACTTCAACTATGGAGGATATACCATTGTCCTGTACAATACACCTAGTTAGTCGTTAAATTGTTCTAAAACTTAAACAGCTTATTGTCTAAGCCGATGGATAACGACGAGGAACTAGAAAGTGATCATTTAATATCTCTTAATAGTATTGTTATTTGCTATCTATTTGTATTTATGTCAAATACTATTTTTTATTATATCGATAATTATGTGTATGTTTTAAAATACCTTTTTCTATATATAAAAGTATTTAAAGAAAATATTTCTTAAATGTGAGGGGACCTATTCCGTTTTTTTTTCAGTTAGGCTCATATTACATATTTAAATAGAGAAGTATCTGCTACGTATTCTTCAGGTTATAACGGCCTGTTGAATGAGCTGTTTACGCTACGCTTGTTTACTAATTAGGAAGGCAGGTACGACGTTCGTAATTACGTCTTTAATAAGTCGGTCATGGGGCATCACTGTAGCTACTGTAGTACCTGTGGGGTTAATCATAGGTTACGATTTATTGCTCTAATTTATCTAGTAGCAGTAAAATGAAAACAAAAAAATCAAGCGGCATAGGGGATTTTTTAAGTTTTCCATTTACTACATATCCAGTATATGCTTGAAGTAGAAAATAATATATTTCACGTAACATATTTGTGACGTTATTATTCTTCTTCAACTAGAAATAGGGTTTTTTACTCCATATGAATAACAATCTAAAAACCTATTATTGAGATAGCTAAAAAAAGATAGCAAAAAGCAGTGGGGAAATAAATTTTAAACAAAATACATTTTAAAATTAAATTCAAAATTTTCAGTATTTTTAATCTGTTTTTGAACACCACGAAATAGTAGCCGCCGCGTTATGACGTCATGCTGCACTGTACACAAAAAAGTGTCTGTGTTAACTGATCAGATTTTCGTAAACAACGCCATTTTTATTATTTTAATACCATAGAAGACGGTTTCGTAAAGGAAGACAACACAAATTTGCCAAGAATAAGCTCTTTGATGGTCGGCAAATTAAATAATACTTCGGGATCCCTTTTCGCAAGTTTAACCAAGTCATATTTATATCAGTTGGCACATGAATCCATAATTTGTTCGGTGTTTTTACACTAGTATTCTTGCATTCAGGAACAGCACACAATACATAAACAATATTATATCAATTTCAAATTATCAGCGCATTTGTTTACAAGACATCATAATGTCATGACCACAAAGTAATAATGCTAGCAAACAAAGTAATAATGGCGTTCACTGTGTTCGGCGTTTTAGTCCAATTAGGCGCGAAATTTGGAAATGTAAAAATTTAAATGCATTTTTATGATACTTATCGATCAAATAAAAATCTGGTTATTTTTTTAGTGGTTCATTAGCTCTACAGAATGTAATTGAGATACTTTTGAAAAATCAGTGTAATACCCCATTGAACTGATGATCCCTGGGCTTATAGAAAATTATGCTTTACAAATGTTGTTGCAAATACAAAAATAAACGTATGACACACCTGAGTAAATATAATAACTATTCTTCGGATATTTATTTTATAATAAAAGTCATAATTTAAACAATATTGATGGGCATTTTATAGACGGAGCACACTACGCATTATACAATTATTCTATTTTAGAAAAAAAACTTCATAGTATTCAATCAACATGAAATTCTTGTATAATATGATCAATTTACACTTATATTTATTACTAACTCAAGTACCTATATTTTAATAATGTGAGTTCTAAAAGTAATGCTTTCTTATAGAACCTAGATAAGGTTACTTACATATTATTTCGGTACATAGTTTTTAAAGTAAAGAAATCTTTGTAGAAGCCTACGTTTACACAATCAGTATAGGTACTCGCCCTTTGGAATATATTCAGTGCGTTAAACCCGAAAAGTAAACAGACAGATTAACTTACTTTCGAATTTCTTATATCGATATTATGAATTACAATCTTTCTTGATTTGATCTCAATAGAAAGCAACACTAAGTAATAAAACTTGATTTAATGACTAAATTATGTATTTTATCGATCATGTGCGACAACATATATTTAGATTATAAATATAAAAATGCAAATTCGATATATATTAATCCTTAATAGTATATATGTCGCAGTGAAATGAGGATATTAGGAATTTCACGAAATCCCTAGGGATACCACGAAATCACGGAAGATGACGAATTTAATTATTAATTACGAGTACGTCTTCTTACTGAAAATGTTTAGTGATATGACGTTTCACTAGACAAAATCTAGTAAAATGTTAAAAAAGCGGACGTTAGAAAGAGAATTTAGTTACCATACAATGAGTGAGGTAGAAGTTGTACCTGGTACCAGTAGAGAAACATGTTCAGAGTCATGAATCAACCGGTCATGGCGGACGAGACAAAATGCTATTTACTCTTAAATCAAAATATTTTATACCAACCCAAGCTATAACTACATTCATAAAACTTTGTAATGTTTGTGTTTTGAAAAAAAAAATGAAAAAACGGCGCCGACTTATATTCTTCAACAAGCTTAATTACATTTATAACATTTATACTTTCTGCACTCCACAATGGCTTTTCACTCTTTTTTTTCCTTCCGAAATTTTTTGAATCTCCCGATCAAAGTCCTCCTTAGAAACGAACTCTTTTTTTCTTTTCTCATTGCATGGTAACTAAATTCTCTTTCTAACGTCCGCTTTTTTAACATTTTACTAGATTTTGTCTAGTGAAACATCATATCACTAAACATTTTTAGTAAGAAGACGTAAGTAATAATTAAATTCGTCACCTTCCGTGATTTCGTGGTATCCCTAGGGATTTCGTGAAATCCCTAGTATCCTCATTTCCCTGCGACATATATATTACACAATAATAATTACCAACCACGTAGTAGCTTAATGCGATTTAACGCTTACGTGACGTAAGTATTTAAAAGTACTTACACGTAAAGCGCTTATTAAAGGTATAATTAATTTTCTGATTTATTTTATTGTAATTTATCTTATATCACTGTTATTGTTGTTATTAATAAAACATATATAGTATGCAGTGACATATATAGTCACTGCATACTACGAATGTTTGTCAAAATATTTGATGATTGTATAATTTGTAAAACATTAATAAAAAAAATAAAGTTTTTTTTTCTTTTAATTGGATCAACGAGTGCATTTAAACGCCATAAGAGCATTTTTAATGGGATCTCATTGGACAGGTCATAGGTGGGCCATGCATCGTAGGCGTAAGCTATATGATAGATAATTGCATAGTTTTAACAGTGAATCATACAGTACCTGCATTGTTTAATGCACAGTATGTCGAATATGTGGCACAGTGGAAACGTATTTGGTCGACGGAACGATATGATAATCACCACTATGAGTCTACCATCATTTGTCATTATTTTAAAAATAGAAATAATTCCCTGCCCTCATTTCCTCTGATTTTATTCGCTTGAGAACTCATGTTATGTTATCTTAGATGGATTTTTGATTTATTATAAGATTATGTTGGGAAAACATCGTGAGTTTGTCTGTATTTCTACTTCGTACGAAATAGTATCCTGTAAATTATACTACTTTTGTGAATATCTTGTCACTTTTATTTTTATATGAGATCTTCTAACAATTTTGATAAGCTTTTGTAACGTCGCACCGACGACAAAAACATCAAATCTAAAAAAGAATCATTACTAATATTATAAATGCGAAACTGATTGAGTCTGTCCGTTTGTTTGTCTGTCTATCTGTTGATTTCCCGGAAGTCATCCCTTAAAAGTAAATAAATATAAATAAACCCTGAAGTGTCCAGTTTTTGGTTTCCGACAGTTCTACACTGCATCAAATTACTACATGCAATCAAATTTAATTATTTCTGTACTCCTTTCAGCCAGGTCAAACTCTAGAGAAAGACCATGGTGCACCCCCCATGCCGTCTCCAAACGTGAAGTTTGGCTGGATCAAAGGCGTGCTTATGAGATGTCTACTCAACATATGGGGTGTTATGTTATTTTTAAGATTGTCTTGGGTTGTTGGACAAGCTGGAATAGGTAAGTAATGTTCTTGCTATCATACCATCCTCTTAATTAGGTAGGATTTTTTTACAAAAAGGTACAAAAAATTTATTGTATTTATATTGTGTTTCATTGCGTTTTTATTTCTATTATTTTTATTTAGATTTTCTAATGTTCAGTATTAGATTTGTTTACATTTCTTGTCGTTTGTTGCATACGATTTTTAAATCATAGGTACACATCCTAATAAATAGATTGAGTGTTGAAACAACCAATTATTCATCGTACAAAGTAAAGTTTAATTCGCTCACTTATAATATTGTAGGTATGTTACCCTCTTAATAATTCTAAGTATAGTTCGAAAAATCGGGCTTTAATTGAATAAGTAATCGCCTCTACTGGTGACAGGAGAGCTGGCTCATTTTTCGCCCAAAGATTCGGCATTGCCATTCAGCGAGGGAATGCGGCCAGCATTCTTGCCACTATTCTACGCGGACACGACGTGTACACTGTACAGTAATAATTAAGTGTATATTTGCTTTGTACATACAGTTAAGTTTACTTGTAATTTATTTTATTGTAAATAAGTAGTAGGTATATGGTAAAGTAGTTTCCTTTGTCGGCAGCGCAGGCATCGCTTCTAATCTTGACGACGTCCGTAGTGACCACCATCACTGCGCTCTCTATGTCCGCTATAAGTACGAATGGTGTTATAAAAGGAGGTAATTATCTATTATATATTATAGGTATTCTGAAACTGTACATTAAATGTATTAGTATATCTATTCTATTAATATATCAAGAAGCCATATTGAAGTAATCATGGTGATATTTGCGATAAATGGCTGTTTTTTATTTACTTACAGACATTATGTGTTTTGTTTATTGTTACATAAGTATTTTTTTGTGTACTTTTAATTTTATTACAATCATCTATATAAATATAAATAAAATGAATATTCGTATGGTTTTCCTGTATGCTTCGTGATCAAAATTCTGGTAGCTTGCAAGTATATGTATCACAAATAGTATATTCTTATAGGATGGTTTCTATTATTATACTTGACGTGACCTTTGACTTACGATGTCGTGTGACCCTACTTGCTGTGTGACTTACGATGATGTGTGACCCTACTTGCTGTGCCAGGAGTCGCGGGTTCGAGTCCCGCTGGGTGAATTCATTTGTTTAGCTCAAATGTTTGTACTCCAAATTCCAATCATTGGTGTTTATATTTATAATATTTATATTGTATATATTTAAAGTTATATAATATGTGTAGTATCCATAACACAAGCCTTGTAGCTTACCACGGAACTAGATGGCGCTGTGTGTAGTAATGTCCCAACTTATTTATTTATTTATTACAGGTGGTACATATTACATGATATCTCGGTCCCTCGGACCGGAATTCGGGGGTTCGATAGGGCTCATATTCTCAATGGCAAACGCCGTCGCGTGCGCAATGTACGTGGTGGGCTTCGGGGAGTCGCTAATAACCCTGATACCTGAACATGCGTACATGGTCAGCAAAAGTTGGGTAAGTTGCATAAGCTAATGGTGTTTTTATGGGTTTTATTTATGTTATGGTGAAGTGTATAGTTTTTATATTGATAATGTGTAAGCTTTTTGATAGGCATACTTACTACCTTTACATTTATAATATTGTTACGCGAACGTCGTATACTCAAAATCTGTAATATGTATTTATATATTTTTTATTTTACAAAATTATTGTATGGAATCCACTTTATTCCTTCGAATTTGGCAAAAAATAGATTTTCAAAATATTTTTACCAAAATTTGTTAAATAAATAATTAAATATTTAACGTATGTTAAGCTAGCAAGGTCAAGTGGGCAGAATCACATAACACACTTGCAGTAATTAAATGCTCATTTAGTGCTAAATTAATGCTGCAAAAAGTAAATTTTACGCTGCAGTAGATTATTCTAGTAATAATAATTTAAATAATTATCTTATAAATGTTTTCTTCTAGGAAATGCTTTAAGAAGAATAAATTAATTCAATTAATTATTCCTAATTCGCTATAATCCCCACTATCGCCTATGACACCTCACCACACCTCACAATTCTGTCGGTACACATCACAGAGTACATTGGTATAATATACTATGTACACATTCAAAGGGCGGCGATGCTTACACGTGTCTTTAAATTTCTTTGAGTTTTACCGATTTGACAAAATGGCGCGTATATATTATATTGTTTAAAAACGATGACTAACGTATTGTGTATTGAATATAGACCGCAAAACTATCACTAATAACACTTTTGTCTGTTTGCACATAATATGTTATCGTTTAACTCAAAAATGTTTATCAGTGGTAGTGCCATGCTTGTTACCTTCGGGTAGCAACCGAATGGGCCGGCACGCCCCGTATAGTTCATTAGTACCACTCTCTCACAGAAGACCGGCGTGAAGTGGCAGCTATGCTGTCGCGTTTCGTCCGGTGAGTAAGAGTCCGGGAGGCCCACTCTCCTTCCCCCCTCCCTCTTCCCTTCATCCTCCGCCTTCGTTCCCCCCTCCCTCCCACTTCCCTCCCCCCTCCATCTCTCCCTTTCCTGAAAGGCCGGCAACGCATCTGCAAGCCTGGCTTGCAGATGCCCATGGGCGGAGGTGATCACTTCCCATTAGGTGAGCCTCCTGCCCGTTTGCCCCCTTTTTACCATAAAAAAAACAAAACTAAATTTTGTGTAGTAAATAGTAAATAAATTTGTTAAGATATTATTACACACCGCGTCATCTAGTTCCGTGGTAACTGGTAAGCTACGAGGCATGTGACGCGGTCAATACACATCTATCTATCTATTTATCTATCTATATCTAATACTTGAAACGAGCAATTCTTGTACAGTGAAACCTGGTTAAGTGAGACATCAAGGGACCTGCAATGTCGTTTCACTTATAGAGGTATTCCACTTACCCAGTGCCTCAGATATGCAGGTATAAATAAATATCTGTCTCATTTACAGAGGGTTTCATTGATGGAGGTTATTGACAGGTTATTTCAGTTATAAAAGTGCGATCAAACGAAACAATGTTATCTCAGTTACAGAGGTTTATGCATATAAAATTTACTCTCTGTCTCAGTTATAGAGGTAACTGATGATAAATCGAAAGAACAAATCCCAGATATAGAGGCTTAGCTCGTCCCACTAACAGGGGTAATTCAGTGCCAAAGTGTTGGGACCTCAGCATGAGTTCCAGTTATGGAGGTTTCTCACTTATCCAGGTCCCACTTAACCAGGTTTCACTGTATATAATATACTAGCAAAAAGCTGAGCTTTATGAGGGCTCGCTCGCTAATTTTTCTAAATTTCAAATCAAATCATACGCCATTACAATAAAAATATTGCCAGCTATAGTAAAAACTAAAAATATTATATTTTATTTTATTATAATACGTTTTATGGACTTTAATTTATACACTTTTGTTACTTTTTTATTTTTATATTTTTTTTATAAATATATTATAACATTAGATCTTATGTTATTTTAACTGGATATGATTTTAATACTTTTATTATTGTTTTAATTATTGTTATAATAATAACATATTTTTCTTGTAAATGCATGAAATAAAAGAATTTATTTTATTTATTAACACTAATACATTTCGAGATAATCTATTTGTCTGTATGTGTGCGTGCCTTCCATTGTAATTCCGCGACAATTTAAGAACACCTACACGCAGATGACGTCAGTAGTAGGGAATGCAAATCTCGCGAGATTAGGGCTCAAGCGAGATCCCGCGAGTTTATGAATCCAATCTCGCGAGATCTCGTCAATTTCAAGATCTCGCGAGATTGGCAGTTTTGTGTGTTTTTTTTGCAAATTATCACAATTTAAATTGATTACGAAAAAAATAAAAAAAATTGTGAGTATTATAAGATAACATTTATTTTCACGAATTTTTTCAATAGACTTTTCATGTTTCATGTTCTTTATTCTGTGGCTTTTAGGCGTGCCATTTGGGCACAAATTACTTCGCCAATGTCAATAGACTTTTATGCAACAAACATTGTTTGACGTATCTGTTTATAATTTTTTAATAAACTTCTAAGTAGTAAACTTTGACGTACGTATCTATCAAATAACAAATGAAATAAACAACTAGTCTTCTATTCTAATATCAAAAAACAAAAATCTTTTAGTAATAAAACAGTTCTTTAATAACAAACAAAACATTGACTATTAAACTGAAATATAATTATCAATTAAATAAAATAGGACGTTCAAATAGGACGTTTTTATGCTCGAGCGCAATCTTGTTAATCTCGCGAGATCTCGTGGTTTTTTCGTTCGAAATCAATCTCGCTAAAAAAGGCCGAGAACTCGCGAGAACGAGATCTCATTCGAGATTGCATTCCCTAGTCAGTAGTACAATAGCATTCTAGGTATCCAATGAAAAAGAAATTGGTAATTTTTATTTTTTAATGGTTATAAAATTATATTTTTTGACTGATAATGCATCTAGATATGAAGTTAAATTACTATATTAAAACTTAAAGCACAAATCTATAGGCGTGGTAGTTTTTCAGTAAAATATACCACAAAAGTGCACAGAGAGTGGGATAGTGTTAGGGTCGAGCGAAGTAATCTGAATCTCGGAAACGGCTGCGACGATTGTCATGGAATTTGGTATCCAGGCGGTTTCGGGGGCGATAAATCGATCTAGCTAGGTTTCATAATTCATTTTTAGAAAACGTCGTTTTATCCGTGTTTTCAGACAATGAAAAACTGCTACAATATCATTAGAATACGAAGGTAAATTTCGCCATATAATCATAAGATCGTTATAGCTCAGGTGGGAAATCGGGTGGCCGCATAACCAGAAGACCCCGGTTCAAGTCTAGATGTTTCTAGTCCGAAGCGTATTTTCTTTTTCTTTTTGAAGTTATACTTCTTTAAGCGCGTTATGAAAAAATTATGAGAGTGAAATTTTAAGAATCACTGTACCACAAAAGTAACAAGTTGAAGTTGCCTCTGATCACTATTTTCATATTATTTATAATTATTTTAATATTATATAGTATCTAAAAATATTATAGCAAAATACAATTAACACTTACTAAAATTAAATAATAAAAATATTAATAACGCCATCTATGACAAAATCATTATGCGTCATTTGATAAATGAAAGTACGGAATTATGATTTAAGAGTTAAGACCACATTATTATAGTATTATTTTTTAAAAGTATATTTTACAACCGAAGTATACTTTTTTAGGAATTAAATATTCTGTATCTGTTTGAACGACTTTATCTTTCTTACTGCAGATATTGATTTTCAACTAGAAAAGAAGTCTAACTTCTCACGCGCGTACATAAAGTACACGCACCCATATTTTTTTATTATTTTTTACCTAAAAAAATACCGAGCAAAGCTCGGTCGCCCAAGTACCATTAAATCCATACATTTACATAACTTTAAATACATATTATAAATATAAAAAATAATATCAATTGCTATTTCAAAAAATCAGGCGCTTAATTAAGTTTGCATGTTTTTTTATATAAAAATAGAAAAAAGCTATAAAATTGTATATTTGTCTTCACGAATGGCCAGCACTAATTAGGCACTAAATTAATACTAGTTTGATTTGATGCTGTGCTATGCGGTTAGCGTTGAAGAGGCAGACACTGCTAGCTTAATATAAAGCTGGCAGCTTCCTAATTTTTGATCAATCTACTGCAGCGTAAAATTTACTTTTTGCAGCATTAATTAGCACTAAATGAGCACTTAATTACTGCAAGTGTGTTATGTGATTCTGCCCACTTGACCTTGCTAGCTTAACATACGTAAATATTTATTTGAAATTCATTATTATAAAAATGGACTTTAAATTAAATGACTCAGCCGTTTGAATAAAAATTTTCAGGACCAAGCAATATATGGGTGTATAACCATAGTGTTGTTGACGGGTATCGTGATAGTTGGGTTGGAATGGGAGGCAAAAGCTCAGATAGTGCTGCTGGTTATTCTACTGGCGGCCATTTTGGACTTTTGCATCGGAGCCATAATAGGACCAAAGGACGAAACTGAAATTGCTCAGGGATTTGTAGGGTTCAATAGTAAGTATTGTAACATTGTAAATTTTAACTGCCTAAGTAAGCGTCTAACATGTACGTCTCCAGATGCAAAGGTACTGGGTTCTAAATAGTCAAGTTTATAAGAGGTTAACGTTTTTCTTATTTTCCTTACTAAATCCTGATAGAACGTGCTTCATAGCTTACCATGGAACTAGAAGGTGCGGTATAAATTTTATAATTGCCAACTATTCTTTCGCCAGTTCTTCTCAGGTCAGAGGTTTCTTCTGTCCGAACTGGTGGGAGACTCATGACGTTTAGTAAGAAATTGTAACAATTTTTATGCTGAATAAAATATTTTGATTTGATTTGATTTCATACTAAAATTCGATTTTCGATTCGATTACAAATTGCGAATGTCCCAACATAATTATATTTATTTATGTTTTATTTGTTCCAATCCTTTTTCAGTGTCGGTTCTCCACAGTAATGTAGGTCCGGACTACAGGGAGTTTGAAGGCGTGGAACACAATTTCTTCTCAGTTTTCTCAATCTTCTTCCCCGCGGCCACCGGTATATTGGCTGGTGCTAACATATCCGGAGATTTAAAGGTGATTATTTTTCTATCTTATATTATTACCGTACTGCATAATATTTCAAAATATAATTAAAATTACTAAAAGTTAAATTTCCAATATAACTTTGCGGTTTAACAAAATATTCCTTAAATAAAGTAATATAAAAAATAGATTTTCGATTAATGAACAAATTTTTTTATCAAATTTATATGAAATATTTTATTTTGAATACATTTATTTGACAGGATCCTCAAAAGTCGATACCAAAAGGCACGCTGCTAGCTATCTTGCTGACGACGATCTCGTACATCCTGATCGCGGTGATCGCGGGCTGGACCGTGCTGCGCGACGCGTCCGGCGACGTGGCCCACGTGGCCGTGTGGGCCATGGACAGTTGCCGGGACAACGGCACCTGCGCCTATGGACTGCACCATAGTAATGATGTGAGTATCTTGGCGGGCCATGGGCCACTCGGGTATGGACTGCACCGTAGCAATGATGTGAGTATTTGGGCAGGCCATGAGCCACGCGCGGGCATGGACTGCACCGTAGCAATGATGTACCTACGAGTATGTAGTTTCGATGGAAAGCTGTTGTATCAGTAATGCTTGAGGTTATGAGCTGCATTCACAGTATTGATGTCAGTCGATAGCTTTGAATGTTCTATGATCTAAGTAATTAAATAAAAAAATAAGTGAATTTTTTTAATAGACTATGACTGTACACTGTCATAATATTATTTTAAATGGCAATCTTTGTATAATTAATGTAAACGGTTAACGTGGTGGAATCTCATTGAGATAAACGCTATGCCCAACAGTGGGAGGTTTGGATAATTTAAATGATTTGTACACTTATGTCTATGTTAAATTATAACATAATTGTCAGGTAATTCGTCTAGTGTCAGCGTTCGGTCCGCTGATATACGGAGGGTGTTTCGCTGCAACGCTCTCCTCCGCGCTGGCCTCACTTGTGTCCGCGCCCAAAGTATTCCAGGTATGAAATAATATATTATTATACAATTTAATAGTTTATGGGGCAAGGTGTACGCATGTATAATAAAATTCCACTGTCCATATTGAACTTGCCTTTGAGGCAATTTAAATCAAAAATTAAAAATACGTTATTGAATAAAGCTTATTACAGCGGAATACCTAGTAGACGTAAATGTGTGGGATTAGTGACTGGTTGTGTCTCACGTAGGATAAATAGATAAATTGTAATACAATATTGTTACCAAATATTTTTTTGAAAAGAGCAACTGTTTAGTTTCTCGCCGGTTCTTCTCAGCAGAACAGCTTTCCGAGCCGGTGGTAGCTTACTCACAGACTTACAGACTTACTTTTAATTTTGATAATGTAAAAATGACGATTCAAAAGAGCTTGTAAAAGTCTATTTGAATAAAGAATATTTTGATTTGATTTGATTTGAAAAAAAATATTAATATAAATATATCATGTTTATTAATTATTATCTACCACAAAAATGGTGTAGGCATGTTTATATGAAATCTTTGCAATTATAGGTACAAAAGACGAATTTTTAATACATAACAATACATACAGGAGGTATAAACATAATTTTTTTACATTTTTCGTAAAAACAATTTAGGTTTTTATATATTAAAATATATAGTACAGTATAGTAAATTTATGATGATCATTATCAATTATCAGATTTTTTGGTTCCCGACGTTTCGAATGCTTTACAACAATCATGGTCACGGGAGAGACTCCCGACGGGGACGGGGGAGTCTTTCCAAAAATAAAAACAAATCATAGTTTCACTTAGTATCTAAAATTATAGAGCTAATAACAGTGACTTAATGTTTCTGTATAATTCTAGGCGTTATGTCAGGACAAGCTATATCCGTACTTGGACGTCTTCGCCAAAGGCTACGGCGCCAACAACGAGCCGGTGCGCGGATACGCCCTCACTTTTGTTATCGCTGTCAGCTTCATACTTATGGGTAAGTAAGTGTTTGTTACGCAACCCTAATGCCTGGAGACCACCTCGCGCGGCCACCAACGTCGCATCCCGCACCTGTACCGAGTCTTTCATATTTCGACATAACTTTTGTGAAATGACAGTGTTGTAATATCTGAGTTCCCTTTTAAAAAACTGGTAAAGACCTTTTTTGTTCATTGCATTCGTCAAACTTCGACGCTGTAATCACCTTAGAATAATTAGTTTGTAAAATTAGTTTTATTAAAGTATTTTATAAGTAGAGTTAAATTTCATTTGCATCCTCTGACTGTGAGTTCTATAATTTGTTCAAACACCACAAGAAATATTTTGTTTATTTAATACTATACTTTTTTATATGTTACTAGCGACTCGCCCTCACTTCGCTCGGACTCTTCCCTAAATTTAGCACAAGCAAAGCTGCGAGATCCGCTAGTTATACATATAAACCTTCGTCTTGAATCACTCTATCTATTAAAAAAAACCGCATCAAAATCCGTTGCGTAGTTTTAAAGATTTAAGCATACATAGGGATATAGGGACAGAGAAAGCGACTTTGTTTTATACTATGTAGTGATACTCCTTGCCTTGTGTTAATAATTTCGGAGTGGTATTACTATTTTGAAATTAGCATTCGATTTATTAAAATTCATCAAAATAAAAATAGCTAAAGGTAATATTATTATATTATTGTTTCCGTTGTTTGAGCAAATGGAGAACGAAAGATGAAAGAAATAGTAGGAAATATGAAATTGAAGTCTTAAAATATTAGTCTTAATGTTATTTCACTACATTATAAATTTGCTATTTTGTCAGTGAGTGACTAAATGACTGTTAGTTGTTTACTCAAAGTCGCATGAATCAGCATAGAATAGTTTTTTATTCATAGACTAGTTGGTATTTTGTAATATAGATATTAATAAAAGATAACTTTGCAGGTGGTCTGAATCAAATAGCGCCTCTGATATCGAATTTCTTCTTGGCCGCGTACGCGCTAATCAACTTCGCCACTTTCCACGCGAGCCTCGCCAAGCCCGTCGGCTGGAGACCCACTTTCAGGGTAAGTTTGAAGTTTTGATGGTATTCTTAATGTCAAAGAAGTATGGTTAGCTCTATTGATTAGGTTAAGAATCATTTATATCGTGATTACCACTTGTCTTACGGTGAAGGAAAACATCGTGAGGAAACCTGCATGTCTGAGAAAACCTAACAAGTTTTCGAAAGACATGTGAAGTCCGCCAACTCGCACTAGGCCAGCGCGGTGGACTATGGCCTGATCCCTCGTACTGAGGCCCGTGCCCAGCAGTGGGACGTTGAAGGGCTGATGATGATGATGATGATGTCCGTCAGCTGTACAACATGTGGCTGTCGCTGGGCGGCGCGGTGGTGTGCGTGGCCATCATGTTCGTGATCTCGTGGGCCACGGCCCTGCTCACCTTCGCCTGCCTGCTGGCGCTCTACCTGCTAGTGTCCTATAGAAAACCTGGTAAGAGTCTACTTTACCAGTGGATTTGTTTTTTTTGGTGTCCTTTTTATAAAACTTATTTTCGGATTTTGTGACGGTTGTATTTTTTGGAAATTGCAATAACATAATTTTAGTTGTCATGTTTGTTTGCGTAAATGTATAGCATAGTATAAAGAATGACAAAGTACGGCAACTTCATACAAACGCACAGCGTGCGGCTTGTATGTGTGCGTCATAGTATCTTTACGTTGCCGCACGCACACTCAAACAATATCTCGAACCGTTTATCAGTGCGCCAGTCAAGGCTAACGCCGCACAAGTTTCGCGCGTCACGGCTTTTCACTATATGAAAAATGTGTGATATTCGTAGAAGAACTTATTGCTGTGTGTTTGTGCGTCTAAATTCTTCATCGATTCCAGAGTTGTTTTTGTTCTGATTACGTACTGAACAGGAAAGGTAAACAAATCACTTATTCTAGCATATAATTTATACTTGATGATGAAATACTTATGTAGGTACTTTTATTTTTGTTGTATTAGTTTATTATTTTAATAGGATGTGATATGATTTTATTAATATACATATTATACTTTTCATTTTTTTAATTTTTACTAATAGCATATTTATGTTTTTGTAAACGCAAGAAATTAAAGGATTTATTTTCTAACAACCAAACATTTTTAATACTATTTTCTACTGATCAGTTAAGCAAGTAACTACAGACCTAATAAAAATAATCATAAACATGTAGAAACAAAATGTTTTACATTCTTAAATATATATAAATAATAAATATTTTTTAATAACACACTTCCTGGCCCAATGCCAATTTCTGAGCACTGAATTAAAATTTAGATTTTAGCTACAGTGACAACCCTGTGACAGGCAACTATGGTAACTATGACAGGTAATTATATAGCGGATTGGGCCGAAGTTGCCCTACTTTGTCATTCTTTATACTTTGTGTATAGGTTTTGATAAAATAATAGGGTAGTTGCATATTAATTTCAATAATAAGTTTTGTGGTGCCAAATGTGGATTAGTTGTGATATTAAAGTTGTAAATATATTTTTTTATACAATTTCGTATCTTTATTATTTATTACAATTACAATTTTCTATAACAATTAAAATGATTTCAAATTTAAACAATTTTGTTAAGTGTATTTATTTCGTAGATGTAAACTGGGGATCAACAACTCAAGCGCAGACGTACAAAGCGGCGCTCTCCGGCGTGCACCAACTGAATAGAGTCACTGAGCATGTTAAAAATTATAGGTAAATAAAAATATACTACAAAGCCATGTAGTCTAAGATCCAAAGTTAGGACTATCTTCACCTATCTGCTTACTAGTTGAAAATTATTTTCTTACTCTAATATAATTAAGACTGTATATATTGAGTTGCACAATATTTACTGCTTGTTGAAATGTCATTTTTTACCGCCTTGTTCATTGCCATATCTAGGTAAACTTTAGTGTAACCACAATAAACGCGGTAATTTTTAATGCCATAAATATTGCGGTAAACGGGTGGTAGTCGGTAAGGTAATGTGGCCTTAGTATTAACGTGACTTATGTATGTACAGTTAAAAATTAATTTATGATTTTACAGGCCACAAATTCTAGTGTTAACGGGCTTCCCCGGCGAGAGGTCCCTACTAACTGACTTCTCTTATCTCCTCACAAAAGGCCTGTCGTTAATGCTCTGTGGACATATCATGACGGTATGTTGTACAAGTATTATCTTTACAACCTTTTTAAGTTATGTAATAATTAAGGAACTGCTTTTTTCTGTTTGTTGATACGTTAGGCTCAGTTGATCATGCTTTCTGCGCCAGCGGTCGCGGGTTCGAGTCCAGCTGGGGGCATTCATTTGTTGAGCATGTGTAGTATATCAACTATCTGGTATCCGTAATACAATCCTCGTAGATTACCACGGAACTAGATGGAGCTGTTGTTAAAATGTCCCAACATCATCATCATCATCATCATCATCATCATCATCATCATCATCATCAGCCCTTCGACGTCCCACTGCTGGACACGGGCCTCCCTCAGTACGAGGGGGATCAGGCCATAGTCCACCGCGCTGGCCTAGAGCGAGTTGGCGGACTTCACATGCCTTTAGAAAACTTGTTAGGTTTTATCAGACATGCAAGTTTCCTCACGATGTTTTCCTTCACCATAAGACAAGTGGTAATCATAGTATAAATGATCCGCACATGAAAATATCAGAGGTGCGAGATCCGGATTTGAATTCGCATCACTCGGTAATCCAAGCGATGCGTTACCGCTGGGCTGCCACATATATTTATTTATTTATAATATATTACAGTCACCAGTGAGCCATCGCACTCGAGAGGCGTTGACGAACCGCGCCAACCACTGGTTCGTGAAGCGTAAGATGAAGGCTTTCTACACGCTCGTTGATGATGTGTCGTTCAAAGATGGTGCCAGTGCTTTAATACAGGTATAAATTATACTACAGTGTATTTTCATGAATGAGAGAATTAAGCTATATTAATATTATTAAGCTGAAGAGTTTGTTTGTTTGTTTGGTTGAACGCGCTAATCTCAGAAACTACTGATCCGAATTGAAAAATTCTTTTTGTTATTGATAGTCCGTTTATCGAGGAAAGCTATGACCAATAAGAGCGGAGCATGAATGAAAAATGTTGCAAAAACGGGAAGAACGGGCATTAGTTCTGCGAGGTACCATACGGCGTGACTCAGAAAAAATTGGTTTCCGGTCTTTAGAACTTGTATGAAGCCGCAGGAAATGCTAGTTAACAATATGATCCGAACAAGATCTACTATAAGCTATGCACTTACAACTTAGTATTTAACTTGAAACTCAGCTTCGCTCTACTCTTTAAATCCACGCTAATTAGACTTTCCTGCAGTAAAAAGTATGATGAGCTATCATCATACCAAACTTCTTTAAAATCTGGCTAGTTTTCTCGTGATAGGTTACAGACAGGCAGACAGACAAAATTTTTAAAAACCTATACATTCAATCGACTTAATTAGGATTTTATTATTTATTTATTATTTTTTAATACGGATCTCCAACAGTATACATACATTGCATGCACAATTTGCTTAAATCTAACATATTGTTTTAATGTATAACAAATTATACATACGGGAACATAACATTCGCTTAAAAACAATGCTTTAAAATTCTTAAAAAATAAATTCCAAAACTAATATACATCACTATTGCGAACGATTACGATTAAAAAAAAGAAATTATATGTATGTATGGATATCAATTTATACACCATGTATCTAACAAAATCGAAACTAAAAAGAAAAAAAAATAATTTTAATTACTTAGTTATTGTTGGAGTCGGTGCCAGCCAAGGAGATTGTATTAAGTAGGATTATTTTGCTTTGGCTGGCACCGACTCCAACAATAACTAAGTAATTAAAATTATTTTTTTTTCTTTTTAGTTTCGATTTTGTAGCGTTTTGAAGTCGGTTTTCATTTTTGTTAAAAAATAATTAATTTTAAAATTTTTTGTGGAAATTATTATGTTTAAATAAAATATTGGAAGGCTAACTAAACTACTGCTCCAATAAGTCAGCGAAGTTTTGAAATGAACGACAATAGTCAATCGAGATTTGTCCACGTCTATTTTTCCACGTAACTCGTAGAAGTTAATAAGATTTACCTTCTATTATCAATCCACCTAATATCCTGAAGGAATACGACTATCAGTTCATAAGTACGTATAATATTAAAAGAATTTTCTTTCAACTCCTAACCGTTGAGGATATATACCTTACATCATCACAAATTCTTGAACAGCTTTAGAAAATATATGAAAAAGGTAATCAGTGCCGATAAAATTTAAGGGTTGCCCCCGATTTCTCTAGGATCCCATCATCAGATGCTGACTTGGTGACAATGAGAACATCTTGAATGTATACCCTACCGAACAAAAAAGAAATTTTTAAAATCGGCCCACAATTCACGGAGAAATCGGTGAAAACACATAAAAAACAACTGTTGAGGAATTTTACCTTCCATCATCAGCTCATCCACATGAGATGATGATTTTCATACGTTTAGTTCATCGGGTTTAGAAAATATATCAAAAACATAATAGGTGCCTGTAAATTTTGAGAGTTGCCTTCGATTTCCCTGGGATCCCATCATCAGATCCTGACTTGGTGACAATGGGACCACCTCGGAACTATACCCTACCAATCAAAAGAAAAATTTTTGAAATCGGCCCACAGACGGCGGAGTAATCGGTGAACATACATAACAAAAAAAAAAAAAATACATACAACGGAACATATAACCTCCTCCTTTTTTGAAGTCGGTTAAAAAGTCTCCATGTTCCAAAAAAATACATTTTTATATTGGCTTACCATTTTGTATTTATTTAGTGTAAGTTAAGTACTAGAACGGAGTTTTATTTAACTATTCTTTCCAGGCTAGCGGTGTGGGCAAGTTGAAGCCCAACATTCTGATGATGGGTTTCAAGGAGGACTGGCAGACTTGCAACAGGAGCGAGCTCGCTGAATATGTTGATGTCATGCAGTTAGTTTAACCATAGATTACTTAATAATTTCTTGTTTTTTATAGTCTTTTTAATGTTTTGTTAGAAGAGAAAATAGATGGCGCTTATCTAAAAGCTCAATTATTAATCTTAATTTATAATATAAAAGTCAGTCAATATTTTTTATACACATTCTCTAAAGACATTTACTACTCTCTAAATACATACTAATAATTGTAACAGTTTTTGTTTGTACTTATTTTATGTTAAATCTGTAACTTATGGGCATGATTTTTGTGTGGGGTATTAAGATGGCTGGTTATTATTAAATTCCTAAATTATTGGCTATAATGCAACTCACTGTGTATATATCTACTAAATATGAATACAAAGTATACTATCTATTCCATGTGACCCGTTAAACGTTATGGTTATTAAACCAAACGGAGTAGGTAGTTATAGTTTTTTATAAGTACCAATAGCATGTTTAGTAATTATCACGTCTGGTGTACACAGCAAGGCGCTGGACGTGCACGTGGCGCTGGCGCTGCTGCGCGTGGCGGGCGGCCTGCGCGGCGTGCCCGATGACGACGTGCCCCCCGCGCCCCTCGCGCCCCTCACACCCCCAGCACCCCCCGCGTCTGATGCCGCCGCCCTCGGACGTGAGTATTACACGTTAGGATAAGCCCCCGCACCCCCCGTGGCCCCGCACCCCCCGCGACCCCTGCGACCGACGACGCAGCCCTTGGACGTAAGTATTACATAAGTAAAAAAAAGTAAACAGTTTTTACTAACGCAGGGGGTTTATTATACAGTACTGATAGAATATGTCAATATTTTTTTTACATTTACTTTTTTTACGTTAGCTGTCAGTATGACTGAGAACCTTAGACCCCGCCCACACCCATATCCCCGTCCCCGTCGCCTTCCGGCATAAGTCACACATACGTATGAGTGAGCCCCGTCCACACCAGTGACCACGCCCACTGCGGTGATCCCGCTGCCCTCTGCCTTTTATGGTCTGCGCGCACTAGGCGTAACGCGCAGTGCAGTTACGCCTATTGCGCGCGGACCTTTAGTGTCACACGTTTTTTTGTATGACTGAGACCTCTTGACCCCGATCTCATCGAAGACTCCGTTCCTCCTCCGCTCTCTGCCGTGACGAACGGCAAAGAGCGGACGAACTTAACATTTCATTTGAAAATTTGATAGTTACTTCTAGACATGGAAGTGTCTTAATTTTTAACTTTTTTCGTCGTAGAATAAAAAGTCTAAGATCTTAAGATCGTGATTATTTTAAGTTTTATCTAAAATTAGAACATACTGATAGTTGAATTTATGTTTCTTTTAAAAAAAACACGATTTAAAAAAGAAAATCACATGATGTGTTTAAATTAAATTGTTACAGTACATTAACATTTTTTGTATACATGAAAGTTTTCTGATTTCAGGTTCAATGGGCGACAGTCTTAAAGAATCAAAATCCACGGAAAGTTTGAATTCTCAGTCAAGAGGTTTGTATTATTTTTAAGATTTATAAAATACTATTTAACGAATACTAAGTTACTTATCTTTTGATTATAAGATTCCTTACCTCAAAATGAAAATAGGAACCTTTATCAAGAAGGATTACTATGTTGCCCGTCCATCAAGACATGAAAGCGTTGAGGCTTCAAGCTCAAATCTGCAATTCCTTTTAGCTGGGTAAAAAAAAACTTAAAAACAAAGTTAACGAAACCGTTTTTGCCACACATTATGAGACTTGCAGGGAAATTAAAACTTACGAGTACTTTTCGTTAAATTAGAATTATGAAATTTCGCAAGTAACCTCAAAATATTGTCCTAAAATGTATTTATATATAATATAAACCATAGAAAAAAATAGATAGATTAAGTAGTATAGGTTAAATAAGCTAAGGCCCGTTGCAGACGACAGCAGCCTGTCGGACGTGTCGGTGTCAGAGCGCCGCGTGTCGCCGCACCCCGCCGCCAAGAACCGCAAGCCGAAAGACACGTGAGTTATCTTACTTTGTTAATTTTAGTATTATTATGGGTCCTTGCCTGTATTAAAGATTATTCCTCGGTGGTGTAGTGGCTAGCATGTACGGTCATACATCGAGAGGTCCTGGGTTCGAGTCCCAGGTCGGGTCAAGTTTAATTATTGAGTCTTTCTGTTTAGTTAGCCTCAGTAATAGCCCAGAGTTGAGAAGTTGGCGGTGAGTCACCCCCGTGCCTCGGTGAGCACGAAAAGCCGTCGGTCCTGCGCCTTAGCTCTTACTGGTCGTGTCGAACAGTCGTCCCACCGGAGTATGAGAGTGATAGGAATAGAGAGCACTTGAGTCTGCGCGTACACTTGTGCACTAGAATATCTCCTGCGCAGTTGGCCAGTCTTAATGAGATTGACCGCCACGGCCGGAATCGGTCGGAGAACATTATTATTATTATTATTAATATACACATTACACACCCTTTTTAAAGTCCCACAGCTGGGCACGGACCCCCTCTCAATAAGAGGGGGATCAGTCCATAGTCCAACACATGTATTTCGAGAACTTGCTAGGTTTGTCTCAGATATGCAAGTTTCCTCACGAGGTTTTCCTTTACTGTAAGACTAGTGGTAATCGAATTAGAAATGATTCGAACATTAAAATATAAAAGGTGCGAGACGTGGATTAGAATTCGCTTTACTCGGTTCCCAAAACGAGCACTTTACCACTAACACTTACCAATACTTTTGGATCTTTCGGATTATGTCGCGGATTTATTTGACTTTCCCGTGAACATAATCACTGCAAAGCATTCGAAACGTCGGGAACCAAAAATCCAAATAAATCCGCGACAAAAACCAAAAAGATAGTCATTTATAATAGCACTTACCAGTTAAGAGTTAAGTTTAAAGTCTGATTTTGTTCTCATTAAACTGTACTAACAGATATTTTAAGGCATTTTTATCTGTTTAGTAAAACACTAAGCGACGTGGTGCGTCGCATCGGCATGTCTCGCACGCGGCGCGCGTCTTCGTTCACCTCCGTGGAGCAGTTCACTAAGAAGCAGCCCGGCACAGTTGACGTGTGGTGGCTTTACGATGATGGCGGTATTAATATAAACACCATTAATAGCAATGAACGCTTTTTTATTGAAATTAATTTAATTTTGTGGGAAATTCGGTAGAAACGAATTCGATATAATATTATGATCGTTTTGAAAACATTCCCAGCGCTCGTATAATAAATAATGAAAAAAATGTGAGGCCATAAATTTTAAGGAATTTCCATCGTTACGTCAAAATATTACACTTTTTTATTGATTCGCTTAGTGTGACGAGTAACGTGCAATAAGGAACTTTATACCAATGACGTTTAAGTCGATAATTTTTTGAACCATTACTAGTAAGTAAGTAAGTAAATTAGGCGTATGTATTGCAATGCAGGGCTGACGCTGCTGCTGCCGTACATCCTGTCGACGCGGCGCGCGTGGGCGGCGTGCCCGCTGCGCGTGTTCACTCTCACCAACAAGCACACCGAGATGGAGATAGAGGAGCGCAAGTTTGTACACACTTTTTTATTGAAGTGAAACTTCTTTAGAATCATTGTGATTTCAAACTCGATGAAACGAAAAAATAAGTCCAAAGTTAGCCTTAGTTAGATCTCGCCCACCGCGAGTTAGTGACATTTCTAACTCTGTCTAACTCGTGGGTGTGACCTTCGCGCCATCTCCCTCTCTCAACGAGCTTAGACGGGGTTAGTTAGTATAAATTTATATAAACGAGATTTAAAAATTAGTTTGCCAAAAAAGTTTTACTTCTGACATGTGTACTTTGTACACATGCACTTTTATTTTCTTTTCTTTTTTAATCGACTGCGACAGAAGCAGGGTATATTAACTCTTTTTTCTTCTCGATATCGGTTAAAGCAACAAAATCGGGCTTTTCGGGCAACTAAGTAGCTACAAAATACCATGTATGTTTCATATGATTCTGCTAACCTTTCACTGCTATCTTAATACACCTACAGAAGCAGGGTTGTTTTTCGATTGAGTGTATGTATGTACAGTCGTAAGCAATGACATGTATACGTTTACAACTTTTCAAATATATGTAAACATCAATCGTTGCAAAAGAAAGTATACAAGCTTTGTGTCAAAATAAAGTATCCGTAAGATGTTTCATAATTATGTATACATTTTTATCAATTCATAGTAAATAACATAAAACGAATATTATTGTATACGTTTCGTGATATAAGTATGTAGCCTGTGCCGTGTAAGTTGTCTGTGCACAAAAAAGTGCACAGGTTTGCGCTCGAAAAGCATAAAATAATATTTTCGTATTTGAAACAAACTTTTCTAATGCATAAAATATAGTGTGTCTCTTCCATTAACATTTTTTAGTTATTATTTTATAACAATATTATGCTATTACTTATAATAATTCATTTCCCATTTAAATTTCCACCACTCTTTTATGTATAGAACCAGTTATTGTATTATCCAGTGAGAATAAAAGATTGTCCTGTAGTAAACGGTACCCTAAATATTGACCTTAGTAGGTAATTAGCGTTTTGTAGTCGATTAGCGATAATGGTTGCTGATATATTTTTCTGTTTCATTATAAAACTTCCCAATAAAGTAACTGGCAGATAAATTTACATGTATTTAGCCCGTTTTACTCAAACCCAGACTTGAACCCGCATCACATGGATATCGAAGCAAGCGCGTTACCACAGGGTTACTACAATATGTCAAGATAAATTTAAATGCCACATGTTATTTGACGGAACGGCAACGTAAGCGGCGTTGCCGTTTTGCGCATCGATACAAAGACGTCAATTTAAAATCTATTTTGAAAAGTCAAATAATTCACTATCTATCTAAAGTCTAAACATATATGTATAATAAAATTGTAACTGAGTAAAATCTGTACATAAAATATTTTTTTTAAATCTAATTGAAATAGATAGACATTATTATCGATACAATCAAATCTATTGTTTTTAAAATTTTTGTCTGTCTGTCTGTCTTTCTGTGACTGCATCACGAGAAAACCACATGAAGAATTTTGATAAAATTTTGTATGATGATAGCTGGTTACCCGGGTGAAGATAAAGGACACTTTTTACTGCTGGAAAATATCTTATTTGTAAGAAATCCCGACTAACCGGTAAATGAAATCTAAGTATTTTGTTTCCAGTCTTTAGAGCGCGGGCGGGGCCGCGGGAAATGCTAGTTTCTTACATTTTTAAATATGCATTCCAAATGCATACAGTCTGAGAATCTTTCCCCTGGACATAGTTAGCCTTATTAGACCTGGAAGTCTGTTAACAGACTTAGAACTCAGGTTGGCAGAAGCAAGGAAAACTTGACCAGATGGGGATTTGCGAACGGTGACCTGGAGTGCAGACGTGGTACTCTTCCTCTCTTACCTCTCTTACACTTACTTATATGACCTCCTTGTCCTGTTACCTGTGTATCTTACAGGAGCTTATGCAATTATTATGGTGGCCGAGTTTTGGGCTTTCTTACTTTAACAATTGCCATCGACTCGGCAAGAAGAAGATGACTAAATGCATAGAAAGTATATACGGTACTTACATCCATACATCAATTTTTAAATTTTTGTGTGTCTGTCTGTCTGTTAGTTTCGGCTAATCCTCGAAACGGCTACACTGATTTTGACGGGACTTTCAACAGTAAATATCGTCGATGTTTTAAGGAGTTACTTATGCTACTTTTATTTAATTGTGAAAACCGTTTATTTATTTTATCTTACGCCGAGCGCAGCGGTCCGGGCTCGTTAGTGGTAAATATTAATATTAAAAAATTTAGGTTTACGTTTAAAAATTTGCGTAAAATAGACACACAGATGAACTTACCGTTTAACCACTAGCTCCAAGGAAAACTCAATACAACCAATTTTTTTTCCTGAAAATTAAAATGCTTTTATGACCCGAGAAATATGTTATAACTACACAATTTGCTTAAAATCGGCCAAGTACGTTTTGTGTTAATCGATAACATATGAACAGACAAAAGATTTAATATATATGTTTTTTGGCATTTATATTCAATGCACTATACGTTACAGTCAGTGTTTTTAAAAATTTTTAATTTATAGATTTTTTAACTCACTGTTCTATTATAATTATACGTATTATTGTATATTCTTATACATTGATTAATGTGGAAAACATATACTCAATGATGATGACGAGCCACGTTCATCACGGCTCACTCCTTGTCCCTAAATCGCCACCCAGTATATAATGCATAAATAAAAAGATACGCATGAAACAAAAATGAAAAAAGTTATAATCGAGCGGGATTTGAACTCGCGCCGCAAGGATATTAAATGCATACTACAGCTACGCCGATTGAGCTATGACAACTCTACATCTTAAGGCGAATTTGTGAAAAAGTACGTTTCTCATAACAACGCAAACTAAACAATTAGAGAATTGTCAGTTGTAATTCTAATAATTTCGAATTCCTTCCGGCAATGCTTTTTTACACATTAAAATTTTCAATAAACTGATCTTTGAAACTGATCTTGTCTTCGAATTGTCAAAAGTTTAAAACTGTCATCCAATGTTGTGAATGTGTTACAAACGTGCTCTTACACATACACATATGCACACTCTATTACGCGATAATATTTGTATTATACGTATGATTTAAACATGTATTATAATATTTAAATTTAAATACATAATAATACATTTTTAAAAGCAAAGTATTATGCATTCTCTATTTTTTAATTTTGTTTCATTTTCCGATGCAATAAGCCTAAGATCTTAAAAAAATATTTTACTATTAATTATCTAAGTAATTATTAAGCTTGCGAATCATGGTGTTACAATATTTTAAATCCTGTCTGTGCTGTTGGCTACAGAGGATATCTCATATACCCTGGGTAAAGCTGTTTAGGAGAGCTCTGCCTGAAGTGAATCCAAGGTGGAGAATCAGGTCACAATTAGTCGAATTGATTCAATCACTCAACATATCAAAATAAATTAAACTTCTAACGACCAGTTTAAAGAATTCACGTATTTAATGAAAGAGACGCAGTATTTGTATTAGAAAACTTTATTAAATACGAAAATATTATTAAATGTTTTATTCTTAGTTCTTAGACTAATGGCTACATACGTATAACACGATACATGTATACAATAATATTCGTTTTATGTTATTTACTATGAATTGATAAAAATGTATACTTAATTATGAAGCAACTTACGGATACTTTATTTTGACACAAAGCTTGTATACTTTCTTTTGCAACGATTGATGTTTACATATATTTGAAAAGTTGTCAACGTATACATGTCATTGCTGCGACTGTACATATTATGTATATTTCATTGGGTGCACTATAGCCTAAATGGCTTGAATGTTTTTAGCGTGAGCTATGTTATTAGATTCGTATTTATTGGAAAAAGTTGGGTGAGTGGTAGTGGGTATGTCAAATTTATAAAAATAAATGTCAAATAAAAAGTGAACTACAAATGCGAACAAGTTGACGAAAAAACATGTTACGGTTGGATATAACGTAAGGATTATTACGAAGCCGGGGTTTTGTTTTGTAAATAAGGTTTTTATGTACATTAGACCAAGTTAACCGTATAGAATAAACTTAACTCCTCTTGGATTTGATTTCTTGTCTGAGATTTACAGGATTTATATATTTGAAGAAAAATGTTTTTTTTGTTAGCGTTACATTTCGATTTTTATTATATGTTTGTAAATAAATACAAGAAAGAATTACGAGTGAATATTTTTTTTCAGTATGGCGTCTCTCTTATCAAAATTCCGCATTGACTACTCTGCTTTAAAAATGATTCCTGACGTGACGAAGAAACCGAAAGACTCCACCCTCGCCTACTTTGACGAACTTATCGAACCTTTCAAGACGACCGACGAG
This sequence comes from Boloria selene, assembly GCA_905231865.2. Taxonomy (NCBI): domain Eukaryota; kingdom Metazoa; phylum Arthropoda; class Insecta; order Lepidoptera; family Nymphalidae; genus Boloria; species Boloria selene. The sequence goes on from HG993147.1 coordinate 11,524,310, forward strand.
ACCGATGATAACAGTACGTATTTTATTTGAATTATTTTTGTAATGGGTTTGATACTAAGATTTTTTTTAAAAGTTGAAAAAGAACAATAGATTAACTAATTATGTTTTAATGAATTTAATGCTGACTTGAAAATATCAATTTAAACACAATGGTTTTTAGATATAAAAGAGAATCATATTCCTACTTAATATTATAAATGTGAATGTAAGTTTGTTTGTTTCACGCGAAAACTACTCAACCGATCATCATGAAACTTTGTACACATATTTTTGAAAGTATTACAAGTAACGTAGGATACTTTTTATTAACAAAAAATATTTTTTACGAAAAATTAAAGAATTGTTTGTCAAAAATAGGTAGCCGTGCTCTCAGGAGTGTATTAACGATGGGTTTTGAAATAGCTAGAGTAATTTTGAAGAAATTTTCAGGCATCCTACAGATCAACCCAATGAGGTTGATTAGCAATTAAAAAAATGAACGCGGGCGAAGCCGCGGGTACAGCTAGTAATATTATAAATTTGAAAGTGTGTTTGTGTGTCCTTTTTTTACGTCAAAATGGCGACGGATTGATGTGATTCTTTTTTGTTACTTTTGTCCGAAAGATTATAACATTCCCACGAGAAAACACGTTATATACACTATATCATTTATCCTTATTGTAATGCAATTGATTTCACCTAGAATCCTAGCCGTTAAAAACGTTTCACGTCGCTTTCACATAAAAATAGAAATCAATAAGTAAATAATGGCAAACAATGTTACCCACCAGTGGGCATAACGGAAGCGGATCTGCTAGCGGCTCGCGCGCGCACACACCGCTACCTGCGCGTGCGCGAGCTGATCGGCTCGCAGTCGTGCGGCGCGCGGCTCGTGTGCGTCACGCAGCCCATGCCGCGCCGCCGCCTGCCCGCGCCGCTGTACGCCGGCTGGCTGGCCGCGCTAGCGACCGCCGCGCCGCGAGTGCTGCTAGTGCGAGGGAACCACGCTTCTGTGCTCACCTTCTACTCTTAGCTATATCTCCTGGTCAACCGTGCTGCCCTGGTAATCCTTGTGCAGTTAATCAAGATTAGCTACACCTCCTGGTCAACCATGCAGCCCTGGTATTCCTTGTGCAAGTAATCAAGATTAGCTACACCTCCTGTTCAACCGTGTAGCCCTAGTACCTCCAGCACAAGTCTGAGGTCACCACTGCTAGCGGCGCGCGCGCGCACACACCGCTACCGACCGTACCACGAAAGATGAGACTTGAAATTAATTATACATAACACTTACTAGCACGACTTAAGTGCGAAAATGCCCCGCTACTGACGCTTGTCAAGTCTCATCTTTCGTGGCACGTATTATACCTGCGCGTGCGCGAGCTGATCGGCTCGCAGTCGTCCGGCGCGCGGCTCGTGTGCGTCACGCAGCCCATGCCGCGCCGCCGCCTGCCTGCGCCGCTGTACGCCGGCTGGCTGGCCGCGCTAGCCACCGCTGCGCCGCGTGTGCTACTAGTGCGAGGCAACCACGCTTCTGTACTCACCTTCTACTCTTAGCTACCTCCTGTTAGACTATGCAGCCCTGGTATTCCTGGTGCAGTTAATCAAGACACCTCCTGGTCAACCATGCAGCCTTGGTATTCCTTGTGCAAGTAATCAAGATTAGCTACATTTCCTGGTTATCCGTATTCCACGCTTCTGTACTCACCTTCTACTCTTAGCTACGTCCTGTTAAACCATGTCGCCCTGGTATCTCCCACTGGAGATGACAGTTTATCAAAACTTGTACAGAACCAGTTCATCTTACCCTTAGCTTCATCACCCTTACCTCCTGTCTAGCCATGTCGCCCTGGTATCTCCCACTGAAGATCAGTTAATCAAAACTTCCTTCAGAACCATGCAGCCCTGGCATCTTCAGCAAGATGTTAACTTATTTGCAGCTATCTACGACCATAAGATACCACGGAAGTATCCTATGCAGTACATTAACTTCAAAATTATGTAGCCCTAGTATCCAGTACCGACCCCGTCTTAGCTTCTACTCTTAACTACACTTTCTGTTCAATCGTGTAGCCCTGGTGTATATCATGCAGCTTTTGCAGCATAAAATAGCTACCAGGGAAGAATCCTATTCTGAAATGTGATGTCTCGTGACCGTACTCACCTTCTTTCTGTTGCCATTTTATTTTCTGACTTGACTTATACCATTTGTGGTAAATTTGTTTTATTTGCAATTACTTTTCCCTATTCATTTTAAAAATATGGAAAATGGAACCAATTTTTTTTTAAATAAAAAAAACTACAAAAAAGATAAATAATATAAAATAATGACACCTTGACACATAAAAAAATATTTTTTTGTGTTTTCATTTTATATTGTTTGACGCAACATTTATTTAATTATAGAACTAAAGCCGTACTCTTCGTACGTAATATTATAAAAAATAGTATAATCTATTCTATTTATAGAATACTAAACTCCATTCTGAATAACATTAGCAACAACGTTTAGAAATTATAAAGTGTCCTTATTATCTCGGGATCTACTGAACCGATTTTAAAAATTCTTTCACCAATAGAAAGCCACATTATTGCTGAGTGTCATAGGCTATATAAAACACCGAAAAATAAAAAGGCTTTTAACGTCCGTTTTGCAAAGTGAATCGGAGAAAAAACGGTCGAATGAAAGCGTTTCTACGAACGCTGCCTTAACTATGAAAGATATATTTTTCAGTTCTAGAGAAAAGATGTGGAGCTTGAAAATGCCTACAAAAAAGTCAACGACAGCATATGTCTAACTTAAAAACACTAAGTACTAAAAAGGATTATTTAAATTATGCCCAACGAAGTGGGCACGGGTCAGCTAGTATCTTATAAAGAGAAGTTAGGGAAAGAACAAAATAGAAAAAAATATTGCTTAGTAAATCATAATTCTATGAATCTATAACAAATGTTCCGTCAGTTTCGTTATTCGATAATTTTATAGGAAATATAGATCTTACATAGGGTACAATTAATTACCTTATTGGCTTATAGTAATCGAAATTTTGTAAACTTACATTACCAATGGGATGATATTCTGTTAAACAGATTATTAGGCTTTTTTTTTCTTTTTTTTTTACGTTTACACTTTATAAATATAAAAATAACTGTTTAATAAATAAATATCGTTCTTTTGAACTTTTGGCCTTTGTAGTATTATTTCTATTTAATATATAATATATGTACAAAACAACTGAAAACGCATTTTGCTAACTTTATTTGGTATGAAGTTTAGTAATCCTGACATTTTTTCTACATTATACATAACATTTTTATAATTGTACTTGTCTACCCTACGGTTTGTCACAGTGATTCAGATTGCCAGTGATTAAATATTTTTAAAATAATTTAAAAACTTATTATTTATTAATAAAATTAGAATAAATTCAATGAATTCTGGCCTATTACTAAAACTATAAAAAAATGTCTACATTACGGTAAATTCATCCCCAATATACTATCAAATCATTATTACGTTTAAAGTATTTTAGTTAATTATTGTTTCTGTTAATGAACATTCTTTTAGCCTGAAAGTACAAAATGCAATAGTGACTATGTTATTCAAAAGTTATTCAAAAGTGGAGTTTTACCTTAGATGTTAAAAAATGAACTAACTATGAAAAAAACCAACCGTATGTTTATTATATGCCGTCAACCTTTTTTATGTTAATTTATTTATTTATGCTTTATTATTAATGAATTGTTGAAATTGTTTTTTTTTGTTTTTGGTTTAATATGAAAAAATCATCTAAATAAATCTAATAACATATTCATTCTATGAAGGTTTTACTTATCATTACTTTAATTTGCAAGTCGTCATTTCTTCTGAATGCAATTAATTCTCAGGGAATACTAAAAACTATGATTATTATCTTAATAAAATTACGAATTTAACTTTAAATTTTAGATGTTTAAAATCCTTATTAAAATATTACTTACGAATACTATTGAATTACTGATGATTTTGGTTGCCTTTGAAAATAAATTACTCAAACGATTAATCGACTTGCAAATTAAGGTATCGATATAGTTAGTTTAGTCGATTTCAATAAGTAAATTTTACCTGTGACTTCACAATCGTGAAGAAATAAATTGTATTAACTGAACGCTATTGTCGCACTTATTACAAAGTAATAAGGTTGACAATTGATTTGATTGATCTATGCAAGTTCATATTAATATTTCTTCGCTTCTTTAATACATATTTAAACGGCCTTTGAAACGTGCCTAAATTTTGATATTGCATCGCTTTAAAAGTGTAAATTTAAATGAAATAATAAACAATGAATTGGAATCTGAACGAATTTCGATCTGATGTATAGATCTTTTGATAAAACATTTTATAAATAATAGAAAGTTTGTATATAGCATGCGCTATTTTTGTATACATATACTGTTTATATATTTGATACACCTTTGTAGTGTTAAGATAGTTTTTGCATAAGTTATATAGTATGTGTTTAATCTAGAAGTAATATTCTCGAATCGTGTCATTCATGTATATGTACAGTTCGCGTCACGTAAAAAGAACGCTGGAGGAAAGTGGTGGGGGGTGTGTTTGCGCATGGGTATATTCGCACACGAAATTACTAAGTCTATTCTTTTATTTTTGAACTAGCCTTTCGCTCGCGACGTATATTGGTCATTGTTAGGTACATTGAAACATATTAGATAGAACGTTATTAAATAAAATTCTATTCATTCAAAAAATATGTTAGATTCAATGAAGAATGTTTAATCTAATTACCAAAAAATAAATTAATTCGGTTAATATATATTTTAACTGTATTATTATCAGACGTTTTCTTTATAAAACAATATACGTCATAAATACGTTTTCTCTATTTTTGATATAAAATAATTCGTAATGAATAACTTTTGCGTGCGCGATGGTATTTTGAACTGACGAACCAATAGCGAGCCGGAAAGCATGCAGCGTATGCCTCTACGTCCCACACCCCGCGTCTTACCACCAAATTGGCCGATAAATCGTCTCTGCGCAACTTGACAGCCAGCGTTCTTTTTACATGACGCGAATTATATGTATGTATAATTCGCGTCATGTAAAAAGAACGCTGGCTGTCAAGTTGCGCAGAGACGATTTATCGGCCAATTTGGTGGTAAGACGCGGGGCGCGGGACGGCGGTGCACGAGTCGCATGCTTTTCGGCTCGCTATTGGTTTGTCAGCTTAAAATAACATCGCGTACACAAAAGTTATTAGTTACGAAATGATTTTATATAAAAAATTGTGAAAAAATATTTTTGACGTATATTGTTGTTTTATAAAGAGAGAGTCTGATAATTATTCAGTAAATAATTAAAAAAATATATTAAACGAATTAATTTAATTTTTTGTAAGTAGATTATACATTCTACACTGAATCAAACATATTTTATTAATTAATAGAATTCTATTTAATGACATTCTATCTAATATATTTTTCAATGTACCTGCCAATACTCAATATACATACGAGCAAAAGGCTAGTTCAAAAATAAAAGAATAGGCTTAGGAATTTCGTATGCGAATGTACCGATGCGCAAACACACCCCCCACCACTTTCTTCCAGCGTTCTTTTTACGTGACGCGAACTGTATGTATATATATATATGGTTATTAATCATGTATCGTTAAAATGTTACTAGGAATCAAATTGATGCAAAAATTATCTACTAAAATTTTTTATGTTTAGTGTGTTGTGTTGTGTGAACATTTGGAACATTTAGTTGTTACTTCATAAAATATTATATTCTCATTTTATATATCATCATATTATATTTAAGTGCCCACAGAAACTACTAAATGAAACTAACTTCCATGAGTTAAAATAAAGACATTAATCTGTGTTTGATAACAAAGAATAATATTCTTAAGTAGTGTTTTAAATTATTTCATTCAAATAACCGAGTTGGATTAACTTTGGTGATAATTTATAAAACGTAAAATTAATTAATTTCATTTAGTAAAATTAATAAATTGTAGGTGTAATTTATTTTAAAATAAACTAATAATTTTAATTAACTTTAACATAATTTTAAAAATTACTTTGATGTTCAGTGATTTTTTTAATTTTAAAAAAATGACAGTGAATCTCTAACATATATGTGAATATTTGTTATTTTAACCAGATAATGAGATGTAATAAAAATCCAGTTAACCCAGAAAATTATAAGACTTAATTATTGTATTTAATAATCAGTTATAACATATGGAAATTATTATTGGGTAAAAACACCAAAAATGCTCACTGTAGTTTTAATTCTTTTGCATTAAAAAATACCATAATATTTAATTCAAAAACAAATAACAATGTTTTTTCAAATTTTCTTTTACAATTAAAAAAAAGCACGGGAAGATAGTTTTTTTTCAAATAATAGTAAACAAAAATAGCAGACAAGCTATTATCTTTCACTGCTATTTTTTTGTTTACATTTTATATGAATTCAAAACAAAAATAATATTTAAAAAAGAAACAGTTTTGGTTTTTTTTTACAAATTTTTAAAGGTCTCCCTAATAATAATAACATGAAGATATAAATGCTGTATAAATGTTTTCAATAAGGAGATTGAATTAATCGCTATTTTGACATTCCATCTCTTATTACTAACATTATTTTAAAAAGTGTGACTGAACAGCATTACTAACATACTGTACCTGAAACACGTAATGACATTATATAAGTTACCTGACCCAAGTGTTTACTTTTAACTTATTTATTCAAAAAATAATCTTTTGTTTTGTAATTGTGTTGTAAACAAGATTTGGCAAAAAAATAAATAAACCCAGAAAAGAAACTTGTTTTGTATATTTTTCTGTAATTAACCTACCCTTTTCCCTTTTCCGTTTTAATATTATATTTTGCTAGACTGACTAACAATGTAGAAATGGTTTCAAATTGATTCCTGGGTGGTGTAGAAATAGTCCGAGGTTGTGAAGAAATAAAATGAATATTTAACAATATCTATAGAAATATACGTTTTTGGGTCATTAAAATGCAACACTACCTTGTTCTATGGTGAGCCAAGCGTGTTTTGGATAACATAGATGACACACACTACACATATTATATAACTTTAAATTGACTGCCTCAGTGGTGTAGTGGCTAGCTGTACTGCAATATATTGAGAAGTCCTGGGTTCGAATCCTGGGTCGGGCCAAATTTAGTTATTGAGTCTTCCTGTTTAGTAAGTCTCAGGAACAGGCTGGAGTTAGGAAGTTGACGGTGTGTCACCCCCGTGCCTCGGAGAGCACGTAAAGCCGTCGGTCCTGCACCTTAGCTCTCACTGGTCGTGTCGAGTAGTCGTCCTACCAGAGTATGAAAGTAAGTAAAGTGTGTCTGCGCGTACACTCGTGCACTATATTATTTTCCTGCACAGTTGGCTATTCTCAATGAGATGGCCGGAATCGGTCGGAGAACATTATTATTATACTTTAAATACATAATGTATAGACAGTGGTAGCCCAGTGGTAACGCGCTCGTTTGCATAACTTAGTGATGCGGGTTCGAATCCGGGTCTCGCTCCTCTGATATTTTCATGTGCGAATATTTTCTTCTATCATGTATACGGTATACCACTTGTCTTACGGTGAAGGAAACTAGCAAGTTTCCGAAAGACATGTGAAGTCTGCCAACTCGCACTAGGCCAGCGCGGTGACTGTGGATCCCCCTCTTGTTGAAGGGATGCCCGTGCCCAGCAGTGGGACGTTAAAAAGGGCTGAATACTACATAATGTATATTATTATTTATTAATATAAATACCGATAACTGGAGTGCATGCAATCTTTCATACTCATATCACACAAAATTATGCCCCCAGATGGACTAACACGCGACCCCTGGCGCAGCAAGTAGGTCAACACTAGTCAAAATAAGAAATAAAGTATTTAATTAATGTAGGTACGCTTTACTATTGAAAGTTTGTAGCAAAACTTATCTGGCAGAATCGAATCCGCGATATTATGCGAGGAAAGAACTACTTACTAATGATTCTAATCCCACTTTTAAGTTCAGTCTGTTTATTATTGATTTAAATGATCTAATGAATATACGATTATATAAATAATATAAAATATAATAAATGAAACATAAAATAAATGAATGAATTGCTTTTCAAGATCAAATAAATTAAGCAATGACAAAATGTACACGTAAAGAGTTCTAGATAATTAGGACTTATTAGTTGATTACTGATTACAATACCTTTCTATAAAAATATATTATCAATCGGATAGCTTACGGGTTTGATTCCCGTTTCAGTTTAAAATGTAAGGATCTAGTAAAAAGAGGTAATATTATGTTATTACTAGAATATTCTAAAATGATTATATACTTTTTATTCATCAAGCCATTAAAGTTAACTTAAGGCTAAGCTAGTCAATTTATAGAATGTCTTGGCAAAAGAAAAGTTGTTAGACTAGGCTCGTCCGAGCACACTGCAGTGTTTCATCATTACCAGTGGTTAAAAGACGCCGCGGGTATTGACGTTCGTATACTATAAAAAAGGTTATTTATAAAATGGCAATTTACCACCGCACGGCATAGAAATTCAGGGACGGACCATGTATTTCGGAAGCCCTGGCTCATTTTTCTTCAGAGCGTGTTCTATTTTTCCGTTCCACGGTTATGAGACAATTTTTATAGCTCTAACTTTTTTATTAGGCACTTTTTTATCCTATAAACATTCTTTCTTAATAAAGGAAGGTCTCTTTTTAGGATCCTTGAGCTGTGGCCCAAAAAGCCTCTAGTGCCTGAACAGACTATCATTTTGGAGAAAAAATTATAATATGCTCTAATGAAATACAACAATGGTGTGTCATGAGGCCGCATCGCTTCTTTGCCGGGTTGACAAAAATTAATAGTGCCCGCCTAGACTTTCTTTAATGCTGTAATCGCGTCACGATGAGCCACGCGGTGTAGAAACTGTTTATACCGCGTTATTTAACTTTTTAGATTTAACTCCTGCTCTTTAACCCTAATCGCTGACATTATTTTTAACACGCTTTTAATATCTTTGTTTACTAGTTTAACTATGGCAATTTTACTTTTTGTGAATTGTTTATTGAATAAAAATTGTTAAAATCACTGAAAATTTTATTCGAATGATGCAAGATAAAATATACTTCACATTAGCTTGCATAATGACATGACATCTATATATCTATTCAAACAAAGAAAATAGCCTGAAGTATATCTTGAATTAGAACTGTAAAATTTTTTGTATGAGTATTATATGATCAACATTTTCCATGGCTCATTCAAACTCCAAAAGGCTCAACTGGCACGCTTCGAAGCCATTAACAAGAGAATTGAAATTGAATCAAACTCCAAAAGGTATAATAAATTAGGTTGTTGTTTTTAAAATTGTAATTTCTAACTCTTTTCATTTGTTGTGATGAGAGTCAGGAAACGTAGTGAGACTTCATTTCCGTGCGACATTTATTTTTATCCGAGTTGAATATTAAAAAAACATACTTAGGAAATTTTATATGCTTATGCATATGAAAAATATCTAATAAGGTATATCATCATCACTACATAGTATAAAACAAAGTCGCCTTTTCAGTCCCTATATCCCTATGTGCGCTTAAATCTTTAAAACTACGCAACGGATTTTGATGCGGGTTTTTCCAATAGATAGAGTGGTTCAAGAGGAAGGTTTATATGCATAACTAGGCGATCCCGCGGCTTTGCCTGTGCTAAATCTAGGGAAGAGACCGAGCGAAGCGAGGGCGAGTCGCTAGTATTTACCATATAAATCTTCCTAAATGGGAATCGACATAATCTTTGTTGTAATAATCCACATGAAGATAGAAGATGAAACCTATGTATTTAGCGATTTATTATTTTTCACACGGACGTTACATTTTTAGGTAGTATGTACATTATAGATCAATGATATCTGAAATTCTTTTTAAGTAGGTTAAGTGGAGCTTTAATACCGTTTAGCTAACAACTAAAACTAGCGGATGATTTAATTTGCAATATTTTATGCAACGGCGATTATTATATAACTCTTAAGTAAATGTAACGGTAATGACATGCATACTTAAAGTTAAAAGTATAACAAAGAAAGTTATCGTAAGCAAATAATCTATTTAAATACCTCACGAACTTTGTATGACGTTTCGTATTGATAAAAACAATTAGTCATTAATGGTTAAGTAAAACAATGATTTTCAATACAATGGTTAACATTTAATTAGATCCTATTAAAATCTAGTGTGGAGGTAATGATAGGTGTATCAGAAATCCATCTAATAGTTCCATGGTAAGCTGCAATACTTGTGTTATGGATACCGGATAGTTAATATACATTTATAACTTTAAATCTATACTATAAATATAAACATTAGACACCCATGACTGGTGAACAAACATTTCATAGTATTTATGTATTCGTTGGGTATCATCACACAAATGAATGCTCTCTGCGAACTCGAACCCATGATCGCTGGCACAACATATAATGTCAGTATAAATTGAGCCAAATGTGTCATCAAATATAAACAATCAAAAAAGTATCCTCCCTTAAACTCTTTTGTTAAAGGGACATAATCATTACGTTTATCTCTACTTGGTTTGTTATTCGGTACGTGTCTGCGTAAAAAAATAAAAATAGGTAAAAAAACTTTTTAAGTTAAACGGTTTTATGTTAAACATACATTACAATGTTTAAGATAAATGTACTAAAAACCAAAAAATAATAAAATAGATACAGTCGTGGGAATTATAAACATATGCATAGACTAGACTAAAATAAAACCGTGGGGCACGTCAATTGTCTACAAATTATCGACTTAATGTGCGATAGAAGAATCGTTTAATTCGTCGTTAGGCAGTTGGCCTATATCTATTGACCATTTTGTTCCCACGAGTAATGGACATTTTAACGGTCGAACCCCCCAGAGGTCCAATAAAGGGGCAAGGCTATGTACAACAAGATGCGCCTGAGTCTTGAGGGAAAAACGCTAACGACATATCATTTTTATCCACCCCAATGCCATACAGTTCTCGGCGCGTTTTAACCTTTCACCTTAACTTGGGTGGTGTACCGCTAACGACGTATCATTTTTAGCCACCCTAACGCCACACAGTCCTCAACACGATACAAAATCTTGACTTGGGTGGTGGATTCAGGCTGGATTAATCATCTTAAATATTGAGGTTGTATAGTGCACTGTATTCTTCTTGTCAAGCCCTTTTATTTGATACCCATATTGGTGGGATTGATAAAAAATTGTTATCAGCCATTTGGTAGCGGTGGCCATCTTAAATTTCAATTTTGCATAGTAAATTGTATTCTACTTGTTGAGACCTTTCATTTGATACCCATGTTGATGGGATTGATAAAACCTAAGTTATCCGCCATTTTGTAGAGGCCGCCATCTTGGATTTTAATTTTATATAGTACATTGTATTCTACTGGTTGAGCACTTTCATTTGATACCCATATTGATGGGATTGATAAAACCTACGTTATCCGCCATTTTGTAGCGGCCGCCATCTTGGATTTCAATTTTTTATAGTATATTGTATTTTGCTCGTTGAGCCCTTTCATTTGATACCCATATTGATGGGATTGATAAAACCTACGTTATCCGCCATTTTGTAGCGGCCGCCATCTTGGATTTCAATTTTTTATAGTATATTGTATTCTGCTTGTTGAGCCCTTTTATTTGATACCCATATTGATGGGATTGATAAAACCTACGTTATCCGCCATTTTGTAGCGGCCGCCATCTTGGATTTCAATTTTTTATAGTATATTGTATTCTGCTTGTTGAGCCCTTTCATTTGATACCCATATTGATGGGATTAATAAAACATAAATTATCCGCCATTTTGTAGCGGCGGCCATCTTGAATTTATAATGATAATGAATAAACATAATTGTATTGTCACCAAAATCCAAAGTGTATACAAAATTTCAGATTAATCGGTTGACAGGAAGAGGGTGAAATTTGAATTACTAAATTTGACCCAAGAATAAATAATAAATAATAAATAATAAATAAAACAAACGGGTGAGCTAAATAAAACCGTTTAAAAACAAAGCAACGTGTTCGATTTTATGAAGTATTTACTTTACAAATATCCAGGGGCGGCCTTAGGGGGTGGCGAACGGGGCAATCGCCCGGGGCCTCGCTCTTGCTGGGGCCTCGCGCAACAACATAAGCAAATTTTTAAAAATATAGATTTTTTAACTATATATTTTTTATTTTAAACTTTTGATTTTGATCCTTAATTGCTTATTAAGGTTATAACACAACGTTAATTTAAAATAAAGTTAGTTAAGTAAAATATAAAATTCATTCATTCAAAACATAATTGAAAAATTCATTAGTTAGCGGTGAAAAGCTTGACAGGCGCTGGATGATTTTTCACAAACAAAGGATGCCGTTTACTGCCTTCCGTGTCGAATATTCGGGCTAGATACAGAGGTACAAAGATTGGATCAAATCAAGGAGTGTGTGATTGGTAACACTTGGGTGATTATCTAAAGTCTCATGAATCTAGTCAACAGCACAAAGATTGCATGTTAAAATGTAATAATTAGGGAAGGGTTTGAAAAGCTGTTCCAAGAAAAGGATAAGACGACTATATCGGAAAAAATATTCAAAATGAGCTCATACAATAAATGACAAGTCACGTGAAGACTCAAATTGTTGAAAAAATAATAAATATTAAATATTACTCTATTAGTCTTGATTGTACTCGCGACGTTCTCGTGTTGAGCAACTTTCAATTATTATAATATTTTTTAATACAAATACAGCTGAAATTAAAAAACCTTTTATTGGTTTCTTAGGGTTGGATTATTGTCAGGGGCATAGCTACCGCTGTATCAGCCGTATCAATTATACGGGGCCCCGGGGGTAAGGGGGCCCCCAACCCATGTAAGCAAAAATTCATAAAGTGCTATCCAAAATCTCACTTGAACTCTAAAGCCATACGCAAAAAATGTACTAAGTTATAAACAAATTATTTGTTTATAAAATTGTTTATTAGATACATAAAAAATTAAACAAAACTTTTTTTTAAAACGAAAAGAAAAACAAAATATAATGATTTAAAAAATTGTTTCCTTAATATTTATTATATTCAATTTTATGTTTAACTTACGAAACCCGTGGCTTTGCTCGCACTTAAAGTACAAAATATTTTTAGCTTTATGCAATGTACATATGATTGATTCCCCATTTAGTTTAGTTCTACCCCACTTTCATGAGTACTACTCTATAGAACCAGTTATTGTGTAATTCTGTGAGTCATGACAAGTTTTGCAAGCAGAACTTGTTTTTTTTTAAATGTTTCAGTAGTAAAGACTTTTTGTTAGGAAATATCCTCCTCTTTTTGAATCTTTTTTTATATTTCAAAAATCTCAATTAGTTCTTGAGATATTTGCAAAAAACTAAACCCCTATTTTTGGTTTCAGTTAATTGTATATAACTAAAGCAACTTTTTTTTCTTAAAATATCATCTTCATGCCAGATATTATGTTACCTCGTCTACATTTTTTTCCATATTTCACTTGTTGACTAGTCTATATCTACTGGCCATACACTAAATGTTCTTATTCCAGTTAGGAAGAAGGGCCCCCCACTAAATTTTGATACAGGGCCCCTGAAGGGCAAGCTACGCCCCTGATTATTGTGCTTTAATTAAAGAATTTAGTCTTAGGAAAAAGCCGCAAACATCAATTTTGAAATTTATCATTTTTGTATTTGTTAGTTTTGTGAATCTTTCAATGTAAAATATTTTAAAACTCAAATGTTATGTTTTATTTGTCATGTTTGTTATGTTATATTTGTGACAAATACCTAAACCAAACAACCAGACCTACTTTCGCATCACATACTTTTCACGAAGGACAAAGGGCCTCGCAAAGACCTGCGGCCCAGGGCCTCGCAATGGGTAAGGCCGCCTCTGCAAATATCTATAGTCTCCCAAAGATACGCGGCGTATGATTTTCTATTACCTACTATTTACTTTGAACGAAAAAATCCCTTCTAGTAGAACCGGATAATTATTAAAGTAGTGCATTTTTCATTCCTTTTTTCTTAAGTCGCTTCAATTATTCAGATGAAAGCATTATGGCAGATTGGGTAAGCGTATTTGCCTTCTCCGTATACTTTTAAGACATTGTTTACGTACTCTCCTAACGTTAAGAATCCATTGAATGAAACCTTATTTTACATTTATAATTCTTAACAAAAATATATAAAATTAACCTAAATATTATTCCTACTGTACCAATACAGATCACTTAATATTAGATTAGGCATAAAAATATAATATTGTGCTCTAGGGCCTAGGCGTCTCTATAAATTAAAATAAACAAAGACTACTTTACCATTATGAAGTTCTTACTTCTTAATAAAACAAACGGGGTGAGCTAAATAAAACCGTTTAAAAAACTTGATTGACATAGTAGAAAATTATTGATAAATGAATGTTAAGGAAAATTTGAAATAATTATCTAGATTTCCAGATAAATAATCATTAATATAAAGACCTGACAATTTTTACCCGCAGTAAGGGAAGTTCACTTTTAATATTAGATCTAAGTTAACTGAAACATCAGAATTTAATGCCATGTTACCATTAAATTAAGAGCCATGCATGTCCCAAAGGTTTTCTAAACAGCGATCATCGCAATTATCTCAATGAAAATCACTCCACCCGCGGCTAGTGACTTGTGGTCAGACCAGTCCACTTGCGAGCGTCGTGTCGACCGAACGTTACTCTCATAACGAATTCCCGCGCAAATCTCGACCTATTTTAGTGTAACTTTTTAATTGTGTTATCTGTGTTTGTGTACGTGACATTGTTACTGGATGCAAAGGATCCAGGTTAGTTCAAATTTTATATACTTTTTTCATTGATTTAAATATTTTTTTTATTAATTAAGGGTTATTTAAATCGTGTTCTTTTTTAAAATGTAGAGTATTAAAATACATATAAAAGAGAAAAAAGTATGAACGCGTTGTAAATTTTAATTATTTTCAATATAATACGAAGAACTAAAATTGATTAAATATTCGTACATCGCAAAAATAATATTTATAGTAAAAATACTTATAATGAAAAGAAATAACACAAAACCGTTCTATAAGCTTATTAAAATTAACAAAAATATATATATTTGTTTTGTTTTATTATCGTTTTTCATAGATACTGAAACATTCTTGAAATGTTCCAGGATATATGGTCTATCACAACTCACAAGTCTCTATAATATTACAATTAAAAAAATATTAACGGAAATTACAGTAACAAGAATAACAGATTAACTAAATAATGTCGCTGCTATTATACTTAATTCTTGTAAAATGTAAACGAGCGAAGAGGATTACATACAAATAATAATAGACAACAAGATGGTTAGTGAAGAATATTGATGCAACGATAGTCGCAATAGTGATCAGTGTTTAAATCTTTATTTTCCTACCGACTAGTTCTGCAACTGTCTAACTGGTTTACCGATGTTTTATAATTTTTCTTTGCGCAGCTTCTTTCGCGTAACATTTTTCCATCGTAAATTACATGCACATACATAGTTACTTTATCTAGTCATTAAATAGTTAAAAGAAAATTTACCCAACTTTGAATGCAACAACTTTGCAACTATTAAGTACCTAGTTTTGTTACTTTTGCGAATTACATTAAAACGTATAAAGGTTACAAATTAATTTTATAGTACTTTAAAGTTGGTATATCTTATGTACACGAAGCTTCTTTAAAGGGACAAGATACATAGATAGTAATTCGACATAAGCAGATAAGGAGTGTTCGATTATATTTTGTTGAATTAAGGACATGTTGATTTAAACCTTTAGATATAAGGTGTTGATTGTTCATCTCAGATTCAAACCTAAGTAAACAGTTCATGATCCATAGCCATCCCACGGAACCACTGCGTCAGTGGTATTAATTGAAGTTCAATAGTAAAGTAGCAAATGCTTTATGGCTTAGTGTTTACAAAATAAACCTGAACAATAATTAGGTATAATTTTTATTATAGGTTCTCTGGCCTCTAATCTTATGATATAAATACAAGTTCCAAGCCTATATGTTTTTGACGATTGATTCGAAGACAATATTACTAGTTTTAAGAGCACGAAAATGTGGTTTGACCTCTTACTGCGTTGTTGAGCAAGCTTTTGGTGGTTTTAGTACGATACAAAATACCGAAAATATTCCGGCAACCCATAAAATGTATTTTGATACGCTCTATCTATTGCATGTTCTACTTAATTAAATCTTTTAATAATTCAAATTATTTTGTTTTGATTATTGTTTGGTACAGAGGTAGGTAGTTACTTTTATCCCGGAAAAAAGGTACGGTTCCCTCGGTAAAGTATTGTTTTTATTTTTAAATAGAGAAGCGAAGCAAGGGTGACTTGCTAGTGCTAGAATAAATAAGAACATTCTTAGTAAGTATTAAGGTTCCGACGTTTTAGGAATATGAGGATTCCGAGTCATAAACCAATCTTGTAACTTGCTCTTTGTTACGTGTGAGAGCTATACCGTTAACCAATTAACTGTGGACCATCAGCATCATATGCTATTTAGTTTCGGCAAATTAAAAGTAAAAGAAGCTTAAAGAAAAGTTTACATTAAACAAATTCAGTTAACGGACAATATTATGAACGCTTAGAATATATGGGTGTCTATAATTTTTCCCTTATAAGCTAAAAGGGCTAGACAGTTATGGACACAATTTATAATTCAAATAGAGATATTTGATTCACAAACACACAATCCCATTAATCTTTCGTTTCACTAATATTTGCGAGTCGCAACTTATAAATGTAACTGTAAAATCATTTGACTCTACTATCTTGACATATTTTTTATTTATTTCATTATCCGTTAAGACTCAATACATAGGATTACAGTAATCAAATGCCAATAGATAAAAACTGAGCTAATAAATAATAATAGATACATTATTTTTTGTAATTATCATGGAATATGTATGAACTTATTATATATTATATTAATGAAGTAGAAATCTAAATATAAGCGTAATTCTAAATAAATTTTTTTGGAAAATCTTATTGAAATAATCATTTTTGTCAATACAGAGGCTGAATCTATAGTTTTCAGGAATTTGTCTATCTACCGGCCTGTTTTTCTGTCTCTGAATTCATCACGAGGATACCACTATACTGATTTTGCTGAAGTTTGGTATGATGATAGGTTATTCGTTTACAAATTGGATAATTTTTACTGCGGAAAATATTTTGTTCCTAAGAAACGTTGAAAAATCATAAGTAGAATACGAACGGTGAATATCTAATTTATTAATATTTTTCTAGTTATAATCAAGTACAATGCTCAATATTTATTAGCCTTAATAATTATTAATAATAAAAAACTTTTTTTTTGCTTATACTCTAATGAGTAGTGACTAGTCATTGATATTATGAATAATGCCCGTTCGATCATTATCATAATAATTTCGGTAATAAAGTCATAACTTTTTATTATAACAATAAGTCGCTGATTATAATTGATTGTTTGATGTCTACTGATTGAAGACATGACGTTGTTCCGCAGAGTGATTTTAAGTCCGTTAGTTGCAGGTAGCGGGCGCTATGGGCTTCAGTGCATTTCATGGTTCTGAACACCTATACTAGAATTCTTGCGAGATCTATACTAATAATATAAAGAGAAAAGATCTGTATTTTTGTACGTAACAAATAAAAACAAAAATTACTGGACCAATTTTAAAAAATCTTTTCCCATTAGAAACCGATATTATCACTGAGTAAAATAGGCTATATTTATTACTAGCGGAACCAGCGGCTTCGCTTGTGTCGCTAGTAAGTAGTAGCAAATAAAATCCTTAATATATTAATGCTGTGCGTTTGTCTTTTTGTCCTGCTTTTACCTTTAAAAAATGTGAATTACTTTGTAGTTGGTTATGAGAGAAATAGTTTGAAGAGCCTGCGTGTGGTAAAGTCTAATATACAAGCATTTGGCCAATTTCAAACATAATTAACTAATTCGTATCCGGTTTCTGTTTTCTGACATTCATACGTTGCATCAGAATCTATTGTCGATGATCAACACAGGAAATGATAATATTACAAATGGTTTTAAAACTTGTTTATAATATGTTCCAGTTACGTAATTTAATAATATTATTTTCTTTATTTTAAAATAAAAATAAATTCGAGAATCCTAAAAAATAGTTTTATTTAAAATATTAAATATTTGTAAAATATTATTTAATAATTGAATATAGGACTAATAATAAATAATTTGCTTGTCTATTTGTTTAGTAGCGAAATATCAAAACTAGATATTATTACCTAATGGAACTTCTTTGACAAAAACACTTAGTTTAGGTGATTTCAGAGAACAATTCAGCACGCCCTTGTCCAAATCTGTCGCAATAAAAGAAAAGGTATTATTTGTGTTTCCGCCTCGTCTCCAATCAGTCGATTCAAGGACGTTTTTCTCAATAACGCGAAGATCGATCATCTTTGCAGTATTTTGTATTGTTGCATATTTCATAAGTAACAAGTTACATTTTGATTTTTATTTTTATTTAGGGACTTAGCGCGAGTGAAGCCGCGGGTTCCGTTAGATATATACTAACACCTTCCAGAACCACTCTACCTATTGGTGAAAACCGCATAAAAATCGGTGCAGTAGTTTTTGAGTTTATCGCGAACAGACAGACGCAACGTTTTATAATACAATGTAGTGACGATTGTCAGTTATTTAGTTCTGACCGATTTCTAAAAAGGAAGGTACTACATTAAGAATAAAAAAATAATATTAATATAATATTATTTTGTTATAATCGCCGTTGTTCGCCTGCTTTATGTTCCATAAAAGTCTAAGTTAATTTCATTAAATTACTTATATCTAAGTTAAAATTCTTAAAAATAAAATGATTATGTGATACAAATTATTAAGAGATACGCTATTCAATTTCCGTGGAAGTCCCGTTAATATATCTTACGTTTTTAGCAGGTATTTCAGGTATTTGGCTTCTATCGTTTATATCTAAAAGCATGTTTATACATTTATTATTATAGGTATCTCTACTAATAATTATATTAATAACATAATGGTTCTATAAGGATGTAAAATTGACAATACGCTTTAAAAGTTTCATTCTACAGCCAATGTGGCCTAATTTAGGCACAATGCCAGAGGTTGGAGTACTACTCCTTATAGTGAACTTTTGTTTAAATCACATGTAATATAATTATGCTGTACTGGTATATCCATAAAAATTAAGTATAGTAAATAAGTACCAGACTTCAATAAAAAATTATCTATGTAAAATCAATTATTTTATTCAGCCTTTTTTTAACGTCCCACTGCTGGGCACGAACCTGCCTTCTATACCAGGGGGATCAGTCCTTAGTCCACCAGGACTTCACATGTCTTTCGAAAACTTGCTAGGTTCTCTGAGTCATGCAGGTTTCTTGTTTGATATTTTCTTCCACCGTAAGACTAGTAGTAATCATGTTAGAAATGAAATTATTTTCACATGAAAATATAATAGAGGTGCGAGACCCGGATTTCAACCTGCATCACTCGGTTATCTAACCGAGCGCGTTACCACTGTTTTAATATATAAAATAATAAGAAATGAAAAAAAAAACAACCAAGCATCGCGTAAATATTGAATAAAGCAGAGTATAATCTTTGTTCCTTAATATGAGTATCTGTTTAACCTCGAGAATCAAACTACTATTACAAATGCAAAAGTTTGTTTGTGCGTTTGCACGAGTATAACTTATATTCCTTAACTCTAAAAAAGCTCGACATATTTGATGGAAATTTAGTATAAAGATAGTCATGGTAATAATGTATGGTAATAATGGTCTCTCCGTATTTCATATTATTGAAATAAGAAAGGCATGAAGTGAAGTAGAGCGGAGTGACAGTAAGTCACTAGTTATCCCTACAATTATGATGAGTTTATACAGGTGTTATGCGCAGATTCTATACTCTTGCACGTGTATCGCAACGCGAGAGTGTGGAATATTTTGAATGTTTTTACAACAACAAGACTTGTTTTATCTATTTGCGAATAAATTAACATATATGGAACTTATTTAAACTGCTAATCTAGTTTTATCAAATAATTTACAACATTTTTTCTATAAGCAGGTAAAGGAGAAGGTATTTAAAAAAATAATCTTTTAAGAATGTGGGGAATTCTTCACTGAAAGCATATTTATATACTTTCCTGTACAATAATCGATATTTCTCAGGATTTATCAGTAACTTAAGAGATGGTATTTTAAAAATCGGTAATATACTAATCTTATTAAGAGATGCACCGGAGTCCGGACGTAGTAAATAAGGATAGTAAAGTACCCAAGTCAGACAGAAAAAATATAGCTGTTGCGTGTAACAAAATTATATAACGGGTATATTAACACGTCTTGGATAAACGTTTCATTAGGTATTTTCTCAGGTTACCTATACCCTGGTCAAAATTCTTGATATTAAAAACATTTGGTTGGTTCTACGGTGTATAATACACATAATGTAATATAGGAGTATTACAATAATTGTAATAAAAATTAATTTGTGCATGCATTATAACAAAAAAAAACTTTGAATAACTATTATTTCTTATGTCTAAACACCTGTCGGGGCAGTTTTGTAACCAGTTCAATAGCTTACACGAATGATTGTGTGTAACGATTTGCAAATTAATCGATTTGTTGAATTGTGTTGATGTGAAACTTGTTTTATTGCAGTAAATAAGTATTTAGAATGTTTAATTTGTATTGTTTTTCTACTGTTACACTTAGCTACTTTTTATATGGAGTTTCTTACCTAATAACTTATATACACATATATGGGTATGCGAGTTATTAAATAAAGTTTTTATAATAATTCACTGCAAAAAGTTGCTTAAACATGATTTATAGAATTTTTACTTACTATTCTTAAATCTTTATAAAATCATTATTATTTAATAAATATGTAAGAATTATACAATATTTTATAAATAAACTGAAAATTTACGCTTTTCATGTCTGGATTTTTCTCAAATGATAGAGTCATATGAAAGTGAAAGTATTATTATGACTAGGTAAACAAGGATATTTACCAGGTAATTACAGGATTTAAACCATTACCGTTTGTATTATAACTAGCGACTCACCCTTGCTCCGCTCGAGGTTCGTCCCTACGTACATTGCAAAGTTTCCTTTGTGTCCAACCAGATAACCTAAATGACATGATGACATGACATAGATTTATTCTCAGACTCATTATATAAGTTAAAAATTTTAACTAGAAGTTTTACGTTATGTTTTTATTTTATTCTCTTATTCTTTTTTATGTACTGTAATATTATTAAATGCTTTAATTAAGCTAACACCTACCTTTAGAAATTGTAAATTGTGAAGACTTAATTGGTATATGTTATTTTTTTTTTCATTTTATATGTAATTAAATACTGTTTGTCTTCCGAATAATAAATAAATAAATAAATACCTAAATTCTTCAAACTCTCAGTCACAGACAGACAGAAAACATTCTATAAACTATAGATCCGACTCTACATAGTTAATAATACTATTACAATTAAATTTTTCAAAAAGTATTCAATGTATAGATTCGAACATTTATTATACGTACGGATTACAAAAGATACATAGTTTTTTTTAGTAAGGGTATGTCTAATATATATTTATTAATTTCTTGATTTATAATGGTTTTGTCCACTTTATTATTCTTATAGATGCGGGACACAAAGTAGACATTAATTGAATGGTTGTGCTATTTTTTAATTATAACGATATTAGTTACAATATGAGCTCAGACATTAAAACAAAATATTTAAATGATATGTACGTACTTATTCCCAAGTGTGATTATATCGCTATGATTGTGAATACATTTGAATTAAAATAAGCTCTATTATACGGAGCTTGTGAATGCAGTGATCAGTTCGAGGAAATCCTTCTTATCTTGATTCAAATGTAAATCTTGCGTGTCTTTTAGTACAAATGCCAGTATTAAAGCTTAAAGGTTATGGACCCAAAGAATCAAACATCGATAAAGTCGTAATTAATTATGCTAAATCTTATACAATCTTAAAGTAGAGACTCACAATCGCTCTTCTTGGGTTCATGCCTAGATACATTTTAGATTTTATTATAGGTTTCTCAGAAATGGAATATTTTCCTATATCTTAACCCGGATAATCAGCTATCATCATACCTAATTATAATAAAATATTTTCAGTGGTTTTCTTGTGATGCGGTCACATACATACAAAAAGTTATAAAAAAATAGATTCCGCTTCTGTATCAATAAAAATGGCAGATTGCGATTTTTATAAAAGTATTTAATATACAAATTCGTTAGAATTTTTATATAGCTTTGTATAGATAAGGCTTGAAATAAGAAAATATGACAGGCGGACACGAAACATCCTGGTACTTTCTATAATCATAGAAAAATTACCGCTGATTACTTGCTGTCTGATGCAATTCACATCGTAATACAATTACTTTGTAATCTACATTACGCTGTATAACAATAAATAGGATTGTTTAAGACTGGAGCTTTACACATATTTATATACAAACATTGAAAATACACAGGCAGTGTCTTAATACTTTCTTAGGTTTACGCGAATGTTTGACATTATAAATGAAACTATCTTTTCGGATTTTGTGGGTAGGCACTGTCTGTAACAAGTATATATAGCCCCCTGAGACGTCTAATACCTTAGTCTCTCCCGTGACCATGATTGCTGTAAAGCATTCGAAACGTCGGGAACCAAAAATCATAATAAATCCGCGACAAAATCCGAAAAGATAGTTTCATTTATAATGTACTCGCTTTTCCAACAGTTTCGAATTCTGAGAGTTACAAAGCGCAAAAAAGTTTAGATAAAATATAGTATTTTCAATACGTAAATTTATTGTTATATTTGTATAATTACTAATCAACTATTTTGAGAGCTATTTGATTTCTATTAATTTGTTATTCACTTCACATATACCAGTCGGGATATTACATTTTTTAATATTGCCTATTTTGCTTATTTGGTATGCGGATATTCAATTTCCTTCTATACTTAATCGACTTACACACTCTCTGTTATTGATATGGCCATTATAGTTAAGTAGGTTTTTTCATATTTTTTTTGAATTTAGTATATTATTTTACTTATTTAAATATGATTTAAATTGAAGTAAAAATCAATAATTCTCCATTTTCTTTACTTAGAGTGGATTTTCGTTTTCAAATTTAACACGTAATATAATATTGTTCATTATTAAAATTACATAAAAAGTTAGCTGCAAAAAAATCTTGCATGCATGTTGGTTAACCTTCAAAGAAGTTGGCGAGTTATTAAATTATTGTTTTAAGAAAACAACTTAAACTTCGAATAAAGTACATAATCTTCGTCGAGAGATTCACGTGAACCTAAGAATAACATTTCTTACTGTTAATTAATTTTTTATTAGATTTTATATTAGGGCTTCTTAATTTAAGTCTGAGTACACCTAACATTACACATATTATTGGTACCTATCTTACTAGTCTCTGTGTTATTTAAATCTTATGTAATCTATGGTGACCATTGAGTAATGTGTAATTTGTAGTCTTAAAACGTAGAGGGCCTATGCATTCAACGGCTAACAAGTAACAAGCCATGGACCGTTGTGTGTCAATGAAGATGACGGCCTCGATTAAATACTTTTGAAAATGTAAAGTAGATAAATTTTTATTTCACAATTTCCCATACAAATATTAATATATATGTGAGAGAGTGCTTGTGTGTTATGACACAAATAGAAATACGTTATCTATATCTATACTTCTATACTAATATTATAAAGAGGAAAGATTTGTATGTAAGTATGTTTGTAACGAATTGGCTCAAAAAGTACTGGACCGATTTTAAAAATTCTTTCACCATTTAAATACTACATTATCACTGATTAATATAGGCTATTTTAATTGCAAGAAAAAATAACATATTATGTAATATATAACATTACATATCTACCGCTACGGGGTGGTAGAGGGAAAAGAGGCCAAAAGTGTATAATGTTACATACTGTTGGCCAACAATGAGATTTACCGACGCGGCCAAATTTGGTCGGGAAAATATAATTTATTACATAACAATATTATGCTTATGATTTATAATAATAATAATATTATTAATATTTATTTATTTATTATTAATACTATCTTTCTGATTTAGCCAAGACATGACGATGTAACAGTGTAAGGTAACAAGAATTAGAAGTAGTAATAATACTACTCTGCCCAGATTAAATAACACTTACTAAAATATGTAAAAAAAAAAATCAAAAATATATGGGAAAATCTACGCAATTTAATGTGGTTTATATAAAAAATCCCATTAAATCCCTCGTTGCCGAACTTTTACAATTCTCATTGAAACTAGATAGAGAAAACTTTGTTTATATTATTATTAAAATTATATAAGATACACGTGTTTTAATGACGTTACAAACTATACTACACTAGTAATGTGTCATAAGTAGTTGCAAAGCGTATTCTATGTTTGCCATAAACGTCCGGACAAATGTGTTAATCATTAATCGATTACGACTGTCAATATTACTTGAGTAATGCATATTGAGCAAACCATTGACGTACAATACATTTCATCATCATCATCATCAGCCCTTAATAACGTCCCACTGCTGGGCGCGGGCCTCCATCAGTACGAGGGGGATCAGGCCATAGTCCAGCGCGCTGGCCTAGTGCGTGTTGGCGGACTTCACGTGCCTTTCGAAAACTTGTTAGGTTTTCTCAGACATGCAGGTTTCCTCACGATGTTTTCCTTCACCGTAGGACAAGTGGTAATCATGATATAAATGATTCGCACATGAAAATATCAGAGGTGCGAGACCCGGATTTGAACCCGCATCACTCGGTTATCCAAGCGACGTGTTACCGCTGGGCTACCACTGTCTGTTTCTGAGTTTCTGTACCATACATTTATCGCAATACACAATACATTTATCGCGGCCAAATTATTTTTTGAAATACGTTGTAATTCGCGAATTTTGGAAATACAAGATACTTTAAAGCCTTTTTTCTACATTTATAAAAAATATAAAAAACTTAAAGGCCTATTATTATAGACTGAAATTAAAAATATATCTGCTAAATATTATTAAGAACCAAATTGTAATAGAAATAGAATTTATTTGCAGGTAAAAACATTTGTGTTAAAATATATTATTAAAATATGATCAGAGATATATGTAGAGTTCAAAAAACCATCAATTTGTGAGACAAAATTATAATTGATTTGGTTTAAAACTATATACCTATTCATGTACTACATGCAATGCATGAACGGGTAGATAATATAATAAATATTATAAAGTTAAATATTTATATTTTATAATATAGGTATATTTCATCAAGCTAGCAAACAAATCGAAAGATACATTCAATCAGCAGCAGCCAGAATGGACCAAGCTTACCGGAAGCTGCTATACAATGGCGACGAGACGTTCTTAAATAGACCTCGTTACTTCACGTAACACGCAATCTGTGGAGAAACCGATAAATATATAACCTCTTTATGTGCTGCAATTTTATAACGTATGTTGTCATATTTATCTGTAGAGCTAGAGATTGCACGTCCAGTCTGCAGTATGACAAAACACTAAATATAGAAAAAAAACTTTTGATAAAAATAAAAGATTATTTATGGTATATTTTAATTTTAGAAGTCTTTTAAAAGTTTAAAATACATAATTACTTAAGCATCATTGGAATAGAAATGATAATAATAAAATCAATGTCTTTAAAAAATGGATGTCAATGGTTCGATATCAGCACTGTTAAAGATAATCATATTTCTTCATATTATGATTTGTCAAAACGAAGAAGTAGCTACAACAAAGTTGCATAAGATTGAAGTACCTTTAAGATTTCTCTACCTACCTCCAAAGTTTTTAGATGAAGTTACCTTATTTTTGATCGCAAAAAAGAAGGTCGTTGAGGCTCACTGAATAGTATAATAGGTATATAGGTAAATTATTGCTACCGTCACGACCGAACTAATTTGGTTTATTAGTAGCAGTACTACACTATGGTACAGAAACTTTAAAATAACTTAAAAATAAAGATATATAACAAGTTTTATTGAAAAGTGCATCTTTATTACTTATCTAACAGATATTATTACGTCACAGGTAAAAAATATATGTTAGGTAAATAATAAGTATATGTAGTAGGTATGTGTGTTTACAGCACTTATATTTTTTACAAAATATGCATATTTACAAAAAAAAATGGACGAATATTTTACTATTTTTTATACTTAGCTTTGCTATGAGGATTTTCTTTTGTTCAGTGACATTGAAAATAGGCAATGTTACTATAATCCCTGAATCTTACAGGCTTCTTAAAAGCGTTTTTCTGAATAATTTCGTTGTAGACTTTAATGGGTACAAAATGACAGATACATAATATAATATTTATAAATTAAGGTCACAGACAGACACTTCACTTTTAATTTTAATTTAATGGTACTACTGATATCGATGCGTAAAAATATCTGTTATATTTAAAGGTCAACGATTATCAGAAAAACATAAATATTTACAGTAAGTTCAGTAAAATAATTTATAAAAATAGCAGTAGATAATAGGTGTATTATGCATTAGTAACATCAACAAAAGTCCGGTGAGAAAGGAACAAGGTCATGTAATACATACGGCAATGACCTTTCACGTGCGAGTGATGTTGTTTACTTGTCATTTTGACAGAGGCCATGTGTTACTATAAACAATATGAAAGGTTTCGGGTTCGATTCTATTCAGGTTTGGAAATCATATTCTATATTAATATATTATTCCATTAATTATGTACCATTAAAAGTTAGTCATAGTGAAAAATACAGTTAATAATAATAAAACTGAAGAGTTAAGTTGATAGTTAATAGTGATACGAGACCCACGGAAATCCGGTTCTATAAATTTAAATAAAAAAATACAACATCAGTAGGTGAAATCTACTTTTTCATATATTTGGCTCAGAATAGTCATATAAAAATGACATAATATCAAAATTTGAATTTAGCTGTTTATTATTACGAAAGCTTCGTGAATAG
This sequence comes from Boloria selene, assembly GCA_905231865.2. Classification (NCBI taxonomy): domain Eukaryota; kingdom Metazoa; phylum Arthropoda; class Insecta; order Lepidoptera; family Nymphalidae; genus Boloria; species Boloria selene. The sequence goes on from HG993147.1 coordinate 11,551,456, forward strand.
CATTCAAAATTTAAATTCCACCAAAATTAAGGCTTCTATTACGAAGAAAGAAAGAAAAGTACCAACAAACATACTCAAGTTACTTTCTTGTACATAGATAAAACAATAATATTTAGATAATTCACTTATCTTTCACGAATAGTTACATCAAGATAAGTCCCACAAGAAATCGCTGCATTCATTGAGCAATACACAGCTCTATTATGACTATATCGGGTCGCCAAATTGACCTCTTATTGTTCGGTGACCACTGACAGTCGCGGCGGTGCCGGCTCGCGCCATCGCACTCTATCTCGTACTCTACATCACGCGCCATTGCATATTATAAATATAAATATGATGGGACATTTACACACAGCACTATCTAGTTCCACGATAAGGTACGAGCCTTGTGTTATGGATACTAGATGGTTGATATACTACACATATATAAGTTGAAATACATACATATTATAAATATAAACATCCATGACTGGAGTACAAACATTCGTGCTCAACAAATGTATGCCCCCAGCGGGACTCGAACCCGCGACCGCTGGCGCAGAAAGCAGGGTCACTACCCACTGAGCCAAACGTGTCGTTGTAATTATACTACATACTACAGAAACTAATATAAATAAATTTGCGATTATAAATGCGAAGGTTTGGTTGTCTGTATGTTTGTTTGTCCATCACGCTGAAGCGGCTTAAATATTGTAATATAATTTGGATGAACCTGTAACTATAACTTGGAACACTTGTGTAGTAGTTAGTTTTAGAATATAATACGCGTAAAAAAAATTAAGCAAAAAAAAATCTGGCATGTAAATTATTTTTTAATTTATTTTTTACTTATAGGTACACCTTTCGCGTAACGATATTCTGGAAACATTATACTTATATTAAATTAATGTCTGATATTGAATTAATTAGGTGTTATAAATCAATCAACGTGGTCAATTTGTGTCATTAAATAAGATCTTTTATTGAAATCTACATATTCTTTTCATTTATACCCTTTTTTAATCATAAACATATTTTTTTGGGTAATTTCCATTTGTAGTTGAAATAATATACAAGAATCGTTGCTTACAAGCAGCGATTCGTTGTGCAAACCTTTTTGCATCGTGACGTGAGACGACTCTATATAGAGATATTTGGGTCACTGCAAAGTTTTAAAAGACTGTTACTCACTTATATTTAAATAAAGGTTAAATAATAAATAATTTTATGTAAAATCAAATATGTTTACAGACAGTAAAAAAATATTGTTTTAATAGAGCATTTTTGTATTAAAGTTACATGATATGTCTAGTATAAGAATAAATTAAAAAAAAGTAATAATTAAAACAAAATAAAATCCGGCTGTGAAAAATACAGTTTAAAAGTAGCTCTTCTCCTACCCTACCGATTTCGAACATCCGAACTGTATAAGATAGCTAATGTACTTAGTATTAGAAAACTATTTATATACCAATGCATACGCAGATATCACAAGATTAATGTCCCTCTATTACCTAAAAATATTTATAAAAGACAAGACCGCTGCCCGCTTCCACAAACCAAAAGTGTATTTGCCCAAAGACACTATGAAACAATTGCCCCGTTTATTTATAATAAATTCAATGACCTATATACAGTGAAAAACCTAAGCAACTATAAAATAAAAGGAATTTTAAAAGAATGGCTTATTAATCTAACGTACGAAGAAACTGAAAACCTTATAGTAATGAATAAATAATACACACACACACACACACACACACACACACACACACACATACACACACGCACGCACACAACTTTTTTCTCATTTTTTTTTTATTGTTTCTCTTTCTCTTTTTTTTTGTAACATTGAAAGTGAATTATTTTTATATGGGAAGGTACTAGCTCCTGAAACACAAGTTTCTAGTTCAGGAGCTAGGGCTGTGTAAAACTGTACCAATGTATTTGTTTTTTCAATTTTTTTTTTATTTTTAAAAGTAATGCACTAATTATGAAACCATTTATTTTAATACCCTTAAAAATTTTAAGAAATAAAATGAGCCAAAAAAATCGGCCATTTAATTTTTATAATTTTAGTTTACCCAGTGTCACTCTTAGTTGAGACAAAACTAAAAATATCTCTCAAGGTAAATTCCATCAAGCTGTTTAGGTTATAGAGCGTGCAAAAAATATACATACATTCGATAAACATTACCTCTACTGGCGCAGTTGGGTAATAATGACCACCAGATATGTTTCTGGACGTAATCGAACATGAATTCAAGTACTACTACTACTACTGTTTGGAAAATAAACCTTCAGATAATATGAGATTCAATCGTCATGGGCTTGTAGGTGCACTTCAAATATAAGTAGTTCACGCGTCACTTGGTGTTCTCCGTGACTTTGGTTTCTCGATATGTAGACCAAGGTCTCTTAGTTAATAGGTAGACTCTAACTAAACTGAAATTAATATCAGCTTCTTAATTATAATTTGGCATATACGTAGATTTTTGTGCTTGTTTACTTATATGGTGAAAAAATCGGAATTCTTATAGGAGTTATTCCTTTGAAATTAAGTGATTAGAATGGCTTTCGGGTTCGAACATTCTTACGAGAGGGGTAGTAGCCGCCCGCCAGCAAAGTAGTGACGCAACTGTTAAGTTTGGTAGAAAAACAACTAAATGGGAACCATACTAGTTAGATAAAGATCACTAATAAATTTAACTATTATCTGACTAGAATAAAAGAAGTAAAATTGTTTCAAAACCATTAAAAAAATCATGAAGTGTTTATTGACAAAATATTGTAAACTTGTAAAAAGCAGAGGCACGTAGCACCAAGGATTTGGGTTACATTTGTAATGCGCCTTCAAAGAATTTCTAACGAATTAATTATCTTTTTATAAATGAAAAGGTTTCATGGTAATTTAGTGTTGCTAAATCTGATTTCAGAAACGGAAATAATTTCGATACTTCATCGAACATGTTTCAATATTGCAAATTGCAACCCACTCATCAATATGTATGAATCAAAGTTTAAAGAAAAATGGAGCATTTTAAGTTTGTAACTTGAAAATAAAACCGTTACGCTTATTTATAAAAATTGTGACGTCATCACAAGCAATCACTGATAGATTTCGATGAAATTTTATATTATGATGATAGCTGGTTGTCTGGCTTAACATAATATCAGGTTACTTTTTATTGTACAAAAATATCACAATGAACGAATCCAGGACGAGTGAAGGTGATTTAGTATTAGATTTAGATAAACTCGCTAGTTTTTAATAAACAAATTCTGTTTTTTTAAAACACGAGACAAATGCTTGGCAGAGGTGTAAGATTGGTTAAGTCAAACGGACGTAGTAGTAAAAAAACATTTTCCCTCATAATGCATTTAGTAAACAGGTGGTATTTTGACAATGCAGACACTTCTATTATATTTATTTGTATGTAGATATATAGTTATAATATTTATTTTAATTTTTAGAACTGTAAACTAAGAATAAAATCGAAATCCTCCATGAAATAGCAGGATTTATAAATCATTTTTTACATATAGACTGTAGGTATATTGAAACAAGTTGTTATGATGCGTAACTTTTGATATAAACGATTAAGCAAATGAATGCGATCGTTCACGCATTGAATCTCGGTTACGAGGCTTGTATAAGAAATGTTTTTGTAATGTAAAACCACTGTTTTCTGTAATTGGAACTAGTTGTGCCGCTTTTCATTTACGATAGTGCAATATTTTAAATTATAATGCTATTTTTTATAGATGATACGTTTGGTTCAGTCATGGGTTCGAGTCCCGCTGGGGGCATTCATTTGTGATGAGCACGAATGTTTTTACTCCAGTCATGGGTTTCATATCATCATGGGGTTTATATTTATAATATTACACATTTCATTGAAATAATTGTTTACAATAGTTTTTACTATATTTCTAGAAATATAGTAAAAACAACTGTAAAGATAACATCCTAGAAAAACACCCTAGGTAACCTAGGTTGCTTTTGTAGACTTTATTATGTACATTAGGTACAAATATGAAGATGATGTAAGAATTAATTCAACATCTGCAACCGTTTATTATGTTCCGTACTCAAGCGTCTGATAAAATCTAATGAATAACATCAACAACACTACTATAGGGCTTCATGAAAAATCTTTTCTAAGAACATAAGCTCGTTATGTACCTATCTAGTAGGTACGTATAACATAACCATTGCATAATACAAAATACTGTTTATGCAGTTTTTTTCATATTTTAACTAAGTTCTACTTTACTTTTAAAGTTATAATATTTTTTGTCCATGACTTCGCTCAAATATTTCTTTTATGTATATACATATATACAGGTCTTTCAGGTCTTAGGTATATATAGAAAAAGAGGCTTTTTTGTAGACCAGTAGTTCCACAGATTAGCTCACTTCAACAAATTTTTTTTCAGTTTTATAATATTTCTATATATTATGTACTAGATATTATATAATATGTGATATATGTATGGATAATAATAGCACGCGAGTTACATCTAGATGAAGCCAGAGTGGTTTGCTTTTGTAATAAACACGTTTCACACATAGGTACATAACTAAATTATATAAATTATGGTAAACTGCAAGTTTTATGTAAGACGTTATTTGGTAGAATTTGGCACACAATATATGTGTACTTTTTTTAGATATATAATATAGGTACTTACTAATATTATCGGTGAATAAAAATTAAATTAAATAAAAAAAAACATATAATTTAAAAAAAAACTTTGTATATTGAAAAAACAAAAGTAAGGCAGCAAGAATATAAATGCATTCGTCAAAACTAAAATAAAACAGCCAAACAAGTTTATGTAACCGAGTGGCCAAAGAAAACAAAAAGTACGTTTACTCACGTTGTCAAACGAGTTCGATTCCAGTGACCCACTGAACCCGATCGGTTGGTCTCAAGATTAGTGACTGTACCAGCACTAAAGCGGCCATAAATGCCAGACTAGACCTCGAAAGCTATAGTTTCGCAGACATTATTATACGAATATGCCTGTACAAATAATAATATGTACTTAGTACTCTTCTTCTTTCTCTAATATATAAAAATCTCATGTCACAGTGTTTGTTATCGAACTCCTCCAAAACGGATTGACCGATTTTTATGATTTTTTTGTATATACATATTTGGTAGGAGAAAGACTATTTTTTATTCTCTTAGGTGATAAGAGTGGCCCTTTTCAGATTTTATTTTTAATTTTTAGATTAAGTTTTTTTTATGATTTCTGCCACCAATTCCTATTCCTTAATAGTGATAAGAACGCGGGTAGAGCCGCGGGAATTGCTAGTATTATATAATTTATTTCATCTTAGTGACTAAGTTTGTCTGTTCTACTTAACTGTACAGGACAAACTTAACCTTATAGCCATTAGAGGGTAGTAGGTAAAACGGAAACAAGTAAGTGAAAATGAGTATGGCGGTATGAAAGCGGTAGAGCTTTTTCAATGATCGTTATTACACTGTGCGAGCACAGTACAGGGAGTATAGGCATACGTGTATCTCTATCGTGAATGGCTACCTCTAAGTTACAGTTAATCTCACTAATCACTAGTTCATTTTGCATCTTCTTCTTCTTCTTCGGTATTGTAAATATGCTGCCACTTCACATTATTGTCTGTTTTATACTTTTAGTAGAATTGAGCTAACAAAATATAAAACACATAAAGAACTGTACAAAAAACCCTAAACAAAAATTAAACTTGTTAAACTTTGCAATAATCAGCTTTGAGCGTAGTAGTAGGAAAACGATAGGTATAATATTATATAATAGTAGGAAATCATTATTTTGTGCTAAATATTTCTAAATTCTTGTAATTACAATTGTCTTAAAGTGGCACCTCTAAATTGAACCTGCGACCTTGGTTAACCGTTCGCCTTTCTATTTTTAAATAGGTACAGACTGACAATAATTGTTGCTGTGACTGTTATTTTAGTTTACTTGCTAAATAAATATTTTTAAAAGTTACTACGTACTAATGATTCATCCTTGCTTCGCTCGGGTTCACTCCAGATAAGTTTAAACGCTTAGTATGGAGTAGATTTATTTTATATTATTGGCATCCTTCACTTCAGAAATAATTGATTTCCCATACAAACTTTAATCCCCCTTTTTATCCCATATAAAGCTACCTGTGATTATTTCTGGAATATAAAATATATTTTTTCTAGTGTCTTAAACTATCTTCAAACTCTATATCAGCTTAGCCGATATTTTCTATATACATGTTTATATATTTACTATTTACAATAGTAATATACATATAGATTAAAATGTACTTTTTTTGTTTGTAAAAGCGTAAAAATTTCACAACCGAAGCGATTTTAATGAAACTCTACAATAATATAGCTTATTAAAGTAATACATAAGTTATACTGTATAAGAGTCAAAATCAGAGAGGTGAGCATTATGCTTCTGACAAAGTTTTTCTTCATAAAATAAAATGATATAACTACAATATTTATTTCAAAATAAAGGTACTGTGCATGTTTACAAGGCACTTAACATATTGATTTTTATATGATAATTTATTACTTGATTATAAACAAAAGAGGCCTAAATAATCATTTCGGGGACGCGTCCTTTTACCATGTTTCATAGTTCAGGCACGTTAAAAACATTTACAACTACGAAATAAAAATCTCATATTTTAGTATAAGCTTTAGGCAACATTAAATTAAGAATATATCCTTAAAATAAATTTTAATTATTTTAATTTCTTCATATTTTGACTACTCAAATGCTGTCTGACATTTATCCAATCATTCCGTGAACGCGGAGTATAAACGACGATGTAATATAAACAAGATATACTAGGTGGAGTTAAGAAGCATCAGTGTAAAGATCGCTAGCCAAAGCAAACGGCCATGTGTTGTGTTTACGGAAAACAATAATTGATTTTGGTGGTAAGTATCGTTAAATTTGAGATTTGTGAAGCGTACTTTAATACCCTGTCACAACGTGAACGCTATTTGGTGATTTAGTTTTTCAAAAATTTGCATACTTTTCACAAAATTGAAATAAATATTTCAACTTACTTGTTCATAAGCTCAAAATCTAATATCAAACATGGCGGCATCAAGAGTAACGTAAAAATATTTATCCAATAATCATTTCGGAAACGGTCATTTCGGGAACGTTCTCGGATATGACCTACGTCCCCGAAATGAGATGAGCGCGTCTAAAATGAAAATCTGTAAGCAAAATGATACTGCAATGCTTTTAAAAAGCTTAACCATGTGATACTTTGGTTTTAGCTATTTACCATTTCGTACGCGTAACATGGAAAACGATAAATATAAAGAAAAAAACGATCAAAACATATCAGTATAGCTTATAAAAATAAAAAAGCATCGTGAAAAGGCTAATGCAAAAAGAGATGAAAATACTTAAAGATAGGGCAATATTACCAAAGAAAGAAAGCTGAGAATAAAGTTAAGAAAAGGAAACAGAGAAAGGCATGACCTACATACACGTCATTACGGTTGATGATTTTGTTCGTTTACTGAAAACTTCGACTGTTATTACATGAAGTCACCGACGATGAAATTATTGCAATCAAAAACATAATACCTGAAAAGATTGTTACATAGCAGAATACTTCTGATGTCTCAGTACCAATCAATTTTCAAAATTGTTGCGAGAAATTAAACTGTAAGCATTTTCAGGCCTAGATAAAGTAAATGAAATTCAAAAGACCTCCTACAAACAAATTGTAAAAATTTTATATACACCGAAATCACTGAAAAACGGTAGTCGTAGTTTTTATTATTTTTATGAAAAGATGGACCTATTCGAAAAGTAATTATTAGACTTTTAAGTTCGAACTTTGATATATATGATACTCAAAATACTTTTTGGTCTAGTTACGTGATTTTGTATGATGTGATGGTATTTTAATTCCTAGTGATTGTTTAGTTAAAAAACAAAAAAAGTTTAAATTTTATTTTAAGCATTGCTATTCAAGAAATCATAATAATAGCGTGCAATTAGCATTTGTCCTAATTTCTAATGTTTGTTGAAACTTTAAATTTTATTGTTATTAGATTACAAGTTAAAATTTTGATACTCATGTTCCTTACATTAAATAAAGGTATAATACTATAAATGCATATTATTTTCATGCGTTACGTATGTCAAAAACCGTATATTATGTGCTTTCAGAAAACGTCGTCGTCATTTTGGGAACACTCATCATTTCCGGGAACATCACAAAAACGGCAAATAAGTCGCCATCTAATACCGTAAGCTAAGGGTACCACATAGTTGATATTCTACACATATACATTTTAATTACATACATATTATAACTATAAACACCCATGACTGGAGTACAAACATTCATGCTCAACAAATTAATGCCCCCAGCGGGACTCGAACCCGCGACCGCACAGAAAGTAAACTTAGCCAAACATGCCATAAAAATAAGGATGTAAGTTACACCAAGGATACTTACAATTCTTTAGAACAGAAAAGCTCACTTGTGCTTTGGCCATTTTAAAACATAGTGTACTAGGCTCGCAGAAGTCACGAGAAGGTTTTAAGTGCAAAAAACAATCTCAATGACGATTATAGCCGCCGCACATTAATTTATATCGGTTGGTTATTGGCGTTTTTTATAGTGTTGAAACAACTTTACAATATTTATGCATTTGTGTTATATGTTTAGGTACGACTTAAAGTTTTAATATTTGCAAGCTAATCTTTGAAGCTATCTTTTTGGATTTTGACAATTTACAAAAAAATCCAAAATGGCACTAAAATACCTAATAAATTATATATTTCATATGGAAACATTTTGAATATTAAAATATTAAAATTATATTATAAATATGGCAATATTTTTAGGAAAATAAGTTTTAGGAAACTATACTTTGATTTATAATTTTATATCATGTGTTAAACCAGCTTCATAAAAAGTCTTCATTGTACGGTTGCTCTAACAATATTGACAACATGTTTTTATCCTTAAATGGTATTGCATATCAAAAGGTCATAAGTCCGTGTTATGAAATTTGTAAAATAAGCTCTATTATTATAATGATAGAATCTGAAATAAAATAGACGGTAGTTAAGTTGTTTTAGAGTCTATATTATTATACAGATTGGTGCTTTATAGCTTATGGGAACTCTTGGTGAATGGAATGCAATTAATAACGATTTGTGGCTTTGTTAAATTTCGAAATAAAAGTTTGAAGTAGTTGTAAAAAAATAGAATATATTATGCTTAATCGTATGATAAGTTTAAAACAATAAACCTGTATGGAACTTACGGAACAAGAAATGTATGGGAATTTTCCTTTAACCAAAGAAGAAAGAAATGCTCAAAATGGAATAAGATTGATGTATGGTGTGTGCGGGATAGGAACAGGAAAGGTAATATGGCATTGCTAGACAAAACAAAAAGGGTTGAAAAAAATAAAATAATAGAAATTAAGGAAGAAATAGAAGTTTTAAAGATAGACGTTGATGTATCTACAATGCATAATTAAAACTAAAGTCAACGCCTTCTGTCTCACACCAATTTAAGTCCTTTGTCACTATAAAAATATGACGAATATAATGACGAAACGTTTTCGTCAGTTTGTAGTGTATGGTACCTACTTACTGTGCCAGCGGTTGCAGGTTCGAGTCCAGCTGGGGACTTCATTCATTCATTATATTTGTAACATGTATGTATTCAATTTAGTGAATCAATTATCTGATATCCATAACACTAGCCTCGTAGCTTACCATGGAACTAATGGTGCTGGGTGAATGTCCCAACAAATTAAAAAATAATAAAAATATAACAATTTTGTTACTAAACTGGACCCATTTATTATAACGACGGTCACTTGCTATAAATATCTTATTGTGCTTGTGACCTCTCACTAACTAGTAAATAGCTTCCATGTAACATGTAGCTGTTTAGAGTAGGTATAATATTAAATAATATTATATAGAATATGTATGTATGTATGTACGTGTACACCAATTCGAGTCTCGCTTGCAACAAATAATTATGTATGTACTCATAGCATAGACCCTGATATAAGATAATCGATATAATTGATGATAATTAATTAAACAATATGTTGTTGTGCTGAGCATATTTTAGTTCATTAGGACTCATAAATAAATAAATAAATATGTTCGGACATTTTTACAAAAGCACCATCTTGTTCCGTGGTAAGCTAGGCGGATAGTGTTACGGAGACCAGATAATTGATTTACTACATATATAAATTTTTAAATAAATACATAATATAAATATTAACAGCCATGACTGGAGAACAAATATTCGTGCTCAACAAATGTATGCCCCCAGCGGGACTCGAACCCGCAACCGCTGGCGCAGCAAGTAGGGTCACTACAAACTAAGCCAAACGTGTCGTCAAATATTTTTTGTAATTCTGTGTGATTTTTTGTAATACAACTGCTGAAACTGTAGTAAAAGTATGTTTGCGGATTGGCTATCGAATTGCGTAAACGTTATTATTGACAAGACTTACAGGACATGTCGTATTTGTGTAATAACTAAGTCGGAAGTCCATAATATAGTGTATAATGTTGGTATGTCATGTAATTAACAAAAATTTTAGCATTTCGCTTAAGATAAGATTTTTTTCCATATCTTCTCTAAATATTAATTATCTGTATCACTTAAGTTTCATTTTTGTTAATACGAAAATATTTTAATTCGAATATGTTTTCCATCTATCATAAAGTAAATAGATAGTGTTTTAAGGCATTATGATTTTCCAGGTGCCCATCGGAGCGCATTAGCTTAGTAAAAGACAAATTATAGAAGCCAAATGACGTTCCGTGTCTTTAATGACATCTTCCCCGCCATATCGGTCTCATTAGGTAAAATTGTGCTTTCTAGTCATCACTCATAGCTTTGTTCAAGTCAGGGGCGTGCGGCGGTATGAGGCAAAGATGCGGTCGCTCCAGGTGGCACAAAGGGCCGGCATTTTTAGTCATAGTACTAATTTTATACTTAGTGCCTTTTTGTTACGGAACTGGAATAAAAATTACCTAGGCATTGACATTTCAAGTTAGGGTTTGATAAAGATTACGTAAATTTTACTTAGAATATAAAAACCAAGTGTCGCAAGTGAAACAATTACCGAACCATTTTTTTTTGAATATTAAAAGCTGTTTAATTTTGTCAAATTATTTAATGGCTTCGAGGAATGTCAGTTGGGCACAATTATTTCGCCAATGTCGCATAGAAATGCTATTAAATTTAATCATCATGGCCGGGCGGCGCAGTTGACAGATGTCAACTTAAGGATAAAGGAGGACACAGGTTGAAAATTACAGTATATGAATATAAATTACATAATTATTATTTATTTTTCGAGTATAATGGTACGTACAGCTTCAGCCATGTAACGAAATAAATTATAAAAATGACTACCTATATCTGAAATGGGAGATATTACTAAAAATGCAGTAAACATTTTAAAAGTAATCGTGTACCTCATTTTTATTAAGGAACTACCTTCATTGATACCCAAATACTTTAAACCTCTGTAACGGTCTAAATTGAAGCTTTTTTAAAATATATAATAAATAAATAAATGAACAAATAAACAAACAAACAAATAAATAAATAAAAATGCTATGCGAAGCTTTTAGTAAAACTTTGATCAGTTCACATTTTTTTAACTTCAAGAAAAATCGTATGATATTATTATACTAGAAATGATAGTCAAAAGTATGGAGACTAAAATGTGTCGAAACATAACCTTGTCTTTGTTCACTGCTGCTCTCTGCGCGAAGACCGTGAACAACATCGGTGTAATTACTTCGCATTACTTTGGCTGTTCCTTCAAAAGTCACATTGTTACATGATACCTATTGTACAGAAATAATATAAGTTTTACATATTTAGGTCATTCTTAAAATGAAAGATTGATTATTTCCTATTCGTATTCTTTATTTATTTGAAAGACTAGTGGCTAAACCTCGTTTTTTGGCCTCTAACTTACTTCGTAGTAGCTAGTTACTATGCCTTACTCAAAGAAATGATTCACCTTACAAAACGTCATCCTCCTTTTCATCCCCTTAAGGAATGATTTTCGGAAAAACTATCTTATCCTTCCCAGGGTCTAAAATTCAAACTAAATTTGATTAAAATATATAGTGATAAAAAATGTACATTATGTATAAGTCAGGTGATGGGTACAATTATATTCATAACTAGCTGACCCGTGCCCACTTCGTTGGGCATAATGTTAATAATCCTTTTTTAGTACAGTGTTTAAATAATTTAAATTATTTTATTAATATTAAAAATTAAATTATCTATACTAATATTAAAAAAACTACTTTTTGTAACTTAAATATAAAAGTTAGACATATGCTGTGGTTGACTTTTTTGTAGACATTTTCAAACTCCAAATCTTTTCTCTGGAACTCAAAAATATATCTTTCATAGTTAAGGCAGCGTTCGTAAGAAACGCTTTCATGCAACCGTTTTTTCTCCGACTCACGGAAAAGCCTTTTAATTTTTCGGTTTTTTATATAACCTATGACACTCAGCAATAATGTGGCTTTCTATTGGTGAAAGAATTTTTAAAATCGGTTCAGTAGATCCCAAGATTACGCCTTACAATTTAACAAATATACAAACACACAAACTTTACTTCTTTATAATATTAGTATAGATATATGGGATGCGTGTGTGTAAATATCGCGGATTCAATTCTGCGAGTACCAATTATAAGTAGGTTACTATTAAAAAAAGTAATATAAATGCTTGTTGTGGGATACTTAGATTTAAGATCGATCTCAGTTTTATTACATAACCCAAACAATAGCCTGATTGCGTAATTAATGATCTGTACAAGGAATGCCAATTAAAAAAAACAATAAATTACTACGCCATGTTACTTCTACTTATTACAACAATTCTTGTGATTATTGAGAATATCTGATAATTATTATTTGGCTATTAAGACAGAGTAAGCAGTTGTGTTCATAATGAGGTAACTTAGAATGGATAGTGATAATTAGTGCTGATTATATTTGTTAACTAGAAAGTTGATAGTTATTGGAAAGGTGATTAGGTTGTGGGTTGTTCATACAGTCGTTTTAAGATAAATATTTATTTTAGTTATATTATTATTTATATAATTATTCTGGCAATCGAATTATTTATGTTTATACACATGTTTATACAATGTTTGTATTGTTCTTCTTCGGCTTTGGACAGATTTGGATGAAATGGATGGATTGGATTGGAATGGATTTACCTGGAGTGAAACATAGACTACTGTTAGTAATAAAATATGGCAAAAGGTAGCGAACTTCTATATAATTTTGGAAACAAAAAAAACTAGGAAAGCACCCAACCGAAGCATAGCAAGTCACGATAATAATATAAATTTTATAACATTTCTTATATACAACGTATTTAATCTCGTAGCTCGGTATTTAACAACTGGGTATTTCTGTTTTTTTTTTAATCCGTAATACATGTTTATTTAGTGGTATATTAACATCCTGAAATTGATATAAATAATAACATAATTTACATATAAGCTGCTACGTAATACGACGTAATACGCGAACATCGAACATTGGTTTGGTTTTGCTACAAAGGTTTAAAAATATAGCTGACAAGACTGATATTGATTATTTCAAGGAAACGCTTACTTTCGTGTGTAATTTATTGTGACAATTAAGAAGTCCCTCGTCCTTGCCATGCTAGATGAAACCTATTATATCAGTCATAATATTAATCGCAAACACACACTTCGGCTGTGGCGTTTTATTAACAACTTCATTTGACAGTTAGTGTAGATTTCTCAGAAACGTGTTATTTTCCTGCCGAAAAAGTATATACTGCAGAAAAAGTATATGCTGACCTGGATGACTAGCTATCATTATACCAAATTTCATCAAAATCCTTCCAGTGGCTTTCTCATGACACAGTAGTTGTAGGCATGCGCGTCCCACCTTAGGCCACATCATTACCGTCCATCAGGTGTGATAGTGGTCAAGCGTGTGCCTATAATGAATAAAAAAAAATTAAAAGTGCGTGTGTACAAAGTACACAATATGTCAGAAGTAAAACTTCTTTGGCAAACTAATATTTAAATCTCGTTTATATTTATACTAAATAACCCCGTCTAAGCTCGTTGAGAGAGGGAGATGGCGCGCAGGTCCCACGAGTTAGATTACTCTGTCTATGTCACTGACTCGCGGTGGGCGAGATCTAACTAAGGCTAACTCTTCTCCGTCTCTTGAGCGCCTGGTACTATGGACTTATTTTTTCGTTTCATCGAGTTTGAAATCACAACGATTCTAAAGAAGTTTCACTTCAAAAACAGTCTTAGACAGGCAGACAGACAGACAGATGGCCTCGATAATATTGGCTATTTTGGAGATAATAATGGCTATTTCAATAAGATTTCCCAAAAAATATTGAATTTTATTATAAGTATTCATAGAATATAATGTTTCAAGAAACACAAACAATAGTTAACGTAATGTAACTTTTAATTCGATCTCAAATACTAGAGAGAGAAAGCCATATCATAAATATGCATACAGATGATTTCTCTGATCGCACGCCACTGCGCATGCTTCTACGAAGTTTATGAAAATAGTAGCATTTTTCACGTATCGACTGGTGTTTGAAATGCTGAAGATTAATTGATATCGGTTTTTCTCAATTGTTATTTGGTTTTTGAACGATATATTACAGTTTTAACACCTTTTTCTAGCCAACAATAATTTTTATAAGGTCATATTAGTAGATATACATGATTTTTTGTGATAAAATTGTTAGTTAATTTTAAAGAAAGTCTAAGGTTCGATTACTGTAAGAATTTATAAAATAAATATGTTGGGAAAAAAACACACTATCATCTAATAAAGGTTAACACTCATGATTAGAGTGCAAACATTCGTTTTCATCACAGAAATTAATGCCCCCAGCGGGACTTGAACCCGCGCACATACAAGTACTACAAGCTGAGTCAAACGTGTCTTCGAACATAGTATTATTTAGAATTAATACATAAGTACCACAAGAAAAATGTTATTTATATTCAATTGATACATACATATATGTATTTATTTTTATTAATATATATGCACATTTAGCCTACTTTGATTTGTGAACTCTCCAAACTATAAATAATGGTGTACAATCTCATAAAAGTTACTATCTTCAACTTTTAACGCACCAGAACGAAATTGAAACTATCGATATTCTATTATAGTCGTAAAACTGAAAGGTTTAAAGTTAATCTTAACTAGAAATTTTGTTATTAATATGCGGGATACAAGCTTTTTTTACTTTCTTCTAAATCTATTGCTGTTGTTATTGCAAAATTAATGAATAAAACTTATAATTTTATTGGCACTTTACTCGTAAATAATAAATAAGAATCAGTTAAATAGTTTTTACATAGTGCTTGAATATGTTCGTATGAAATGAGTGTTTGTAATATATTATGGCAGTTTTAAAATGTATTGAGTTAATTGAGAAGCAATCTTTTTGTAGGAATTTACTCTGTGATAGTTGAGATCACGGTGACCTCTCAGATTTTAGTGTCAATGTCTCTTAATTTGACAAAGCTATACTAAGAGAACGCTACTTTTGTTAGTGACCCTAGTTGCTAATATTATGTACTTAATATTATTTAACAAATCAAATCAAAATATTTCTTATTCAAATAGACTTTTACAAGCTCTTTTGAATCGTCATTTTTACATTATTAAAATTAAATGTCAGTCTGTAAGTCTGTGAGTAAGCTACCACCGACTCGGAAAGCTGTTCTGCTGAGAAGAACCGGCGAGAAACACATCAGTTGCTCTTTTTAAAAAAATTGGTAATAATACTGCATTATAATATTTATCTATTTATCGTACGTTATGTAGATGTGATCACATAATGAGAAAACTGTATTTTTGTATGATGATAGCTGATTATCCATTTTAATATATATGATACTTTTGCTGCGGGAAAATATCTAATTTCTGTGAAATATATACTAAAATGAGGGACAGTGGTAGCCCAGCGGTAACGCGTCGCTTGGATAACCGAGTGATGCGGGTTCAAATCCGGGTCTCGCACCTCTGATATTTTCATGTGCGAATCATTTTCTATCATGACTACCACTTGTCTTACGGTGAAGGAAAACATCGTGAGGAAACCTGCATGTCTAAGAAAACGTAGTTTTCGAAAGGCATGTGAAGTCCGCCAACACGCACTAGGCCAGCGCGGTGGACTATGGCCTGATCCCCCTCGTACTGCGGGAGGCCCGTGCCCAGCAGTGGGACCTTAAAAAGGACTGATGATGATGATATACTAAAATACGTAGAGACGAAGCCGAGCCGAGAGCCGACGAGCGGAGTGAAAAAAATGTATTTGAACTACATGTATAAGATAAAATTTATAAACAATGAACTTTATTTAACTAAATCGAACCTTCATGGTTCAACCTTATGCTGTGGGAATAAGGAAAGACAGTAACGGCACGAACCGGATTGAAAGGCCACATGAACCTTACACAACTGTGTTTTGTGATAAATTAATATTATTGGTTAAACCTGCTTTGTTCTTGCACTATTCATGTATGTTATTGGCTCAGTTTGTGGTACTATTTGCTGCACCAGCGGTCGCGGGTTCGAGTCCCGCTTGGGGCATTTCATATTTGTTGAGCTTGAATGTTGTACTTCAGTCATGTGTGTTTATATTTATAATATGTATGTAATTAAAGTTATATAGGTGTAGTGTATGTGGTATCCGTAACACAAGCCTCGTAGCTTACCACGGAATTAGATGGTGCTGTGTGTATAATAATGTCCCAACCTAATAATTATAAATTATTTGACATCGTTTCGCGATTAGTGTAATTTTGTGAATATAGATGTATTTACGGTAAATAAGTTATGAAAATAAACGCCATCGATTTCTATGTTCGAGAATATTTCCATTCCACATGTTTTATGATGGCCAGTAAAGGCTCGGCAATCGAGCTGATATCTTAGTAGTCCTATACTTTAATATCTAGTCATAAATAAGTATAACATACTTAGGGCTATTTATGGTTTAGACAATTAAACAGTAAATATTAATTATTTTACAGTTTAATCACTTTTATTTATAAATACTCAAAGATCGATAGGTTATTGACATATTACATTTACATGCAGCGAGTTAAGACTAGTTTTTTATTAGCCAGTGATTCATTCAATGAGTATGGGGCAAATGTACCAAACGATAAGTCTCTCGAGAGAGTGATCCAAATATTTTAGGATATAGCTAAAGTGTAAAGCTTTTATTTCAATTAGGTCAATAAAATTAGATTAACAAAAGCAATTATTACTACTGAAATCTATGTCAAGTAGCAAATATACTAATAATTAACGAAAATCTAAATAAAATCGGTAAAGTTCAAGCATATGTAGGGTCCTCTTGTTATACTCCTCATTTCACCCTTATCTATTTATTTACTATTCATAGCTTTAATACAAAATTGTAAGCTTATGAAATACCCTTAATGGTATATGATATAACGAATAAAACGGACGGACGGACATACGGACATGAGGAATTTATAAGGGTTCCTTTTCGCAACGGATCCCTAAAAATACTACTAAAACGTTAACATGTAAAAGTATCATATAAGCAACATTGTAGAGATAGTGAAGCAATTATAACAAATATCGCTGACACGAACATCAATATGGCAATTTACGTAAATAAGGTTCAACAGCCTAGGAAGCCTTTGACCTAGGGTTGATAAAATATAAATAATTATTTATTTTACTTTGTTGTCGACGTTTCGAATGCTATACAGCAATCATGATTTTCTTTTTCTTAATATACATAGGACTAGCGATGTACGTTATAACGGGTAAGTATACATTTCTCAGAGATGAGATATTTTCTTGTAGAAAAATATGTTGAGCCGGAAAATCAGCTGTCGTCATACCAAATTTTATCAAAAGCTGTCCAGAGTTTTTCTCGCGATACGTTCCCACAGGTCTCTCTATCTATAATAACGACTATTCCAATAAGATTTAAAAAAAAGATGTACATTTAACTCAGAATCTTTATTTTACAAGTACGTTTAGAAGTAGATTCTAAGTATTTGAATATAATATGTATCTTTGCAGTATATGCCATATGAATGCAAAGACGTTTATTATATTTTTAAAATTATCTATTACCAGTATTATATATTATATTGTCTTCAACAAAAAAAATTATGAACGTATTCATATTACTACATAGTATAAAACAAAATCGCTTTCTCTGTCCCTATATCCCTGTACACTTAAATCTTTAAAACTACGCAACGGATTTTGATGCGGTTTTTTTAAATATATAGAGTGATTCAAGAGGAAGGTTTATATGCATAACTAGCAGATCCCGCGGCTTTGCCTGTGCTAAATCTAGGGAAGAGCCCCGAGCGAAGCGTGGGCGAGTCGCTAGTAAGTAAATATAATTCAGCATAACTTATTCATGTCTTATTTTAATTGTACTGATAGCTTACAAATTATTTTCCTTAACACATCATATACCTTAGTTGAATTAGTATTTCATATAAATTATAATTTTTGTAAATTACACTTCACGCTTTGGGCGCGAGAAAGTAAAGGTGATTGTAATTTATTTTTATTTTACCTTGAATTTATTCTACGTTTTTGCTTTATGTCAGAACAATCATTTTGACCACGAAAGTTAAAACAGATATGGATCTTTAATTTATTAAATTACGTTAGTATTAGTTATTACTATAGATTTCTCAGAGATAAGATATTTTCCAGGAGTAGAAAGTATCATATATTTTCTCAGATAACCAGCTATCATAAATCAAATCTGTCTAGTCTTTTCGTGATGCAGTCACAGACAGACCGACGGACAAACAAAAGTTCTAAGCTTTGGACTCTACAACACAAGTTCGGCTTATATACCGATAATACTGACGTTAAGTACTTAAATTTTTATTTTAATTTTAATTAATTTATTATAAACTAGTTTTTATTTGCAACTTCGCTCGCGTATAAGCTGGGCGACAGTGAAAGAGTTACACTTATTCACAACGATCCCAGGATTCAATCTACCGAAATCTGTTAAGCATCAGAAGGCAACAAACAAGAGTTTTAAAAACTTTCATATATTTTATAACAAAACGTTGTTTAAAAAAAAAATTATTTACCTATTCAAGTTTTAAAGGTAACCGAAATTCTTCTGTTCTACTTTATATTGCCTAAAAAAAGTTTATTGAAAAATAGGCAACCCTAACGTCGTCAGTCATTGACCTTAGGTGTCCGTCCTCTGTCACACTACCATTATTTTTAATAAATAATCTGTCCATAACGTATGGTTTTACATGCACTAATTCCATTTGCTTACTTCGACTAGTTTTAAAGGACCTCTTATTGTATGACAGGATGTACTGTAGCTAGGCCTGCTTCGTTGGTCTTTTGAGTAATGATAGGAAGCATGCGTGGTTCATTGACTTAGTAAATACAATAATCGATTACTCAATACTTTTATTTTTAATTCAATACAAAGTGTGCATTTTGTTTTAGTTTTAAGGGTTTTTACACTTAAATGTAGCGAATTTTATTCTTAAGCAGCAATCCCGGCCCACTTCGTTGGGCGTAAGTTAAGTCAAGTAAATTTAAAAATTGTTTTTTTGATGTTAGTAGGTACCGTATAATACTTTCTTAGGTTTACGCGAATGTTTGACATTATAAATGAAACTATATTTTCGGATTTTGTCGCGGATTTATTATGATTTTTGGTTCCCGACGTTTCGAATGCTTTACAGCAATCATGGTCACGGGAGAGACTAAGGTATTAGACGTCTCAGGGGGTTATATACTTGTTACAGACAGTGCCTACCCACAATTTTTTACAAATATTCAAAATGATAGACTATAAAATTATACATTTCAATTCTATACTTTTAAGATGCCATATTTTTAATATAATTTAAAATTTTAAAATCTTAAAAGTATAGAATTGAAATGTATAATTTTATAGTCTATCATTTTGAATATTTGTAAAAAATTGTGGGTAGGCACTGTCTGTAACAAGTATATAACCCCCTGAGACGTCTAATACCTTAGTCTCTCCCGTGACCATGATTGCTGTAAAGCATTCGAAACGTCGGGAACCAAAAATCATAATAAATCCGCGACAAAATCCGAAAATATAGTTTCATTTATAAGGTACCGTATATATATATATATATACTTTCATATATGCATTTAGTGAAAAACTGTTAATTTGAAAATAAAAACGGGCACTTTAATTTTATTAATATGTACTGAAAGTCTTTTGTTATGTTTGCTAACATGAAATAATCGTTATTAAGGCTGTTTTCTACATAACGATTTTTTTGATATCCTAATTGAGAAACTAAATCAATATATGATAAAAATCTACCTCCTGAGAAAATTCTAACATTCATAATACTATTGTTATATGCATAGAAGAATACTGTATAATTTATAAGGTATGTATTACAAATTTTGTAGTAATAAATTTCCACAAATCTACATTTATTGTTCCTTTGTTTCAGATCGTGTTTGAGAAGAGATAATTACGGGTAAATGTATAAAATAACGTTTATTTAAACATAAATAATAGTATCGTGGCTGTATGTGGCATGTAAGAACTCTTATGTAGATTACACATTTAAAGAAAAGAAATGGGTATCATTTCAAAAAAAACTAGCTTAGTCCTCTTTGGTTCAAAGCTAAGCGGCTAAAATTAGTTTATTGAATGTTTTTATAGTGGAAATGTCCGGAAAAAACACCTAAATTTTCCATTTTGTTGACAAAAAAAAATTCTGCTCTATTCGAATAACAAGTACTAATATTTTGGCCATTAAACAATCATTATAGAGACAAAATTAGAAAAATAATACTTTCTTAGATTTACCTGAATATTTGACATTTTAAATAAAGCTATCTCTTCCGATTTTTTTGTGGATTCACTTTGATTTCGGTTCCTGACGTTCCAAATGTTTCACAGCAACGAGAGACAGACTGTCTCTAGAAAAGATAATTATATTTAAAACAGAAAAATAGTTTCGAAAACAAAGCATTACAAAGATAAATAGAATTCGTCTGAGGCTGATTCACATAACTTATCATTAAGCAGTGGAACAGTAGTGTTCGGCACGCGTCGTCGCGGTCCAGCGGGCTTTACGCTTTCTATCCTCTTACTGCTACATGTGTTGTTTGAGAAAATTTCAATGTTTTAATGACAACTATAAAGTCGTTAACTATTTAGTTGAACTGCTTCGTTGCTAAAAGCTTTTAAAGGTTCTCATGTTTACATTTTAACTGCGAAGAGACCTAGGGAGAAATCCAATTAGTATTCAGAAATACACATGCCTATTAATTTCCAAATATCTGCGATCTGACTGAGAGTACTAAGCGTTTTTATATTTCCCTTATTAGTTACTAGGCACTTAATAATGTTTTCTTGTATATGAGTTTACTGATGTATTCATTTTTTGTCTCTTTTTTACATTTTTTGCCGTATGTAGAAAGGTAAGTTAATAAAATATTTAAAAAAATCGATGTAATGACACGCTTGTAGCGTTCTATGGCATATATTCTATTTTTTGTATTTCGTATGGATATATAAAGTAATACTGGGAGGTGGCCCACATTGGTGGGTGGCTTGCTGGTGCTCAGGGAGCAGTCCCTGATAGGACAGTGGACTGTTGGAACGACCTTGTGAGTGTTGTGGTGAAAATAACTAAAGAAATGCTGATAAAATTTGGCAGGGACAATGATAATCCTGAGGGCAGATATGGTCTATATTTGACCCACGCCCTAGCAAGATATACTATATACTAGCGATGCCGTTGGCAAAAAATAGTTTAAAATCCTGTATTCAGCCCTGTTTTAATGTCTCACTGTTGGGCACGGGCCTTCCAAAATTACGAAGGGAATCAGGCCACAGTCCACGACGCTGGCCAAGTGCGGTTTGAACTTTAGATGCGAAACTTGCTAGGTTCTCTCAGACCAGGTTTCCTCCTTTATCGTGAGACAAGTGGCAATTACGTTAAAAAAGATTCGTACATAAAAATATTAGAGGTGTGAGACCCAGATTTGAACCCGCATCACTCGGTTATCCAAGCGAGCGTGTCACCACTCTGCTACCACTGTCACATATTTTTCGCACTATTACTTTTAGATAATTTGTAGTGCAAAATTTGTTCCACTGTTTAGACTCAGGATAACCTACAAAAGAAGTAAACCTTCGCATTATACGATTATTCTTGTCGTGATCTACTTAACCTCGTGTCGTTATCGTGTCGTTTGTCTTAATTGTTGTTTTACTTACATCGACATCTAGATTAATAGGTACTTATTATGCTCTAACAAAAACATCACAAAATAAAGTACATGTAGTACATAGAAGAATTTTAATTGATAATAATTATTTTTCATAATAATATAATTAATTTTTTATCCTATCTATAAGGTTAGAAAAGTAAATGAGCGAGTTCTTTAGCCTATATTTTCAAAGACAATATATACAGAAAGGCGAATACTTAGTTTGTTATAAAATCGAGTTATCGGAATCCAACCGATATCTGTTAATGAACATAATGTGTTAAAAACATGAACATAAGCCTACTCGAAGCTCTCTTGAATGGCTTAAGCCATAGTGAAACTAGTAAGTTGTAATATTAGCATGTGGAAGTGCTGGTAAAATTTCAATTAAAAGGAAATTAAACGTCTGCAATGTCAAAAGTTTCTCTCCAATTCTTTCAGGGATCATCTCGATGATCGGCTTTCTGTAAATTAAAAACTAAAACGCACACAATATTATATAAATTAATATGTTAGGACGTTACTACACTCAGCGCCGTATGGTTCTGTTGTAAGGTACGAGGGTCGAGGCTGGTGTTACGGATACCAGATAGTTCGTATACTACACATTTATAACTTTTAAATATTATAAATATAAGCACCCATGGCTGAAGTACAAACATTCGTGCTTAACAAATGAAACGGGACTCGAACCCGCGACCGCTAGCGCAGAAATTGGGGTTAAACGGTTGTCGTAAATATATTTTGTGTATACTTTTTGAGTATATTAGAAACGTTAATTCAGATTAGTACCTAGAATAAGCAATAATAGGCAAAATGCTGTTTAACTACTTAAGTACCTACAGCTCTTCATCTCTATGAGAGCTCAGTGGTACTACGAGCATCAATAATGATATAAATCACAGAACTACCATGAAATGTACATTTTGTAGTAAAAGGTAAATCGTGTTTTAAATGTCATTTTATTAGCTTTTGTATTCCAGCCTCGCCGCGTGGAGGAAATGGCAGTCGTGACTACAGCAACAAATGATAAAGTTTTATTTCGACATTCCCTATTAATTTTTTTAAGCACGTTTTTAGACAAGTCTAAAGATTTCATGTTAAAGTTTGTATGTCTGCCTGTCTTGCGACTTAGTATTTTTTTATGTTAGTGATCCATATTACACTAATTGTAATTTTTTGATCTAGAAGGGCAAGGGAAGGGAAGATATTTTTTATTTATTTAAATAAATAAATAAATAAACAAAATTAATTATTTTTTCATTTGTTTTCAATTATCAAAAAATAAAGGTTATTACTTTTGATCTGTAATACAAACTTTCACAGAAGCTTTTAAATATTGAAATAGTCCTTCGTTTTTTTTTCATAAATTCTAACGATAAGCTGTACAAGATCTTTGATATTGTTGCGTGTTAGGGTTCGAACGATTTGGAGAGAAAGACCTGCTGACTCTTTCAGAGACTTTATTTACTAGCACTAGGTCCGACACAAAGCACTATGTACAAACACTAAGCACTAGGTACACTCACTAAGCACTATCGATGTCCGAGGTCGTAGCCAATGTCGTAAATTTCCGCTGGTATCACTCTTGATCACTAGTCTTCACTTCGAAGTCGCTTCGTTGATCGCTCAAACTGAACTCAACTCGCTCGGCCACCCGCGGCCTATTTATACCGGCCGAGTCTAGTCCCAGACCATTCTGGAATGTTCGCGCGTGTACTCGATTTTCGAGTTTATTCCTCTATATAGCTCCTCTAGCGCCATCTAGTATTGAGTGGAGGTTTCACGTTTTGTACAGCACAAAAAGTGGTTCCCTCACTCCACGCTAGATGGCACAAGCTCCTTCACTCGTGTATTCGTAACACTACTCCCCTCTTAGAGATGCTCGTCCCGAGCATCGTTGTTACTGCCATGGTAACGCGCCAGACGGTCTATGTGTACCACTTTGAATGTCCCTCTTGGTTGCTTTTGAATCCTATAAGTCACATCATTCATTCGGGTAACCACTTTGTATGGACCGTCCCACTTGGTCTGCAACTTTGGAGATTTCCCTTTCCGGCGGGTTGGGTTATGCAGCCACACCAGTGACCCTTCCTCGAATCCTCTCGTGTTCGATTTCCGGTCGTATCTGGTTTTCATGTTCTCACTTGACTGTAACCCATTTTCCCGAACCAACGCGTGTATGTAGCGCATTTTTTCCCTTAAATTGCTGACATGGTCTTGTAGGGTCTCTTGTTCTTCCGGTGACCCTCCTGTCAATAGGTTTACTGGTATTCGTAGTTCTCTACCGTAATTGACATACGCCGGGGTAGCTTTTATGCTCTCATGCTCGGCGGTTCGATACGACAGAAGGAAGAGTGGTATATACTTGTCCCAATCCTTTTGTTTGTCGTCTACCAATTTCGCCAAATGCCTCTCAAGAGTCTGGTTAAATCTCTCAACCATTCCATCGGACTGTGGGTGGTACGCGGTGGTCCTCGTCTTATGCATGCCCAAAATTCTGCACACTTCCTGGAACACTTGCGATTCGAAGTTCCTGCCCTGATCA
Source organism: Boloria selene (assembly GCA_905231865.2). Lineage (NCBI taxonomy): Eukaryota > Metazoa > Arthropoda > Insecta > Lepidoptera > Nymphalidae > Boloria > Boloria selene. Next base: position 11,576,342 of record HG993147.1, read on the forward strand.
GAATGGATTTCTAGAGGCACACCAAAGCGACATATCACTTCTTCGACTAGCTTAGAAGCGACTGTTGTAGCTTCTTGGTTTGGTATGGCGAACACTTCGGGCCATTTGGTGAAGTAGTCAATGACGACCATAAAATACTTGTTTCCCGATTCCGTTACAGGAAATGGCCCGGCTACGTCAACTGCAATTCGTTCCCACGGTGCACCGACGTTATACAGCTGCAGCTTCCCACGGCTCCTGGTCTGTGGTCCTTTTACAGCAGCGCAAGTAGTACATTTGCGACACCAATCCTGTACATCATCTCGACAATGCAACTAGTAGAATCGTTCTCGCACTTTTGTTAACGTCCTCTTGACACCTAGATGACCTCCTGATACGCCATCATGTACTTCACGGAGAACATCTGGTACTCTCGATCTTGGGACAATTATCTGAAGATGGTACTCTCTGCCGTTAGTCTTCTCCTATTTCCGGTAGAGTATTCCGTTTTGAAGTATCAGACTGTCCCATTGCGCCCAGTACGACTTAGTGGCAGCGCCAGTGGGTGCAACCTCACTCCAGATTGGTTTTACTTCACCCCGTTTCTTCCATGTGATGATGTGCCGAAGGTCGTCATCTGTTTCTTGAGCCTCCCTCATAGCATCGTTCTCCCAGAGACCCAAAGGACTTGTTCTCGTTAGCTTTAATGTTACTTCATTAGATTCCTGCTTAACACAATGTTTGCAGTCTTCCGAACACGGCCTTCGTGAGAGTGCGTCAGCGTTCCCATGCATCTTTCCGCTGCGGTGTTCCGTCTTGAAGTCATACTCCTGAAGCTGTTCAATCCAGCGAGCTACTTGACCTTCTGGGTTCTTGAATTGCAGTAACCACTTCAAGGCTGCGTGATCAGTTCGCAGTAAAAACTGTCTGCCAATGAGATATTTGTTGAAATGTTGTAGCGTCTTTACAACAGCCAAGAGTTCTCTCCTTATTACACAGTAGTTTCTCTCTGGCTTGGATAAAGATTTGCTGAAATATGCAATAACAACTTCTCTTTCACCCTGTTTTTGAGATAACACCCCTCCAATGGCCGTGTTGCTTGCATCCGTGTCGACTATAAACTGACCTTCAGTTTGTGGATAGCCCAGGATTGGTGTTTCACACAGATGTTTCTTCAGTTTCTGAAAAGAATCTTCACAAGTCCCATCCCAACAAAATTGTCGTTTATCTTCGGTCAGCCGATGTAACGGCTTGGCTATCTCTGAGAATCCCTTAACAAAACGCCTGTAGTATGAGCATAGGCCGAGAAATGCCCGCACTTCGGTTTTGTCCTTAGGGGTAGGCCATTTTTGAACTGCTTCCAGTTTCTCCGGGTCTGTCTGGATTCCATCACTGGAGATAACGTGGCCGAGATAATTGACCTTGTTCCTGAATAAATGACACTTTTTCGGGTTCAACTTTAATTTAGCTCCCTCTATTTTTGCGAAAACTCGCTCCAAGTTTTGCAAATGGTCCTCGAAGTCACGGCCGATAATGATGACGTCATCTAAGTAGACTAAGCAAGCCTCTCCAACTAAGCCTGCTAGTACACACTCCATGAGTCGCTCGAATGTGGCAGGTGCGTTGCACAATCCGAAGGGCATGACGTTAAATTGCCATAAACCTTTACCGGTCGAGAAAGCTGTCTTCTCCTTGTCCTCTGGATGAATTTCCACCTGCCAGTATCCAGATTTCAGGTCTAGGGTCGAAAACCATTTCATGCCACTCAAGGTATCCAAAGTGTCGTCGATTCGAGGTAACGGATAACTGTCCTTCTTAGAGACATCATTGAGACGCCTATAGTCCACACAAAATCTCGTGCTACCATCTTTCTTCTTCACTAATACAACAGGTGAGCACCACGGACTTGCAGACGGTTCAATAATCTTATTCCTTCTCATGTCCTCTAAAAGGCCTTCTACTTCTTTTTCCTTAGCAATTGGTATCCGTCTTGCTCGTTGACGAATTGGTCTCTCGCTTCCGGTATCTATCCTGTGCTGAACCACCGACGTTCTTCCAAGGTCGCCATCGTGACTGGAGAAGATATTCGCGTAGCGCTGTAAAAACTTCTTAGCTTTCATGCCCTGCGAATACGTTAGGTTCCTCTTGCAGTTATCGAGCAGCTCAGTCACTATTCCGTAGTTGTTGCTGTTTGCTGAGTCTGTGCTTGTTATCGAACTACACTTTTTCATCCAGATCACTTCCTCGCACTTTCCAATGACGTCACCTTTGTTCAAGCAGATCTCGCGATCACCAAGATTAACAACCTTGACCACAGCGTTACTGCTTCCACTAACAAGGGTTCTCGCCGTCATCAGTTTTTGCGTCGATGTTTTGGTAGGTGTGTCTTCTATCAACACGCATCTGTTTGACTTTTGCTTTCCAGCTGGCGGCAGTTTCACCAGCACCTGAGCTTCCGCTCGTCCAGGTATAATGACTTTCCTTATACATGCGACTTTCCCGCAGGCACCTCCGAGAATGAAGATTTCTTCTTCACCACACCTGAAAACTCCGTCAGCGACGTTAATTCTGCAGTTGTGTTTCTTCATAAAATCCAAACCCAAGATGCAATCATCCATAATCTCAGCTACGATAACGTCATGGGAGTATGAGGACCCCCCTACATCCATCGTAACTGACATTTCTCCCAGGACGGGTATTGGCTGACCGGAGGCCGTAAGAAGCCGACAGTTAATCCTCCTCTTGTGTCCCCTTGCTGCTTTTACCAGATTTGGGTTCACTATTGTTCTAGAGGCTCCTGTGTCTAGAGTCATTTTGCAATCCGTCCCGTTAATAGTCCCCTGAATCGCAAGACTATTCTCGCTGCATGCCTGGAAGATAACGGTTATCGGGGCTTCCTTCGCGTCAGCCAGTACTCGCCCCATAGTCCTGGCTTTTATTCGTTTCCCTGATCCCGGGCAGAGGACGAAGCTCCTTGCTTCTTCAGCTCCTCTATTTGATCCTCGATCCTTTTCATCCTTGCCAGATGGGTCTCCTTCTGCGGGCAGTTGAGCTGAAGATGCCCCCTCTCGCCGCACTTGTAGCACATGACTCCATAACTTCTCTTCGTAGGAGCCTTAACCTGCTTGGCTTCCTCAGAGACCTCGCGGATCTTATGAGTCTGCCGTACGTCATGGCGAACAGCCTCGACCTCTAAAGCATGCGCCAATGCTTCCTTTAGCGAGGTATGGTGACGAAGCCTCACTGCAGCTCTGACCTCCAGGTCTTTGATTCCGTCGACAAATGCTTGAACAATGTTCGTGTCTACCATCTTGGTGTCGGCTCCTGGGTGTGCCTTCCTGACGAGTTTTTCAATTTCCAGCGCCCATTGTTGAAGTCCTTCTCCTGAGCGTTGGACTCTGTCACGCAGTTGGGCACGGAACACGTGTTCCAGGTGTCGCTCCCCGTATCTGGATTCAAGTGCCTCCATCAGGTCTTGGAACCCATTTCCTGTGTGTGGCAGTGCTTCCAAGACAGACAAGGCTTGCCCTCTGAGCGCAACAGTGAGAGCGGTCAGACATTGTTCTTCCGTCCATCCATTGGCAGTGGCAACAGTCTGGAATTGCTGACGATAAGCGTTCCACGAAGTAGTGCCGTCGTATGGCGGCACTTTCACTCTTGGTCCTTGCGCCCCTCCAGTAGTTCCACTAGACATCGCAACTCCCGTGGTTTCAAGGCGCACTACTTTCTTCTGTAGTTCAGCGAGACCGGTTTTCACATTTTCGACATCCAATCCTAACCCGGTAACTCGTTCTTCCACTTCGTCGACATCTTTTCGAAGCTTACCCACCGTGTCACTAACATCTTTTATAGCCAAAAGCGTTTTTTCTTGGAGGTCTTTTTGTTGCTCTTGCTTTGCCTCTTGTGATTCTTTCATTGCCTTAATTAATTCAAATAAACTTCCTAATTGAAGTGCCACTTGAGGGTCTGTAGAAGCTACGGTGCTGCTGATGGGCGTGGCCTGTCCGGTGGGCGTGGCAAGTGGGCGGATCCAGTGGGCGGGGCCTGAGTCAAAGTGGGAGGAGCCTGAGTCAAAGTGGGAGGAGCCTGAGTCAAAGTGGGCGGGGCCTGAGGGGCGTGGTCAATGGGCGTGGCCTGGTGGGCGGGGCCAGTGGGCTTGGCCTGAGGGGCGTGGCCAGTGGGAGTGGCCTGGTAGGCGTGGCCAGTGGGCGGAGCTTGGCCCCCAGGGGCATCCGCAGCTCGTTGTGTCCTCGTCCTGACCCCCTCCTTGGGGTTCTCTCTCGGAGTCAATGGCATCTCCAAATCTCACTTCCGACACCAGTTGTTGCGTGTTAGGGTTCGAACGATTTGGAGAGAAAGACCTGCTGACTCTTTCAGAGACTTTATTTACTAGCACTAGGTCCGATACAAAGCACTATGTACAAACACTAAGCACTAGGTACACTCACTAAGCACTATCGATGTCCGAGGTCGTAGCCAATGTCGTAAATTTCCGCTGGTATCACTCTTGATCACTAGTCTTCACTTCGAAGTCGCTTCGTTGATCGCTCAAACTGAACTCAACTCGCTCGGCCAACCGCGGCCTATTTATACCGGCCGAGTCTAGTCCCAGACCATTCTGGAATGTTCGCGCGTGTACTCGATTTTCGAGTTTATTCCTCTATATAGCTCCTCTAGCGCCATCTAGTATTGAGTGGAGGTTTCACGTTTTGTACAGCACAAAAAGTGGTTCCCTCACTCCACGCTAGATGGCACAAGCTCCTTCACTCGTGTATTCGTAACAATATTTAATTATAATAATATTATTTTGCAAACAATATATTTCAGTTAAAACGAGAGAAAAGTGTATTAAATCGACCAATTAATTCTTAAAAGGTATGTTAAACTTAAAAGCAAGCAAGTTACGTAAGTTTTGAATCCAAAGGTACTCTCTTTGCAAACGGATCTAAAAAGGGCTTGCGCAAGAGCGGAGCGAGTTTCTCTTTGCATAGTCCATTTATTAATATTTGTTTTGGAGTAAAGTTTTAACATTTGAGTGAAAGACCATTATGACAACACATTTGGCTGTTTGTAGTAACACTACTTGCTGTGGCCGCGGTCGCGGGCTTGGGTCCCGCTGAGGCATCATTTATGCAATCAGCTTGAATGTTAGTATTGCACTCGTGGGTGTTTATATTTATAATATACTAGCAATACGCGCGGCTTCGCCCGCGTTTATGTTTTTAATCGCTACTAAACTTCATTTGATCAGTCGCTGGGTTGAAAATTCTCTAAAATTACTCCAGCTTTAATATACTCCTGAGCCGCGCGGCTACCTATTTCATATATTATGTGCGGTATGCACTCCTCCTCCTCTTCTGTTATTGTAGTTTTAATAGGGATCGTTATTTTTTTGTTGCAACTAAAATAGCCTATATTAATCAGTGTAATGTAGCATTCAAATGGTGAAAGAATTTTTAAAATCGGTTCAGTACTTTTTGACCCAATTCGTTACAAACATACTTACATACAAATCTTTCCTCTTTATAATATTACTAGTAGTATAGATATGTATTTAAAGTTATATATGTGTAGTATATCAACTATCCATAACGCAAGATTCGCAGCTTACCATGGAGTTAGATGATGCTGAGTGTTAATGTACCAACGGCCAACGTTCTTATTATTTATTATGATTAGTACAATGATAAATATATCTTGTTAGAAAGTATAATTCTAAATGGTTTTTGTTGTAAAAAATATATGTGCATATGACTCGCGAAAGCAGTGAATGATTGCGCGTCAACACTCAACAGTCTGGTTCAATTCATAACTGACAATAGCTATTACAGACAGATTCAGACTCGTATTTATCTGATATAATATAGTAAGTTAGTTTTTTATTTGTAATAAATGACACTATAATTTATATATTTGTTTAAATATTTTTATCGGACTACACGTAATATGTTTGGTTAATATTTTGTTTATTTATTGCATCCCATACACATAGATTGGTTTATTGTTCATTCATACGATTAACTTTTATGTTCATATGCATATGTAGGTATAATTCGCGTCATGTAAAAAGAACGCTGGCTGTCAAGTTGCGCAGAGGCGATTTATCGGCCAATTTGGTGGTAAGATGCGGGGCGCGGGACGTCAAGGCACGGCTCGCATGCTTTCCGGCTCGCTATTGGTTTGTCAATTCAAAATACCATCGCGCACACAAAAGTTATTAATTACGAAATGATTTTATATAAAAAATTGTGAAAAAATATTTTTGACGTATATTGTTTTATAAAAAGAGAGACTCATAATAATGCTGTTAATAATTTAAAAAATATATTAAATGAATTAATTTACTTTTTTGTAAGTAGATTAAATATTCTACGGTGAATCAAACATATTTTATTAATTAATAGAATTCTATTTAATGACATTCTATCTAATATATTTTTCAATGTACCTACCAATACTCAATATACATCGTGAGCAAAAGGCTAGTTCAAAAATAAAAGAATAGGCTTAGGAATTTCGTATGCGAATGTACCGATGCGCAAACACACCCCCCACCACTTTCTTCCAGCGTTCTTTTTACGTGACGCAAACTGTATTATGTTATGTTTTTTATTCTGTGGCTTCTAGGCGTGCCATTTGGGCACAAATTACTTCGCAAATGTCTTGTACAATGGAATAAAATATGTCTATAATGGATATTATGTGATGGATTGACAGGACTTGGAAAGCGAATGTCCGCATGTGATAGGTACTGGTATATAGCTAAATATGGCTGGGCACGGCCTCCTCTTCAAAACGAAGGGGATAGTCCACACCGCTGGCATACCGACTTCACATGTCTTTTGAAAACTTGCTAGGTTCCCTTCCCTCACCGTAAGTCAGGTTTTAATCATGTTAGAAATGATTCGCACACGAAAATATAAGAGATGCGACACCCGAATTTGAATCCGCTTCACTCTATTATCATAACGAGCGTGTTACAACTGAGCTACCACTATTTTAAAATGTTTTATTATATCATCTTTAGGATATAAATATTTATGAATCTAAAATATTAAACAGCCATTTTATGCAATATCAGTAAGGTCTTGTCAAACGACTTGGAGTAAAACTAGAGAAAGTACGTTAACATCACTAATAAGGAAGTGTTGATTTGTGACGCGCTTGCGCAACTGGCCAATATTACACTGGTATGCTCAATAGTGTGTCAAGATCGATCGCTGGACTACTATTTTAATATTGTCTATCTGTCAGTTTCTATAACCTATCTACCGATAGACCGGTAGATACTTTCATACGATTTTGACAGGTTGTAACTTTTTATGTGTCAAAATAGTATGAAAGTAACTACCGGTCTATCGGTAGATAGGTTATAGAAACTGGCAGTATATGGAGCAGTGCATGCGATCGATCTGTACGTCTACTAATATTTGCTACATATATGTTCGAAATGTTTTCGTTTGACTACGTCAATTGTAATGAAACTTGAAAAGAATAATAGAAATAATTTAGTATAGTAAGATGAAAGATTGAGTAGAAATATAATAATAATATATTTTTTTGAAATATAATAAGGCTCAGTAATTTGAAATATAACACCAAAGATACATTTTCCTCAAGTTTAAAATATTTCATTCACCGTCATGAGTCTACTACAGTTCGGAAAGAAGAAGTATCAGACCTGAAAAGAACTGGCTAAAAACTCAGCGGGACTAATATGATTATTTTGAAATAATGTTTTGTGTAATCTAAAGCCCGTCGTCTCTCCTTCAAAGGTCGAGAAATATTTTAAAACTCTTTTAAATAATGTTTGTTCGCGATCAAATCTTATAGGTAGACACATCTTGAATCCTTGATCTGATAAAATGCGTTTCCGTATAAGGCGAAGGTTATTAACTGGAATTGCCGGCTTCATACGTGTGACAAAATGGTCTTAAATACGCTACCATGATTTGCTAAGTAATAAAGGATATTTTTTAACCGACTTCATAGAATATACCTTTTGTAGGAATTTATTATATCTATACATCTATACATATAAATAAAATTGAGGTGTCTGTTTTTAATTTCAGCTTTTCACTAAATGCATATGAATGTAATATACCTACGGTACTAAAATAAAAAAATAAAGATTTGAAAATCTTATCTGTCTGTCTGTTTGTTTCGGCTAATCTCTGAAACGGCTAAACCGATTTTGACGGGACTCTGACTCGCAGATAGCTAATGTTACATGGCGTAACTTAGGATACTTTTAAACCGATTTCAAAAGAGGAGGAGGTAGCAATTTTATTTATTTTATCTAGCGGAACACGTGGCTTCGCTGACGCTAAATCTAGGGACGAAGAAGACCTATAAATATTGTCTAAAAGTTATAATATTATCTTGAAATTGAAATTACACAGTATTTAGACGAGTTATTTTAAATTAGAGCGTTTGGAGCGCAAAATTTTGTATGATTGAGCAACGCGGACGTGACAAAATTTTACGTATTGACAAATACAGTCAAATCTAATTGAATTGCCAATAATTTTTATGATTCTGTTCTCACGTTGCGTTGTATGTGTAGTCATAATATCGTTATTTAGAGAAACAAAATGTTAGGATTATTTTGTTTTCAAATACAAAGTGTTGTTCGGTTTAAGTTAAGCGGCCATAATTTTTTTAATTTTGTACTATTGCTAAAAATCTCGTAACATAAACCGCTTTTCTTGACACCAGACTGAAATAAAAGACCTTCTAACGGCTATAGAGCCATTCATGCCAGCCACTTTAGATAGAAAGAAATAATAAGATAGTGCAACATTAAATACATTATTACGTTTTTAGTAGATTTTGAAAAGAGAATTTTTCGTATAAAGTACATAAGTCCGAAAATAATCTATTAGTGCAAGGGCAACATTATAAGACTTTATAGGAATTTAAAGACTTTGGCATTTCTCTGCAAGTTTTTGATAGTCTGACTCACTCTACGTAACTAAATCTTACAGTTTCTAGTTAGACGACCATCAATTAGTTATAGAAATAATCATTTACCTCATTTTGTCAACGGGGGGTCGATTGGTAGTAAACAAATATTGCGATGATAATTTTAATAGTTGCTACAACAAGAATGTTGTAATTTTATTCAGAACAATACTAAGAATTGTATACAAGAAATAATTATTTCTTCTGCCTATATTTTGTAATTTTTAGTTTAATTTAATTTATGTCGATATAATTCGTTAGCCGCTTGCTTCGCATGATTAACCGGTAAGAATCAGAGTTGTCTTTCTATTACTTTAGTAATCTTAAAAATTAGTTAACAATTAAAACACTCAAGTGAAAGACCATCTCAAAAGTGTTTTGACTACTCAAAAGTGTTTTGACTACTCAAAAGTGTTTTGACTACTCAAAAGTGTTTTGACTACTCAAAAGTAATATTATAAGATCAAATGTTTCATCAGAAACCTTTGAAGTCAACGTTATTATGATTATTATTTAGAATCAACTCATTTTACCAATGAGGCATATCTTATTAGCGTTGAAAAGTAAAGACGATCAATTCATTTTCGTTAAAGTAACTAGAAGATAGGTATCCCAGTTTCCTAATTTCCGCCTTTTGTGTGGTTGTGAGAAAGTATAGAATATAATACTAGCAAATATCGAACACTTTCCCTCTCAGATTTTTGTCTTCGAACAAACGATGGATTAGTTTCACTCCATTTTAGCTTGTTTCTTGTCAACTTAACAATATCCAATATAAAAAGCTTTAACTTGTCAAAGCATCTGTTGCTCAAAAAATATATTGCATGCATACATCTTGACACTATGATGAATTTTCTTAAAGGCTCATAGGTATTGGTACGTGTAGAAATTAAAAATAATAATCTTGTATAGAAATCGTTTAGTGACATTCAGTGAACAGCCAGACAAGATGTTTTGGACCAATTAATTTATTCCTAACAACAAAAATATTATTAACGTGTTACATTGTAATAATACCAATTCAATCACATTGTAATTGATAATGTCATCGTTTAGTTACCTATTCGTTATCGGTGTTAAAATATAAGTATTCACCGATACATATGGGGGCGTATGGCTATCAACTTACAACGTCTGTTCCACTTCACGTCATGAATCACGTCAATCAAAATCATATGAAAAGTTTTTCCACCTACGAAGGTGATATTTTTCTGAAGCTTAAAGCTATATATATATATATATATATATATATATTATTTAAAAAAACGATATAAGTAATACAAATAAATTTAAAACAAACCAAATAGAATTGGCGAAAATATCGCTTAACCCACGACTCACAAAAATACACAAAGTGAAGTCAAAAAGATCTTCGATAAATCCTGTGAAACCTACCTAGTACCTAGAATAACTTGACTTTCTTAGGATGTCTTAGAAACTTCATAGTGGAAATTATAGATAATTTTATCTTAATATGACGAAAGCTCGAAGACTTATGAAAAACGTCTATGATTAGGCCAAGCGAAGCGAAAGTAGTAGGCGTAATAGTTAATTAACTATTATCTCCATATAAATATGTATACAAATATTATCGTAGATATTATTTTCATAAGACTTTCCCTGAATGTTAAACAAAAGTGAAAATCTTATCGCTATTTGGGGTCAGCGGAGCGTGGCGCAATTAGAGCGTCTTCGGTAACGTCACTTTGAACAGAACATTGTTCCCTTATTTTTTCAGTATCTTACTGTACATTGATTAAAATGACTTTTACTGTTATTATTTTGTGAATTACTTTTTATACCAGTTCTATACAAATATGGTAATGGTAGTTGAGTGGTAGCGCGTTCGCTTGGGAAACTGAGTGAAGCGGGTTCAAATACGGATGTCATACGTCTAATATTTTCAAGTGCGAATGATTTCTAACATGATCATCAACCTGAAAATATCGTGAAGAAGCTTGCATGTCTGAGAGAACCTAGCAAGTTGTCAAAAGACGTGTGCTGACCCATAAACTGATCATAATTTTGACCCTTTTCTTATTGTATTTTTTTTTTCTACCTCATAGTAACTGCACCTGAAAATACTAAGAATGCTCAATACTTGTTGTATGTATGTATTAGTGGCATCAACATTTAACTAATTAAGTCTGACGACACGCGAACAGTAAATTACACCAATATATAGGCTCTATGATGTTGAACTCAGCTAAAGTTTTGTTAATTATTTTAAAAAGTTTTAAATGTTGTTATTTATTCTATAATGAGTGGTTTTGCTTTTGCAACAAACATACATAATGTTTTTGTTATCTTAAAAAATACTACTTATTAGAATATTATTACATAGAATACTAGCGAATCAGCCTCGCTCCGCTCGGATTGGCACCTAGGTACGCTTTAAGGATTAGCATAGCTTTCTCAGTGTGTCGATAATATTATGAATACCGACTTCAGTCCAATTTCATCGAAATCTGTCCAGTGGCTTCTCGTGTAAAAAAATTCGTTCTCTGTAACAATAATAATGACTATTTCAATAACCTTTTCTAAAAATTATTCAATATACAAATTCGACTCAGTTAGACTTTTGTTATAGGTATAGGTTATTTCAGATAGACAATCCAACAATAAACTATAAGTTAAATGTAAAGTTTATGCAAAGATGGACTATTAAGGATATAAAATCAATATCTCTTTGAACAATACCTGTGAATGCAGCTTAAGATTCTAAAGAGAAAATAGGTTTTGTCGTAAAACAAAAGAACTTACCATACAATAGTTAATAAACTTTTAGCTTTTTCAATATAAAAATGTTTATCCTAATTGTTCCTTATGTAAATATAGTTGGTTAAAAAGTAGCCTACGCCTTATAACATTAGCTATCTGCGAGTGAAAGTCCCGTCAAAATCAGTCCAGCCATTTCAGAGATTAGCCGGAACAAACAGACAAATAGACAAAAAAAAATAAAATATATTTCTTGATGTCAGTACGTAGAAAAGATGTTAATTTGAAATTAAAACCAGACACTTGAATTTTATTTATATGTATAGATGTATAGATAATACGCTGATAAATAAGTAATCTTGTAAAGTATACGTAAATATTCATTGTAAGTGAAAAGCCTGTAATCATTAAAGATAGGCCTTTCATATCAAGTGCAGCTTTCATCTTAGAAAACTGTTTCTAGGTCCAGGTAAAACTATAGAGCACACCGTAATCAACCCTAAGCAAATCCTACTTTAGGCTCTACTTTTTAGGTTGTGCTATTCTGTTACCTTTGTGACCTGAGTTAAGTAAAGGTTTCTTAGCGTTAAAGGCCTTGAATTGCATCAGAGTGCTATGAAAGGGCGTCGGTATCGTCCGCGCTTACAAAGTACGTGCTTTGTCAACTAACTATGACCTGAGATGAGAGTAAAAGTTAATTTAATGTTAAAAATAATGATATAGTTAGTAATAAAAATTAAGTGTCGTTGTTAATTTTATGTTACTCCAAATTATCCTCCTATACCTACCCCAGGTCATAAATTTTATTATCAACTGGTGAAGAACAACGTTTCCTATAATTGCCACTTTACCTATTCCTTAGCATTTTCGTATTGTTTTTTTTTTGAGAAACATATGAAAAATTATAAAAGACGCGAAACTTTTAAAGCAATATTAATAACATTACATCCTCATCGTTAGGGCCATTTCCGAGATACACGAAATAAATTTGTATAAATTAATATAGGCACAAGAATTGCTTACATTTAGTATTGTACGGTTACATTATATTATTATTTCTTAGGCAGTGATAGCCCAGTGCTAACGCGCTAGCTTGGATAACCGAGTGATGCGGGTTCAAATCCGGGTCTCGCACCTCTGATATTTTCATGTACAAATCATTTCCAACATGATTACCACTTGTCTTACGGTGAAGGAAAAACATCGTGATGAAACCTGCATGTCTGAGAGAACCTAGCAAGTTTTCGAAAGACATATTGTGAAGTCCGCTAACTAGCATTCGGCCAGCGTGGTGGACTGAGGCCTGATTCCCCTAGTATAGAAGGGAGGTCCGTGTCCAGCAGTGGGGCATTAAAAAGAGCTGAATCCAATAAAATACTCTATCACATAGTGAGAAATAAATGTACAATCACTACATAGTATAAAACAAAGTCGCTTTCTCTGTCCCTTTGTACGCTTAAATCTTTAAAACTACGCAACGGATTTTGATGCGGTTTTTTTATAGATAGAGTGATTTAAGAGGAAGGTTTATATGCATAACTAGCGGATCCCGTGGCTTTGCCTGTGCTAAATCTAGGAAAAAGCCCAAGCGAAGCGAGGGCAAGTCGCTAGTAATGTCATAAATTATAATGAATATATTATTAAAAATGATGTTAAATGATAAACATATCATTCTGCATACTTAATGTAGGGTGTGAAGCTCTGAGTTGGTAAGCTACGGTGAATGGCTTGTTAGGTTCGTGCTGCGCATGGCGATGTCGATGTTGTTTCATTCATAGTGTTGTAACACCAACTATTGCATTGTATGGGCCAATGTGTTTTGTACCAAATTATTAGTGTTGCGTATGAGATTGTTTGGGATTTACTTTTTTAATTTTGAATAAGAAAAGCTTTGACTGCTTTGTTTATCGATTAAGCTATTATTATATCTACATCGTAGATGACACATTGCCTAATTTTAGGGTTCATTGTATCTACAAAAATGTAGTTACAATGAACTCTAAAATTAGGCATTATTTGAAGACATGTAAATAGGGTTCATTGTATCTACATTTTTCTTAGTAATTAAGTTTATTTTTTTATACGTAGATATATGAATTTAGCTCAATCATTATTATTAATAAATATTCTCTAGAATCGGTTTATTTCTTGTTTGAATTTTTATAATTATCGAGTATGTAGTTAGTAGTTCGATTTGATTTTCAATTACGCACATACAACGTTTCAAAATTCACATCACTATTAAAATACGCAAGCGCATTCTATCACGATTTACGCTACACCATTAATAACGATTGTTATGAAACAAATATACATTACTCATTTTGTAAGAAACAGCCCTTTATCGATCTTTTCAAGGCGGACGTGGACGTATCTACTGACGAAATATTGCCAGATTATGTGGTATAGTGTACACTGTATAGCGCATGTAAATGTCATAAATGATTAGGGTTGCCACGGCTTTTATTAATTAATAAATGTAAAAATAAAAATAAATTATGATAATATTTAAGATTTTGATCACATATTTGGCCCTCAGTAGATTTTATATGTAAAACAAATATTACACCTTCATATTGTTATAATACTAAGTATATAAAATAAGGGGTTAAACTCAAGATATACTATTTTTGGCAAAGTAGAACTACTTCTCAAAAAAAAAGTTAAGTTTTCACGTTCCTAGTTGAGCGGTTTTAGGTTTAATTAACTATTTTGCAACTTTCATTGTCCGTTCTAACAAAAAAGAGAAATAAATCTCTACTAAGTAGGTAACTAAATTATCTGTTAAAAATATTCAATGCGTTTTTCGAAACTGACAACCCTAAAAAATGACAAGAATTGTTTGGGCCTTGTTAGTTGTTCAGTTTCCAAATGGTTATTGCATTATTATGAGGACAAAGAGACAGATTTAGAGGATAAAGAATTTATTTTGTTCCATATTAGTGTTGTAATTTATACCATAACGTAATGTAAACACGTTGCCTTGATTGCTAATTTCTCCGGTACTAAATTATAAAAAATTGTATCTTAACTGAAACAAAACATAATTTTGCCATAAGGCTTTTTAAGGAAATAGCTAAAATAATAGTCGACATCACAGGAGACCGAAGAGCTGGCAGCTACCTCGGACAAAGAATTAGTCTAGCTATCCAAAGAGGGAACGCTGCCAGTATCTTCGGAACCTTGCCTAAAGGGACTCCTTTTAATAATATATTTTAGTTATTATATTATATTTTTTATAATTTGTTTACTTATATGGCATCAATATGTTTTAATTATATTGATAATCTAAGTAGATTTTAGATATTAATTTGTTCGTGGGTTTAAGGAAAAAGAAATACCAGGATACGAGGACGTGATGCTTAGTAACTATACTGGGTTCGTCTTGTTATAGAAGTAGCGTTACTAGAGTGGTGTAGGCGTCAGTAATTCGTACGTAGTTTATTAAGGTCAGGTTCACACAGTAATTGAGGGGCTTGTGAGCGAAGTAGGTAACTAGGTACTAAAGGAAAATAGTGAGCATTTATTATTAAATTACTTAACTTAAAACAAAAATATACATATACAACCGTGGCAGTTCCATAAAAACACGTAATTCACCTTTTTTTTGGGTAAAAGTTGTACCTACTGCAAGTTATTTTATTTGATTCAGTCAATCGTATTCTTCTTATAGATTGTTCATTATTACAAATCTTTTTTCTTCATTTTGCTCTAGTCAAGTCATATTATAAAATTTCATTGAAATGTAGATAGCATTTTTAGTTTAAAAATATAAGACATACTCGTACTATATAAGAAAATTTACCTCGAAACATAGGTAGCCTAATTCTTCCATGTCATTTTATAATTTACGCTTTTCTTCCTTTCAAACATATGCAATTTAGAAAGCGATCTAGGTCGGGTAATTTGCATTTAGTACTTAAGTTAGTGAACTAACTGGTTACGAATCTCAGGTCATGAAGCTTAATAGAAATGGCGTGTAAGAAAGATACAATAATATATTTTGACCATATTCAACCCGTAGCCTCCTTATGTACTTACGAAATTGCATATGTTGTTTTAGTATATACTAGCGACTCGCCCTCGCTTCGCTCGGTCTCTTCCCTAGATTTAGCACAGGCAAAGCCGCGGGATCGCCTAGTTATGCATATAAACCTTCCTCTTGAATCACTCTATCTATTAAAAAAACTGCATCAAAAGTCGTTGCGTAGTTTTAAAGAATTAAGCATATAGTGATAATAGGGACAGAGAAAGCGACTTTTTTATACTATGTAGTGATTATAAGATATCAACAATCTAGTGCTTTAAGCTATGCAAGGAGCACTCGGAATGTTCTACGCCGAAAAAATCGAAATTAAACAGACCCAAAAAGTTAAATTACAAATTTCTACTTTCTTGTTTTTGTGGTTAGATGCGCCAAAACACCTGTGGCCTGTGACGGTGCCCTTCACTCAACAACTTTAAGCTTTGTGTCGTTAGACAATTATTTGATTGATTTGATCTAAATATCTTTGATGCCTCTTTTAATATAACATGCATATGTATATACTTAATGTACTTTATTATATATATTATGTAAGTATGTCTACTTATTATATGTTTAGAATTTATTGTCCATTGACTATAATAATATAAAAATCAGGCACTGTGTTAAGAGCGACGAACAATTAATTTTAAAATGTTAAAGAGTTAATCAATTTTGGTAATAATTTAGTTGAATAAATATAGAATTGGATATTTTAAGATATTTAATAAACGTAGCAACTATATGATTGTCAATATAATATAATAAATAAATATGTTGGAACATTATTACACACAGCGGCAGCGCCATCTAGTTCCGTGGTAAGCTACGAAGGAAGCTTATGATACGCATACCAGATAGTTGATATACTACATAATATATAAGTTAATACATTCATATTTTAAATATAAACACCCTTGACTGGAGTACAAACATTCGAGTTTAACAAATGAATGCCCTCAGCGGGACTCGAACCCGCGACCGCTGGCGCAAGTAAGTAGGGTCACTACAAACTGCGCCAAACGTGTTGTCAAATTATTATTAACTAGCATTTCCCGCGGCTTTGCACGCGGAAAGCAATTTTTTCCTGAGTCGCGCGGTATGGCACCTCACAGAACTAATGCCCATCCTTCCCGTTTTGCAACATTTTATAGCCAGTCATAATATAGCCTATAGCCTTCCTCTATAAACGGACTATCCAACACAAAAATATTTTTCAATTCGGATCAGTAGTTTCTGAGATTAGCGCGTTCAACCAAACAAACAAACAAACAAACTCTTCAGCTTTATAATATTAGTATAGATTAAGTTTTCGCACATACCACTACTATCTCATGCTCTGCTGTAAGCCCTAATTCCGTTTAGAGCTTTGAAGAACCGTTACACTAAAGAGCTGTTACGAATAAAGACTTAAGCTGTTCAAATTACGTATTCATTTTAACGATGGGAAAACGATTAGATTATAGCAAATTGCGAATATCTGAATAATATATCAGCTATAAACGATTTTAGGGACGAATTTGGTATTGATTTTTGTTTCCCGATGACCACTACAGTTTAAATTAATCAAAGTTTTAGGAACGATCCCGTCGAAAAAGAAAAAGATAGTTTTTTTTAATTTGAATAGCAATATTTTTATATATGTGTAGTATATCAACCATCTAGTATCCATAACACAAGGCTCGTACCTTACCGTGGAACTAGATAGTGCTGTGTGTAAATGTCCCAACATATTTTATTTATTTTTATTTCAAAATGGTAAATAATTATGAAAATAGTTACAAAAACAGCTGATTTTTTTTATGAATCATTTCTTGCCCATAATTTTAATTCATAAATTCCTAAAAGGTAGGCAGTTGGATAGATTCTGTTTAAATTATTGTTTGAAAGATCTCAGGGGTGAGTGAGATCCACTTGCGATACTTATTTAGGCTTTTGAATAACTCTTATTTTTGTTGAACATTTCAGGCTCAAAATATAGTATATCAAAATTATATAATATTATTTATTTAGTACACAAATTTGACCCTAATGTATTATTTCACCCTACCGCCACAATCAATGTGCTATTAGAACTAAAGTACTGCTATTATATACATTACTACTTATGTATAATCTACTTGATTATATCAGAAATAATACCGGTGCAGTAACAAATTACGCCAGAGATGGCTAATATGGGAATTGATAAAGCTCGGTGTTAGGCGCTCTTTGTGAGAAGACTTTACATCATCAATATTGCACTGCATTTTGTTTTATTGCGTGTTTTCACAAAGTATTCTTGAAAGTAGACTTAGAAGGATACTTGTAATAATTAAGCTCTACTTATAAAATTTTTTATTTAAATTTTCCTTCGCTTTCTCTACTCTTAGTATATGTGGATTTTTTGTGTGTATAATAATAAAAATTTAAAATTCTAGCTAATTCAACGTAAGTCATATAGATTAACTAACTAATAAAAAGCTGAGCTTTGTGAGGGCTCGCGTAGTTTTTCTAACGGGTAATAATGTTACAGCGATGTTAACTCTTTGGTTTTCTAACAGATATCGTTAGTAGTACAATATACTCTCTCCAATGAACACAAAATCATAAGTGTTAATTTTTTTATGGTTGACAGATAACACATCTAGATATGAAGTTAAATAACTATGTTAAAGCACAAATGTATAGGCGTGATAGTTTTTCAGTAAAGTGTACCACAAATTGCTCAGGTTGTGGGATAGTGTTAGGTTTCACTTCCCTCGCCCCAATAATAATTGAATTATTATAGCGTGATTGTGATTTGGCTGTTGTACTTTACCTTACAGACTTGCTTCCAATAAAATAACAAATGTGTACATTTTCACAAACTTTTTGGTCTCTAGCCGCGAACAAAGAGTCATTATAGTAATCTCTAACTCAAGTGCGTGAACTGACCCAAATGTTCGAACATTATTGTATGAAACTGTACGAAATTATGTTTGAACTACTACTACTTTTGGCTCTAATAACTTCCGAAAATTTACTGATGAGGTCACTTCGGAAAAATAAGTCACTAATGTATAGTTAATTACAATGCAAAGTATAATCCTTGTTAAAACTATATTAAAGCAAATGTGTAATGTACATGATTAACGTGTTTAATTATTATATTTTTTAATTATTATTATTTAATAATTTATTTACAAGTTTTAATTCGCAAGTCGGTTAAGTTAGAGTTAGACATTTTATCTGGGTTCATCCACTACATCTTTTATGTGTCTATAAATAGTAATTTTATGAGAAAACTTTATATTTTTAAAACGTTTTAATATAACTTGAAAGTTTTTTTTGGAGGATCTTATATAATATTTTACATAAGTAAATAGAGACATAAGTAACGCAGTTCAGGAGATCACTATTAGATCAGTATAAATAAACTTATTTCTTTGTGTTAGTTCTAAAAAGCTAGTTATAAATGGTTCATTTTCACATTGAGTACACGAAGCCCTAAGGGTAACTACGTATATTAGTTTCAACTTAAAATGATATTTAACAAAATATATTTTTTATTTTTATAGAGTAAAATACGACAATAAGACTGCGGCATGGGGTGGATTTGTTGAAGAAAATTTGCTTCACGGCAAAATGAAATAAAGATGGAATCACCAGTCAGAATATGCATAGGTATTTAATATTTATTTTTATCATTATTTTTTCTTACTTTATTCCAAGCCTAAGTAATATAATTATGTAAAATTCAATTTAAATAGATCTTATTTTTATCCAATATTATAATTTAATTGATGAATAACTACTTCAAATGGTTTAAAATTGATCTAAGACCACATTTTAGTTAAGTAAATAATGTGAATGTTTATTTCAAATTTCAGGTGCCGCATTAGTAGTAAACTTGCTACTGATTACCAGCACAGTCACTGCAAATACAATACCGATCGAAACGACAAAAACTCCCATAAGTAAAATTAATGGGACCGCATGGCGGAATCAACCTAAGCTCCCAGACATAGCTTTAAATGAATTACATCCCAAAGACTCAACAAGTGAAGAACATGCTGAGAAAAATGCTAAATACAAGGATAGGGGAAGGGTGAAATTTAACGTAGCAAAGCCTACTCAAAGTACTTTCAAAAGAACGGCGGCTGTGGCTGATTTGATTATAGTGACACCTACTCCAGAAGTTAAGAAGCCTGCACAGATTATAAGTAGCATGCACAATTATAAGAAAACCAAAATGCCAGCGGTGACTGTTGTTAGCACTATTGAACCTGTCTCGGCAAAATCGGAAATTGAGAGTGGCGACTACGAGGATGAAGGAGGGGACGAAGATACGGACTCGTTTGAAAAATTTTCATCTACAAAATATGATGATGGAAAGTTCTTTACAATATCAAGCTTTGATGACGATGATAATTTTAGTGCGAAGAAATATAAACACGGGTCAGACAAGAAAGTGAAAAACGACTATAGCACGCCTTCTTTTGCTGGGTTTTCTAGCTTATTCCCTAAAAGTATTTATAGTACACAAGAAGAGTCCTTTTATAGCTCAGATACATATTTTGATTTTAATTCTGATCTCACCACACCTAAAAACGATTTCTTTGATAAAAAATACCAAGAAATATCCTCTAGTATCTTAAATAATATAGAAACGAATAAAGTGAAGTCTCCAACGCAGAATTCAACGAACATAAATAAAATAGTTACAGAAAATATAGGTTTCAGCAAGTTAACTAACAATACACCGGCCAATAAATCAAGTGTGTTTATTAAAAATACCAAAGAAATTCGTTATTTAGATAGTGATAAGGCCGGTTCTAATAGTAAAGGGTTATCTGATGTACAAGGTACAAGTATTTATTACGAAATGACTGTTTTGTCAACTGAAACCTATAATTTTAAGGACAGTGATTATGATTGCGATAACGACACTCATATTTCATCTACTACACAGAGTACTCCTATTAAAGACGAAGTTGCATCGATAAAAGCTAAACTGTCTATTAAAAACGCTGACTCAACAAAAAGGAACACTCAAGATTCTGAGCCTAGTGCAGTATCAATATCGACCACAGCAACGCCTTTCTTCCTAAGTAGTACAGCACAATCTGTTCTTAGTTCAATAAGCCCTATGCCTATTTCGACACAAAATACCATTTTTTCAACTGATACGTCTCGACTATATTCTAGCAACTATAATAGCAGAAATAGAAATTATTCAAAACGTCTTAATCTATCAGGTGCGAAAGATTCACCAAATAGTGTATTTTCTACTTCCCAAACAGAGCAAGCATCATCTTACCAATCTAACCGACCACAAACCAGACGATTTCATTATACTACTCCAAAAACAAAACCAATATGGATGGCACCTAGGAAGAACACAACTAAAACTCTACCAAGAGTTCCAACCACTATTTATTCTGAACATTTTGATATCAAAGACAAGGTAATGAGCACAAGTAAGCCGAAACTTCCATCTAGAGGAATTTTGACAACACAATCATCTGATATTGACCCTGTGTTACAAAGTGAAGTAAGTGGCGTGAAAAAAGTTATTGCCCATTCTCAATCAATTTCTGATAATACTATTCCATCATTATGGAAAAGAGGTTCAACGAAGTTTTCGTCTTCTACTCCTGCAACTAGTCAAAAAAATAACACTATAAATGATTTAGAAATTCCTCCTACGATGACTGCATGGGCATTGGCAAGTATGAGGAGTCCTCCATCAAACAGTGTGATAAACGCTACTGCTTCGACACAGAAAAATGTAGATGAAAACGAATTACAAAAGGTCGGGGAAGTTGTAGGTAAGTACATAAAATAACTTAACACAAAACATTAGACAGAAATGTAAATATTAATCACTTACATATTACCTCATTATGTTTCAGAAAAAAAAGATACAACCACAAGTTCAACAACAACGACTACTACTGCTGTTTTAAGCGACTTTCTTTCTAAAAATATTACTGAGATCTATCAAAATAAACTGCCATGGAGGCCTATATCGCCCACTCTATCAAATTCTGTAATTGATATAAAAGAAAAATCTGATACTGAATCTATATCTGAACGAATACCAGCAGAAAGTAATATATCGATACAGAGTAGCGCAGAGCCTGTTAGCACCGAGTCAATGAAAGTGTCAGTAGCAACTAAAGTAAGTTCTGAATCTGAAACTGAATCTACGTGGATACCTGTCATAGATCAAGATCAGTCTACTCTTGAGAATAATGAATCTTTAAATACTGAAACAATTCCACCGGTTGATGGGACTAAGTCAACTGGATTTGAATCTATCACGAAATTGCCTTCGAGTATAAAAACCCCTAGTGACGACACAGCGGCTTCTTCAGAAGTGAAGAATATAACGCAAGAGTTAAAACTATCTGTCACGAATACAACTGAAAATTACGAAATTACAACAATTAGATTTTCTTATGTTCCAACCGAGAAATCAAATGAAGAAACAATATCAACAGATATTACAGACTGGATTCCGGTATCTCCTACACGAACTCGTGAAACCACAGTAGATGATACGCCTGTGACTACTTATAGGCCAAAATACATAACGACTACTGAAGAACCAGACGAAATGACTACTTTGACCATAGAAAATACTTCGCCAATAGAAGTGTCTTCACAAACTATTGAAAACTCTACACGCAAAGAAATATCAAGTACAACAGAAGCAGTGGCTGAAATTACATCGACAACTATTCCAACTAGTACAGAAATTAGCTCGACGCAGAGTACAACTGAAGATTTGACCTCAACAACAATAGACACAACTACTACGCCAATTGAAACCACTACAGTCATAGTAACTGTTGCTACTGAAATAAACTCTGAAAGAGTTCCGATGACTACCACCACAGATTTACCTGAAACAACTATTGAAGTAAAAGAAAATGAAATAGTAACAAAAGAAAAAGAAACTGCTGAAGCTGAAAAAACAACAGAAATATATACAACAACAATGCAAACGAAGGCTGTGCCACCAACAGAAAAATACGTGCCAGAAATAAAGCCTGTATTTACAACAACCGCAGCGACAAGAGAATCAACCACGGAACTTCCACAATTAGTAGAAAGTACAACAGAATATGCCGAGATTACTACAAAATCTGTGAATGATTTGGAAGATCTAACGAGTTTTTCAGATGTAACTACAGAGGCGTCTTTGAGGACTGTGGAAGAAGAGGCTGGATCAGGGGCAGCTATCGCGATAGCTGTCAGTACTATTGGGGTCATCGCACTAGTTTTATTAGTTGGACTACTGGTAAGTTTAATAGATGTTAATACATTTTATTATTATAGAAAAATATCAATTGAACGTGAGACTGAATCTTTACCATAGAAATAATTAACATATAAATACACTATTAAAATGTACCTACTACAGTTCGCGTCACGTAAAAAGAACGCCGGAAGAAAGTGGTGGGGGGTGTGTTTGCGCATGGGTACATTCGCATACGAAATTACTAAACATATTCTTTTTTATTTTTGAACTAGCCTTTCGCTCGCGGCGTATATTGGTTATTGGCAGGTACATTGAAAAATATATTAGACTAGTGGAACCCGCGGCTTCGCTCGCGCTAAATCTAGGGACGATCCCGAGCGAAGTGAGGGTGAGTCGCTTGTTAAGATAAACATTTCCATCATACATTACATATGTATAACTCTAGCGGTTTTGGCAGCGCACGCCAGAATAGCTCGCAGATGGTAGATTTTTTACTACTTACTTGATACTTATCGTCATATTTTGGACAATTCACACAATATCTTTATAAATTGTAGCCTATGTGATATTCTGATGTATAAGCTATATTATTGTAAAGTTTCATTAAAATCCATTCAGTAGTTATTACGTGAAAGAGTAACAAACATCCATACATCCATACATCCATACTTACAAACTTTCGCGTTTATAATATTGAAAAATATATTAGATAGAATGTCATTAAATAGAATTATATTCATTAAAAATATGTTTGATTCAGTGTAGAATGTTTAATTTACTTACAAAAAATATAATTAATTAATTTTACATACTTTTTAAAATGATTAACTGCATTATTATAAAACTCTCTCTTTATAAAATAATATACGTCAAAAATATTTTTTATATAAAACCATTTCGTAATTAATAACTTTTGTATGCGCGATAGTATTTTGAACTGACGAACCAATAGCGAGCCGGAAAGCATGCGGCGCGTGCCTCGCCGCCCCGCGCCCCGCGTCTTGCCACCAACTTGTCCGATAAATCGCCTCTGCGCAACATGACAGCCAGCGTTCTTTTTACATGACGCGAATTATTCTTTTTACATGACGCGAATTATACATAATATCTAAAGACAAAAACAAGTAAAGAATTATGACATGAAAAGGTTTTACCTATTGTAGCCAAATAAAATCATTCTTAACTAGCAAAAAGCTGAGCTTTGTGAGAGCTCGCATAGTATTTCTAACGGGTAATATTTTTAAAGATATATGACGTTAGTAGTACAATAATATTCTATCCAATGAACACAAAATTGTTTATATTTTTTAATGGTCATAAAATTATATTTTTTGATAAATAACACATATTATAGATATGAAGTTAAATTACTATGTTAAAGCACTTATCTATAGGCATGATAGTTTTTCGTTTAGTTATAGGATATAATTAGGGCTCACTTTGCTCGCCCTAATAAATATACTTTGTGAATTAGACCTTGATTTTATGGTGACAAGGCAACAGTCCCACATGCAATAGTTACCAGTCGCGCTGGTAGCCCGTAGCAGTATGTAATTATCAAAATCAACTTAATTTTTTACATAAAAGGTGTTGAGATCTCGTACACGCTGCTGCTGTTCTACTTTTCTCTGACCGGTTAAATCTTCAGTTTTCTAGATATTTTCTTGCAAGTAGCTTTCACTGAGGTTCCATCGATGAATATTCGTACAACCTCTCCAAAGTAATGAGCATAATATCTATAGATAACTCACGATAAATTACGTTCACTACTTTGGGTGACGTTGTAGATTAGCCAAAAGCAAGGAAACGGCTCCTGAAATTAAACGATTAAAAAATTATTAACGAAACGTTTGTACATGCTTTAGGGTTCCGTATTCTTTACATATGACAGTGGTAGCCCAGCGGTACCGCGCTCGCTTAGATAACCGAGTGATGCGGGTTCGAATCCGGGTCTCGCACCTCTGAGATTTTCATGTGCGAATCTTTTCTATCATGATTACCACTTGTCTTACGGTGAAGGAAAACATCGTGAGGAAACCTGCATGTCTGAGAGAACCTAGCAAGTTTTCGAAAGACATGTGAAGTCCGCCAACACGCACTAGGCCAGCGCGGTGGACTATGGCCTGATCCCCCTCGTAGTGAGGGAGGCCCGTGCCCAGCAGTGGGACATTAAAAAGGGCTGATGATGATGATGATGATGATGATGATTCTTTACATACATGGTTAAAACGAAACCCTTATTTTTATGTTAGTGACGTATAAGTAATAAAGGTTATGTGCGAGTTTAAATCGTAATCGTACCACATTACAATTATTATTATTAATATATTAATTATAATTTATGTTTGGATGTGTGTGTATGCAATGTATCAGTTATGAGTTATCACACTATGTAAAGCCAATGGTGAACTAAGCCTTTTTAACGATAACCTTAGAATGATTATGAAATCACGTTAAAAGTAATTAAAATTTATACTTAGGTTTTATTTTTAAATACAGAATATGTACCTATTTGAGAAAATGTCATCTGTTTCATAAGAATTACTAAAAGTCTGTAATGTACATAGTATAAAACAAAGTCGCTTTCCGCTGTCTGTCTGTCTCTATGTATGCTTAGATCTTTAAATTACTACGCATCGGATTTTGATACGTTTTTTTAAAAAATGGATTGATAAATGATAAATGATTCAAGAAGAAGGTTTATATGTATTACTATCGGAAACCGCGGCTACGTTCACGCTAAAACTATAAGGCGAAGCGAGGGAGAGTCTCTAGTGTTATAAAGAGGAAAGATTTGTATGTAAGTATGTTTGTAACGAATTGGCTCAAAAAGTACTGGACTGATTTTAAAAATTCTTTCACCATTTGAATGCTACATTATCACTGATTAATATAGGCTATTTTAATTGTATGAACAAAATAAGGATCCCTACTAAAACTACAATAATGTTACCCAAGATGTAAAAAAATGCCTATAAAATATCTTTCATCGCATGCGCTGCGAAAACTATTAATGATAGAACAAAAAATTTTTCCACAATATTAAAGAACATATCAATATCGATTTTGACGGAACTTTCTAAGTAACTTAGGTTACTTTTATTTTATTATAAAGCTTAATTTATTTTAACTTACGCCCAGCAAAGCGGGCCATTTTTGCTAGTAATTAGATAAAGTGTTGTTGGAGTCTGTACAGTATACTTTTTTTAGCTTTCCGCTAGTTTAGAACTAGCGAAAAATGCTGTGTTCTTTAGTGGATATAAAATTACTTTATTTTTACCTCACTTTATTCCTTTAGTTTCTCGACAGTAACATGGTGATGAATGCTCCTCCTGAAATTGATTATAGTGCAATGTTAGCATAACGTATAACTAATAGTTTAGTAGATTTACGCGAAAATTCTTTAAAATACATCAATTTTGTCGCGGTTTTAATTTGAGATATTCTTTTCAATGCTTTATATGTTTTACCTTGCGATTTAATATTACCCATTACAAACAAACATACAAAAATTATTTTTCTCTTTATAATATTAGTATAGATTTTCTTTTTTGTATTTAGGAATTTCTGTGAATAGAAACCATAAAAAATAAAGTGTAGGAGATATATTAGATGCTACATTTCAGATAAATTGTACGTGTAACTTGTGAAAACATGTACTTTATTATTTCTGTAAGTGAAGGTGGAATATATCGCGTAATTTTTTTTAGTTGCTTATGATATTTTTTAAAACAAATTATTAAAACGCACTAAATTGAAACCAAAATAAATAATACAAGCACTTTTAAAAATTCATATTGGTAAATAATAAGTTCTGAGGTTACAAACAAATAAAAAAAATACAACCAGATTGGGAGCCTCCTCCATTTTGGAAGTCGGTTGAAAAGCTCAACGTTAATAAATGATTCACCTTTTTATTACGAAACCTGCCCAATATAATGGACATATTGATAAAAAGCTTTCTTGAAAACTACAGTTAGAAAGACAGCTTAAAGCTCAAGTCAAAACAATATAAGCTTATCGTCAGCATATGCAAAACCTCCAACAAAAAGTAGTCTTAAATAAAATTATTTATCTTAGTAACATTACAATGATTTAACTGGTTAAAAGTTTCAACTTACTTTGAACGATTAATTAATCGATTATTAAACTAAAATATCAATACTAATATTATTAATATCATAATTACTTGACATGACAATAATCATTTCACGCGTTCTTTAGTAAGTAGTAGGTAATTATTTATAGCATCTCAACAACATACTCGTATATTGAACGCAAAATGTGATATTATAATTATTATAATTTCTCGCAATGTATCTGGACACCAACGGTTTTCAAAGCCCATAAAAATTCCGCACAGTAACACGAACACTATCGCTGTCACCTGACACCGCTTATCGCAATTGCGAGAACTCACACCCGGTGCCTTAATGCCACCCTTGATAACGTTACGACTTACATATGACTTAATTCAAACATCCGCTAGTGATTTTTGATCTGTAAGACTTGACTGTTTCTTCTAGATATTAAGATGACTTGGCGCGCTTAGAATTAGGGTTTTAAATGTACTCGTAGCTTTTCCTTTTATTTTGACAATGGAAACTTTTATTGGTTATGTTCTATTAATTGTTTGTTATTCTATTATTTTTTTGTAACACCGTTTGTTTCCTACATAAATAAATAAATAAATTCAAAATACTATCAAATACGTCTATGTGTAAAAATATTACGTCAAAGTTTTCGCCGTTTTGTTTTATGTGTTTTGGGTACAATTTTCTCCTGTAACCATGTTTCCTGTAGAAATTTTAGAGTCCTAAGATCAAAAAAATAACGAAGATGGTCTTAATCAAAAAGTCAAATAAAAAAAAATATTCGCATAAGTCTAAAAAACAATTACGAGTATCACTACACAGTATAAAATAAAGTCGCCTCGCTGTCTGTCTGTCCCTACGAGTATGTATACTTAGATCTTTAAAACTACGCAAAGGATTTTGATGCAGTTTTTTTTAATAGAGTGATTCAAGAGGAAGGTTTATAAACTATATGTATTGCTAGCGGAACCCACGGCTTCACTCGTGCTTATTTAAATCTAGGTGTGACTCGACTCGTGTTTAATAAAATCAGGGTCGTACAGTACAGTTTTCTCAATATGATGCAAGTTGAATTGCCACTGAAAATGAGGTTTTATTTTAAAGTTCAGTAGTAAATTCAAAAACGAAAACTGTATAACTTCGTCATGACCGTCTGTCTATCTATCCGTATGTAACTGTAATTTTACACGATGACTCAGGGCCTCAAGTCTGCTATTGCAATGGCGTTACAATTGTCTATCAATGACATCGTAATTGCTACTTTTTGCAATTTTGGTAGTCTACTAATTCAATGGTCTTCCGATGGTGTATCACTGACACTTCAATGACACTTTGCAAATAATTGGTAGTCCCGTACGTAATGACAAATCAATGATCAAACGTATTGCGTAGTTTGTTAATCTATCCTTTTGGCTTTGTATGATCATTTTACATAATGCTTAGTCTTTAAAACATAAATTGGTAACATATATAATCGAACTTAGCCTAAATAAACGTTTTACGAACGCTTTTACAATTGACAAAATTGTCAAAATGATAAGACCATTGATCGACCATTGTAAATTTAGTAGACTACGAAATTTTTGACTAATGGTAATTGAATTAAAATTGCATTGTTCTATAATGACAATTCATGTAAAATAGCAGACTTGAGGCCCTGATGCGGACACATCTTTCGTCAAAGCATCGCATAGCCTGGATATGGCTAATATTTATTACTTAGTACTTAACGCTTGATAGCGTGTAAAGTAAAAGAGCATTTCCTTAGTTATCTTTACTTATCAGACATCATTTTTTGCATATTTATAGCCACGGTATCTAGCTTTTTGCTTATTATTTTGCTTAATAGGTGCAGAGCGCATTATAAAATTTCAAAATTAGCACAGGTAGAGTTGTAGTTGATGTGAGATTTCTAATGTATTAAAATAAGTTTTTACGAAAAAATATATATGTATGAATGGAATATCTGGTGCAATCTAAGATCTAAACTAATTTCGCGCTTTACGTATTTGTTATTTTAATAAAAATTTATATTTAAAAAATTATATTAAAATATTTATAAAAAAATTATATTTAAATACATTTATATTTAAAAAAAAATAAAAGAAAGGCAGTGGTAGCCTAGCGGTAACGCGCTCGCTTGAATAACCGAGTGATGCGTGTTCAAATCCGGGTCTCGCACCTCTGATATTTTCATGTGCGAATCTTTTCTATCGTGATTACCACTTGTCTTACGGCGATGGAAAACATCGTGAGGAAACCTGCGTGTCTTAGAAAAACCTAGCAAGATTTTCGAAAGACATGTGAAGTCCGCCAACACGCACTAGGCCAGCGCGATGGACTATGGCCTGATCCCCCTCGTACTGAGGGAGTCCCGTGCCCAGTGGGACGTTAATAAAGGGCTGATGATAATGATGATGATATTTTAATATTTAATTAAAAAAATATTGTGTGTATAATATGTATAACGTAGGCTTCCTAAAAATAAACCTAAAACATAAAAAAAATCATCAAAATCTGTCAAAAGATTTTCGCTCGTTCACAAACAAACAGACAAAAGTCCTAAAAACTATATCGATAATAATATCTCCTTACATAAGATTTTCCAAAAAAAATCTAAATTTACAGATTATATATGTATATAGAAATAATTAGCTAATATCATGAAATGCAATATTATTAATAATCCAACAATATACAAATAACTTGTATCAATTAAAGCAAAAAAAAAAACAATTATAAATATTATAAACACTTATTTAACGTAATTCTATGCAAATAAAGTATAATTAAGTTAACAACATTTGTATGAATAATTAAATAATATACATTACTGCTTAAGTTATGTATACAAATATTGCAGTTAGGGAATTAATTATGCAACTTTCCCATAAAACTACAATGTTTTGACTTTTGTTTGAACTTCGTTGATAAATAAATAACAAAGACGCGTTTGATGGTAATTCAGTATCTCTATTAACTATAAATGTGCACAAAATTTACATGTATACATGTTACATATAAAAGATAAGCATAATATGCAAATTTTAATGTAGGATTAATGTAAGTTCTAAATCGCTTACCTTCAATGTACCGCAAACCCCTTTATTCAGCACACATTAAAAATATACTTTGATTTTTTGAGTTAAAATATTTATAAGAATGATTTAAAAAATACGAAATAATTTATATAATTTATGTATATATAAAAAATATAATGAAATAGTTAATAAATAATCAAATTATATTAAAAATACAAAAACAACTATTTTATGATATAGAAATATATTATGTATTACAAATATGTTATACATATTTACTTTTTATTACAATATTTTGAATACGTATAAATAATATTAAATAAAGAGTAAAAATATAATTTCGCACGATTTAATAAAGTAAAAAATATATATAATAATAGAATAAGAGAACAGAAAAATGCGCGCGCGCACTCTGCCTTATGACACAGTTGTGGTGGATTTGAGTTGTTGGAATGTTGATGCCTGATTTACTTTCAGGGCGTTGGGCGCACTTTAGGGCATTTCGGTTAGCTGTGATGGCAGCGAGGAAGTTTTGCGCGTTTTTGTATATTAGTATTTATCATAATATAATTATATTTTAATATTTTCACTATAAAAGTAAAATTGATTTTTTAACGTAGTTGTATGAGAATTGTCATTATTGTAGTTATTTAATAGCACATCTATGATCTATGATAAACTGATATATATTTTTTGTTTAAGTTAATAACAATTATAATTAATATTGTTATTTGTTTCAAATCATGTGCTGTTTTATAGCATTTAAAATCATAAATTTTAACTTCTAGAAATGCGAAAGCTTATGAGTGAATAAGCTTAATGGTTTAAGTGAAATTTGAAATGGAGATACCTACGTAAGTTTTATCAACGTTTTCTAGTGAATGTCCTAGGCAATAGTTATAATTCTAAATATTAGTTTTATTAAAGTTTTCACAAACATAACTAACATCGCCTCATTAATTATAAAGTGTAGTAAGATTTAACAAAATTTACATATGAGAAAATATAATAATTATTAATTATGCAATACTTTCTCATAATTTTACATTACGAACTAAGCTGAGTGTCGCCGTATCGCGACGTAAAGGATGTTTTTACAATGCGAATTATATACAACGGACCTCTAGACGCGGTCCCATTACACGATAGGGCAATGGAAAAAAGGTTATAGAAATACCTTATTATATTATTTTTGGATTCATATTTAGCTGTTTTGGAAGTCCCACCACTGAGCACAGGCCTTCCTTATATTTTGAGTAATATGTATGAAAAATAAGTAAAGATATGCAAAGTAAATTTATTATATTAGAAAAAAATACTTATAAAAATTATAGTAAATATAAAAAAAAATTGTGTATTTAATATATTTAAATTAAAATTGGTGGAAATATAAGTAGAAATGACGTTTATAGTTTATTCCACATTCACAAAAAACGGATATTTTTATCGTAGTGTAATGGACACAAGAAGTTATAGGTAATAAATATAAGTTTAAAGTGTAAAGTGCGAGTCTAAGCGACGATACCTAGAAGTGGCTAACTAACGTCAAGTGCTAATTTGATTACGTTTTTGACGTCAGCTAAGTATTTTAATGACCTACAAGCTCTATTCCCACGTTTGAGTTTGTTATGTTTATGTTACACTTTAATGATTATAAAAAAGAATTCATGATATAGTATTGATTTTTTAAATACAAAATGTCGAAAATGCCAAAGGCGTTATCAATTGTGTATATATATATATATATATATATATATATACATATTAATTATAATTAATGTAGGTAAGCTTATATAAAAATACCTATAGGTTATGTTTATTTAAGTGTTACTGAGCATATATTTTTTATTTTAGGAAGGTCTAAATTCTACGATAATTTCAATATAAATATATCGAATACTTAATATTGTTATTTTTTGGATTAATTAAATTAGTCATGATGGAAAAAAAGTATTAAAGTATTATAAAAAAGTATTAAACTATATAATATGGTTTATTGTATGTATACATAGGTACAGGTAGTATATTTTTTCTGTATTGTTGCGATAATTAAAGCGTTACTTTATAGAGCTTTTTATAAAAAAAATGTTAATGAGATAGGCGCTGCACATATAATGACAAACGAAGTCCTGAAAGAAATATTATATAAATCATACCAAAATTATTGTTTCTGTATATGGACTAAAGTTCAGTTTTATATATAATACTTACTAAGGTTTACGCGAATATTTGACATTATAAATGAAACTATCTTTCAAATTTTGTCGAGGATTTATTTGAATTTTTGGTATCCGACGTTTTGAATGCTTGGAGAGACCTCTCCCGTGACCATGATTGCTGTGAAGCAATCTCCGAAAAGATAGTTTCATTTATTAGTTTTCTATTTAATAAGGAAAGGGGCCATTCATTTATTACGTAAGACAATTTAGGGGGGTCGACCATATCTTATGTTTTCTTACTAAGGGGTGGGAGGGAGTCTCGCTAGTTCTTACGTAAGATCAAAAAAATGCGCAAAGTTAAAATAATACTTTGAAAAAGCGCGATCAACCGAGCGAAAGGTATTGTACCATTAAAATTACAAATAAACATTTAAAAAAATGGTTACTTTGAAAAATAAACATTAAAATAAACCAAAAGTGTATTAATTTTTTCTTTTAGATTCTTACGTAATAAATATTAAACAGGGGGAGGGGGTCAGCCTATTCTTATTTTTTCTTATAATAGGGGGGGAGGGGGTCAAAAATTATCGAAAGCAGTCTTACGTAATAAATGAATGGCCCCAAAGTTAGATTACATTATTGTTGGTTTTCAGTTGGTAGTCCGTCGGCGTGGTCGTCGAGGTGTATACGCGCAGCGATGTACCCCCGTGTCTCTGGACGCATATAGCCTGGACAGCGTGAGCGTCGGCCATAGGAAAGGAAACCATAGATTGCGAGCCAGTAAGCGAAGTTATGGCAACCCTGCTTATGATGATGAGGTGAGGGAGAAACCAAAATGAATAAGATTCTTTATTAAAGTAGGACACAGTGCTTGCTTTGCTATCATAGTGAAGCAGGTTCGATGTTCAGGTTTAACTCTTCTGAGATTTTTATGTGCGAATATTATTTACTCCGTGATTACCGCTTGGTAATACGGCACTGTTGTAGAATAGACCTTACCTTAGATGAGAGACCATGAATTTAAAAGAGTTGATATATTAATGAACACCAATAACTTTGTAACTTTTGCCTATTTAAGGAGATTTCGTCTATTTATAGACAAAAATGAATATTGAAAAAGAATGTAGTAGAATAAATAATAATCCACTATTTTATTGATTTGATTGATTCATTCAACATTTCTAGAAGGATATAGTGTAGTGTAGAATCACAGTGTTTCTTATATTAATCAGACTTAAATAAATGAAATCAAAATTCTTACAGGTTACCTCGCACCCAATGCAATACGCAGCCTTAGCCAATTTTGCTATGGACGTGGACTCAATAATCGCTGAATTTTCCGAAATTCCGTCGGTGACTGTTCGACCGGAAGAAGTGCCTCCAGGGTGTGAAGATAAAAATAGGTACTCGAACGTCCTCCCGCTGCCGGAAACCAGGGTACCATTGAGGAGGATTGGCAACGATCCTACCACGGAGTATATTAACGCGAACTACATCACGGTAAGTTTTATATTACACTAGCATTTCTCGCGGCTTCGCACGCGTTCTAATGACCGGAAATATTTTTTTTCTGAGTCTCTCTATGATCTCTATGTCTGAGTATGGTAGGTACCTCGCAGAACTAACGCCCGTTCTTCCCGTTTTTGTAACATTTTTCATTGATATTCCGCTCGTATTGGTCGTAGCGTGATGTAATATAGCCTATAGACTTCCTCGAAAAACGAACTATCCAACACAAAAATAATTTTTCAATTCGGACCAGTAGTTCCTGAGATTAGCGCGTTCAACCAAACAAACAAACTCTTCAGCTTTATAATATTAGTATAGATTAAAAACACAGAAATGATAGATTTACGACGCACCTTGGCTCTACTCGGGTTCGTCCCTAGGAACGTTTAAATGGTTAGAATTTAGATAGATTCCTTTGTTATATTAGATATTCGATTTTCCTATACTAAATACTAGGATATAAGTTAAGTTTGTTGTTTTATGTTAAAACTTAAACTAGATTTAGTGAATCTAGATTTAATTATTGAACATAGAAATTAATATAAATAAATGGTTAATTAATTCAAGGGTCCTGGCAACATCCGCAACTACTACATAGCGTGTCAGGCGCCGCTCTCTAACACCGTCGGGGACTTTTGGCGGATGATCTGGGAACAGAACTCGCGACTTATCGTCATGCTCACTGAGTATATGGAGAATGGAGTTGTAAGTATTAGATATTATTTCAGAGGCTGATTATTCTAAAATTTATTTTCATACACTACATACTTATCACACATTTCTACGAGTGTATCTTTTTAAAAATTTTTTATAGTCAATAAATATGGTAAAGACAAAAAATAAAAAAGATTAATGTCAGTTTTCGTTGTTATTTTCTGTAGTTTCAGATTTTTTTAAGAAATATGTAAGGTGGGTGGACCATGGAAGGCCACCTTAACGTTTAAACAGTTATAATTCGTTTATTTACTGGAGAAATGAAACAAACTGCTTTTTTAATAATATTTTGTTTTATTATGTAACATATTAAATACTTTTTTTTGTTGCAAAGTTAATCACTATCCAATAAACATAGGTTTTCGAAAGCTCTTCTAAATGGCCTTGCTTGGAACAGGGCTCCATATAAGGCCAATATAATGAATCAGTCATTTAACTTATAACTAACGTTGTGATTTTAAAAATATCTGCTTACACTTAAACTACATAAAAAGGTCTTTCATTATACCGGAAAATTAAATGCTCAACATAAAATATACATATATAAAACACTCAACGAATATAACTTGAACACTATTGTATAACTAAGAATCTATTGATAGAAATGTTGTAAAAACAAAACTAATGAGTTTTATATTGATAAAAAATAAGTTGTCAATGACAATAATAATAAAATTTCAACAAAATAAATTGACCTAGAATGGCCTTCTTAGGGGTATGTTCCTTGTAAGGCCAAAATGTTCCTAAGAAGGCCAAACAAAAATAAATATAATAAAAACTAAATTACATGCCACAGACTAAGTACTCTAAAACCTTTATAATGGCAGATATTCTTGTAATCAGGAATGTTTAAAAAACAAAAATAGAAAAAAATAATTACTCGAATTCCAAAACAAACTTGTAACATAATAAGTACAGTATTATGGTATTATAATCATAATCTGGACACAAGGCGGTGTCGGGTTTATTGTCCACAAGTCTCTCGTGATCAATATGGTAAGTATCGGGAGCGTGTCGACTAGGGTAGTGTACCTTGTTCTGTGAATAACCAATCGTTATTCCTTAAAACTAATTCAAGTATACGCACAAATCTGATGAACACATCCTGATGAAGTAGTGGAGTCTATGTATGAGGATATTAGTAGGTTCATGTACAGCTCCAAAACCCATTTTACCGTTGTCTGAGAGAATTCAATGCGAAACTAGGCAAGCAAGAAGGCGATGAGCTGAAAGTGGGACAAATTGGATACGAACGATGAATTCCTTTTTAAAAAACAAAACCAAAGAAAGTGGACGTGGAAGGAATTCTTACACAACCTTAGTCCGGCTCTGTAGAAAAAAAAACGTTTTAGCGGACTTTTACCAACAATTAACCACCTTCCTACCAAATTTAAAGTTCGTAGCAAAAAAGATGAAAACTTTCATACAAACTTACTATGGCCCTAAGACCTCTTCGATTCGGCCCGTTGCAAAATTCATTATTTGCGGATGTCAACTAAGTATTGACTGAGGTAGTAGAGGAGTGCTAAATTTAAAGTTTGTAGCACGAAAATTTGCGACATAAAAAATGAAAGACTTTCATATAAACTAATGCCCTTAGACCACCTAAATCCAGCCCTGTTCCAAAATACATTTTTAGCGGACGTCTACTAACTATTATCTTCTTCCCTGTCAAATTTAAAGTATGAAGGATAAAAACTGAAGGACTTTCATACAACTTGCGAGAGCCCATAGACCTTCCCAATCCGTCCCAGTCACAAAATCCGTTCTTTGCGGATAGACATCGAGGTGGTGTGGATGGAACTGACGGTTTTGGCACGATGTCCGCTGATGAAAATCTGCGGCCGGAATCAGTCCAAATACTCCCCGTGATAAATGCGGTAGAAGATGCAGAGTGATCCCACATCTCTACGCAGAGCTAAAGGATCATGCCGATCGGAGAGAGCTTGATCGTTGATAACGCGAGCCCTACATTGAATGCGCCTAGAGATAAGAACAGTACTCCATGTGGGGCCGAATTTGCGCCTTATAGAGATTAAGAAGCTGAATCGACGTGTAGTACTGTCTCGCCTTACTGAGCACACCAAGCTTTTTTGAGGCCAATTTGCCCTTACCTTTCAATTGACCATGGACTGGAAGTTGCTCGAAATGTCGATGCCAAGTATTTCGATACTGGTTGTAGCAAACAATGGAGTTACCTCAAATTGAGGAGTGACGACAAATGGCGACTTTATAGTGGTTAACGCGCAAACTTGTGTCTTTTTAGGGTTGAATTGGACTAATTTTAGTCGACTCCAATCCGAGGCTTTGGTTAATAATGATTCGATTTAAGACACAAGTTTGTTCCGCCACTCGTCGACGTATTCCCGAGAAACATTAGTACAGCCATTGTACAGGACGTCCACAGTGCTGTCGTCTGCATAGCAATGAATGTTGCTGATTTCCAATTGTCATTGATATGCAGAAGGAACAGAGTAGAAGACAGTGCGCAGCCTTGTGGGACACCAGCATCGACGTATTTATGATCAAAGCAAGCACCGTCAGCAACGACCTTGATGCTCCAATCTGCCAAAAAGCTGGTGATCCAGTTGCATAATTTATGGGATTAACCCATAGGAAGGTAGGTTCGAAAGAAGCGCTTTAAGCCATACCCGATCAAAGGCCTTCGCTATGTCCAGACTGGCTGCAAGTGCCTCCCTCTTGGTCTCAACTGCTTCTGCCCATCTATGTGTCAGGTAAACTAGAAGATCACCGGCTGAGCGACCTCGACGAAAGCCGTACTGACGGTCACTGATCGGCCGGTGCTCCTCTAGGTACCGCAGGAGCTGGCAGTTGATAATGAACTCCATTATCTTGGAGAACAAGAAGGTAATGGCTATAGGCCTGTAAGTGGACGGATCCGAGCGGTTACCCTTTTTTGGGATTGAGTGCACTAAAGCGGCCTTTCAAGATGTCGGGACTACGCATAATGAATAGGAGTGCCGGAAAAGACGCGTTAAGACCGATGCCATCGAGCCCACTCGACTTATGAATGTCCAAGGAAAGAAGTGTTTTGCGAACTGCACTTTGCTGCATCATAGTATCCCACCGCAGTATTGTCGGTGGTTAGTTACCTTGGTCATCCAGAGTCAAGTTGGACGCGAAGAGAGAGCCCAAAAGATCAGTGGAAAAGAAGACTGACAGAAATTCCTAAAAATAGTCTTGGCGAGAGACCAGAACGCACGTGTTCCTGACGGGAGACGTCCCAACCTCTCGACAATTCTAACAATGTGCTTTGACTTCGCATTAGCAATAGTACTTTTGAGGGACCCGGAGGCAAAGTTATATTCCTCTTTCAAACCGCTGGTATTTTAGCTTTCGGCGAGATTCCGTCTTGCAGGAGCGACCAAACCAAGGCTGGGATTTGCCTCCGATGGGCACTGCAGAGAACTGCAGAACTTTCATACAATCTTGCGAGATCCCTTAGACCTGTGTATATCGCAAAAACTGAAGGACTTTCATACAAACTTGCGAGAGCCCTTTGACTACCTTAATCCGGCCCAATCGCAAAATCCGTTCATCGCGGACGTTTACTATTTATAAAATACCTCCATGCAAAATTTTATCTTTATACGTTTAGCGGTTTTTGAGATTTCGTGATGAGTCAGTGAGTGTTTTTCGCATTTATAGAGATATTTATAGATTATAGATATATATTATAGATTATTATGTCATATACATTATTATATAATATAAAATTTATGCAAGCATTGAGTATTAGTATTTTTGTCATCTCTAGATGTACCTAGTAAAGCCCATGTACCCTTGCAAGGCCAACCATCAAGTTTTTGATCGGCCTTAGATCGGCCTTCCAAGGAACACTTGACTTTTTTAGGAAAACTACCGATATTTTAACACAAACCATAAAAAAGTAGTAACTTTTTTCATATTCCTATGGCAAATCCTTATTATTAATTCAGAGTAACAAAGATTAAAGAAAATAATAGGTTATTTAGTTAAAACTTGCGTTTTTCTGAGAGCGAGAATTACAATTTCAACGTCGACGACCGACCTCAACATAGCGAGGCACCGCACCGACATAATATCGGCGTGAGGGACTTCCCGCTGCGTCTATGTGCTTGAGTTATATAGGTCTAAGTGTAAGTAGAAGGAATTTGTCAACAAGTGACAATAACTATGACTTTTTAACAATTGGCCTTCGAAGGCACATGGCCTTCCATGGTCCACCCACCTTAGGGGTCGTCCATAAATCACGTGATGTTTTTAAGCAACTTTTTAGACCCCCCCTCCCCCATGGTGATACGTGGTGAGGTTTAAGATTAGCCCCCCCCCCCCCACTCAAAATCACGTGTATTTTTTTACAAAGTACCTTAAAAAATCTGAATATTATTTTTAAATAAAGGTTAACAGGTATAACCTAATATAATTTTGGTAAATTAAGCACCGTGATAAAATTAATGTAAAAATTCTAATTAAGAAGAATAAATGACAAAAAAAATAAAAATCTGTGTGGACTTCTGCAGCCTTTTTAAAAGTAATTTTTTTCAAGATCTGTTGTCCTTCCTTGTCCATCAAGTTGGGTTCCATAAGAGTCATGCGGAAGTATGAGTCTAGCCTATGTGACTGGGAGTGACGCATAATATACTTACTGGCTACTCTCCTTTTTCCGTAGTTTTTTTGTGCACTAGCACCTACAGAATCCTTACGACTCGACTAAAATCCTGCCAGAATTTTCTTTTTTCTCATTAACAAAATCAATGGGATTAGGTGGATGTTCTTTGACTGTATGCATACCCTCTAGTTTCGGCCGACGGTCAATTAACTTTGAGCACTGGGTACATCACCTGGTGCTAAAGTTAAGTCAAAATAGTATTCACTTTTCTTAAACTTTCAGTGCTGATATTCACATATGTAAATATAGTAAAAGTTTTTGAGAATATCATTAAAAATGTATAATTCGTCCGTCTGTAACTTATAACTACTACTATAACAATGTAACGTTACTTATAGTTTATGTATGTCTTAATTTTTAAACATGATATTAATGGAAGTATGTCAATACTTTTTATAAGCAATCCAAAGCAATTAAGACCAATCGGTTCATTATTACACTTCCATTCTTACTAATAGCGACGCTTTTTGTGTCTGGGGGAATGTTTGGCCCATCCTATTGGTCTCATCATCTGTTATGAAGAATTTATAATACACGATTTTTTAAAACATAGCATAGCTTTTAATAGTGCCATTTCTTGCAATAGTAGTTCCCGTACAGGTCTTTTCAGAGAAGTTTTGGAGGTGACTAGGCTTATTATTATAAAAGTTCGGCGATTGTCGCGGCGCGCCGGATAATACCAACGGTGAGTAAAAAAAAAAATCACGTGATAACTCACTACACCCCCCCTCCCTCCTGGTGATATTTCGTGATTTTTTCCGAACCCCCCCCCCCCCCCCCATTCAAACATCACGTGATTTATGGACGACCCCTTATATAAGAATATTAGCTCAGGCATATGTATATTATAATTATATATGATTAGGGATTGCAATCCGGCGTCATTTTCAATCCGGCCGGATCCGGCTGAATTTCCATCAATCCGGCCGGATCCGACCGGATCCGGCCGGATTGACCAGATCGATACAATTTTCACCTTTTTTGGTTCAACAGGAACTGTTAGTAAGTTATTCAAGTATCATTGTACTAAGTAGTTTATAAAAAACTAGCGGAACTCGCGGCTTCGCTAACTACAAGTACAAAAATATGTTTGGCTATACGCTTTTACTTACAATATACCAAAAATTGATTCCCCATTTACCATTTCATCCCTTTTGTTATGAGGACTACTCTTTAAACCAGTTATTCGGTTTTCTTGGCGTAGTTGTAGTAGTAGATAGACCTATGCCTACTATTACAAACTTTTTGTTGACTTTGATGAGAAAAGTATTACGTTTTCAAGCATGTGCAAAAATAAACTGTTATTTAAATCAAGTAGTAGCAGTACTAAGAAGTATTGATTTCATCTTTGATGTAAGTTACCCCCAAATTACTGTTTACCCCTTTTTAACCCCGTAAGGCAATGGGTTTCAATAAAATACGAAACACGTTTTCCATCAATTCTGTTAAAGTATCTTTATGCAATTGCAATTCTTTATGCAAATGCAAAAAAGAAACCATACAGACATTGCTCCCGTTTTTCACTCCCTTAGGCATAAAATTTCGGAAAATCCTTTCTAATCCGATAACTACGTCATAAACTACAAGGTCACACCCTAAAAGTTTCAGATCTCTACGATTAGCAGTTTAGGCTGAGCGTTGATCCATCAGTCATTCAGGATGGAGCATTTTCTAACCCAATGTTAAGATTAGGCAACGAGCAAACAATTAAAATGTAGCGGTGGCAAGTGTAGGCAACTAGGTAAAATTTTAACGTTGTTACGAGTAGCTCAGTGTTCCTAGATGTCACTTTCACAGATAGATCAATTATTTTTTATTTATAAAGTAACTTTATAAAATCTAAACCTTACTTTACCGATATGAGACCAGTATAATTATTAAAGTATTCGATAATGCTAACAAACAAGTGTTATATTTATGTCAGACACCAACTCGCACGCATGAACACCACGCAGTACGCATTTAAAGTACCAACTCATGCAAAAGCTCTATTATTTTGTCAAAAATTAGTAACACCGGATCCGGTCGCCGGATCCGGTATATTAGTACCGGATCCGGTGACCGTGAAATGATGCCGGATCCGCCGGATTACCGGATCCCGTTTTCCGGATTGCAATCCCTATATATGATAGGGTGAGCTAATGAAACATCTTGGAAGTATTGTATTCTTAATAATGCTATCTCATTCTAACATTACACTTATTTGCTATATCTATCCTTGTGTAGGGTGTTGGTGTATTAAATATCAAACAAAACTATTACTGTTCAACCTAAATATCGATGTTGCCCTTACATATATAACATATATACATACTTTGTTATAATATATGTACTAATAGATAAACTAATAGATTTCTCACATTCCAGGAGAAATGCTACGAATACTTACCACCATCTGAAATATCCGACAGCAAGCGTACATTCGGCGAGTTTCAAATTATACTGAAAAAGCGTGAACAAAAAGACAAATACGCTATATCTAGCGTTCAATTAATAAATCTTTCTACGAGAACTTGGAGAGAGGTGACTCATTTGTGGTACTTTTGGCCAGCGAAGGGAGTTCCTGATGATTACGATTCAGTTATTGACTTTCTATCAGAAATGAGGAGTTACATGAAGGTGTCTCAAACAGCAAAAGAATATGATGAAGAAGGTAAGTTCATTATTTTTATAACACCAATGTTATTAAATTGATATTTAATTATGTATCAGTTAAATGATGACGACACATTTGGCTCAGTTGGCAGTGACCCTACTTGCTGTGCCAGCAGTCGCAGGTTCGAGTGCCGCTCGGGGCATTAATTTGTTAATCACGAATGTTTTTACTCCTGTCGTGGATATTTATAATATGTATGTATTTAAAGTTATTCATGTGTATTGCGTAGTATACCAACTTTCTAGTATCCGTAACACAAGCCTCATAGCTTACCATGGAACAAGAGGGCGCTGTGTTAATAATGCCCCAACATATTTATTTTATTTACTTGTTAATAAAATTGCTATTATTTTTTTGCAGGAGTTGAAGTAATATATCAAGATCAGAGCAGGTCTTCTTATCACAACCTGTCAAAGCTACGTAGCGATGAAAACGGCTCGGGCAATGGAATGAATGTGTATTCCCCGGCGAAGGCTGAAGAGCTGTTGAGGAAGAGCAACCCTACTAATGGCACGTTGGGGAAATTGAAGGCTGCTTCTGAAGTTGAGGGTACGTCATTTGTCAAAAATATTTTGTATATTTGGAAAAAGTTATTTTTAATTGCACTACTTCGGAACATCTGCAGAATTAAACTTGAATTTTTACATTCAGGGTTCTCTATAGTAGGTATAGATTTATTAAGACAGTGGTAGCCCAGTGGTAATGCGCTCACTTGAATATTCGAGTGATGCTAGTATCCAAGCGAGTTCTGACACTTTCATGTTCGAAACATTTTCAACATGATGACCACTTGAAGGAAAACATCGTGAGGAAATCTGTATGCTTGAAACCCAATTAAGTTTTCGAAAGACATATGAGGTCCGCCAGCCCGAACTTGGCCAGAATGGTGGACTATGTCCTGATACTCCTCGTATCTTATATTTAAAAAATAGAGAAAAAAATAATATTAGTCCCGCTGAGTTTATTTTGCCAGTTCTTCTCAGGTCAGAGGTTTCTTCTTTCCGAACTGGTGAAGGACTAATGACGTTCAGTAAGAAATTGTAACAATGTTTATGTGAACGTTACAAAGGGGATGATGTCCTCCCGACCGATTTCGGCCACGGCGGCCAATCTCATTGAGACTAGCCATCTGCGCGGGAGATATTATAGTGCACAAGTGCACACTCTATTCCTTATTACTCTTATGAACGACAGACGAGCGTCTCGCGACAGTATGAACTTGGCTGCCGACAGCGTGGTGGTGCTTTACTAGGCCAGATAGGTTAGGTTAGGGTTCGAACATGACCACAAACAAAAACGACTTTAAGCTAAACACTAGGTTGGTTAGTCGAGTACCATAAGTTTTTAGTAGTCGTTTTTGTTTGTGGTCATGTTCGAACCCTAACCTAACCAATCTGGCCTAGTAATGCTTGCCCCACCACGCTGTCGGCAGCCAAGTTCATACTGTCGCGAGACGCTCGTGGAACGACTGATCGACACGACCAGTGAGAGTTAAGGCGCAGGACCGACGGCTTTACTTGCTCTACGAAGGGGATACAATGTTAATGTCCGGGCAGGTATCCGTCCGTGCACGGTGGTGTGTGCGTCGGGCGCGGGGCGGTCGGCGGCGCTGGTGGCGGCGGACGTGTGCGCGCGCGCGCTGGCGGCGGGCCGCGCCGACGTGCCGCGCGCCGTGCGCCGCCTGCGCGACCAGCGCCCGCACGCGCTCACCAACCGACAACACTATATATTCTTGTATAGGGTAAGTATTGTTTATTTATTTATTCAGGTAAAACAGTCGTGTACAAAAAAATCTTAAAACAGTAAGAATACAATTAGACCTATATTACCCTAAATCTATACTAATATTACATATATAGCTGAAGAGATTGTTTGTTTGTTTGTTTGGTTTAACGCGCTAATCTTAGGAACTACTTGTCCAAATTGAAAAATTCTTTTTCTGTTGGATAATCCGTTTATCGAGGAAGGTTATAGGCTATATTACATTACGCTACGAATAATAGGAGCGGAGCATCAACGAAAAATGTTGCAAAAACGGGTAGGGCGGGCGTTAGTTCTGCGAAGTATCATACCGCGCGACTCAAAAAAAATTTGGTTTCCGGTCATTATAACGCGTGCGAAGCCGCAGGAAATGCTAGTTATTATAAATAAACTGATTTGTCATCAAAAGTGACGGATTAAATAAGTATGTTTTACAAAAATAATAAGTGAAACTAAATTGAATAAATATATTGAATGAAACTAAATTGAAGCTACTAATAAAGGAAACAAAAGTACATAATATTATGTCTTATACAAGATTTAAAAATAAATAAGTTTATACAAAAAATCCGAAAAAACTAAAACATTGATTGGTTTATACCTACTGGCAAAATAATATTGTTTTAAATTTATTTTTTTGTAAATTATATTGTCCTCCCTCCCGACCTAGTCAAGCCATAGCGGCCCATTTCAATGAGACCATCTACGCAGGAAATATTATAGTGCATAAGTGTATTCGCAGACACAAGTGCACTGTCTATTTTTTCTTTTACTCTGACAGTCTGATAGAACGATACGTGAAGATTATACACTTATCATCACAACTTCAGACTACAGCTGATAACATTACTAAAACTTTTCTCCACGTAATTGTAATAGCGATTATGTCATCGAGTCAGCGAAATTGCTTTGACTATAATTATTCTATAGAGTCCAAGGTTCAATTCCTTATACATAACTTGTATTATAAATATACTTATGTAAAGATGTCGCTGGTCGGATTGGGAGTCTCTGTACCTAATGACTAAAAAACTTATTTTTATGATAAAAACGATTTTCATTTAACTTCAGTATTAATTTTAAATCATTATTAATGAAATTAAAGTTTTTCTTATACGATTTCAGCTGTTGAGTGAA
Organism: Boloria selene; assembly: GCA_905231865.2. NCBI lineage: Eukaryota > Metazoa > Arthropoda > Insecta > Lepidoptera > Nymphalidae > Boloria > Boloria selene. Next base: position 11,621,001 of record HG993147.1, read on the forward strand.
TATGGAAACAAGCTAATGGGAGGCGGCATGGACACCATATAAGTTTCCGAAGTCTGACATAAAACTTTAAAAGTAATTGTAAAATAGTACATAAATCACTTTTAAATGTAAGTTTATTTAGGTTTGGATGTTTGTGTATTACAAAAATTGTTGAATGACTTAGTTAAAACTTTTTTAAACACAGTTTTAACTTTTTATTAGTACCTACTAATTACATAACAGTAACTAGTAAGTAGCAGTTCTTAATACTTCAACGTTTATCGACACCCAGACTAGGTATATTGCGACTCCCACGACTTAGATCTTCCTCTAGAGAATGTCTGCGAAAACTTTATATTAGTTAAGGCTTTAAATCAATCATGTATGTACATATCACAATATATTTTGGTGCTTATAAGAAAAAAAATCTTGATTTAAATCTTCTTAATAAATATGGTAACAGTAAGGAAGCTTATTTAATAAATGCTATAATCAATGGCAATATTTGTAGCCGACTGTACATATTAAGACAAACATTTTATATCAGATTTTCAGCTTCTATGGAATGAAATAAATAAAAAGTCCGCCACAAGTAATAAAGGAATAATTAAGTCCCAGTTTTAATTATTGAAATGTAGGGAATTTATTGTAAAATTGTTTGATTGTAATTGTATATATAAATCACGTTACGAATATATTATAGTTTATTTAATTATATTTTTTTCAGTTCCTAACTGTTAGGGACAGGAAGCATTCAGCCTAAATTGTTCTATACCAAAGTGCGTTTTAGATCTCTCATATACATTTTCGTTGGCTCAAAACTAATAAATAGAGTGTAAGAAATTGTTTGTGGTAGCTATTACGATAGTTTTCAAATATGTTATTTTAAATGAAAATATTGTATTAATAAACTATGCTTTCATACTTGTATACAGCTTGTGATAAATAAACTTTAAATTATTTCTATTTATTCATGCTATGTCCATAATAATATCTATATGTAAAAATCAATTGCTTCGTTAGTCTCGCCAAAACTCAAAAACGGCTGGTCCAAGTTGAATAACTCTTTTTTATTTTTGTTTGTTGTATGGTTTAAGTATAAAAAATAGGGGAAACCCCTAAAAAAGAAGTAGTTGGAAACTAAATAAGTTCCAAACTGTTAGTTTTATATAAGAACCACTAACCGATAAAAAGTACCGAGAGTCAAACTCGAGCAATGCAAGGGTAATCGCTAGTTTTTATTCAAAAAATAATTTGCACTTACATACTTAGTAGGTATTTTCAGGTAAATGAAACTATTAAGCAACTAATCAAGTAATAAGATAAGTTTTCTATAGAAAAAAAGAGACAAAACATGACGTTACTTTTATCTTTGTGTATTAACATATGTTAGAAAGAGCAAGAGAGATTGTTTTATTATATCGTATTTTATAGGTTATTTTGTATTGTCACACTATTGAATATATATTCTATACAAATTATATGCTTATACAACTTATTTTAAGCTGGCTAAGACAAGATGTCATTCAAAAATAGCTTATAAATAAATATATATAAAAAAATGAAATGACAAATGCTTATTAAGATTTTTTTCGAATGACATCTTGTAACAGCCATAATATTTGACGAACAATTTAGCAAGAATCTAATGACCTAGTCTTTACGCATGATTTTACCAAAAACACCAGTTCTAATGTTACCTTAGCTTTGGCAGGAGCCCTATGCGTAATTTAGTATTTATCGAAATCAGCTGTGATTTCTTACATATAATTAATACTTTAGTCTAATTTTATATAGTAATAACCTTATATTGCAGATGTTGATGAAAATTGTAAAAAATAGGCTATTTCTTTCATTTTTAACTAGTAATGTACTTTTAATCGGTACTTCTCTGTACGTAGCTTATTTTTTTTAACTTACATCAAAATCTGCATTACAAGGCGCCTTTGTACGAATACTCATCTATAGTTTCGATGTGTGCTATTTTAATACAACACTTGTTATTTTCCACATTATTTTATGTAATTATTTTAAGTTACTTTGTTGTATAGTTTAAAAATTATATTTTTAGAGATTATGAGAAAATTTATTTTGAGTTATTGTATCGTTCATTCACCATTGTTAGCCATAGCTTATATTGTGACCATTTTATAGAGGTCTATGGTCTTTAAGACACTACATAGTAGTGAGAGGTCAAGCTATAATGGGTATAGTTATATGGCATCAAAAAGCTCGGTTAAACGCTGAGAATATGGATATGAGAAATATGACAAAATATATTTAAAATTTGTTGTTATAAATGCTTTATTATTTTTATTATATTATATTGTTTACCAAAAATATAATTGTGTAGCGAAATTGTTTGCCCTACGATTAGTGTGTAAGGAGACTCATAATTTGATTAATTAAATATCTGATTATAAAAATAACGGTTGTTTTTGTTTAGATATAATTAAAGTCCATTAAATTATTTGGGTAAATTAAACTAAATTTTATTATTTATACAAAAGAAATGCAATTTGTCAACTTATGTTTGTACTATATTATGAACGAATATAAAAGAAAAAAAAAGGTAAAAACCTTGTTTTTTCTTTTATATATTCTCACTAACGAAATTGCACTCTATTCCTGTCACTCTCATACTCTAAGTGGACCGCATTCCACATGACCCAGTGAGAATTGAGGCGTAGGACCGACAAGCTTATGCTCTCTAATGTATGGGGGAGAAACACCGCCAACTTTCCAACTCAGGCTGTTACTGATTTTTTTTTGACAAAAATACGCAATAAGTAGTCTTGTCCCGACGCAGGCCTCGAATCCAGGACAGCCGGAACTGACCGTACGTGTACAATTTTGTCGCCATTAGACCACCGATGCTTTTAAACTTAAAATATAGTTTAAATATACATCTAAAAAATGAAATAAACTTCTAAATAATTTACCTGATCCACTTTCATACTGTATAATATGGACAGCATTATATACTGGGGCATTGTTACACAAGACATTAGTTCCATGGTAAGCTACGAGGCTTGTGGTATGGATACCACTTACCAGATAGTTGATACACATATATAACTTTAAATGTGTATAATATATTGTAAATACAGTAAACACTTATGAAAGGAGTACAAATTTGTGCTAACAAATGAAAACCCCCAGCGGAACTCGAACCCGTGACCGCTGGCGCAGCAAATAGGGTAACTACAAACTGAGTCAAACTTGTCGTCATACTCCTTTTAAGCTTTTCCGCATATTCCTTACATGTATAAGCTTGTAAAACAATTCAGTTTTGCAAGTTTTGCATTTAGGTATCAAAAACTTTTTTACTTCTAATACACAGCTTCTCGATATATCGCTATGAATTTGCATACATCCGGTGTGTTCTTAGAACCTAAAGATTTAGTCTATGCTTACTTCGGATTTTTGTTGTAATAAGATCTGCTTGTTATCTTTGTTTATTTTGAAGAGATATTTGTTCTTCTGCTTAGAAGTATCAATCTGGTAGCAGGTTCGATTTCCATGAATACCTATACTAAAAAAAGTGGATGGCGAAATTCATTCGTTATTCAGACGTTACAAATGATGCGTTCCTAATAAACATTTATTTACTTTTACAATAGATATTTCAATACGCGACAAACTACATTAAACGGGTTAACAGGTTAAATTAGGCTCCAAGTTATTAACTTATGAAAAGATGCCATATAAAAAATTAAATATATCACTCATTAAGTCCTTCAGGAAGCGCTTGAAACTATCTTGTATTTACATGTATATTAAATCTATAATTATTAATTTTGAATGATAACAATACAAATTATTACGTATCTACACGTATGTTTTATAAAAATCAGGAAGCTTTAAGCTTTCGTACTCAATGAAAATGTAGGAAAACTTACTATGTTGAACATATTAAATTAATTGGTAATATATCATTGTATGTCACATCCTGAACTAATATTTACTAAATAAATAAGTAAAAAAATTTAATGTTTTTAATTAATAATAATAATATAGAAGAAACAGTATTTATTTCTAGTAAAATAGACTAAAATAAATGACAAAAGTTATTTTAGTTTTGTTCTTCCTCAACATCCTCTACGTATCCACCCTCATCTTCCACGTCAGTAGTGTTTGCAGTTTCTGGCGCTGACGATGGAACTGAAGCTGGAAGACTTTCTTCACCTTCACCATGATCTGGTGGCAAATAAGATTATACAAAATACTTTATGGATGGATTTATGTATCGGGAAGTATAAGCTTATGTGTCTCTTGGTTTATATATTTATTTAGATATTATACCTATAATAGCCTCTAAAAAGGAAAACATACAGTACAAAATAACACACAAGTTCCTAACAGTTATGATAAAATCGAAAAAAAATCATGTTTCTATAGTTCCGAATATGTGTTATGTAACATAGAAAAAGCTTTCCACATAAATTCATTCAACCTTTTGTGATGCATGACAACACCTTAGTGCCACAAAGGCTAAAAAGCCGAAAAAGTTTTATGAAGTGTGTCTCACCACTTCGTGATGAAATCCCAAAGGCAAGATGCAGGATTTGGAAGGACACTCATGGTTCTTTGCCATCTCCCTTCGTCCCCCCGTCTGAATACCTTTCCCCTGGTCATAGTTTGCCTTGGCAGACCTGGAAGTCTCTTAACAGACTTCGGACTCAGGTTGGCCGAAGCAAGGAAAACTTGACCAGGTGGGGATTTGCGGAGGGTGGCTTGGAGTGCAGATGCGGTACTGCTCCTCAATCGATGAGGCACCTACTTATATGCCCTGCTTGCCCTGTTGCCTGCAACTTACAGGAGCTTATGCAGGCCACTGATAAAGCTATAATGGTGGCCGAGTTTGACGAGGTTTGGGAGGTTTTTTGCGAGGGCTGACTTCCTTTAAGAATTGCCATCGACACGAGAAGAAGAAGAACCTTTTGTAACGTCTTACTACTCATTCCTATTTTCGTTACGACTTATGAGGATCGAGGAGACCCGGATTTGAACCTGAGACTGTGCTACTACTGCCTCCAAGAGGACATGAATAAGAATATATAAAAATCTTAATATATAATCTTATAATTAAACGTTATTTATATAATTACAAGTAACTTTTAAACTTTTAATAACTTTTTAATTTAAATTAATATGTATTAATTTAAATAAAACTGTTACAACTCATAGTTATAATTATTCTCTAATGAACGTAAAATTAGAATTTAACTGTATGTTTCCATTATTTTAACAATTTTAACAAAACTGTCATAATAACATACATATATATCATACATTTCATCGAAAATTTTACTTTTGGCATTTAATTAAAACTCTTAAAATAGACATTGGATTTCACAATCGCTTTTGAGACCGAGCTGATGGACAAATCAATTTCCGTAATGCCAACTTCTCACGTTAATTTACAGGGCGGGATAATGTCAAGTCGACATTAAAGATTGTAACAAGAATAGCAGGATGTTGATAAAGATAATTACTCGTAACATTAGATTCTTATCACTAATATACTTTAGCTTTATTTAGCTTTATTATACAATACTAGCTATTCACCCTCGCTGCGCTTGAATTCGTCCCTAGCTACTCATCTTTAGTTGGATTACTCAGAGATTTGATAAATTCCCGCAGTCAAAAGTATCATGTATGTTGAGCTCGATAACTAACTATCATCATAATAAATTTCATCAAAATCTATCCGGTGGTGTTCTTGTGATGCAAACACAGAGTCACAGAAAGACATGCAAAAATTTAAAAAAGCTATAGATTCGACCTCTGTATAGGTATATACTCGTAGCAATCACTATTTCAATAAGACTTTCCATAAAAATAATGTCAACAATCGACTCGGTTAAATTATTTTATACATATTATAGATTTTAAAAGTCAATACTCAAATTGCTTATTTGATTAGCTAGTGTAAATTGTAAAAGTGATGTGCGTAATTGGGGTTTTCTGATACTTGTACTCCCCAACCACTTTTAAGTGATGCTGTACTGATTATATGTTTTTAATATTACTTTTTTTAGCAAGTAGATCGAAAGATCACCTCAAGCAGGTTCTTATAAGAGCACAGTTCCTAAAATGTTATCTTAATCGTCTTAATCGATTCAATAAGGTTATAGATAGTTTAGATAATGTCAAGAGTTTTTCGATCACCTGTTATATCTTCAGGTATATCTTCGAAATCTTGAACATTTTCCGAGATCCTCTCTACAACGCCAAGTTCGCCATCATTATGTGTTTCAGGTGCTAGTACTTCCTTGATTTCTTCTTCATTTACTAAGTCCTCACCAGGTATAACTTTCAGAGGCACCTATTTATGCATAATTGTACATATTGTAAGGTAAGAAGGTAAGATCAGTTATCTGCTGTGTGTTGAAGCAGTGACAACTAAATAATTGAAGTGAATTAATTATAAATGAAACTATCTTTTCGGATTTTGTCGCGGATTTATTATGATTTTTGGTTCCCGACGTTTCGAATGCTTTAGAGCAATCATGGTCACCTAAGAAAGTATTATGTGAATTATTTATTTAAGTTCGAGTACCTCTGAGAATGATATCGCTTGTATAGTAGATTCACCTCCTTCAATTTGACTGCCGATATGGCTTTTACGTGACTCTATCTTACTAGGCAGACGACTTTCACGTTTTCCTAAAAATTAATTTAAGATGATAAGAACACTATATAAGTGTTATAATAGCGGGAATGAATCTTATAACTTTTTAAAATAATTGTTTACATGTTACATGTTAATATCAGTACTTTCAGAATTTTGATGTTCTTAACTTAATAATATTTAATTGACCTTCTGATAGTTCACTCGGAATGACACTTGGAGCTCGGCTCTGCCTGTGTTCTGTTTGACTTATCTTAGACATAGGCATCTGAGATGGAATCCTAGAGACAATAGACATCCTATTCTGGGGTACTGAATGATCTTCCTGATATTCTTCTTCATCAGTTACGTGTGTTATCGTTTTCATTGGGTCGTATGGAAGTCCAAGTATTTCGGTTGTGTGTTCTTCGAACATCCCATGTACATCTTCTTCGCGTACATCAATATTCTATAACAATTAATATTTGACAAATCATTCTGAGATCTGAGATCTTTCTCTTAAGGACGTTATAGCTTTATTTCGTTTAAATATGCCCCATATGTTACTTTAAAACTGAAATCAAATGATTACTAACTAAAATAATTAAAACATTCAAAATATACAATCAAAGGTCCTAAATCAATCTCCCTGGATGCAGCGATGTCCAATGGAAGACCTAGCAAGTCCACCTTAGGGCCTTGTTTTTTCGATTTAGGCTTTAGATGCTGAAGGAGGTTTCTGCGGACGTAGTAGCCTCTGTAGGCAGCCTGGAAGTGGGATGACTAATGGTAGTAACTCGAATACACATTTAAAATTCAATTATTCTCTAAATTTAATCGTTGGAAACTTGATATAGGTACGTATTAGAGATTTTAGAATATCTGGAAGTTTTAAACCTTTTATAAAAGGTTTAAAAATCCTTATACCTATATTTTATTATTAATGAATATACTCGTACACATGTGCGTGGGTGGAAACGCTGACAAAGAGAATCCACACATACATAAAAAAATGAAAACTATATCTAAAATCTATAATAATATAATATATTATATCAACACTTATTTGATATTAAAGTTAATTATTCAGATATTAGAATTCTTCTAAGTGAAATAATGTTAAACTTTTGAATGTAAATTGTTTGAGCTTTTGAATTGTGATGATTGGTTTCACGTGTTACGTCATTCTTCAGTTAATTTTAGAGCGTGTTAGGGGAATAACCAACTCTACTTATTTTATTATGTATATCATATATGTTATTATGATTTATGTGGTTTCGTTTTCAAGTTCCTCTCCCAGACAGGAAAGAGGTCGTGTGACAGACAGACAAAAACAGAAAAAAATGTGGGCACATGTCAGGTTGACTACTGGTTAGGTGTTTTATGATTTTTATTTTTTTAATATGTTGGGACATTATTACACACAGCGCTATCTAGTTCCGTGTTAAGCTACGAGGCTTGTGTTACGGATACCAGATAGTTGATTAACTACATACATAACTTTAAATAAATACTGTTAAAGTAGGTGAAATAAATACACAATATAAATAATAATCACTTGTATCTTTTCAGCTGCACGAGTCAACTCGTGGAGTGACGGTTTTGTTCTCTTATACAACTCTAGAGTTCTTTTAGCTGCAATTTCCCAGGTCTCCTCTGGTTTCATCTGGAAAGACTGTATTAACTTGGTTAAAATAAGCAATGGTTTCATACTTTATAAAGCTTTGGATATATAAAAATTATTAAAAAATGTAATTATCAGTGAATTTACACTAAATGCATTATACGAAAGTTAATGGTTCTTAAATTAATTAATCAATTTTTAATTTTCTTTTCTGTTTGTTTGATCCGGCTAATCTCTGAAATGGCTGGACCTATTTGACGGGACATTCACTCGCAAATAGCTAATATTACAAGGAGTAACTTTAACTAGGTACTTTTATTTTATTAGAATTAAAACACGGTTTAATTTTTTTTAACTTACGCCCAGCAAACTACTCAGTTAAATAGTATTTCAATATAGTTAAACAAGATTGCCTTTTCTAAGGTTTTCTTTCTGTACCAATAGTCTCGGTACGCGTTCCTTGCTACTTGGCACACTTTCGCCGCCATCACTTCGTCCAGAGGCGTTCGGTTTAAAATTTTCTTCATAATTTGATATTCTTTTATTGTTTCTATTATAAAATACATACATACAAATTTTATATATTTACCATGCTTATGTGTTAAAGATGTTCAAAACTAGTGGCTTTAAAAAGTTACAATTTTCTTTAAATACTTTATTTTGTTACAGGTGTTGGATCTGGTGTTATAAAATGTTTTGTTTTGAATGTATGACTGTCTCTTTGGCAGCATTAAGCCATACCAAACCACTTACAGCTAAATCTAAATTTTAATCAAATCAAAATATACTTTATTCAAATAGACTTTTCGTCGTCATTTTTACAATATTAAAATTAAATGTCCGTTTGTAATACAGTTATGAATAACCGAGCATTTTAAGGATTTCCACCCTCAATATTAAAATTAATCAGCGAAGCTAGAGTAAATCAATTGCCTTCTTTAATAAAAAAATCTAGTCAAAACCTTTTTTATCGTCAGATTGAAGGCCTTCGATTTCCTCTTTAATAATTTGCGATAGAATCGTAGCTTGTTCTTGCTGCATGCCCAGCTGCATCAGATGTTCAGACACAGACGGTCTACAGTCACACAGGTCATCAAGGATTTTCACCGCCATCATGCCGTGCTCTCTTGTAAGGAGTAATGCAGATAAATAGTTAGCTATAAACTTGCAGATATCTGTAGGCTGCTCGCGTAAAACCTGGTAATTATTGGTCAATTTTTAAGATTCCAAATTATTAGAATAGTCAGTTTCAATATATAATCTTGATCATAATTAGTGATTTTAGGCAGCAAAATCTAAAAATAACAATGTACCGTACATACATAATATGCGTTCTTCAAAGAAAATAATATTTATTACAACTTACTTCCCGTGATATATCAGACATCAGCTCCTTCAGACCTTCTGGTATTGTGAATACATTAGAACAACCATGTTTCTGCAAAAGTTCGTTCATAGTTTTGTATTATTCAATTATTTATTTCCTTTAATGGCTTTCGTAAGTAGTTTTGTATAATAGCTTATTATAATGCTAAAAATGACATTTTATTTGACATTATAATTTTTTATCATTTAATTTACTTCTTTTTAATCTCAGTATAAATTGCATAAAACCTTATAAAAGAAATATCAAATTATTATCATTCGGGAGAGTCCGAATAACTAATCACAATTTTTTTAATGATCTCATTGATTAATTATTAATAGATAAAGTATTGCAATCTATTAATGGTAATGTACATTGATGTATATTTTAAACAATAAATAGAATATGCAAAATGCCTACATGTTGAAAAACTGAATATAAAAACTACATAAAGATTTTTTTATTTGTTACTTACCCTCGTTTAGTTTTCAAATAATGTCAATAGTTTATGCGCACTTTTACAAAGCTTTTTTTTGAAATCTTTAACAAAATCGTCTTCATATTTCATCTGATCTTCCTCATGAATCACTCCATCTATTGGGGAAAGTCGCATGAAAATCACTAGTTTTTGAGTTCATCGCAAACAGACAGACAGATGTGGTATGGGAATTTTTTGTATTATTCTTAATATTAATAAACAATCGATCTTCCAGTTTCTTATCTGAATATGACTGATATTATCTGATACACAAAACCTGTAGGTAAATTTCCTTACTTACTTGTTTGTCTTTTTTCTTTCTTCAAGATTATCTATACTAGTATATACTAATATTATAAAGAAGTAAAGTTTGTTTGTTTGTTAAATTGTAAGAGGTAATCTCGGGATCTACTGAACCGATTTTAAAAATTCTTTCACCAATAGAAAGCCATTATTGCTGAGTGTCATAGGTTATATAAAAAACCGAAAAATAAAAAGGCTTTTACGTGGTAGTTCGTTTTGCAAAGTGAATCGGAGAAAAAACGGTCGAATTAAAGCGTTTCTTACGAACGCTGCCTTAACTATGAAAGATATATTTTTTGAGTTCTAGAGAAAAGATGTGGAGCTTGAAAATGCCTACAAAAAAGTCAACGACAGCATATGTCTAACTTTTATATTTAAGTTACAAAAAGTAGTTTTTTTAATATTAGTATAGATAATTTATTTTTAATTTTTAATATTAATAAAATAATTTAAATTATTTAAACACTCTGTACTAAAAAAGGATTATTAACATTATGCCCAACGAAGTGGGCACGGGTCAGCTAGTTTTTAATAAGAACTAAGCTCGTTAGCATTATGTTAATATGACTAATAATAAAACGCTTGACTCATTCAATTCATTTGAGGGACTTTACACTAATATCGTCGATTCGACAGAACAATCATCCCATAACAATGGCATGATTATTTTTTATTATAAATGTTTATATTATGTATATTTCAATCATGTCTGTATATTGAAACAATATATTCAAATATTATGTGTTACGTACAAAAATCATTGTCACACTATAGAATTATATAGATGGAGTTGGAAAACCTTATTAAAATAGACATAATTGTTGATAAAAAGGCCGAATCTTCAGTTTTAGAGTTTTTGTCTATTTCTTCGCCAATCGCATTATGAGAAAGCCACTGGACAGATTTTGATGCAATTTGGTATGTTGATAGGTGAGTCACAGATCACATAATAGCTGTGTCAACATTTAGGACGCTTTTACTGCGGAAAAATATCTCATCTCTAATTATTTCTTAACACGCTTTTATTAGCTTCATTTACAACTATCTAATCAAATCGTGAAGTCGATTTTAACCTACTTATATTTGTTGTCGTATCGAATTGTAACATTGTATGTGTATTAAATCCCTGTTACTACTCAGTAATTTTACACTATCGATTATTATCTAATGACTAGCATTTCCCGCGGCTTCGCACGCGTTCTAAGGACCGGAAACCAAATTCTTTTTGAGTCGCGTGGTATGATACTTCGTAGAACTAACGCCCGCCCTTCCCGTTTTTATTACATTTTTCATTGATGCTCCGCTCCTATTAGTCGTAGCGTGATATAATATATTTTACTATCCAACATAAAAAGAAGTTTTCAATCCAGACCAGTAGTTCCTGAGATTAGCGCGTTCAACCAAACAAACAAACTCTTCAGCTTTATAATATTAGTATAGATTGAACCAGGAGCTAAATAGTAAAATACACCAGTGCTACTTAAATCTTTAAATTAGAACTCATTTCGTGTAGCCTTCATTCATATACCAGTATAGGAAGCGTAGAATGTTATAATCTATATCTATCTTATATGGTTCAAAACTTTATCAAAATTGGTTCAGCGGTTTAAGCGTAAAGGTAACAGACAGACTTTTACAATAAAAATACATATTAATATAAAATGTAAAATAATTAATACTATGTTAATAATTGTTAGTGTTAACCTTTGACTTGAAGGTACTTTAAAATAGGAATTACACATGCTTACTTTCTTAACGTTTTCTATCTACCATACTCGGAATGACGTATTGTAACTGATTGAAATAACAAAGGAGTTGTTCGTTAATACACATAAAAATATATTTGATACAAAGGCGTTGATAACTTCCCCTTTTGTCAAATCGGTTAAATATTATTATGAAACCGATTAGAATTTAAATCTATAAAATAACCTTGAACAATAAAAATACATGCAATAGGGATAAACATTATTTCTTAACCTACTGTATAGCTTTGTTATAAAGTGACTTTAAACCTTATATAATGTTTATAAAGTCTAAAATAGCGTAGCTATTTGTTATAATCAAACCATTGCACTATTTCCGTGTAAGGTATGACCATTACGAATCTGTCCACAAAATGCTCCGGACGTGTCATTGCTTATTAAATTCAAATACGAAATAATTCAGTGATAACGATTCAGTGTGTGATAGCAGTGTGTCAATATAAGATAAGTCGGACTAAGTGTAACGATTGCCCATTTTAACGTTGTTAGATTGCGATTTTGTTTGTTTTGGTACCTTTCCACAATAATATTTCACCAATCAAACTTATAATATTTAGTATTTACTACGTGTAATTAAATTTTATTAATATGGATGTGACACAAGCAAAGGCACTAGCTATGCTATCATTAGGAGTCGGGAGTTTCATCCTTGGTATGGCTCCGGCGTATATTTCGCAAAATGCAAGACGTAGACATCCTTTAATGATATCATGCTTGCTTTGTTTTGGTGGAGGAGTTCTATTTTCGACCTCCTTACTCCATTTACTACCAGAAGCTAGAGAAACATTGCCAGATTACTCAGATTTAATGCTATGTGTTGGCTTCTTCTTAGTGTACGTAATTGATGAAATTGTTCACGTTTTTTATGGGGCAAGTGAAAGACGGAGTGGTGGAAGATACGGCAGTGGAGAGCATACGAGTTTGATAGGTGGTAGTGGAGAATTAGGTAGATGCTATGGGGATCCTCAAAATCCTATGATGTGTCATGTCAGTCATACAGAACCATGTACTAGGAGTTCTTCTGGTATCATCGCACTGCTGTGCGCGTTATTTGTGCACAGCTTGTTGGAAGGATTGGTCATTGGATTGCAAAAGACTGCTTCTCAGGTAATATTTGGTTAATATCATTGCTTGCTTTAGCTTTAAGATCTTGGTTTCTTTGTTCCAAATAGCAACATTGTGAAGTAAGATACTTAATTTAGATATTATATTTTATTGCTAATTTTGTGAATCATCATCAAATTCACAGATAAAAAACAATGACTGTAACGCCTTATGTACAGAATATAGACCCCAAAGCAAAAGTTATTAAGGGTGCTATCAAAATTTTGAGCGTTTGATTCGATTTTTGATGAATGATTTAATAACATAGGTTTTTCAACATTTAATAACCTCGCTTGAAAAAAATAATTAATCCAAAAAGTATAATAATATTTCTAATATCAATTATGTTTTGCAATTATAAAAATCAATATAAATCTCGGAACCAGAAAGTCCTTAGCTTTAGACAGCGCCGAGCGCGGATTAGCGAGCGCCTGGCTCCCCAGATAAATAATCAAACTTTCTCGTGCATATTTTTTTTTAATTTTGTCGCCATAATTAATACTTAACCATAATCACTCATCAAAAATAGAGTCTAACGCTCAAAATTGTGATAGCACCCTTAAAGTTTTTGTCTGTATGTCTGTTTGTAAGTGTGCGTTTTACACATAATAAGTTCGCGAGGTGCGTTTCGTCGTATGTCAGTGAAATGGCATGGGACGAAACGCATTTGATGGTTTTACATCGGTAGATTATAATTTACCGAAAATAATTCGTTAAATTATAAGCAGTATGTTAAGGTTCACAATCTATCCACAGCTTACAAAAATATATTGTGACACATACATGTTATCATACACCCGCGATTGGAGTTCAAACATTCGTGTTCATCGCACAAATAAATGGCTCTAGCGAGACTCAAACCAGCGACCCTTGCACAGTAAGACCTTCTAAGTAAAACTGCCAAGCGAGCCATTGATGATAATGATAGTGGATGGTAAACTTATAGACATTTAATTTAAATTTTAAAAAGGTGAAAATTAAAGATTTATAAGTACTCATAAAAATTTTATTAGAATGGTGTGTAATTTGATTTAAATTCAACTATGGTACAACTTTTCCCACACTTATCGGTTGAGACTTAATTACTTTCTATTACGAAATAGGATCTTTTACCGCAGCCTGGAAAGCTGAATTCCGGGAAAGTTACTTCTACCCAGTACTTATATTTCACCATTGCGGGAGATATTGTGATCGTTTTTGTGGTGCTTTTGTTTTCATTTGTTCTGATTACAGTTAAAAATATATTATATAATATATAAATAATTTATTTTTATACTAACAAAGGACCATAAAACAATGCTTGATACGAGTATTTTACGAATGCTAAAACTGTAGTTTATCTTTAAATAGACATCACTTAAAAATTTTATGATTTTTAGGTAGTTGGTATATAATTAACTCCGATACTACATTATCTAAATATTACGATTTTTTGTAAAAATATAATTTAAAAAAATAAAATAAATAAATATGTTGGGACATTTTTACAACAGCGCCATCTAGTTCCGTGGTAAGCTACGAGGCTTGTGTTACGGATACCAGATAGTTGATATTCTACACATATAAAATTTTTGAAATACATACATAATATAAATATTAACTAGGAACAAACATTCGTGTTCAACAAATGAATGCCCCCAGCGGGACTCGAACCCGCGACCGCTGGCGCAGAAGGTAGGGTCACTACCAACTGAGCCAGACGTGTCGTCGCGTCGTGTTGTCTGTAGGTTTGTATTGAATGTTATAAACTAGACTAATTATAATTTTTTTCTTTTTTCCAGATATTTTTGCTACTTGCTGCGGTGGCAAGTCACAAGTACGTAGTAGCTTTTTGCCTCGGAAGTGAGTTGCGCGAGAGTACGTCCGGGCGTATTTGCATGCACATAGTTTGCGTTTTACTGTTCAGTGGAGGATCTGTTGTGGGGATCTGGATCGGTGGCGCGTTGAATAATGTTGATGTTGTAAAGAATTCCGTTGCTATACCCATTATGCAGGTATGTATTTTATTATTCACATTATTGAAGTGAAACTTCTTTAGAATCGTTGTGATTTCAAACTCGATGAAACGAAAAAATAAGTCCATAGTACCAGGCGCTCAAAGACGGGGAAGAGTTAGCCTTAATTTAAATTCAAGTTTTACTTCTGACATGTGTACTTTGTACACACGCCCTTTTTTTGAAGTATGAAAGTTTGTGCTTCGCACTGAAACATGGATGGATTTTGATGATTTTAGTACAAAGATATACTATAGATATACCTGGACCTGAAGAAACATATAAGTTTATAAATATTAATAGCTATTTAAGATATAGCGATAAACACGAAATAAACACTTGAAATAAAGATAAATTGGTGACAACTAGTTATCGCCTGCAAAAAGTGAACAGATCGTTTATTAGTCAAGCGCTAGTATAAAAGTGAACCGATCGTTTATGGGGCAAGATATACGCATCACTACATAGTATAAAACAAAGTCGCTTTTTCTGTCCCTATATCCCTTTGTATGCTTAAATCTTTAAAACTACGCAACGGATTTTGATGCGGTTTTTTTTAATAGATAGAGTGATTCAAGAGGAAGGTTTATATGCATAACTACCGGATCCCGCGGCTTTGCCTGTGCTAAATCTAAGGAAGACCCCGAGCGAAGCGAGGGCGAGTCGCTAGTGTGAAATAAAGCTTATTACACCACAGCGTAATATTTAGAAAATGTAAATTTATGGAATAGAAGTCTGGTTGGGTCTCACGTAGGATGAATAGATGACTATTACAATATTGTATCCAATTTTCTTTTAAAAAACTCTTGAGTATCACACCGGCTCTTCTCAGCAGAACTGCTTTCCGAGTCGCTGGTAGCTGCCTCACAGACATACAGACTGACATTTAATTTAAATTGTATATTTTCATAATGTAAAAGTGAAGAATCAAAAGCACTTGTAAAAGTCTATTTGAATAAAGTAAATTTTGATTCGATTCGATTTGATTTGATCAGTAATATAGCCAAGCAGCAACCTGCATAGTGCGAAATGAACTTAAATACATTTCCGGGCTAAGGGAATATTAGTCATTAGTATAATTAAATATTATTTATTATAAGTATGCTCTATCGATGGTGGATACAGCCTTGGTTTTTAATATTAATTGACTAGCGACTCGCCCTCGCTTCGCTTGAGCTCGTCCTAGATTTAGCGCGAGTGAAGCCACGGGTTCCGTATGTTATACATATAAACCTTCCTCTTGAATCACTTTTGACTAGTAAAAAAACCGCATCAAAATCCGTTGCGTATTAAAGAATTTAGATTATAGGGACTGACAGACAAGAAGCTACTTTGTTTTATACTATGTGTAGTGATTATCTTTTATCTATTTTAGGCTCTGGCAGCGGGTACTCTCCTATATGTGACGGTAAGCGAAGTGCTGCCTCGAGAGAGGGCGCGTTGGCATGAAAAAAAGCGCGGGGCAGGACTGGTACAGTTTGTAGCCGTGGTGGTTGGATTTACTCTCATGTATTTACTGTCTTTATATTTGGGTAAGCCTATTATTTATATTTTACTTTGTTCACAAACACCCAGCATTATCTAGTTCCATGCTATTTTACGAGCTGAGCTACGTATCATCATCATCAGCCCTTTTTAACGTCCCACTGCTGGGCACGGGCCTACCTAAGTACAAGGAGGATCAGGCCATAGTCCACCGCGCTGGCCTAGTGCGTATCGGCGGACTTCACATGCCTTTCGAAAACTTGTTAGGTTTTCTCAGACATGCAGGTTTCCTCACTATGTTTTCCTTCACCGTAAGACAAGTGGTAATCATGATATAAATGATTCGCACATGAAAATATCAGAGGTGCGAGACCCGGATTTGAACCCGCATCACTCGGTTATCCAAGCTACCGCCTTACTGGCTTATCCAAGCTACGCTGGTCTACCACTGTCCGAGTAACCACCAATAAATAGTTGATAAATTACACATATTTAACTTTAAATACACTTACACACATATGTGTATAAACACCCATGACTATAGTACAAATATTATGCTTATTGCTCATCTCACTAATGAATTGCCCCCAACGTTTTCGAACCCGCGACCGCTAGGATAAGTAGGAATTAGGATCACTACAAACTGAACCAAACTTGTATTCTTTATTCACTAACACAAGACTCCATAATCTTAATATTATGTAAAATTCCTGTGTCACGATGTTGATCCGCGATGAACTCCAAAACTAGTTATTGTATTTTTTAAATGTGTGATTTGTTAAAGCTTAAAGATAGGATAGCTTTTATCTATATATTTTTTACCTTTTTGATAGAAACAATACGATTTTTATATTTGAAGAGGGATTCGTTACAGAGAATCTTAGAAATTATTTTTATTATAACTCGTGGTATGTTAGTTCTAAGTAGGTAATACGTATATTAATATATTAAATAATAAAATAAATAAATATGTTGGGACATTTACACACAGCATTTTTATCTAGTTCCACGGTAAGATACGAGCCTTGTGTTATGGATACTAGATGGTTGATATACTACACATATAAGTTTAAATACATACATATTATAAATATAAACACCCATGACTGGAGTACAAACATTCGTGCTCAACAAATGTATGCCCCCAGCGGGACTCGAACCCGCGACCGCTGGCGCAGCAAGTAGGGTCACTACAAACTGCGCCACGCGTGTCGTCATATATATTATATTAAGTAATATTTTCGACTCCAGAGTCGATTTCTGGTGCCATTCTAAGGTACGGTACCAGATTGAAATATAAACTTTGCTTTGTCTACGTTTTAATAGGCAAGAATAAAATATAACGAATTTGACTTTACCAATATCTAATTTCCTCATTTCACGGCTCTATTTACAATTTTGCCACTTCTCATGAAGTCTGAGACGAAAATCGTATAAATAACTATAAAATTCAGTGGCAATGTTTAATAAAATCTATTTTTTCTTTTCAAACTAGGTACGTGTTGCTAGTAGCAATGTTTAATAAAATCTATTTTATCTTTTCAGATCGCCATACACCGTAATCCTTACATTCTTCATTTTGTTACTAATAATGTAAAAAATTGTTCATTTAGGTTAAAATTTGACAATAATGTTCGTATTATATTTTTGTAAGTATAATTTAACAAGCTCTTTAGTTAACGATGAGTATTGAATAATTAATTGTTATTATTTTAATTGTAATTAAGTACCTACTAGCGGTATGTTTATTTTATATTGTGTAAATAGCGACTTACCCTCGGGATAATCCTAGGTTAGTAAATATATTATTATAGATATAGATAAGCTATCCATATGTTGACCCGAAATATTATCAAAATCGATTTAATAGTTTTTTAGTGATGCGTTTCACAGATAGAGGAAAAATTTTAAAAACTATATATTGGGTCGCCTTAACAATAATATTTTAATATGGTTTTCATAACTTTATTATACCTACGTGTAGTAACTTACAAACATACTTTGTCATTCTTTTGAAATTGGCGACAATATCGACCTGACAATATTTTAAGTAACCTTATGACTAATACACTAATTAATAGTCGATGAAAATATTTTTAGGTCAATTTTAGTCATAGTGCATTTAGTAAGTCATAACTAAACTCAAAAATATCGAATGTAGTTAGTTTTCGAGAGTTTGTAAATAAAGAAAAAATGTCTACAACGATTTTTATGTAATGATAATAAAACTATTGTTTTTAGTTTAGTTTTTTATTTCATTAAATTGTGTTTTTGTCAACAAATATTTTACATCTGTAGCGAATTGTGATAATAAGTCACTGTTAACCAATATCTCAAATTTACTCAAATTTCCATTCAATAAATAATTTTAAGTAGCTTCATGTTAATCTAAAAATTATAATTTGGTACGAGTAAATTGAGAATAAATACAAAATAAGTACGACTAATTCAACGGTTTACAACTACAATACATTTCAACAATTCCTGGTATTTTGTTTTATAATTAAAAATGGCACAGTTCTGTCATCGTATTATATGAAGTTTAAAGACATGCTTATAAAAATCTTTAACAGCAGCATTATTTAAAAATTCAAAATGTCATTTCTGAAAATAGAATACAAAGTAGAATTAAAAAATGACACGATGACAGTGTTGCTAGCTAAAATAACTGAAACTAACGCCATCTATACACGTAAATTTAATCAGCTATTCATCAACAGATGGCGTAAAATCTACTTTGTAGAATGTGTATTTAATTTTCATATCCACATCTAAATGCACAAAATAATCTCAGTCCATAATACTATTGTTATTATATACATGATATTACGGAAGCGATCTAAACTATCTATATAACGGAATACCTCGTATTACAATATAAATAAATGAATAAACTTAATCTATTTAAAATATAATAAAAGTATTACAAAATAGAAAATAATACAGATCTTTGACTCGACACTTACAACTACGAAGGAAGTACATTAAAATACGATAACAAAAAATTATAAAAAAATGTTATTTTTTAGAATAAATATTCTTAATTAGATAAGAGAGCATTAACAGTGAAGCCACAGCGCTTTGATTTATTGCATTTGCTAATATTGTCACATTGTCGAGCTGATTTATTTCACTATAATTTTTAGTGCTTAAAACATTTTGATTAACTTTTTAATTTATTATAAACAGATAATGAATTGATTTATGTGGTTGTTTGAACTTTTAAATGCGTTTAAAACAAAGCGTTGTGGCTTTATATAAGCATACCTTGTGCCTAAAACTTCGAACTTTACTTCATTTTTAAAATGTTACAGTAACTTACAGTATGCGTGAAATGTAATATTATAGATTTTTAACTATGAAATATAATTATTAATTTATCATTCATAAGCAGAATTATAATTTGTACAAAAATATTAATTTTACTATGACGAAAAATATGACTTTTAGTTATAAATCTATATAAAATGTATAACAACCATGAATAATTGACATTTATTTTATAAGGCACAAAGTGAAGGCACTGTTCCATAAGACGAAGTTAATAAGACAAGAAGCGTTATAAATAGACAAAATAAATACAATTTAATACCGAGATAGACCAAGCGTAAGTGGCGTCGGTAACGTTTATATTACTAAGTGCCGTAGCATCCTACGAATGGCAACTTAAATTCTGTATATATGTACACTAGCTTTTGTATGCGGGTTTGTCTGCATTTGCCTTGAAAATTTGGTCCAAAAAGTTATGCACGTTTTCTTATTTTAATTGAAATTCGATGCAAACGACGGATATACCATAAATTTTTACAATTTATTATTACAATTTTCACAAAAATATCCAGAAAACCGCAAGTCAACACTGTCACTGTTAAACCGATAGATGCTACGACCTACACTAAGTCGGGAATAAATTTGTTCAAAGTTCACAACTCACGTCAAGTATCATCGTCTTCTTCTAAGCGTCTATTCCGCTTCCTTTGCCTGTGCCTTTCGAGTCTCTTTCTGTGAGGATTTTTTCTTTTCGTGGGCGTTATTTGGCATTCGCAGCCGGCTCGCACTATGACGTAGTCCATGGACCAACCGCCGGAACCGGGTACCGAGAAATGACCTTCGGGACGATGTTTCTGCATATCGATTGCAGAAGAATATCTTACTAGAGCGTATGAATAGGAATACTTTTGCACGCACCTAGACTGGTTGTAAAGGCGGGCGTCTACGAACCGGCACGGCTTATCGACGACCTCGGGGGCACACGACAGTTCGTACAGCCTTTGCTTATGTTCACCGTCCTCGTACAACTCTACGTAGAGCCCGGTTGGCGTACGACCGCCCTTTTTGGCCACCATTTCGAGGACGGACGGACAGCACTCTACAACGTCTTTCTGGGAACCCTCCTTCCGTAATATTGTTTGCATTTCGCGCCAATGTGACCGCTTCCACGCCGCCGTCGCGTCTAACTCTTCGTCTGGTCTGTAATAACAGAAAAAAACAAGATTTATATAAAAATATATAAGACAAAGTATAGTCCTAAGAAAACTTCTTATATTCGCATGAATAATAATTAAAAATAATTTTGAAATTTTAAGTATTCACAAGAATGTATGGTAATATATAATGTATGGTTTTTAAAATACTTTATGACAAATTTTAGAATAATATTTCATATAAACCGAGTAAACTAGAGAAATGGTATTTAAGCTGAAATAGAACTTGTAATAACCCATAAAATGTCTATTGTGCCAGTTGAATTTAAGAACGCAATTGAATAGCTTGAAATATTGACTTTTGATTGGTACAAAATTATCATATTATTGTGTAACTTATAAAATCGTATTATAAATTTAATTATTAAACATTTGATCACAGCGGGGTTCACGTGTAGATATCGTGGCTATGTTTTGAAATCCGCTAATTTAGTACGTCCGGTGATGTTAATTCAAGTCTTTTTACTAATGAGCTCAATTATATAGTTGAAGTTGAAATACATGCCAGATATTACAAGTTCGATTCTTGTCCAGGAAAATTACGTTACGTTCAAAACAAAAATGTGCTGCCTTGTGAGTTTATTTATAGTTGTTAAAGTGCACAAAATACTTAACACTAAATGTTAATAATTAAAATTACAAAAAATGGACTGTAAAATAATATTTAGTAATTTAAGATTAGAGATACGAATGCAAATGATGTTTTCTGATAGAAAATTAAAATGATATCTCCTTAATTAAAACAGGTACGTTATTATCTTGGGTATATTATTGAATGAATCTAAATGAGCGAGCGCCGGTGACCGATGGAAATGAACGATAACCATAATATTTGTAATTTTATTACGAGTATGATGTTGAAGCCGATTTGATGAGGCTCTATATTTAACACATTTATGTTTATATTTCTTGTGAGAGACAAAAAGTGCTTAAAAGCGATAAGTTGCCTATTTCGCTTTCGGAATTACAAGCTCTTTATACAAAACTAAGAAATATATTTTCTTTTTAATGTTAATATATAAAATTCCCGTGTCTCAATAATAAATTAATACTTATCCGTTCTGAATGTTTTTTTCAACGTATGATTTCTTCGATTTACTTTCGATATTGCTATACATAATATGTTAAGTAAATTACAAAAAAATACGAATTTCATACTTATGAGATGGTTAAGCTTGTAATTTACAGACAACTTTTTCATATAATTATTTTGAAAGTGCAATGTTAGCATTAAAAGGGAAAATATTTATTCAGATCTAACTAAGATCGCTTCAGCTTCGCTTTGATTAAGTGTTAATGTAATACAGACAAAAGTCTAAATAAATACAGATAGTAGGTTAAAATGTTTAACAGCAACTTAATTAATTGATCGAATACATAGTAAATCATACAATTTGAATTATAATTAAATAAAGTCGTATGTTACATAATTTTATTCAAAAGTAATTTAGTTAATTAAATGGTTACAGGATGTTAAATTAAGTATACATTAGATAATATTATTCACAAATATTTTTATATATAAACAATCTATATGTATATCGTAATGATCATTATAAATAAACACAAAATGCTGTTCGTAAATAAGCCCATCACTTGAGAATGATAGAACCTAGAAATTTTCATTTTTTAATGTTAGCCATAAAAGATTCTTATATCTTTATGTAAGCGTCAACGACTAAATATCACTAAGAAGATTGTACAGGGCGTCTTTCGGATCAGCTACTAAAAATAACATACCTATTTATACTTAATAGTTACTATCTTACACGAATATTTAACCTTTGACATTATAAATACTCGTAGGAATATATTTTCGAAGTTTTTCCTGAAAATAACAGGTTTTGTTTATCTAGTCAAATACGAGAAAGACTAAATAGACAATACGATTAACAATTTTAGTCACGCAATAGAAATGTCATGCAAAAAATCGATACCAAAGATCAAACATGATAATCTTTTGTGATATACTTCTATTCTTAAAATTGTATTATATTTAGTATTTTTGTTTTTTTTATTATTAATTACTTAGGCAAATTAGGAACACTGTAATTACATGAGAATGATGTGTTCTCCTATAATTGGTAGTACATAGTAATTTAAGTAGTTGTAAGGCATAAGTTAGATATAAGTGAATATGTACAACTGTTGGAGATCCGAATAAATAAATAAATAAACAAACATAAAGAGACGCTAAGGATGCCGTGGTGGTCTGAAGAACTGGCGGCGCTCAAGCGCGATGTTGCCACCAAGAAAAGCAGAATTTTTTAAATAACTTACAGTACGCGATGCGAGTGGTGCGGCTGGGGAGCGCGGCGCACGCGGCTCGCGTTTCCCATCACGTCGCCTGAGCCCGCCACTGCCCCACACAGCACCTGGAACATTATTATTCACTACTAAATAACTAAATACTTCTTAGGTTTACGCGGATATTTGATATTATAAATGAAACTATCTTTTCAGATTTTGGTCTCTCCCGGGACCATGATTGCGGTAAAGCGTTCGAAACGTCGAAAATCCGAAAAGATAGTTTCATTTATATTTATAAATATAAATCTTAATTAATATTGACTTCCTTTCTGCCTGTTTCAAAATTATGACGCTACTGGTAACAGATTAGTCGCAGTATCGATAGGTGACAGCTTTACATGATCTGCATGGGGATGAAATACCGCCAACATCTCAACTACGGGCTGTTATTAAGAATATTTATCGACAGAAAACCAAAAAATATAATTAGGCTTGATCTTTACTCGAACCAAAAACAGATCTGCAGCCATACTTCCTAGCCATTATAACACAAGGGCAGTTATCTTAACTACGAAGGAAGCTGTGTTACGGATATCAGATAGTTGATATACTACTATATATAAATACATATTATAAATATAAACCATGACTAGAGTACAAACATTCGTGTTTAACATGAATGCCTCCAGCGGGACTCGAGCCCGCCACCGCTGACGCAGCAGTAGGGTCACTACAAACTGCACTAAACGTGTCGTCAAAGAAACGGGTAAACGAAAAGTAGTACAACAATTATTATATTAATTCGTCCCATTTCGCTTTGTGTCATCATCGTATCGTAGTAGGTGGTATACGAAAATGCAATGTTTTTGAGCTGTGCATATGAAAAACAGAAACAAAAAAATATAAATAATTAGTTGTAGGTAATGGTTTCACATTATTTTAATAAATTTTATGATTTCGAAAGAAATAAATTTTAAAAACAACTACGCTGAAAAATGTTTGGATTCTAAACGTTCATCTAATAATTTTATAACTACACAAATAAAAATTGATATATTGAGTGCAAAGTGTTTCAGCACTCCTTTTTATTATACTTATAGCTACGGTTTGTAATCTTGTTTATTTTTAAGATGATGCAATACTTAGGTTAGTTTCAAATTAGGTGTAACTATTCATCTCGAATATCAAAGTCTACGATATGTTAATCTATTTTCGACAACATATCGCATGGAAATTTTATCATGTGAAGATTTGAATATTTTAAGATTTTAAATTGAATATTGTAATTCACGTAATTGAAGATTGTGATATGTAATTGAATATCGAATGGAACGAGTTACGAAATATATATAACTTTAAATACATACATGTTATAAACATATATGTGATTGGACTCCACGGGACTCGCATTCGTAACCGCTTCCACAGCAGCACTACAAATAATACTACACATTGCTTTTTTTGGTTATGGTTAATATCTAGACTGTAGACACAGTGACAGAGGCAGTGGTAGCCCAGCGGTACTGCGCTCGCTTGAATAACCGAGTGATGCGGGTTCAAATCCGGGTCTCGCACCTCTGATATTTTCATGTGCTAATCATTTTCTATCATGATTACCACTTGTTTTACGGTGAAGGAAAACATTGTGAGGAAACCTGCATGTCTGAGAAAATCTAGCAAGTTTTCGAAAGACATGTGAAGTCTGCCAACTCGCACAAGACCAGTGCGGTGGACTACGGCCTGTATCCCGTCGTACTGAGGGAGGCCCGTGTCTAGCAGTGGGACGTTAAAAAAGGCTGAAGATGAAGACACTATATCAAGACAAAAAGGTTAGTGCAAGACTAATCTAGATTTTCTTCCGCGTCCGTCACGTTATCCCTTTGTGACTCGTCTGTTGTCTTTGCAAATGAATTGTTTGCGCAATGAAAGCAATATGATGAAAGAAAGGTTTTGTTTCCGCCATTATTCAGGCCACACGCGTGTCGTGGAAACGTATGAGGTTAGTTGTGATGTTGATCTGCCGTTGTTGATGTCACCGCTTGCTTGTTTGTTTGGTGATTTATTTATCTCATAAATAACTGTAGATTACATGGTTATAATTCATAGTTCTACTAGCGACTTATCTTCGCTTATAAACACTGGTCGTCGGTACGGTTTAATCGTCAATATGGAATAGATATATAAATACTAAAGTTTATATATTATATGTATTTAGTATCTTGATATATATCTAATTTATAGGCTACTGTGTTATCTAACGCAAAAAGAAATTTTTCAAAGGGATTAGTAAGTTCTGAGATAAGTGCTTTCAAACAAACAAACAAACAAATAAACAAACTCTCGGGTTTGTTCCCTAGTAACGATTAAACGGTTAGTATAGACGTTTTTCAGAGTTGTCCCGTTGATAATAATGTATAATTAAAAAAAAAATATTTCTAGTATTTTTCCCAGACGGACAGATATAAATTCTAAAATCGATTATATTATATCAATTGATTATAGATCCGGCCTCTAAATCGTTAAAAATACTATTACAATAAGATTTGTTTTTAAATATTTGATGTACAGATTAAAAGTGATGAATTCATATAAGAAAATATAAATTTACACTAAAATCGGATGCAGATCAAACGTATAGAACCAGTAGTGGCATAAAACAACTTATAAGAACAGAGTGTCAGATTTAACACCATATTTTATCGGAACAACAAAGGAAACTGACAACGCAATGTTGTAAGTCTCGCATCGTACAGTGTTTTGAAACATGGCACGTCAAAGCCTATACATAAATGTCATGGTTTGGTGCGTTTCTTATTGTCAGGGGATACAGTTAAATTTCAGTTTAGATTTACAATTTGTAATATGTCAGTATGGTTCAGTAGCTATGGAGAGAAAACAATTGGTTTAGTTGCTTTAGTTAGTTTATTACTAAACGAAGAGGTCTCTAATAATAATTGAGTAAGAATATGGTGTAAAGAATTGTATAATATTTATTGTATTTTCCTTTTGATCGGAATTCTTCATCTTACGCGTTGATACTTAGGTAATACTTATCTAGAAGCAGTGAAAAGTAACCGGTCTAGTTGTAGAAATAGTCTAAAACTAAACTCTACTATTTCTGTAGAAACTACATCCATCGCTTCATATGCAACAGTAGTATTACAAACAGACAAACCACCGATATCCTCACAAATTGTAATAATTTTATGAATATATTTTAGAATTATAATTAATTGATCAATTTTATAATTTACTCACGATAATTTCAATATTGTATTGCGAATTGAAGTCGATAGCATGAAGAAATAATATACCTACTCGAAAATAAGTATCCACGTAACAACTTGAATAGTAAAGTTAATGTTTAAAATTGCGTGAGATCGGCAAATAGGTGAATAAAATAATAGAACAATAAGCCATTTTGCTTTACATAAACATAAACAAAGCAGTTATGGTTGAGTTTCTCTGATTGACTCATTGATGTATATATATATGATCGTAGTAGGACTTCTGAGTCGGTTGATCCCAGGTTCGATAACCAAGTATTAATATTTTTTTAATCTTCGTTTTTAGCTCGTAGATTTTTTTTAAATAGAGGATGTTATATTTTTTCTGATCTATAGGAAATACCATAGAATTCTAGCTTTTAAAGAAATTGCTGACGTTAGTTTTATCATTAATATCGATTCGAGTATTCCTGGTAGCAAGTTGAACGTGCAACTCATATAAAATTTGTTGTGACAGTGCAAGCAGGCCACAGTTGTCTGACTCCGACCTATATCTTTCAATCTTTGGATTTATTAGAATGCAAAGAGCGAAAGCTGCGAAGGGAAATTATTTGTAAATTCCTTTAACACAATAGAAATATATTCGTTTTGCAACCATTTACATGTAATAAGTAACTGTTAGATTCCTATGCAAATTGGTTTTGCTAAGCCCATTATGTTGAAACTTATAACGTGGAGACATAAAATTTTGTATTGTAATTCATGAGTTATGGGTTTTATGTTAACATATAGCCATGATTATTACAGTTTCATCTATACTAATATTATAAAGTAGAATAGTTTGTTTGTTTGCTTGTTTCTTTGTTTGTTTGGTTGAACGCGCTAATCTCAGGAAGTACTGGTTCGATTTGAAAAATTCTTCTTGTGTTGGATAGTCCGTTTATCAAGGAAGGCTATAGGCTATTTTATATCACGTTACGACCAATAGGAGCGGAGCATCAATGAAAAATGTTGCAAAAACGGGAAGGGCGGGTGTTAGTTCTGCGAAGTATCATACTCACATAGACTCAGAAAGACATTGGTTTTCGGTCTTTAGAACGCGTGCGAAGCCGCGGAAAATGCTAGTATAAAATAATTTCACATATGTATGTAACACATTTGTATTAAGAATGGAAAAAAATATTTTCGCTTGTTCCAGAACGTTTGAGCAATAAGATAAAATTTATAGTGCTCTAACGAGATCTTCATGACGGAAGTCATCTACATATTCAGACATACAAATGGAACTTGGGCGGGTTTTCTGTACCATCCTATTTTATGGTGTTTTTATTAGCCCTGGAGTTACCTCCAAGTTACGCGTTTCAACGAAATAGCATTTTAATCTATATTTTCATAGATGATATAAAAAGATATATAGTTTTTATGACTTTATGTATATTAAGTGGTATGAAACGTGTCGCAAAAGTCTACTTATTGGCTTATAGCTTCATGATTTTGCGCGTCTGATCCCTTAATACGTTGATGTTATTTTGTTAATAAGAACATATTCATTTACAACATTCCATTTTTGCAAGTAATTACTTATGAGCTGAAACGTCATTGGTTTTCGAAAATAAAAATAAGCCTAAGTTACTCTTTATAAAACTATCTGCCACTTAAGAACCTGTTAAAAGCGGTCTAGCCGTTTCGGAGTTTAGCCGGAATAAGGAAACTGACAAATTTAAAAAATGTGTTTTTCTTATAGGAAATGTATATAATTCCATATGAACATTAACATTACAAACAGACACTTTATTTTCGATCAGTAAATGTATATAGATATTGTTGCGATGTGTAAATCGTTACCCCCTTTTACATGCGGCTTCACTCGCACCGAATCATAATAGATAATGACAGTATAATATGTAATTTAAGAACAGTTTAGCTTTCTAATAGCTTTGTTATTTGTTTACCAACTGTTGTTCCACATACCAACAAGCATATATACATTTAAATTCTTTTAAGCAACTTAAATGTTTACATGCTACGAATATGATAGTTTCATCATCAACTTTTGATTTCTTTAGAAATACCTATGACGTTTGTAGGATATCACTGTTTTGAACTGTATTTTAACTAAATTTTAAGAATTCATAAGATTTTCTAGTATTTTACTATTAGTGAAGTAGGTTTAACTTAAGACTAGTTCACCCATATGTGACCAAAAAACTATAAATTACTACGAATTGTTTAAAATAATAAATAGTTTAATTAGTTTTTGCTGTTATATTCATTGACGGTATATTATTTCAAAGCACTAATTTCCCCCTTTTAAAGCTTTTAATAAAAAGAAATACCCTTTGTATTAGGTTCGGACCCTGGTCAGGCCGAATATAAGTTATGAGGTTTAATTTCAGGAAATTTTAAATAAATGCCAAGATGTGAACTTGCTTCAAAGAGCAGGTTCTGATCTGATCTAATAAAGGTCCATCTAAAATTTGAAAATGGTAGGAATAATACTTGTATTTGTGTTGACTCTTAAAATTTCACCGAATCCATAAAATCTGCGCAGATGGCTAGTTTTAGAGCGATTGGTCACAAAACATGGTCGAAATAGGTGATATAATATGATGATTCATGATATCTGATTTTCTTTAGTACTTTTTACTATACAATACCCAGATAGCCAGCTATCCTATTAGTAGCTATTAGTCCCGCTGAGTTTCTTTCGCCAGTTCTTCTCAGGTCAGAGGTTTCTTCTTTCCGAACTTGTAGACGTTCAGTATGAAATTGTGACAATTTTTATGCTGAATAAAATATTTTGATTTGATTTGATATCATCATATCAAATTTCAACAAGATCAACTCAATCATTTTCTCGTAATACGGTCACAGACAGTCAGAAAAAAAATTAAAATCTACGATAATAATGACTATTTATAATACTATTAATATAAATACAAATAAAAAAAATCAATTAATTAAATGTGAATATTTCCAAAACTTGCATAGTTTATTTTATTTTTCTTCACATTAGCACAATATTTAATATTCATATTTATAAATTATGGTAATGACACATTCGATTGTAATCAGAATCGATATTTCACATATAGATTAGTGGAATATGTAAATTTATATAGAGCCATTGTTACCTGACGGTATATAATTTTTAGTAGATTTTTAACACTTGGACTAATTAATTTGTTTTGATGCTATTAAAATATCGCACTAGTGTTTATTTATAAATCTTATGATTACAAAATGACGGCTCTACGTGAAGCTTATAAGTCAACCTATCAAGGATTTTTGATAAAAAAGAGTCAATTTGTGTGTTGGTTTATTTGTGAATTATAGTTGGTTTATTTTTGTTATATAGTGTACTACCTAACTATGCATGTTATGTGATATTTTATCAAATTTATGAAATTTAATTATTTTTTGAATGTTTACAAAAAACGTGATTAGTTTATAGGATTCTATTTCATTTCAAGAATAAATTTAAGTCTAAGAGTTAAAATATATTTCATATAAAGTAAGTTTGAAATTAGAGCAAATAGTAAATTGTAATGGTCAGTTCTAAAGCATTTTTATGTATGTTTGCTGTAAACGTAAAGCATTCAAAAAGTCGGTCACCAAAATCAAAAGTAAACTGTAAACCCATGTATAAATGAAAAGATAGTTTGTCTAGATCAATATTTTCTTAACTCTCTCATTCATTAAAATTCAAAAAGATGTAAATAATAAATATTAAATGTTATTATAACTTTAATAGATATTGGAAATTAATATGCATTATCACTTTGATCTATATATTTATTGCTCGAATCAAAACATTAGGCAACTTTTAATTAATTATCATGTCATGCATATATTAGAAAAGAATTTGTCGAAAAAAATATAGCATTTATCTTGTAATAAATAACATGCTTTAAAAATATGACTTCTTAATTTGTCTAAACATTATAAGACATGGCTTTTTAAGTTTGCTCTGACTTATTATGAAAATACATAAATAAGTGTTTATTTTACACTACGACTAATTAAAAATACATAATATGTGTTGTTAAAGAATAAAGCTTTGCAATTAAACTTTTTTATATTTTTATTAATATTTGAAAATTTTAATTATTAGCTAAACCCAAGATAATAATTATGTTTATGAGACAGGTACATCCAGCTGTCACAACTGTTTGCTAGTGTCAAGTGGTATCATTAACATGGACGATTGAATGACATTCCGATGGTGGAAGTCATAAAAATAAAGATTTCTTGAAGACGCATTCAAATAGTGTTTAAATGGCCGTTGATGTAACACAAGATTTTTTACACTCACATTGCTAGGCTAAGACGAAAGTTTAAGGTTAATAGTTAGTAGTAGTTTTAATTATAAAATAAATAAATAAGATAACTAAAACTTACAATAAATATTAACATTTTATAGTAAAACTCCCAATAAAATAAAAGTTTTTTAATTTATTATTATAATTAAAATATATTTAAATTGCTGATGAATTGATGCTCGGAATAACTTAATATAGTTAAAAAGTAATTAAAAAGTAAAAATCTGCTTTAACCGATTTATAGCTTATAATATCGGTGGACCACCAGCTTGAGAGTCACAACCATCAATGAGTGAACGTATCACTTAACACAGAAACCTAATGAAACAGGTGAGAATTTGTTCTCATACACGATACACGACTTCTATGAATATTAATTACTTAGACTCTAATGATTTTTTAGCATTCGATACAGTACATATTAATTTCCCGCTCATCTGACTCGCTTTAGGTAATACTTGACTTTAAATTACTTATCTCATACATATGCAAATTAAATTTAGTATGTATTTATTTAAATTACATAATTAATTATAATGTTAGCGTAAAATAATGTGTGAACAATAAAATTTTTACATTTTATTCTATTAAACGGATCAATTTATAACCTTAGCCCTTATCACTTCAGCAAACAGGTGCTGTTTTATGTGAAAAAAGGTAAAAGGCATTTAAATTAATGTATTTAAATATAAATTTTATTGATACTTAAAGTGAATTCAAAGGGTTTTCAATTATGCAATCCACTTACACTTATAATATACGAGACATGTATTAAAAGATATATCGAAAACACTTTACTGCGATAAGATTTGATGAGTCTAACATAATTGATCGCTGAGGGTCAGTCGATAGACCATAAACACGCTGTTAAATTTTTATATCTATCAATAGACAGAAACGATAAAGTAAATGATGAGGATTAAAGTCCTTAAACTTTACCGTTATTAAGAATATTGTTGTTAGAATGTTTTATTAAACGTTGCATCCATATAGTAACTAAACTAATTTTTGTTTTTTTTTATCTTTGACGTAAGAATTATACAGTAAAGCATTATCAAAATATAACAAAATAAAGTTAAAAAAAAAACACCTTTAAAATTCTATTATGATGTAATGATGTAGGTACTACATTGACATTGAGAAAGTTTTCTAAGAACTAAAAGTTTAAATTGACATTATTAATTGAATTTAAGGGTAAATAAATTTATTGATCCTAGTGTAAGCACATGTAAAAATATGCCTAACATTTTTTTTAATGTACATATTATGTATTATGTACTCAGACTAGACGGAGTTCGCCAAAATAAATGTCAAAGTCAAAAATAGTAGCGTGATTTGCTGCTTATGCTAAATTTCCTAAATTTTTCATGAAATTGTATATAAATAATACCAAATATGCTATATTTTTTAAGTTTGCTTCCCAAGTATGCTGCATTTTTTAAGCATTAGTTCTTTTAAATTAACCGATTTACATTTTTATCGTTATTATTATAATAAAATCCGTTAGCACTTAGCAGTTTTCATTTATTTTATTAATTTACAACATTATACTGTTTGGATTCATGTTTGAAACTGTGTCTATATTCATAGTCTGAACGTATATTGTTAGATTAATCATAAATCAACTGAATACAATTTAGTTAAGAGTTAAAATAATATTATAAGATATACTTTAATATAATTTAATGATTGATGTAAATCAAAACTAATAAACGTTAAGTTCTCTATAACTTTGTTGTAAAAACATTCAACAAGGAACTGTTCGATACTATTGGTTAAATATTGACTAAGTTAGTGATGAAACTCGTGTTTGAATTCAATTGAAATCTTAGAGTTAATATTTGTATTAGGATTACAGAAGTTTCTCTTTAAATAACCATGTTACGCCGATATCTAAGTGCTATAACTGTGCTTAGAATCGTCCATTTTGCAACTTATTTTAATACTAGCGAATCACCCTTGCTTTGCTCAGGTTCGTCCCAGCTCCCTGCCATACTTAAATTTATAGCTCCTTAATGCGGCCCTGTTATAAAATTTTTAGCGGTCGTCTACTAACTATAAAGTACCTTCCTGTTTTCAACATTTCGTTATTAGTGAGTGAGTGAGTGACCTTTCGCCTTTTATATATTTAGATTATTTTCACTAATTTTACTTATACTTAATACTACTGTTAGTGTTATTCTAACACTCGAATCGATATTTTTTTCTATTAAGAATTAAAATTTCAAATGTATACTCGTACCTATTAATATAAATAGTTTGTTTTACATTGTATTGCTAGATAAGCACTAAATGACGTAGCTTATACATGTATAAGCACTACATATATAACATAATAATTTTCCATACTTTAGTACTTAAAAGTTAGTACATGTTCCAACATAGTTAAATAATAAACTTTACTTTAAAGGGATTAAGGGTTATAATTTTGTCTTGAAAATGAGATCAATAGATTTCGATCGTAAATCACGTCGAATGCGTTAGCCACATAAACTGAAGTTTATCTACACTATAAAAGTAGATGAATAAAATTTTAATACGCATAAACGGTGGTTTTACAACTTGTTTTGACTGTAGTGAGATTTATTTGAACTCAATATTGGTAGGGTGATAAGTATCTATTTGGGAAGTAATGAGTGTTCAGTTCATAAATCTATATAAATCTATATAAATAAAAATGAATGTTGCTAAACGCAAAACTCGAGAATGACTTTATTTTTTATGTGCCTTTAAGGCACATGGAAGATTTTATTAATAATATTAAAAAAATCAAGGTTTGTAAAAAACTTGCACTATACTTAACTTTACTTATAAATAACTTTACTTAGGGAGGAACACGCGCGAAGCGGGGGTGAGTCGCTAGTTTATATTAAAATTCAAAAGTAGAATGGGTACCTACATTAAATATTTTTCGGAAAATCTTATTGAAAATGAATATATAATGATTATTAGCGATATGGACTTTAAATCTATGTTTATCTTTAGCTTCTGTTAAGTATTCAATATAGTTTCTTGCAAAATAAATAATATAATTGAAAAAAAAAAATGTCCCCTGATTTTTATGTCTCGTGACGCGGATACGTAATTATATGTGTTTTGTGTAATGAAATTTAATTAAAACTCTGAAAGTAAAGTCTTATGATCAATATTTCAATAAAATTATAAGATTATAATCCATAAAATCTATACCTAGTGTATATTTACTTTGTATTAAGGAGTCGTTTATATGTAAACTAATATTTATTTCAAGTTGGCTATTTATCATAGAGCTAGCTAAGTAAAGTCGAAATATGTTCTACAAAGCATAATGCAATAATCACGTCGTTATCTTCCATTTAACTCCTTCAGTGCGTAAGCTTTGAATAAATAAACACGGTTCAACCCTTTTCAAACCATTGTGAGACTAATGAAGTTGTCAAACAAAGTGATCTACTGTGCGACAATTTAGATTAATATTGTGTAATATTTAACTGAATATGTATAAAGAAAAGGAGCTTAAAGTATGATTTATTACTATACTGACTTTGACGACACGTTTGGCTCAGTTGGTAGTGACCCTACTTTCTGCGCCAGCAGTCTCGGGTTTGAGTCCCGCCGCGCTGGGTGCATTCATTTGTTAAGCACGAATGTTTGTACTTCAGTCATGGGTGTTTATATTTATAATATGTATGTATTTCAAATTTATATGTGTAGTATATCAACTATCTGGTATCCGTAACACAAGCCTCGTAGCTTATCACGGAACTAGATGGTGCTGTTGTAATAATGTCCCCAACATATAACATATATACTAGTTATGGCCCCGGCTTCACCCTCATTGTGATCGGGACAAATGAAAAGAAGGCTTCTGTACCAATTATGTAATTTTGGCAATTTTTATGGAAATAATATGTTCAGCGAAATAACTTATGATTGCTATAAATAGTGTTTAAATTGTATTGTACTTTTTTCTATGATTTATATGTATTTATTTTACTTTTTTATATCGCTTTGGAGACTATCTTTTAAGATTACACAGACCTATTCTTTTTCTTATAAAGAAGTTTTAAGAAGAAATAATAAATTTATACGAGTTCGTAAATGTTCGTGAAAAAATAATAATGAATTCAATTAAATAAAATAATATATGTACTAGTGCTGTAATTAAAACTATGCCTATAATTATTACTAATACTACTGATTATTTCAAGCTAATATTGTGATAGCAAATTTTTATTACCGTATGAACATCATTACGTAAGGTAACAACATTTAGTTACAAAGTAGGTAGCGGTATAAAGTGAACGAAAAATCACGTTAGAGTAGACTCGAAATTTTCAGAACTATTTATTTTGTATGGGAATAACGAAACATTAAAACTTACCTAGGGATGATCGCAAGCGAAGCGAGGGTTAAACACTATTATTTTATAAATATATTATATGCTTTTGTCACTTCAAAGTTATTTTCTTCGCAAAAAAATATAACCTTAATTCAAAGCCAATAATAAAAAAAAGTCCAAGTAAAGAACATAATATAAATCTTTAGACGCTATGATTAAAAGATCACCATTAAGTTGAAAGGATTTTCGAAACAGAAGTTGGCACTTGGTAGCGTGCGAAACACTTTAGATAAGGATAAAAGCGGCCGCATACTGAAAGGTCATTGTAACTTAACTTACATTGTTAGTGTAATAAGAATTATATGGGAACTAAGTGATACTGAGTAAAATTTAGCTGTCTTGGTGTTTTAGTTATGTCTAGCTTATCCGGTTGCAGTCCAGGTTAAGGCTAACTTTAGTTGTTAGTCTTTCTATTAAGAAAGTCTCAGTACTAGACTGGAGTTGAGAAGTTGGCAGTGTTTGACTCCTTGCTTCGAAAAGCACAAAAAGCCGTTGTCTGTGCCTGGCCCAGGTCTACCAAGCTGAAGAGAGCAAGTGCACTTTACACATCTACCACATATTTTGGTTCTTCTTCTTTCAGACATGGTTTCCTTTACTTACTGAATGAAAGTAATGTAAATTATTTATTTTTATTTCCTTATTGCCGCTTCATGACAAAATTATTATTTTGACCATATCTGGTGTATGCTAATCGCAGTATTATAAACTAGAGTAGCCCACTAAACGCTGCATGCTATGATAAACTACAGGATTTGCTTGGGATTACGCTTTACAATTTTATCTGGGCCTCTTTCCGAAGATGAATATATTGCTCAACACTCCTTCAGAATAAGAAGTGGCGTTTCATCATAGCAATCTAAACCTAAAAATTGCGTAGCCGTAATAAGAAATTACTAAATCGCGTATAATTAATTGACAGTAAAAACTTTACGTACTTCGTGTACTGACACGAAGTACGTAAATCGAGAAACTATTAAAGATCGTTTAAATAAATCAATTAAAATGTCAGTACCAATCATGCTATAACTGACGTCTTGTAAATATGATTCACAGACTAGTGAATTAGAAATTGTGGGTAAATGGCATAGTTACGTTAGTATACCGGGTGTAACATCAACATCGGTCAGTATGGGGAAGTCTCAAACTATGAGACATACGAAGTTCTGTTCCTAGGTACCATATCATTGATTAGTGACAAGAAATACTGCATTCATACATTTAAAAAAAACTTGTACTCAGCTCGGAAATCGAACCCAGAAAATAAAAAAAATTTATAAGAATAACTAACATTATTCACATAAACTAACACTATTACATATCTTGTTACTAAAATCGATGACATAGTACCTAAGAACAGATCTGCCTATGTCTTATCGTTTCAGACTTCCCCATACTGACCGATTTAAATGTTACACCCGGTTTATACACACGTCATACATATGAAAATAAACTAATTAACAAAAGAAACTACGATATATTTTAAAAAGTACAAAATTATAATTTTTAATTCACTTTTAAGATATTTTCTTCATATTGACAAAATAAGATAGTCTGGGTTTTTCTTTTTGAATATTTTGACTAATGTTAGCTTTTTGTGTAATGAAGAAAGCATGTTCTATTTAATTAAAATATATGTAGGTACAGTATTTCTTACTACAAGCAATTCAGTTTCCAGTAAAAAGAACCTCGTCGATGCTATTTCTAATAGGTTATGTGCTATGACGAGCCCCACGCATTTTGTGACACTCGTTATTGCGACTTGATGGTCACTCGATTATATTATTCTGACGTTAGATGCAATATAAATTACATAGACATAGTGGGAGTGATTTATTTTACTCTTGATTAAATTTAAAGTCTATTATATCAGTTATGGTTCTGTGAGGACTTATTTTATTATATTAAAAATATATAAGTTAGACATAAAGGATTTCTTAATCGTAATACATTAAAAAAATTAAAAAAGCACATGACAAGAAAGTGATGCAACATAAACTATTTTTGCAAATAGTATAATACGTATATGAATTAATTATTTTACTAGTATGTGATTACGTATTCGTATTGAATATTATGTATTTTGTAAAACTTTAGGTTTACTCATCTCGCTCTCTTGGGTTCGTACATTATACATAGATAAGTTAGAACTGTTAGCATAGATTTCTCCTGATAAAGATTTACTTGAAGTAAAAAGCTATCATTATACAAAAATTCAGTCAAAATCGGTCTAGTGTTTTTTAGTTATATGGAAACAGACAGACAAACAGACAAAAATTCTAAAAACTATACATTCGGCCTCTGTGTCATTACAATTTAGAGTTATTCCAATAAATATGCAAAATACAGACACGACTAAGAGTTTTATTATATAATGTATATATCATAATTTTATATTATATATGTACATTATATACTAAAATAATATTTTTCACTTTATTTTTAAGAGATATTATTTATTTAAAAAGATCGTACATTGCAAACACTGTTAAAAAGGGCATCAGAGGTGACAATAGATGGCTATAAATACATTGAAACTAACAACTTCATAGAAATATTATTTGAAAAATGTGCTAAAAACGAATATTTTGTATCGCACTTGCTGCATTGCCAGATATTATCTATAAAAAACCACAAAAGCGTAACAAAAACTGCATCTTTATGATTTGACTTTGTGACTAGAGTTAGTAAAAACTCACTACGTACTTCTTTTTCAAATATTTGGTAAATATAAAATATATTAAAGACAGATTTATACTACTTTTATCAAAACGTCCAAATAATCCAACGTCGGATTATTAAAGAGAAGCGGTCGGTAATCGAATCGGTAACCGAAATAAATTTAAATGTCACTTTGCAAAGTTAATAACTAAAAGATCCTGATAGACGGATCCGTGCAGCGTGAATAATTGTGCGTCAAACACACGCCCATGTAATCCGTTGAAGGGAGGCGTCTCGTAAGTTATCGTTTCTTTGCGAATTCATATCATTTTAAACTTTAATGTTTATTTATATCAGGTATATATTTAAAATAATGTAATATAATTCAATTTAGTTAAAAATATACTTTTTCATGAGAAAATTTAATATTCTTGTAATATCTAGTTTTTTTTATTTTTAATTATGATGTATGTATTCCAACCCTATTGGATTTATTTTATTTATATATTTAGTTTTATCAAGTAACATGATTTTTGATAGAAAATGTTTTTAGGCTTTAATAAATACCTATATATTTTCAAAAAATAATTAAGTGTTGTTGTTATACATATTATATTTGTAATGTGTCCTCGCAAAATTAAATTTAAGCATAAAAGCCAACAAAGGAAATCAGCTCCTATCGCATTAATGTGATACTTCTAATACTTTATTTCTTCCAGTAACAAAGAAACTTATACGTTACATGTAAATATTCCAATAGAATATAGGTTAGCTTATCGTACGAATTTTACCTTAATACTTTTATTTATTTATATTTGCCTAAGCGTCATAGAGCAAGATAAGAATGTAAGTCATAACACGAACTCATTGCGATATTTCGATATAAGTAAATTAACATTTTTAATGGTAATCCCCTAAAATTGAATATTTAAATTTAATTTTTAAGCGACTCATAAAGAAAGAAAGAAGAAACTCATAAAAAATCAGATTATTAATAATATTTGAGATTAATTTTCGATATATAACACTAAAATGACAGCTGTAGCGGATTCGAGCCCCGGTGGGGGCATTTATTTCTGTGATGAGCTTGAATGTTAGTACTCCAGTCGTAGTTGTTTATGTTTATATTTTTGATGTATCATCTATCTTGCATAACAAAAGCCTCGTAGAACTAGATGCTGCTGTTTGTTATTGTTCCCTACATATATTATTAAATAAATAATATTTAACTAACATTATTCAAAGTAGCCTTTGATAATAATGCTCTAACTAAATACTGCGTGTGAGTCATTTATTAAATATCCAAACATGGACCGGTGACATTGAATTATGTGGACCAGGATTAATCGAGATATACGAGTGTATATGCGCCCTTTATCTCATTTCCTTACCGCCCTTCACAGGGTTGACACAAATTTTAAGCTTTAAACATGAAAGACAGTAACTGTAATGGTATTTTCTTTAATAAACTTAAGCATACAATTGGAAGTAAAGAAAAAAAACACATTAACTAACTTTTCATATAACAAGTGTGAAAATTAATCATAATGGTGATTACTGAAATACAATTCAAATTCAAATTCTTGCCACTATTCCACGCGGACACGACTTGTACAGTAATATTTAAATGTACATTTGCTTTGTATGTATAGTGAAGTTTACTTATAATTTCCTTAATTCAAAATATTTTATTCAGCATTAAATTATTACATTTTTTGATCAACCTTATGAGTCAACTACAAGTTCAGAAAGAAGTAGTCTTAGACCTAAGAATAACCGGCAAAAGAAACCCAGGGAGATTAATATTAAATATTTTGACTTTATCTTTAACAACAATCATTCTTTATTCTTAGAAATAGACTCGAGGAAACCACATTATTTCCAAGGCATTCAAAATGATAGTCCATCCAATCTATGAACTATAAACAAACCTTAC
This sequence comes from Boloria selene, assembly GCA_905231865.2. NCBI lineage: Eukaryota > Metazoa > Arthropoda > Insecta > Lepidoptera > Nymphalidae > Boloria > Boloria selene. Next base: position 11,660,974 of record HG993147.1, read on the forward strand.
TGATGTTGTAAAAGCTCTAGATATCGACTGTATACTAAAATATCCAACCCTGATTCAAATAAAGCATATGAATCAATAGGAGTACATCAGAGCTTAGAACTTTGAATAATGGACCTCAAAGTACGCGATCACTTTAAGTTATCTTTATTATAATTTATTTCCACTTATTTCGACGCTTTGCCCCGTAATGAGAGAAAGCGCCCTTAATACATATTGATATACTTTTCCTAAATCGATTTCGATGTGGCTTTCTTTACTTAAAACTATAGTTGTCTTATTTCGAAATATCTATATGAGATATGACTTATAATTGGTTAATGCAACATGAAGCGTAGGGCTTAGTAAGGACAATGCTCTTTCTATGGATGATTGTTATTTATTGACCGACTTCAAAAAAAGAAAAGGTATTCAACTGTAACGTATGCACGTTTCTTTTGTCTGTACGTTATAAAATATTTTTGCCAATTGTGAAATTAATATTGAGTGATTAGTCTAAATATGTATTAAAGATTTTACTAAGAATATTGTGAAACATGTAAAGCAATTAATGTATTGGAAATATAGATTATTGTCTATTTACTTATTTTCACTCACAAATCAGCTTTTAATTAAAAAAATACATTAAAAAGTTTTTGAGAATATACCACCTATTACGCACAAAAAAACAAAAATTTCTTTATTAGTATAAAATACGGGTTACATAACTTTCTAAGTTCATTTTACTTATCGTAGTTGACTTAAGTATGCACTTATAGATAGTACTTAGTTATCTATTTTCTATCTACTATTTGCCTACGTAACTGTTAAAAATTAACTGGTTCACCTCAAAGTTACTTAATTGTAGCGTAATATGGATATGATAACGGGTAACGGCACAGTATGTGTTGGGCTATCACTACTGTACCACACAGGTGTTAACGGGTTCTGAGTAAATTTTTCAACCGACTTTAAAAAAGGGAATAAAATAATTACCTTCTAATATTTTTTTTCATTAAAAACCGTCTGCATATAAAGTAAACTCAAAAAGTTGATAGATACGAGTAAAAGTCGAACTTATGCAGTCAGATACATCTTGTACCTACATGAAACAAGAATCGCAGCAATGAAAAATAACTCCTATGACTTTCGCTGCAGTTGAGTAACATAGACATTTAAATAGTTAAATAAAATAAAATACATAGCTGTTACAATAATTTATATTTTAAAATTAATTAAATTCTTATTGATATCACAACTGTAAAAAGTCCTAATCTTAGAAAATACAATTAATTTAGTGTTCGCTTAACAAAATTGTTTTCAGAAACAATAAACTAGATTACGATACATATACATATAATATAGTACGTATTATATGAATTTTATAACTTGCCTAATGATGATGTCCTCCCGACCGATTACGGCCACGGCGGCCAATCTTATTGAGACTAGCCATCTGCGCGGGAGATATTATAGTGCACTAGTGTATGCGCAGACACAAGTGCACTCTCTATTCCTTATTACTCTCATATTCCGGTGGGACGACTGCTCGACACGACCAGTGAGAGCTAAGGCGCAGGACCGACGGCTTTACGTGCTCTCCGAGGCACGGGGGTGAAACACCGCCAACTTCCCAACTCCGGGCTGTTACTGAGGCTTACGAAACAAAGACTCAATAACTAAACTTGGCCCGACCCGGGACTCGAACCCAGGACCTCTCGATGTATGACCGTACATGCTAGCCACTACACCACCGAGGCAGTAATAGCCTAATATAATGTAATTAACACTTCATAAGAACTATCTGACCGCTGATTTAACGCTTAATTTCCACAAATAAGGTTTCTATTAGCGATAGCGATATAGATTTAATTTTTCTTTGAACTTAAGCTACAAGAATTATTGGTGATAGTAATATTTTGAAATTGTTCGTACCATAATGTTTGAGTTAAACAGCATTTATAATAAAAATGATCAAAAGGATGCAACGTGCAGTTAAGCTCGAGACGCGCATCTATTTATTGTCTGTCAGAAATTAAAATTGATTTATAAGACATTGCGATATGCGGCCTCTTTGTGTGGATTAAACGGGGCTTACCCTTTTATTTTTTAATAGAGCTGCTAATAAAGTGTGTGACAGTATAATTTAAATGTTTCGCAGTATGTTTGAATAAGTGAAAGTTTTGTACTTTATGCGGTTTTATTTGACATAAAATTACCATGAGATCAAGATGGAATTATTTTTAAAACGGATGGAAGCTTACCAAAAGTTTATTTTTATTTTTTAGTAATGCTATATTGATCTTTTTTAATACTCGCTTTTGCTTTGGTATGTAAGGTGCCTTTTATATTTATTCTATTAAATATATTAGCTTATAGGTAGCGCGACTTTTTGTAGAATCATGTTAGTAAAGTCTATGTCCTAATACTACTTCCTTAGTCCTAATTTAAGGTCATAGAGATCTTTACACAAAATTTTATTCAAAAAGTTGTTTTGGTGTGAAAGAGCGACAAACGTAAAATGTACGTAAAAGGTGTGATTAAATGCGTAAAACTGTCTTTTTGTTTGTTGTATATTTAATATTTGATTAATCTTCTTTTGGTATCAGAATAAAGGCGTTTTTCTATTCCGATAATAAGTTGTCTTCATCGAATAATACGTAAGCCACAAATTAATTATTTAACGACGCATAAGCAAAGAGAGGTTTCACTAAGAAAATCCATTTATAATAACAAGTTAACATGTAATTGAACCTTTAATCTTCATCTAAAGAGCATGAATGACCGATGTTTATCCTCATTTACCAAATATATTTACAGAGACGCTTCCCAAAATCCAAAGAGGCCGTGTCATCCCAATATTTGGTAAAACGTTCAAACACATAATCAATGGTGCATGTACACATTTGCCTACACCTTGCGGCATGGGGTTCGATTTCCTGTTTGCCCACGATAAGGGCTTCAACAAACATTGTAGGAATGTTAACATAGTCTGGACACCCGCATGATTTGTTTCTAATGTTATGTTTAATGCCATGGAGGTAATGACACCTTGTACATTCATATCCGTCCTTGTATTCTTAAATTGTTTTATAACACTAGTTTCTTATCGCTACTTGGCTTATCTTTTATTAATTTATATTTCGATTAGTGACCTTTTACAGTTTAATAGTACTTTTTAAGGAAATACATTGTTTTCATATAACTTTATCATTGGTTTATGTGGCTTCGTAATTTCCGATATCTGCGACAATCATCGTCATATCTACAAATTTACACAAAAGATTAATGATCTATACCAAATCCTACCTCTAGAACCACTCAGTTTATTTGTGAAAACAATAAAAATCCGTTTAGTAATTTTTGTATTTATCGCGTTCAGACAGACAGACGAAGATTTTATTTTATAAATATACGTTGTGGTGAAGGTATTGGGGCATATTGAAGCTTAGAAGTTCATTAATAATCGAACATTTAATCTAAGACGTTATAAGAATGTTAAATTACGTTTTAATTAGTTTTACTATAGATTTGCATATTTCTTATTTTTATACATTTCAAGAAGTCTTCCATAGCAATAAATAATATCCTTAATGTAATCGATAAGAATGAATATTTATCGATTATGTAGGAATGTAGACGATATAATCGGCCGAGACGCCGGTATTCATAAATTTTACGTTTGGCTACTTGTGTTTTTCCGCAATTGAATATCACTACATAGTATAAAACAAAGTCGCCTTTTCTGTCCCTATATCCCTATGTACGCTTAAATCTTTAAAACTACGCAACGGATTTTGATGCGGTTTTTTTTAATAGATAGAGTGATTCAAGAGGAAGGTTTATATGCATAACTAGCAGATCCCGCAGCTTTACCTGTGCTAAATCTAGGGAAGAGCCCGAGCGAAGCGAGGGCGAGTCGTTATAAATATTTGTATCATAAAGCTTATCAATTACTACGTACCTATAGCATGATATAAAATAAATTAGGCTTTAAAGTTATGTAGAAAAACAAGGAAGAAAGTCTAAGCAAGTATTTTTAGTTAAAGTATTATAAAAGCATAGCGACATTTTGTCCTACCCCAAAGGGATATTATGTATTTTGTGTAAAATTATATAATATCCATTAACGAATTTTTACAAAACTCAAGAAAATATATCCGAATGTAAGTTGAATTGAAAATTAATTAATATAAAGTTTGTTTATAATTACATAGGCTTTGTATTTTACTATCGATTTATATAGCTTTCTTTTCTTTCTTCTCCTATTCTTCCTTTCTTATTACGAGTATAAGGTGGTTCTGATGGAAATATAAAATGGAAATAATCTTTTAAAAGCTAACAAATATATGTATATTGCTAGTAAAAATATTTGTTTTATTAGTTTCGGGAAAAGCCAAGGGTAAAACTAAAACAAAATGCTATCTGTATAATGTGTTAATTATCAAGTCATTTTTTATTTTGTTATGCATAATTTAGATAGTTTATCACAGGTATTTGGGGTGTGTACAGTTGTGACGGTATAAATGTCATCTTATCCAAAGAATGTTCTTATCAAAGCAATAATTGTCAATCAAGACTTATTTATATCTTTATGAAATGGAAAATTTCGTGAAAAGAGTCTGAGTAATTTTAAAAATAATAAAATTTTTATCATTACTAGTTTTTGCCTGTGGTTCTGTTTGCTTAAAATATATAAGTACATGGTGGTGGTTAATCTTATAAATTAGTTCTGAAAAAGTTGTACATGTGTTAAATTTAGTAAGGAAAATGTATTTTTAATCACTTAACACATATTTTATAAAACAAAGTCTTCCGCCGCGTCTGTCTGTCTGTCTGTTCGCAATAAACTCAAAAACGAATGTACAGATTTTCATGTTGTTTTCCCCTTTTGGTCGTTGGATAGAGTGATCCTCGAAGAAGGTTTTAGTATTTAAACTAGCGGAATTCGCGGCTTCACTTGCGCTTAATCTAGGGACACACCCGAGGGAAGCGACGCTGAGTCGGTAGTTCCATCTATAAAATTAGGATAGATATAATTCGTTGAAGTTTAACATCACTGTTTAACCAAGTAGTAATTAAGTTGAAAAAAATTAGTAAAAGTTCAGAACAGTGAGACTCAGATTGGAACCTGCTACACTTGGCTAACCAAGTCATCTTTACCGATGGTCTTTACATAAATATGTAAACTGACAAGCCCGAACCCAGGACTGCAAATCTGCAGTCGTATATGCTAGCCACTAAACCATTTTATCACACTATTATAAATGAAATTGCGATGTTTTCTTCCGTATGTTGTTCTCATCATTATGCAATACAGATGATAGGGCTGTAAATTGGTTGATTTATCATTTGACAAATGGGATAGTCAGTCATGATAATGACATTTGAGGTCAGTGTCAGGATCGCGATCGTGATTAGTTTTAGTTTATACTGGTATAAAGCCGGGTTGCTCTAGGTAACAACACTAACACTTCGTGACAACGCCCTAGCCTTCCTGCTGCGATAACGCGGGACGTAGGTGAAAACTTGTAAGAATTTTACTGAATGTAATGCAAAATTGTGGTTTTATATGACATTATAATTGTTTTTTTGTTTACTTTGTGTAGATTTCGAAGTTTAATTGAGCCTTTAAAATATATTTAAATATTTTTGAATTTTTGAAACTTAAAGAACGTTTCTTATGATACTCTCGTTTATCTAAGGTTTCGAGATATTACAATTTTACACGCTCTATATCTTATACTTATTATTCATTGAAATGAATGTATTGCTTAGTCATGTTATAACTTAAAAGGTGTTTTTTTTCTTTTTATGATCTTTCAACACTAAATTAACTTAGGTATCTAACCTTTTTGCATATTTAAATGTAGGTACTTTATACTTATATCTATTCTATTTATAAGTAGTTTAGTGTAGAAATAAACCAGATAAATGTTAGATAAATGCAGGTAAATGTAAAAGAACAAATAAAAACATTATAAATACACCACAAACTTCAAAATTAAATTAATTTTGTCGTAAAAGTCAACTTTTAAGCACAGTAAAGTAATTCACGTGTAAAAAATGTATACAACTTCGATATCAGATATTGAAGATTAAGAGATACGAAGTAAATGACGAGAAATTAATTAAGCATGTTATTGCGGCATCGTTTAATTTCATCGATTTTGATTCAGCTAATTGATAGCTAGTGAGTAAGATAAAAAATACAGATGTAGTTTATATGTATTTGACGGCGGATAAATGTTTTACTATTTATTTTTCCAACTAACATTTTTTATCTATATAATAATGATATTGTAACTGAGTCGAATCTTTAGTTAGCTATTTATTGGACAATCTTAATGAAAATTGCATTATTATCGATATAGAGATCGAATACCTACATATAGAAGCTTTTAGAATTTTTGTCGTGTCTGTCTGTGAGCGCATTACAAGAAGTCGTTAGTTATCTATACTAATATTATAAAGCTGTTTGTTTGGTTGAACGCGCTAATCTCAGAATCTACTGGTCCGAATTGAAAATATTTTTGAAATTGAAATTATTTTTGTGTTGGAGAGTCCGTTTATCGATGAGGGTATAGGCTATATTACATCACGGTGCGATGTTGCAAAACGGAAGAAAAATATTTCTTTTGATTTTCAGCCTATAGAACGCGAGTGGAGCGGCGGGAAAGGCTACTTGTATATAAAGAACTTTGAATTGTATGATTGTGAAAATAAATGTTGTAAATTTTTAGATGCGATGTTTCTAATACAAATCCGAAACTTTTTGTATTCATTTCTTACCTAGAAATTTTATAGAAAGCTAAAAGTTATGCATATTTGATGCCTTAAACAATATTGATTCGTTTTAACATACTGTTAGTTACTTCGTTGTAACTATGTAATCAAATCTTAGACGTCGATTTTAATTTACTTTTAACGGTCACATGGATTGAAACTTAGGAAGGATGTAACAGTTAAGTGTTAATCGAAATTTGTTTAGTTTCTTAAGACTCAAATAATTTCTATATAAGAACGCCCCATAACGAAAAGAGGTTACTGTTAAAGGACAGACGAACTTACCGTTATACTTCACTTATTATATTTGTTATTTTAATTTTAAGCTTTACAATATATAACAATAAATTTCTGTCATAATCTAATAAAATATTTTACACAGAGATTCAGAGATAATATTTAGAATAACCAATAAATAAAGCCTTTAATTCAGATCCGTTCAGCAGTTCTGGCGTGTAAAAGTCTGCTCACCAACTTTCAGTATAATACTAGCGAACCCTCGCGACTTCACACCAACTTTCACATTTATAATACTAGCAAATGGCTTCACCTGGCTGGAACTACTATTATTTTATCCCAGGGCAACCGTATATATATCTATTATGACCTATATCTTTGCCAAACTTCATCCATATCGGTTCTGGCGTGATTTTGTAACAAACATTCATCCAAACATTCACATTTATAATATTGGTTAGATTTAGTAGGATATAAGTAGAATTGTAGCAAGACATTTATAACATGGGTATGGTACGCAATTTGTGCCAGGAAAATCATAAATGGAGTCGATAGACGGCGCTGTGGTATATATCAGAAAGAAAAACTATTTCCAGGTCAACTAAAGATAATGTAAAACCATCAAATATGATAATACTAAGATATTTTACTTATAAGATGCATCATGGACATAAAATTTCGATTATCTATGCTAAACTACAATAAGGAAAGGTTGTAAAATTTGTTTGACAGAGTACATGGATAACCATAAATTGCAAGTCGTAAACATAGACGGAGGGAATTAATGTGAAAAGATGTTTTATGATTTATCTAGTTACATTTTCCGCTAGAAATCATTAGGTTACTTATGGTGATGATATTATGTGCATTTTTGTGTGAAAATAAAAAAATATATTTTTGATTAAAAAAATAGTGTTGATAGAAAAATATTACTAGAAATTAGTTATTGTTGAGGTTCATCTCTCGTTATTCATCGACTAAAACAATTTTTTTCTAATTTCTTATTCATTATTTTTCAAATCAATTTAGTTAAATTATTATTAAATTATATATTTTTTTCTGTTTAATTTATCTGATTTGTGAAAATACGCCTTAAACTTAATTTTAATGTTATTTTCACCAATTATCTATTAAAAAGCATATAATGCGTAAAAAAGAAAAATTTGAATATGCATTATCGCATAAAAGATCATACGTTTCAAAAAATTAATGTTATATTTTAAAATTTCATAACATGGATATAACAAAAAAGTGAACTTTAAAAAATTATTCAGATCATATAAAAGCTTTCGTCGAACAAAAGTAGACTTCAGTAACAATATCGCACATAGTACAATAAAGGTCAATGTATTGGCCCATTGTTCTTAAAGGGTCAAAGTCAGTTATTAATGATAGATTTGATTTATGCAAAAGTGCATAAAACTATTTACAGTATTAGTGGTATAATCTATACCCGTAAATAAAATTGAAGTGTCTGTTTTTTAATTCAAATTAACAGCTTTTCACTAAATGAATATAAAAGTATAATAATAATGATAATAAATATGTGGGACATTATTACACACAGCGCTATCTAGTTCCGTGGTAAGCTACGAAGAAGCTTGTGTTACGGATACCAGATAGTTGATATACTACATATATAAGTTTAAATAAATACATAATATAAATATAAGCACCCATTACTGGAGTACAAACATTCGTGCTCAACAAATGTATGTCCCCAGCGGGACTCGAACCCGCGACCGCTGGCGCAGCAAGTAGGGTCACTACAAACTGAGCCATCGTGTCGTAAAAATATACGGTAAATCAAAAAATCTATTTTTAAAATGTTTGTCTGTCTGTCTGTTTTTTCCGGCTAATCTCTGAAACAGCTGGATCGATTTTGACGAGACTTTTACTATCAGATAGCTAATGTTATAAGTAGTAACTTAGGTTACTTTTATTTTAGAAATTTTATTTATTTTAACTAAGGGAACCCGCGGCTTCGCTTGCGCTAAATCGCTAGTATAGTAAAACTACTATATAAATGGTAAACTTTGGATGAACGTATTTTTCTTTCTCAATCATGCTAGAATGGTTGAACAGATCTGAATATAATTTAACACAGATGTAATATAATCTAGAATAGTACTTTTTATTCCAAAAATGTACGGTAGATAGCCGAGTGAAGCGAAGGAAAGCTAGTAGTATCGTATAAATATAATATCATACTCATCATAAAACATGTGTGGGCACATTTCTAACTATTAACGTCGGCTTGATGGATTTTAATGAAATTTTGTGTAAATTAAGTGAGTGAGTAGTAAGTCTCTAGTTTTATATCTAATATTTAAAAAAAATACGTTTAAATAGGTAAAGGAATTATTAGGTAGGTACCTACATATAAAAACCTAATATTGTCCGTCTAAAGTTTAATATTTTTCTAATCGGATCACTAATTTTCTTCGATCAGTTCCTAATTACTTATATGATATGTTTTTTTGCGTTGAATCATTTTGTTAAGGAAAATAGTAATTTGTAAAAGTCATAAGATTAAATTAAAAAAAAGTTGATTTAAAAAAATAAACTTTCGTTACTCTCAGAGTTTGCTTGAACAAACTAATATACCTAAATGTAAAGCAAAAAAAGGGCAAAATTGCTGTGCTTATAATATACTAAAATTGTTAAATATTTATATTTTTATTTAATAAAAAAAAGACTATTTAATGCACATTTTTTATACATTCTTTTAATTAAAAGAATAATATTAAATTATTTAAGCATCGGAACTGTGTTTGTTTTCTAATTAATTAAATTGACTTGTATATAGAGCATGGTATGTTTAATTTCATTTACACCTTGTTGCCGCGTGCAGCTCTAAACAAATAGAACCAGTTAAATAACCGAACTTAGCATTAAAGTTAATTAATCGATTATATATTTACTACGATGTCGTAAACATAAATTTTCATATAAATTGAGACGTCATGCAGTTTAAAAGAGAAACGTGTGCGAATAAATCGAATTTACTTACCATTTTAATTGCCATGAGCAAAAGTAAATTTATCCAAGGTCTTGAATAAATCATACATAAAATTTGAGGCTAACACTTCCGTTCAAACACTCTACAGTCACATCCAATAAAGCACATCGACATTTTCAAAAAACTGATATAATTATAAAATTTAATTATTAGTTAATTTTAAATAAATTAATTAATCACTATTGCAATTTAAAAATATTTTTCTTATTTTCCCTTTCTCAAACCGCGCGCTTTTTGACGGATGCGCCATAGACAGTTTAACTTTTTTACAGACGACTTGTGCTGTTAACAGCTGGCGCTACACTGCCAGGGAATTGCGCTTCCTCGTGTAACATAGGTGTGTATTTTAGTTAGCTTGGAATGTTTGCGGGTTAGGATCGCGATAAAAAGGTAAATGCTTAAAGCATGCATTACTCTATATTTATATATAAAAAACAGGATTTATACTACAATTTCAGAAGTTTTTTACAGAGATTTTAGGTTGGATTTGGATAAATTATACATATTTTTTTATTTTATTTACGTTATGGAAGCGAGCTACGAGCAATTAAGTCATATTTAAAAATAAAAATAGTGATAATGTTGTAAAATTAATGCTGCATCCATTATAAAGCAATTATAATAATTGGATCAAATGATACTGTTTGGATAAATGAGCAACTAAATGATAGATATGTTTTTAAATAATAATATTTGATGACACGTTTGGCGGAGTTTGTAGTGACCCTACTTTCTTGCGTCAGCGGTCGCGGGTTCGAGTCCCGCTGCAGGCAAGCATTTGCTCCAGTCATGGGTGTTTATATTTATAATATGTATGTATTATGTAGTATATCAACTAACTGGTATCCGTAACACAAGCTTCGTAGCTTACCACGGAACTAGATGGCGCTGTGTCAACATGTTTAATATTTTATTCTTCTAGTAGGTATTATGTTTTATGCTAATTTAATTACATATCAACAAAATTTAAAAATTACTAAAATGTCACTGCTAATTAAACAACGTATAATATATTTAAATAATCAATGATAAAGAAATAATAACATTAATTATTTATTTTATTTTTCCCAACTCTACTGCTGTTTAATAGCAGTTTTAAAGTAGTAAAGTGATTTTAGAAGCGAAATATTATTACACTTTACAAGGCAGACTTTCCATAAAACTAGAATATTACTGAAGGGAATTGCAGTCTTTAAACCCAAGGCAACTACGAAGTACGAACTGTAGTTTGCAAACTCTTAAAATCCTACGCATTCACATTATACCTACTATGTAGTTATCCTCGCGATTTTATTTAACTCTACAGTAATAAGCTTAACCTAAAAAATTATAATTATGATGGCATCAAACTTTCTAAATGATTACATTAAATATACGTAACAATATCTCTGAAAGATGTAATAAAAACTGACTCTTTTACTAGACAAATTATGTATAAAATATATAAGGAATTTATAAAAGTAGCAAGAACTTAAACGAATACAAACACTTTTTTTAATTTTTTAGTATATAATTATAGGTTTAATTTAAATTAAGCTATCTATCTAAGCTTTACGATTTTACAATGATGGCTTTGTAAGCTCTGGATAATATAATATTAGTATTGTATTATTACGGGATTCAGATATTACATTGGACTATACTAGTCGTTCTACCGAATAATAGTTTTCCATATCTGCGGTGTACTGGAGAGCTTTTAGGTAGCGCCATATAAATCGTTATTGCCCAGTAACGGTTAATATGAAATTTTAGGTTAGTAAAACTAGTAATACTAGGGTTCGTTAGCTCTCCATTATCTAGTTCGCAAATACTTTTATTATAGCGAAAGCTGATTTATTATGTTTTTTATTAAATAAAATATAAAAGATGATAAATATTCCTTTTTTAACAAAAGTAAACAAATTTTTATTATTACTTACACAAAATTGAAATTTTCATCTAGAACAATGATTCACTATAATTATAGTATATTATTTTTAATGATTTTTATAATATTTTATGGTTTTCCATTCAACTTACCGCGAGCAAAGTGGACAGGGCGCTTGCCATAAGCATCGCGCGGGTCGCTCGGGGTAGGCGGGCGGAGGGGCGCGCGCGAGCCCCTTCCGGCCGCCCTCCGGCCTTCTACCACCGTTGCACCTTCATTGCACACCTGGAACATGTTAAAAGTCAAAAAACAAAGCCATAGTAAAGTAATTTACATATTGTATCTATTTATTTATATATTGTTACTGATATATTTTATTCTGTGGTTAGAAATATGAACAGTTTCTTTTGCATTCTGATTAAGATTCTGTTTTGTAGGGTACAAAATAACTAAGTAAAACACTATAAGAATTTAATATAATGCCACGTGACTCTTCATATCCTATACATATTTTTATTGTCCACCCGCAAAAGTTTTAATTACTTTATCAGTCTTAATAGCCAATCTGATAGAAAAATTTCTCTACTGGTAGGATTAGGAGTAAACAATAAAGGTATATTTAAAAAAAATATTTCAAAACCATTTTTTTTTAAAGTGGTAGTGCCATGCTTGTTACCTTCGGGTAGCAACCGAATGGGCCGGCACGCCCCGTATAGTTCATTAGTACCACTCTCTCACAGAAGACCGGCGTGAAGTGGCAGCTATGCTGTCGTGTTTCGTCCGGTGAGTGAGAGTCCGGGAGGCCCACTCTCCTTCCCCCCTCCCTCCTCCCTTCATCCTCCGCCTTCCCTCCCCCCTACCTCCCACTTCCCTCCCTCCTCCATCCCTCCCTTTCCTGAAAGGCCGGCAACGCATCTGCAAGCCTGGCTTGCAGATGTCCATGGGCGGAGGTGATCACTTCCCATCAGGTGAGCCTCCTGCCCGTTTGCCCCCTTTTTACCATAAAAAAAAATATTGTATTTTTTTATTGTAAAGTAAAAAGATAAAGAAACCGCAATAAGTTACATAAGATTATAATATGTAGCTAGTTAGAGGTAAATAAGAATAAATTGGGCTTATATTATCAGTCTATAAAACTGAAAAAAAAAATTAAAATGTCCTCTAACGCAAAGGCTTATAGGTATTTCCGGGGTGTGTTCTTCGTTACAAATACACGTGTATGATAAAAATTAATAAAGTGCTATTTAAAAAGAGAGCATTAATCGTATTAGTTACTCATCCGCTAATCTAAAATTTTGATGCGAAAGGGTCAAGTGTACAACGACCTGGATACAATCAATTAGTGCTATCGGGTAAATAAACTTTGAAATGTATTCTCGAATAATAATATTATTACTATTTAAATAAACTATTTAAATAAACTATTTAAATAAATATATCTATCTCCAACTTTTAAAGTATATAATCTACTAGTGAGTCATTTTCGCTTCACTCGGTTTCGGTTCGTCCCTACATACGTATGTATGTACATTTTTCAGAGATGAAATAATATTAAAATTAGTAGTAAAAGTCTACTATATAACCGAATAATCCGAAGATCCGTAGTATCGTATGATATGTTGATATCTATTATTATACCAAATTTGATAAAAATCTGTTGAGTGGTTTTCTTGTTATTGCATCACAGACAGACAGACTATAATAACTATTTAAATAGGACTTTCTAAAATAAATAATGTACAAGATTCGAGTGAGTTAGAATAATATTATAGTACCATTTCCTGCGGCTTCGCACGCGTTCTAAAGACCGGAAACCAAATTCTTTCTGAGTCGCGCGGTATGGTATCTCACAGAACCAACGCCCGCCATTCCCGTTTTCGCAACAATTTTCAATGAGGCTCTGCTCCTATTGATCGTAGCATTATGTTATATAGCCTACATCCTTCCTCGATAAACGGACTATACAACACAAAAAGATTTTTTCACTTCGGGGCAGTAGTTTCTGAGATTAGCGCGTTGTACCAAACAAACAAACTCTTCAGCTTTATAATATTAGTATAATAGAAGTATATAGAGGTATATTTTTTACTAAACGTTTTGTCTTACACTGAATTTTTTCAGTAGCTTGCGTGATTTAGAGTTAGTCAAACCTTATCCTGTTATTAAAAATCTAATATCGATACAAGTGTTGCATTTCAATAGAATTAATAATATTTACATGTAAATTAAAATGTGTAACAAATTCCCGTACTTAATGAGTAACGATTCAAACATTTGCACTTGCGGATTTTGATTATTGACTGATGTCATCTACACACCTCCATATACTATGTCTAAACATCTATAGTAATAAATAAAATTGGAGTGTCTGTTTTTAATTTAAAATTAATAACTTTTCACCAAATACATATGAGAGATACGGTACTTATATAAAAAAAAAGTTTGTGTGTCTGTCTATTTGTTCCGGCTAATTTCTAAAATGGCTGGCCTGAGTTTGATTGGACTTTCACTCGCAGATAGCTAATGTTGTAAGGAGTAACTTTTATGTTATTAGAAAATTATAAAAACCGTTTTATATAATTTCCTTACGCCCAGCGAAGCGGGCCGGGTTAACTAGTATGAAATAAAAGAGATTTTTCAGCTTGATAATCTTATAAAAAATTAGTAAAGTATGATATGATAAGTAGAAGTAAAGATGAGAGGCTAAGGAATAGTTTGCTTTGTGAATAATGTATCTTTAGGTATGTGTTACTTTAACGCAATTGTACGGCCTTATCAGTTTATCGTAGCGCCGGCGTTTATAATCAAGACAAACGAATATTTGCGTTATTAATCATATTTTTATGAATGCCAATCATCTGTCGAGAATGTATTTAATTAATATGTTTCACTTTTACTTCATAATTGAATGAAACCTTTTTTTTTGTTGGTATCACAGTTTTTCTTTAATATCATAATTACGAGTATATACGTTAAAAAAACCAAATATTAATAAAAAGTTAGTTTTAAATTGTATTTAAATAGTAGGTACTTAACTGATGTAGTTGCACTGAAGTACTAGTAAGATCGTTTAACATTTTATTTTATTGGGATGTATTTCGATGTGTGTCTACAATAAATTGTGTGAATGTGTGTATCTATGTGCATATGACTGTTATTCGTCCTCACCAAAAGTACTGTACAGATTTGGGTAAAATTCGTGCATTGTAGATAGACTACGATCTGGAGCAGTGAACATAAAACATGAAAATAATGAAATGAAACAAGAAAATAATGAAATGAAACAAGAAAATAATGAAATGAAACATTAATGAAACATACGCACTGAGCTACCAGGCGCCACTCACTTGCTGCGCTAAGTTTATTTGGCAACCTACACTCATTCACTTAAATCACAGTTTTAAACACTTAAATATTAGTGCAATTAAAGTACATTATGAACTTATCTTTCCTAATTAGTTATTAATTTCGTGTATTTTCACAACATTTTCAATGATACCATCACGTCCAAAGTTTAAATTTCTTTTGTTATCTGCAAATTGCTGTATACGTCATTGGATAGCTATCGAATCAATATCTGGAGGAATGTTGTAATAAACAGTAATTAGGCACTATAAGTAATAGCTATTAGCAATTAAATTCGTATCTAATCAGCAATAATTGTTTAATTGATTTACAAGTGGTCGTTGATGCTTAAAATAGTTTAAATTTAAATTATTAACTAAAGTATTAAAACACTTATGAAAGTAAGCAGTTGTTGCCCAAAATTAATTATAATGTGTCCCCTAATTTTAAAAGCTTTTTGTAGCGTCTTATAGTGTGTAGGTGTATCGTTTAGATCTATAGTAGGATTGACCTAATACATATTTTTAACTAAGGTTGCTTCGTTTCTTAGCGTTAGTTCATATTTTGTGTTTAATCTCTGCCCTTAGGTTTTATATCATCCACCATTTTTAAACCCCAGAATTTATTTAATCCCCCTAATTTTAATCACAATAACTTTAAAAATAACAGACTTTTCTGCAAAATTTCGACCCACTTATACACCTTTAAATGTTGAATTTCTAAAATTGCTTTCTTATCTACTCCCTATGAGAAATTGTAGTAATCATACTTTATAAAATGTCATGATTCATCAGTGAGTAGTATTTTGCGTTTTTGTTGGGCGAAATTCTACCGTGGCTTTGGTTTTATTAATTAACACTAATGCTCTAGAAAATCTGTTAACAATCTGAGGACAAAAAAGTACTGTTTTGTCTTTCCCTATTTATGTATTTCCTCAAGTTCCTCCTCATTTGCGTTACCTCAGGTTCTTCAATAGATATGTTTTAACTAGTAAAAATATTCTATATGTTGACGCGGCTAACTCATAGAAATGGCGTCACAGATAGAAACAAAAATTCAGAAAACTATATATACGGCTCTATATCGATAATAATGACAATTATAATAGAACTAGCGACTCGCCCTCGCTTCGCTTGGGCTTTTTCCTAGATTTAGCACAGGCACAGCCGCGGGATCCGCTAGTTATACGTATAAACCTTCTTCTTGAATCACTCTATCTATTAAAAAAAAGCCATCAAAATCCGTTGCGTAGTTTTAAAGATTTAAGCGTACAAAGGGATATAGGGACAGAGAAAGCGACTTTGTTTTATACTATGTAGTGATTTTCCAAATTTAATTGAATATACAGATTCGACTTCATTATATGTATAGATAAAAAATATTTTTCGCAAGAAAGCAAACAAGTAGAAGACAAGGTTAACAAACCAAGTCGAAGTTAAGTAGTTGTCAAGACACAGTTATTTACTTAATATGATATTACTTGGCTTAAACACGACTAAATAGTAAATTGAACCCACGCTTAAATCAATTTTCTCGTTTACAGTAACCATTACTTCCATTACTACGGCCTAATTAGTCAAGCACTTGTTACTGTCAGATGGAAAAACTTTCAGAAATGGTACAAAACACATTTCATTTCTACTACTACCTGTAAATAAAAATATATACAAAAGCTACAATAACTTTAACTAAGATTTTTTCAACAATAATATAAAAATGATTGGAACATTGACCATCTTGTTCTTTGGTAACTTGGTTATATTTAGTTTATTTAGTATTAGTTACATAGTTTTATATATAGTTTTCAGACTTTTCCCTGTACTTGTAGTAGGTTTAAGATATAATTATTTGCCAAATTTCATAGTTTGAAGTCAATATTATTTACCCTATAAATTTTGATTCCCTTGTGAGTGTTGAAATATGCTTTTTTTGCAACATAAACGGCCGTGTCTTTATTTTATGTTAACTTTAGAAGTTTGATTTTTTCGCAGCTTCAAGGCACTGTAGATCTAAGTTCATGGTTTTATTTTCAATTCGATACCTTCACGCGTTCCCAAATAAATACATAAATGGTCTTGACAGTCAAACGAATAACAAAGTGATCCTATGAGGGTTCCCGTTTTGTCTTTACAGCTACGGAACGCTAAAAATGTAATTTTTAAGATCCCTATTATTCTGTACTTTATGAGTCAGTCAATTAAAGTTTAATTACGAAATAATTCTATAAAACGAAATAATAATTCAATAATACGAAATAAAGTCTGTGATTTATCTATCATTCATCAGGTTGAACAAATAATTAGGTTCACGTCGAAGATTATAGATTACGTGTATTGGTTATTTTGAATCGAACAAATGTTAAAATTTAGTAATAATTACAATTAATCATTGCATACTTTAATTACATCCTACTTTATCAATGTAAAATGATCGACACCTGTTGATCTTTGTTAACTATCTGGTCTTTACCGCCAGTTAATAATGGGTTCAGATTTAACTCAAAATGGTCTAAGATAGTATTTAAATATTAGCAATTTCGATGTCAAAATAACCTTAAAATTAGCCTTCCGCTTATAAAAAACTGCTTTTGATTTTTTATGAAAACTTGCGACTAACGCTTGCTTAACTCGAATACGCCTTAAGTTTCTTATAGTGGCATATATAATAAGTTAGGCCATAGGCAAGCTATGTAATAAAACGTCCAAACATTTATATAAAAGTAAAGGGTCACTCATCACGAAAAATTGAAATGTCGGCTCTCGCAAGTTTGTATGAAAGTCCTTATTTTTGCGCTAGAAACTTTAAATTTGGCAGGTAGCACCTAGTTTATTTATAAACTTTCGTATTTATACATATACATTACATAGCAATAATCACTAAAATCGATGCACAATTATATTATGTATTTCGATATTGTTTCAAACACCATGGTCACGGGTCTACCTATTATTATATATGGGGTGTTATTATAGGGGAAGTATTAAAAGTAACTTTCACAATACAATAATATTGTGATCATCATCATCAGCCCTTTTTTAACGTCCCACTGCTGGGCACGGGCCTCCCTCAGTACGAGGGGGATCAGGCCATAGTCCACCACGCTGGCCTAGTGCGTGTTGGCGGACTTCACATGCCTTTCAAAAACTTGTTAGGTTTTCTCAGACATGCAGGTTTCCTCACGATGTTTTCCTTCACCGATATATTGTGATCATTAAAGTTTAAAGACTTATTGACGTATAATAAGTATATTATTTTGAATTCGATTTGAATAAGTAAAATAAGTAATAAAATTTATGGTTCAAAGAACTTACACATCATCTTGCATATTTAATAAGTAATACAAAATTTTCTTACATCTACTTTCTTCTATATAAAGATGTATGAAACTTTAAATATAACTTTATGCTAATATTATTGGGCATTCAAGTCCAGTGTTAGAATTTTACGAGCGGAAAATGAAACCAAAATAACTCTATTCCATCTAATGTTCTTCAGATATGTTCACTTGATTTTATCTTTTATTTTAGACTAGCGAGTCGCCCTCGCTTCGCTCAGGCTCGTCCCTAGTTTTAGCACATCCGAAGCCGCGGGGCTTCGCTAGTTACACATATAAACCTTCCTCTTGAATCACTCTATCTATTAAAAAAAACCGCATAAAAATCCGTTGCGTAGTTTTAAAGATTTAAGCGTACATAGGGATATAGGGACAGAGAAAGCGACTTTGTTTTATGATATGTAGTGATTCTAAGATAGCTTTCTTTTTGACTTAATTAAGTAGATTTTAAATTCTACACCTACTTTGTTTAACTCTAAATAAATTGTAAATATCTACAATTAAAGGGTTAAATAAAGTATGTAAGTAACTTAAGACTACTGTAGGATGTTCAGGGTTCAATTTTAATTTTCTAACAAACATTTCCTTACATAATGTTGACGAGCACATAATGTCTTTCTCACCGGCAGATCAGCCTTTCGAGCCGGTGCAGTGTTAGCTTACTCACAAATTTATATACTGACATTTAATTTAAATTCTATATTATAATGTAAAAGGGACAGTGGTAGACCAGCGGTACCGCGTTCGCTTGGTGCGGGTTCAAATCCGGGTCTCGCACCTCTGATATTTTCATGTGCGAATCATATATATCATGATTGCCACTGGAGGACAGTGGGACGTTAAAAAAGACTGATGACAATGTAAAAGTAACGATTCAAAAGTGCTTGTAAAAGTCTATATGAATAAAGTATATTTTGATTCAATTTGAGCACACTACACACTATACGAGTACATCGAGATCGCTTATTGTTTAAATCTCATCGCTTCTTTGTCCAATAAATTAACAAAAAAACATTAAGTAGAAACAAACTCAATACTAAATTAAAAAGAATATATCGGTTTAAGCTCATTGAATAGTTAAACCATAAATTTTAACTACCATTCTATCTGAAACTAACGTGTTTTATAAAATACTCGTAAATCAACGTCAGATTTATCCAGATCATATCTGTTTATTGTATATTCTAATGAGTTGAATACGATTTATATTGTATGTGGCGCGGAAGAACTCTCGAACTCGAATGCGTAAAATAAACCCTTTTGCAAATACAATTAGTTGCCACTGTTACCGTAACTCGTATAATATGTCGTGTAACTAATATATCAACGTCGGATCAAAACATGTTTAATTATTTACATTAAACTCCGAATATATCTTAAAATATTAAATGAAAAATTACTTATTAGGTTTACGCGAATATTTGACATTATAAATGAAACTATCTTTTCGGATTTTCTTCGAGGATTTATTTTGATTTTTGTTCCCGACGTTTCGAATGCTTTACAGCAACCATGGCCACGGGATCACGTGAAAATATATTTTCATTTAAAATGAAAAATTATTGTAAGTAAGGAAAACGGCTCTACCACTTTCGATCATTTTTTTGTTAAGATAGGTCATACTGTTTAAGTCTCTTACTTCTAGCTATCTTTTTCTAAAAAAATGCATATTTAATATCTTTTTCAAAAAAATATCTAAACGTTGTCGCTTAGTTACCATAAGTAAGTTACCATACTTATACATAATAAGATATTAGCTCTATATTTATTCTCTTTACTTAATAATCGTTTTATTACTATACAAACAACTTATTCTTGCGTTTCTCGGGTGCGAACCGGAATACCTTAACTGGTAAATTTGCCATCAAATATGTATTCAATTATTTAATTTATTCATATATAATATCGTAAAAACAAAATAACGGACGGTAGCTTGTTTAGAAGTGGAAACAATCACGCCATGCAGCCGCCGATCACGGCGCCGGTTTACACCTCTGAATATAATGTAGGTAATAATTGTAATATGCAACGTCGATGGTTAATGACTCTATTGATTTACATTATTGCGTCTTTTGTTAACAAAGTTATGCTTTTGATATAAACATTCAGAACTTAAGATTGAAAAATTTGTGTATAAAATAAAATTCTAGCTTAGTCGAATCTGCATATTAAATCATCATCATCATCATCATCATCAGCCCTTTTTAACGTCCCATTGATGCATGGCCCTCCCTCAGTACGAAGGGGATCAGACATAGTCCACCGCGTTGGCCTAGTGCGTGTTGGCATATCAAATATTTTTTGGAAAATCTTATTGAAATAGTCATTATTATCGATAAAGAGGCCAAATTTTTTGTTCGTCTGTCTGTGACCGTATCACGAAAAACCCCTGGACAAGATTCTAATAAAATTGCTAGTATCCTATATGGTTGTGTTTTTATTAAAATTGGGTATGAATGAGAAACGTATTGAATTATACAAAAAGTTTGTGGCTAACATGACCCTTCATTATGAATTTTGATGTGTTAAATCTGAAAATCAAATTTAATATATGATTACACTTTGAATAGAGGACGAAACTCAAATGCTTGGAGTACTGAGAAGACTAAGTTCATTTTTGGTTCCCGACGTTTCGATGATTACTGTAAAGCATTCCACAAAAATCAAAATAGATTTGCGACAAAATTCGAAAATATAGTTTCATTTATAATGTCAAATATTCGCGTAAACCTAAGAAAGTCTTCTTGAATCATGGAAATGCAATATAAAACATATTTTTATGAAGGCAATAATCAATGTGTAAATTATTGCTACCTTCAATCGAACCAAGTGGGCAGGACCACAGTGCTAACCAGTCAGTTGATCAACAGTTATATATTATTATTATCGTTGTTGTCTGTAACAAATACCTATTATTAAATATAGTTCTAGTTAAACTGTTACAGCTTTAATTCCTTAGTGAATGAGTATTTTAGTAGGTATCTAAACCCTAGACCTACCAAGTACGAAGTACATCGTAAATGAGTTCCTAGAATAAATCGTTGTACATAATGATATAATTAATTTTGCCCACTACATTGCTATATAAATAATCGCAACGACATTAATAAGATGTGTCAAGAGCACGGCGCCACTTTATTATTGATTTTATTTGTTGATAATACTGTAAGTGTACTATACGCTAACGTAAGAGCTTTATTGATGTAGAAGCTTAGATTTTAGTTTATTGAGCTTATATAGAATTATTACCCTGTAAATAGAATTATTTACAGGGGCGGCTATTAAGTTATCACATATAATGATGTTTTGAAAAAGCAGATTGAATTTTTGAGTTCTGAGACGTCAACAATCAGAGACCCTTGGTGTATTGGAAACGTCGGGTACTAAAAATCAAAATAAAACCGTGACAAAAAATAAAAGATAGTTTTAGTTAATCACTACTATATACTCGTAGATACTAAACAGTATGTGGACGATGTACTTTATGTAATATGAATTTGTAGATTAAAGGCAGTTAGTTCATTAAACGGTAAATGGCCAACGACGATTGCGCAATACTTGCTATGTGCTTTACGAAACTATCGTTTGGGTTCACGTAATTAAAAACAATTAACGATTTATTACCTGTTTAGACGTTAGCATGATTAATGACTAACTATTAGAATTATCTTAACTATATACTGAAATATCAATGATGAATACATTATAATCGCTTAAGTAAATAGTGTTGTGAACAAATAATCTACTAATATTAAATGAAATATTTTTATTCGATTTTTATAAAACGCGATTTAGCGTAAAGGAAGTCACGGGTTCCGCTAGTAAATAACAAATAAAAGTATACATATATGACCAATTATAAACTAAAACCTTTCTCGAAAACCATTTTATCTATTGGTGAAATCAGCTTAAAAATCGGTAATGTAGTTTGTGATTTTATCGCGAACAGACACACAGACAGACGCGGCGGACTTTGTTATATAGTATGTAGTTATGAGACTAATGACATGACATGAGATGACTATCTCAAATAGGATTATTTATAAACATTTTTTATTATTAAAATTGTATAAATAGCAAGTAACCCAAATTAAATATTACTTTTGATCAGCATAGCTACTTTAAGTGTTCTTATTTATAAAAATTGTAAGGCGATTGTACATCTTTATGAGAAGTACTATGATTTTTGAGACTAAAGAAAGCTTTTTTCATCATTATTAATCTCAAAACGATTCAATACTGTAGTAACAAAAAGTCAATATAAAATAGTGCAAAATCTAAGAAAGTAAAGTCATGTTTAAAATGATAAAAAATTGAATATCATAAATATTATTACGAAGAAAAAGTTACAAAAGTTCAATTTTAAAAGCTCCAAGCAAATTTCATAAGCTGTGAAAACAATAACATTCATATTATTTCAAAGCACAATGAACTACAAATCGTGAAGATATGCAATAGTAAAATAAGTACAGACGGAAGTCATAAGTTCCTTATACAGTTTATAATATAAAATGGCATAAGCGCGTCCACAATCCATTATGCTTAATCGATAGTGCGAAATCGACAGTGAGTCGCATTGCATTTGTTAGCGTTATGTCTATTTATCAGGCCACTGGCGCCTCACATACCGACGTGTGCTGTCTACGTATAATATGAACTTAATAAATTATAATAGTCTATTCAAATCTATTTTGTTATTAGGTTTGAAGCGTGCCAGCTGTGTACAATTTACTTTGTAAATGTCACGTAGAATGGAAGACAATGTACCTCTGAATACTCTTGATACTTGACTTAATTGGGGCATCTTGAGGTGTCCTCTGAATACTCTTGATATAGTGCTCATACTTTCGTGCCTATCTCATGTATCTTGAGGTGTCCTCACTCCTTATCTTGTGGTGTGGTGTGGTGTGGTGGGCTGTTTGGATACACTTGGTTCACCTTGGTGGTGGCGGTATACCATGTGGGATGATTCTTGGTTTGATTAGCAGGCCAGTTGAGCTAGCCGAAAAGAATGAGCCGAAATGATGGTTTGTGTGAATGCAATTGTCAAGTTACAAAAAATATTAATAGAGAGCTTTCCTTTTATTGACATCACTTTAATAAAAGTCGGAATAAGACTGGCTGTTGAATAATCAATTCTACGTGCGCCGTCTTAGCGATTAGAAATTAATGAATAAAATGTATGACAAAAATTCAACTAGAAATGCACCTCCTTAAGTCCCAAACCGTTAATAATAATTAAAGAAAATGTAATTAGAAAAAAGATTAAGATAAATAGGTCATATTAAGTTATATTATAGGTATAGTTCGTAATAATATTAAAAGGTACATTAATAATTACCGTATCGCAAAAGTCTGTTATTTTGACAAATACGCTAAAGTTAATATAAGTTATAACCAATATTTTCATATAAAAGCATCTCTTCTCATTTAAATCACCATCTTGTGAGCTGGTCCAAATGATAATTTAATTATACAAAATTAATTGCTTTAGTAGTAATTTGCCTAAGTCCTCAATCTCAGTGGTCACTGTTTTATATGCACGATTAAATAGTTACGATAAGATTACGATTTAATCTTTTGATTGCATAAAATATTAAAATTATTTATGTATGTAGTCAATTACTAGTATAATATACATAGAATATATTTTTAAGACAATAAAGTAGTTAGCACTATTATAATTTTTATTATTCTCGTACATTTGTTGTATAAATTATTAATCTTGTATTTAAATTTTTATTTCTTAATACTAAAATGAAGTAAAAGGCTCTACATTATATTTTATTATTTGTAATACACATGTGTTGTATACAGTCCTTTTTAATGTCCCTAGGGCCCTTCAATAAGAGAGGGCCATAGCTCACAACACTGGCAAAGTGCTGGTTGGTGGACTTCTTGCTAGGTTATCTTAGAAATGCAGTTTCTTCACGATGTTTTCCTTCACCGAAAGTTCTATTTCACGTAGAAATATTCGCCCATGATAACATTACAAGTGTGAGACTCGAGATTAAAATTCGCTTTGCTGTCTTTCCTAAGGGAGTAACTTACTGATTTCCCTTACCACTGAGTAACTTACTGATTAATGAATAATGATGAAAAGATATGAAGGACTTAAAAAAATTGAATACCAAAAAAAACTAGTAGTTCTTAGTTGTAGTAGTCTCTTGAACAAAACAGTCAATGAAAATACAGAGAATGTATGGACAGAGGTCATATCAGAAAAAACATGTAGGTAGTATAATTACTCATTTATATACAAAAGTTTTTATTACATAGTGTATTTCCTTAATTTGTTGCTTACGAGTAATTTCTTAACGCTATTAACGGCACGTACTAATAATTGTTATTGGCATAGTTGTCTTGTTTTTTGCATTTTTATTGTTCATACATATTGTACATAAAATAAGATATCAACTGCGTTTGCAAGAATATTTTTTTAATTGTTATATTATACAGTAACAAGGAGCGTAGGCGTTAATACAATTTTTTTCTTACTTAGACTAAAAATCAAGTAACTATACAAAAAGTTTGTTTGTTCGTTTATTTTTAATTGAGCAACGAAATAATAAATAATATAGATACATAGAGAACATAGGACTTGCCCCTTTGTAAGTTAGTTAAAATAGGCAAATTTTATTGAAAACAGCAAGTAGTTCGTAAGGTGCTGAAATAGCAAATGAATGCTGCTAAGAAGTTACAACTTACACGCCCATCCCTCGAAGACTTAACTCGGGTGTCGTATGCCCGACCTTTTAATTCGAATATTCGCCCTATTGATATATAAATAAATAAATATGTTGGGACATTTACACACAGCACTATTTAGTTCCACGGTAAGGTACGAGCCTTGTGTTATGGATACTAGATGGTTGATATACTAAACATATATAAGTTTAAATACATACATATTATAAATATAAACACCCATGACTGGAGTACAAACGTTCGTGCTCAACAAATGTATGCCCCCAGCGGGACTCGAACCCGCGACCGCTTGCGCAGCAAGTAGGGTCACTACAAACTGCGCCATGCGTGTCGTCTATATGAAGAGTGAAGGTGTAAACACAATGTAACATTTTTCGGTCAGTACGTTAGTGAGGTTGTCTCTCGTGACGGAACCCGGTCATGAGGACATTATCTACTTGGATAACGGCACTAAGTTATTAAGTCTTCATAATATATTAGTTCATACATAACGCTTCTAATCACTAGCATAGACTTACGTAACATCTCTTGTAAATTACTTTATTAAAAAAATAGAGTAGAAACGTAATACTTTCTTAGGTTTACGCCAATTTTGACGTTATAAATGAAACTATCTTTTCGGATTTTGTTTTCGGATTTACGGTCTCTCCCGTGACCATGATTGCTGTAAAGCATTCGAAACGTCGGGAACCAAAAATCCAAATAAATCCGCAACAAAATCCGAAAAGATAGTTTCATTTATAAGAGTAGAAACGTGTCTAGTATATGTTTGTATGAATGAAAAGTCTTTAGAGCAATAATTGAACGATTTTATCATTGTATTACGAATGGGAAAAAGTAGACAAAGAACATAAATAAAACATTTTACTAAAACAAAGTGTATGTACACTTGTAAAACTAATCTTCTATATGTATTATAGATATAAGTTTACGATACGAATCTTGTATATAGTAAAATATTCAATAATATTATTTATATTAAAAAGTTTACACTATGTCAAGTATTCAGAGTTAGTTTAAAGTTAAGATTAAGAATAAAATCCAAAAAGTGAGTATAGGGACTGAATGAAGCTGCTACTGTGCTTCTACACTTAATGTACGTGAATTGTCAATATTGGTTCAGGAAAGCTTAAAATGACTTATATTTAAGCAACAGAAGAATCCTGGCATAGTAAGAATATTATATATTCTTTATTGCACATAAAAAAATATACTGTAATGTAAATATATACTTAGTTTGCTAAGGTGGACTTATCTCTATAAGAGATCTATTCCAGCCTCTACTTGTTACTCTTCTGAAGTAGTGGAGAACTAAGATTGATTGATTAGACCTGAGCTCAAGAATTTCACACTTTCCTTGCTTTGTTTTGATACTCTTAAAATAATCTTATTTTACAGAAAAATCTCTGTTTTTTTTCCATTCTACGAATTAAACATTTGCAACGATTGACGAGACATTAATGATATTATGGGGATCTTATAAATATCACTAAAAAGTATAATATTATACAAACTATTAAATAATCTACTCATGTAACGCAAAATGGTGTGTAAGTTACATAGGAACCATTACAAAAATATAATTTAAGGCACGCATAGCGCGGCTTGTTAAAATACTTTACATTGTAAAACATAATTAAGTACAGTGATAGCCGTTTAGATTGTAAACAAATACTATTTCGTTGTGTTTCGTTTGTTTATTGATGAAGTATTTAGGCTAAGTGAGAAAGTCATAAATTATTAAAAGTATTGAAAATCACTACATATGTAGTATAAAGCTTTGATCTTTAAATTACGCAACCGATTTTGATGCGGATTTTTTAATGATATGATAAATGTCTCTAGTACAACCTGCGTTCATTAGCAATTTATTAAATATAAATCGATTAGATCAACCTTATTAAAATTTGGGCACATGCACACATTCGGGCATGCGAACGTTTTTGAACTGTTCGATAACTAGGGTATCTAAATAAGTATAAAATATTTAGTAATGATAATTAAAAGTCAAGCGAAGTGAGCCCTTCCACAACCAGATCAGTTTGTGGTACACTTTACGGAAAAACTATCACGCCTATAGATTTTTGCTTTAACATAGTAATCTAACTTCGATATCGATCTGTCAAAATATATAATTTTATAACCATTAAAAAAAGAACTTGAATTCAAATCAAAATATTTTATTCAGCATAAAAATTGTTACAATTTCTTACTGAACTTCACCAGTTCGGAAAAAAGAAATCTCTAACCTGAGAAGAACTGGCGAAAGAAAGTCAGCGGGACTAATACTATTTTTTTATCTTAATCTCACTATTTTTTAAATTAAATTGCAAATTAACAATAATTCTGTATGTTGAAATAGTCTGGCGGCGATCATATTATTCCCAAGGCGTACTGTCTTCTAAAAACCGTAAATCGAATAATAGCCTTTAGTACACAAACGTTTCTTCACTTTTTTTTTAAATTTGGCAATAGAAGCTAAAACATTAACAACTGTCTTAAGAATTATTACCCATAAGAAAAACTACGCGAGCCCTCACAAAGCTCAGCTTTTGCTAGTATTTCTTGACTGTGGTCGTTTGTGCCCCTTCACGCTTTGCCAGTTATGTAAGTACAATACACATATAGATGGCGTTGGTAGTAGATTGAATCGCGCTATCGTTTGGTTCAAGCAGAAACTAAATAGCTAGAGTCAACTGTTCCTTCTCTTCGTTCTTAGAAATTTCTCGGACTAAATTGTCCTTAATTTTTGTAAGCAATATTTTTTAATATTGCATATTAATTTGACGATATGAATTTGGCTCATTTTGTAGTGACCCTGCTTACTGCGAGAGCGGTCGCAGGTTCGATTCCCGCTGGAGGCACTCACTTGTTGAGCTAAATGTTTGTTCCACAGTCATGGGTGTTAATATTTATAATACATAATATGTACATATTTAAAGTTATATGCATCAACTATTTGGTATCCAGAAAACAAGCCTCGTAATAAGCTAGGCTAATAAAGCCAAGCTTACCATTAGACACTTGTTCGAATGAAGTTAAACTGAAACAATAAGAATTTCTTGACTGAACTTGACCTGACCCGGATCTTTAACCCAGGACGACTCGGGATCTGCGGACGTAGATATGCTAGCCACTATGCAGGCAGTTACATTAAATAATATAAGTGAGTATGATCCTTAATCTATATCATTTTGCATTGATTTAAAAATTTAAAATATTGATTTATTTTTGGTGACGATTATACTTAAAATAGGTACGTACAGTACTTCGTTCACGTCTTATTTATTATAACAAAAACTTATTCAGCTCTTTAAACGACCTACTGCTGGGCACGGACCTTGATTAAGTGGGGAATCAGGCCTTAATCCACTACGCTGACGAAGTGCAGGTTGGCGGGCTGATCATGTTTTCGTAAACTTGCCAGGGTTTCTCACACATGCAGGCTTCCTCACGATATTTTCCTTCTCCGTAAGACGTGTTATAAGAAGTGCAAAACTCAGAATTGAACCCGCTTCACTCGGTTAATAGATCGAACGCATCACCACTGGGCTACCACTCCCTTAAGAACTTATTTACTTGCCTCATATTTTTTTCTAATTCGCTTATAATATTGATATTCATAGTAATCACAGCTAAAGTGCGCGCTATGTTTAACAGGCGATCTATTCACAAGGTGATAAATGCTAGCACATTACGTCAAAATGGCCGGTTAGAGTACAATTTGCATTCTAGTAGCTGAACTATAAATAATAAGCGACAGCTATCTGTCTGTTCTTGAAACTGTAGATTTACAATGCTCAAAAGTTTGTTTATTGCTTCAAATAAGACTGTATGTAGTTCTTTGACTTAATTTGTAAATGATTGATCGTGATTGTTGAAATGTGTAGGTACTATAAATAAAAGTATTTGTTGGATTTTTTTTCAGTACCGTAGGTCTGTTACAAATAAATAATACCCAATTATTAATACATCTAAAACCTTAGTGTTTTCCATAGCTATTATTGCTGAAAGGATTCAAATTGTTGGTAACTAAAATTAAAAGTAATCCGCGAAAATATTCAAAAAGCTTAATTGAAAGTCTATAAAAAATAATATAAAAATCCCGTGTCACGATGTTGACTGAGTTTGTTGATATGAGACGTGAGGTAGAATACAAAAATATTTTATTTTTATTATTATTTATCAAAATGCGATAAAAGTTCGAAAGTCTCGTCTCGTCGTCGTTTCATGGCGCCAAAAATGTCAAGTATATAGTCATTATGCACGAAATAGAAAAAACAGTGGAATTGCCAAGTAGGCGTGGTACGCTCGCCACTACTATGCGGTGTTACGCATACCTAATCTCAGATGCGTTTTGACAACGCGTCAAGTTGGTCGTATCACATCGAAATTTATTTTTCGTAAATATGCCGTATTGTTCCATTTTGGAGTGCAAAAATGATAGTAGGAGAAAAAACATTAAAAATGGAGGTGTTTCGTACCATCAGTGAATACGACAATATTTATTTCCAAATAAAATCTTAGTTTATTTCAGTTCACTAATAATTAATTGGAACGTCTAGTAAAGTCAATCTTATATAATTAAAATAAAGTTCATTTTGGATTGACTGTATTCAACATCGAAAGTTCTTTGCTACTCGATTAGGGATGTAGAAGGGTTGAATGTAGATTATATCGTTAGATATCGATAAAAGAAAATCTTTTTTTAATTTTTAATATATAACATTACAAATACAAATTTAAGTTTTCTTTTTGCTTGTATGGCATCTTTACCACCTCTTAAAATATTACGTATTTGTTATTTCCTTATTGTAAATAAAAGTCAAATAGAACTTTAAAAAATTAGATATAATATAAAAATAATTAGGTATGCTGCATTGCATATATAATTATTATTATAACGTTCCTTTGTGTAACTTTTTCTTGTAATAACTCAATGAACATCAGTGGGACATTAATTAAAAATATTTTTAGTTTTCACAAAAACGCTGGTAGTATTTTTATTTTTAAATAATATGACGTCATTCCTCCAACAGTTTTACTGAACTCTTATAAATCTTATTTCTTGAATGAATCATATAATTAAGGTATTTATCGATGTCGATAATGTAATTAAAAATCAATGTGTCACTACAATAGCGTGACCTTGGTCGAGTAGCGGTTGATTTCGACCTATACGCGCGACTGTCAACCTAACGGTACAAATAATTAAGTTTATAATTGCTGTCGCTGAGATTACCGCATTCTATTATCGAATAGCAAAATTACTTCATGTCAACGAATATATTTGAGTTCAGATTACAAAACATCGTAAAAACTTTCTGCGCTTAAGTAAAATAATTCTTATCGATAGGATTTTAAGTTTATTTCCAGATTTATGATTTGTGACTTATGATAGTTATGACTAAAATTAAAACGACGAATCAAATTAATAATTTGTTTGTAGTGCATAATATGATTATCGGTTTATTTGTGTTAGTTTGGCGACACCGGTTCCGATACAAATTTTGTTGTATTTCACTTCCACTGTTTTTTCTATTTCGTGGTCATTATGTCATATTTTTAATTTATAAGACAACTGCCTCAACGTTTTAATTTATAATTTTGTCACTTTTATTTTTGCTATGTTAAAAATCTTTTAAAACAGTTACACTAAAAACAAAAAAAAGTGCGTGTGTACAAAGTACACATGTCAGAAGTAAAACTTGAATTTAAAATAATAAGGCTATCTCTTCCCCGTCTCTGAGTGCCTGGTACTATGTATTTATTTTTTCGTTTCATCGATTTTGAAATCACATCGATTCTAAAGAAGTTTCACTTCAATAATAAATTCTATGCCCTATATTATAATATAAGCGCTTCAAAATTTACTTACAATTTAAATCTGTGTATTTGCAAGCGTAACGTGAGGGATGAAAAATTGGCAGATTAAGGAGGTCTAAGGGCGCTCACAACTTTGTATGATAGTCCTTCATTTTTTTAATACAAACTTTGAATTTCAGTTCGGCAGGGAGCACCTAGGGATGGAAAGAGCGAAACGAGGGTAACTCGCTAGTCTAAAATATACTTACTTTTTGAAATGAATCTTAAACACCACCTTGCTCTACAATCTAATAAAATATGTGGAGTGGAATGCCGACTGTTAACTATAACTTTACCTAAACTATTAGAAACAGCGTAAAGCGATCCATATCTGTAGCTATTAAATCATCAGCCAACAACCGATGACAGTGTAACTATTAGTGAAAATAATAAGACTGGAACAAAGGCCTTCCGAGGCCGAATACCGAAGTGGCAGAAATATGACACTGATAATTACTATTAGTATTTTGTTTATGAATAAGCAAGCTATGTAAGGTCAGAGCCTAAAAGTAAGCTCTGACATTTGTCGTTTACTGTAAATTAGGTGCTTCTGGTGTAGTGGCTAGAAATTATGGCAGATCCAGATCCGAAAGTCCTAGGTTTAAGACACAAATCGGTCAAATATTCATAATGGTTGTTATAAAGGAATTCTCAGGAACAGTACGTTGAATTATGTTAATATACTGTTTTTTTTTTCTGAATGTTGAGTGCTCTTGGCCCTACTGGCCTTGACAACGTCACCGGGCGGGGAGGCGGACAGAAGGTCCTGCCTAAAAATGGAGCATGAAGCTCAAGGGGTGTAGTTTCGTAAGCACGCCTCCTGCGAGGTTCGGACCACGGCTTACGAAACTATCGGATGGAGGACTTGCCAAATTTGCTTAGGGGGTTAGCTTATACTGTAAACTTGCGACACGCACTCGCTTTGCTCGAGTTCGTATTTAGTAAAAGCTGTTTTGTTGGTGTTACAAACAGACACTTCAATTAAATTTGTCTATATTATCTGTTTAGATAATTTATTACATCTCATCGCCTGTATGTATCATAGTTAATAATAATTGGTTATTAAGTAATTATTACTCTTTTCACTCAATAATAATGCTAAGAAAGTTGAGACCTTGAAATGGTATTTTTGTAAAACACCTAACAGTCTTATTATTGCATTTAAAATTATGTGTGCAGGAATATGGTTGATTATTATTTGCTGGAGATCTAAAAGTATGATGTAGTGTTAATTTGAGCTTACAATAATCTGTTCATAATCTTTTGTTGATAATCGGTATCTCGTAACTTAAATCGTGAGAGCTTTAATATGTTTTGTACCAATAGGCTTTATCGTCTTTATCTTTAACAAGTAAGTATATCTAGATTTCGTAAATTCCTACGGAAAGTTGTACCTTGTATTATTGGTAGACCTAGTATTATTTACTTGTAGTAAACCTTTATTGACCATAAAGTTTGTTTCAATCAAGACAACACAGAAACATGTGATTGATACTGCGTAAATCAACTATGCTTTCAAAGTACCGTACTTACTTCTATTTATTTATAATACTTTTGAGCTTTTAAAGTGTATTATTGCTTGAAAACAGCTTTTGTCGCTTTTCGCGCTTTTTTCTTACTTAGATTTTAAAAGCTGTAGAGTGATCTTATACAGCTTTCATCTACAAATACGTACTTTTTTTTAATTAAATAGTTTACTACATAAACCATTGGTTACAATTTTATGTACGAGTATTAGTGACAAATGAGCTTAAAACGCTTAAAACATTTTAAAATGTATTAAATTAGATAATAAAATTGAATGGTGATGTATTGTTATGACCAAATTTTCATAAAAGCTATTCGTTGTTCATTTAAATTTAAGTCATGCATTGTTACTAAAATATTTCTTACAAGACAATATGAAAGTATCTAATAAATAACATAGCTTGAAAAGTTACCAAAAACCTGAAACCTGAATGACATTATAAATGAAACTATCTTTTCGAATTTTGTCGCTGATTTACTATTTTTTTTATTGTATAATTTTTTGTTTCATACGTATTCTAGGATGTACTAAATTTGGGACCTTGCCTAACAATAGTGTAGGTCACAGGTCAACATCCTATTTTCACGGTGAAGGTCGACTTGAGTCTTGTGACCCAGTCGTTTCTTCAATGGTGCGACACCTTCAACTAGTATCTTCCGTGTTACACATAGAGCGTATAATGTATAGACCCGCCACAGTCCGTAACAAATATATAAATATCAATTATTGCGACTGTATGTTCTTTTTGTATTACTGAAGTGGTCTAAGCCGAAGAATTTTTGTAGCTTTTATAGGACAAAAATTAACGTTTAATTATAAAATAGGCCATGTGCGAGTCTAACTCAAACATTTATGGTTCCAGAGCATGAAAAATTAAATCTTGGTTCTTAAAATAATTGTGTATTAGACAGAATGTCAGTGGTAGCCCAGGTGACAGTAACGCACTCGCTTGTATAACCGAGTGTCGTGGGTTCAAATCCGGGTCTCCCACCTCGATATGATGTGAGGTTTATTTCTATCATGATTATCACTTGTCTTACGGTGAAGAAAAACATTATGTGGAAACCTGCATGACTGTTAGAAACTTAGCAAGTTTTCGAAAGATGTGCGAAGTTCGCCAACTCGCACCAGACCAGCGCGGTGGACTATGGCCTGATCCCTCTTATACGGAGGGAGGCCCGTGCCCAGCAGTGGAACGTTACAAAGGGCTGAAGTATTAGACAAAATATGGCGCTCAAGATTGAACTTGTGTACAGGCTGTTGACTATTTCTGATTTTTATTTTAGTTGTTATAATTTCATAGAAATCTGAACAACTTAGAATCAATAGGATATATTTCAAAAACATAGTTTATGTTTTACAAACGATAGAGCTTTACCTGCTCATAATTTACGGGCAAATATTAAATGCGTATTGCATTTACTCGTTATGAAGTTAATGAAACTACACGGTCATTATGGTGCAATTTAAGCTTACAAAAACATATGTATAAGAATTATAATACGGTCACCTTATCAACATTTAACAGTCAATATTAGATATTAGTGTTTTTATAAAACTTTTCATTCAAATTTCTGTTTTTTTTTGTTTACTAGTCCATGTCGAGCTTTGAATAACAAAAAAAGAAAATAATCATAATTTAAAATAACAAAAATTGTTTACAATGTAAATTATTCTAAACATTCATCAATCTATGTCACCAAATCGTCACAAGGCAGGGGTCGATAGCACTAGTAGATGCTGGATTTATCAAGTTAAGACTCGATACGTTCGCAAAACTTATGTATACGATATACGTTATACATATTTGTATATAACTTAAAAGCTCAAATTAAAAGCTTTCATACGACAAAAAACTCCTGTTGTTGTATATTAAATTTTTAGTATACTAGCGAAACGCTCCCGCTCCACTCGGGCTCATTCTTAGATTAAGCGCGAGTTCCGCTAGTAAATGTATACAAAAACTTGAAAAATTATATACTAAAACCTTCCTCGAAAACCACTCTATCAATTGATGAAAACAGCATGAAAATCGATACAGTAGTGTTTGAGTTTATCGCAAACAGACAGACAGACGCGGCGGAGTACTTCGTTTTATAATATGTAGTGCTAAATACAGAACCTAGTCAAATTAGTTAAGAAACGAGTATGGGTAACTGTTATAAGTAAGTGCAAATTGAATCTTTGCCTCGTTCATTACAACGATGCGTTATTAAACATACCGCAGTAAATGTGAGGCCTATAAAAGGTATGAAAGTTATTATCCGTAACTGATAGGTGTAGCGTAGTATTTATGTTCTTACAAAACTCCATTAAGTACTGAGGTTAGCTGTCGTCACTGTTCATTAAGACTTAGGTCGCAGGTTCCACCTCAAAAGTCCACCTCTAGTCTACGTAAAATACAATCACTACATAGTATATAACAAAGTCGCTTTCTCTGTCCCTATATCCCTATGTACCTACGCTTAAATCTTTAAAACTACGCAACGGATTTTGATGCAGTTTTTTTAATAGATAAGAGTGATTCAAGAGGAAGGTTTATATGCATAACTAGCGGATCCCTCGGCTTTGCCTGTGCTAAATCTAGGAAAGAGCCCGAGCGAAGCGAGGGCGAGTCGCTAGTTTATTATAGAACAAGCTTAGGAGTGAATTTATTCGGTAATTAACATTAATTCTATAAGTATTTAATATGCAAAATTCATAATCTAGACGCTCATAATTTATTAAAAATTAGGGCAAAGTTTTAAATTATACTGTACGAGAATAATTTCTTATATTTATTTTTACATTAAACATTTATTCAGATTAAAAATACAATATTAACCCAACAGATGTATCCGTTAACTAATATTTTACATTTTAAAGCAACTATCTTTTGACTAGAGTCACTTTGCTTTGATTACTTGACTAAAAATCAAACAATTCTACGATTTAAATGTCCAAAAAGACAGTCTTAATTAAAACACTACATAATCTAAGAAATTTTATTAATTTAAATTAAATTTAACGTATGTACAATGTACTAGTACATTTCTTGCTATACATTATGTTATTATGATTAAAAACAAATAAAAAAATACTTAAAGGTGATAAACATTGAACTGATGATCAATTCATCACAATTCCGTAATTTCTGTAATAAATAACAGTTTCATTCGTTTTTATCAAAACTATACCTTAATCGTATTTTTTTAAAGTCCACTTTGAAAAACTAGACAAAAAAGGAAAAGTTATCGAGCCAATATTTAACACCGTATAAAAATTATATTTTATTGGATAAATGCTTTCTGACGACATTTTTTTTAAACTATAATTATGTGTTATATTTCTTTCGAAAATTGATAGCGAGACTGGTGAGAACGTATCATTGGCATCATTTCTGAGTAATAAATATATTTACAACACTTTTGCCCATACTTTTATCGTATGGAAAGTGAATATTAAATTATTTATAATATAGCAAACAAATACACAAATTAAATATATTTTGATAATAATTGTTAATTTATATTTATATATAATTTATAATTCCAAAAATATATGAAGATGTCTCAGAAGGTAAATAAAATAAAATTAAGTACTATTTTTTTACAGAAGATGTACATGTGATAGCATTTTAGAATCTCCATGAAACGGACCATTTTATGAATCAACTTGTCTGCTGGGCTTAGTGTATTATTTTTTCAGTAGGAGTAGTCGAAGTTAAGTGATAGTAAATTTAAAGTACATGTACCGATGATGATGAAATACATTTGCTTCCGATTTAATTGATTTGGCAACAACTAGTGTGGCTTCTTGCAAGGCCGGAACAGCAATAAAACATACAAACAATTCAAATCAAATCAAATCAAAATATTCTTTATTCAAATAGACTTTTACAAGCTCTTTTGAATCGTCATTTTTACATTATCAAAATTAAAAGTCAGTCTGTAAGTCTGTAAATTAAAAACACTAGTCACAATGCCCACAAATACCACTCCGGGTGGTACATTTTTAGATTTTCACTAAAATGGCTGGTACTCGAGTACTAATGTGAGTAGAGCGCTGATTCTTTTTTTACTGACTCATCATAAAAGGGTCTTTCTCCCCTTGCCAGGTTATCGTTACGTTCTGGGACACCCTGTACATATGTACAAAATACATTAAATTTTCACATGGAAATATGAGAGGTTCAAGGTACTCAAAATTTTAAGCTTTTACAGCTTTATATTTGAATTAATTTACCTACAAATACAATATATGTAATTAGTGTTATTTTAAAATAAATTACGATTTGTACAGTTTTAATTATTATAATGTATAATATATATAAAAAAAATATAATGTAAAATATTATCTATACTTAAAATTATAAAGCTGAAGAGTTTGTTTGTTAGTATGTTTGGTTGAACGCGCTAATCTCGGAAACTACTGGTTTGATTTGAAAAATTATTTTTGTGTTGGATAGTCCGTTTATCGGGGAAGGCTATAGGCTATATTTCATCACGCTACGACCAATAGGAGAGGAGCATCAATGAAAAATGTTACAAAAACGGGAAGGGCGGGCGTTAGTTCTTATACCTCACGGCTCAAAAAAAATTATTTCCGGTCTTAAGAACGCGTGCAAAGCCGCGGGAAATGGTAGTGTAAAATAAATTATTTTATAAAAAGCTTAAGGGCTTTACAATGTCACAGAATATAATGGTATGAAAGTGCTGCGATAGTTGAAGGATATATTTTTTAAAGGGATTCTAGATTTTTTTAATATCTAACCAGGGTAACGAAAAAATATGTTTGAAGTACATTTCTCTCTCTTTCTCTTCCCGTGCAAATGGCGCAAGTTTATTTAACTCTTACTTCAGGATCTGAATGTATAGTTACTAATGTATGGTGAGATCATTGAAATGCATATTTTGCAATAACTTTAATTTATACATATTTAAATTATACATATACATATAAATCCATTAGGTATATTGTGTGAACGTTAAGGGCAGTGGTTAATTTGTTACAATACCTACATTTATTTACATCAAGACATATAAGGAAAAACTGGTATACACTCGTCATACCATTTCTGCATTTAACTAGTTGTTCTATGTTCTTTGCTAAATAAGGCTGCAAGAATAGTGATAGATTACTTGAGTCAGATAATATTTCATTACACTTGTATAAAACTTGCTGTAAGTTTTGTTATTGATGATTTTACACTGAGACCATTTAAGTATACTACTCGTGCTTTAAAAATGTGTTACTTTTAGATGTTTTTTAACGATTTGTATAGATTTCTAAAGTAGGATATTTTTCGCAGTAAAAATATTCTATATGTTAAGCCCGATAACTAGCTATCATCATGACAAATTTAATCAAAATCTGTCTTGTTTTCTTTCAATATGTTTCCAAACAAACAGACAAAAAATCTAAAAACTATGAATTGATTCCCTGTATATACAGGTAGTAGAGTAAAAGTGACTGACAGTGACTCTATCATATCATAGCCATTGCTTTGAGAAAAGATCTGATTCATTTTCAGTGAATAAATCAAATAAAACATCAGGCATTAACTAGTTTATCGATATATCTTCTTAACTATTAGCCGTAAACGCTAAATAATTGCTATTACGATTCCTGTACAACATCTTTATTCATCACGTCTAACTTGAACAAGGAAACACTGTAAATAATGTTTTTGCGTGTCAACAAGTGTACAGTAATTTAATGTCAGTAATTACATAAACGGCATTTATTATATTATTAATTAGTTTTTAGTTTGTACTTCATTTATTAAATAAAATAGCTTTGTATAAATGACCAACCATTTCTGTTTATGATATGATGATAATGATGAGCTTTAAAGTTATCAATGAAAAAAATCGATGAAGTTGAGATAGGACTAGGCACTTTAAATAATGATGATGGCCGAATTTCGACCCTTTCGAAAAACTAACTTATTATTAACTGAAGGCTCACTCACTCATCACGAAATATGGACATCGACACCGCTTGACGTACAAATATGGTTTTCAGAGAGGTAATTTATAGTTAGTAGATATCTACTAGAAGCGATTTTGCGACACCTAGAGACGAACCCAAGCGAAACGAGGGTAATTCGCTAGTACTGTGTAGTACAATATAGTACTTCGCTAGTACCTACTATGTAGTATAATAAGTAGCTAAGTAGCTACAATATAGTTTAGTAAGGTTAAAAGCATACGTACATCAATACTGATATAAATTAAAACATTTGAATAATAAATTTATTTCAAGCACAGAAATAAGACTTGTGAGATGAAAAATCAATTCACAAAGCATTGAAAAATAGCGTATAACCAAATAGATAAGGAATTCCTTTGAAGAGTCTGCGTTTTTATGGCATTGAATAACTAAATTCAAAGTGTTAAATGTATTTGCGCTGATCGGCAAGTATCAATGTATCAACATTCTATTAACTGTGGAGTTCGAATGGATCGTTTGACCTTACTGTAGCGTAGAGTGGAGTTTGCGAATCATTTTTACGTTAAGCCTTAGTGCATACTGTAGATTTTTTAATAATTAATAAATATCGTTTTTTTGCGATGACATTAACTAATTGAAGCTTTAAAAAAGCATTCTACGTTTTTAAAAATGAATTAGTGACTGTTTATTTATTGATTTTTTTTGGAAGTATTTTCGAGGTTATATTGAGAATCATTTAAAGCGAGGATTATGGAAACGGAAAATTATATATGCAGAAAATATCGTTATATTGTACACCTACGTACAGCCAAAAGTAAGGACATATTTTGTTATCAAGTTGATTAAATAAAACAATCAGCATTGTACAGTAAATGTTTATATCACACTGTAATGTGACAATACGATCAGGATAAGGCATAACGCGTATGCCTTATCCTGATCGTATTGTCACATTACAGTGTGTAACTGTTCCTAAAGTAGGAACTATAAAATAATAATTCATATAAGAGTTGACACAATTTTTCTTTTATTTTACATTGGGCTTAGCAAAAACTGAACGAGTGAGATTTCTTCGTCTTCAAACGCAGAATAAGATAATCCAAGAAGACATAGACAATTCTTCACATAAATGACCAAAAGTAAGACAAAAACACATTTTACGGCTAACGCAGTAAACCTCATGGGAAACATTGGAAAAAGTTTGCAAAATAAACGGACTATTGTTTCTGCAATCCTACATTTAGTGGCGCCATGAGTCTTCGTTTAACTATAAAATTACTACTTTATGTAAACTACGATATTAAAATACTTTACATTTGTGACTTGTGACCTCTGAACTATTGGATTTAGATAAATAAAAACAATTATAACTTAATGATAAATAAATAGATAAATAAAAATACACAGCAAATAAATAGAACTGCTTGATTTAATTCGATCTTAAATTTTACAAATCAATATTCTCGAGATCAAGGGCTTGGCTTAGATTAAAGATTCGATGGGCAGATATTAATATGAGTATGCGACGATATTCGTAAGGCGGTCTGATGAATACAACAGAATAATAATTAATTTCCATAATAAAACGAAACTATGAAACCACATCTGTATGTAACAGTCAATAAGTTATTTGTAGGCTAGAGTATGTTCAAGCACCCGTCTAGCGTCTGATCTCTAATTAAACGTGATAAATTGCTGTTACGTTAAAAATCTTATACGTTGTAAGCAAAAAGTACACTGATTTAATAATTCATTGTAGTTCAGTAAATAATTCTACAGTGTGCGAAGGCATTTGCAAATGTCTGATACATAGTAAAACGTTATGTTTGTGTGTGGTCTTATTGGTCTGGTTTAGATGGATCACTGGCATTTATTTTACGGACTTCAATACTTTTTGATTGATATACTGCTGTATGACGTAGTAGAAGTGAGTCCAACTAGTATATATTTGATTATAGGTTTAAAATCATGTTTATGAACAGCTTCGGTAGTCTAAGGGATAGCATGTACAGCTATAGTTCCGATTTTATCCTTATCTAGTCTTGGGTTTGAGGCTTGGTCGAGCAAAGTTCGTAATGACTTTTTTAAGAATCACAGTAACTTTCCGGAGTTGGAAATAGGGCGGTGTTAAAATCCCGTGCCTCGGATAGTACGTAAAGCCATATGTCCTATAGTATAGCTGTCATGGATTTAAAGATTTAATGGAATAGATAGTGTATTTGCATTAGAGACGTTTTAGAGACGAAAGATTTATCATAATCGGATGAATACTTGTAAATATTAAAGTGCAATAAAATATATAACACGAAAAGGACAAACGTACAAAACTTATTTTTTATTTATATAGAATTATCTCATGAATATTTAGATGTGATTTAATAAAAAAAATCTCCGAGATACAATATAAAATAATAATTATGCTAATAATATTAACTTTAACAATTTCATTGTCGGCAGAGTTAGTTCTTACCAAAGATAAAGCTTATAATCTAAAGTGGATAGATT
Source organism: Boloria selene (assembly GCA_905231865.2). NCBI lineage: Eukaryota > Metazoa > Arthropoda > Insecta > Lepidoptera > Nymphalidae > Boloria > Boloria selene. The sequence continues at coordinate 11,702,081 of HG993147.1, forward strand.
CATACTTTTAAACGACAGATTAAAATAAAAATGTACAATTAAATAGTTGGCGGCGAGCAAATTGCCCAATAAGCCAATAACGTCTTAATTGAGATATTGAGTTGAATGCGTTGAGATCCGAATCTCGCTTACATCGTTACGCTTGAGTACAATCGAGCAATTTAAGTTAAGCTTTTTAGTTATTTATTTTATAGCTTCACACAATCTATTTTATGAGAAAGTCATCTAAAGCCTGAGTTTTAAATATAAATATGTTGGGACATTATTACAACAGCGCCATTTAGTTCCGTTCTAAGCTACGAGGTTTGTGTTACGGATACCAGATAGTTGATATACTTACTACACATTCGAATATAAATTTTAAATAATATTATAAATAGAAATGACTGGAGTACAAACATTCATGCTCAACAAATGAATGCCCCTAGCGGGACTAACCCGTGACCGCTGGCGCAGAATCAGGGTCACTACCAACTGAGCCAAACGTGTCGTCAGTTTCGAATTTATTTAACGTTTTCTTACTAAATAGTATTAAAATTTGGAAGCAATTGTGTCATATACTGCAAATATACCTATAAAATATTTCAAATGTAATTATTGAAATTAATCAGTTGTAAATGATTAATACGCTGCATTGATTTAGATAAAATTTTGTATTGAGATAGTTTGAGACCTGGGTAAAGGGAAATTACCCACTTTTCTAAAATTATAATATATACATATTTATTTATTTATTTATTTATTATTATTATTAAAGTTTACATATATTTTTTAATTAAATGTAACATTGTAAATCACTTAGATTTGTATAATGTTACTTACATAATTCATTATATTACAATTATTAATATAAAATATATGATATTATTATATACAATATTGTTATAATTTAGAACTAAATATTTTATTTAATATTAAATATCAAATAATTTAATCTAATTAATTATAGATAAGAAATAATGTTTTAGTTTTGCCTTAATATTTTTATTGTTAATTTCATATAAATTTTCTATTCTATATTACCTATTAACATACTAAGTAACGAACCCGACCATAGTAAGGGTGTTTCACTACACTGAAAGAAAAGTTTTGTAGTTAATTACTAAAAATTAGCTACTGGTTACTGATTTATTTAGTTAGAAAGGGGACTGCTAATCAGTTAGCTAATCCTAACTAACAATATTTAGTTAAATGCATTTAGTAAATAAACTTAAAACGTTTGATTATAGCAGCTGAACACCGTTTAGCCATCCGAACTGTACGTTCCGTAAATATTAACTAAATGCTTTGCTAGATTAGCTGAACGCTGTTTGAACGCTGAACTGATCGTTTGTTAGATAATAACCAAACGTTTGACAATCGTAGCTGAACACAGTTCAGCTATTCGAACTGTTATTTAAGAATGTTCGCTAAGTAATAACTAAACGTTTGGTTAGATTAGCTGAACACCGTTTGGCTAACCGAACTTTACGTTACGTAGATATTAACTAAATGTTTTGCTATATTAGTTGAACGCTGTTTCAACGCTGAACTAAACGTTTGGTAGATAATAACTAAACGTTTGTCAAGCGTAGCTGAACATTGTTCAGCTATTCGAACTGTTATATATGAATGTTCGGTAGATAATAACTAAACGTTTGGTTAGATTAGCTGAACACCGTTTAGCTAACCGAACTTTACGTTACGTAGATATTAACTAAATGTTTTGCTATATTAGTTGAACGCTGTTTCAACGCTGAACTAAACGTTTGGTAGATAATAACTAAACGTTTGTCAAGCGTAGCTGAACATTGTTCAGCTATTAGAACTGTTATATATGAATGTTCGGTAGATAATAACTAAACGTTTGGTTAGATTAGCTGAACACCGTTTAGCTAACCGAACTTTACGTTACGTAGATATTAACTAAATGTTTTGCTATATTAGTTGAACGCTGTTTCAACGCTGAACTAAACGTTTGGTAGATAATAACTAAACGTTTGTCAAGCGTAGCTGAACATTGTTCAGCTATTCGAACTGTTATATATGAATGTTCGGTAGATAATAACTAAACGTTTGGTTAGATTAGCTGAACATCGTTTAGCCATCCGAACTTAACGTTAAGTAGATATTAAACTGCTAGATTGGCTGAACGCTGTTCAGCTATTTGAATTGAATGTTCGGTAAATATTAACTGAATGTTTTATTTAGCTATTCTAACTAAACGTTTTGTAAGTCTGCTAGTTTACAGATCCTGCCACCGAACGCAGCGCCATATCCGTCCGAAATAATACATAATATAGGTACATCTTCACTAGTGAGCTATGAACATGCTTGTCAATATTGTACTTAACTAATTTTTTCAGTCAAATGTTCAGGAGATAATTTTTTTTTATTAATAAATTAGTAACAATCGTCTAATTTTATAAATTCTCCTGATCACGTGATAGAAAAAATTACACAAGTACTAAGCAATGTTATAACTCACGAGTGATGATGTACTTACATTATGTAATATTTCGAACGGACATGTCGCTGCGATCGGTGGCGAGATCCGTAAACAGGCAGCTTACAAAACGTTCAGTTTCAGCTGGACTCAACTGGGACTCGAGGACTGAAATGAAAATAAAAATATTAAAACTTATTAAGATTGATTTATTATTTTAGACACTCAGAGACTATAATTTTACATACAGAATAATAACTTAAATACTCAGAGACGCTGTGTTGTTATTTAATTTTTTTTTTACAAACAAATCAATTGTTGATCTTATAAAATACAAAATTCTTACATAGTACCTACTTAGAAACTTTATAATGTTATAAAATAAAATTTTTACAAACAAATTAATGATCTTATTAAAATAAAGAAATACCTATACTTCAGGGCTATAAACCAAAACATACAAGTATACAAACAACAGAATATTTTTTCATGAATTTCGTGGTGCTCCCATACAAAAAGTTGTTCTATTTGATGAGTACTATTAGGGATATTACTATGGCAAATTTCCAAATCAACACCCAGTATACGCGTTATTAATTTACACAAAGATTTTATTTTAACAATTTTTTTAGAGACAATAAAAATAAAGGTACAGAATTATTACAATTGTGAACGCAATGTCACATATCTTTTTCCATCCGAAGCTATATTTATATGGTTCGGTACATGGGATAATAAAGATTCCTGGAAAATATAAACCCTCGTTTCATTTTTTGGTATTTCTACTTCAAAACAACAGACATGGTCATTAAATTCTATCGTTGACAATAAAATACATTCGAAAATAATTCTATCCTTAGAGTAAACATAAATATTTTTAATTGACATAAAACTGGTCTCTCCTAGTTTACCTATATCCTCAATAAGTATTGTCTGGGATCTATATTCCGTCCCTTTAACTTTAGCCCACATAATGCGAAATAAAGTTTCATTTAAAGTGAGATTTAATGCAGCTAAAATTTCACTGCGTTTTTCATTTGTCATTCTTTTGGCTGGTCCTACTTCAATGTTTTTATTCAAGTAACCTCGCAAAAAAACCTCATTAAGCTGCATTTGATGTTTAATAGCAAGAGTCAATGTTAAATTTCGCCTGTTAAATGTAGTCCGAGCTGCAATTTTAGATAACCTATGTTTTGCTTCATATCTCATTGACCAAAAGTTAATTAGAGGACCAAATTTTTTCATAAATGTAGAATAATGAACGAGGAAATGAAACTTTGGTTTAAGATGGTCATTTGTGAGTGCTAAATATAACTCATTAAATTCAGCAATCAAGCATTGTAATAAATCGCAAGTTTCGCTTGTAATTTTTTGACAAGTGACTAGGTCTACAATCTTTCTCAAAGTAGTATACAGGATCCAATACTGTTCATTAGTTGGCAAGAAGTCACCGATAAGTAAACCAAAATAACGAAGAAAAGTCAACATTTCTGAAGCTGAAAGGCGCAATTTATTGTGGGAAATATCTTCCATACTAAGAACACACGGTTTACTGCTATTATCAGGTCCATAATCAAAACATGAAATTCTATCATTTAGAACTTGAAGAGGGAAATATTTTAAATCACTTATGTACATAGATAATAAAAAACACATCACATATTTGGCAACACCCTCCAGTATGTCATGCATTACGTCAACTCCTACTTGGTCAAATAACCTGAAAGAATTAACAGAAAGCCATACACACTTCTCTTTTATACCAGTTTTGGAACAGTCGTTTTTTGCTAACTGTGATTGGTAATCAGCTGTATTGCGAAGAAGTTTGTTGTTTTCATAACATTGCTTTCTCAAAACATTTTTGGACACATTACAAATACGGCAGGGAAAATTCGCAGTAAACGACTCGGCGAAACCAGTTATAGAGTGAAGGCCTAGGTTATCTCCTATTATAAGAGCTAGTTGGAAGTATAATTTACCACCTAACAAAACATTATCAACTTCTATACCTTCTTGTAATAAAAAGTTAAACTCCTCAATAAGAGGTTGAAAAATAACACCGTTACCGAATTTAACTCTATCTGAGGAATGAAATAGCAATGCTAGAAAAATATTAGACAGAGAAGCAGCTCGATCAGGTGGAATACATCCTATTGACACATAGACAGCGCCTAATTTGTGAATACCAGAATGAGATCCAAGAACATTGCCGCTCTCATAGTCATCGAAGAACATAAAAAGTGGTAGTACAACTTTACCTTTACTTTTATGATTTTTCATCTCGTTAACCCAAAAACTACCTTGAATATAATTTTCCATTAAATCTCTTCGAGGTTCAGCAGACAAACATTTAATGTAGTTTAATGTTTCAGTTAAAATATTATTAAGGGAAAAAAATTTTTGCAACGTTAATCGAAGAGGAATAAATTGTTCAGTGCAATCTATTGGAACTACAGAAACTACACCGCGTTTCTTTAATGTAGACATTCTTCGACCTATAATAATTTGTTTAGGCGGTATGTAGGACCCCAGTTCTGTGAAGTATTTCAATCGTTTATGTTCTGTTTGAAATTTTTCTAAAGGGGACTGTAAAGCGGATAAAATCTTTTTCCTAAGCAAAGTTAAGTCCTGACCTTGTTGTAATGCTGGCAACATGTCGTCAAAAATATATTCAATACTTTGAGATAATCCCTTGCGCATATAATTACTCATTCCTTCGACAACAGATTGAACTGCGTTTCTCGGTAGCAAAGGGTTTGCATATAATGATGACAAAAAAATAGGTAATGAATAAGACTCTTTTTCTAATGTAGTATTCTCAGGGGAAACTGATTGTACCACTGGCTCCGGACTTGGACTATGTGCGACATCAATATCATCATATACATTAGAATTAGTACAAACATTTGAATTTACATTCGATTCTAGAAACACATGCTGCTTTTTAAGATGTTTCCTAAATGTATTTCTTAAATTAAATGATCTTCCACAACCATCATCCATGCAATGGTAAATTGTAAAATTATGTGCAAAATGGAGACTATTAAAATGTTTAAATAATGTTTTCACATCTTCTGTAGATTTATTACAAAGAAAACAAGTAGGCATTTTAAAAAAAAATGAAGTCACTATATATATAATCCCAAAAGTAATTTTTTTTACCTTTTTATACTGATTCTAATGCATGTGTTATCTAGATTGAATGATATCGCAGAATAGCTGAATGCAGAGGGCGGAGGATCGCGTGGGGGTGGCGTAAATTGAGAGAAATTAGAGGCCTATATCCAGCAGTGCAATTACACGGAGGAAGAAGAAGCGTCTAAGCCGAGTTCATTCATAAAAGAATTAACCGTTGTATAAATCTTGTCAAATTTAGTAGATAATTTATAAAAACCCTTCTGAATGAAAACCCACACATTTGAACTTTCAGCCGGGTATTCAGCATTAAGCACAAATAAAATTTTAAAGCATGAGTCTACCGCATGTATTATCGAAGTTGACCTATATCTAACACATTGTGAGGCACAGTATTTTACATCGTTAATGACAATATATATCTCGTGAATTTCACTTATACTAGCACCTACTATTACTATGTATGGTTGTAGAGTGAAGCCCAATTCCGTTAGTTTCTTCTTTCTCCGAGTTATAGTGTCCTCCAACTGGTCAGCGCTTCTTACGTGTGTTATAAATCCTTCTTGAGCCTCTAGGCGGCTAGGCCTCCATTGCTTTTTCGTTTTTGCCCTGCGTATCGTCGCCGTGCTCATTAGGAAAGGCAGGACCATAAATGCTGCAATGTTGAGGGTATCCTCGTCAGCTAAAAAAAATGTAAAATAAGAAAACGAAAAAAAACGTTATAAAAAAGTTTGAAAAAAAAAAATGAAAGTTACCATTATTCGTACAGCATAACAAGATCTCCTTGACATGAGGATCAATGCGTATGCGATTCCTGGCTAAGTCGAGTATTTTCCCCCGATATAACGGCCAGTGATTGTATAATAAATCGTCACATCCAGGGTATAACGTTGTAAAATCCTTCAGCAGCTGCAAAATAAATATATTTTTAAAATATTAAAAGATGTAAACAAATATTTTTTATTGTATTTATTGTGTTGTATTTATTGGTTAAAAAGGTGGGAAATGGTTAGTGTCAGGCATAGTCTCAAACAGTAATTAAAATTCAAATAGATACTCACTAAATATATACCGCTGGCTTGACCCAATGCTCTAAATCTATTATAGTATTCATTGATGGTCATAGACTCCTCAGAAAATTTTTTAAACCTGGCTTTCGCCGTCAAATCCCAAAACTTTTCCACAGTATCCCATGGATCGCATGAATTTTGAAGCCACAACATGCATTCTTCTATATTTACTCCACTTGAACAGGATGGATCTTCCAACTTGTCAGCAGCTTCTTCAACCATTAACTTTAATTTACATGATGATGTGGCACTTGAGCATGAAGAACTTTCAGAAGCACTCCTTTTTCTTGATTTTATTAATCCAGACTTTGAAAACTCTCTACGACGATGTCGATAACAGTCTAAAAGTTTTCCCTTTGCTGCTGTTTTCAAGCCAGGACTGAATCGAACATAGGGAATAAAGTATACAGTTGACAATTCTTTTTTGAATACTTGAGTAATTTCATAAGCCAGCTGATAAAATCTTGCACTGTCTATTTTACAGTCAGGGTCGTCTTTCAATTCCCGTCCAATTATTATATTGCACAGTCGTCTCCTTGCAGTGTTGTCCAAAAGACCACTTTCTCCAAATTGCAGTAATAGAGCTCGGCCTTCATTTGTACTATTAAGATAGTTGTATAACTCCTAAAAATAAAATTAACTAATAAATATGGCTGTACAAACAATTTACTACTAGGCTAAAAAAAATATTTTTAAAAACAAGCTTTTATTTAAAAAATTAAAAACTAATAATTTTATTTTTTACTTTTAGTCAATACACACCCTCCCCTCCTCCCTTCATTTTGGATTTTCATAAGTCCCGTTAAAGAAAATTCAAATAGCTACTCATGGTCAAGAGTTGTACTGATTTGAAATTTACACAAATTTAATACAGCAGACTCACGCATTTTGGTTCTTCTTCCTGCAGGTGTAGTCCATCATCAACCATCGGGAGGCTATTTATAAGTGAATCATTGAGTAAGTGTAACAACGATGAATTGGCAGGGTTCACATAAAAGGTTTCTACTCCTCCTGTAGCTACTCCTGTAGTTTGTTCAATTGTCTAAAAAAATATAAGTAAAGGGTTAATATAATAATTTATAATTTATAACAAAAGGAAAAATATTAACTAAAGTACCTACTACCAAAATATCTAGACACCGGCCAGAGACCCCCCTTCTGTTATTTACACGTATGGGATCGCATAGTACTATTTAGTTTGTCTACTATACATAACGAACTGGCTGTGGATCTGGTCCACAAGTTCAAAGTAGCTCATCGAGCTATGGAGAGAGCTATGCTTGGAGTTTCTTTATGTGATAAGATCCATAAAAGAACTTAAGTCACCGACATAGCACATACAATTAGTAAGCTGACAGTGGGCCGCATATAGAACCGATAACCGTTGGGGAAGAAAAATTTTCAAATGGAGACTGCAAATTGGTAAACGTAGCGTCGGACGCCCCCCAGCTATATGGACTGATGAACTGCAGAAGGTGGCAGGGAAGCGGCCTATGTCCAGCAGTGGACTTACACAAGCTCAAAAGAAGAAGACATGAACATGAAATACAAATGATATACAAGTTCTATGCATTTAGGCTAGAATTAACTTACAAGTGAGTTAGATTGAGGACTATTGATGACATTCTTCAAAGCCTTTATTTGAGCTGTCAGAAGGGCACGGTGACCAATACTTGGGATCAAATCCTTAATGTCGTCTTGTGACAAAACTTGTAAAGCGTTTAAGTCAATAGAGTGTTCTTGAACAAAAAAAAAAGAATGTTATTAAAAATTTACACCACTATATTATCATGTCAGTTATGTATTTGGGAATGCTTTAGTTTCATTAGATATAAGAAATACATAATTGACATAAGCAATATTCCATATAGCTCTACTTTACATTAATTATTGTACCTACTTATAAAAAGGCATTGGGTATTTCTTTACAGAACTCTACCTATGGCCAGCGTGGTATTTCTGACAAGTGTGACATAATAAGTTATCACCTGCTATCACTTTATAGGTAGGTTAACAAGTACTACACAAATGTTCAGTATATGGTATTTCAACTGTTTTAATTTACAACTTTTAAACAAACTTAATCAAAAGTTCTATGACGCTGACACTAGCACTAACTGATACAAGCGTGGTACAGACTAACCTAACAAAATGGCGGACTTCGTTTGGCTACAGACCTGATTAAATGACACATGCCGCAACAACCCAATGAATTCGCTTCGCTATTAAACTAACATCACAAATAGGTGGACTCGGCGATACTTATACTATACAAAAAAAGACCAAGCACTCGCTATGTAAGAATAACAACAAAAAACATAACTATGCAAATAAAGTTTTTTGCAGAACATGTGGGATTCGAACCCATAAAGTAGACCCTTGGCTGGAAACATGTAAGAGCAGTAGGTACAAAAACGCGGTAAGAAAATAATATATCAATACTAAAATAGGTACTACGCCTATAGGCACATGATAATTTAAAAAACACTTACCTCTGAATTTTTCGATGTATGCCTCGAGATTCCATAAACGTAGATAATCTTCCACAGATTTTTCCGCCATGATAACGATTTCTTTGTAAGTATGTAACAAAGATCACTCTACACGTATTTAGAATAGAAGCGAACTGTATCGCGATGCAAATTGCAAAGGTTTCGTGATCTGTGAATTGTGATGCAAAGGCAAATGAAACATGGCTGATGGCGCCCGCGCTTCGCTTGTCGCCAGCCCAGCCAGTGCGTCACCGACACGTCACCGATGCGGGATGCCCTGTCGGGTTGGGGGGAGGGTGGGGGTGCGCCGGTTGTCGAAGCACTGCCTAGGAATCTATATTATCTATGATAAGAATGGACTATCGAATGGAATGGACCTACTACCTATTGGTTGTTTGGTGAAATTCAGCACACTAACAAAATTTAACACTCGATTTTAATAAAATTTGTGAAATTGTTTACGTAATAATATGAAGCTAGCGTCAACAACCGGTGCACCCGTACCCTATACGTCTTTCACTTACTAAAATTTAAAAAATACTACACAGGAACTAGGAACGCGACCTGTATTTATAGATTTTATTTGATAGTTATTTACTTACATTTAATAATTGTTTACTAAATAAATTAGTTACTTTACCTAAACATTTTGTAAAAATATAGTATATAGTAGACAATTACTAATCGTTAAGTAAATAGTAACTAAACTAAACAAACATTTAGCTATTGCAGCCATTCAGTAAACAGTTGCTTAACGTAAGGTAATTATTTACTGAAGTTTGTTTTGTTTTGTAGTTTGGATTTAATAACTGAACTGTTTGGTAAAAAGTAACTAAACGGTCGTAGAAAAAACCGTAACGGTCATTTTCACAAGTATAGTAAATATTTACTAAACGATACGTAAATGGTTGGTAAGTATTTACTAAACAACAACTATTTCCAAAACGTTGTGTAAATGATAGCCAAACTAAAAAAAAATAGTAACTAAACAGCGTTCAGTTAACAAATATCAAACGTTTTGTTATTTCCAACGGTATAGGTAACGTTCTGATTAGAGCTTATGTCCAGCAGTGGACCAGGAATATTTTGAATGAATGCAGTTCTACAGTTTCTCTAGCATGGCCTACCCGCTTGCCTAGCGTGTCGAATGGCAACATCTTCCATTACGTACTATAGGAAAAACTTCAAAATATACGACGACCGTCTCAGTTGTCTAATACCCATAGCACAGGCTCTGCCTTAGGACTGTTGATATTTTTTAAAATATCGGATTTTCGATATATCGATATTTTTGAATATATCAATATCGGTTCATTATATCGAAAAATAATATCGATATTTCAATATATCGGTTTTATTTTAAAAAAATCGTAAGTTTTTTCAAAAATGATTACACAGTTTATAGTCCAGTATATTAATTAAACAAATTAAATTATAAATGTATATAAGTATTAGGTTATAGTTCTTAGTAATTATTATTTTAATTTAAATAAGACAATTATCTATCTCTATTCTAGGTATATTACTTTACTCTATAGCTGACAGTGACAACACACAACGATAATTGTAAGCATTGTTTATACTTGTGAGCGAGCTGATAATTGCGATTTGCGTGTAATACCTATAATTAAGGCAACACTTGAATTGTAACACTTGGTATAAATAATATTTTGCTTTTGTTAGTGTATGTCTTGTTGGTGTTAAATAAATAAATTACGGTAGATTAAGCTTACAATGATTTAGTAGATTAAATAAATTACGAAAAAGTTAAAATTTGTAAACAGTACGCATACCAGTTCAGTAAAATTATTTATTTAGTAAATCCAAAAAAATTGCTAAATGATTGTCTAACATTACTTATATAAGTTTGGGTACTACTAGCTAAAGTTCATTTAAGTTTAGTTGACACATCTCAATTGTTTGGTTAATATACGATTTAAGTTTCGTTTAATAAATAGTACCTAATTGTTTGGTTTTGGTAGCCCAATAAGTTTTAACTAATAAGCATTTAGTTAGAACAAATAAATGAGTAGTGAGATAGTTGATAAACTTAAGTAATTATCTACCAAAGTTTAGTTAAACGTCATGTTACTGAACTGCTTAGCAAAATTATTTTTTTCAGTGTAGTTATTTATTTCTTAGCATGAAACTTTTGGTCATATTTGACTGGGCCGTTGTTGCATAGTTCATAAAAACTAATTTTAATTTTCATATTTATTAAATCTATAACTATAATTTCAATATTATTCCTCATAAAATATTAGAATCACTTTTCTTCACACCTGTACCACGCATATCAGCCGGGCGCCACTCCCCGATGCGTATCTTGGATTACGAATCGATACAAAGAAGCAAATTAGCCGCTCACGATTTATGCATTTGACAGAGTACCTGTAGCATTAAATTGCACACATTTTCACGCAACTTTAGCGTTATTAATAAATGCGTTACGATAGTTTAGTTAGGTGATGTTTGAACAAATACCAACGTCTAATAGTTAAGGTTTGTCAGTCTATTAAAGTAAATACTGTTGTAATATGAAAGCTTTTAGCTGTAATATAAGCTTAGAAGAAGCTTTCAGGTATTTTACGTTTGTACTTATGAGGCATAAATTGATCTAGATGCTTTTTTGAGGCCATAATTCTTAAAGCATTTAATACAAAAGTAGCCTAAAATTTTTGATTCGGATTGAAAACAAGTTATGAGATATCAGGTTGTGTTCAAATTATATTGGGCGAAAAACCTTCATGTTAAAAGGCAGTGGCAATCAAAGACAGCAGTATCAAAGTGGTAACGAGCTTGCATGGGTAATCGAGTGAAGCGGGTACTAAGATATTTTTACGTGTGAATCATTTTTAACATGATTACCACTTGTCTTACGGTGAAAGAAACGATCGTGAGTGAACCTGAATGTTGGAGAGAATTTAACAAGTATTTGTGCTGTTGCCAACCTCACTTGGCCAGGTTTGTGAAGTATCTCTAGATCCCTCTCGTATACACAGGCCTCCCTCCGAGGGGTGCCCAGAACATTACACCAGCAGTAGCACATTAAGAAAGACACATAAAATACAAAAAAAAACTTAATAAATTGTGCTCAACCTACTGCACATTTTCATCATTAATTACAAACTTTTAGATATTTACATGAGACTATAGCAATTATTGAAGTATTCATGAAATAACAGAATGGAACCCAAGGCCCTTCCAAGTAACACAACCACTATTCCAGACGGAAGTCGTTATATACAACACGTTATTACCTAAATACCGTAAGAACGAACTGGGCACAAATTTATAATTCTCATTTAATTTGCAGTAACTTGGTATCAGGGCAACTTATTACACTCGTGTTGAAATATTAACTTGTCGGTGTAATGGTGGGCTACGCTCCAATTCATCTCATTAGCGACGCAGATCAGCAGTTCTAATGGCTATTGCTTTACGCAACAAGTTACAACTTTTACATACTTTGCTTAGTAATAATGAGTGTCATTTAGTACATACGTACTAATGTGTAAAAACAATTTGATCTTGTTTGTCAGTCTCTAAATATTTAGTATTTATAAGGATTTTTGTATTTCACGACCCTGTTCGTTATGCCAGTGGTCGGAGTTCGAGTCCCGATGGCCGCATTCATTTGTGTTATAACGTATCTATGTGTGTATTTAAAGTTAACATACTGCATGTTTTTAAGTTAACACAAGCCTCGTAGCTTGCTATGGAACTAGAAGGTGTGTGCTAATATCCCAACAATATGTTTGGACTTATTAATATTATTTAATATTCAACAGTATATTAGACAGTGGTAGCCTAGCGGTGACGCGTCGCTTGGACAGCCGAGTGATGCGGGTTCAAATCCGGGTCTCGCACCTCTGATATTTTCATGTGCGAATCACCACTTGTCTTACTGTGAAGGAATCCATCGTAAGGAAACCTGCATGTCTGAGAAAACCTAACAAGTTTTCGAAAGGCATGTGAAGTCCGCCAACTCGCACTAGGCCAGCGCGGTGGACTATGGCCTGATCCCCCTCGTACTGAGGGAGGCCCGTGCCCAGCAGTAGGACATTAAAAAAAGGGCTGATGATGATGATGATGAATATTCAACACAAACTTTCGTTTAAATTAAGAAGATAATTTTTGATACTCTATTCTATGCATCGGTTGTTCTCGGGACAAACTAGCGTAACCTATATTAAGAACGTTGACACATTATCAAAAGCTCGATACATCATCATCTTACGCACTGACGAATGCTACATGCCAATCTGTCAACGCATGTCATTACTTCGCCCCTTTTAATGCGTTACATTTGAACTGTTATTGTAAGAATGAGAGTTAAGATGCATAAATATATTAACTAGTTCCCTCTTTTGTCTTTGTCTAAAATAATTTTTAAAACACTAAATATACGAAATTATATGTAATGCATATAGTATATCATATCTATAGTTTAATAGTACATACATATTATATTAAATTAAAACTTTTTTCTAGCTTTTCTTATTAATTTCTTTCTGTCATTAACAATGTATACTTATGCCTAATCTAGAGTTTTTACAATCTTGTCAGTCTGTCTCTTTGTGAGCGCCTTACAAGAAAAGAAATACAAATTGGTATGATATAAGGAACATATAGATTCATTTTACTGCAGAAAAATATATCATTCCTAAAAAATCTATACTAACAGAAACGGGAGGGAAGAACCGGAGTGAATCGCTAGTCTTAATTAAGATGGTAGTAATAATAACGATTACATCAAGAACATAAAATATAAAATGTAAATAAGCTTTAAAACATAAAGCTCATAAAACGTAAGAGTTGAAAAAGCTGTAAATAAAATAGATGTTAATATGACAGAAGGTACGTGTATATTGCATATGTACTCATACGTATATTCGTGGCGTGCGACCACCGGGGTTGATCGATACGAAAACAAATTCGCCTGCGACCACACAACTGAGTTTAAAAATGGTTTGGACTGGAGCTTATAAATGAAACTGCTGTACAATTTTGCAGAGTGTTTTTAGATTATCGATTTGAATGTGAACCATGGCTGTGTTTTATGGGAATTTGAGGCGAAAATATATAGTAAATTTTATGGTTTTTATAGTGTTAGCATATTTTGTTAGCTCATCTTCAAATCACAATCATAAAAACTAAAATAAGTTCTGAGAGTAGAGAGATTCTCTATGATATGATGGAAAATCTTATTAAAATAGTCATTATTTCCGATATAGATTTATTTATTTATTTAATATATAACGATGACGAATCTTTATTTTTAATTTTGTCTGTCCGTCACGAGAAAATTATTGGACAAATTTTTATGTTTGGATTGATGACAGTTGATCATCCTTGTAAACATATAAAATACTGTACAGTGTGACGATCCCAAGCGGAGCGAGGATGAATCGCTAGTTAATAATAATTTGGAGTCTGTAATAATATTCGACATGTCGGATTTTATTATAATTCATTCATAGTCAAAGGGTGCAAGTTCAGTCAGTTTATTTGTTGTCTTTTGATATGGAAAGGATTTGTATTGTTTTACTAAAAGTTCTATAAATAAATGACTTTAATATTGAAAAATAATGTTTGAATACATGTCTAATTAAAATTATAATTGTATTTATTATGTTGCCATTCATATATCTACTATATAATATATGTTTGTGATATCAGTGCTTTTCTAAACTAGTAGAAAACATTTTTGCCGCTAGACCATAATACTCGTATCTTTGAAGCGATGAAGTGCAATGACTTTAATGCCATCTAACACTTTGACTTTATAGTTCTATTACAATGCTAAAGCTGAAGCTATAAACTGCCTATTTTCATACAGTGAATTATTTTAATAATGGAGATCATAAAACAGGAACATAAATAATAAAGAGGTTATTACCGTTTATAAAGAAAGTCAAAATGCCATTGACAATGAAACAGTGTCAAGCGCCAACTCTATTAAGATGTTTTGAGCTTTGAGAGAAATGTAGTGACGCCACTCTACAAACATATTATTATGTTCAATAACATTGATTTTAGTATTAAGGACCTTATTGCAAGGGCTTAGAATGTATAATTTAACAGATTCCAACATTGAATAGCAAAGATAAGTTAGTTTTTCGTAATAGCGTTGAAGAAAAGGAACAAAAGTATTGAGTACAATTTGTTCAATCAAAAGGCGTTAGTCGATCTTGACCCGAGTTGTATCTGAGAATGTAGCATTTATTAAAATTGCTTGCATATTTTGTTATAATTGGATTAGTAGTAAAATAAATGCATTATACTCGTATACTGGCCTTCAAGGGTGTCATAATTTATCATATTAATTTTATTTTGACTCCCATCGCTTCGCTCGGGCACAGTAAAAATATTACTGTGGCTCGGGTTCATTCGGTGAACGTAAGCTCAGTAGTTGGACGTTATAAAAGCTCTGAATACAATATTATTTAATATTTTAACTTTTGTCGAATTTCATATTTTGATTTAAAATTAGATGCTAAAAATAGGAGTTAAAAAATTTAAGCTAAATACAACTTATATTTTTCACAATATACCTACCTAGTACCTACCTACATATTATACGAGTGCAGACACGAATGTATTGCCACTATTTTTTACTATTAAAAATGTCACTTACATAGATGTATTAAAATAATCACACAGAATCAGGCCACACAGTTAAATTCTACATTTAAAAAATAATTAATCTCAATGAAATTATCTGTGCACGGAAATTATTCATAAAATTTGATGTCAAAGTGACAGTGGCATTTGTCACTCGAGTAATTAAGATGGAGAGTGCGGCGTTTTGAACAAAGGGACAAATTGATGATATGCTGTTTCATTTGTTTGAGTGAAATGTGAACGATTAGTGACAAGTATACGAGTTGAGTTATGACGGGTGACAGTCCTTTTTATTTTAATTTCTTTTATATCAATGCCTTTAAAAATAAGGTTAACATGTTCGATTCTTGTGTAGTGATTTTTTATATTAATATATCAAAAATGTTATAATAAATTATTAAATGTATGTATGTATGTATTTATTCAGTCCTTTTTTAACGTCCCACTGCAAGGCACAGACCTTTCTTGAATATGAGGAGGATCAAGCCATAATCCTCCAATCTAGCCAAGTGTAGCTTGGCGGACATGTCTTTCGAAAACCTGATAGGTTCTCTGAGATGTTTTCTTTGTTCTTGTTCCTCCGATGTTTTTTTACCGTAAGACAATTGCTAATAATCTTAGAAACTA
Organism: Boloria selene; assembly: GCA_905231865.2. NCBI lineage: Eukaryota > Metazoa > Arthropoda > Insecta > Lepidoptera > Nymphalidae > Boloria > Boloria selene. The sequence continues at coordinate 11,718,457 of HG993147.1, forward strand.
TCCGCACATGAAAATACCAGATTGAGTCCATCATATCAAATTATAGTACTTTTTTGAAGTCGGTCAAAAAAGAATAAAGTACTCGTTTTGAGTACTTTTACTTTTTCACTTGATTAAAAAAAGAAAAAAAAATATGTGAAAGTCAAAACACAATTAACTTTATATTGTGTTAGACATTACATACCATTCAAAGCTATATCGAGATTTATGATCATTGAAGCATTATTGAAGTGTTATCAATGACAGGAGCGTTTGGTCGTAAAATTGTTATTAAATTTTATTGGCGCCACGTGTACTGTACACTGAACACCGTACCTTGCTAAATCCGCTTCTTTTGACTGCTCAAGATGACTGTGCGAGGTATCTGTAACAAATAAATTAGCTTTGTTATCATATTATCTTTGCGGGAACGGTTTGAGCGAGAGAAGTAGGAGAGAACTTTATGAGGGCATGAGAAATCAAGAATGGGTTTCTTCAATCTAAAATGAAAATATAAGTAAGTATAATATATAAAATTCCTTATAAGATGTCTAATGAAGAATATTATCATTAATAGTAATCTAATCAATAGTGTATTAATTTGGGTAAAAACAGTAAAATTGTATTTAATTTCGCTTTCACATAATTTGTTTGCAATTTTACTTTAACTGCACTATTAATAACTTAGAGAAACTTTAAAGTGATTTAATATATTCTAGATTATCTACATATGTAAATTCAAATAAAGAAATACCTCTATAATATTTAAGACATGATAAATTGTTATACTTTATGAAATTTCAAAATATTTACGAGTAACATTTTGGTGGTCTAACATCTTGAAATATTATGTATTTAGCATTAATGGTGTTTATAGAGTTCAAGTATCAAACTACAGTTATCTATACTAATATTATAAAGCTGAAGAGTTTGTTTGTTTGGTTGAATGCGCTAATCTCAGGAAATAATTGAGAAATTCTTTTTGTGTTAGATTGTCGGTTTATCAAGGAAGACTATAGGCTATATTACATCACGTTTCGACCAATAGGAGCGGAGTATCAATGAAAAATGTGGCAAAAACAGGAGAAAAATATTTCTTTTGATTTTCAGCTTTAAGAACGCGAGCGAAGCCGCAGGAAAGGCTAGTCATATCTAAAATATAAAGAGGCCAACGCCATAGAAATTTATAACTATATATTATACAAGGACCTAACTAAATTAGACATTGCCATAATAAACAAGATCTAAATAGTAAATCATGAAGGCAAACACAGTGTTAATTGTCAGAACACTTTGTTACAGTTCGTAGGATCATGATTCAATTTAGGTTATGTAGTGAATTGAACAAAATGACGTGCCAAGTGTCACTAGATTTATTACTGTGTTGTCACAAACATAATCTGCCCAGGCGTGACCGAAGCCTAGATCAGTGTTTCCCAAACATTGTTTTGCCATGGTCCGGTAATTTTCACACTGCCCCTTTGTTACCCACTTAATATTTTAAACCCAAGCTAATACACATTTATTAAAACTAAAAAAGGTTCATTAATACACTGCGATGCGTTGATCGATAGTAGGTATTATTTTTTAAAACAAGGCGGGATCGTTGCGACCCGGTATTTTATTTTGATGGCCCGGTACCGAGTTGCGACCCGGCAAATGGGAAACACTGGCCTAGATAATGCCACAAATACAAAGAGACCCGCGTTTGGTGTCTGACTGGTATTTATCTAATGCTGTTGCAATTTAGTAGTATATGACATGGCGTGAAACTGAAAGGTAAATAAATGCTAGAACGTATAGTTTTTGGTTCTGTGTGTTAGAAAAAGTATAATTTTTATACGAATTACGATTTTATAGAACTTAAAAGTTCAAATTGATTTTATTACATCAAGTTATATCTATCAATAATATTACTATACTAGTATATTAAAGAGAAGCTTCAATCCTGGATGTTCGTTACTCAATATGCCAGAGCTGCTTAAGGGATCTGGATGAAATTTTGCACATCGAATTAGATTACTTTTTATCATGGAAATGTACGACTCTTATGGGATAGATTAGTTTTTATTTTTCACTGAGCAATGGATCATCTATTTATTCCATAATAACCCCTAAAATTAGGTACATTTTGTACGATGAACGAAGCGAGGGTGCTTGTAAGGTTTTAAATGTTATTAAATTGAATAAAAAGCAAAATACACACATATAAAATATTAGCATTTCTCGCGGCTTCGCACGCGTTCTAAAGACCGCATACCAAATTCTTTCGGAGTCGCGCGGTACCGTACCTTGCAGAACTAACGCCCGCCCTTCCCCTTTTTGCAAAATTCTTCATTGATGCTCCCCTCCTAATAGTCATAGCTTGATGTAATATAGCCTATAGCCTTCCTCGATAAACGGACTATCCAACACAAAAATAATTTTCAATTTGGACCAGTAGTTTCTTAGATTACCGCGTTTAACCAAACAAAAAACAAACAAACTCGGCTTTATTATATTAGTACAGATTAATACATCGTTATCACGAGTTTTACTCCAACAACGGCGTATTACAAACAAATTTTTATCTGACCTGCCACCCATTACACATAATTACATTTATTATAACGAGTAGTCACACCCATAACGCGTCAACCAATAAAACACGTTACATAAATGATGTATATAAAACTAATACATAACCCATTTACATATGAATAAACTTGACTTATAATTGCGTTTACTTGAGTTGCTCTACAGCTAGTATTACATCTGCGAATGCTAACCGGAGGTCCATATATTATACTAAATGATAAATTAAAATTACGTAACTGACAAGCGCAACAAACAACACAGCGGGGCTCTCTTACTTCTCTTAACGTTTAACTCTGAAACAAATTTCACTCCTAACCAAATACACATAAGTATATTAAAAATTGTAACGTTTTTGCATCAGGATTTGCAGCAAAATAGCCTCTATTTAACGGTTTCGAGAGTTGATGTTGTGTTGAAGTTCGAAGCTCTAGGCTTGAAGCTTCATCTTGAAGTAATTTAACAGATATCAGGTACCATTCAGACGTGAAACGCAAGTGTACAACAAATATTATGATTTACAATAATTACATTTAAACGTACTTGATGCATGCGTTTGAGAAATTTACGTTTAATCATGATTTGCTACTTCTTCTGCTAGATTATTAGTTTAACTTTTGGAATGGCTGCTTTGTCTCGAAAATCGCAAAAGGTTAACATTATATATTATGTAGGTTTTATTTAGGTTTTATGTTATGTAGGTTAATTTAATTTTGTTTTAATAAATATTAGTTTTAAGTTCATTTTGGAATTACCTGTGGACCTTCTTATAGACAATGTTAGCCCAAATAACACGTTTGCTTAAGAAACTAAATAAAATGTGCGAAAAATTCTCAATGTGATACAATTTGTCTTAGTACTTACGTATAAGTTTCCGAAAGAAATGAACCCAGTTAAGTGGACTATGGCTTGACCCTCCTGACTATGGTCTACTGGTGGAACGTTAAAAAGGGCCGAATAAATAACTTTTTAGTTAAAAATATTTATATACGTATTATGAAATCAGTACGCCTTAGACGTCTTAAAGTTTACGTTTTCATTTGAAACGGTTCAATACCTTAAGTAATACAACCTATGTACACACCTGGATAGCGATATTTCATATAAATTAAATGTCACAAGTATCTAGATAAATAAAAATTAATAGACATGTAACGACGCATACCGGAGCTAGTTTAAATGTAAATAGTTAATTTGCTATTATTAATAATATATTTGATTAAAATTATTACTTCAGGTCTTGTTTATTATGTGTAAGCGAGTAGTGAAATGATAATGAGCTTGACACGTGAACTCTCAAACCGCATATTCAATAGGAACTTTATCGTTCGTATCTGACTACTGGAGATATTTCATGAATAATTACATACATACTAGTGACTCACTCTGGCTCCGCTCAGATTTATCTTAGATAAGTATCTAAATTTTCTAAATTAAAAGTATTTAATATATTTACCCGGATAATTAGCTATTATCATACATCATTATCAAAATCTTTTTTTTTATTATTATTTTGGTGTAATAAGGGATTTATAAATAAATAAATAAATAAAAATCTGCCCAGTGGTTTTCTCCTAATGTAGTCATAGACAGACAAAAATTTTAAGAACTATAGATTTGACCTCTGTATCTTAATTAATAATGATTTTTTCCTTAAGATATTGATATAACAAAATAAAGCAGTGAACAGACAGACTCGACTAAGTATGAATTATTATACGTATTAAATGTGTTATGAAACTGTTATAATGTTATAGTTTCTATGGATCTCAAAGTTGGTTAACCTTGTTGGCTTTTAATGACCAATATTCATTTTTATTAACGTTATACTTAACAAAGACGTTACTTTTTATAGCAGAATTTATTGCATATTCACTTGTAAATATTCTTTTAAATTTGAATATGTAAAATAAATAAGATTTCTGTTTTATTTTTAAAATTATTAACGAAATAAAATCGATTTTGTTTTATGAAATATAAAAGATAAATATATTCTTGTGTTTTAACAAGATTTTTTAATTTATCGACTCTAGCTTAACCAAAAATCAAAATAAAATCGTGACAAAATCCGAAAAGATAGTTTCATTTATATTCTCTACCGAATTATTGAGCTACTATATTCCCACGTAGTATAACCTATGACTTCAGTCGCAATAAGCAGGTTCAAATACATTATTTAAGCACCATTAGTGTCATTTTTGACGACACGTTTAGCTCAGTCGGTAGTAGTAGTAGGTACCCTACTTTCTTCGCCAGCGGTCGCGGGTTCGAGTCCCGCTGGGGGCATTCATTTGTTGAGCACAAATGTATGTTCAGTCATGGGTGTTAATATTAATATTATGTATGTATTTAAAATTTATATGTGTAGTATATCAACTATCTGGTATCCGTAACACAAGCCTCCTAGCTTACCACGGAACTAGATGGCGCTGTTGTAAAAATGTATATCCTAACATATATCTATATATTTTAACGCCAATAAGCACTAAATCTTGACCCACACAACAGTAACGTCTAATTAGGACATTAGGCAACCTAATTAGCATTCTTTTGTACTCTAAAAGCCGAATCGTTCTCTAATAATTACATATTTGATTTGTTTGATCTACTGATTGAACACATCCAAGTTTTATATACTAGAAAAATTTACCAGGACGCCGTGGGAACGACGCTACGGTCAATATTGGCTCATCTATTCATTCTTACCGACTCTAGGAGCTTTTTTCTCCTACCTTTTACACCTACGTTGAGTTTGTATTTAGGTTTGTGATTAGTCTGTCGCCTCGCCGATATATAATAGTAAATAATGCATTTTTGTGGGTCACTTTTATTGCTGGCATCGTCATGGGTGGTGCGGCTACCTTTCTTATTTTTATGACAATTCTCTTGTGGGTGCCGCGTTTACGTTAGAATGATACAGTCTTCGTAGATTCTTTGTTGCGTTAAACTGTTTGGGTTTGGTAGCGGGGTGTATTTGATGTTTTTTAAAATATGTCCACGGATAAGGATTTTTGACGGTTACCTCAAAGAAATTGGTATTTGCTAGCGTAGTAGGTGGCTTTTATGCTTTGAGAGCTTATGCTATACAATTCTATAACATCTTGATGTACAAAGTAATATTAATTCTATCCATGCCTTATAAATATTCTAAAATAAAAAAAGTGCGTGTGTACAAAGTACACATGTCAGAAGTAAAACTTGAATTTAAAAAAAGGCTAACTCTTCCCCTTCTCTGAGCGCCTGGTACTATGGACTTATTTTTTCGTTTCATCGAGTTTAAAATCACATCGATTCTAAAGAAGTTTCACTTCAAAAATAACAAAACTTTCATATACCCTCGTTAATAGAAAACGACAATCGATACAATGTGAATCGCCTTGATAATCAAATTAAACCCCTTATGATGCGGACGCTATGAAGTGTTCGCGGCTAATTACCGACTTCACGCCATAGAAATAATTACGTGAGTTCTCAGACCATACGATTGTAGAGAAATATGTTTTCGTCCCATAAATGTTATTTTGATAAGAATGCTTTAAAGGATTAAGATATTAAAAGGTAAAATTAAACAATATTTTTTTCTTTTTGTTACTCTGTTTATCTCATATTTTGGGCATAAAGATATTTATTGAAGTAATTTTTCCATATAGAGATAGAATTTGTTGAAAAATGAACATCGGCAACTAATTTATTACTTTAATTCAATACAATATGAGTATTTTTATTTTACGTCAGTTTAAGTGTGAAGGTAAACAACGGCTGGTTGTCAAACAAACACTTGTGCTACATATTAGGTTTTGACCGCAACTCCACTCTTGTCTACCACGTGGTATATCAATAAAATAGTATATTAATCCAGAACATAAGCTATACCCATTCTAAGTTTCACTGAATCTGTACAGTCATTATAAGGTGAACAATAAAAAGCATACTGAGTAAATATACCCATATAATTTGACACTTAAAATTTTCATCGAAACATTCATTATGAGCGGAAAGCATGTATAATTCGCGTCATGTAAAAAGAACGCTGGCTGTCAAGTTGCGCAGAGGCGACTTATCGGCCAATTTGGTGGTAAGACGCGGGGCACGGGGCGGTGGTGCACACGTCGCATGCTTTTGGGCTCGCTATTGGTTTGTCAGTTTAAAATACCATCGCGCACACAAAAGTTATTAATTACGAAATGATTTTATATTAAAAATAGTGAAAAAATATTTTTGACGTATATTGTTTTATAAAGAGAGAGTCTGATAATAATGCAGATAATAATTAAAAAAAATATATTAAACGAAATAATTTAACTTTTTGTAAGTAGACTAAACATTCTACACTGAATCAAACATATTTTATTAATTAATAAAATTCTATTTAATGACATTCTATCTAATATATTGTTTAATGTACGTACCAATAATCAATATACATCGTAAACGAAAGGCTAGAAAATCGAAACTAAAAAGAAAAAAAAATAATTTTAATTACTTAGTTATTGTTGGAGTCGGTGCCAGCCAAGGAGATTGTATTAGGATTATTTTGCTTTGGCTGGCACCGACTCCAACAATAACTAAGTAATTAAAATTATTATTTTTTCTTTTTAGTTTCGATTTGTAGCGTTTTGAAGTCGGTTTTCATTTTTGTTAAAAAATAATTTATTTTAAATTTTTTTGTGGAAATTATTATGTTTAAATAAAATATTGGAAGGCTAACTAAACTACTGCTCCAATAAGTCAGCGAAGTTTTGAAATGAACGACAATAGTCAATCGAGATTTGTCCACGTCTATTTTTCCACGTAACTCGTAGACGTTAATAAGATTTACCTTCTATTATCAATCCACCTAATATCCTGAAGGAGTACGACTATCAGTTCATAAGTACGTATAATATTAAAAGAATTTTCTTTCAACTCCTAACCGTTGAGGATATATACCTTACATCATCACAAATTCTTGAACAGCTTTAGAAAATATATGAAAAAGGTAATCAGTGCCGATAAAATTTAAGGGTTGCCCTCGATTTCTCTAGGATCCCATCATCAGATGCTGACTTGGTGACAATGAGAACATCTTGAATGTATACCCTACCGAACAAAAAAGAAATTTTTAAAATCGGCCCACAATTCACGGAGAAATCGGTGAAAACACATAAAAAACAACTGTTGAGGAATTTTACCTTCCATCATCAGCTCATCCACATGAGATGATGATTTTCATACGTAAAAGCTTTATCGGGTTTAGAAAATATATCAAAAACATAATAGGTGCCTGTAAATTTTGAGAGTTGCCTTCGATTTCCCTGGGATCCCATCATCAGATCCTGACTTGGTGACAATGGGACCACCTCGGAACTATACCCTACCAATCAAAAGAAAAATTTTTGAAATCGGCCCACAGACGGCGGAGCAATCGGTGAACATACATAAAAAAAAAAAAAAAAAAAAAAATACATACAACGGAACATATAACCTCCTCCTTTTTTGAATTTTTATTTTTGAAGTCGGTTAAAAATAAAAGAATAGGCTTAGGAATTTCGTATGCGAATGTACCGATGCGCAAACACACCCCCCACCACTTTCTCTCAGCGTTCTTTTTACATGACGCTAACTGTAGTGATATTATGTTGTCACAATTTGGAAGTCAAATTTACTTCTGCAGTGAAATTTATATTGGATTGATTATATCAAGATGAAACTAGGACTTACGTATAAATTATAACTTATGTTTTACTACTAACTTTGGTTTCGCCCGGGTTCATCCCTAAGAATGTTTTAAAATTTAAACAAAAGCTGCTTAAGTTACAGGTAGTGGTAGCACAGCGGTAACGCGGTCGCTTGGATAACAGAGTGATGCGGGTTCAAATCCGGGTCTCGTTCCTCTGATATTTTTATATGCGAATCATTTTCTATCAATGAATACCACTTGTTTTACGGTGAAAGAAAAAATTGTGAGGAAACCTACATGTCTGAGAAAACCTAGCAAGTTTTCGAAAGATATGTGAAGTCCGCCAACTCGCACTAGGCAAGCGCGGTGGACTATGGCTTCCCCCTCGTACTGAGGAAGGCCCGTGCCCAGCCGTGGAACGATAAAAAAGAGCTGAAGAAGCTTAAGTTACTTTTTATACCATCAGATATCTGCTAGTGAAAGTGTCGTCAAAAACTGTTCAGCCGTTTCAGAGATTAGCGGGAACAAACAGTCATACAGACAAAAATATTAAAAAATGTGTTTCTTTTATACGTACTGTGTGTATATAATTACATATTATGCATTTAGTAAAAAAGCTGTTATATTTATACTACAAACAAACACTTCAATAATATTTATCTGTATTATTTACATCACTAAATTTTAAATTTAAAAGTCAAATATATAGGTTAAGACATTATAATAAAATAAATACAATATTATTTTGACATTAAAAATCAACATCACGGGAAAAACTTAAAAACTGAGTTAACACAAAACAAATAAACACGTACTCGTTCCATCACACTTTCTAAAATAAGTGTTATTATAACCAATGCATAAAGGAATTAAATAACAGTCAGTGTTTAAAGAAGAGGAACATTTTACAGCGATCACTTTAACGGTACATCAAAGTATGGTAATATCGTTATTTTCCGTTCAAAAGTAAACTTTCGTTAAACGAAATAAGATATTTTAGAGATTGTGTTGATAACGTAAATAATGAACTAATTTATTTATTTTTACGATGATAAATCGTCTAAAAGAATGGAGAGGTGTTCGTTAATCGATTTAGAGGGCAATTAGAAAAGCTCGATTGACGGCGCTTGTAGCTTTATTAGCCGACGATTTGCTTCGATATCGATTACACTTTTATTACTTCTGTTATGAATTGACAGGATAGATACCGTGTTTTTGTAAACTCGTTCTTAGAATTCCCATGTTTTAATGATTAATTTGATGTGTTAGGGGTCTTCAAATCAAATATTCATTTAATCGGGACTATACAAGATATAATTTTACTCTCAGTATCTTGAATGAATACAATCATGTTTACCAAACTACTTATTTTTTAAGTCTAGTCAACTTATTGACATATTATTTTAAGGTATGTGTATATTATAACATTCTGAGTCGAAATTTACATTAAATGTTTTTCCAAAATCTAATCGAATTAGATTTTGTTATCCGTTATACAGAGAACGAATCTAGTTTTTTGGAATTTTTGCCTGTCTGTTTCTTTGTCTATGGCCGTATCATAGGAAAACTACTGGACCGATGTTGGATGTAAACCTAAAATATCAATAAAAATTACCCTACTCAAAAATCTCACCAAAAAACTCCATCATAATTCATAGAGCTATTTAGCATAATTTTAAGTTAATATCTATGTAATTACATAAAAATAACTAAGCATTTATACTCTTATACCAATCTTTAAAGCAATTATGGGGAAAACTTCGAACCACTCCTACAATCGGTTAATTATTTAAACTGTTAGCATTTATTAATGAATTATAGGTTTCCAATAATTACAACAGAGCTATACATTTCAAGTCCTTCGTTCGCGTTTGAATACTAATTTAGATCTTGATTATGGACTAATTATACTAGTTTCTTTTATTTGATTAAAAATATAGTTATAAAATAACAATAAGTGAAGATTAACCAAGGGATGTTGTAAAATATTGAATATTGTCGAGACATTAAAGGAAAAGACAGAAATAAATATAATAAAGCTATATTCTGACGTAATATGTTATTATTATAATTAATTATACTTTTGATTCTTTGAAATGTGTAAAACTCACCCAAATAGGTAAAAAATAGAAGAGCGCAAACACGAATCACTGTATCGAAGTCTTCAATATTTTATTGAAGACTTCGATCTCTACCATCCGATCAACTCGATTGTATAAAATCGTTGTATAATTCGAATGACTCATATTTACGATTCTAATCGATATAAAAATAAAAATAAAATTCGATATGTTAAAATCGACTTCCAACAATAGAGTACACGGTAACAAGATATGCAAAATGAAAGCGCGCGAAAAAATATATGGAAAATTATTTAAATCTACTGGTATATTATAATTTACAGACAGAAACCATTTCGCTATTTATATATACATAACTTGGACAAGGATTATGTTCCTATCGAGCTTATCATGTTCAGGACTTTTAATAGATAAACTGCCAATTTAGGAGAGTATAAAGTCATTTTAGTTTAATTTTAAACGAGTTTAAGATAAAAGACTGGTTATATTAATATGAATTAAGTTATATTTAACTCTTAGTGTATTATGCGATGGTCGTTGAGGCACAGTAGTACCTTGTTTAAACGATTGAGTTAGTATATCAGAGGTTGTAGGTTTGATTATTGGCGTATACAAATTACATTTTATTACTCGACTCTACTCTATTAGGACTCTTATCGTTGTGTACAAATGATAGTTATGTATAATATGAATATAAGAATGAATCAACGGTCGAACTAGAAAATCCATGAAATGAAGCTTAATTCAAGTTTAGTTATGTTTTATATTTAGATTTCAATATTTTTTTGTATTATATAGTAATAAAATTTTAGTACCCATAAGATTAACGTAGAAGTTCTCAGTAACTTGTAGCTTTATTAGCCTCTTCTTTCTCAGTTTTATTATGTTTTCATATTTTTAAATGGTAGGCAGTGGGAGTACTCACAAGAAAACTTAAAAGTCATAGTTGTTTCTGGCCGTGTTTATTTGTATAAAAAATAAATAAATTTAATATCCGGTTGATTGGATCCACGCTAAATAAAATGAAGTTACCGACCTTGTATTTACTATGCATCTAAATACTTACAATATAACAATAAGTGCATAAGTTACAACAATATTTCCACGCAAAATTACCTACATATTACTTTACAATAACATATTATTTTCGATTCGATAACATCAAAGAACACCGTAGTGTTGTAATTACCGCAGTAATTTATTACTTATCCTTATGATATTGCGATAAACAATTAACATACAATCAGTATTTAGCATTAAATAATAATAATGTTCTCCGACCGATTCCGGCCATGGCGGCCAATCTCATTGAGACTGGCGCAGGAGATATTATAGTGCACAAGTGCTCTATTTCTATCACTGTCATACTCCGGTGGGACGACTGCTCGACACGACCAGTGCGAGCTAAGGCGCAGGACCGACGGCTTTACGTGCTCTCCGAGGCACGGGGGGGGGGGGGGGGTGACTCTCCGCCAACTTACCAACTCCGGGCTATTACTGAGGCTTACTAAACAGAAAGACTCAATAATTAAACTTGGCCCGACCTGGGACTCGAACCCAGGACCTCTCGATGTATGACCGTACATGCTAGCCACTACACCACCGAGGCAGCATTTAGCATTAGAATTAGCTTCAACAGTGTATGTAGTTTGAAGTTCTTGTGATTTATTGCTTGGGATATGATAGTTGATATTTTAATCGATAAATCACTGAAAAATGTCAATCGACTTCTTGTAAAGTCCGGGTTCGATTGTTGCATGTAGTAAATGCTCGATCGCTTGCAAAGCTTTACTAATATATGGTTTTCTTCTTATTACTGCGCTTTACTCTTAATTAAATAACAAAGTAATAAGTAATGAACCTCGAGTTATAATGTAGAAAATCGATTTTAATTGACACTTATAGTTGTCAAATTATTTTGAAGTTTCTTCATTCACATGACAATAGAATTGTTACTATCGAGATTGTATTTTGATTTTCGAATGATATTTATAGGAATAATATAAAATTCAGGAATTGGATTCTAAATGAATTTAATTTTAGGCATATTTTTTGTTTAACACGTGCCTTTATACAAGATAATAAATACTTCTAAACAAAACAAATTATTTCTAAATTAAATAACAGCTAAGATATCAATCGTGTTCAATTTACAAAGGATGACTTGCATCTTTAAAAAATCTTTACCAGAGAGCATCGAGTGCAAAAACTATAGGAAATGTAGTGAAAATTGTAAGGTCTAATAAATATTGCACATTTCTTTCATATAGTTGTAAACAACCAACCTTTTTGCTACACGTGTTATGCGCACGCGCAAGCATCTAACAACGATTAAATTAAATAATTGCTTGATTTTCTCTGCGATTTTCTTGTAGTTACTCTGTACGTACAAGTAATAGATAGTGCAGTGGTAGGGCAGTCGCTTGGGAAACCGACTGAAACGGGTTCAAATCTTGGGTCCCGCCCTTGTGATAATATATTCATGATTCGTTTATATTATGTGTATTATGTGCGTGTGTCATACTTTTAATGTCAGATTCGGCTAAATTTAAACATAAATATATTATGAATTAATTGTAATTGAAGTAAATAATCAAGTTTTTCTTCTTCGTATTTGATTTGTGACGAATCGATTCTTAACACCTCCCTTTCATAGTTAAGTAATAGTTAAACTAGCAAGCAACTTTAAGTAGTCTTTTTTGAAATTGGTTCCCATGACTCACTCAAAGCTTTAAGGCCTTCTAACTTACAATATGTACTTAGGGTTTAGTAACTTTACGAGAGAAAGCGTATTTATGAAATATGCATCATAAAACTGATTAATGTGACTCAAAGTGGAAACTTTAATTCTAAGGGGTTATTTTATTCTATTGTTCTTGAATTATAATTGTAGTCCTGAAAGGCTAAACTTTGAACATTTTATATAAGAAGCTTTCTCTTTAAAATTTAAAGAAAACGGGGAAAAGCTTTTGTTATAGCTTTAACTGTTTTATATTTTAAGACGTTAAAGTCGATGTTTTGTAAATTTTCAACTATACAATAAATTACTAGTAAATTAATATAATTTTACATTTCGATACCTCAATTTGCCAATCGGCTAACTCCACCTTAGTAAATAATGAGTGAATCTGAGAGTTAGCCGTTTTACGAATTAAGGCCGATTAATTATCTTTTTGCTACAATGTTATATTACGAGTATATAATATAGTTTTATACCGAAATGAATATATTTTAATGTAAAGCCTTAAATGTAAATTCAATTTATATTATGATAAGTAAAATATTTATACTTACATAATATACGGTTATTATACATGTTATTTCACATACTTAATGTATGAAAATTTATATGAAAGTTCGTTCCTTCCTAAATCAAACTTTCCCCATTTAATAGGTTATTGTTATTGTCTGAGTTATTATGCTGTCTATATAGACTTGAGCTCGGCCTAAGTAATAGAATAAATAAAGGTAAAGTTTCACACTGTACTGGTGTTATAGCCTTAGAAACAGTTATGTTATTCGACCCTACATAAGCTATTATATGTAGACGGCTTTATGACTGCGAAATGAGTTTTAAACTGCTTCGGAGATAATATTTTTTATACGTATGGCTACATTTTATAAAACAAAGTCCTTCCGCTGCTATTGACTGTCTGTCTGAACGTTATAACCTCAGAAACTATAAAAAATTGGGGTAAATCATTGTTGAAGAGATCGAGGTGTAAAATTCTAAAGTTTGTTATTAATTGAAGAAAATAACTAGGGTACTAATGCATAGGTAGATTATACCAATGTAAGTTTGATTGGATTTGAATTGGTAACTTAAAGAAAAGCTTAATAATTAATATAGCTTGCTTATGTTTTGTTACATTATAATTAAGTAAGTAAGTAAGTAATAACTCTTTATTGTACACCCGAAAACAGAAGAAAATAAACAGAAACACAGAAATAGTAGAAAAAGGACAAGAGGCGGCCTTATCGCTAAAAGAGCGAGATCGAAGATCGATTTCTTCCAGGCAACCTTTAGGTGTAGGAAAATAATATAAGAAAGAGGGGGCGCGAAATATAAATAAAGAGAAAAATAGAATATAAGTTTATAAAATATACTTATCATACAAATATAAATAAATAGAAATATATATAATCAACCAATAAATAAATAAAATACTACTACGTAAATAATATACATATAATGTACATACTATATAAATATATATATACATACACACATACATATATACATATAAATATTAATTAATAATATATAAAATATAAGAAGACAAGATTTATTAAGAATAGAGTTAAAACAGGAAATAACATTTCAATAAGAGTTTATGCAGTATTCAAAGTGAGAAAAAGTGATCCTTTAAACGTTTTTTGAAAATGCTTAGCGATTTCGCATGCTTGACAGATTGAGGAAGAGAGTTCCAGAGACGAGGAGCTGTAATGGTGAAGGAGTTACTGTAATAGGCAGAGGAGTGGGAAGGAATATTTAGGGTTAGGTTATGGTCAGAGCGAAGAACACGGGAATGGGTGGCCCCAAGGAACGAGAAACGTTCCTTGAGATAAGGAGGAGTGCATGGATCAAACAGAATACAGTAAAGAAGATGAAGGATATGAGTATTTCTGCGAAGGCGGATAGGGAGCCACTTGAGCTGTTTTCGAAATTCTGAAACATGGTCATATTTACGTAAACCAAATATGAACCGAATACAAAGATTTTGGAGACGCTCAAGTTTATTTAATTGCTCCTCGGTAATATCGAGGTAACAAATATCAGCATAATCAAGAATTGGTAAGAGGAGCGATTGTGCTAACGAAATTTTGGTGGAAATAAGGAGAAAGTTACGCAAACGCCTAAGAGAAGCAACCGAAGCAAACATCTTCCTGCTCACTTCACTTACTTGTGATACCCACGACATGTTTTGGTCCATAATGATTCCAAGATTTTTAACAGATTTACTAAATGGTATACTTACACCGTTTAAAACGACACTAGGCAGGGAGTTAAAATTGATTTTGCATATAAGCTTGGGGCTGCCAATAATAATGACTTGAGTCTTTGAAGGATTTAATTGCAGCCCAAATGCCTCACTCCAAGTGGTTATATTTAATAAATTGTTATTTATATCATCAATAGCTCTACGAAGGTCTGCAATATGTGCTTGGCTATAAATTTGTAAATCATCAGCATATATAATTATTATTAGTTTAAGGAGTATGTTTGTATTTTTTTATGATTATGAATTTAATTAATAAATAAAATTTATTAACAATTTCCATATTTCAATTTTACAGATTATGTTGTATGAACTATATTATACTATATAGCTGATACACTTCTTTTATCACAAAATAATGAATAAATGAATGCCTGTACAGGGACTCGAAAGCACTTTTGGCACGGCAAGTAGTCGTTACAAACTTACTCAAACTTATCAATTTGGATGAATTTTCCATCTTTGTTTAAAGGACTTTTTGTGTAAAGCTCAAGCAACTAGGCTAACACTGTCGTAAGTCAACCGAATCAATGTAGAGCTCTACAATTTATTAGATGATATTATTATTAGATGAATAAATTTTAATTTTTGTATATGCTTTTAATTTTATATATTTTTTCGTGTATATTTTACTAAGCATCTATAAATTTTGATTTTTCATAGATCTTTACAATTTATTTCTGAAGTTTAATAATCACACGCTCGACTTAGACTTAGTGCTGAACTAACATTTACCCAATAACCTACGTTTAGTTAGCGAAATGGTTTTCATCGTCAACCTTGCACTGGGTATTTGTAAAGTTTGAATAAGAGAAATAGATTTTATTATAATGACATAAAGTTGAAAACTGTATACCAAGTTTTATATTTTCATAGCTTATTATAATGTGACAAACAGCCTGACTGCGTGACCACGTCCCTGTTCTAACTTTCATGTAAACAAGTGTATTGTCTAAATTGTCGTGGGAACGCCTTTTTAAATATTCACGTCTAATTAGTTGTATTTTTATATAGAATCAAAATATAAATTATATAAATATGAAATATGACTACTTTATTACTATATTTCATGTTAATAATTTCTTTATCGTTAACATGAAATATAGTAATAAGATAATGTTAATCTTTGTTACTACTGGTTTGGAACCACTACCAATTAAAGAAAGGTAAACTAACTGTGTAAAGTTAATCAAGAATACCAAGTTGAGTACCTAATTAAAATTAATGTACTATTCGGCCTTTTTTAATATTCTTCTACTGGGGACAAGTCCTTCTGCTGGGACTTGCTGGGTACTTCCAGACATGTGGGTTTCCTCACTATGCTTTCGTTCTTCGTAGGACAAGTGGTAAACATATTAATTTTATAAATGATCTGCCCATAAAACTATGACCCGGATTTGAACCTACTTTATTCGGTTTCTCAATTAAGCGCGTTACCACTGGGTTACAACTGCCTAATGAAAATTAATATTAAAAAGTATTTCTAGGACTGATGAGTGATTATTTGAATAGTATACAAAAAATGTTTTTTATGTAGGTATTGTTATTTAAGACTGATAAAAATCAAATTCGTTAGACAAAACTTTATAACCTTTCAAAAGATAAATAAGAAACCAGGGCATATCGCTAGTTAAATAACACTTATTATGACTAATAGCGTTACACCTAATACTAGTGATTATCGCACATTTACTACACCACATTGGGCAGAGAGTTAACTCTTGAAATACTGCGACCATTTAATGTATTAGATTAGATTATTAGGTAAGCTTAGACTGGTTTTATTTAGACCTTATTTTCCCATAACTCAGATCTAAGTATGTAATTTGAATAGCGTATAAAGTGACAGTTGTACATTAACCGATTAATTCTACTCTATTATATGTAGAATAATAAATTGCTAACAAATTACAGGCATTGTATGTTAAATTTTCTGTTTCAGTGCTTGAATGGTTGTTCGATCGAGGCCGTGTATAAATATGGTATAGAAAGTCACTTGCGGCTGGTTAGGCAATAACGTATGTAATGTCTTGTGGAAATGTTTTAATAGTAATGCTTTTGATAAATATATTATAGGCTTACTTATACACTGCTGCGTAAATTCCACAGTCAATACTGAGCTTGCCTTTGAAGCAATTTAAATCTAAAATTAAAAATACGCTACTGAATAAGGCTTATTACACCATCACGGAATACCTAGTAGATGTAAATGTGTGGGATTAGTGACTGGTTGTGTCTCACGTAGGATAAATAGATAAATTGTAATACAATATTGTTACCAAAATATGATGAAATGATGATCCGATGAAAACCATTTCGCTAACTAAACGTAGGTTATTAGGTAAATGTTAGTTCAGCACTAAGTCTAAGTCGAGCGTGTGATTTATAAACTTTTGAAAAGAGCAACTGTTGAGTTTCTCGCCGGTTCTTCTCAGCAGAACAGCTTTCCGAGCCGGTGGTAGCTTACTCACAGACTTACAGACTGACATTTAATTTTATTAATGTAAAAATGACGATTCAAAAGAGCTTGTAAAAGTCTATTTGAATAAAGAATATTTTGATTTGATTTGATTTGATTTATTCAATTTTCACGAAGCTTTCAGCTTAAATTTGAATTCAATTTCTATAATAGAAAGTGAAATTTAAGCACTCAATACTAATAATTATTAATATGTTTTTTACACGTTAACATTCATATTATCAATCTGCAAGAACTAATGTTTACGAACATAAAATTAAAATATTATTTTCATCCCTTACTTAGATGTGTTTGTTTTACTTTAGTTTTACCTTTAACCTACCCTTATATCCTTGACCCTTAACGTCTAAAATATTTGCTTTGAAAAAATGTGGAAATTGATTTACCATTATCGATTAGCGAATAATACGCGAGTATCAATCGTATAACAAAAGTTACCATTGTCAAAAAATAATAAGTCGTACCTACTTTACTTATAATATAATATCTCGATCCCCAAAATACCTAGACTGTAGAAACATTTTATGCATCTTTATTCAAATTGCGAGCCCAAACAGCGATGAATCGGTCACTTTTTTCGTATTTTTAATGAGTATAGATCATTAAAAATGCCAAATTTAGATAAACATCGGCTGGTTTTTATAATATGTATATAATTAGGTTATAATGTAAACAAAATTTTGATTTTGACTTTTAAAAATGTTAGAGGCTAATCTGATAAGTTAATTGTAGAGTATCGTATGTATAATATCAACAGTTGGCTACTCCGGTGGTTTCTGAGAACGTTCGACGTTTTGGCTAACGATCGTCTGGTATGTTAAGGTTAGTTGCAAGGGACGAGGTCATATTATAATAAAATATTTCATTTTATAATGAAATATTTATTTTACTTATACCTACTTTGCTTTAGGAAACGCAAAAGCTGTTCGCGATAAAATTATTATACATTCTTATAATACGTTTAGTTTTGTCACTCTTTAACTGTATAGAAAAGAGGGTCATTGCAAATTCAACATTTTTTATTGTTAAATTTTAAGGTGTTTTTAAAATATTTTAAATCCATTATTAATATTTAAGCGTGGATTTTTGCATTTCCTTTAGGATCACCGGTTCGATGCTCGGATTATACAAATTTAGTTACTACATGTAGAACATATTGAATGAAAAATTATTTACTAGATTTCTATATTAAGAAGTTAATTACATTGCAAAAAATAAATATGCAAATCACTAATTAATGATTATAGTTTATATATAGTATATAGTATTTTATAAGTAACTAAAGGTAAGCTTTAAGCTCATTTAATTTCTAAGAACCCTAGTAGTTAATAAATTAATTAAAAGTCCAAGAGCAGTCGCGAGATATAACTAGTTCGCAAAAACCAACAGGTGCAAGAACGCAAATTGAATTGATTTCCAATATCTCAATCCTGAATGAAAGAAACAGGAAGCATTTGAATCAGCTTTCTTAGAAAATCGTAAGCGATAATTTATTTGCCTACTTAGTAATTAATCCTTCCCGCTGTTACTCGAGCGTGTTCGTGCGAACGATTTTGAGATTTTTATAAAGGCTTCTTATACAATGTTATTGAATTGTAAATTGTAATATATTGTTCATTTTCGTCTTATTCATATAAAAAAGAGGAATATTTGTCAAATAGTAAGTAAAAGTAACGATTAGATGGTGAATAATGGCGGGTCGTAGGTTCTGGGTTGGGAGCTATATTTGTTTTAGAAATTATTTTTTAAATAAAAGAAAATGCTTAACAGTTTTTATTTTACAGCTGATATAAAAATACATTAATGTAGATGGTGAAATTAGCAAAACTATTCAGTAAGTAATAATATAATATGCAACAATTTGACATTTCCGGAAAACTCGTTAAAATCACTATGAATCATTCAGTTAGTTAGTTAGTTAGTTAATTACTTAGTTAGAAAAGGTATATCGATTTTAAAGTCACTATAAAAATATATAGAGTGGGCTATTTTCTGCAAATAAAAATAAAAAATATAAAGCGAATCTGTCCAAAATCGATTCAAAATACTCACATTTTCTGTAGTCAATCAAATAAAACACTCGTTTATAATTTCCCAATCGACTAATAATATAGTTTCGAAAAGCTCCCATGCACTCTAGACCCGAGATACGATAAATACAATTAACCTAACCCCGCTACTTCCCTATACGAAAGACTATAAGTTAGAGAACACGTCTAAATTACTGATAAGGTGCTGATAGCACGCCGGTTGCGAATGGGCGGCTATCTGCGCGCCGATCGTAACATTGCATGACCTGGGGTGAAAGTAAATTGAACTTCTTATATACTTTATGTATATACTTTTTTGATTTTTGGGTTAGAAGTTAAATTATTATATAAAAAGTAATTAAAGAGTATTGCAAATTATTTAAAATTATTGCGTTTGAACTTATAATGTTGAATTATTCTAATTATCATTATAACGATATATTAGATCATACTGTATCTTTTATGCCTTGTAAAATGTAGGAACTTACCATGTTGGTGAAATTTTTTATTTCTGTATTTCACTTATTCGTATCCACCCCCTTTATAAGGTACTAATAAAGTAAACTACAAGGGGAACTTTAATGTACTAATACTACAAGAGGTCCATATCATAGTCACCATGCTGGTGAAGTGAGGCTTGATAGAGTTCACATGGTTTTAAAAGATAGTAGTATTTATTGGTTATTGGTTTTAAAAGTAGATACTTACAAACATGTAGATTTCTTCGCTTTATTATGTTCGCACATAAAAATATCATAGGTGAGTGACCCGGGATTTGTACCTACTTCACGCGGTTTTCCAAGACGTTACGTCAAATATAAGATTAATAAGGAGTACTGACATTTTAATACCATTCTGAATTAGTGCTTGACTACGTTCCACCTGATGGTAAGTGGTAATAGACGGTAAGTTGCACTAATTCGGTAGCCACCTATTCACTCTTGCCTAGAAGACCCATATTGTAATCGGACGGAAACACTGATGCAGGCAGGTTGTTCCAATCTTTGGCCGCACGTATAATACTCGTAAATGACGAAGCGAAACGCTTCGTCCGGACGGGTGGAATGTCCACGACATAAGGATGGAGACCAGCTGCTCGTCACCTCGTCCGATGATGGGAAAGCATAAACTTTACCTATCAGTATAGCAGTAGAAGCCTTCGAGAAATATTTGATACTTAAAATACTCGAATAAACCTAAAGAAAACCCTTCTTATTGATAGAATAAAGTGATTACTGACTCATCTAATCAAAGATCAGTCCTACAGACCTTCGGAATTTGCGTGGGCGCGATACATAGCTTGTTTCACTCGACTTTTCGCGTCTTCAAGTGTTTGTATACACTCAATGGATACTTCGTCAAACGTACGATAAATGGTCATTCATTGGGACTTATGGGAAAAAATTATACTTTGTTGATTGTACGTACAGTACACAAAATAATGAATTATCTCAATTCATTATCAACTTTATGATTATAGTGTTAAGAGTGATTGTTCTTTGCGTGGTTTTGTTTATAAGTTCATGTGGTAGGTTGTTTGTTTGATACTATTGTATTGCATTCTAAAGACGGATTTTGAATTGTTCTGTTAAACGCTGTTTTTATGGAAGTGGCGTCGGTGATATTTGCTTTTTATAAGCTCGGAGAGATGTCGAAATTGCATCTTTTCTAAGAAGCTTTTTACGGTGTTGTTGTAACGTTAGTTTTAAATTGAGCTTCGGTCTTGACAGTTAGCTGTCTTATAAATTGCTTATGTTATAACAATGTAGGTATGTTTTTTTTATAGTAACTTATAAATGAACTAGGACGTAAACATTTAGCATTGCTTTAATACTGTATTAAAAGTTGTTTCATTCAAACTATACTTATCAATTTTAATATTATATAATAAGTAAAAATAAATAGGACTATTTTATTTGGAAATTATTTGGGCTGGTAATTTTCCATAATGGTTGGTCCGATTTTGACGGGACTTTCACTCGCAGATAGCTAATGTTATAAGGCGTAACTTAGGCTATTTTTTAACTGACTTTAAAAATGGAGGAGGTTGAAATTTTATTTATTTTAACTAGCGAAACCCGTGACTTTGCTGACGCTAAACCTAGGAACAAACCTGAGCGAAGCGAGGATGAATCGCTAGTATTAAAAAAAACTCAGTGCTCATTGAAACAGTTTTAGTGTTCAGATTTCAATTGAGTCTCGCTTTGTAGTAACTACCTACTACACCTACCAGATAAAATACCTGACTATGCACAATTTTAATGTCTTGCATAAGAATCGAACTCAATACCATATTTCACAGACAATATTTAAAACAACTGTATATATGGTTTGTTTCATTTTAACAGTAACCAAGATAACTAACTGCTAACCAAGACATTTAAACAAAGGCCCTGCATACGACAGTTGTCCAATTACTTCAAGTAATACAACTATCACCGATTGTAAGATATTTGAGATTGCGATCGGCGGCGAGATTTTATGGGCTTGTTCTGTGATACAGCAGGGATTAGAGATGTTATCAATACGTACAATATATTAAAATGGTTAGACGTTTGTGCGTTATCAGAAGAGCTAGATTTTGTGCTCAATTGTTATTAAAGGTCTGAAATGTAATAACGTGGAAAATAAGTCTTGGTAATGGCTAATTTTTAAGTAAAGTGTTAAGTGTGAGTTATACCTAAGAACCCATAGATGAATGAGGAACAGTGTAGGATTATATATATATATATATATATATATATATATATATATATATATATATATATATATATAGGTTATAGGGTTTTATAGGGACCTTAGTAGGGGTTTTTCAGTTCACAATTATTAAAACGAATTAAAACTCTTAAAATTTTCTTAGTGTCTTATTTTATAACATTTTTACTTTATCTAGCATAAATTGCTAGATCTTTACATCGCGTCATTAAAAAATTCCCTCTAATATGACTTATAGGACGTTTGGGAAAATGAAGATCATGATTCACACACAATTTGTAAAATATTTTGTACCTTGTTTAACACATACCTACTGCCAAATTAAAAAATGCTTGTCTTCCCTTTGAAAACAGTCGAAAATTTTGTTATCATTAATTTAAAATAATATAAGATGTAAAGAGCATTATATCAGCACAACACTCGAAATACCATTGTACGAATTAATGTTAATTGTTTATTTGTAAGCACATTCATCACTCGCGACATTTAAAGTGTTTTCTTTACAAAGAATTACAATATTTGCCACTTGAACATTCCGCTGGGCGATGTATCAAAACAATATTGTTCACACTTCTCTGTCTGCTACTGTGGGTATAAATAATTTTATAAGTTTCTTTCTTTTGTATTACTGATAAAATAGTATGAAAACTAGTTGATTAGTGCACAATAGAGCAGAACCTCTAAGTGTAATTAATATCACAAAATTTTAATAAAATTCATGGGCAAAAAAATTATAAATTAAAAATAATAAAGATCACTCAAAAATATACCTAAGTATATTTAAATCGAAAAGTTCCTTTAGCATGTTTGCAGCTTTGTTATACCAATAAATTAGTTATACGTCTTACTGAAACATATATTATACTAATACTCTAATGAAATTTAAAATTAATATCGTCATTGCATTATCTTAACCCCTTTAAATAAATACATATAGTATAAGACTTTGAGTGTAGCCGGTTGGTAAGATAGAAATTAGTTCAACACGATTTTTCGTCATAATATGTTAAAAGGAGTAACTTAGGCTACTTTTATTATTGAAAACGGGGATTCCTCTAAAAAAGACATATCCGCATTTTCGTACATATCTATATTACTATAAATTAAAAAATGTTATTTTAAAATAACAATTTCCATTATTTTAAGAGTCATATGGCTGTAATTGAATAAGAATAGCATCACTTCAAATTAATTGGTTTATCTTTAAGTGACAGTGATTGAGTAACCAAATTGAATATGAAAAATGCCATACGTTGTATCAAAGATGCTTAAAAAGGACTCTATTAATGCATTGAGGCCAGTATCTTCGAAACTAAGTGGTGTCGTCTTTTGGATACAGCTGTCAACATTTACTTTAAACATGGTATATAATTGGATGTAATTTAAAGTTATATTCTTTGCTTATATTTATGAAAAAAAATTACAGACTGTTTTTTTATTCTCGTAGTATAGTAGTCCAGTGGTAACGCGCACGCTTTGATAACCGAGTGATGCGGGTTTAAATCAGTGGCGTAGCTAGGTAACCAAGGGCCCTGGGGCAAATCAAAAAACGGGGCCCCACTGCTATCTAAATTGGTTAGATTTTAAGACTTGGTATTGGGCAATAAAATGAAATATAAAAGATTCAAGGGTTTTCAAGGGGATTCAAGATTTCCTACCAAATGACAATTACCTATATTTTCAATTTTTTCATAGCTTTAGTTTTCGCAAAAGTATCAATGATGATTCGGATAAATCTTGCTTGATACGGTTTTGTTTTCTATTGCTATTAGCGGTATATGTCGGGGACGAGTTTAGCCCATACTATTTCTTAAATAATTTTTAATTTGCTAAATGAATTGTAGCGAATAATAACATTGCTGTAAATACTTCTGTTAAGTCGAATTGTAGCACTCCATATTTGCTCATTATTTCCTAACATAATTGGTGAACAGTCCATGCTTGAGTAAATTGAGGTAAACAAGGTGGTAAGTATTAATAAATTGAAGTGAAAAGCTAGGAAAATGATGAAAATTAAAAATTCAAACTCTGATAATTCTGATGAGACACTACTTAATTTATCAAAAAAGCTACATACAAGTCTAATGACAAATTGTTCGAAAATTCACAGTTTAATAATATCAAGAATAATTTTTTGTTGGGAAATGCATTGACGCATACTATCAGGTGGTTATATGAGACTCGCCAGCTTAAAATAAGCCAGAACTACCCACTAAAATCCAACGGCCCTCCGTCTTAGTGGGGCGTCGCAGGATTGCTTGCGCATGCAACTACAACGCCTTTTTCTGATATATTTTAAAAATTGGTAATGATCTGGTTATTCGGGGCAGAATAATATAGATTTGTACTTTTTACTGCTGGAAAATATCTCATTTCTGAGAAATCCGGGGCGTCACCGTAGGAAATGCTATTCGAAAAATAAAAGCACCTAATCAATAGAAATGAAAAAATCGGAGCATAGAGTAAAGTAATATACCTATAAGTCAAATTCGTGAAAGGGACAAAGTGATAAATTATTTTTTAACAAAAATGAAAAGACAGAAGGACAGTTTTATCCTGCCTTTGCAATGAACTTTCTAACGGATATTTTGATTATATTTACAAATTGATACATTAATTAAATTGTATTAAGATTATTTTGCTTTGGCTGGCACCGACTCCAACAATAACGAAGTAATTAATTGTTTTTTCTTTTTAGTTTAGATTTGTAACGTTTTGAAGTCGGTTTTCATTTTTGTTAAAAAATAATTTATTTTTAATTTTTTGTGGAAATTAGATATTATGGTTAAATATAATATTGGAAGGCTAACCAAACTACTGCTCCAATAAGTCAGCGAAGTTTTGAAATGAACGACAATAGTCAATCGAGATTTTTTATCTATCTTTCCACGTAACTCGTAGACGTTAATAAGATTTACCTTCTATTATCAATCAACCTAATATCCTGAAGGAATACGACTATCAGTTCATAAGTACGTATAATATTAAAAGAATTTTCTTTCAACTCCTAACCGTTGAGGAGATATACCTTACATCATCACAAATTCTTGAACAGCTTTAGAAAATATATGAAAAAGGTAATCAGTGCCGATAAAACTTAAGGGTTGCCCTCGATTTCTATAGGATCCTATCATCAAATGCTGACTTGGTGACAATGAGAACATTTTGAATGTAAACCCTACCGAACAAAAAAGAAATTTTTAAAATCGGCCCACAATTCACGAAGAAATCGGTGAAAACGCATAAAAAACAACTGTTGAGGAATTTTACCTTCCATCATCAGCTCATCCACATGAGATGATGATTTTCATACGTAAAAGCTTTATCGGTTGTAGAAAATATATCAAAAACATAATAGGTGCCTGTAAATTTTGAGAGTTGCCTTCTATTTCCCTGGGATCCCATCATCAGATCCTGAGTTGGTGACAATGGGACCCCCTCGGAACTATACCCTACCAAACAAAAGAAAAATTTTTGAAATCGGCCCACAGACGGCGGAGAAATCGGTGAACATGCATAAAATAAATATATATACAACGGAACATGTTATAATCTCCTCCTTTTTTGAAGTCGGTTAAAAATGGGAGAAATTTTAAAAAGTTCAGTTTTATCGAGATTTTCAGATATGGATTCGAGGGCCCCCTGAGCTTGAGGGCCCCGGGGCACCGCCCCGCCTAGCCCCTAGGTAGCTACGCCACTGGTTTAAATCCGGATTTCGCACCTCTGATATTTTCATGTGCGAATCATTTCTAACATGATTACCACTTGTCTTACGGTGAAGGAAATCATCATAGGTTCAAACAATTTCTCGAAAGACAAATGAAGTCCGCCAACCTGCACTTGGCTACAGTGATGGATTATGGCCTGATCCCCCTCGTATCGAAGAGAGGCCCGTTCGCAGCAGTGGGACGTTAAAAGGGCTGAATACATTTTATGTCAGATATAAAATTCATTCAATATGATGAATTTTTATGTAGAAAAATTGTTTTAATAACATCTTTTGGCCTGCGAGCATGTTAACAAATTTGGAAGAAAAGTACCTATCAGCATAGAGTATTTCCTGTGCTCGAATTAAACATAATGCTTCTATTACTCGAAACCATTTCATAATTTTCCTGGAAATCAAATTTTCATGAATAGAAAGCACTTAGTCACTATTAACTACCAATATTATCTAGCATCTAAGCTTGTGTCGGTTTTGGCCGCTACCATTTGGTCTACATTAGCATATTCACGAAGTAACAAGCGCTGAGTGTGACAGACTGACGAGGTCTCGGTTCCTTTATGGTAATGAAAATGAAAAAGCATTTACCATTTATTTAACCATGCGATATGTAATGACTAGGGATGTGCTAGAAACGATTAAAAGTTGTCATTCATATCGATTAATTTGTTTAATTTTATATTTAAATTATTTTGAAATATGATAACAACACTTTTTAATGTAATAATTTTGATTGCACGTAACTAATTTCTACAGCACTAATATAATATACTATCATTAGTATAGGCGTATATCTTGTAGAAGTATAGGGTGTGTATCTTGTAGAAGCTTATATGGAAAATATCTAGTAATAAACATCTGTGATTTAATAACTATAGAGATGTTATTAATTGTAGGATTATACAATTTGATGGATTAATGGTTATTTGATTATGTGTTTTGACTATTATTTAAAACTAAATAGTAATTTATTACAATGGCTTGACATACGTGTTTTTGATTAAAGAACACTCTATGAAGGTAAATAAATGTATTGGAGTCTTTAATCTGGAGGAGGATTTAATCTGAATACATGTAATAAAATGTAATTTAATCGAGTTTTGTTAAAAATCTTCATCATCATCATCATCATCAGCCCTTTTTAACGTCCCACTGCTGGGGGTGGGCCTCCCTCAGTACGAGGGGGATCAGGCCATAGTCCACCGCGCTGGCCTAGTGCGAGTTGGCGGACTTCACATGCCTTTCGAAAACTTGTTAGGTTTTCTCAGACATGCAGGTTTCCTCACGATGTTTTCCTTCACCGTAAGACAAGTGGTAATCATGATAGAAATGATTCGCACATGAAAATATCAGAGGTGCGAGTCCCGGATTTGAACCCGCATCACTCGGTTATCCAAGCGACGCGTTACCGCTGGGCTACCACTGTCTTATTCAAAAAATCTTATTGAAGAATTATTATTTACAAAAAGGCAGAATCTATAGTTTTTACTTGTCTGTTGTTAACGCATCTCTAGAAAACAACTGGACAGATTTCGAGAAAATAATATCCGGTTATCCGGGTCAACGGTATAGGATACTTTTTTCTACGGGAAAATATCTCATTTCTGAGAAATATATACTAATTAGTAATTACTAACCCATAAAACGAACCTGACCGGAACGAACGAGAGCTAGTTGTTTATAAAAAAAACAATATTTTAAATTTATAATCGCTTTTTTAACGATTATTTTTCAAAGAATATATTTTTACTAAGTGGTTTTAAAAGTTTTTGTGAAAAAATAAAAGGAAAGTTATAAGACAAGCTTCTGACAAGACATGTCATCGTAAATTAGCGACGGTTAAAAAAGCGTATAAATATAGCGCAAAATCTCTTCAAAAGCACGATGACAAAAGTGCACATTTCATACTTGACTTTTGTTGTTTACACAGAATTTTAAATTTAAAGGAATCGTGTTACTGTCTAAAGGACCTCAAACGTCCAGACGCTTGTCTGGTTAAAATATCTCAAGCAATAAATGCGTTTATCACAATGAATTTTAAAACTATATTTGTGTGAAGCTATGTCAATACTGTTACTAATTTCGAGCATTGTAATGCTGACCGATATGGTTTTTATGGATTATTGAAGATGTCAATTCTGAGTAAGATGGAAAAAGAAACATTTGTTTACACTTCAACGCTGTAGTTCACAATAGGTGTCAGTGTCTGGGTGGCGCCTGCTATTAACTCTGAGTGTGGGTAATTCCCATACGCGTTTATGAAAATGAATATTTTAAGATTGCTTCATTTTGAAAGCTATTGAATGACGAATTAGTTACTAGTATTTAAAGATAAATTGATTTTTTAAGTATGTAAGTCTCTATGTAAAATTGAACCTTACCATAAAAAATATACGGCTAGAAGGACCAAAAGATTTACTTATTTCATATTATGTTAATAAATAAATTAAATTAAATTGGTATTTTAATAGCTTAATCATTAAGTTCATTCAATCATTGTCAAAATAGTACATAATAGAATAACACAATTAAATATAACCATTAGTCAAATGAAACAAAGACATTGTAGTTCACACTCGGACAGATAACGCACATATTTCCTTGAAAATGATACATAATGAGTGAATGAATTAGATAAAGTACAAAAGGTTGACAAATGGGATTTATGTAATGAATAATGTAATGACATCCGCTATATCTTTTGGGGAATAATGTTTATTTCCTGAACCCATTCGAGACTGTCTTAAAACAACCAACTGTAAATAAGTTAGTCTTTAAAATAAAAAGTGAATTTATATAATTTAAACGAATTTAAAAATGTTTTATATTCAATATCATTTCGTACCGCAAATGGGACACAGAACTAATTGTATTATTATGAAGTAGTCGTAATAGCAGATGTTAAAAATTAACATATTTTTTAAACTTTACATTAAAAATCCAAAATTTTACTGTTTTTTTATTACATCGTTTGTGTCTACTATCCGCCTTGTGTTATGTGTCGTCTGAATAGATTTGGCATACGCAGTTAGCAGCATCAAAAAATATACGAGTACTGCTTTCATCCAGCTTCTTTAACAAATATATTTGCCAAAAACGTATAGCAAATAATAGAGGTGGTTTGATGCCTACTTTCGTATCAACTTTTAAAAATATAAGAAATTCTAAGTTTCTATGACAAGGTTAATTGCTATAGTAAAATATGACAGTATGGAAAGACAAATTAACTATTTACTCTCTATCGATAATATAAACGTGACTTTCCTCGAGATGGTATTGTTCACTCGCAGCCGCAATAAACTGCACTAACGGCGTAAATCATCCTCATTCTACTTTGAAGTATGTGTGCTAGTGGAATATTCGTGAAGAAAACTTTATGAATAGTGAAGTTTGAGGAGAAATTTTGTTCAGTTAAATAATTAATTTTTATTGGATATCCTTACAAGTAAGATGTCAAAGATTGTCACACCACTCATTACATCGAATTAACAATATAATATGTATTGTACTAGAGACACACCCTCGCACCGCTTGGATTGGTCCCTTCGTACGTTTGTATACATTTCTTAGACATAAGTTATTTTGCCGCTGTAAAAAGTCTCTATATATTGATTGAAATGTCATCAAAATGTCATCAAAATCTGTACAGGAGTTTTTCGAAAGAAACAGATACAAATTCTAAAAACTTGACTATGAACGACCTCTGTATCGATAATAATAACTATTTCAATGAGATAATCCAAAAAGAATATTTAATTTACAGATTCGAATATGAACTAGGCGATTAATACAAAAACGACCATGATATGGCAGAAGTATTTTTATTTATTAGGTGAAAAACATTACATGAACAAATTATTGGGACATTACACACAACACCATCTAGTTCCATGGTAAGCTTCGAAGGAAGCTTGTGTTACGAATACCAGATAGTTGATATACTACATATATAAGTTTTAAATACATACATATTATAAATATAAACACCCATGACTGGAGTACAAACATCTGAGTTTTACTATTGAATGCCCCCAGCGGGACTCGAACCCGCGAAAGAATGTAAGATCACTATAAACTGCGCCAATCATAATTTCTGAGGATTTGCTAAATGTGATTGTTTCAGTTTGTGACAACAGTGAGTGTAAATTTGTCAAAATGTCAAATAACTCAGTTGGCATCGTGGTGTGGCCTGCATGAACTTTGATATGCGCATGAATGCAAATTGCAAAATTTTACAAGCTGTAGATAACGTTTGAGTGTATGGAGTAAGACTAAATTAGTTACTTGTGAAGCATAATAAATAAAACTTGATAGTGTAGTGGTAGATAGTGGAGTGGTAAGGTTTCAAATTTTAAGCTAAAATCTAGTTTCACTAGTAATAATTTGAATTGTTTTCTAAGAAGTTGCTTATAATAAGATTTAAAGAAAACTTATAAGACTATTTTTTACCGACTTCAAAAAAGGAGGAGGTTATATTTATATGTTTTAAACTTAAAAACGATTTTTTTATATTGCGCAATATCATAATATCTACTAATAAGAAACAGTAAATCGATTGTATCAAATAACAAACAGGAGTTAAAGAGCCATATTTCTACAAAATGTAGGCCATGAGCAATCCTAGCTACATTAGCATGTAATATCTCTTTACAGTAAATCAGTGTAGGTCATACGTAATTGCGAAGGAGTTGAGTAGCTTCCAGACGATTATTTTATAGTTTAACTCAATCACGAGTACTTTCTTACGTATATAATAAAGTAATTTTATACTGTGCGCAAAATAAGTGTGATTTATATATAATATAAATGCGAAAAACACTCATCGCGAAATCTCAAAAACTGCTAGATGTATAAGGATGAAAATTGGCAGGGAGGTACTTTATAAATAGTATAGGTGTACTATGTATACTTTATAAATAGTATATTACGAATTTAAAAATAATAATAGTAAAATTACGCTCAGCACAGCGGTCAATGGGGAGAGGGAGGGGAAGCCAAGAGCGGGAGAGGTAGCTGCGCCGCTCAGGAGTATATTAACGATGGGTTCTGTAATATAAATAATATAAATAGCTGGAGTAATTTTTGAGAATTTTCAGGCATCGAATAAAGATTAGTAGCGATTAAAAAAATTTACGCGAGCGAAGCCGCGGGTACTGCTAGTTTTCTTATAAAAATCACATTTTGACATAGTTTTATACCTGTCTGTTTATTCTAGCTAATCTCTGAAACGGCTAGACATATTTGGATGGGACTTTTACTAGCAGATAACTGATCCTATAAGGAGAATCTAAAGCTTACTTTTTTTTAGAAAAAAAGAATTAGGGATTCGCTAAATAATTCAAAAAATAATAATTAGTTTTAATGTCATTATATTCGAAACCTACCCGACCAAAAAAACTAACAAAACATTTCAATTCTATCCTTTTATACTATTTTACAATAGCACGAATGTTTTGGATTCAATAGTGCATGAAAGTACCTACAATAATTGATCTTCTTTATAGTAGCGGAAGTTGCTATAGTCGTTTCCAAATCCCCAGCATTATATTTTTGAAGTTTAGTTCCATGAGGTGAGGATGAATAAGTGTTAACGTCAATGTAAGTAAAAGGCCTAATGATTCGATACTCCAATTTTTTAATGTCATAACTTTGAACAAAAATTCTTGTTTCTTTTTTATTAGTGATTTTCTTTCATTTCCGGAACTAGACTAGACGAAACAGTTTAAAAAGTATCTTTAACTGATTTTCTTTTTAGTTGTTCTATTGATGAGCTTTAGTGTTGTATTTAAAAAAATGGTAAAATCTCTTTCATAAAAAAAATTTTTACATAAATAAGCAAAATTCTACCAATTCTTTATACTCTGTTCATAAAATATAAGGAAATATCAATTTTAATTCATTCATAAAGGTTTCCATTTACTATTCCATAACCGATTCGAACTCGCAACTCTAAAGTAAAATGCCTAGTACTTAACCAACAAACCTATAGGTACAACGTATTTATGTATTAATTAAAAATTTCAGCACGTCTGATCGCTAGTTGATCGATAAATCAAATAAGTTATCAATTATTGCGCTCGCGGCGATAGTTCGAACCGATTTATTAACTATTACCAGTAAAACGACGCGGCACCGTTGTATTGTGTAAATTGGGCGTGATTTATCTCTTGACTGCTTTTTGTTCTGATTTAACTGCGGTGTTGTTTGTTCTAGCCAATAATTGTGATACTCGTATCTAAGAATGTAGAATATCATTATGTCTATATCAAAAAATACGTGATAGTATTCACGTGAAGATGTTAACTTTCTTATAGTAGTACTAGCGGCCCGCTCCGGCTTCGCACGGGTATTAAATATATAGCCTACTGTTATTATAGTATATAAATCTTCCTCTTCAATCACTATCTATTAAAAAAAATTGCATCAAAATCCGTTGCGTAGTTTTAAAGATTTAAGCATACATAGGGATATAGGGACAGAGAAAGCGACTTTGTTTTATACTATGTAGTGATAGTGGTTATTTAATATATTCTTTATTGCAATATAAATAACACATAGAGTAATTTAAAAATAATTTATGTTAGCAAGGGTGGACTTATCTCTAGAAGAGATCTCTTCCAGCCAACCCATGGAAGTAAGAGATAGTGGTTAAAAGACAATTATTTTGATTTTGGGATTAGATATATAACAATTTTGATAATTTGTTCTAATTATTTTTTATCTTAATGGGATATCTGTACATATAGAGGAATGAAAATGGTAGCGTTATGATAATCTGGAAAATAAAGACCCTACTCGCTGTGCCAGCGGTCGTGGGTTCGAGCTTCGCTGGGGGCAATTATTTGTGTGATAAGCGTTAATGTTATTTCTCCAGTCATGTGTGTTTATACTTATATGATATAATTATGTGTACCAATTTTTAAAACTTAAAAAAAGCTTTAAAAATATAAAATATAATTAAAATGTTGAATATATATTATGATGTTATATGTAGGTAGCATCTTTAAGTTGCTTGATGCTCCTTTATTTTTTGACCTTAAATTTTATGATGCGGTTCCCATTCCATGCTTACACCATTTATTGTTCTTAACCATCGACATGTTTTTGCCCCTATTTCTCGAAAACTGTAACCGAAATCGATTGTTTTTTTATGTATTGGTACCTTTTGTGATTGAAAGTTGTAAGCTAATGCGCATATAATAGAATATTGTATGGGTTATTACTCGTAATTCTTCGTGGTTTATTTTATATTTTTAATAGTGACTCGGTTTCCTTTTTTAGTAATTTACAATGACTAAAATCATTTCCAAAAAAATACTCATATGAAAGTTTAGTAAGCCCATGTACTATGTATATATTATGTACTCGAAGAAATTTATATATAAGAGAATTGAGTGCCAAGCGCTTTGATCTCTATATGACATGAATTCTTAGACAAGATGTAATTTTGAAATCGTCTATAAAAAGAAAATATAGGAAAATGCTCCTAACTTATTGCCATTCTATCGATAGTCAACGATTAATTTATTTATATATAACACAATTTATAAATTAGACTGTATTCTAACAAATACACAAATTCTAAAGTTAGCACAAGATTTTTAAATCATATTTGGTGTATATAACTATAGCTCTACTATTACTACATGTAAAGTATCCAAATATTCTATTCTATGTAGAATATCATATTTGTTCATTTCAACACAATTTACAAAATAGACTGTTAAGATGGATTAAATATTCTAACTGATACACAAATTATAAACTTAACACAAGATTTAAATCATATTTGGTGCATAACTATAGCAACTATTACTACATGTACAGTCAAAATATTCTAATCATTAACTTTTAGATAGTTTAGACATTAGACGATAATAACAGTCATTAGACAAATGGTGCACTCGTTCGACCATACTGTCTCCAAATCGGTAACACATGTCCATCACAACACTAGAAATGGGTAAAAAATACGCTTTGAGATATTAATGGTAACGTAATGTTATTTTCAGAACAAAAAGAATTTTATTTATTAAAGTATTACTGACACGTTTATGTGGTTTGGAAAGTTTAGACGAGTAGTAACTGAATTGGGACAAACATGTGTAATGTGTGTATGGCAACTTGGTACCATACGGAATCAAACTTGCTGTCATTAGTATTCTATTTCATCATAGTAATTCAAGAGATATTATAAGTAATTCAGTTTATATTTTACTAGCGACTTGCCCTCGCTTCGCTCGATTTCTTCCCTAGATTTAGCACAGTCAAAGCCGCGCGATCTGCTAGTTATACATATAAACCTTCCTCTTGAATCACTCTATCTATTAAAAAAACCGCATCAAAATCCGTTGCGTAGTTTTAAAGATTTAAGCATACATAGGGATATAGGGACAGAGAAAGCGACTTTGTTTTATACTATGTAGTGATATTACATTTAATAAATAAATTACGCTTTCGTTTTCGAAAAATAATTAATATTTATAGATCGTCGTCATAATATGTAAGTGGAGTTGCCAGCGTAAGCTAGAAAATAATATTCATTTGTTATGGAAATAGGCATTAAATGTACTTAATATTTTAAAGAGCTACAATTTGTAAATTAGTGAGTTTGTTTGTAAAGGATAACATACAAATCCACTAATCCAATTTGGATGAAATTTGGCATGAAGATAGATCCTCATCCGCAGAAGTCCTTGGGAAGGTCGTGGGAAAGTTTTTATATAAGACAACATATAAGTTTTTTTGGAAATCAAACATATTATTATGGTCTAAATTTCCTATTCGATACTAACCGTTAAACGTACCTAGTTGCGTCCTCATAGCAACAAGAATCCAAAAATAATTTCAAAGCTCCGGCGGAACAATAAATAAATTCTTTTTGTGCATTGTATTTTGTTACAACCTGCCGAGTGCGATATTTGCATGAGTCACTGATGTACAATTATATGTAAAGGGAGACTATTTTAACATATCTACAGATGTTAGATCTACTTGTAATGTTTCGTAATTTTAATAAGTAGTTCAAGTAATTTTGAATATCTATACTAATATTATAAAGAAGTAAAGTTTGTTTATTTGTTAAATTGTAAGGTGTAATCTCGGGATCTACTGAACCGATTTTAAAAATTCTTTCACCAATAGAAAGCCACATTATTGCTGAGTGCCATAGGCTATATAAAACACCGAAAAATAAAAAGGCTTTTACGTCCGTTTTGCAAAGTGAATCGGAGAAAAAACGGTCGAATGAAAGCGTTTCTACGAACGCTGCTTTAACTATGAAAGATATAATTTTGAGTTTTAGAGAAAAGATGTGGAGCTTGAAAATGCCTACAAAAAAGTCAACGACAGCATATGTCTGACTTAAAAACACTATGTACTAAAAAGGATTATTAAAATTATGCCCAACGAAGTGGGCACGGGTCAGCTAGTTAGTTTACTAAAATCGATACAAACTTAATATCTTTTTGAATTCAATCGAAATTAGTTCAATAAATCAAATTAAGACTTTAGTGCAATCCGACCTTAATCTAAGTAAGATAAGTATAAAAAAATAAGTAAACACTATGTTTTTACTAATCTATACGATACTAGCAATTCACATAGACACATAAATAGTACGTTTTAATTGTTGGTAAAAATTTCTCAGAAATTAATTCTCTCCGCTATTTTCTACTATAATATGCATGTATTTTACACATAAACATTCCTTTAGAATCATTCTGTCTATTAATGAAAACCGTATTAAAACCAATACGTTGTAGAGGTTGTTAAATATGAATGAAGTGTATCAATTTCGTTTACTTTATATTCAGATACGAAAAATTCTCACAAACATTTCTCAGCATCATAATTTTTATTCGAATTCTTAAAATCGACAAATCTCAGATCGGACATTGGATTTATATTTTTGGTAAAATGTGTTGCACCATTGTTCCCTTAGTAAAAAGAAAACGATACTATCTAAGTTTAGATTTGTTTTGTGTTGGTATTTTGGCCTCACAACGGTTGATAAGGACTGAAATACTTCTGACTGGGAATGTTGCCAGGTAGATGAGTTATTACACAATATATATCAATTCTACGAACAATTTCTATGCAATTTGTAATAAATTAATAACACTAATTGGTTAACCTTGTACTAGGATTTGCCTCAGTGGTTTAGTGGCTAGCATGTACGGTCATACATCGAGAGGCCCTGGGTTCGAGTCCCGGGTCAGGCCAAGTTTAGTTATTGAGTCTTTATGTTTAGTAAGCCTCATTAATCTCCCAGAGTTGGGAAATTGGCGGTGTGTCTCCCCCGTGCCTCGGAGAGCACGTAAAGCTGTCGGTCCTGCGCCTTAGCTCTCACTGGTTGTGTCGAACAGTCGTCCCACCTGAGTATGAGAGTGATAGGAATAAAGAGTGCATTGTATCGGCGCATACACTTGTGCACTATAATATCTCCAGCGCAGTTGGCCAGTCTCAATAAGATTGGCCGCCGTGGCCGGAATCGGGCGGAGAACATTATTACTAGGATTTGGAATATTTATTAGAATTCACAACTTGGCTGTATTTAAATTGTAATGTAACATGACTAACTAAGCGAAGTAAACAAATAAATTATACCAAATATAGAAAAACATACTTATACAAGTACAGCAGTTATATTGATGGCTTCAAATTCTAACAACTATGACTTACTGCATACACACTTTAAAATTAATTACCATCTGGTTTGGAATATGTTAGCTAGTATAGATAGATTAACTCTAATTATCGTCATTTATATTGTTAAAAATTCTTTAAACGATGTAGGATGGTTTAAAACAAAGGTCTAAACTAACATCTGTTTAAAAAGCATCCCATGTAAAAGTAATAAGATAAAAATAAAGATACAATTCTAGACAATAACTATTCTGTTCTTTATGAAGTTCAATTTCATTTTTATTATTTCATTCTTGTATTCGCATTGTCTTCAGCAAATATTGAATTTTTAATTTATTGTAACTAATTTAAATAAGTTCAAAATTAATTCTTCTTGGGTTTTCTTGACGTAAATTAAATCCTAAGAAAAAGAAACTTTGAGCTTGAGCTGAAAAAAAAACTATATCATAAACGTTTCGTCTAACTTAAAGTTGAATCTGTCTGACAATGACTGTTTGCAGTTACTAACAATTGTTTCCAAACAATGCTATTACTAAAGTTGATGTGCTGGAAATATAAGATTTCGTAATATGAAATCAATTGTAAGTGAATTTTACTTGAGATGAACAAATTAAATTATGAAGCTGAAATCTGTTCCCAAACAAACTTATTACACGAATTGATTAAACCTCATCTCATGAAGGAGAACCACATGCTTTATAACTTTTGACAGAAGGTTATTGCAATAGGCCCATAATAAGAAAGGTTTTTGCGGACACTTTCTTTGGGAATGGGATGTCTGCTTACCTCTAATGAAAACGGAATTTTAGAATAATGGAAGGAACAGCCCGACTTTTTTTCAATAATTATTTTTTTACCAAGGGGTTACTCTAGAGTCCAATCTGCTACCACAGAATTGATTGACAGACGCTACAAAGGTGAATGCACATTGGAGTGTTTCAAACCAGTGCCAACTAAGAAATATACGTCTTTAGCAGTGATCGGAATATTGTCTGACTCGCTGAACGGCTCGATGCGCTACACTTAGTTTAAAGCATATTTATGATATGTACTACATATTTGGAACGCAAGTTTCGTCAAGGTATAAAGCTTGGAATTCTTTCGGTTATCGCAATGATGGTTAGAAGCTCGACACAAAGCCTCGGCCTTACTGGAAGCGGCAATGAGTCTAATATATTTGATAATGAATAGCGATAATAATTCATTAGCATATTTATGCCTTAGAGAATTCAGAAATGAAATTTGATCTATATGCCTTGTCATTATTTTGTTAACATTTAATTAGTGAAAGCTAATAATTTATTTATAACTAAACCAATTTATCTGAACTGCTATAGACATCATATGAGCATGACACTGCTATTTTACATTCGAAGCGCTCCAATTAATTAATGAATCACGTACAGCAGCAAAACTTCAGTAGATCGGTAGCATGTTTGGTGCAAAGTGGGTGTTTACGGGTGGTTGTTGTTTTTAACGCTTAAACTTTGAATAAAGTTGAAGTTGATAAGGCAAAAAAGCTAATTCACGTCAAAAAGTTAATGAGGTAAAAGGGCTGACAGGCCTTCTCCTTGTCCTTATCGCCATAACATGCATCAGCCGGGATCTCGTCACACATATATCATTATCAAAGTTCCATATCTCCCTTCGTCTATCTTTGGTATCCATCCACATTCATATCTAATAAAGCGTATAATGTTACCGTAATTAATATTTAATTAGATAATTAAAAAAAACTGTGAAGAAATTAAAGTCAAAAATCACTTCCGCATATGATATAAATTAATTATTGATTAGAATGTTAATTTAAAAGGGAACTTTAGATTTTATCAAGCTATAACTTATTAAATTAATTTCATATTAGTTTAATTTTTATTAATTGTATGGAATTATTGTAAACAGTTGAATACTTTATATTGTTGCGTTCAAAAGTTTGTATTGGCTGAACAACTGTTCGTTTAGTTTATTCTAATGAACCCTAGTTTTATTCCGTGTTCTCCAAAACCGAAAGTTTAATATTTATGTTGCGTTAATTTAATTATTAAAAACTTAAGTAATTACACACTCTACTTTGTAAAAGATTTCGCTTCATAAAACTTTGGCTTATCTTATTCATTTTTGTTATATATTTTAAGGTTCTTTGCATAAGTTATAGCTTAATACATATATCAATATATACAAACTCGAAAAGCTAGTTTTTGTCTGTTTGAACTAACTAATCTTTTAAGCTACTTGTAGAGAGTATGATTGGATGTTTTTTAATGTGCTTATTAACCTATTTATTGAGGAAGTTGATATATGACAGCACTCTAGAAGCAGGGCCATTTGTTATAGATAAGAAGCTAAGTGAGCGAAACTATGGGAAAAAGTGTGTATGTATTTAGCTCTGCTGTGGACTCCTCTCAATGTGTCATAGTCCACCATGATGGGCAAATGTAATTAAAAGAACATTTACCAGACATAGATTAGATTATAAGTAATCATTGTATAATAAAATAAATAAAAAAAAAAAAAATAAATAAAAAATGTGGGTCGGCGGACTTTACAGGTTTTTTAGTGTAAAGCACGTGGTGATCGTGTTAGAAATTATTCTTATATGAAAGACTCCAGTGAAAGAACCGGGACATGAACCCGCATCAATCAGTTATCCAAGCGAGCGCGTTACCACTGGTCTATCACTGCTAACATAAGTACTTAAGTAGCACGTTGAATATTCATTTAATGCAATCGTGATAAAAATGTTGTCTTTATAACACTAAACTGTAGGTGTTTAAATACCTGTAGTACAATCGTTTGTTTGGAAATTGTTCATTTAACTTAAATATTTAAAATCTCGTCTGGTCGAACTAATACAAGTTCATTAAAATATTTTTCTTTTGATACTTATGCGCTTGTATGGGAAAAGTAAGTTTGAGACCATATCGCTTGTTCAGAATATGTGTTTATTTGTTTCCAACTAAGAAATTACTATTAAATTTACATATTAGGTATTTAAAATTTCTAATATTTGTTTTTAACAGACATTAACCTGATGAATAAATTCTAAATAATGAAGTTGTTATCATGTGAAGTGTTATTTTTAATTCTAGTATTATTTGGCATATTGTTACTTTGCTCTTGAATACGATTACGTTGGCAAGTTTAATGTTTCATTTATTATGGATAGGTATAAATTGATAGATGATTGATGTTTAGATTGATCATTTTAAAGGTAATATCACTCAATCAATTTTGACAACTCGTTTGGCTCAGTTGGTAGTGACCCTGCGCCAGCGATCGCGAGTTCGAGTCCCGCAGGGGGCATTCATTTCTTGAGCACGAATGTTTATTGTTTATACTCCAGTCATGGGTTTATATTTTTATTATGTATGTATTTAAAATTGGATGTAGTATCAACTATTTCTATGTCCTAACATATTTATTTATTTAAACCACTTTCCATTTCTTGTACCAACCACGTTTTTCGATGATCACATCTCTCATCTCCCATCGAGACTATCGACTTGTACAGAATATGACTATTATAGTGCACAATATTGAACGCAAACACTCGTACGAGTACATTGTCTATTTCCTTTAGTCTCAAAGACAGATAGGACGATACTTAGGGCTCATCCGGGCTCAAACCCGAAACCTCCTGATCTGTAACGTCTAGATGTTCGCGCTTCAACCACCGCGGTTATAAAAAAAGTGTATATTATTTTAGTTTTTAATTCGTAATACAACACATAAATACTAAAAACAGGGTATGTTTCTTAGCTTTTCAAGTTGGATTTGCAACTTTAGTAAGATCCTTCAAGATTATTGCAATTATTTACATATTCAATTTATATTCAATTTAATAGTGATCGTTTATGCGAAATAAGCTGAAGATATCATCTTCTGGATTAATACGAGTTGTTTAATCATATTTAAATGTTATTAACACAGGAAAGGTCGGATATGATTATTTGAGTAGTTTTTTAAATATTTATCTTAGATGGACTTGACAATGTTCATGATTTGTCAAAATATTACGTTACAGGATAACTCGAGTCTCACGAGTTTTTAGGGTATAAGTTGTAAACGATTCAGCTTAAATGTTAGATTTTTTTAATTTTCTCTCATTTTTCAGTTATAGCATTGTATGCAGGGTGGGATGAGTCATGTTTTGGATATCTTATTTCCGTTTATGGGCCATAGTAAGAGCTTATAAAGCATAGTAAGAGCTTATAAAGCATAGTATAGAGCTATATAAAGCTCTATACTATGAGACCAGTATAACCTATGAAACTTTTAAGTTTTAATTCAACTTTAAACTATTATCAGGGGAATTTTCTTTTTTTTTTGATTGTAATAAGCAGAAAATAGTTTAAGACTAAGGTACTGAGTAATTAACTTAATAATACGTTTGCTATACATAGGTAACGATATCTGTTTGGAAATATAAATAAGGTTAGTTTTAATGAATAATAATTCATTATTTTCTCCGTGATTGCAATAAGATGCTTCGTCATGATATATAATACCTATATTATATACTAAGTAATATAGTACGAATAATACGAACTACGTGTTACGAATAATATATTATTGGGCCTATAGGTGAGACCTTTAAAATTGGCTGTGGTAGAACAGTGGTAAAATGCACGTCTGGAAAACCGAGTAAAACGGGTTCGAATCCCGGGTCTCGCACCTCTGAAATTTCCAAGTGCAAATCATTCTCATCATGATTGCCACTTATCTAACGATGAAGCAACCATCGTAAAGAAACCTGCGTGTCTCGGAGAAACATAGCAAGTTTTCGAATGACATGTGCAGTCACCACCAAACTTGGCACGCGTGGAGGACCTATTATTACAGGACCATAATCTTAAAAGTTTTAAACAATTAAGCAATTAAAGCTAAAGTTGATAAGGTTCGATTGCGAAAATCAATAGTATTTTACCGTCTTTTTCACATCGTCACTTTTTCTATATAATAAAAGAAAACGAAACTTATATACAAAAATCACAGTTATAGTCACGGGACATAGCGCTTAGATATTATGTTATTATGATACGTTTTTAAAGGTTTTTTTGACAGTAAATATAATAAATAAATTGACAGTTTTGCTTACAAATGAAATATTAATACACAATTACATTACAAATACAACATTTTTGTCAAGAATTAACTTATATAATTACCTATTTATTACATACTAAATTACATAAGTTACACAAACTAGCTATCACATGTCTATTTATGGTAGAAAAAGGCTTTCCCTATTCATTCTTAATATAGTCATGAATTATAATGAATCTCGCGTAAGTTTCTCACTTAAGTCATCGTCGGTGAGAAGTCATCAACGTTTCAGCAGAGGGCGGCTGCAAGCTCACTGCTGTGATTTATACTTATTTTGCTCTTGAAATTGTCTACTCGTAGCTTACTTAAAATGCCCACACTGATTGATGAATTTCTTAACTTTCCTTACGAAATTACTAGAATTTGGTAAGTTTGGTTTGTTTGTTTATATCTAATTACCATACATGTGTATTGTGTATTAATTAAAAAAATATATTCTATATGAATGGATGCGTGTTTTATTATGATCTTCTTATTTTGAAATGAAGTCAATAAAACTTAATCTTTAGATGCACAGCTAAAAAAAATGTCCGCCATACAATTTTTTTTAAATGGTATAATATTTAAATATAATATTTCTTAATGTTTTATATATTCTATATATTGAGTCGGGATTTTTCTTCCGTAAAAAAACAAAAAAATAAAATTAATTATTTTACAAATATTACATTTAAAATATAAAAAAAATTCAAAACAATTACCTGTCAAATAAAACCCACTTTTCATATCTGAAATCACAGAACACATCACTTCACTGCACAAGTGTAAAAAAATCACAGATCCAGAAAACATTTAAACGCACAGATTAATTTAAAAAATCTGAGATAAACCACGTTTATTAAACAATAATAAACAAATGAGGTTTTAATGATATACTTAATTTTTTTTATATTCGTTTGGATCGCGCGTGTTTGCTTGATGCGCGTGCGCAGGGCACTGCGTGACTTCGGCGTGGTTCTAGCACGCTGCCATTGAAGTTAACTGAAGAGCTTTCGCAATTGTTTTCGTTATATACTAATACCGTTATGTTTTCATATTTTAAGTCTGCCTTTGCAATATATATAATATAATTATATAAAAAAAATATATATACAGATTGTCTAAATCGTTTCTTTAGGTTGGAAAATATTAAGTTAATTAGAAGAAAACTTATATTGTTAAACAATTTAAACTTTTGCCAACGCTACGTTAATAGGGACATGAAAAAATAATCATATTTCTTCAAATTTTCTTATTTTTCAATTTTCTACTAAATCCTAATTTCCATAATTAGAAGCCTCAGTGTCAGTTTGAGTCTTCTATGGAGAACATTTTTCGTTCAAGTACACGTTAAACTTATAAAGTTATTTGCGACTTACCGTTTAGCTTTAAGCACGTTTTAACGATTATAATATATATAAGTTAGACATCCTATTATACCTATACCTTTCAGGATAGGCCACAATTTTCTTTTGTAAGTAAACACAATTCTGTACAAATTTAGAAATCACGAAGTTACGTCAAGTATTCATCTACTATTATTTAATATTTCAACGCTAACGAGCTTTGCGATAGCTCTTGCAAAGCTTATATTAAAACTGGTTTATTCTAAAACTTTGTATATTGATTTGCAAGTAAAAGGCTACAAATTGTTCCCCTTTTAAATACCTATTGTTTAAGAACGGACCATACCTGAGCTGTTGTACTTGATCTTATTGTCCTAAGCATTTATTATTTATGTGGTAAACTAATTTGAACCGTATTTAAAGGGGATATGGTCTATTATATTCGATTCTGCTATTCAGTTATTTGCACTTAAGCTGTAAGTGCAGTAATTGTTATGGGCCACCGCTCCAGTGTTATAAGTGAATAAGGTTTCGAATAAATGAACTAACGAGTTTGTATTATCGGTTATGGTAATTAATATTCATTGGTTGGAACATGGTATTTTTCATGGGAGAAAAGTTTGTTAGTCATATCTCTACACTTAAACATCAAATCACATAACACCGTTGGACTTAGAGGGCTGACATTTTTTTCCTTAGACGTATTCTTTGCATCCTAATTATACTATAAATAATCATATAGAAAAGGATTTTTGAATAAAAAACCCCATATACATACTTAGGAGTGAATTACAATGGTAAAGATAATCTGGAAATAATAGTTTTGTTTGCCTTTTTTGTCTAACGTAAGGAAGTTTTGTAAAGTGGTGCCATGCTTGTGTAAAGTGGTAGTGCCGTGCTTGTTACCTTCGGGTAGCAGCCGAATGGGCCGGTACGCCCCGTATAGTTCATTAGTACCACTCTCTCACAGAAGACCGGCGTGAAGTGGCAGCTATGCTGTCGCGTTTCGTCCGGTGAGTGAGAGTTCGGGAGGCCCACTCTCCTTCCCCCCTCCCTCTTCCCTTCATCCTCCGCCTTCGTTCCCCCT
Organism: Boloria selene; assembly: GCA_905231865.2. Taxonomy (NCBI): domain Eukaryota; kingdom Metazoa; phylum Arthropoda; class Insecta; order Lepidoptera; family Nymphalidae; genus Boloria; species Boloria selene. Next base: position 11,762,863 of record HG993147.1, read on the forward strand.
CCCTCCCACTTCCCTCCCACTTCCCTCCCTCCTCCATCCCTCCCCTTCCTGAAAGGCCGGCAACGCATCTGCAAGCCAGGTTTGCAGATGTCTCTGCAAGCCAGGCTTGCAGATGTCCATGGGCGGAGGTTATCACTTCCCATCAGGTGAGCCTCCTACCCGTTTGCCCCCTTTTTACCATAAAAAAAAAAGTTATTTTATTTAAATTTAGTCATTATTATCGATACAGATGCCGAGTCTATAGTTTTTTAGAATTATTGTCTGTCTTTCCAGTGGATATTTCAAATAAAAATGAAATAATAATTGGATAAGTGCGAGTCGGCTTTGCGCACCAACTACAAAGGGTTACGGGTTAGCACAAAAAAAGTGTTTATGTATATTTTTTAAAAACGGACACTATTACGTTATAAATATAATAAAATGCTTACTTATCTATTATTTATTTATTTAACTAACGATACTATTTCGCATAAATATTTCCCAGTACCTACTAAAAACGCAATATGGACGGATTTTGACTTGTCACTTCCAATATTCGATATGTTCGAAATTCTTAATTATTGTTTCTTTTCAAATACTTTTTAATACCTAAAATTCAAGGGTTTGGTACAATCTCTACATACGAGTAGGTAGTATAAAACTAAGTCGCCATTCGCCGTCTGTACCTACACTTAGATCTTTTAAGCTACGCAAAGGATTTTAATGCGGTTTTCATCAACAGATAGCAATTCAAAAGAAAAGTTTATAATTTGTGTAATATATGAAGAAAAAGGGTGAATCGCTAGTGTAACATCTAAGTTGAAAAGTATAATGATCTTGTCAGTTCTAAAAAATACGAAATCAACACATGATATGATTATGAATTTAAATCAGGAAAGTAACATGTTTACTCATGAAATGATTTCGTTAGAAATCGCTGAGAGGTAAACAGATATAATTTCGTTAGTGTGTCGAAATAGCTCTTGATGTGTGGAACATTTTTTTTAATACAAGGGACTTATCATAGTTCCGGTCAGGTCAAACGAACGAGCTTGTCGCCTTGTGGGTAGTGTACGCGCACTCAGTAGCGTCTGGCAAGCCAGCCATGCGCGAAGCTAAGAAACGCACACTTCGGTGGGTGGTCTGCCATACGGGTTGCTCCTGATATTTCTCTGATAACAGGGTGGACTGTGGAGCAACCCCTTGACTGTGTGATATGATCGGCCGACCTGCTGCCACGGCCAGAGTAGTTGAATACGTAAGCAATACTGCGACCCTCCTTAAAACGGAGGAAGGTTTTGTAGTTTTAGTACAAACACGTACTGGGTTATTAAATGAAACTATCTTTTCGGATTTTATCGCGGATTTATTTTGTTTTTCAGTTCCGCGACAAAATCCGAAAAGATAGTTTCATTTATAATGTCAAGTATTCGCGTAATCCTAAGAAAGTATTAACCGTACTGGGTTTTTCCGAGGAATCCCATATTACCACTTGATACAGTTGGTATGCATAAATACATTTCCTAACATTAAAACTAACTACAGGTAAGTAATAAGCAAATAATATCAAACTCCTTTTCGTTAAAACGTCAATGAATTTACAAAGAAAAATATTTTCGTAGCTACTTGATGAATTTAACACTGTTGGAAATGGGCACATTCACAATATGAATAATTCATATGTTACTTAATGACTTATAAGTATGAAATTTTTGAGATACTATCATGAGATTTGTCACAGACAAGTATGATTTATTACGATGAGGCCAAAAAGTGATGCTAAAAATCAAAGTTATATGTGGTTATATACATACTACATTATATTGCGGCGATAAAAAAGTTATTTCATTATGAAAAATGACTTAATCGTCTGTAATAAAATTTAAGTTAAGAAAGAACTATTGATATTGAATTGTGTAATGCATAAGGTTTTTTATTGACTTTTTATTAACAACAGTCGATCTTATTGAATAAGATCGACTGTTGATCTATACCTACGGATAACGAATGTCTTTGCTCGAGTTCGTCCCCAGACATCTAAGTTTTTTTGAGTGTTTTTTTCTTATTTTACTACTATTTTTTGGACAATCTTACTGAAATAGTCATAGTATCAGAAACTCAATCTATAGTTTTTCTATCAGTGACGGTATTACGCGAAAACTACTGGATAAATTTGATAAAATTTAGTATTATGATATCTAGTTATCTGGATCAACAGGATACTTTTTACAGCGTTAAAATATTTCATATCTAAGAAATCCTATCCGTAAGTAGGGATGGTTCCGAGCGAAGCGAGGGTGAATCGCTAGTAAAATATAATACAAATAATGTTAGCTATTTTGTTTTTAAATAACCATATTATAATATCGAGAAAACACAATTTGAAGTAGGCAGAAATAAATGAAACATAGTAACAACAACAATACGGACATGGTACAATGAAATATAAAGTCATGTACTTTCGATCAGGTTCGATATCTGACGGGAACATTGCTACGGAAGCAACGCACGTTGTCTTACATCTACACTGTCTCGTTGAAACACTGAGTGTGGTGACACGGCTATAAAGTATAAATAAAATTTAAAGGTAAATTTTACTTATTGTGTACTAGCAAACCCGGCCCGCTTCGCCGTAAGTTACAATAAAAATAAACGATTTTTATATTTTATAATAAAATAAAAGTAGCCTAAGTTATTAATTATAACATTAGTTATCTGTGAGGCAGATTCCGCCAAAATCGGGCCAGCTGCTTCAGAGATTAAGAGGAACAAACAGACAGACATACAAAAACAATAAAAAATATTTTTTGATGTAAGTATCTACTTTATATACCTACTATCATTTAGTAAAAAGTTGTTAACTTGAAATAAAAAACAGACTTCAATTTTATTTAATTAAATTCTGTATTATTTATAATAGCTAATAATAATGATAATAATCAATCCAATCTCATTGAGACTGGCTAAGTGCGCATGAAATATTATTATAGTGCACAAATGTACGCGCAGACACAAGTGCACTCTCTATTCCTATCACTCTCATACTCCGGTGGGACGACTGTTCGACACGACCAGTGAGAGCTAAGGCGCAGGACCGATGGCTTTACGTGCTCTTCGAGGCACGGGGGTGACACACCACCAACTTCCCAAATCCGGGCGGTTACTGAGGTGTACTAAACAGAAATACTCAATAACTAAACTTGGCCCGACCCAGGACCTCTCGATGTATGACCGTATACAGACGCTAGCCACTACACCATCGAGGCAGTTTAAAAAACCTACCTATATTCAAGTATTCTTATTGTAGTTATTTATCTAGTCCCTACCACAGTCTAGTAAGCTAGAGCTTTTAAGTACAAACCGTTATCACTGACTTGATAACATTGCGACGTGGACATTGATTAGAGGCGCCGCTCGCATGTATGGTGTGTTTTTATCATTAATTGATTTTAGTGCACAACTAGCTGTAGCCTGGCATCTGGCATTGTTTTGAACAAACTCGTCTCAGGCGATATAAATAAATATGTTACACTTATCATAAAGAAATTTTAAAGTATTATAGAGTTCTAGTTAATAAGTATGCTTAAATAATACTGTCTGAAAAATCGGATATTCAATAGAGAATTTCAATTCCGGATTTTGACATATAGATTGTTTTTTTCCTTTAAAAAATAATTTTAACATGTTTAAGTTCAATTAATATACAAATTTTGAGAATAAAAAGTGAATATTAACCACCGGATAAGAAGATCAACATTCCAATTTCATTAAAATCTGGTCAATGGTTTTATCATGATGCGATCACAGAAAGACAAATAAGAATTATACAATAAAAACTAAGGATCCGGCTGCTATATCGATAATGATGACTTCTGAATGAATCTTATTGATTTTTTACGAATCTGTTAACTTATAATATTAAATACCGTTTGAAATAACCGTACTAATAACACTTCTAACTTCTTTGTTATTATACTCGTTTCGCAAACAATAATGTTTCTATTTCTAAATTACCCGATGTAAAAACTTTGCAGGGCTGGAAAACATTTGATTCTTAAACTTAATGTGATTTGTTGGTGGCTTCTTAGTATGAGGCTACTCTCTCTTCTTCTATTCGATTCCTGTAACAGAAAATGTTTGATTTTTCCGTTTATACGAAAATAGTGAAGCTGTCTGAAAATAAATGGCTGATAATAAGTATTCCATTTATAACATCACTGAGATAAAACGAAAAATGTAAAAATTTGGTGGAGGCGTGCAATGATGATGAATGCAACATTCTACCAACTTTCTGCAAACTACAAAGTCAGTTTTAATATAACATTATAATATGTCATAGCGATTCTACTCGAGTAGTAAATGGAGCCAGGACTAAATTATTCTAACTATATCTGCCTCCATGATGCGTTCTATGTTTTTTATCAAATTAATAAAAAATAATTATTTGCTACTTTGCTACTTTTTAATCTATTAATATTAAGCACATATTATGTCAAATTCGATGAAAAAATTGTCACTCTTGGTACAATTTATATAAACATAAGCTAGCGTCTATTTCCCGGTGAACTTGTTAAGACGTTATTTATGACTGTATATACTATAAAATATGATATGTATATTCTTAAAATCTTAGAGTTTAATCAAAATTTATGATACATTATGTTCAATAAATCAATTTAAATATACTTTTATAATAACTGTGACATAATGGGTTGTGTGTTGGATGTGAATTAATTATTTAGGGACATTAATTTTCTGATTATTTACTTATACAAAGATGTATATTGTTATATTTTATGTTATAAGTCTCTTAATATTTTTTTAGTACTAGATTCTATACCATAAGGAATTCTTCTTTTAATTATTTTGTCAAAATCTTTCTTTTATATAAAAAAAACATTTCTTTTGCATGTTTAAGATATCATCGTGATACTGACTTTTTAAAAACTAAGAAAAAAAATACACACCGAAGGTTTAGAACCTATGCTACATAATATGAACTTGGGAAAGGCAACCAACTCTAATTTCGAAGTTACAATACAAATATTTTCATTAACTTAAATAAATAAGTTAAATATAAATAAAGTATACTTTGTACTTCATTAACTACAGCTAAAAGGAAATGTTTACTTTCGAGTATAGTGTTTCAAACCATATAAGTTAATTCAACGGCTAAAATACTACGCACGTTAAAAAATTCTATGTTTTTACATTTAAGTGTCATCAAAAGCCAAGGCTCCGTATGTCAGTATGGGAAGTATGCGCATGTCCATAAGTATTCGCTTTGTGACAAGAGAAGATACCCCTCATAAGCTCTCAACTATTAATTTACTATTATATTATACTAGCGACTCGCCCTCGCTTCGCTCGTACTCTTCCCTAGATTTAGCACAGGCAAAGCAGCCGGATCCGCTAGTTATGCATATAAACCTTCCTCTTGAATCACTCTATCTATTAAAAAAACCGCATCAAAATCCGTTGCGTAGTTTTAAAGATTTAAGCATACATATAGATATAGGGACAGAGAAAGCGACTTTGTTTTATACTATGTAGTGATTATACTTTACTATTGATACGAGGGCCGAATATATAGTTATAAGAATTTTTGTCTGTCTGTAACTACACTTCAGATACACTAAACAGGTTTTGATGAAATTTACTATGGCTGAGCTGTTTCTAGGGGCAATATATAGTATACTCTTTCTTCTTTACTATGGTAATATTATAACAATACTTAAAGAACCTTTACACGTACAATCAAAACGTAACTAGGGAATGAACGTACATATGTATTTAAACGTTTATAACTTAACTTTTTCTTAATCGCGTTTTTCCTACCTATAGGTAAAGAAAAAGTTAAGAAACCTATAGGTAAATACTACAGCAAAAAATGTGACAAAAGAAATACTTATCTCTATCAGTATTTAACTTAAACAAAAACAAAATATCTTAATTTTAATTTGTCATAGTCATTTAAACACCCAATCTTAAAGGGCAAAAATCTGAATCTATTAGTGTACGCTACCGAAAAGTGTACAAAACGATCATCGATCACTATTAGGCTATTTGTCACCGAACAGATTTCCGTTCTTACTTCAAAGGCACCGCCTTCCTACTGCCGGTATCAAAAGCGTTTAGTTATAAATGCCGCACACGTAAAAATAACATAAGGGCCCTTTTAAACTATAAACTATTTTTTGATTTTAATTCTGAAAATTACAGGGTTGTTGCTTTCGTAACATTATAAATTATTTTTGAAATAAAATTGAAACTTTTTATCTACTGATACAATCATATTTACATAGTACTATTTTATAAAGTACTACTAAATAGCCACTTGGCTATAATTGAATGTATGTATTACTTATCTTATCTTTTTATATTTTCATTTGGAACCAGCTATCGTCATACTAAATTTCACCAAAATCTATTCAGTAAGTTTCTCGTAATACGTTCATAGGCAGACACACAGACATAATGTCTAGAAACTATAGTTTCAGCATATGTATCGATAAAAACGACTATTTCAATGAAATTTTCTTTTCAAGGGAGGAAAAATACAGTAAAATATTTTCTACCAACTTGAAAACATGATACAAACATTTTGTAAGTTTTATATCGAGTAATAAATAGAAAGAGTAAATTTCTTACAAAAATAAAAAGCTTTCACAATGTTTTTCAAATCATTTTGGTTATTTATATTATGAATTATAAAAATTAGGCTAACTATTAATTTATTTTTTAATATAAGCAAAGACACGGGCAGAATCTTGATTAATAATACTTTTTTGTCTGTTTCAAACCTGTCATACGTGACTTCTACGACATTGGACGTGATGCGGTTGTAAGCGGTCGCATTTTTATTTATTATAGTTTTAAATACATTGATTTTATTTTAAACCCGAGTCTATTTCCTTGAAAAGATCAATTCGGAATGCTATAACGGTGTGAATATTTTGAAGTTAACCTGAATGTTTTTAATTTACCATACTGCGCATAACAAAACTAGATGTAGCTCAGTGGTAATGTACGCACTTGGAAAACCAAGTGAAACGGGTTCAAATTCCTTGTACACATATGAAATTGTCAGCCCGAATCATATTTTGCACCATGATTACTGGCTTTACGGAGATGCAAAATATTGTGAGGCCCTAAAACGAAACAACATGTCTAAGAGAACTTAAAAACTAGTATAGATAGACATACGAGATCAATTTTTAGAAACTTATCGAATGCAGTCGCTGTGGCCATTATTATTAATAGACTAGCGACTCACCCACGCTTCGCTTGGATTCGTCCTTAAGTACCATTTAGGATAAACTTTTTAGAAACTTTGAATGTTTAATTTATTTATAACTAATGAAGAGCCTAAAAATAAGTTTCAAGCTTCTAGCTTTAAAAATGACGTAATTGCCATACAAACTTTCATCCCTTATTTCAACCCCTTACAGTCCTTTTTTCGCCTTGAAAAATACTGTACTGTGTACCAAATTTCATTTAAATCGGTTCAGTAGTTTTAGAGTGAAAGCGAGACAGACAGACAGAGTTACTTTCATATTTATAATATTACTAAGGATCAGGTAAAGTATTTTAGTCAATTTCACTGTCTTTCAGTTTATGAGCACATGAATCTAGTAACCTTAGCAGCCTTTTGTCCTTCTCGCAATAACTCATATTATTTACGCGGGTATAAACTGCGAACATGGTTTCTGAATTCATAGACTAATGTTAGCTGATGTTTCGACCGTAAATACTAAAAGCATATAAATGTATTGTGACTTTAAAAGTGGACTGCAATATGAAAATACTTATCCTTCCTTGGATATAGCCCGATGCAGAAATACGGTCGTAACGGTTTTTATTATATTTAAAAAAAGTTAATGATTATATTGCTTACTTAAGACGCTCTCTTGATTACTTAAGTTTCTTTAAAACTCAAGTCTCGAACATCTGATATTTTCATGTGTAGGTATGTCACTTTCAACATGTTAACTTTTTGTTAAAATAATGTTTAAAGACATCGCGAGGAAATCTGCTAATCCAAGAAGAAAACCATTTTTAGCATGAAACGTGTGACTAGGACAGGTTTTATGCCCCTCACATTAAGAGGTAATTTGCTTAAAATAGTCATTTTTTTAATACTAAAATAATCACTGAAGTAATCACTTGAACAAGAACTACTTGAATAATAATAGTTCTAAATAATATTTCGTTTAGTCATTGAAATCACTTGTATAAGACAACAATATCCTATTTTCCTCAATTAAATATATAAATGTACAATAAAAAAACAACTCAGTCCATTCACTCCAAGCAATATTTAGTCATTCTCACAAAAAGTGAAAGCTATACTCTTAACAGCTATAATTTTCAGTCCCGCGTCGTGCAAAGAGCGGTACTTAAACGCACGCGATCTCCCGACAAAGGATGCGCAAAAACTAGTGACATAATAGTTAATGAAGAATTTTGCATCTATAGTTTTTGAATTAATGTTTATTACATTTATTTTAATATTTATTTATTATATATGTTATTTATTATATTTTATTTATTATATGTTATTTGTTATATGTTATTATTAATATGCAAAATCCTGATATGGATGAGGTGTACATAATATTAGAGATTAGGCGCAGTTTGTCGTGTCGCGGGTTCGAGTCCCGCTGGGGGCATTCATTTGTTAAACTCGGATGTTTGTACTCCAGTCATGGGTGTTTATATTTTTATAATATATATTTATTCAAGCATAATTAAATTTAATATTCATTCAAATATAATTTGTAGTATATCAACTTTCTGGTATCCGTAACACAAGCTTCATAGCTTACCACGAAACTAGAAGGCGATCTGTGTAATAATGTCCCAACAAATATGTGGAGATATTACTACACTGGACCATCTAGTTCCACGATGCTAGTCTTATCACCGTACAGTACACCTATAACCTTCAATACATATTAAAAATATAAACAGTAAACAACCATGACTGTAGTACAACGTTCATGTTTATCATACGAACGCCCACCGCGGAATTCGAACCTAAGACCGCTGGCACATCAAGTAGGGGTCAAACAGATATGTCTCATTCCCTTGCGACTGTCATACATTTTTTGACGGACTTAAAAAGACATATAAATGGTTTTTTATTTGGTTGGGAGTGTGCCAGTGGTGGTTAAAATATGAAAAAAGGGAAAATCCTCAAAAAAGAGCTCAAAAATCAAAAATTTTAAAACTGTTTATTTCGTATGGGTATCTATATCCATTAAAAATACCTAGAGACTTACCTAAGTGAAGTCAGGTTGAATTGCTAGTTATTAATAGTATACAATACAATGTGCTCTTTTTGCTCAATAAACGAAGAAATATGAACAAAGACACTAACATATTTTATAATATTAGTTGAATATCAGGGATTATTTCTAAAATAGCAAATCTAGACGTGTGTTCTGCGTGGCAGACATCCAACCCTAAACCCGTTTGGTTTGTTACAAGATTATTGTGAGTTCAATATATAGTATCGTATAAATAATATATTCTTGTAGTTATTTATTTGAGTACTTACATTTAAATAAATTTAGTGTGTGACCTATTTCTATGGTAATGTCATTCGTATTTTAAGAAACTCATTAATTTATTGATGTATAAATATATGGATGTTTTTTTTTTTATGATAAAAAGCGGGCAAACGGGCAGGAGGCTCACCTGATGGAAAGTGATCACCTCCGCCCATGGACATCTGCAAGCCTTGCAGATGCGTTGCCGGCCTTTCAGGGATGGAGGAGGGAGGGAAGTGGGAGGGAGGGGGAACGAAGGCGGAGGATGAAGGGAAGAGGGAGGGGGGAAGGAGAGTGGGCCTCCCGGACTCTCACTCACCAGACGAAATGCGACAGCATAGCTGCCACTTCACGCCGGTCTTCTGTGAGAGAGTGGTACTAATGAACTATACGGGGCGTGCCGGCCCATTCGGTTGCTACCCGAAGGTAACAACCATGGCACTACCACTGCAAGTGAAACATTTTGGTAATTTCGATGATTACGTACTAAAAAGTGAACTGATGATGGTATTCTTAAACGTATAATAATACTAGTATTATATTAAATTAGTTTGAAACAAACTTCATAAATATTTCCTTCAGGTAAAATTGAATAAGAAAATATTTTTGTTTGTAAACGAATTTGAAGTAATCAATATCAATATTTATATTTAATTTATTTTATAAGATAAAAAATCTCTTACTCAATAACATTTCAACTAAATCATAATAGTTTAATCTACTTAATAATCTAATCTGCTTAATCTGAAAGACATTTAAATCACACTTACTCTACCTTTCTAATAAGCAGAACACACTATTAAAGCTCCCTAAAGCTCTCTCGATTTTGATCTCCAAAACTTCGAGCTTTATTAAATGGCATACCAAATACTAGGTTTTATTTATAGAGCTAGTTGATTGCACAAATAACAACATTTCCTTAAGAATGTCGCTTACACGTTTGCCGTCCTTGGCTATTAGCAAAGCTGTGGCCAAACATATCGTAGTAAACTCAATCTGATGCGGATTTTTGGACTACTATAATTATTGATTTCAATTTAATTTTTAAAAGTAATTTAGTTTAATAAACAATAGTAATATAATGTGAACTCTACATTATTACAGATAATTTTAATGAAAAATGATAAAACATTTATTTCGACCATTAAAGATCATATTTTGTTAGCAAAGTCACACATTTGTGTTTATTAAACCTAATATTAGTAATCTTGACTACTAAATGTTTAACCATTAAACAATGGTTCAGGTACTGATTGTCAGACCTGTCAGTAAATACCGTCAGGATGCCAGTGAACATGTTCGACGTGAAAAAAATATTGACATTTTATTAATTATTATATTTATGACTAATTTTAATATAAGAAAGTTAAATTTGATAAAAAAATGTGTGTGTGATTTGACTAAGTATCTGTTCATAGATTTACGGGCTCTTAAAAGCATAAGTGCATTTGCAGTTGACATTTTACATTATAATAGGTGAATTTATAACACTATTTCACACAAAATATACAAATCGGTAGCGCTATTTTAGATAAGTTTAAAATATTTGTAATAAATTATGCTTGACATAGGCCCCTGTATTTACCCTGAAACAAGGCTTCTATTTAGTACAGCTAGCAAACAAAATCAAATGAAGCTTTAATAAATATATTTAAAAGTATAAATAAAATATATCTAATTGTTATATTATTCTTTGATATGGGTTTTTCCAAATATAATTATAGTACAATTCTTTTGCAAACATATCGATTTTACTCTTTAAATCTAACAACTCATTGGCGGGTTTTTCAATACAAGAAACATACTTGTAATATTGTAGTATATAAAAGTGCTAAATATCATATATAATGTATAGCTAAGTACTGATTTCTTAAAAGAGAACCTGAGTTTTACTGAAATAAAAAGGGGTTTAAGTTATAATTAACAGATACATTAACTAATATTTTATATACAGTTAACAAACTTAACTTACATTCCGTTACTACTTTACAATCAAGTGATAAGAGATAAGTCTATGAGAGGGCGTGAACTAAGCGAGCTAATTAATTATGATACCTAGTTTCAATGGGCCTGATATACGATTAAATATCTACATTTAATCAAAGTGCCCAATTAACCAGACTAATAGGCTTTGCTATACATATACAATATATATTATTGTTAATAATTGTAACAATCACACACAGATATCCAAATATTTCATTTAGTATTCAGTATTTTGAGAATTTTTGAGATAAATAATAAAAGTAATAAAAATCTTAGCTTTGAGACACTCACTAACTCAGAAAGGGCCTACTTCTAGTTGTAATTCCTTAAATGTTAATGCTTAAATTAAATACAAATATTGCATTGCCCTTAATACAAAGGAAACAAAAAAAAAAGTTTATTTCAATGACGTTAAAATTGTGGCACTAGTCTTAATTTGATTCTTGCACCGAAGGTTTCGAAACATGGAACATTTTTGTTATGTCTAATATTTGAAACAAAAACATCTCATATTTCAATTTAAAACAACTTAATATTTTTCTATGAAATAATTTTTGTTGAGAGTATTTATAAAGATATCTTATTAGGAGTGCCAATATTATTTTTATTTTTTTACAGTAGGATTTATTCACGTGAATCATATTTTCTTAATTTTCTGAGTGTGACATACAGACTTACATAACGATTTTTTTCTCTTTCAATGTCCTAATACTTACAAGCAGCAACTGTTACGAAAATAGTGGCTATATAATATCTGTTTCATTGAAAATTATTATTGATGTTCTTCCGCGAACTAAAGCTGGATTAGAATAAACAAGAAATAGTATGACATCTAAAGCTCTTCATAATTTTATACCACAAGAGCTTTAAAAGCTTATTTCAATATTTAAAGTGAAATAAATGTTTTTTAAATATAAATGAATCAAATTGGTCAATATTAAAATATAAAAAATGTATAGTTATAATTAAATTATTTATATACTATAATAACCGTATTACGGTTACATAAATCATACATCGTCGATTTACATCCTCATACATTACGTTGTAATACTAACCTTTCGTCACCAATCTATTACAAATCAAAAATCAAAACAATCTAATATAAATATATACATAATCTATAAATGTATAATTACAATGTACTGCTGACCGATATTATCCAAGGCGACCAATTTGATCATATAGATGGGCATGAATTATTGTAGCGTGTAGAACACTAGTACACTCTCTATTCCTGACACTCTATAAATCTTCCGAACTCCGGGCTGTTTCCTGTTACTGGGACTTTCTAAACGCAAAGATCCAATAACTTTTGGCCCAACATGGGACTTGAACCTAAGACCACCGGATCTGCAGCCGTACTACTAAACACTAAGGCTATAAGATAGTAATGTAGGTATATGACAAAGCTAAATCAATTTTCAATTTTGATGCGACATCTTCGCCACTTATGAATTGATTTTATAATTTTTTTAATTTAATTTAGTAATTCGTTAACAATTGGGGGTAGAAATGTAATTTTTGACTTGATAATCGTTCAAATTATATTGATTATCGTTCCAAATCGACACTATATACCATACAAATATTAATTTAAAAATATTTTATAATAATATAATAATACCTCTATTTGGATAATAGTTCTCGATAGAGAAGTTCTATTGCATAATATCCCAGGTTCAATTTATCTATAAGCAGCTTAGTGGACCGTTAGGCTGTTGATAGGTGTGAAAATGACCGCTTAAATTAGCTAAGTAGCTTTATCGACGTCTTAGTCGGGACAAATGGGACTATAATAAAATGCAATGTTGGTTACACTCGAAGGTTAAGCAGTAAGAGTAGGTCAGAGAAGTGCTACGTTTTATATGACTGTCCAAAAAAAGGAGTGTTTGGCGTAATCTTTAAAAATGTCTAATGTCAAAAAAAATTTCAAATGACAAATATTCGTGATATTTATTAAATAAATAAATAGGTATGTTGGGACATTATTACACACAGCGCCATATAGTTCCGAGGTGTAAGCTACGAAGCTTTTGTTACGGATACAAGATTGTTGATATACTACAAACATAAGTTTAAATAGATACATATTATAAATATAAATATTATAAATAAAATTATATAATAATATTACTAAACAAAATTTCCACTCACACACTTTAAATTAAATATTTTCTCGGTATAGTGTTTTCTAAGTAGTAAGAAGATGTATGTTAACATCACTGAGAAAAAATACTTTGAAATCCAGCTACATCATTATCATTATCATTATCATTATCATTATCATTATCATCATTATCATTACATAGTATAAAACAAAGTCGCTTTCTCTGTCCCTATATCCCTATGTATGCTTAAATCTTTAAAACTACGCAACGGATTTTGATGCGGTTTTTTTTAATAGATAGAGTGATTCAAGAGAAAGGTTTATATGCATAACTAGGCGATCCTGCGGCTTTGCCTGTTCTAAATCTAGGGAAAAGCCCGAGCGAAGCGAGGGCGAGTCGCTAGTTTTTAAATAAAATCGAATTTAAATTGTTTGAATTATGAAATTCAAAATTATTTACGTGTTTGTCACGTACGCAATTAGTTAGTATAATAATAATTAAATAATAATCTGAATAGTTGTTAGCCTAAACTTATTATTGCCAAAGACTACGATATCACTACATAGTATAAAACAAAGTCGCTTTCTCTGTTCCTATATCCCTATGTATGCTTAAATCTTTAATACTACGCAACGGATTTTGATGCAGTTTTTTTAATAGATAGAGTGATTCAAGAGGAAGGTTTATATGCATAACTAGCGGATACTGCGGCTTTGCCTGTGCTAAATCTAGGGAAGAGCCCGAGCGAAGCGAGGGCGAGTCGCTAGTTTTTAATATGTTACTTGAGTATCTAACTCTACCTCATAAGTATCTAAGTTCCTACATACGTATTCTATATTAACCAAACCTGTAGCGCCGTTTAATTAGGACTCTGCCTCCGGTACATCTAGATACTTCCTTCATACATAATACATTAGATTGATTTCAATCTATACTCTAAGAGCAGGTTCTGAATGGTGTCGGTTGTTTTGATATATGATGATGGATGATCTTTTCATCGTTGAATGGAATACCACTTACGTACACTACTTTTGTCATATATCTCTACTAGCTGTGCCAGCGGTCGCGGGTTCGAGTCCCGCTGGTAGCAGTCATTTGTTGAGCACGAATGCTTGTACTCCAGTCATGGGTGCTTATATTTACAATATGTATGTATTTAAACTTATATATGTGTAGTATATCAACCATCTTGTAGCCATAACACAAGGCTTGTACAGTTGTAGCTTACCATGGAACTAGATAGTGCTATGTGTAAATATCTCAACATATATCTATGGGTTATCAATGGGAAATTTTATCAGGATACCTATATCTATGTTATCACGTTTGGTTCAGTTGGTAGTGACCCTACTTTCTGCGCCAGCGGTCGCGTGTTCGAGTCCCGCTGGGAGCATTCATTTGTTAAACTCGAATGTTATATATACCGTAACACAAGCTTATTATTTATTTATGTTTTGATGACTGAAAGGTACTTATTAATACTAGACTAAACAATTTATTTCGCGAATATGTTAGTGTTGTCTTCAAATAACGTAAGCTTTATTGACATTGATATGTCATCGAGTCATTCTGACCTCTTCCTTGAACCACTTGAAAGCTCAATCATTACCGATCATTCAGAATTTTCTGCGAATAATCGATATTGATTTCTGCTATCAATGTGTTTGAAGGTTCCTGCGATTAATATCTCTTGTACCAATTTGTTTCTCTTCACCGGTCCATTAAACTGTAGTCGTTTCCGTACATCCGATTAAAAACGAGTGACTATATTAAAGGTCGCGGCAAGCTGGTACGATATTCTAAATATTTAATTCAATCGCAAACCCGCTTCGCTGGGCGTAAGCTAAAATAAAATAAACGGTTTTAACTTTCTAATGAAGGTAATTTTCGAATAAAATACAAGTAATTCCTTATAGCATTAGCTATCTCCGAGATAGAGTCCCGTCAAAATCGGTCCAGCCGTTTCTGAGATTAGCTGGAACAAACAGAGAGACAGAAGAAAATTTAAAAAAATATATTTTCTTATGAAATTAACTTATATACTTTTAATATGCATTTAGTGAAAAGCTGTTAATTTGAAATTAAAAATAGACACTTCAATTTTATTTATATGTACTGATATCACAGACATTTTAAACTGCTGTTTGTATGCAGGTCGTTAACTCTAGTTTTAACTATAATATTTATGTTATAATAATGCTAATAAATTCCTCATTCTGAACTGCTATTTGTAGTTTACTTAATAATATTTAACGAATGGTGTAATAATAACGTAATATGTTTGACGCTAAAATAAATACACCAGCAAATAGATTCCTATGCCTCATTTAGAGTTAACGACACGAGTACTCTACGATTTGTCTTTGAATATAATGTAAGCGGAATTATGTAGGTGTATGGCGATAATGATTCGTATTTTAATATATTTTGATGATATAGATTACCATACTTATTTACTTAGTTCACTTTATTTATATATGTATATACGTTTAAATTGAAAAAGAAGTAAAAAAATTAAATAAGTTATATAAAATACTGGTACAATTATGTATTTAATCATTGTTTTTTATGTGTTAAAATAAAAATACCATTTAACTATAAAGTAACAAATAAAATATTAGTTTTATTCATTAGATACAAAACTTACATTTTTTACTTCCTAAATAATACTCAAAATACAAAGATAACCAATAAAAAAGAAAATCAAAAACATAGACTAATAGATTTAGAAATGAATTCTTTTTATTTATTTATTTGGTTTATCAAGTTGTTACAAATACAGTACATGTTACACATATCAAGTTAACAACTTATAAAAATAAATCTCTATTCTTTTCTAAAATCCCACAGTAAATAACCGCACAGTCTAAAAGTCTAAGTGCAGACCAGCACGGCTCGTTGGTTCAGAAATAATGCTACACAAATAGACCGTTAGCGCCTTGCACTTGCACGCCGAATTGATTTCGACTGTCGTAACCCATGTACATACTTCACTACCAATAATGTCTTATTATACGCAAAATTCATAGCATATGCTTTATAAATAATAATAATAAATTATAAATATTTTGAGACATTATTATAACAACGCCATCTAGTTCCGTGGTAAGCTGAGGCTTGTGTTACGGATACCAGATAGTTAATATACTACACACATATAATTTTAAATGCATACATATTATAAATATAAACACCTACTGCTGGAGAACAAATATTCGTGCTCTACAAATGAATGCCCCCAGAGGGACTCGAACCCGCGACCGCTGGCGCAGGAAGTAGGGTCATACGTGTCATGTTTTAAACTATTTTGATCATTGGCATATGTCTTTCTCCTTAACTGTCTATAGACTTTTATTTAACTTTGATTATACCACGAAAATATAGAAAATATTATTTATTAACAATAAATATAAAATATTTATAGTTTAAAATTACAAACTTAGCTTTTCTTACAAGAATGTCAAAAATCTCTCCTCTTAGATGTACTAGAATGCTGTCACCTGCCTGGTGGTCATCACATTATAATTAATTAGTAAGTAATTTGAAGTGTGAGTGAAGGACAGACTTCCGCATTCGTAATATAGATATTGACGATTGTAAATGTTAAAGTATCAAGGATATAAATACGACAGTTTGTATTTACTGCTTCGCTTGTGTAGTGGTTAGAATGTACGGTCACACACCGAGAGATCCTGAGTTCGAGTCCCGGGTCGGGCCAAGTTTAGTTATTAAGTCTTTCTGTTTCGTAAGCCTCAGTAACAGCCTGGAGTTGGGTAGTTGGTGGTGTTTCACTCCCGTGCCTCGGAGATCACGTAAAGCCGTCGGTCCTCCGCCTTAACTCTCACTGGTCATATCGACCAGTCGTTCCACCGGAATATGAGAGTGATAAGGAATAGAGAGTGCACTAGTGTCTGCGCGTACAGATGGCTAGTCTCAATGAGATTGGCTGACGTGGTCGGATTCGGTCGGGAGCACATCATCATTCAATAGAGTAAATTAAAAATCTATTAAAAACCTAACCAAATAGACAATAATTAGATAAACAATAATAAAATTATAGTACAAATATAAAAACACTGAGTCATTCCATAGTGAGTCACAGCCACATTCATCAAAGTAAAGATCCGATCGTCGCATCAGATTTCAATATAAAAGAACAAACGCGAAAGCTTTCCAACATGATGCAACAATTGAATCAGCAATAAGCTAATCGAAGCTTTATAAATTTTAAAGCTCGTGGGTGTGGTAATAAAATACATTGGTATAATGAGACAGAGATCAACGTAATTAAACTGATTAATAAGGGCTAATTACGGCTGTGAATGAACACAATTAATGTACCATACTCCTTTAACGACTTCGAAAAGATATATTGGTCTTAATGAAAGTTTATTTTGTATAAGAAATAATATATTATTTTAATAAGCACTGAGATAAAAGGCGGTTGTAGCCTAGTGGTAACGTGCTCGTTTAGATAACCGAGTGATACGAGTTTGAATCCGGGACTCGCACCTCTGATATTTTCGTGTGAAAATAATTTCTGACATGATTACCATTTTTTTACAGTGAAGAAAAAACATCGAGAGGTCAGGCATGTTTGAGGGAACCTAAAAAGTAAAAAAAATATACATTCAAAAGTGTAACTTTTACATAAGCTATTTATAGTTCATATCTTAATATATAACTTATTATTTATACTATACCATTTCTAACTTATCATCTCTGGTTGCTATTTAAAATTTAAAGATACAAAACAACTAACAATTTCCGTAAAGATCAAGCTATTTACGTATTGAAATAACTTATCTACTTTATAGCACCATAGTCTATCTTGTCATTTAATTTATGCATCCTTTTAGCGGAGCCATCATTTAAGAAACAAGAAACGCAATAAATTTAAGAATTGAAAACTATTTCACATCCATTCGTTAGGTTTACGGCCACACGTACATATACTCAATACCTAGTCAATTATTAGTATAGCTAATAATCAGTACATATGAATAAAATTAAAGTGTCTGTTTTTAACTTCAAATTAAAAACGTTCGCTAAATGCATATGAAAGTATTATACGATACGTACATCAAGAAATAAATTTCTTTTTGTTTGTCTTTCTGTTTGTTCCGGCTAATCTTTGACACGACTATACTGATTTTGATGGGGTCTTCACTAGCAGATAGCTAATGTTATAAAGGGTAACTTAAGCTACCATTATTTTATTAGAACATTAATATTTTGCCGGGTTTGCAAGCAATAAATTTATATGTTATGACATCAGCTCACAACACCATCTAGTTTTATGGTAAGGTTACAACATATGTGTTATGGATACCAGATAACTTTAAATAGATACATACATATTATAAATATAAATACCCATGACAGGAGTACAAACATTCGTGTTCACCACATAAAAGAATGCACCCAACAAGACTCGAACCCGCGACCGCTCGTACAGCAAGTAGGATAAAAACTGAGCCAAGCGTGTCATCATTAACATCTAAGACAATATATCATAAATCTATAAAATATAAAATGAATAATAAAACCTAATAGTCATTTGTTCAGTTACATTACGCTGTTCAGTACAAGGTGAGTGATGTCACCGTTTTTATAGTGTTTTTACGATTTTATAAGTGTGATTTGCTGACTACTAAATTAGATTAAGGCGCCACTGTTGTACTAAATAACTAAGTGGCTGTCTGTTTCTGTAACGATATGTTTGATGAAATATGGCGTGATAATTAGGTAACTTTAAACTAAATAAGTATTAATTAACGAGAAAAATTAAAAGTAAATTAATTCTGTCACTCTGATTGTTAACTGGAGTTAAAAGTCAAAATAAATTCGCGAAAATAATGATAAAAACTTTTATTTTATTATTTTATTAATAAATTCGGAAAACGTACTAGTGTCTGTGTATCTTAGTGCTTTAATATTTACAGCAAAGAAGTTTAAATACCTATAGTTATAATGTGATATGATATACATATATTAGAATAGGGTTGTAAGCAGTTAGAACATCGATAAAAATATTTGTTTTCGCACATTTTTGCAATTTGCACATGAAAATATCAGAGGTGCGAGATCCGGATTTGAACCAGCATCACTCAGTTCCAAGCGTTCGCGTTACCACTGGGCTACCAGTGTCTTTGCCTCTGTTATATTATTAATATTAACCTTATTTTACAAAGCGTAATCGCTATATGGTATATATAACCACCATACAATTGATTTTAAGAGTTCATTACAGCTTTGTGAGTCATAAAGTCGCCGCTACATCAAGGCATAGCCCACGTAGTTGCGAAGCGCGGGAGGACCGTCTGTGTGGTCTTACCATGGTAAATTGAAACATTAAGTTATCTACATTTTGACAAGTTGTATAATTGGATAGGTTTACTTATGCATTAATTTGCCTTTCAATAGACAGCTATTATTTAATTTACCTTGACTTTATGAAATAGTAATATTTCAATTATTCTAACTTAATTCCGGATTTTAGTTTAATTATAAGTTAAGGTACTTATATTGAGTTCCTTAAAATTTACTTCATACGCTTTGGTTTTATAAAACGCATATATTATATGGTCCTAGATAGAAAAAATGAGGAGAAAGATCCGAAATATAAAACGTATTCAATAATATTTAAATCCTAAAACGATGAATCGAGGGTTCAATATTTTATGGAGAAATCTAATATTAAAAGATATATCAAATCAAAATGGGGCAGGATTATTTCTATCAACAAATAAATAAACATGTTTTACGTTTTTCTTAAGCCACTATTTCAGGTAGTGATTAGAGATGAATAATTTAAAAATCAAAGTTGAATGAGTGAATCTTCGGGCAAAAGCTAGTTTAATGCAGCTTAGAATCAAGGATCTAAAATCTAAACATGACAAAACCTAAGTGATAGAAGCCTCTCACATAATACCCCTGAATTATACTTCTATAGACTAAGTGTCAGTGACGCAAATACTTCTCGTAACTTGCTGGACGTGACACAGAGCTTTTTCCTCTATCTTAGCAAGTTTCTTAAGACTTAATCGTAAATTCGATAAACACCATTTAATAGAATCTATTTGCACCGATATCGTTTACAAAGTGGACTTTTTTCTCCTCTTCAAGCTCTTATTAAATTTATGTAATACTAGCAAACCTGGCACTCTTCGCTGGGCGTAGTAATAATAAATAATAAATTAAACAGTTTTCATAATTTTCTAGTAAACTAAAAGTAGCCTAAGTTACTTTTTATAACATTTGCTATCTGCAAGTCAAAGTCTTTCAGTCCAGCCAAATGGCAATATTTTAGCCGAAAAAAGGGACAGAAAAAAAAATTAAAATTGATTTTTTTATTTAAGTACCTACCGTATATACTTTCATGTGCATTTAATGAAAAGTTGTTAATTTGAAATAACAAAAAGACACTTCAATTTTATTTATATGTATGTACTAATATTTGTAGCTAAGGGCTTTACATCTCCTTGCTCTTCATACATTTGAAATAGAATATTGTTGTAATTCACAACATCCAAACAATACCTAGGTCAAGACACTCATATGACGTATGTGATACATAAATCGAGGTTCAGAACCGGTCGGATTTGCTTAACTTGTTCTATTTAACTGCTTTTCTTGAACTCGCTTATGATCCAACAGGTCTTAGTTAGTGATAAGCATTTATTGATTCTATCGATGTATATGAAATTATATAGGTACTAGCGGACCCTACAGACGTTGTCCTGTACATATAGAAAATTTTTATAAACTTTTGCTCCCGGTGAAATGTTTTAGTATGCATGCGCAAAACAGCGTTGCCTAGCAACGACTTATTTATTAATGAATATGTCATTTATTGTGCAAATGTATAAATAACTAAATAATATAAAAAATACATTATCTAGTGGACCGAATTGTGAATCTAAACCATTCTCGAATACACTCGAACACACACAAAACATTTCATCAAAATCGGTCCAGTCGTTTAGGAGGAGTTCAGTCACATACACACGCACACAAGAAATATATATATTAAGATATATGTATAGCTATAACACATTAGTTATTTGTTATAAAATAAATTAAATTAAAGTGTCTGTAATAAACAAATACAAATTACGTCTAAGTCCTTAAAAACAAATAATAAACTTTTGTTTGTCTGTATGTTTATTTCTGCTAATCACAAACACAGGTTTTAGCTGTTTTATAGTGATACTTACTACGTCAAAGCTACTTGGATTTTATATTAGAAAAAAAATGTAAAAAATTACAAAATAGAAATATGTACGAAAACTTTAAAAATTATAATGAAAACACATAAAAAAGCATTCAAAGCTGTATTTTTAAAACTTTTTTATGTGCGGTAAAATATAAGTCAAAACATAAGTAATTTCGATTGCTATTATGTTTTCCGAATATAATCATTGGGCTGAATAGTGGCAAAGGTATTTTAACCGACTTTAAAAAAGTAAGTTGTTATGAATTAAAACGGTATTTGTTTTAACACAGAAGAAACCAAGCAAATTATGGATGTTTCACTAGTTTTTCCCATTTACATACATTAAGTTACATTAACAGTAAATAGAATTATGGATAAAGGAAGGATAGTCGCTATTTTGTTATGGTTATGACAGACTCCGAACAAGTCTAGACTTAATTGTGTGACGGCATGATACGCTTGTCCTATCCTTCGCTGTACGTAACAATATCCGTTAGAATATGAAAATCATTTAACTTGTTGCTCGCATCTGTGTTTACATGTAAATAAAAAAAATATTGATAAATAATAATTAAAGCCCCAGTTTTCAACAGAATTATGATGTGTTTTTAGATAAGTTATGTTAAGAAAAATATTTATTTACGCTGTAAATTAGATATTGCTTTTTTATATTATATTATGATTTCATATTTTTATTTGAGGTTATCTTAGTATTATTGGTTTTTTTCAAATTTAACTGATATCTTGATATATTCAAAGTAACAAAGTGATCTAAAAACATAACTAGAGCACAGCTGTTGTGTTATCATTCCATTCATCAATTCTTGTGTTTGTAATTTCCTTTTTGTTCATCAAATACTTGTAGATTCGCAAAACATTCGCATCGTGTCGTCCTAATACGGATGCGAATACTCGTTACATCACTAATCTAAAATAGAAATACGTTATAAATGGGTATTATGGAGATAAGATGCGATTTGCGAATGACAAATTCGATAATGTTTTTACTACATCAAGTCTCTTACTAGATGTTCTTGAAACTCAAAATATATATCATACTTGGAAGATTTGCGTCAACTTTTGTACATGCGTTAGTATTATTAGACATTCAATCTCTCATGTCTCAATTCCTCGTCCAGATCGAGACTATTTTAGCTGTTTATTAATATGAAAACAAATACTAAAACAACTATATAATTTAAATTTAAAACTGGGTTAGAGTAATATCTGTTTTTTTATCGTGTCCCTCTAATTTTTTTTTGCAAAAGCTTACGTTCATTCGTAAACTTTTTCTCTCTCTTTCTCTCTCCCTCTCTCTATACGTCGTTGTGGCTTAAAAGATTTATGTAAAATTCTGATGGACATGTACTTTTTCTACCTAGTAGGTAATTGAAGCGAGAAAAACATTGTTTAGTGAAAAAATGGCAAAACAGTAAATTGTTATCAAGATATTATAATATTATAGTAACAATTGAATGTAAGCAAATCAAGTGTAAGTCGAATATTTTAAAATCTTTAGATTTTAAAATTTCCAGAACTTTCAGATCTGCATCCGTATTCGTCCAACAAAGTAATTGATAGTTACTAAAATAAATAGTTCCTAATAGTTAGAATATTAACTAAGAATTCAGCTTTACGTATCGATAGAGCAATGTTACTTAAAATCAATTTAAATACAAAACAATACTCAAGTATAATGTTAGATAATTCGATATTCCCTAAATAATTGTCACAATTGTTTCTAGTAACAACATTTTGATCCAATAATGACCAATTTATATTCCGTATTGCGGTAATTTCAATTGCGATGTGCATTTTACAGTCTATAGAGGAGATTAATGTTAGTATAAATTAACTTTATGTTGTGGCCGAAAACAGCAGTGCGTTGGTGGCTTTAATGCCTTAATATATTTGAAATCTCTTTGTTTGGTCGTTTCACTCTATTAATTTCTAAAATAAGTTACACTATAAAAGCTGATATTCTGAACAAATTTGGTATTAAGGTACGATTTTTTTGAGTTTTGGTAATCATCATTGCCGTCGTAAACCAATTATGAAAATAAATCCGCGAAAGAAATCGAAAAGGTTTATTTTGGGTTCATTAAAATGAAAAGTAAACTTAAAACTATTATGTAAGGAAGCGTGCATATTAATAATTTTAAAATGCAGGTTTTTGTTAAAAAAAAACTATTTACCTCTTCTTATGGCAACACTGTTCGGATTTAAGCCAGCGGCGTGAGCGGGGCGTGTTCAGGCGAGCGCAGAATCGTGCACTGTTGCGCTCCAACCCTCTTAGCATCTTTATTAAATACTAGCTGACCCGTGCCCACTTCGTTGGGCATAATGTTAATAATTCTTTTTTAATACAGAGTGTTTAAATAATTTAAATTATTTTATTAATATTAAAAATTAAATTATCTATAATAATATTAAAAAAACTATTTTTTTTAACTTAAATATAAAAGTTAGACATATGCTGTCGTTGACTTTTTTGTAGTCATTTTCAAGCTCCACATCTTTTCTCTAGAACTCAAAAATATATCTTTCATAGTTAAGGCAGCGTTCGTAAGAAACGCTTTCATTCTACCATTTTTTCTCCGATTCACTTTGCAAAACGGACTACCACGTAAAAGCCTTTTTATTTTTCGGTTTTTATATAGCCTATGACACTCAGCAATAATGTGGCTTTCTATTGGTGAAAGAATTTTTAAAATCGGTTCAGTAGATCCCGAGATTACCCCTTACAATTTAACAAACAAACAAACTTTACCTCTTTATAATATTAGTATAGACAAATGTATTTAATAAAGATGTTGATCGATTACAAAAAATAAAGACAAATATTGGCTGTTTATTTTATTAGTTTATATATTTTACGATCTCTTCGCTATTTATGTCTGTCTGTCTTCTGAAAATACTTAATTTGTTATAACTTATGCGACAGTGTTACCATATTTAAGAAACCAACCCCAAAAAATTATAATTACTTGAGATAATTAATTCTGAATGGATCTATTTTATTGATCGCTAAGGAATGTGTTTATTGCGTCAATTTAATTACTGATACTGTTGATGTTGTTTTCAAAGTATAAATCAGTCTTTATTATATAAGGCGAATTATATTTTGAGACATCTAAATTACTGACAGGCGACATGACATAGCTTTCGTAACTGTCTAGGCAGCACAGTCTGTGCATCGTAATACATAACATAACTATTGAGTCATTGGCTTGACTCAGAAAAAAGATATTTATGATTGATGTACATTTTATTACCTAACTTCAAAAAAGAGTAAGCACTACTCGATGATCGACAAATAAATTATTCTCGGAAAGCTTTTCAAGTTTTTGGAACTTTTTAGTTTAAACTTAATATCCTACTAATATTATAAAAGCGAAAGTTTGTTTGTACGGATGTATATTTGTACACTTTCACGCAAAAACTACTAAATGGCTCTTGATGAAACTTTACAATAATATAGCTACCATATTAAAATATCACAAAGGCTATAATTTATACAGATATTCCGCTAGAACCCGTGGCTTCACTCGCGCTAAACCTAGGGATGAATCCAAGCGAAACAAGGGTTAATCGCTAGTTACTTACATACTATAGGTTTGCATAATTGCTAAAATATAAATAATGTTACCAATAATCAAGTTTTTAGTTGTTAAAGTTATAAGTTTACATAGAGCTTTAATTGTCCGCAACAATTAATAATGATATACATTCGTAGGTACTATACTTTTCAAATCGCTTACATTTTTGTTGGAGCTTAGGATTTTCGTTTGATAGTCGGTAACGTAAGATAGTTATAAACTAAGCTATGCCACTAAATAGTAGATTTTAATAGTTCCTGCATTCTGTCACGTTGAAAAACTATATAATATGTTATTAAATGCCATATTATTGTCATTTTATTTTTTTCCTCCTCTACCTCTGGCTTAATTCTCGGTTTGCTACTTGGTCTATAAACACTAAGCCTCCGCTTTTTATAGGATAGCTCAATGTAGAGTTCATTTAGGTAATGTTCTTTTATATAATAACTATTGTTGTATTATCTCTCGGCTCTCTTAGAAAACAAAATGATGAGGGCGTAAATCTTGAATCTCGTACGTTTAATATTTTAGTATGAGAATTCTACCTCCCTGAGTAAAAAACTTTATCTGAAAATATATGATGTGCATCAAAATTTGCTTTTAAAACAGTTATGTTTTTCATATGATATGAATTAACTTAAATATATTAATAGTAGGTTAACCCCAGATATTTAGATGATTGTGTATGAAAAAGATACATACATAAATACATACATACATACCTACATACATACATACCTACATACATATATACATATTATGGAATGAAAAACTCTGAAACAAACGAAAATAAATCTATCCCCTAGATCATTTTTCCGCAATAAAGAGGAACCTACGTGTTGTTTCAGAGAATAAACTATATTTGCGGCAATTTTTTTCCAGTCTGTGTTCAATTCTTCACACGTGATTGAGTAACAAACATGAGTCTATCCAAGCTTTTCTTACTATAAAGAAGTACGAAGTACTATAAAGAAGAAGACTACTTCTATAAAGAAATAAGTTATGACGCAATACACATTTAATATTGTAATACATTTAAACTTATACACTATTTTTTTCTTTCATTTGATAACGGCTTCATTACGAACTATGAAACATCACAACAGCTGTACAACATTAAAATTTCGACACTTAACCATTTAATTAACTCACAAAACGATACTTTTTCATTGCTCCCAAACAAATCATTTTCATTACGTCATTTTTTCATATTATAATGATCACTTGATAGATTTACGATATTACACAAGGCCTATTTTAGATTTCTTTAGAGACAAGCAGCGAGCCCAAGGGGATTTCCCATCAGCTATGTAAACAAAAATTTAAACGGGTTTAAATTATCGACATTAACCTATAAGCTTATAAATTACTTTGGCTGATGCTAGTCGTCTGCTAGTTGTAGTAGATCCCACCCACTTTTAATAAGTCCAAGAGTTTTTATATGTAAAAGAGCTGGCTCTATAGAGTCGTCCTATGAAATTTACGTTACTAACACTCCCTGAGAGTATGTACCTACATCAAAACAATGTACAAGAAAATGGTATTTTGTAAAAAGTACTACAGAAACGTCCGCAATTGCATCCACGAGTGTGTTATAACTTAAAAAACAAATTGATTTCTCTTTGAGCCATTTAAGAAGCAAAAAATTCTCAGTCGCGATATATCAAACACCAATTGTCGGACGAATAATATTTAATTTATTCGTCCGCTTATCGGATGAATAGACACTTCGAATTACTTTCAATATAGTTTTCTATAATCTATTTGTTTAAATTCAAATAAAAGAAATTGCATAATTTTATGAGAAACCCAATGATCTTTACGTATTTTTAGCTCATTTTTTTATTTTAGTTTCCCGACATTTCAAATGCTGCACAGCATTCATGGTCTCGAGGAACTTTATTTAAATTGTCAAACTTTCGCGTAAGTTTACGAAAATGTTATAAAAAGCCCAGTGCTCTAAGCAATGTGCTTTTGCTTAGAGTTAAAATGTTACTAATTGATGGCATTCACTTTTCTTTTTAATTTAAACTGGACTACTAGATAAAATGATACTTAACTTGTATAGTGGATTACGCTATAAAGAGTTCAAGCATTTACAATTCAGAATTTAATTACAAAATTCTTAAAAGTTACTTATTATGGCCACCTGGTCACCTGGCGATAAAGAATTGGTATTTTAAATGCACAGGTTTAAATTTATTAATATTTGTTAATTAATGAAGCCTATTATCACTGATACCATAATCGAAGCTATAAAATGGAAGTGCATCGTTTCTTTACAGCAATTCAATGGTAATAAAATAAGAATCAATGAAGTCGTAAAAAATTATACATATAAAACACTTCGTTTTGTTTTGTAACGATTGTAAGAGGAAATTGATTTAAATGTATTTATTATTTAACACATGTCGACTTATTTTTATAATAATTTTATTTATATATTAAATATATTTTTTTCTACCTATACTTTTTCTAACTGGGGTTGGACATAAATTGTAAGTAGGTACCCATAGAGTATTACTTGACATAATCGGATATTTAGTGAAGAAAAATTCAGATCAGTGGTATTGTGAGCCGATATTGAAGCGTGTTACTTGCAAAGAAAGACATGCTAATGGACACCGGGAGGGAGATACTCGTCTCCCTTGCACCTGTATCCCCCTGTCATGAAGAAAACTGTGAGAAGTAAAACTTTTAATACTTTCTTAGGTTTACGCGAATATATTTTGAAACTTATAAATAAAACTGTCTTTTCGGATTTTGTCGCGGATTTATTTTGATTTTTGGTTCCCGACGCGACGTTTCGAATGTTTTACAGCAATCATGGTCAAGGGAGACTCTCCCCAAAAAGTTTATGATTTTGATTTTTGATTATTGATTTGATTTTTCATTTTTATTGAGAAGATGTGTTTCAAGTTGGTTACAAATAAATTTAATAAAAAAAACCATTTATTCGTATACAGATGAACAAAATGATACGAAATCCTCACAAATGTAAACATTAAAATCATAGATAAGTTCTCTAATAAAAAGCTTAAGCGAATATCTCATAGTGTCGAATTTTACGACTTTTTTACGATTGCGATAAACTGACTTAACCATGCATTACAAATTGGGCTGATATTGAAAAGTCAACGAACTGACACATATTTTAATAAAAATAAAATTATTTTACGGGACGCGTTTAATTAGGTTGTATGAAGCATGACCCCTTTAGTGAATTACTTTCCCTAACATATGTTTAAAAGTGAATTTTGTTTATACCATATTTCACTTGTCAAAAATGTTATTTTGTGGTAATGTTGTATATTTTATTCTTGATAATTAATAGTGGTTCATATATATATAAGCAAACTAGCGACTCGCCCTCGCTTCGCTTGGGCTCTTCCCTAGGTTTAGCACAGGCAAAGCCGCGGGATCTGCTAGTTATGCATATAAACCTTCCTCTTGAATCACTTTATCTATTAAAAAAACCGCATCAAAATCCGTTGCGTAGTTTTAAAGATTTAAGCATACAAAGGGACAGAAAAAGCGACTTTGTTTTATACTATGTAGTGATTATTAGGTTTTATAGAAGTCTTTGCAGATTTTTTATAATCTAACCGTTTCTATTGCCTTTTCTCGTATATGTGGTACGATTTTTTATAGCCAAATAAGCCTCATACGTTAGATAAAGATATAAAAGAACATTAACTCAATAAATTTTCTATATTAAATAAAAATAAGAATACTATGAATATTAAGGAAGATAGATTAACTTATAGTTTTGTTTTTCATTCGAACTTCAAGTTACGAATATATAACTCGTAATTTGTGTGCAACTTAGTGTTTTTACCCAGTTTAAGAACCAAACTTATTACTAAGCTTATATATCAAATATAAATCCTGTGACATTTAAAAATAAGAACCAATTCACATACCGGATTAAAATAAATCATTCAAATTAAATATTAACTTCAAAAGAAAGTGAACGAAGTACTGGGAAATTGCAAAGGAACAAAAAATGCATTCACAGTTCATTCACACGCCTTAGGGGTACTAACTAACTAATACAATAGGGGCCTAAATTAATGATTGCTCGTGATCACGATGCGAGCCGCCCTGAGAAATACCCGAATTATTCCAAATAACCAGGCAAGTGCGAATCTAACTGGCATACCGACGGTTCCGTAGATGAATACATTTTCATGTTTTGTTTTAATGTGTAAATTATAACATGACGTTGAATATGTTACCCATATTATACAGTATTTATTTTATCGATAGTAAAGAACTTGGTAGTTTTATTAAGAAACATAACTAAGTAGTTTTGCAAATGAACGCATGAAATTAAAATATATCAATAACTTCTGAAGTTACATTTCTGAAAATGATTATGAATTGTATTCTAGGAGCTTTAATTATTTTTATATTTTTACTCCACAGCCAGAACTAAAAATTTTAAGGGGCTGTGACACAATATTGCAAGCTACTTAGTTCATAATCGTAGCGGAACCCTAATTACAAAATTTTAGCCATCAACCACCAAAAGTATATAAAATATATAAATGTGGAATACAGACAGATAGACTTGTAAAATTATAACGTTCCATTTTATCATTTTAACTAAGGGATCCTAAAAGATATGAAACATAAAGATAAGTGAAAAAAGTATTGTATCCTTTCAGAAGATCCATCGGCAAATCTTAAAAATACGACTAACACGTATAAGTCAATAAGAATTTGGCTTTTAAAGTTCTATATTCAACTGAATGTTTTCGAAACACTGATATCTCAATCGTTACCTCTTATTAAACGTAATTTATGATTGCGCTAACTCCTTTGTTTGTTACTACATTTTGCTTTTATTCATAAGTGCGTCTTTAGGCGATCGAATTGATTGGACGATAATTCGGCAAATTTGATGCAATTTTTTAGTTTGGAAGATAAACACGAAATTTTGAATACACTTAATTTTGGATAAGAACAATATCTCTATATAATATGTAGGTATTAAACGGTTAGAAAATTAAAGGAATTAGGAAAGAGAATATTTTTCTCAGAAATAAGTCATTTTCTCGTAGAATAAAAACCTATAAGTAAACAAAAACTATCAGTTATCATCATATTAAATTTCATCGAAATCTGTCCAGCGGTTTCTCGTGGTACAATCACAACTAGACAGACTGACAGATAGACGAGAACTAAAAAAAAGCAATACGATTGGTCTCTGTTTCGATAATAATTACTATTTCAATAATAATTTCCAAAAAATACATTTACGTACAGACTTGAAAACATAGAAGTTTATTACAATTATATATAGTATATGACTCGAGGATTTTACGTTTGTGTTTGCCAGCGTGGTGGACTAGTGGCTGTTTCTTTAAGATGCCCAAGCCCAGTAGTGGGACTTTTAAAAAAAATGTATTATACAAATAGATCAATGCAAATTAGAGTTTATGTGGCACTGGCTATATGATAATTTCCAGTAACATGTCATTATCTTGCAGAATTACTAAAGAAGCTGTTAACAAATTTTATTATTTTGTTTCTCAATGGACATTTATTAACAAATAACATTAAGCATAAAGTTATTAAAGCTGGGTAGTTTAATATTTTATGATCCATAATAAGATTTACTACTAATTTCATAGTTATTCATATACACAACACTTTATGGTACAGATATTGTGTAAGTTACCTAGGCTTGTAAAATGTCCTACAGATATATTAAGGAAAAAAAGAATTTGTATAACTAAGCCGATTTTAATCTATACTAACATAATAAAGCTGATGAGTTTGTTTGTTTGTGTTGGAAAGTACGGTCATTGAGGATGGCTATAGGCTATATTACATTACGCTACGGCCAATAGAAGCGGAGCATCAATGATAAATGTTAAAAAAACGGGAGAAAAATAATTTCTTTTGATTTTCAGCCTTTAGAACACGAGCGGAGCCGCGGAAAAGGCTAGTACAGTATATTTTATTCCATACTTCGATCAACGAAGATTCCATATCTAGATATTTTAGAGAGAAAAGTCATTATTATCGTTACAGATATCGATATCGTATTATCGATACATTTTTTCGTATATTTGTCGGTTTGTGGCTCCATCACGAGAAATCTACTGGACAGATTTTGATGAAATTTCTTATGATGATAGCTGGCTATTCGGCTTAAAATGTGGGATACTTTTTTTTAAATATACATTTTTAATATATTTAGCCATATGTTAATATTTTAAAAACCTTTCTATTTTTATGTATACAAGTAATTCAAACTGTCAAAGGAATTTACAGAAAGAGGCGATACAAGAATAAGTAGTGTACACGAAAATTCCAACATCTTGTCATGTGTGGTGACAGAAATACAACACAGAACATTCATTTTATTGTAGACCTATAAATATATTATTATAATTAATGAAAATATATTATTCTTACTAATTTTTACATTAAATTATTAATAATTGTAATTATACGTTTAAAAATAATGTTTTTGTTAGATTTAATTTTTTCTCGTAACAATGGCTTAGAATAAATAACGTTTCAAAATAACATGCCCAGAGTGCATGTCACTTTAATATACACTTATATTAAAGTGACTGTGAAGTGAGTTTGAATTTTCACAGATTTCAATCAACCAAAGTGTTGCCATGTTAAATATTTTATTGATGAACATAAATATATCTCTTATGTAAACATTGTTACTAAAAACAAAACAATTATTTAGAAATAATTACTAAAGCCACTTTAGATGTTTGTACTATTATTATTATGTGTCTTGTCTATAACATCTGTTGCTCTATTATCTTAATCGTGGTATTTTGACACAATTCTTTGATACTAAAACAATTTAAAGTTCCAAGTTTACAATTTTGAACCTTATTTCTAAGGTAATATGTTCTAACTTTTTATCCAAGAAAAGCTTGTCAATCTAGAGTGGAAGAATTTCAGTAACGCACTTTCAGACAGGGCTTAAAATTCTCGATTTTCTTTGTAATGCTTATGGAATTAATTAGGGTGACAATATTTAGTGCATCTTTTTAGACACTTTTTGGGATAGTGGCTTCGTAAATTATTTACTTTTTGGGTTTAAACCTGTCCTAACCCTCCTGATCATTTCAATATATAAAATAAAACCTTTCCTTTTTTGAAGCCAGCTATTACAGGGAGGGAAGTTCGAGCAAAGCAAAGTCATAATTAGGTTCTATCCCCCTCGTATAAAAGGGAGGCCCGTGTCCAGCACTAGGATGGTAATAATGGCAGAATATAAATAAAAATATAAATAAATAAATATGTTGGGACATTATTACACACAGCGCTATCTAGTTCCGCTACGGAGCTACGGAGGAAGCTTGTGTTACGGATACCAGTTAGTTGATATACATACATTTTTAAATTTATACATATTATAAATATCAACACCCATGATTAAGTAGAAAGGTAATTCAAACAGTCTTGAGTAATCTTAAAATGTAAATTATTGATAATGCTAATAATTGTCATAGTGGTTTTATTGTGTTTTTGATAACAGATTGTTAATTATCAATAAATTCTCCTATTCAGTTCTACCTGGAGTTATTAAATTCTCACGTAATAATTAAATACACGGACGTTTATGTTTAGCACATGTAGGTACTTCTGTTATTTAGAGCATATCTAATTTGTAATCATATTTAAGTAATGGTTAAGTCTAACCTTGAAATTTTGATCTAGGTAGCTCTAATTAATTGTGTACCAAACTTACTTTACTATTTTAAATCTTTGAATAAAGGAATTATATACTAATAATAGGAATTTTATTGTTAAAAACGGTATATACTTGGAGAATCAAAAAGTTCAGAACTATTTCTTTTGTATGTGAATCACCGTCAAAACGTACCTACAAAAATTTAAAAATTCTTGTCACCCCACTTGTCTAAAAGTCTCATAATTTGACGTCGATGAGCCGCGAAACTTTTTCCACGCCTCATCTTACCCACTTAACCCACAAACTATATATTTTCTATAAATATACCCTTAAATACATGTTTGATGGCTGTTTCATGAAACAAAGAAGGAAAGGAGTTGAAAATTTGGATTTTATTATTATATGGAAAGTAAAAATTATTATTACATGGAAAGTAAAAATACAAACAGCTTCTATTGCCAAATTTAAAAAAAATGTGAAGGAACGTTGGTGTACTAAAGAATATTATCCGATAAACGATTTTTTAGAAGACAGTACGCCTTGGTAATAATGTGATCGCAGCCAGGCTGTTGCAACATATTTAATTATTGTTAATTTGCAATTTCATTCGAAAAAGAGAGATTACGATAAAAAAAATATTAGTCCCGCTGAGTTTCTTTCGCCAGTTCTTCTCAAGTCAGAGATTTCTTCTTTCCAAACAGTCTACTACTCTAGACGTTCAGTAAGAAATTGTAACAATTTTTATGCTGAATAAAATATTTTGATTTGATTTTATTTATAAATGTATAGGAGTGTCGTGACTATATTATACATACATCTAAATCCGTCCAGTCGATGCGTGAAGGAATAACAACGTGTAATTTTACAATCTACGAGCTCTTACAAGCTCACGTATTTAAAAACTTTTGAAGCACAATTGGGACAAGCGAAAGATCTGTAGTCTGTCCTGAGTACTGTTTTTTTCTGACTATGATATATCCATAATGAATATGTATATCATTATTAGTATAAATCGTTTTTTTTTTGGTTTCGGTAAAGTCATTTAGTGAAAACTACTACCATAATTTAATACTGGAATGGCCAGACCGTTGTGAATGATATTAATTAGTGTTCAAATAGAGTATGATTTTGATTTGAGTGACATATAGGCTTGTTTGTATTTATGGCAGTCTACAATATCATCCATAAATAACATGGATTTCCTCTTTATTGTCAGTACTCATTAGACATTGAAATACCTATTTATTTATATAAAAGACTATGTTTTCCTTTCATTTATATTTTACTAGTGGAACCCGCGGCTTCGCTCGCACTAAATCTAAGGACGAACCCGAGCGAAGTGAGGGTGAGTCGCTTGTTTAAGATAAATATTTCCATCATACATTACATATGTGTAACTCTAGCGGTAGAGTAACTCTAGGTAGTAGCGCACGCCAGAATAGCTTGCAGATGCTAGACTTTTACTACTTACTTGACACTTATCGTCATATTTAAAAAAAAATCACACAATATCTTTGTAAATGGTAGCCTATGTGTTATTCTGATGTATAAGCTATATTATTGTAAAGTTTCATTAAAATCCATTCTGTAGTTTTTACGTGAAAGAGTAACAAACATCCATACATCCATACATCCATACTTACAAACTTTCGCATTTATAATATTAGTATTAGTATAGATTCTTTTATCGACGTCATCACCTAATTACAGAGACTAGTAAGACCTATTTTATAAAAAAAACACTAAACTTCATTTATTTTGTATAATTTATTGTCAATTTGTACAGCGAAACAATCTCATTAGTTAAGCCTAGCAATTTACGATAGAAACCTAATTTTTGCTTTTTCATTATAGTTCTTAAGCCAAAGAGATAGGGATGTTAAAAAAAGTGTATAGGATCAAAGGAAACCATTTATTATGACTAGTTAAAAATAATGCGGTTTTTGCGGTAGAAATATTAAACCTATTTTCATTTAGTTTTGTTTTAGTGTTTAAATGATGATTTGTGTTCAGCCATTAGGTACATAAGACAATTATTTCAGAACAATACATTTAGGTCACTGAATATTTTTCATTGAATAGGCTATAATTTATAATTCATAAGAAATTATCACTGTTTAGCTCGTTTTAGAATTGATTTAGATTTTCATAGAGAATATTCTTAAAAAAAATTGTAAAACCGGTACATTGTTGTTTAATAATTATTAATTATTATATCACATTAGTGTTACATGACGGATGCACGGACGTTGTCCTATGCGCATGCGCAAAACAACGCTGCCTAGCAACGACTTAGTTATAATTGAATATATGAGCTGTTTTTGAGGACTTCAATTACATACACACGTACATAAGACATTTATATATAAAGATAAATAAAAAAGTAGGTTTAATATTCGATCCCAATGAGTTTGAAAGAATTCAAACAGAAAACTTACGTAATATCCTCTCCTTCATTTCATCTGCAGCTGATCTGAAAATTATAACACAATATTATTTATTTTACAGACAAAGATTATTCATATTAATTATGAAATAATAATAAATATGCTGGGATATTATTACACACAGCGCCATCTAGTTCCGTGGTAAGCTAGGGGCTTGTGTTACGGATAACAGATAATTGATATACACTTATATAACTTTTATATACATATGAAAATGAGATGTTTTAAAACAATTTTTATCCGATAAATAAAAATCAATGTTGAAACTTTGTAGGTCACACAACTCTTTTTAAACACCGCCTCATATAATATATGCATTTTTTAGATTTAATCTGTAACAAATTATTACAGCGTTCAACAACAAACAATCGATACATCGAATATTCGAGCCACTATAAATAAATCTTGTAGGTTATATAAAAATCTAATAACATATTCGTTAGTAAGGAATTCGTCGTGCGTTTGCCATAAACATAAAGTAAATCGGCGTCGCGAGTCTAGACGGGCGTTGCTGGGCGTGTGTAAAGTATAGTGATGGACCACCGTGTCTCGTATTAGCATTATATTCCAATAGAAATCGATCATACTTTTATCGATATTTAGTTTCTGTTGTTGTCAAATATGTCATGATCTATATTCTATACTACTATATTACTGTATAATGATTATTTTGTATAGATAGCAATTATTTTCGAAAGAGCTACTTAATCATTATTTTTTTATTTTTTTTGTATCCGTACTTGTTTATTTTTAACAGGCCAAGCTGATTTTAACGAAACTTTTACAATCAAAAAGAGATTTTAGCGCCAGTTCTGTTGATGACAGGAATAGGGTTTTGAAATGATTATAAAATACGAAAACTAATATTTCAAATGGATTTATTGGTGTCATTAATTAAAACCAAATAAATCTTCAATTTAATTTAATTTTCCCTAAAGCACTGAATCATTGAAAACAAACACGCTAAGTAATTCGGAAAGTACCTAACTACTAAAAATAAATTTCAAGTATAAAATTACTACTAATGAAGGAAGAATTACTACATTCAAATTTCTACCTTATTGCCGAAATTATAAAAATCTTATTAGTATGGACGTTGGACGCATTAAAAACAGCCTATACGTATCACGCAAAGTCATATTGGACAGTGGCGCCACCTTTAATTGTACAAACTTTAGCATACCGTCAAACTAAATATAACAAATCATATTGTTACACTTTAAAGCTCAAATTAGCGTAGCATGTTATGGTGAAAGGAAGAAGTAAAATTTGTTTTGGCATACGCGAGTGGACTGTCTTTAACTTGTCACAATATTGGCTCATTTCAACGTCGGTATTCATACAAATTACGCATTAAATGGTCTAAACGGTGCCTTTCCTTTTTCCATTTGTCATTCCGACCTGTTTAACAACGGGATGGGACGAATTAAGTGTCTCTCGCAAATCGTATACGTGAGTCGATAAGCAAATAACGATTTATAATCGATAAGTATCGAGCCCGCGTGCTAAATCGATTGCGCTCGTTTTCAATGCTAATCAAATGCTGAGTAGATTGATTTATATACAGTTTATGATGATATCGAATATTGTTATTATGCTTATAGGATTATATTTGTTTGACTGTGTGGTAGTTATAAATTCGATTCCTGATTGAGGTACCTTTATATACTTTTAATTTATGTTCATATCCTACGAATTTTGAGTAGTTACAATTCGAACCAGTAATTATTACAAAATATTCGTAACATTCATATTACAAAATCTTGCCGACATCAACTGTATTTTTCCATCTAAAACATTCCACTGTTTACTCTATGACATAAATAAAACGATTAGCCAAGTTAAATCTCGTTCCCATTTACAGTTTACAATAATTTATAATTTAATCTTGTTGAGAAGTACATAAATGCTAAATTTTACTATCAATATGTTAAGGGATTATCCTATCACCGCAATGATATTACAAACTTACAAGTATTGTAGGGTCTCGAAACTGTAATATTTGATAAAAAATACGTGAAGCACTCCCGGTCCGTCCAGATTTTTCTGGAACATTTTTTAAATACTCTGGAGTTATATTCTTATTTATTTACATCTAAAAGTTTCAATATATACATTACTATTAATGTATTTTTAAAAAGGTATTAGGCAATTAAAATATATATGTATATTTTATAATATATATAAGAATAAGATAAGAAAAGAGTTCAAAACCAAAAGGCCGGCAGTAGCATTATAAATTTTGACATTTGTCAACACCACGTCAAATAATTAAGACAGCTCGTGAGAATCGATTACACCCACTCGCTTAATCAACTTATATTACTGTTACGCGATTTTGTATCTTATTGCTGTTGTGATTGACTTGTTATTTAATAAAATTGTTGGTGATGGAAGGCTCGATTCAAACGAATATAATAAATTTCCTATAAGTAAAGTTCTTCTTAATGGATTGAATTGCATTCTCATATTATTGAAGTAAATTATTATAAAGTCCAATAAATAGATCATAATTACGTTTTTCTTTTTCAATTTCCTATTCGTTCACTCTCAAAGTCTGATGGATCAACTTCAAAACATAGGTTTGAATGCTTTCGGAGGTACCAAGCTGTACCACCACCATTTCCTCAATTCCAGGCAGCTTAAGAAATTCAATCACTATATTGATTCGACCTGACCCTATAGATCTGCACTCATACATGGTAGTCACTAGAATGCGAAGCAGGAGTCAAACCCACGAGCTTTGTCTAAGACATAGATACTCTACACCAAATAAATTAACCCATTGGAAGTTTCTGCGACATATGATCGTCATTTTGATATTAAACCTGATATGAAACAGATAAACATTTTCAGCAGAATTTAGTAAACACAAATACATTACTACGGAATGTGCCCAGAATGAGTTATTGAGGCGATATTTATTTGATGACAACTTGCTAGGCCCAATTCTGTAAGAGCTAAGAAGCTGTTTAAACTTCTTGAATATAGGTGCAATAATGTTATTTAATTAATTTTAAGAAACTTTGTATGTTTTCCTAACAGAGCGACATAGTCGTTTAAACGAAAAAGCTCTTAAATAAAGAAAAAAGAACATTAATATTTTATTTTTAACTTTATAAATTAAAATACCGTCGAACTCTATTCCTGTAGATCATTAAGAATTATGCCAGATGATAATGTAGCTTAAGTTCAAGCTGTCCCAATTTGGTATTCCACATATAAATTTTAATTAACGGTATACAAATACTATTTACTAATGGAAGTGGCAAACTGTATTTTATGATAACAAGCTAATGGTCTCATAAATTCGATATATTGCTTAATCCACACCACTTTATTTTGACCTGGACGTGAAATAACCTGAAATATATTTAGAATAATTTATAATAATTGATAAAATTACTCACAGCCTCGCTGTAAGATATTTGACTATGACAATAACAAGTACCAGTTCAGCTGATGCATACTTTCACCCGGTATAAGCTAGACTAGAGTCAAACCTTCATTTTGCCCAGTTTGAGCTTTTCTCATAAACTAATTATTAATATCATCCGTCTTAGTTTTGTAATTTTTCTCTTTGAGCTAACTAAAGAGATTTTTGTTTCTATTTTTGACCTAGTAATCGGCTTTCACAATACCTAGTTATACATTTCCATTATTAAAATTGTTATAGGAATTAAGACGGAAATGTAAACAATTTCACACACTTTATTATATTAATAGGTATAATAGCACCTAACGCCGATCGCAACCGAATAGCAACTTAAAAAAAAAACTGGTTTGTTTTGCTTATTTATATTATGTAGATGAATAAAAAGACAGTTTCATGACAATCACGCATTGTATTAAGATAATCAATGTCTCTCTTTGGCCCATAACATAATATATTTATTCGTACTGAAATCATATTGGTCGTCAAGACGTTTCTGATGACTAGGAGGGAGGCTTCCCTTCAATAAGTGGGAGTTCAGGTCATAGTCCACCACGCTAGTTTAATATTAAATTATTTAAAGTATACAACTTTTCATAAAAAAAACTAAAATTATAACTAACCTATTCAAATTCTAGTAACTTACAACTAACACTAAACTAAACTAATGTTTGCTTATAGACATTACGACCGTTGGCGCCACACCCACAACTTCAGTACTAACGTCCTTATTACTTCAATTTAAGGTTAAATATACATAGCAATACTCTATTGACGGAGAAATTAAGCTTTCGAACTTTTATTCCATGTCTGTAAAGCACAAAATCAACTTTAAAATCTTCCACCCATTAATTTTATGGATATTGACTCTAAACTCTTAATCAATCCAAGCTCAAATCTCTCATGACTTTTTGTTTGGATTTCGTTTACGACAGTGTTGTAACGCCCTAATCGTATTAACACTATGAATGTACGGTTTTATAGTTCAAAATTTTTAAAACTTCTATTTCATTCGACTTTCGCTGCATATAGATTATTAAAATAAGTGCAATTGAAAAGTTAAAGTACGAATAAATAAAACATACACTACACTATAATAATTTGAGTCAGACTCAAAGAATATAAAATCCTTAAATATATTGCAATCTGCATACATAAATTATTTACTTGGAATACACTTCCTTTTCACTAGATTTCTTCAGACTCTAGCTAACATATCTTTAAAATATTCACGTGTGAAAAGATAAATAACTATTAAACTAATATATGATCCGTCTTCAAGTAGCAATGAAAGAATCATAAAAAAACACAAACCGCAAAACATTAAGTCAAATATACCTTATCGAGTACCCAAATTAAGTAAAAAAATTCAGCTCTTTCTTTTGATGTTGGTCAAAATTCCTTTTCATCTCAACCACTTAGAATATTTCTGTGAATGAA
The DNA here is from genome assembly GCA_905231865.2 of Boloria selene. Lineage (NCBI taxonomy): Eukaryota > Metazoa > Arthropoda > Insecta > Lepidoptera > Nymphalidae > Boloria > Boloria selene. Next base: position 11,803,308 of record HG993147.1, read on the forward strand.
CAAACGAGGTTTATTGCGAAAGATCATAAACAAAAACGTCAGAAAACCAAGCAAATGGACAGTAAAGTATCTTCCCTATATAGAGTTCTTTTGATCTGCAAGCGTCTGACACAACAGTATACAAGGGTTACGAAGTGTTAGAATTTTGCGGAGTTTGCGTAACAGTGAAAGTAAATACCAGGATAAGTTTAGATTTAATGTGTAGTGCATGAGGAAGCTGGCATTGCAAATACAAATATTTTGAATAAACACACTCTTTTGGAAATTGTTTCTTGTAACCCTAATTATGGCACCCAATTTAGGAGTTTATATCGTAAAATAGAACTATTTATCTTTTTTGTTGCAAATTAAGACAGTGGGATGGGGTTTGCTTCGGAAATTAAAAGAAACGGGTTCAAATTCCGGATATTTATCGGGATCCTTTCCAACATGATTACCAATTGTCTTAAGAAAACGGAAAACAAAAAGTCGTAGGTATGTTTTAACCTAGGAAAATTTTCAAAAGACATTTGAAGTCTACCAACCCGCACTTGGCTAACGTCGCGAACTATATCCCTCACATTGAAGGAAGGTCCACCTGTGGGAAGTTAAACAAGATCTTATTCCATTCCTTGTTCCTTGTTTCAAATCATAATCATTAGATTATTTAGTTGTTTGTGAAAATGAATGTATATTGTAAGAGATCAATCATCTCAATCACTTAAACTAAGCTATTATGATCAACAATCCTTAGTTTCCTCGAGCCTAGACAGTACGGAAAATGAATATTTTCCAACATTTTTTCAAGGGAAATCGAGCTTTATACATTATAGAATAAGGTATATTTCATCAAATAGGCCAAACTTGGGCTTGGATTGGCAGCTCTGCTAAACCGTACAAAAACATTGCTCCGTACATTAACCATCAACACCCAAATACGTACATGGATTTACTTTATCGAAAATAGACTCGAGTTAAAATACGTGTGTAAATAAATGTCGACGGAAAGCTTGTGATTGATATATGGAGGTACCGACAAGTCTGTGTATTTCATCATAGATTAGACGCGATAGATACGCCAAAACGTGATATTTTAATGCATTCAGATGGAATTGATAGTAACAAATGGCAGTTGTTAAGACCTTTATAGTACACATATAAACCATCTGTTCATCTACTGGAAGAAGTGAGCCTTGAAATTAAATAAGTATCGATATAATTTAACTAAGAGTTTTACAAATTATTACTCTATTTTACTGAGAAAAAATTTTGTGAAAACTTTCCCTCGTAGTAATTATTTATTTATAGTTTTAAGTCTTCCGTCCGTATTCAACCTCGTAAAATTCCTTAAGCTTTAAAGTACTGGAGAGTTAGAAATCCAAGTGGCTTAATGCATTTGGTAGACCGGGTATAGAAATCGAGCATACAGTAAAATTGCCAGGCTTTACTTAAATACGAATCCGTAAAAACTGTAAGCTAGACATGGACGAATGCAACTACTGCTGACAAAAATGAATGGACTGACTCTAGTCTATACAAATGCGGTGAAGATGCCCGGCAATGCTCTTTACTGTCCAACAACGGATTTTCAAACGAATTATTCATTGACGCCAGAGGTCTCCTGTCTAAAAGAAAGTAACGTGTAGTTTTACCTATATTTTTATAAGTAAATTTAAATAAATTATAATATAATTATTGATAATATAATTATTGACGATAACTGTGTAACTGAAAACTGTTATAAAATACAGTGTATGATTTTGAACTATTTATATATTTTAACTTCTTAATGAAATTTGTATAATTTCTTTACCTTCACAGAATTATAACTTGTATCACATCTGCGCCAAATTTTACTCTATAATAAAGGTACATAGAGTTCGAAGAAAGTAACAACTCACTGCCACTGTTCTATTGAATTTAGTCAATATTAACTATAATATATAGGTTTTCTTAGTACTCCTTTTAAATAAATGTTTGAGTTATATCAAATACATAAATAAAATAATTTATATTATGGGACATTAAGCCTTTTGTTAAAGATTTCAGGTACACATATAAATAACTTTAATTTTTATGCAAATTACAAATTAGAATTACAAAATAAACATCCATGGCAAAATGAATATCCCCAGCGGGACTCGAAGCTGCGATCGCTTACACAACAAATAGAACTACTACAAACTAAGCCAAATGTGTTGTCTAATTCTACCTTATTTGCTTAAAAAATGGTAATTTACCACCATGCATAAATCTCGTTAAAGAATACCTATGATTAATTTTAAATTTAAACATGTCAAGTAGTTTGTATGTGCAATTCAAAGTATATAGACATCTTTACGAGGGGTGAAAGTGATATTAAATACTGATTTCCTTAGAAATGTCGTAAATGATTACGAGATGTACATATTATATTGATAGCTGTCTGATATATTTAACTTATTGCTATATAGGTGAGAACAAGTTTGATTTCTGTCAAAAAAAATTGTTTTCCTGCTCTACTTAATGCGTCATATCTTCTAACGTATACTTTATTTTCTTCACATGATAACTATACATACATACATACAACATTTTTAATGTACTCTACATTAAAAACATTTTGGAAATTAACCTATTATTAACGATACATAGACTAAATTTATGATTTTTAATCTGTAAATAATTGTAAAATGATAATCTTATTACGAGAATATCACTGGATATATTATTTTGATGAAATTTAGTATTATGATAGTTGGTTTGCAGGGACAATAAATAGGATATTAGATATTATATATTATATAGATATTAGAATAGGAGGACATTTAACAGGGAACGTTAAAGTAGAGCATTAAAGAAGAGTGTAAACGCGATCTATGAATCTTGCCCTTAAGTATATAATGGCGATTCAATCTGAAATCTATCTGAATACCAAACAACTATATATAAAGCTACATTTTCTTATTGAAGATGTATTTCTTCCTGGCCATTTTCGGCCACAGTGGCTAATCTCACCCAACTGTGCTGGAGATGAAGTGCTCTCATTGAAACACCATCAACTTCCCAACTTTGGAATCTTACTATGAACTTTATGTTAAGAAACAGAAAACTTAATAACTAATAGCTCAATGGCCGATCTAAGATTCAAACCTGTTTACCTTTGAATCTGTACCATTTTACACACAATTCCTCTCTCTCTCTACAATTCACAAGTCCAAGTAAGACCTGAGTTTTATTATCAATAAAATGTTATATTTCCTTATTTAAAATTATGATATTCAATTTTACTTGTAGGTGCATAATTCTACCTTCCCTTTTTACAGACTTAGCGTAAAAGTAATTAGTTTTAACGACCATTTGAGCGGCCGCCGTGATGACTACGTTTTATGGTGTGGCTGCCGCTTTATAATTTAGAGTGTTTACTTACAAGTGGTAATTTTTCGTAGGTACTATTACGCGATACACATAATAGAAATATTTTCTTATTTTTACTTTCAATTTATGTATTCATACCCTCAACATGAGAAGAATCTCATGTCTTTCGAGAAATCACATGTCTTTCGAGAAATTGCTAGGTTCTCTCAGACATACAGGATTTTCACCGTAAGACAAGTGGTAATTTTATTAAAAATTATTCGCAAAAGAAAAATATCTGAGACTCGGATTTGAACCCGCTTCATTCGCTTCTCTAAGCGACCGCATTGCCACTGAGCTACCTCAGCCCTACTTACTTTTAAAGTACAATCAACTCTATAGTGTGCGGGGCTCTAACCCACTAAGTAACATTACATAAATACACGTGTGGACCTCAAATACGATGCATGAATAACGAGAAGACTTGTTACCATATTAAAGATATTAGATGCATTTGTAACAAGCCATTTTCATAATAGCAGGTGCTCTACATAACATTGTATATTCTAATATGACAAAACCAAGTAAACGGTTTTGTGCTTTATTTTTTACACGTTTACGTTGAAATTTCTATGGATTTAGCAGTGTTTTAGGCAAACTTGTTCTATTAAGTAGGTAAAATATGGTAAATGAGACCGTTTAGTAAAATATTACTGCAGTAATACTTAATATTTATATCTGTTACATGATATTATGTGTTTTACATGATTTCGTTAGGTTCGAAATTGTCTAATACCGTCAAAGAATTAAAACGTGCTAAGGTCGGCAATGAAAATAATAGTAATAAAAACTAATTTATATGTAATAAAATAAATCGATGTTCGTTTGTGATAAATGCGTTATTTTTATATTAAAAATAAATTTTAAAATACATTATTAAATTTAAAATTTTCTACACATTTTTCCAAGACACACTTGCTACAAAATAATGTGATTTATGTCGTATCAATCTTGTTATATGAAAGTTATTCTTATTCCCTTTTAAGGTCGATTTTAAGAGTTAAGATGTCTGAAAGAGGTTATTATTGTATACTACTGTACTCTGTTTGAGGCAATGTAAATGATCCCCAAATGTGCATTGGTGGGGAGTTCCATTCAACCGGCTGCCATGTAATTCTCTAATAGCTGAGCATGGTTGAAGCAACCCGATGACTGTTTGTTTGTTTGGTTCTGAAAAACCTGTTGTCGAGGCATCGTGGTTCCCCATTAAGACGGAGAAGATACTGCTGGGTTGGTGGCTAGTGCTGGATTTGTATGGATGCAGATCGTATGCCTTCATGCATTTTTCCAAAATTAAAAAGGTAATTGAGGGGAAAAGCCCTTTAAATATTCAAAATAAAACCATAGAAAAAAACAATAAAAGCAATAAAATGCCTTATTTATCATCAAAAATTCTTGATACAGTCTAGACTGCGGTGGCGGAATGAAATACGACAGAAGTATCCAATGTTGTTGACAATTTAATGTTTTACCGCTTCAATTTACCGCATAATAAACTTTTAACATGATATAAAGATTTTGGGTCGAAGCCAGCTACTGACTTTGTTGCTAGTGAAAAAACTGTCTTGTGTTTTAGTTTGCTTATAGTAATATAACTAGTTCCGGTCAGCTACTTTGCTTGTATAATAATATAGTTAATATTACTTAAAAGTTAACTTTATTATGATTATCTTTTTTTACACATTATTTCACTAAGATTTTTTATAAAGTATGTATATACCTACCTACCTATAACTTGATTTAATCGTTGTACTTTATAAGCTAACCATGATTATGGGAAGTCACTGTCACTCGACACACGGCTAACGCTAGTTCGAGAGTCAGGGATTACAAGTAAATAGATTTTAACAAATTTTGAATAAACAAATTATTATTAATTGTAGGTACTCATAATGAATTAAGTATTACGTTAACTGATATATTCAAATGCAAGAACGAATATAATGACCAAAAGAATACATCAGTTCGGGTCAGGTCTAACTTATAAATAGTATGTAATTAATAGGTATAATTAAAATCTATAAGAGTTGAATCTGTGCTCTAAGTACCTATTTTATTATAAATTTTATTGGCACGTTTGGCGAGTTTGTACTGACCCTACTTTCTTGAGCCAGCGGTCGCGAGTTCGAGTCCCGCTAGGGGCATTCATTTGTTAAACCCGTAGGTTTGTACTCCAGTCATGGGTGTTTATATTTATAATACTTATAGTACATGTATTTAAACTTATATATTATGTAGTATATCAACTATCTGGTATCCGTAACACAAGCTTCCTACTTTACCACGGAACTAGATAGCGTTGTGTGTAATAATGTCCCAATATATATTAATTGGCAATAGTAGTACCTAATGACGGTAGACTATTAGACCGATTTTAATAAAAAATGGTATCATGATATCTGGTTATCCGGTTCAACAAATAGAATACATTTTATTGCGGAAAAAAATGTTATCTTTGAGAAATCTGTGCTAATCGTTAAAAAGTAAGTATAAGGAAGTAGGTAAGAAATAAAGCGAAGTAAAAACTATAACTAGGTCACAAATAAAGTACTCTATCTCAGATTTTATTGCTGTTTTGCAAAAATCTTGGTCATTTTTCATTTTTATCACTATTCCATATTATTTATTATCACTAAATGCAAATACTCGATTTAATTTAAGAACTATAAGATTTACACGTACGAAAAACATTTTTAACCCTTTAAACACACATACATAATGTATTTAGTAGGTACCTAGTTAATAATTTTGTATTTTGCCCAATATCAATGTCAACTAGATACTTATTATTTCTGGTCCAACATATCATGAGAATCGTAGCATGAAGATCTATAGCCTTCTTTAACAGTGCTACCTAAAGAAAAAGAATTTTTGAATTAGAATTAATAGTTCCTGAGATTTGCGTTAAACAAACAAACAAACTCTGCCTCTTAATAATATGTATGCCTTATAGTAAATCTGTTATTTACAAAACGTTTTTGCCAGATCATTTGATGTCTTGTCTGATGTCTCTGCTTTACGCAGCGGTAGACAAAATAATGATGCAATAAACTGTCTCGGAGAGACCACACTCGCGCCAGTGCAGTGTCACCTGGGCGATTGTTTTATTTTAGCTCCTCGACTCATTTTTCTTTTGTGATATATGGCTTTTAAATGTTAGTGAAAAATTGGAAGCGTCTCCAAGTTTTAGTGTTGGATAAAATCAAGAGCATAGCGGTCATTTAAGAGAAATAGTATCACTACATAGTATAAAACAAAGTCGCTTCCCGCTGTCTGTCTGTTCCTATGTATGCTTAAAACTACGAAATGGATTTTGATACAGTTTTTTTAATATATAGATTGATTCAAGAGGAAAGTTCATATGTTTAATACACTAGCGGAACCCGCGACTTAGCTTGCGCTAAATAAAAAGAAAAAATTGGGCTTTACCGTGTAGGTATAATATTAGTCTATGTTTGTTTAGGAATAAAACGGCTGTACTGATTTCGATGAAATCTATAAAAAAACGAGTAATAGTTTAAAAAAAGTATATTAAATCAGTGAGCAACTTTGTTCTGATAAAATAATGTATCCTCAGCCCTTTTTAACATCCCACTGCTGGACACGGGCCTCCCTCAGTACGTGGGGATCAGGCCATAATCCACCGCGATGGCCTAGTGCGTGTTGGCGGTCTTCACATGTCTTTCGAAGACATGCAGGTTTCCCTTACCGTAAGAGAAGTGGTAATCACGATAGAAAATGAAACATGAAAACATCAGTGATGCGACACCCGAATTTGAACCCGTATCACTCGGTTATTCAAGCGAGCGCGTTAACGCTGGGCTACCACTGCTTGTGATAAAATAAAGATGCCTGATGATGATATCTAGACTGATTAGTATTTTTACGATGTTTTTTTACGTCTACGAGTAAGTGGTTTACGACTTGTTTACAAGCAATAAACAAAATATGTGTGTGATTTGTATAACATTACCTTGTATTCTTCAATTAAGTGTTACTAAAAAGCTTCTGAAAACACAACTAAAATTAAATGGGAATTTTTAGGTTTTGGTAGCCAAACGCAAAAACCAAAAAGTTGCAATTTGCCATGTCTGTCTGTATATCACAGATATCATGCTCGGAAACTATTAGAGGTAATTGGTAAATCAACGCTTTTTAATAACTATGTGTCTTGAGGGATTAAAAATATTCATTTACTCGTTTATAATAAAATAATAACTTTATTTAAGAAATAATTATTTAAAAAAGTTTTACTTAAAAAACCTTATTAATATAATTATTGTATATAGCTCTTCCCTTAGAGATTATAATTAAGACCTTATTTTATATCTGTAAATACAGAAAGAAACATTGTGTCCGCTCTTCCAGTATTCTTTAGCATGCATCATGTTAACTAATTTTTATCCTTGTTCGTTTGCATTGCTTAAGAATTTACGATGTTTTCTCATTCTACCTGCGCCTGCGCAGGCAACCCTTTGACTTTCTCATTAGATCATTCATGCGTTTGTTTTAGAACTTCTAGGGAATGTCGCAAAAAATCAGTAAACAAACGACTGTATCTCTTAGATTGTGCAGGTATGAGTAAGAGTCAGCTCTAGAATGGTTATAAGGGATATTAATATCAATAATAGCTTACTACAATGCCAATGAAGAAACCAGAAAATTATGTTTTATATGTATTAGGCGTGTATATTATTTAAATGTACGCGGCTTATCCTACATTTTAATAGTCTACACTACATAGCCCCGTAGACAATTTGTTTTTCGGCCACGCGGCATGTGTTGTTGCACAGAGGGAATATTTTGTAAGAGAGCTACAAGTAGTTCTTTAAACTTATATTTCATAAGTTATGCGAGGATGTGAAACATAGTACATTTATAGGGACAAAAATAGTAAGTATATATGTGTAGAACAAAGGAGAGTATAGCCGGTAATTATTCAGCATTTTGACAGAAATTCCTTTTAAAAAACACTGTTTTTAATCTTTTATTTTGCAGTGAGCTTATGTTAAGAGTTCCATTCGACCGCGCGACACGCGCCCTATTGAGTGTAGGATTTGACCTGAACGAAAACACTGAACTAATTAAGGTATAACGTTGCATGTTGCATTTTACGGCGAATAAAATTTTGCCACTAAAAGCACCACTTTTATTTTATTTTTCGCTTTCATTGTAAAGCTCTTACTTTTTTAGTTAAAGCTTTTGAGCAGATGTCTCACTAGCACTCTCTATATATAGAATATAGATGTACTTACCCTCGCTCGCATCGAGTTCGTATTTAGATAAGTTTTAACTCTTATTAAGGATCTTTTAGAAATGAAATATTTTTCTGTAGTGAAAAGTTTAGTGGTTTTCACCACAGGCCACAGACGGACAAAAATAAAAAAAATAACTATAAATTAGGCCTCTGTATCGTTAAAAATAGCAAAAAATATTCATTGTACGGATTTGGCTAGGATATATTTTTATTATATGTATAAGGGATATGTATTTATTTATTCTTAAATAAAAATATTTGTTTCGAGTAAGACTCATGATTCTCTCTTCAATACACCTATAACTATAAGCTAGTATTGATACAATGAACAATTATTTCGATATTAGATTTATAGTATAAAATTTCGTATTAAATATTAATTATTATAAGTACATAAACTATATAGCACCTAGTAACTGTGTCAATCGTTAGAGCCGCTTTCGAGATACTTAACATAAAATATAGGTAAATACTAAAATTACAAATTTAACCGCCTATAGTAAGGCTGTAGTATGTTTGCATTTATGTGAGCCCATATTTATAAGGCCACCATTAAACTTGACCCCAGCTTTATATGAGAGCCTTGGATCGCAAGTCCTAGAAATTTCATAGTCAAAAGAAATAAGTTGTACTAAACGTTTTAATTCAGTCAATAATTACCTGTACAGTTAGCTCTATTAACATTATAATTACCTAATTCTACAGACTATACGTTAGACTATAAACTAAGTCTTTTAAAAACAAATTATTCAAAAATATTCAATAAATAATAAATATTACCAAATATGAATCAGAAAAAAAATGATATTACTGACATTATTTATGGTATCCTAAACGGATAAACATAATATTATTTTGTAACTTTTTTTTCATAGAATTTATTCAATAGTAGGTAATATTAGAAAAATGAAGCGTTTGTTTGTTTATTTTGTTTTTTTTTTATTTCTTTGAACACGGTAATATTTAAAATGCCAGTAAAAATGAAAAAAGCTTATTGATCTTCATAGTAGTAGCAAACCCCCCCTCACTCCGCTCGGGTTCGAACCTATCAACTAGGTCAATTTTAACAATTAGTATAGATTTCTTAGAGATATTTTCCCGTAGTAAAATAAGTGTCCTATATATTATAACAATAAAACCGACAAATAAACAGACAGCCAAAAATTCTAAATCCAATAAATTGGCCTTTATATCGATTATTAAAAAATACTTCAATAATTTTCCAAAAAAAATAATGTTCAGATTTCTTTATACATATACATACACACTTAATATAAAGGAAGCTTTAAAGCTACGCGTATATATAAAACCACGCCAAGAAACTTAATGGTGAAGAATTTCTAATAATTAAGCCATGCAAGCGGCGCCGCAGGCAAAATATAGTAAGTAAATAAAATAATATTTATGTGTGAAGAAACAGGAAATTAGACGTTTAAAATTTTATCTTTGTCTCACGAGAGGTAGCTTCGAAACTAAGATAATTGACTCCATCTAATGGCATACGCACATATCTAAATTAGGTTACTTTTGATTTATATACGCAACTAGTATTTCCCGCGACTTCGGCTGAGTTCTAAAGATATGTTAACCCGGATAACCAGCTATTAATCATACTATATTTCATCCAAATCTGTTTAGTGGTTTTCTCGTGATGTGGACATAGACAGATTAACAGAAAAACGAATAAACAGACAGAAAAAAATTAAAAACAAAAAAAATCGATCTTTTGTCTCTATAGAAATTCGGCTTCTATATCGATATAATAATTAATAATTACTATTTTAATAAGATTTTTATAAAAATAATAAATGATTTACGGAAATGTAACAGTAACAGTTCAGTTTATTGTATTAACTCTATACCAAAGCATATATTTGCATAAATTGATTAGGAGAAAGTTGATATGTGGAAGATTTAATGGTCTATGGTCTTATGGCTTTTTGTCACGAAATGCCCTACGAAGACCTGGTTTACTCAGTCTGATAACGGTAACAATAGCGTTTATTATGAATACTAGCCACTTACCCTCGCTTCGCTCGCCTTTAAGTACCTTTCAGCTACAGATTATCTGTATAATAAATCTTTACGCCTATTAAATTATTAAATCTTAACGCGATTAAGTTACAAACATACACACATGCACATAACATTTTTATGATTACATAATGGGGAGAAATAGAGAGATTTTTGTTATATATATTAACCTATACGTTTAATCACTTTACATACTGTCAAGAAAGGGAGAACGGTTTTCGCTTGAACTTTTCAATACAGATAATATGCTAAAATAAAACATTGTTTTAAAAAACTAACTAAATCAAGTAGAACTCAGTATTTATTAGGTAATAATATATAACAATAATAATAATGTTCTCCGACCGATTCCGGCCACGCCGGTCAATCTCATTGAGACTGACCAACAGCGCGGGAGATATTATAGTGCACAAGTGCAAGTGCAGACATAAGTGCACTCTCTATTCCTATCACTCTCATACTCCGGTGGGAAGACTTCTCGACACGACCAGTAAGAGCTAAGGCGCAGGACCGACGGCTTTGCATGCTCTCCGAGGCACGGGGGTGACACACTGCCAACTTCCCAACTCCGGGTGGTAACTGAGGCTTACTAAGCAGAAAGACTCAATAACTAAACTTGGCCTCGAACCCAGGACCTCCTGATACATGCTAGCCACTACACCACCGAGGTAATATATAAATGTTCTTATTGACTAATCGCAATTATACACGTCTAAAGCTCCGTAGGAAGCTTTCATTCATACTACAACTACAAAAAGTGTTAACAGTCCAGCTGTCAATATCATTAAGCAAACTCTATCGGTTAGCTCGAAGCCATGTCTTGACACCGTATACCACTGGCTACTAACAAACAAGTCCAACCACTGATTTATTAGGTCGTGCTCACACTGATTAAGACTTCTCGTTGAAATTTTTCTCTTTAATAAGCAATTATTGAATGCCGATAAAAATCAGGAAATCAAAGAAATAAAGCTATAGACAGAATCAGTTGATATAGATAATTAAAAAATAAACTGACTGCAAAATAAATATAAATATGTTGGGACATTTTTACAACAACGCCATCTAGTTGCGTGGTAAGGTACGATTCTTGTGTTACGGATAAAAGATATTATAAATATAAACACCTATGACTGGAGTACAAATATTCGTGCCCAACAAATGAATGCCCTCAGAGGGACTCGAACCCGCGACCCCTGGCGCTGAAAGTAGGGCCACTGCCAACTGAGCCAAACGTGTCGTCGAATAATATATATAATTTTGAAGAAAATAGTTTACAATTAATTAGGCAGGGCATTATTTATTACAATTTAAGTATATATCTTAAAATTAAAAAAAAAATATTGCAACAACGGAAGAATTTACTGTATAGTATGGTTATTATAAAGTCCTTATAACCACACCCTTATGTACAAAGCCTAATGACGCAGATGACTTACATTTAACAGGGCGACATTACTTGTGTTTTCTTTTATAGTATTTTTTAGATTTCGTAAATTTTAATTGACAATATTTACTGCGAAGTGTAAATAACGTAACGTGGAATAAAAAGCTTATTAAGGTTCTAATTCTTAACTTCAAGGTGGTTATGAAAAATTCTTAACGCTACCTGTTGATTTATCTACAAGACCTCTTGCAGTAGTATACAGTATATCAAACATGCCTAACTATATATTTTTTATAATTTAGAGTTTATAAATCTTTCTACATATGAATATATATAATAATAAATAATAATAATAACTATTTTGGCGTTTTATACTCATAGTATAAAACAAAGTCGCTTTCTCTGTCCCTATATCCCTATGTATGCTTAAATCTTTGAAACTACGCAACGGATTTTGATGCGGTTTTTTTTAATAGATAGAGTGATTCAAGAGGAAGTTTTGCATAACGAGCGGAACCCGCGGCTTTGCCTGTGCTAAATCTAGGGAAGAGCCAGAGCGAAGCGAGGGTGAGTCGCTAGTTAATAATAATTTGAATAGGATTTTTTTAAATAATTTTACTTACATATTCGAATAAGTTAGAATATTATTAAATGTATCGATTAATCGCATTAATTTTATAGAAGTACGAGAATAACCTTATCTCTACATTGCCGTTTAACTTACCAAATTTGACTTTACTACGTCTTTTTGATCAATTTTTTCGTACAAATTAATGGTCTTATACAATAATTCAATAGCAAGAGGAGTAGAAGATTATTATTATTCTTAAAGTTAATTTAAGTTAATGAAGCTTACGCAACAGAAGGATTCAATAACTAAAATTGTCCCGACCCGGGACTCGAACCCAGGACTTCTGGGTGTGCGACCGTACATGCTAGCCACTACACCACTGATGCCGTTATTACAAATATATTTTATGTACCTACATATGTTTATTTAATTATAGTTAACAAGTAAAGTCTTGTTGAGTGCAATGTAACGAAGTTGTTGCACCGTTTGAATAATTTCAAGATATCGGAAATTGAGTAATCACTAATTAAATTAACACATAGATACATACATTTATGATTAAACGTAATACACGTATATTCCAATAAAAATATTATGATTACATCATGTTTTATCATTTATATTTCCTAATAGTTTTAAATGTCTTTATGATATTTAGAACATGTAGAGCAATTATATTTATGTATATACTATTATACATACATTTATAAAATGAATGAACAGAGGAGAAAACACAACTTTTTTACAACAGAATCCTAGAAAGCGTTTTACAAAAGGCTTTTAAAACAATTTAATTTTTTTCCACAACTTCTTTTTTAAGCATCATTGTTATTTAAAAAATCACTTTCACATAAAACAAAAAATGATAAAAAAAGAATTTCGTTAAGCTAGATTTCTTTTAATTTTCACAGAACTGAGGCTTTTACTTTCCTAACAAATAGAAAACTGAATTATTTTTAACAATTAACGAATATCAATCGATAAGCAGACATGAAGACTTACCATCCGACGTACACTGTTACAAGTAGACCTACCCTACCATGTCATAGTAAGCAAACACCACAACTTTCCTCCCTCGGTACGAGGGGGATAGGGCCATAGTCCACCGCGCTGGCCTAGTGCGTGTTGACTTTACATGTCTTTCGAAATCTTGCTAGATTTTCTAAGACGTGCCGGTTTCCTCACGATGATTTCCTTCACCGTTCAACAAGTGGTAATCACGATAGAAATGATTCGCACTTGAAAATGTCAGAGGTGCGAGACTCGGATTTGACTTGGTTATTTATGCGAGCGCGTTGCCGCTGGGCTGCCACTGCCCAAGTGGGAACTTAATCGTGGCGTACTATCTAGCCCACGTGGGCAGCGAGGTAATAGCTATCTCCATCAATAAATGTTCTATTCAACTAAGCACCGATATCAACGGATGTATCAGATTATTAGCAACTTAACTGACTTTGGGCGTAAAGCGTTATCGAGAAGTGACAGTGCGGATTTATAACCCTCCTTCGATTATCTACAATTATGTAACGGACTGATAGTATTAAGCTTTAACTGTCTGCAAATAATTATTTAATTTATATTTTAATGAGGTAGTTTTGGCCTATGACTTTGCTCGCATAGTTAGCATTGCAAAAGTCTTTATATCCAAAATACTTCATCAAAATCTGGAAAGACGAAGTTACAACCAAAATTCACTCTTATTTATTATCTATTTAATTATTATCATAGTACATTATCAAACCTATTTTTTAAGCTTTACTCATCTTACACATAAACTAGACACTCGCGCGGCTACTCTCACGTTCTTAGAACGGGTAATCAAATTCTTTGATTAAGCATAATAGTAACGTATTTATTTGGTTAAAGCTTAATATTATATTTGTTAAAACACCTTCGCAAAAAAATCATTACTTTAAAACAAATTTTATTAACATATAAATGGTTATATTAAGTCAATCTTAAAAGATAGAAATATACTGCTGCGGACTTTTTTTAGAACTTTTAAAGAGGAACAATAAACAAACAAAAAAAGCGGCAGACGCAACGGAAGCTGTCAATAAGAATGATTTCTCTCGTTTTCGCAGCATTTTTCTTTGATGAGCGTGATGATAGTCATAGCCTTCATAGCCTCATCATCATAATAGCCTCGATAAACGGACTATCCAACACAAAAAGAACTTTTCAATTCGAACCAGTAGTTCCTGAGATTACCGCGTTCAACCAAACAAACAAACTCTTTCTTTATAATATTGTAGTCTAGATAAGTAAAATATTTCAATATTCAATACTAAAATGATACACCATTATACCACTTTCACAACAATATTAAGTAGGATGTAAAAGCAGTATCTGAATCATTTATACTATCAGGTTATATCAGATTACCGCTATAGCTGAGCAGGGCCTTGCTTAAATAAGTTCTTTGGATCAGTAATAGGAGCTTTCGCACTCCTACATTACGTTTTAATTATAAGATTGCTGTTTGGGCACAATTTTCTCGCTAATAATATAAATCGTATATGTTATTGATACACGGTACGTTTTTAACAGGGATTTTATAAATGAAACTATCTCTTCGGATTTTGCCGCGGCTTTAATTTAATTTTTGTCACGGGAGAGAACATGATTGCTGCAAAGCATTCGAAATGTCGGGAACCAAAAATCAAAATAAACCCGGAACAAAATCCGAAAAGAGAGTTTCAATTATAATGTCAAATATTCGCGTAAACCTAAGAAAGTATATAGATTTCCCGCAGTAAAAAGTGGTAGCTTATAAAATATTGACCATGATAACGAGATATCATTATGCCAAACAACCAAACCTGTCTTATGGTTTCCTTATGATTCGTTTTCAGACAGACATACTAACAGACAATTTTTTTAGCACTATAGGTCTCATCCTTTGACTCGATAACAAAGGCTCTTGATTTGATTTCACCATAAGTATTAAATCTCACTCCTACTCCATTACTGTTAACTTCAGCAGTTTTTTTTTATTTAAAATAAGTGAGTTCATCACTACGGAAGGTAAATATTATTCTCAAACTATAATTCTACTTCTATTATTTTTAAAACTAAAAAAATCATTAAAACAAATGACTTATCCTCATATTTAAGTCTTCTTTTCTCTCCAAACTCTAAACCTGTCCACGTTTTCAAGTACTTATCTATTACTGGTTAGCGCTATTGTCGATAACAGGATCATTCTATTATCTATATGATCGCATTGGTCGTGATAAAAGGCTTTGAACTTAAATGACGAAACTTTACTACTCTTATGTTTTTAAATTGAGACATAAAAACTTTCACTGATTACTTTAGCTATTTTCTTAATTTTTGATAAGATATCTCACAATATGTTCAATATCGGTACCCGAAAGTCGCTAGTTCGATTCCAACACAAGGAATTAATTGTACATATATTATAACCTTGTTTTTGTTACTAAAAACGACGTAACGTTAGGATCTGCAGTTCTATGCATTATATGGTTTACATTTACTTATACGAAGGTTTGAATAGATGGATGTTTATTACTTCATCACGTCAGAACGGCTGAACGAATCTGTATGAAATATGGCACTGTAATATTAATAATATGGCTTATAGTCTGAGAAATGTTGGGTTCCTATGGGATACATTGATTTTTGTTTATCTAGGGACAAACCTGAGCAACACAAGTGTGTGCCGGTAGTAATTGGATAATTTTTTTGACCTTATTCGTAGGTAAGATATTCAACTATTCGCTTATTGTGTTTCTATTATAAATTTTGTTTATTATAGACCATACATTTAGGTTGTAACGTCAGACCTTATAAGTGGTCAAAATTTTACACCAAATTCAATAGATTATTATTATCTTGATCTTTGAAGATAAATAAAATTTTGTTTTAGCTTTGTTCACAACAACACTACCCAGTATGCGATTATCATAAAAATAGGTTGCTAAGACCATAGCTTTGATGTTCTCGTATAGTGCGTCAGGGCTCTTCAGTCACTCAGTGTTATCTAGATTACACATACTAAGATGTTAATTTAATTTTGTTTAGAACCTAAGTGGCTTTTAGGTAGTTAAAGTAAATTTAAATTAGTATCGTAGTCGTAAAAATCAACTTAGCTTTAGTCATACGTAGTAGATACGTTTTAGAGGATACAGTTAGTAAAGATATCTAAAAAATGCGATGTTATGCCGCCGTGAAAAGCATCCTATATAGCCGAATAACCAGCTATCATCATAACAAATTTTGATCAAAATTGATCTAGTGGTTTTCTTGTTCGTTCACAGACGGATAGACAGACAGACAATAATATAAAAACTATAGATTTATATATCTACAAGATTTTCCAAAAATATTTAATGTATAAATTTGACACAGTTTGATTTTTTTTATATTTAAGTATAGATGTTGTATAATCGATATCGCGATTTGTACAATCGAATCAGCTCTTAGAAATGTATGTTGCAAAACTGTCGCACCCGTGTGCTTCTGTTATTTCATAACAATATTATCTAAATTGTAACGCTTAATTCTGTTTACTTTAGTGTCAGTGTTGCCAGTGCTACGTGAAATTAACATCTAGACAGCTACAACAATATCTATCTTTAATTTAATTCTGTCTACTCGGACAATTTGCGACTTTATATATGCATAAGGCTATACAATATTAGGTTAGTTTATTAAAATAAGTCATATGTAAGCTTATCTTGATACTTTGATGTACTTATTTTTGACTGACTTTAAAAAAAACACACATATTGACTTTTTTTATTGTGTATCTTGATTTCTTTGCTAATTGTTATGGATCGGCTTCCTTAATAGCTTATTAGAGCATCAGCTTATATTAGGGGTTAACATCCACAAAAACATTTCTTGGTGATTTTTGTATTATACTTACTCGAAAATTGATTTCCATATAAATTATTATTGTTTACAAAATTGGACATTTAATGCATTCATCGTTAAAACTAATCTAACAACAATAAACAACAAAAACCAATGCCATATACTATAAACTAGTAAGGTATTAATAGAACAATTTAAACAAAATATAAGGAGATAGTCCCAGATATGTGAAGTCGTTGAACTTTACATATCTGGTATCCAACGTGGGGACATATATCGTGAATTAGATATAATCGAACTTTCACCGGAACCTAATTACGCCTCCGAAACTAATAAAGTATGTGCTTTATTCAATTCGTGACGACATTCACGACAAGGCTAAAAATACTAGAGGAGTATCAGCCTGATATAATTCATTAAATAGTGTCGTTAATCTTTCATCATCAGCTGTGATAGTCTGTCTGGCAATGATGTTTCCTAGATTTCAGTTTAGCTCACTATATAGTGATATACTTGCTGAACAAGCGGTCGCGGGTTCGAGTCCCGCTGGGGGCATTCATTTGTACAGCTCAATTATTTGTACTCCAATGATGGGTGTTTTTATTTATAATATGTACGTATTTAAAGTTGTAGGTATATGTGTAGTGTATGAACTATGCATAACACAAGCCTCGTACTATGGAGCTAGATGGTGTTGTGTGTCTCCCAATATTATTTACAACATAAATTTATGAGAAAATGGAAGTGCTGCTTGTCTTTAACTGCCAGTTTCAATAACTTTATCTACCGATGACTGGTAGTTACTTTCATACTATTTTGACACATTAAAAGTTACAACCTGTCAAAATCGTATGAAAGTAACTACCAGTCATCGGTAGATAGAGTTATTGAAACTGGCATAAGTGGATCACTTGAGAACTACTTAACCAATTCGTTATTCGGAAAAAATATAAAAATCATGGGTAAATTCTACTATTCTGAAGAATTATTTACAGATAGTTTGTATCAAGGAATACAAATAATTATTACGAATAAAAAAGACTTACTCCTTGAAGACTTACTTTATCGGATCAAGGCAGTAAATATGTAATATTTATTTACTGTCTTGACATAATAGAGTCTAGAACATACCAATTTTAAAATATGAAAAAAATATCCTGTTTTTAATCCTAAATTATATTACTTTATGTTTCCTTTAATACTTTAAAATTTATTTATTGTATTTAAGACCCATTTACTTAATATATATATATTTATCATACCAAAGATGGCTAAATGTTCAATTAACTTCAACTATCTTTGCTAATTATGACAAATCGTCTCTATTATCATTTTAATATGACGACTGGCCTACAGTTCCAACAGAATAGAATATATTATTCACTCAATGCATATTTATAGTTCATTAAGATCCTAGTTTCAGTAAGATTAAATTATGGATGTTTATGAGGAAATCATTTAAATGTGTACAAGAATTTATATTTTGTAAACTGTAATTTTTAATCTGTGGTTCTAGATATTCCATGGCCAATGATATTTGACAACAAATTAGAAAAACCTATCAAGTTTTTCGAAAGACATGTGAAGTCCACTAACACGCACTAGGCCAGCGTGGTGGACTATGGCCTGATCCCCTCGTACTGAGGGTGGCCGTGCCCAGCAGTGGGACGTTAAAAAAGGGCTGATGATGATGATGATGATACGTATAATGAGGTTATTTATTTCATGAAAGAATCTAAACTTCTATTACTCGACTTACAAAGCAGTGACATAAAGAAATTGTTTCTTAAAATTTCAATAAAGCCTTAGTCTTAGAGTACATTCTCTTTCGACTTCCCAAATTATAATATTTATAACATTCATCATAAACATATTCAGAGGAAGTGTGTGTGAATTTAAATATTCATATAGGATGAATAACGTAAACATATTAGATTTGATATTTTCGCAACACAAAGTTATCAAAATCCAAATTTATGACTTAATCTACACCATTTAGAAAGATTTTGAATTTAAGCTTTTTAAGCTGTTAGCCTAAAATATAGACGGAGGCAACAATAAATCACTTTTTATATACTTGATATTAATGTTAATAAAGTTAATGATAAAATTCAAACATACGTCTTAGCATTTAGGTCAATTGAGGACCAGTTTACCTTTTAAAACTGTACAAGTTTGCATATGATTCCTGGCAATATAAACGAGGTTTCTCCATGTACTTGTACCTATAAATTATAAAGTAGCATTACATACCTTGTAGATGTAATTCAGATATTTTAAAAGTAGTACAAGTTTTTATTTAATAACTAGCCTTTCCCGCGGCTCCGCTAGCGTTCTAAAGGCTGAAAATCAAAGAAAATAATTTACTCCCGACCAACCAAACAAACAAACAAACCCACAAATAAACAAACTCTTCAGCTTTATAATATTAGTACAGATTAGCTGACCCGGCAATCATTGTTCTGCCATATAAAAAGAGGGTTGGTGTTGGAGAGTAAAAATACTGCTAAGGACAATAATATATACGATTAATTCGCATACCCAGCAAATATCCAAAAAAATACATCAAAAATCAAAACTCAAACATCAAAAATATCCTGGTTTATACAAAACAACAGTCATTAAAAAAACTACAATTTTTTTACAAAAAACAGTTAATTTTTTACAACTTATGTCTGTCATATTATTATGAATTATACTTGATTAATGTAACTATTAAGAAGGTACATTATTTAAGATTTATAACTCCTATTTTTATATCTATATTTATATCTACTGTGAGCTTTATTTGATAAAAAATCTTTATTTTATGCTAAAACAAATAAATTAAATGAGTTTCTAATTGCCATTAGATAACCTGAATAGTTTATCAAGAGTTAATATTAAAATCTCTTCATTTGGTCGATAGAAAGACTTCACTATCAGTTCTTTTATATACTCGTATGTGTGTGTTAAGCCATTTTTGACGCCCCACTGCTGATTACGAGTTTCCCTTCATACGGGGATAAGGCCATAGTCTATGGCCATAGGCTATGATCTTTCGAAAAATTGTTAGGTTCTCTATCATGCAGGTTTCCTCACGATGAATGAATGAAAATGAATGAAAATACTTTATTGCACACAAAGTAAAAAAAATAGATACATTACTAGACAAAAATATGAGATATAATTGCAATGCAAAGGCGGCCTTATCACTATTTTCCTTCAACATAAGACAAGTAGTAATCATGTTGTAAATTATCCACACATGAAAAATCTGAGGTCGACCCAGGATTTGAACGCAATTCACTCGGTTTTTCCAAGTGAGCGTGTCACCACTAGGCTACTAGAACCTTCTGTCTGTTTTCCTTCAAATACTAAAAATAGGGTTAGATAAAAAATCACTACATAATATAAAACAAAGTCGCTTTCTCTGTCCCTATATCACTTTGTACACTTAAATCTTTAAAACTACGCAACGGATTTTGATGCAGTTTTTTATAATAGACAGAGTGATTTAAGAGGAAGGTTTATATGCATAACTAGCGGATCACGCGGCTTTGCCTGTGCTAAATCTAGGAAAAAGCCCAAGCGAAGCGAGGGCGAGTCGCTAGTATATAATATTGTGTAACTACATTATTTTTTATTGTTAAACCTTTAGTACAAGTAAGTAAAAGTTAGTTCGTTAAAATACAAACTATAAACTTCATAGACGATCGCTATTTTTAACTTCTGTTATGTCACGGTTCGTTTCATTTCCAAATAACCACAAAGAAATATTTTGAATCAATTAACGCTTTATTAGGAAGCTAATCTTGATGCTGGCGTCGCTCCAAATGAGACGTCACAAGTCACTATTATCCGCATATACATCGATCGATACGCTTTCCAGGAAATAGTAGAGATGGTATAGATGGACAAGCTATTTTTAAATTTTACAAACATTGGTATGCCTTTATATGTGCTTTATCTCGTCAATAGTTAATTAATTATGAAGGAATCTTTGTTTGCAACCTGATAATATTATTTTGCTTTATTTTTATTATACTGCTACTGATTTTTATGATTTTTAGTAATTGTATGTAGAGTTGTATAGCATTAATAAGTGCAGACGAGTGTTATTAGTACTTATCTTTTTAAACCCGTTGTGAAATGAACCCAATGACTATTTTAAAACAAAGGTAGCAGGTTCAAATCAACGAAACAAAAGTTATGTAAAATAGTAAAAATGAATCTATTCCATGTGGACTTATATACTTTCATAATATTATAACAAAATTAAAGGCAATCTTCCAAAGAATGAACGTAATGGTAAAGAAAGTGTTAAATAAATATTTGATAATATTTTTTCTAAATTATTTGAATTAGGGCAAATGAAAACATATAATATATTAAACACTTTGTTTTAAGAAGTCGGTTAAAAACTATAAGAAAAAGTAGATTCACTACCTAAATACCAAGTTAATCACCTAGACAATAGCGGAATTCAAACAAAATGAAACGTACGTGATTTAGCTTCTAGTAAACGATATTTAGAACCGACTCTTCGATACAAATGCCAGCGCACACTGATGCAACACATTTGTATACTGTAACATTGACACACAGAATAAAGATTAGAACTATGTGAAGAGCTATTTATTTTTAAAGTTAATAAATCGATAATTTATATCGGGACATTACCACAGCATCATCTAGTTAGACCAGTAGTTAAATTTTACCATAATATTTTTTATAAATAACACTAAAGTTTGTCGACAGAAAGAAAATCGTTTGACAAAAAATACTGAACTGTCTATCTTTCTCTATTTGTATTAGTTGAATATTTATAACAATCGCATACATCACTTCTGTTTTATATGGTCTAGCTTAACATGCATAATCTAAAAACTATCCAATTTATCTAATTATATACGTTACAATTAAGCCATATAAATACATATATAAATAATATGTTGGGACATACATATGCTTTGTAAGATTTACGGAAGTAAATTTTAGAGTATTAGATTAGTTTAAAGAGTTTTGTGCAACTTTATTTCACTCTCCTTAAAAATCGAATATTTTATTTTTACAATGACAAACAGCTGACATCATATGACGTTAAAATATTCGCATAAACCACTTCTATTGAAGTATCAGATGCGCACGCGCATTAAACAAACCGTCGGGCGTCGCCAATTCGGCAGGCGCTATGCAATTACGCGCGATAATATCCAATGCGTTAAATATCATCATATATAGGGTTGTCATGCCCATAATAATAATTTAAACAATGTGAAAGATATACCGAAATAATAATACATTTTCTTTATGTTATACTAGCCTTTCCCGCGGCTTCACCCGCGTTCTAAGAGAAACTTTTTTTTAGAACTTTTAAAGGGGAATAATTCCGTCATACATGATTTTTGCAATTTGCATAACTTTAACCATTTACGTTGCGTACGCGACGAAAACTCTCAAAAGAAATATCTTTCCCCCCTTTTTGCAACATTTTTCATCTATTATCCGCTCCCATTAGTTGTAGCAAGATGTAATATAGCATATAGCTTTTTCGATTCGATTCGTAGTTCCTGAGTTTAGCGCGTTCAACCAACCAAACAAACAAATAAACAAACAAACACTTCAGCTTTATAATATTAGTATAGATTATTGTATGTATTAGACATGGATATACAGGATGGAAACTGTATGGTAATTGGAAGCAAAGTTCTTTAGTGATACGAGTACTTTCTTCGATTTACGCGAATGTTTGATAGTTTTAATAAAATTAATTGTTCAATTATTTATCGGGTTCATTTAGTTTGGTGCCTAACGTTTTGAATTCTTTACAGCAATCATAGTCATGGGAGAGAATGATTTTAATTTTTTCTTTCAATAGTGTTGGCAACAATATCAAAATGGAAGTTGGACACTGCCATGACAGCATAGCTGTCATCCCCCACTTTGATTACCTACTCCCTATAAATACGATGCTTGTCAATAAGAACGGGCATTCCTGTGGAAGTTACGTTGTGATATCCGCCGTTGACAATAGATTACTTGTAGTGATAAATTTAACCAAGTAAAATTGTAGTAAAATATTATTGATTGTAGATTTATGATAAGAATATAATCTCTAGAGCAAACATTGTATCTTAAAACTATAGATAATAATGAAATTTTATAACTTGTACTCTATATTGGCTTTATCTAACATCGTATCGCATATGAGCTTGTGAAGTAATAAAATCGCACAAATGCGAGTAGCATCAACAAAACATAAATTTTGTACTCTATTATAGTTATTTACCTATAATATACACGTTTCTTATTCACTATTAAACATGGTTTTTTTATAGCAAGAATACTACAACCTGACGGGTTAAATCTATGTATTTTTCTTTCATTTGCTTTTGACTCATAGAAACTATAAGAAAAGA
Organism: Boloria selene; assembly: GCA_905231865.2. Lineage (NCBI taxonomy): Eukaryota > Metazoa > Arthropoda > Insecta > Lepidoptera > Nymphalidae > Boloria > Boloria selene. The sequence goes on from HG993147.1 coordinate 11,827,175, forward strand.
AAGCTTATTATTATCTACGTTATTGTAAGTCTGTCAATGTTATTCATTAACGTCCCAATGAATGTATTGAACCGGTAGTCTTTAAATAACATATTTCAATCCATTTCAGTACCAAATCCTATAAACGTTATTCAATATATTTCTGAACATTTCGAATCTCATCTGAATATTTTTATTGTTAATAATAGATTTATGAATCAGTCTAGAATAGTCTGAGTCATTAAACACTGATAAGATAAAGCTCACTTTCTAGACGCTTGATTGGCCAACGGTATAAATAAACAAGCTATATTTTAGCTCTCGGTGAACCCTACATAACATGAATAGTCTAAGAGCTGGTATACATTTTAGTGCATGTCAACGATAACTAAATACAATGTGCAGTCGTCACTCAAATGTGGCACGAATCATTGAATTTTATGATGACAGGATAGCAATATAATAAAAATTTATATCACTGCTTGGACTATAACAATTATTCTACTTTTTAATTGTTTGTCTAACACAATAGGTCGTAATTAATAGATTTTATATGAAAGATCTAATATACATATGTAACAAACAATGATGGTGTAAAATTTACTATAACTGGTACGGATTTAAATATTTATATTTTATTTATTTTAATTGACTTCCTTTGCCAAAAACTTAAATTGTTCCTTTATCTATAAGTCTAAAGTTATTAATCCGTGTCGTACTATACCGAAATTTAGTTAACAAGCACGAAATTATGGCTTATCTATAAAATAAAATAGTATTTATGAACAACCCCTTAAATTAAAATATAAACTTAAAAAACAATAAAAACAGTAGAAAACGTAATCCAGACTAAAATCTTGTTATTTATATACTATAAATTTAATTGTCAACAATTTCTATACACACCTTTCTCTATATAAAAAAATTAAATGAAACTATCTTTTCGGATTTTGTCGCGGATTTAATGGATTTTTGGTTTCCGACGTTTCGAATGCTTTACAGCAATCATGGTCACGGGAGACGGGAACCAAAAATCATAATAAATCCGCGACAAAATCCGAAATGATAGTTTCATTTATAATGTCAAGTATTCGCGTTTAAACCTATGTATTATAAAAAAATTAAATTGTAATTACGTATAATCGCGTATATTTATAAAATCCCATATATTTTAAGAGAGTAGTCTGTCTACTTCCACTACTATATTTCAAGCCAGGCATTTATTTCCATTGCTTGTTATACTTACATACTAGAATAAATATTTCTATGTATATATATCAATATCTATACTAATATTATAAACGCGAAAGTTTGTAAGTATGGATGTATGGATGTTTGTTACTCTTTCACGTAATAACTACTGAATGGATTTTAATGAAACTTTACAATAATATAGCTTATACATCAGAATATCACATAGGCTACAATTTATAAAGATATTGTGTGAAATGTCCAAAATATGACGATAAGTATCAAGTAAGTAGTAAAAAATCTACCATCTGCGAGCTATTCTGGCGTGCGCTGCCAAAACCGCTAGAGTTATACATATGTAATGTATGATGGAAATGTTTATCTTAACAAGCGACTCACCCTCACTTCGCTCGGGATCGTCCCTAGATTTAGCGCGAGCGAAGCCGCGGGTTCCACTAGTCATCCATAATTTACGAGATAATTAAATACAGTTCTGTTCTGACACGTGCCCTACTCTACCAATACGTCAGTAATAAATTGTATTGCTACTTTATAAATTAAATATAAGATATGAGGAAAAAATAACATAAATGTGAAGACAACCCTATTCGATCAGCAATCTACACGACTCGTGATTACGAACATCCTTCCTCGCAGCATGCATATTGCATGAGCTCTTGTTAAAACCCCGTCAATCTCCATTTTGTTAGTTTATCGAAGTTATAAATGATAACTTAGGTGCAAAGCGTCTGTTGCTATCGATTTTAAAGTAAAATCATTTGTTTATGTGAAATATATTCCAAAATAATACATAGGTAAATTGAACAATAAATAAATTTCTGTATATTATATTAATATTATTAATGATCGGTACATATAAATAAAATTGAAGTGTCTATTTTTAATTTCAAATTAGTAGAGCAGGCTCTTCACTAAATGCGTATGAAAGTGCATACTTATATCAAAAAATATTTTTTTTAGTTTTTGTCTGTCCGTCTAATAGTTTCAGCTAATCTCGCAGATAGCTAATGTTATTAAACCGTTTAATTTAGTTTGACTTAACCCAGCGAAGTGGGTAGTAATAAAATTAAGATATCGCAAAGTTGTTCAAATATCGAATTTTTATATTTCGAGTCTCAACTAAAGTAATGATCATTCTATTGTAAATAAATTATAATAGACAAAGACAGGTTCAGAAATAGGTTTTGAATGAAATATTTATACATTGCAAGTGTTAACATCCTGAGGGGCCATTATGTTTGTTTATCACCTGCGTAAATGATATGTTAGCTCCTGTACTCAACAGGTTTTGTACAGTTATGAATTTTATAATGAAACCTTCTTTATAATTAGTTATTGATGAATGAAAACGATTTTATTTAAGAAATTGGATTTACCTCGGACGAAGCCGAAACTTGGACTAAAAGCTTCCTCGATAACCACTCTATCTATTGGTGAAAACAGCATGAAAATGGTGCAGTAGATTTTAGTTTATCGCGAACAGACAGACAGACAAACGCGGCGGAGGACTTTGTATTTAGATAAACTATTTTTATACATAATTATTTTAACAATTTAGTTAAATATATTACATGACACATTAAATTAATTAATTATATTTATATTTTTTTCAGTTTTCTAATAATACCTTCATACTTTCTGAGATTTACGCATATATATAATATTTTACATAAAACGAGGTTTTTCGATGTTTTCGACTTTCGTAGATTTTTTTTTGAGCCCTTTTTCCCGACGTGTCGCATGTTTTACGGCAATGATGGCATAATGTATATGACACACCGACATGGTATCTATTAGAAAAATTAAAAAAAACGCATTTTGTAAATACTCAACGAACATGAGAATATTACAATAAAAATAATTAATTTCTAAACCTCAGAAATTCTTATTTTTTCATTAACTCTACATATGTATCTGTATAAATGAAACATTATGTAACTAAATAATTTGCTTACATCGTATCTTAATTGTTGTTTTATATGAAACGGATATTATTTAAGATATAGTGTTAATTTAAATACAGTATAAATTAATGTAAATGGAGTATAAGTCGAGTGTACGAACAGGTTTTGATATACAAAGATGCTGAAGATGGACTCTACATTTATGAATGTTTTCTTAGTATTCATTTTCTTGTTATTAACAATGCCCGTCTGGCCTACTGACTATATTTGCTTTGCTTTTTGCTTACAACGTGGCTCCCGATTGTAAATGCAACATAGAGCTAGCTAGTGCAATCAAAAACTTATATATAACATATATAACTATGTCTGTAAGTATATTCTAAATTATAAAGACGTACGAATACCATTTTAGTATAAACGTATGTCATATCCTTTGTATGGGTCTTTGGGTCTAGCAGTTATAATAGGATTTCCTGTAGAATAAAAATCGTAAAACATTACGCGTTATTTCTACGACTTGTAGTGACTTAAGCGATAGAACGATCATTGATACTAATATTATAAAGTATTAGTAGTAAGTTTGTTTGTTTGTTTGTTTAGTTGAACGCGCTAATCTCAGGAACTACTGGTCCGAACTGAAAAATTATTTTTGTGTCGGATAGTCCGTTTATTGAATAAGGCTATAGGCTATATTACATTACGTTACGACCTGAAATACGACATCAATGAAAAATATTGCGCAAATGGGAGAAAAATATTTCTTTGCTTTTCAGGCCTTAGAACGCGAGCGGAGCCGTGGGAAAGGCTAGGTAATAATAAAAAAGATATCTTAATATAACTAAATTAAGCAGAAAGTAGATATATTAATTTTAATTGATATTACAATATTTATGATACGAAAATCAGTCTCTACAATTGCGGCCAATTTATCCGAACAAAAAGATTGGCATAGATTCAACGCGACATTGACCACATAATCTCAAATATGTGATAGTATTTTATTGTGGACAGAATTAAAAATACATTTACGTGGAAACCGTCTAGTGTTGTCGGAGTTTTTAAATATTTTAGAGTATTAACGTGTTTATTGCTTCGTAGTCGATAACGAAAATTTGCTATTATTGTTCTTTACCATTATGATAGATCGCGTTGGTTATTGCATTATTTGGCTTATTGCATGATTGGCTCTTCCCTAGATTTAGCATAGGCAAAGCCGCGGGATCTGCTAGTTATGCATATAAACTTTCCTCTTGAATCACTCTATCTATTAAAAAAACCGCATCAAAATCCGTTGCGTAGTTTTAAAGATTTAAGCATACATAGGGATAAAGGGACAGAGAAAGCGACTTTTTTTATACTATGTAGTGATACTTTACACGGATACCGCTAGTAAATGTATACAAAAACTCGACAAATTATATACTAAAACCTTCCTCGAGAACCACTTTATCTATTGGTGGAAACACCATAAAAATTGGTGCGGTAGTTTTTGAGTTTAACATGAACAGACAGACTCAGCGGAGGATTTTGTTTTATATGTAGATACGCGGATCTATTCATACCTATGTTACTATGACAAAAATAACCAAAGTCACTCGCTCAGTGATTGTAAATGTCACTATGTAATGTTGAATTCATAGTTTTTTCTTCACTTATATGTCCTTTCTCTTAAAATTCAATGTCACTCAGTTCCAAAGAAGTTGAGCATTTCCCTAGAACAGCGGCTACACGTAAACAAGCAATAAATTGTAATATATGTAGACTATTTTGAAATTTAAATAAAAAATTTACACTTCAATTTTACTATTACGCTAAAAGTTATAATATGTCAAAATTTCTTGTCACAATGATGGTCCGCGATGAACCCTGAAAGTGCTTATTCGACAGTAATGATCTTTTCTTTTCTTTAAATATGTGATTTGTCCTATCCTGTCCTGTGTTTTTATCATGGTTATTTCTTTTTTTAAATTGAAAAATTAATTAAAAATTTTACAAATTACGAACGAAAACATTTCTAGTTGAAATACCCTTCTACCCGCAAAATTTTATAAAAATGATAAAAAATAAGTTGTAGTTATAATAAGTAGCTTAGAAGATTGTATAGCATAATATATTTGTTTTAAGTTTGTATTAAGTTATAGTATAAGTTGTTACTTAAAAATCACGATGTAAATAATTTTCAACTACCTTTTTGTAAAATTTCTCATTAAGTGAATGTAATTCTTTTGAGAAATAAAGCATCTTTAAACCGAATTAATGATTCTGGCATCTGAAAAGAGATTCTGGGAAAAAGCTACTCTAAGCTTCGAATACAACCCTAAAGCTAAAGAAAAACGTACCATAGCAACGCGTGGCGGGGTCTCTTACGATGCAATGAACATCTTTTATTGACATAGGTACCTTCCTATAGTTTCTGTACCGTCTATGTTTTTGCCAAGTCTACTTTTAAATAAAAATATTGTTTCTTTCTGTTACATTGTCTGGCTCTCAAATAGTTGTTTTAAATATAAGCAACTGTGACTGTAGATCATGCTGTAGATAGAGCGGGTATTCTGAAAACTGCTCGGTATAGCTTGTAGAGCTATCCCTTGGCCTGAATACTCTTCAGTCACTCATTTCATACGGTCTTACTCGTATTATTATTTTAATCAAATTTTTACTTATAGAAGATGCAATTTTTCGACCTTTTTTAATACAATTTTACATTTTCGTTGTGAATACTGACATCTTTGATACTCTACTTGTAGCTCACAAGATTCAAGTCAATCGCAGACAGATTAAAATCAATAAACCAAACATTAGACCGTTGTATCGATAATAACAACAATTTCGAAAGATTTTTCAAAAAAACTGTACAAGTAACGTGTACAAATTCTTACTTAAACATTTATTAAATGTATAGATTTATCTATACATCTATACATATAAATAAAATTTGAGTGTCTGTTTTTAATTTCAAAATAACAGCTTTTCACTAAACGCATATTAAGGAATATTGTACGAAACTAGCAACAAAAACAATTTTTAAAATAATACTTTCTTAGGTTTACGCGAATGTTTGACATTATAAATGAAACTATCTTTTCGGATTTTGTCGCGGATTTATTATGATTTTTGGTTCCCGACGTTTCGAATGCTTTACAGCAATCATGGTCACGGGAGTGTCTCTCCGATATATATCTCCGCGACAAAATCCGGAAAGATAGTTTCATTTATAATTTTTAAAATAATTTTCTATATGCCCGTTTGTTCCGGGTAATCTCTGAAATGGCTGGACCGATTTTGACGGGACTTGCACTCGCAGATAGCTAATGTTATAAGGCGTAACTTAGGCTACTTTTTAACCGACTTCAAAAAAGGAGGAGGTAGTAATTTCATTTATTTTAACTAGCGGGACCCGTGGCTTCGCTGACCCTAAACCTATAGCTAGTTGTACATAAAATTTCACACGTTACTTTTCCTTCCATAATCATTTCTATTTAATAATAGCTACAAGTAAAATATTTATACTGTCATTAAAATTATTTTAACCATTTTATGACAAGTATAAGCTGTTCGTTTTCTATATACGAAGCACCAAGTTAGGTCGTAAAGGCTTAGGTACTGGCATCATTAAGCGATACTCAGTATAAACAAGTTTATACTAAATTATACTTATTTTACGACATTCGTTATAGGATCATTTGGATTAACAGTTATTGAAATATCGTAAGTTACTTTCATTTAGATAGTGTTATAAATACAAATAAGAATATTTAGTTTTATTCCGCGACTTTTCTCACTTGGTTAGCCTATATGTTGTTAAAGAATGTAAGCTGTGATTTTTTCGTAAATTTATTGGTCCTGTGTCTTATTTTCAGCTATAGTCGAATTGAAGTCTTATAAAATATTACATATTCTGCGAAGCTGCTTGTATTCCGCATTATGTTATTACTAAGATTGAATTCGTCATTTACTACATATAAGAAATGTTTAGGTAAATTCTTGTATTTTATGCATCATAATATAGGAATCATAAAGTCACTATTATGAAATTATACAGAAATATAAAACTAACAAAAGTTATAAATTAAATATTTATTTCCAAACTCCTTATTGTTCTCCTAGATAGTTCAGAGATAACACTAAAAGTAACGTAGGACGTACTGTATATCTTTAATATTGACCTGCTTTCGGAACTCAACTCTGGGTTCTACTAAAAATCTCATATCTTAGTTTTTATTTTGGTTGAGCCCTGAACTCGAACCTAGAACCTCACGATCAGCCACCCAATATATAGACCACAATCAAAGAAGCAATATACGATATAATATGTACCAGGTACTTAAAGTCATATCACTTACAAATAAAATGTGATAAAATGAAACAAAAGACGAAAGAGTATTGCACATTTATAAAGTAGTGGGATGCGAGATTACAATCTGTACAAAGCTTATAAATCAATACTAACGCTTAAATTACTTCAAAGCTTCGAGCTTTCAATTAGCATACAATGTAAGATTGTTCTTCGATCAAAAGCGAAGCGATACGAGGTGTGCCGCTAGTTTACATTTGTATTCGCCACTTAATGACATTTATAGATTTGACTCATTGATGAGTAAAATGGACTTCTAAAGCTCTTCAATAGATTATTTGTTGAGCGTTGATTCATTGCATAACTATTATTTGCATCATTTGTTCCAGTTGAATAATGATCTTTTACTATTCGCTATTATATTCTACTAGCCTTTCCCGCGGCTTTGCTCGCGTTTCGTCGTAAATTAAAAGAAATATTTTTCTCCCGTTTTTGCAACATTTTTCATTGATGCTCCGCTATATTAGTATAGCTTACACGAATTCTATCTAAATTATTTTATTAAAGGAATGTTTTCTTTAAAATTATGAAATAAGAGTTTCATTAAGTAATTGTTTTGATTTGCAGACTAATTTTTAACTATTTACTTATAAATTGAATATGTTGCTATTCTTTTCGGATTTCCATATTATTAGACAATTATTATACTTTGACAAATGTTCTTTTGGGCCGTGATTTGGTATTAATATATCGAAAGTGTACGAGTTATATACTTACACTGAGATCTAATCGTGAACGCTACGGACTGCTGTCGTTAAAGTAAGGAACAAAATTGTAATAATATTTACAGCAAGTATATTGTTATTACTATAACATAAAATAATACGTATTTGTGTTTGTATGTTAGGTATATTTGCTATAACTAGTAATCTGATACAAGAAATGCTTTTGATAATGAAAACCACTATGCTTAAGCAACGTACAAGTTAGCCATTTTAACTACTTCGCAGTGCCGCAGGCGAAAACTACCAATCAATAATTTAAATATCTTCTCACGTCGAGCCAAGGGCTGTAGGGAGCGTACATTAAATATGTATACTTTACGTTTCGTGCACCGCAATGTATTTTCGTCAAACCAGTTATTGTCGCAGATAGGCTGATGATGGCTGATAGCTGATGGGATCCTTAACACTTTGTTAATTGCGACATCTATACAAATAGAGCAAAACGAATAAGGTTTCATTTATATCACATGATCCATCTTGAAAACTTGTCATTCCGCTGATTTTTTTCATAGTTATAGGCAAATAAAATTACGCAAAGAGAAATTGGTATGATAAATGCAATAATGATAGGTACGAGTTATCAACATATAACATTTAAAAAAAACTGCGGAAAAATATAATTTCATATAAATCTATCTAATCTAATTGTGTCCCTTAATACTAACGGTTTTAGGGACCCATACCCGAGCAAAGGCAGGGTAAGTTGTTAGTTTAACAAAACTTCTTCACACTTCTTCAGGACTTAACCTACCATTTTTCATAATTTTAAAATATAATATGATATTAATTCTATAACAAATGTTTAAACCTAGACAATTTGTCTCAGCATTTCTTGGGAATAATCAAAATATTTCGTCAGAACATAATTTCACAATATTTGTATAATAAAGAAGCTCATGCGTAAGTCGTTATATAAAATTTATTATCCACTAATCAAATTCTCAGCTGCGAATATGTACTATACATTTTAGACTGTGACGCGGAACATATAAGATCAAAGGGACCGTCCTCTTGGCCTGGAGATAAATTTATTTTTTGTATTTTAATTATAAGATAACGAATAGATGTTGCAAACTTCGCATTGCTTAAATATTAGAATATTCTTTTGTTTTCCTCTACGAGGAGTCTTAATAATTATCGTGGCAACATTTATTTTTGTTTTATGTTGGCTCGCTTTAATCCCACCATAAATGCCACAAGAGTAGAGTATTTACAGTATGTCTGTCAATTTACTAAGTTAGCCATTTTTTACATTTGTTGATGATGATGATGATAACTTATAAATTAATTCAAAGGATGCTTCTTTCGAAAGCTTTTTAATATTATAAAGAAGAGCACGTAGCAATGCAACATAGCGAAAGGATTTTGGTGTGGAGGTATTATACACTTGGAAATACAGTACTGCTGGGCACGGTCCTACCTTCAATACGAGGGAGATCAGGCCTTCTACCACACTAGCTAAGTGTGATTTGGTTCATGTGTCTTTCGAAAATCTAAGTTTGAGACCCGGATTGAACAAGCATCATTCGATTGTCCAAGCGAGCACGTAACTACCTAATTTTTGACTTTATTTGACCCGCATGATATCTCCTATAGCCTAATCCTTCACGTTTGTACGCTCACAAAGGTAGCAAAAGTCATTATTTTTAGATGACTACTGGAGTTAATATAGATTATATGTGACTTTATTCTTAAAGCATATATTATATATATATATATAGTACCAACTTCAGTACTTAATAAGTTTTGTGATTAAATTTTAGTAGGTACGTAGTCATTAAGGTTCCGTAATTATAACGTAAAAACAGAAAGCTAATTTCGTTATGTGTATATCATAGCCATTGCATTTAAAAACTCATAGTACTATACCGTGTTAAATAAATGAACGGGACGTGACGGCAAGAAAATTAGGATATTTAAAATATTAAGTTTCATTCACTGAAAGCATTCTTTTTTTTAATATTTATGAATACCTTTACATTTTTTAAGCTGTGCTAGTAATCAAACTCGCCATCACTATCTTATCACCTTAATTAATAGGACCTTACCTTACAGTTTTTCATATCTAATTATTTAATTACGTTAACTTGAAGAAATTGTACTACGAAATTGTAATATAATTTTTTTGTACGGAACCCTCGGTGCATGACTGAAACTCACACTTATTTTATTGAGTCGTACTCATAAAAGTAGTGAGTAAGTCTTTAGAGCAATACCAGCTATTTCTAACATGAGGAGAATATTTAAAATGTATAAAATCTTAATCCCAAAGGATGTACGTACATTGTGGGATCTATATGACAGATAACGCATAATGAAACCTTCTTACGTTTAAATAAGGATGATTTTTCAACGCTCCGATCATATGTTTGTTGTATACCAACGATTCTTACTTCACTCGGAAGCGGACGTGTTTCAAATTTGTCCAAATTATACTTATAAGTTTTCGTGCTTAATTAACCTTAGAACATATAATTTTAAGTGCTACATTTGCGTGTCGTGCAGCAAGTCCAATAAATAAATAATTTAACGCTCGCGTTGCCTCGCGCTGCAAGTGAATGCTGAGGTAGGCTCCTCCTCGTCGCGAGTAAACGAGACGGGCTCTGTGGAAGAAATAATTCATCCTTGTCGCACCAGTACTCTTCGTTTCGTCCTGCACATTTCTGCAAGTGAGTCACCGCAACTTAGTTGAACTAAATCTCTTATAATAATATTTGTTTATAAAACATACGACGCTGATACAGACAACAAAAAAATGCACTGTTCTGGGTGTCAGTCGACTATTAAAGACAATTTATATTTGAAATGCACGTCGTGTTTATTATCCTTTCACGCTCTGTGCATCAGTATATCCAATAAAGAATTTAAGAACCTCACTACTGAAACCAAATCAAAATGGTTATGTCCTGCCTGTCGTTGTAAAGCTCCTAAGAGCGATAATTCAAACACGCCAGTCCGGCCATTGTTGTCGCCTAACTCCCGCTCTAATGTTAACGTAGCTAAGCGCGGCACTGCTGAGGTTCGCGACGATGGGAACGAGAATGTATGCTGCATACCCTCTTGTTTATCGCATTTGGATCTTCGTAGTATTATAAAGGATGAACTACGAAACTGTATTTCTGATTTTAAGAGTGATATTAATGTCCAGTTGCGTGAAATGAAGGACGATATTAGAAATTTTAACGAGTCGATTTCTTTTATGAACAGTCACTTCGAAAAACTAAATGCTGAAATAAAGGTATACAAGGGTGATATCGATCGTATTAAGAAAGAAAACGAATCTCTTAAAAATGATCTCATGACGGTCTCTGCTCGCTGTACCCAGTTAGACCAACTAATGCGTTCATCTAATCTGGAAATTCAATGCGTACCCGAAAATAAGACGGAAAACATAATTACAGTAATAAAGCAATTGGGTAAAGTGGTTGCATGCCCCATAAACGACACAGACGTATCTTACTGTAGTAGAATTGCTAAAAAAGATCCTAAAAGCCTGCGACCTCGTGCCATTCTGGTTACACTGAGTAGTCCCCGTCTACGCGATACGCTCTTGGCGGCTACTATAAAGTATAACAGGCAACATCCTAACGATAAACTGAACTCGAGTCACCTGGGTCTCAGCGAGGATAAGAAGTCAGCAATATATGTCGCAGAGAACTTATCACCCGAGAACAAGTCACTACACGCTGCGGCGCGACTTAAAGCCAGGGAACAAAACTACAAGCATGTTTGGGTGCGCAGCGGTCGTATATATATGCGCAAAACTGACACATCTGAATACATCTTTGTTCGTAATGCTGCAACCTTAGAAAAATTGTCTATTAATTAATTTGATTCTTATTGTTATTGTAAATTAATCTTTAGTTCATGTTACACTTTTGTTAAAATTCTCTTCTTTAAATGTCTATTTTCAAAACGTTAGAGGCTTGCGTACTAAGACTTTAGATTTATATAAAAATGTATTGTGCTGTGATTATGATGTTATTGTACTGTGTGAAACATGGCTAAACCATACTATATTTAATTCAGAATTGTTTAATGATCGTTATGAGACATATAGACGTGATCGAGAGACTAGTGAATATCATAAAAATAAGTCGGGTGGTGGTGTCTTAATTGCCATATCTAAACGCTTTAAGTCACGTAGACTAACTCAGTTTGAGAGCGGTTGCGAGGACCTTTGGGTGGAACTAGATATGTGTAGCAGCCGCACATCCCCAGATAAGTTATACATTTGTGCGGTCTACCTACCCCCTCCGATCCAAATGCACATTCTCGAACATTTTATTGACAATACTAATCGTATCTTAGAATCTCACTATAACACACTAATATTAGGGGATTTTAATCTAAGTTCAATAACATGGCCTAGCAATAAAAACATTGTAACCTTGCCGGATTCTATGCATAACCCACTCTGTAACAAATTACTCGACTTTATAGCTCTTAACAATTTAAAACAACAAAACACAGTCCTCAATAACCAAGGAAAGATTCTAGACCTAATTCTTTCGACCGAAATTGTTGATCATTTACAAGCAAGCAAGTACGTACTTAGCAATGTTGACCCATACCACCCACCTTTGGAATTTGTTTTGTCATTTAACGATGCGCCTGGTCTTCCTCCCGTGATTCCCAGTGACAAGTTTAATTTTCACAAGGCGGATTTCGGCAAGATTGTGGACGAACTTAACTCTATTCCTTGGGTTGATGAATTCTCAACCCTGACGAATGTTGATGATATGGTGGACATGTTGTATAAGATAATTAAAGAGGTAATCAGGAAGCACGTGCCACTAAGTAAAACCACACATCAAAAATATCGAAAATATCCCTGTTGGTACACTAAAGAACTTATAAATTTACTAAAGGAGAAATATAGGATACGTAAAAGATATCGCAAATATAAAAACCCTTTGGATGAACTGTCTTTCTTATTACTAAAAAAACGATGTTCGTTATTAATCGAAACATGTTACAGGAACTACATTAATAGCATGGAGGACTCTTTATCCAAAAATCCAAAGATATTTTGGACTTACTTAAAAAATAAGCGTCAGAATAAAAGTACGTACCCATCAACATTGTATCTAGATCATAGACGAGCTTCTAACGGCTCTGACGTTTGCGATCTCTTTGCGTCATTTTTCGCATCCGTTTACAGGACACCTTCTTCTACTTCAACATTTTCTGGCGACGTTACACTCCCGGAATCTTCACTTGCAAATTGTCTGACAGGTTTATCCTTTTCACAACAAGACGTATTACTTGGTTTGAAACACTTGGATCGAAGTAAAGGAGCTGGATCTGATGGTATACCATGTGTCTTTGCAACGGAATGTTGTGATGCACTCTCCTTGCCACTCTCAATAATATACAACAGATCAATAAAGTCCGGATATTTTCCTACTGCTTGGAAAGAGTCGAGGGTTGTACCAATACCAAAATCTGGGGATATTACGTCCATAAAAAATTATAGACCTATTTCTATTTTACCTGTATTCAGTAAAGTATTTGAAAGACTAATAAGACCTACACTTACCTGGCATATAAAACAAATGATATCGCCACAACAGTCGGGTTTCTTCAAAGCTAGATCCACAACAACCAACCTTGCTTCATTTGTCACCTTTTTGACCGATTCAGTTGATTCTAATATCCCAGTTGACACAATTTATACGGATGTGAGCAAAGCTTTCGATACCGTGGACCACGTTATTCTTCTTCAAAAACTTTCAATCTTTGGTATAACAGGTAACTTGTTAGAATGGTTTGGCTCGTATCTAAGTAATCGGTGTTCCAGGGTAGTTGTTAGTGGATACTCGTCTCAACCATTTTTAACCCTATCAGGTGTTCCCCAAGGATCAGTTCTGGGGCCAATTTTATTTAATATATTTGTGAACGATGTTGTAGAAATATTTAAACACAGCAAATGTTTTCTTTACGCCGACGATCTCAAAATTGCAAAACAAATAAAAAACCATCAGGACACTCTCCTTCTGCAAGAGGACTTAAACCGCTTGATCGACTGGTGTGAGAGAAACGGTTTGGCACTAAACATCGATAAATGTAAATATATACGATTCTCACGTGGAACTCGCCCGAACTCGCAAACTTATACTATCAATAATGAGACGTTGGAAGAGGTGGTTGCTATTAGAGACTTGGGAGTTACTTTGGATAATAAAATTAGATTCCACATACACATCGACAGAATAGCAACTAAGGCGTTTCAAATGCTGGGTTTTGTTATAAGGAACACTAGAGATTTTAAAAAACCGCAGACCAAGATTGGCCTTTATACGGCCCTGGTTCGATCTGGTTTGGAATACTGTGCTCAAATCTGGTCTCCACACTACGAGGTACATATTAAGCGTATTGAAAGGGTCCAAAAGCGTTTTCTATGGCACCTTTCTTATCAGTGCAACAAAGTAAAACTGTTGCCGACATATCAAAGTCGTTTACAACATTTTAAACTTAACAGTTTATTCGATCGGAGACAGTTATTGGATCAAATTTTTCTGTATAGGTTGGTTAACGGTATGTTGGACAGCCCCAATCTTGTGGAAAAAATATATATAAACGCGCCCACTAGATTTCCCCGTGCCAGTAAATACGTTCCATTTTCGATTCAACGTTCAAGAACAAATTTAGGTCAGAACGCTACTATGAATAGATTATTTAAACAATACAACAAAATAACCAAAAATAACGAAATTGATGTGGACATTTTTTCAGACAGCCTTTCAAAATTTAAAAATAAACTTATTGCAAGCTTTATTTCCCCTTTATCTAGACATTAAATGCATCACTATGTCGATCATGTTCTATATGTTTCTTTGTTTTTGTTTGTGGTTTTTTCTTTTTTTTTCATAAAATGTATTAGTGTATATTTAGTATTTTTATTTAATGTTTCTTCTAAAGGATTTACAGCAAAATTTTAGTTGTTGTTCTTTGGTTAAATTGTGTTGTTTTTTTTTTCTTTTATTTTTATATCTCTTTTTCTGATATGTATAAAAGTTTGTTATTAGGAGTTTTTAGGTTTTTGTTTGCTTTTTACATATATAAATTTTAAAATAGATGAAACTGTTCTTTAGCATGCCGTGGCAACTTATAAATGAAACAGCACTTAGAAAATAATTGTTAACATTTTTAGTAACTTTATATGTATTAGTGTATGTTTTGTCAGTTGTCCTACAAATAAATAAATAAAAATAAATAAGTATAGAAGTGTAGAAGTGACGAGGTCATTGACCCGATGGGAATCGTAGATAGTGTTGTTTAATGATGAAATTAGAAACTTTTGTTTTTTTTAAATGCGACAATCCATTTTTACATTTACTTAAGAAATAAAAGTTTTTTTTACTATTAATGTAGTAGTAGTAGTAATATACTGTACATATTATGTATATCTCGTCAATTTTTCTGCTTGTCAACGGTTTTTTTTGGTTATTACTTAATAGCCAATCACCAGTTTCAGTGCTATCAAAAAAATAATCTGTTATTTTTAAATATTACACTAAATAGTTTACACTACACTAAATAGTGAACAGCGCTATATACTCGTAAATATCAGAAAGAATAAGTGAGAATTAATAAAATCAAAAGCCACAAACCAAATAATAGTTCGTCTAAGTATATTGCTTCCTAATAATATATTATATCTTTCTAGTTATAAGCGATACAATAAAATATTTATACTACTATAGTATTATAGATTATCCGAACTTTAGCTTAACTTGAATATATCCCAAACCTTACCTTTTAACGGAGAAGTTGACTTTTTAAGCCGTGCTTAGAATGAAACATCAATTTTATTACAAGTACCTATTACGTATGCAAAGCCACCTCGCGCTAATGAAACGTATGTGTAAACTAGTTGAAAGAGTTCTAGTAAAAGTTAAAAAAGTACAGTTTAATAAAGTATATTGCGCTCGCGGGTTCGACTCCCGCTGGGATTTGTGTGATGAACACGAATACTTGCACTCCAGACTGAATCTTTATATTTATAAAATACTAGCATTTCCCGCGGCTTCGCACGCGTTCTATTGACCGGAAACCAAATTCTTTCTGACTCGCGCGGTATGGTACCTCGCAGAATTATAACGCCCGCCCTTCCCGTTATTGTAACATTTTTCATTGATGCTCCGTTCCTATTAGTCACAGGGTAATGTGGCTACCCAACACAAGGATTTTTTCAAATCCGACCATTAGTTCCTGAGATTACGAAAGAAACGAAACGAAAGAAGGAATAAACAAACAAACAAACAAACAAACAAACAAACAAACAAACAAACAAACAAACAAACAAGCTCTTTAGCTTTATAATATAAATTTTATAAATAGATATAAAGTTGTGTACTAAAGTAGATATGGATGTGTAATGTACCAACTATCTAGTATTCATACCAAGCCTCGTATCTTACCATGGAATTAAATGGTACTGTCTGTTAAAGTCTCAATAGACTTTTTTTGGTAATTTTAAGCATTTCTTTTGATTTTAGCTTCCCTCATATCTGAATAGATTATATCTATCATAGTTTTAAAGCTTGACGACGCGTTTGGCTCAGTGGGTAGTGACCCTGCTTTCTGCGCCAGCGGTCGCGGGTTCGAGTCCCGCTGGGGGCATACGTTTGTTGAGCGCGAATGTTTGTTCTCCAGTCATGGATGTTTATATTTATAATATGTATGTATTTAAACTTATATGTGTAGTATATCAACCATCTAGTATCCATAACACAAGGCTCGTACCTTACCGTGGAACTAGATAGTGCTGTGTGTAAATGTCCCAACATATTTATTTATTATTTATTATAAACCTATTTAAAATTCACGGTTAGTTTCTTAACTAATACAAGTAAAATAGAGTGAAACGTACATACATCTATAAAACATAATTCTGCACAACCCACAGTATAGTTTATACTTGACAAATGCATTCTAATTGCTTTAGACAATTAATTGATGTGTAGGTGCGCTAATGACCACTGTTAGATCAGATTTCCGCCTATTTTGAACACTTGATCTAAGACCATGTTTATTTATGTCTAAGTCGATTTTGATCGAGTAAATATTAATAAAATATGCAATAAATATATCACGTTCTTCGAAAGTTTATGTGTTATTTAAAAAGCTTGTTTCTTGAAAAAGAAATAAAAATTAGGTCACTATTAAATTTTTGCGAATATAAAATATAAGACGGATGTTTTAAATACAAAAATATATTCCTATGAAGTTTGATTTTTATTGAGGAGCTTTTATAGTTCTCAATATAAAGCTTTAAATTTAGGATTGAAAAGTAATCAAATTTAACTGAATGGAAAGTATAACAAGTGTGTTATTTAATTGATACTCCGCCTTAGCAAAATGCGTCTTCTTAATGATGACACATTTGGCGCAGCTTGAAGTGACTTGTTGTACTTTCTTGCGTCAGTGGTCGCGGGTTCGAGTCCCGTTAGGAGCATTCATTTGTTAAACTCGGATGTTTGTACTCTAGTAGTAGTGGATGTTTATATTAATAATATGTATGTACTTAAAATTATATATGTAGTATATCAACTATCTGGTATCTGTAACACAAGCTTCCTTCGTAGCTTACCACGGAACTATATTCTAGTAAGAATTGTATGCAATGGGTTAAGATAAAATTTAAAGTTATTTGATAGCTACAAGTACAAGAATACTGACAAAAAGTTAAAACGCAAAAGAGGACCAAGTTTAAATTCGCTCTTTAAGTAATTGAGATCTAAAAGGGTGTAAAGATCTATAAAAGAATTAATACAGGAGTAATGTACGGCGTTCTTAATGTACATAATATGATAATTTCATATGTTTTTTGCAAACACTACGCATTATAGCAAATATCATATTCGAGTATTTTAAAACAATAAATTTAAGACTTTTTTAGATTCTAAATGCGAATATTTTAATTTTAGTAGAAATGTTTGATCTGATTTTTTTTCAGGTTTTTTTAGTTACTGACGTTTGAACTGCTTTATAGAAGTACAGGAGACAATAAATTTAAGTCACTCGTTAATAAACGTATTGAAAGATTTCGATATTGACTTCAACTAACTATTCTCAACGAGAATTTTTCTTATTTCTTCTTATTATAGGGTATATTTTTTACATTTACTAGAATAGTAAAAAAAATATTCAGCTAAATATGTGGATATTTTAATTCAGAAGTTACTCCACTCTTCTCACTCCTCCGAATCTCAGTCAGTTAGTTATCAAAAGTTACTCCACT
Organism: Boloria selene; assembly: GCA_905231865.2. Taxonomy (NCBI): domain Eukaryota; kingdom Metazoa; phylum Arthropoda; class Insecta; order Lepidoptera; family Nymphalidae; genus Boloria; species Boloria selene. Next base: position 11,845,598 of record HG993147.1, read on the forward strand.
CTTCTACTACACTCCTCCCAAACTCAGTCAGTTAGTTATTTAATAATAACAACGCCCAAAATGGGCTTTACTTTATCTCCGATACTTAAGGTTCCTGTTATGTATATAGGCAAGTGTTCTTGTATATTAAATGTGCATGTCAAAATACACTCAATAAGCGTAAACAATGCTACCGTGTATCATTAAGAGGATTTACCTTGTAAATACCGCTAAGAAACTTTCTTTGAGGTACACTCGAGCAAGAAATCATAGACTATTATGCCTGAACTCTACATTTCGACTAAATACTATATGTCTCCAAATATATATATACCCAATATATTTTTTAAATATTTGTTTATTTAGCCAAAACCACTGTTGACTTTGTTTCTTTATAACAATCATTGTTCTACGAGGAATGAATGATTTTAGTTGAACATAATAACTACTTATGACAACTTATTAGAGACTGTTAAAGACATAAAAGATTTGAAGCCTTTGTTGCTATACACATGTCCCTGCGATAGCTATATTCACCCAAAAATAAAAAAAAATTGAGAATAACAACTAATAAGATAAACTCAATTTTTAAAATTTTTGTCTGCCTGTTTGTTTCTGCTCATCTTTAAAATAAAAAATCTACACAAATTTTGAAGGGGCTTTCACTGGGACGTAGCTCATTATATGGAGTAACGTAGGTGACATTTATTTCAGAAAAATAATTAGGTTTCTCAAAAAAAAACTACAGCCAAACCCGAGCGAAGCAAGGGTAGTTGCTAGTACAAAAATAAGTTAGTGAATAGTACTCGAAGTAATAGAGAAAATTCAATATTAAAAAATGGATAAAATAAAACAAATTTTCAATTTTCTTGTAAAACTAAACAACACGTGAGTCACAACAGTAATATGTCTATCAACTTTATTGCTACCTAAAAGTATACACTTAACAAAAAAAACTTTATTTTTAAAGTAAATGATGCAACCAATTTATTTTGTCTACACTTCATGCAATAAATTTACTATCACGGCCGATATGTTTTCTTATTTATATATAGAATATAATGTTAGAACCACTATTTAGACAGATCGCGTCATTTATTACAATTTTAAAGAATCTTTCTTTAATCAAAGAAAACAAACAAAAAGAAGATCATATTAAATCTATTTTTAAAATGATTCAATTGCCAGAAAGTGAATGTTTACTTAATTTTTGATGAAAATACAATTATTTAGAATGAATATTAAACTAAAGTAGTAAAAATAGGAAGTAGACTTGTTATTACTACTAACTACTACTAAAAGCTTAGTTATTTATGGCCTCATGCATCATTAACCTTAATTTCTAATAAAGATATTAAAGATATCTTAGATATACAAATACTCGTAGAATATGAATGTAAGTAATATGTTAGGACATTTACACACAGCACCATCTAGTTTCATGAGAACAACAGACGATAAAAATCTGTATCTTTCTATCTCTCCTTTCTCGTCTCATGGTTGTAAACGATATTTCTTGCTTTTTCGCTTTAGTGCTATTAATAAAAAAGGTTAAAAATCATATTTTTTTTATTAAAAACAAAGAATGATTATTAAACACTCGGCGAACTATATAATATTATTATTATACAGATTTGAACTTTTAAAGTAGTTTTCAAGCCAGTTAACTTTTTTATAAATAATGATATGAATTTTCTCCTCGAGTGTACACTTGTTTGCTTCAAACTTCGGCCGCCTTCGAAGAAAAGTTTACTCGGACTTGTCGCTTAAAGTCTATTGGTATGTAATCTTTAAGACGTGTTGGAACTACTACAATTATACTTACGAGTTGCTAAAGTTAAATACCATACAAAACCGTTATTAATTACAAAAAACATTTTGCTAAGTGATGCCTAACTTTTATATATTACACTAAATTATAAATAATTGTAAAAAAATATTAAGTCAAATAAGTCATAATAAAAATTTATTATTTTACTAGTGCTTCTCCCTTGCTCTACTCGAGTTCGTCCCTTAAGATATTGTCCCGCAGAAAAAAGTATCTTTGACCTGGACCTGGAGAGCCAACTATCATCATACAAAATTTCATCAAAATCTATCTATTGGTTTTCTCGTAATCTATGTGTCTGGGACAGACAGAAAAACTTACTAAAATTATATGAATATGAAACTATCTTTTCGACCCACAATTGTGGGTAGGCACAACAAGTATATAAACCCCTGAGACATCAAATACCTTAGTCTCTCCCGTGACCATAATTGCTGTAAAGCATTCGAAACGTCGGGAACCAAAAATCATAGTAAATCCGCGACACAATCCGAAAAGATAGTTTCATTTATAACCCTTAGCTGGTTTCGCTAAAATTGGTAACGTTATTGGTATCAGGGGTAAAAAAAGACCCCACATTAATAAAAACTGTAAAAAATACAAAAAAACATGTTTTTATAATTTTCTGTTTTATTTATACAAATATAATTTTGAATCTAGAGATCAATTAGTTTTAAAGTTACAATACAATAATAAATCACATTTTTTTTACTTATTTAACATATATCTAATTTTTTGTACTTAATTAAGTACTTGTTACTTTAGGAACCATTTATAATATAAAAACGTAAACATAACTTTAATTTCTTTTATCCTGTAGTTTTCTTATATAATCTAAATAACAAAAAATAGGAACTTCTTTTAAAATCATTAAAAATTAAAAAAATGACAAAACAAAACAAAAGTCCAAAAATTACTCCTAAAATAACATAAGATTGCTTTGGCAGTATGCTCTTTACATATGAAAAGAAAGCATTTGCTACACTTTTTGGTACACTTAAAGTTTTTTTTTGCGATCACATAAGTAGCACCTTCCTCTCTTGCGAATATTGATTAGAGGGTCATTTAGTTCCAGTTACATATCTTCCTCTTGGTGTTCTTTTATAAAATTTTCTATACGCCTCTTTTGATAGGCCGAAAAATTTGAATATTCTTTCTGTCTTTCTTGCACAAAAGGTATAACTTAATTAATTCCAATGTTCTTTATATATTTTTCATTTTTAGACGCATATTTGGGTTTGCAGCTTTCCTGCCGCTGTTGAAAAAAAACTACACTTTTGGTGTCGGGGGTTACTTCTGACCCCAACAGTGTACATACCTCGGCTTTCAGCAACAGTAGAGCGACGCGAGTCCGTCACCCGCCGCACCACGCAAAGTACTGAGATTACACAGACGCGCAAGAGTGTACGTGTTTAAACAGGAAAGATATAATGAGAAATGTGTGCATGTGGGGTAATTAATGACCCCCGAAACCAGTTAAGGGATAATGTCAAATATTCGCGTAAACCTAAGAAAATAAACATTCTAAAAAATATAAATTTAAACCCTGTATCGATAAATTATGACTATTTCAATAAGATTTTCCAAAAAATATTTAATATGTACATTCAACTACTAAAACAGATGCTTGAATCATATTATCACATTAAGTAAAGTCGCAGACGAATGATAGTAAGGCTATTAATTGCATACCCACGTGACACACATGTGCAATGCTAAGCACTCTAACTATCTACCCTACATAATTGCACTCAAACTGAAAATGTAGAGCTACGAACGACTTAAAAATAATCTGAATCTTATACAGTACATACAATGTCTTATTTCTTGTAGCTAAATAATTCCATTAATTCGTTCGTAATAAAATTATCATATTTTAAACGAAACGATAATTAATATAGAAGAAAGTGTACTTACTATTTAGACTCTACACGTGAATTTTAAGATAATTTTAGCTATCTTAGTGGCCTCCCTTAAATACGAGGGGGAGCAGTCCATAGTCCACCGCGCTGGCCTAGTGCGGTTTGGCGGAATTCACATGTCTTTCGAAAGATTGCTAGGTTCTCTCAAACATGCCGGTTTCCTCACGTTGTCTTCCTTAATCGTTAGACAAGTGGTAATTATGTTAAAAATGATTCGCACATGAATATGAGGTGCGAGATTCGGATTTGAATCCGCTTCAATAGTTACTCAAGCGAACCCACCGAAGCGTAACCACTGGGCTACCAGTGTGTGTAGTGAACATCTCAGTGTATTTGAAGACAAATATAAATGGCAGGAAAGATTTAAAATTAATTACTAATACTAATGGGCTACTCAACTTTTTTCCTTCATCCCATGTTTTCCATGATAAAACGCTATACAGCCAATAATCATAAATAAAGTAGTTAGGCGCGTTCCAAAGTTAATCAGTGTCTTCGATTGTCAAAACCTTTATTTATTTATCCAATTAGTGTAATTCCTATTAAAATGGTCTTCTGTGGACATCGAAACTTTACATAAGCTCGCTGGTGTGAAAATTGATAAGTTGTTTCGAAAGCTATTATAAAAGCTTGCGTAAGCTTTCAAAACTTTACAAACAAAAGTTTTTGTTTTTACCACTTTTAAAATATTACTTCTATAATGATAATAATTTAATGAAGAATAAACTGAAATTAATAGGAAATTTATTACAGATTCCTTTATATGTAAAAGATTTGTTTTGTATATTTATAAATAGTTACTTAGTGGATGAGCATGAATGCTCATCACACGAATACCATCAGCAGGACTAGAATCCGCGACCGCTGACACAGCAAATAGAGTATCTACAAACTTAGTCAAACGTTTTGTCGAAAGAGAATAAATATGAAATATTGATCACAAAAATACAGAACCAAAATCTCTATTTAAATTATAGTGCAATATTCACAGCTAGATAATGTACACTATAACTTCACTCTGAAAATTCTCTCGTCAATTGATAAAAATAATCTAAAAAAAATAATTAAACTTACGTATTATTTCACATTAACGCCAAATACCTCGCCATCAACATTCGCATTGATTTAATAATTAAAAAAATTAAACCTTATGAAAATCGAACCCACTTCCACGCCCCTACCACTGTACATAATTATTTAGATAACGATATAATATAATATTTAATCACACTGCTCAAACAAGATAATGCATATTTAAATAGAGAATGTTACGAGCGTTGCAATATTCATTCTCATTACCAATGTGAAGTTTATGTACTTTCTAACCACGTTTCATTTTCGTGTAAAATTAACGATTTTTATGAAAAAAGTATCAAAATGTTGATACATTCTTAAATTTAACAAGGTTTAATTAAACATTAGAATTGACTTTTCTTTAACGGCTTACTTTACATAAATAATTTTATAAAAATGCAAATTGCACATAGGCAAAGGCCAAGACGATGTAAGTAGGAGGATGCCACGTGGTGCTGATAATTTAAAAATGAATACGTATGCCACAAAATTAAAAAATCATTCAAAAAATTCTGTTAGACTTCATATGATAGAGAGATAGAGTTAAAAAAATATTTAAATTACACTTTTGATTACTATTCCTGTACTCCGAAATATAGACCTTAAATCATCTAAATGATATTAAAAAAACTTCTTTTTTTTCAAAATGATAAAGCACAGATAATAATAAAATAATCGTTAATGTCATATCTAATTTAAAATTAGAACTCACCTGAAGAAATATGTGAATCACAATTTTTTTTATCATCATCATCAGACACAAAACTCTATGTAACACATCACAACACTCAAGTTCACAGACCACAAGCACAGGAGATGAAACTTAGAAAACCAATCGAAGCGTAGAAACAAAGCGCGCGTACCCGATGCCTTCAAACCTGTGACTGAACTAAGCGAGACATTAATAAACCGGGTATATTTTTTTCATTTATTTTGAAACTAACTAAAAATTGGCGTAGAAAGATTGACGGTACCTTTTAAAGTTCCGACCACCGTGTATTTAATGCGGCTGTCAAGTTTGACAAGATAATCCTCAGTTTGCAAATTTGGCGCGGCGAATTTTTCCTCCGTTATCAACCGCGGGCGTGTTTTTAAAACACGGCCCCAGGTTTGACATTCCACTCAAATTAACTCTGTGAAATAAATAAAAGTAAGTGGGAATTTCATAATAACTCGCACGTATTTTGTCGAAAAAGCTGATTTTTCAATCATCGGATACACGTAATTTGTTAAAAAAATGTAAGTTAAATTTCTACTCTCTCTATTTTTTTAATTACCATGCATTTATTTATTGGATTAAATAATTTTATGTGATAGTTAAAAAACAATATAGGTTTCGTTACTTATGTATATTATTTTAAATATAGAGACTTAACGAATAAAAAAAGAAAAGATTTTTGAGTGTATGGTATTTTTGCATACATTTTTTAAATGTCATTGTTATTTCGTATTAAGCATTTATCAACCTCTACACAAATTAAATAAACTTTATCTAGATAACCGAACTTTGTTCGGCGTTTTTTGGAATACATAATATGAAAACTGCGTTTGTTCAAAAAAACATATATATATTAAGTAAACTCAAAAAGGTAAAGATTATTTACATCCATAATTACGATATTTTGGATCGTTAAAGCCGTTTACGGAGCACACTAAATAAATTTACACAAATACTTGCATGCTCATATGTATAATATTATCAGGCAATATATTCATATGTATAAAAAGTTTACCAAACCTAATTATTACCTCTTTATAGTAATATAGCACTGTGACGTCAAAAAGGCATGAAGTGAGTGAGTAAGTAATACGAAACTAGGGCAGAAAATTGTAAGAAAGCTACTAATAAATTATAAATCATAATTATTTACAAAGAAGTAACTAGAATATAACTAACGAAAATGTAAATCTAAATCTATAACTTCAGCAAAATTTTCATTATTCAACACGTCTAGGACATATTTAATAGCCACTAAACCCAGGCAGAGCCGCGGGCAAATCAAGTATGATAAAAGCCATGTCTGTCAGTCACCACCTTAGGGCAAAATCATAGCGCCTCTGATACTAAATTACTATCTACAAAATTATTTCACTACAAAATCTTCCAAATTAAATCTTATTTCTACATAATAAGAGTTATAGAGGATGCAAATTAAAGAATCGTGATTTATATGCAAAAATTGTTGTTTACGCAGCGATTGAGTGTTATATGGAAACCAATTTTCACTTTATAAGCTTGTTTATTTGGAAACCAGTTCAATAATTTGGTACAAGTACTAATAATTGATCAAATCAATATGTAAAGTTCTTAGATTTACGGTAATATTTTAGATTTTAAATAAAACTAGGTACAACTAGCTTTAGTTTTTCTTTGCATTTTTGACGTTTGAAATCAAAATCGAAATAAATTCGTTCATAGCGGAACCCGTGGCTTCACTCGCGCTGATTCATTCATTAAACCATATAAAACAGTCATTCAAGAAGTGTAGTTTAAATAATAGATTTTTATCGTACTTATAAAATTAGCGCTCTGTATAAATAAATATAGTATCCGTATAACATAATATAACATTACTTGTTCGTTGAGTTACTCGCCGGATCTTCTCAGCAGAAATACCTTCCCAGCCGGTAGTTGATTCCTCACTGACACTTAAATAAATTTAATATTTTATTAATGTAATATGACAATTCAAAAGAACTTGTAAAAGTCTATTTAAATTAGGTATAATTTTATTTGATTGCTTTCACATTCATTTACGGTGTAACATTGTAGAAAATCTAATATACAGTTAGCTCTTACTGTATACATTTTAATCTTCTTCAAATAGTTTTAGGAAATTCGATAATGCACTCTACGACCACAGACTATTTAAATTTTATATCCTTGAATTTTAACAGAATCAATTTTCAAGTGTTTCGGTAACTCTACTAAGGAAATAACACACTGTAACACATTTATATATGTCGGGATATTATTACACACAGCGCTATTTAGTTCCGTGGTAAGCTACGAGGCTTGTGCTACGGATACCAGATAGTTGATATTCTACACATATATACATTTTTAAATACATACATAATATAAATACGAGTATTAACATCCATGACTGGAGAACAAACATTCGTGCTCAACAAATGAATGCCCCCAGCGGGACTCAAACCCGCGACCGCTGGCGCAGAAGGTAGGATCACTACCAACTGAGCCAAACGTGCCGTCAACACTATACGACAATTATTAGAACTTAACGTATTCATTAACGAAAAATTATTGTGAATATATTTATTTACAATAAAGGAAATTACAAGTAAACTTAACTATATGTACAAAGCAAATATACACTTAATTATTACTGTACAAGTCGTGGCCGCGCGGAATAGTGGCAAGAATGCTGGCCGCATTCCCCCGCTGAATGGCAATGCCGATTCTTTGGGCGAAAAGTTAGCCAGCTCTCCTGTCACCAGTAGAGGTGATAAGACGAGGTGTTATGTATTTTAAAAAATGCTTAGCACTTTGACTCCATGGCCCAAGGGTTTCTACAGCAAAAGGTATAAAAATATAATTTTGACTAAGGGAGGCATATTTACGTAACTTGAGAAGCTCAGCCTTCTCCGCCCGGCCCCCACTTTAGACGCCGTCTCCCTGACATGAGACGGGGCCAATGTGTCAACGCATGTAGCGTCCCACAATAACGCCCGTCCCCTTTCCCAGGGAACCAGCGACAGACCATCAGGTCTCTTGCCATCATCTCGACATATTCCAGAAGGCTCAATGAGAGCAGGAATGTCAATGGTGGCAAGAGCCCTTTTGATAGTATCATTTAGGGAATCATGACGAAAAAGTCTACCTGAACTTCTACGGCAAGAGAGTCCATGGAGTCTGAAGAATATTGAGAAGAATATCTAATATATCAGTGAATATTATATTTGTATTTTCTAGTAATAAAAAGTGATATGTACCACATCAATAAGCACATTAATTTAAAGTGGTTTTTAACTTAATAAAATAAATATATACTTTCTATCTTTTAAATACCTACTTAACAGATCTTTCACTCGTAAAACAATTTATCTATCCTTTTCTATTTAACACATATGAATAACGTAATATACGTGTTATTGATGGTATGGTTGATATTAATAATTCTCTAGAAATTATCTTCAAAATCAAAAGAAACGTGTATTTTTTAATTTTAATAGTTTATCGCTCTATGTGTAATTAGCCTAATAGGCGTATGGTTATTCATTACATACTCGATTATATTCAAACTGTGCTTTTACGACTATCGATTACGATCATAAATTATTCGAAATGTCGATGTCAAGGTCGGGACAAAATCGTTTACGGTGTATCGATATTCGGGTTACTAGGAAAAGTGGGTTCCATTGACTCAGCCTCTAATTAAATGTCCCCCATGTCTGATGACCCTGTCTCACCCTTTAAGATGTATGAAATGGATAATAATATAATTTTAGTTACTAAGGGATTGTTTCTTGAGATAATTATTTATTTACACAATTGTAACTTAAATCTTTTTTTATATTTGTAGTATTTTGTAGTCTATTTTTGTTAAAGTTTTGTTGTAATTTTGTTTTCATGTTGTATAGTAATTTTAATGTGATTCACATTACAAGAAACATTTTATATTATTGCAACACCAAATTTGTTTTTAACTGTCAACTGTTTTATTTTTGCTAAAGTATACAACACATTTATAATTATCTGTCTTATATTCTATTGTACTTATATGCTAGTTTAATAATTAAATAACTATAAGGCGGATTATAAACCTGAATTCCTAAGTACCTAAATACTGCACAAGAGATTATTTATTTTATTAAGCTTTGTTATACTATACTAGTCTTTTATTTTAAATATTTATCGTTATTCCTAACCTTTTAAAATCAAAACTGAAGTGACATGACCTATGATAGAGAAGGCAAATTATTTAATACACCGGAATAAAAAGGACCAGTAATCCACAGATCATAAATTTGATTTATATATTAAAAAAAATTTTACTTGGGTGTTGCCATATAGAAAAAACATATAGGCTAAAAACAAGTTAGGTTATTATAAATTAAATAGGTGCAGTCGGAAAATTTTACATGTATTATAGTAACGTGTAATGAAAAAGCACCTTGTTAAAGACCGATAATAAACTAAAGTGAAACATTATTACTATGAATTGAACTTTTGCCAGCAGTTTGATGTTCATAAATAAACAAAACGATGTATTCTAATAGCCTGCTAATCGCTAATGTTGCAACGTCATTGTGATTGGTATTTAAACTAGTTACTTCTCGTGACTTTGCTTAGGCGTCACATTAAGTACTAGATAGATTTTATACGATAGCAACACCAAAAATTTATTTTAACTGTAAATTTAGAATAAATTTAATTGTTGCTTTATGTTAAATTTGTAGAAAATTATTTTCGTTAATTTTAACACATTATAATATGGATAGGTTAATAATTATTCCGTAACGAGACCAATTTTGTAAGATTAGTACAAATATTACATTGCATCCACAACCGATGCAGTATGTCTATTTTCTACCTAACATGTTCCACTACACCAGGTCGGTCGCAACGACTAATATTAAAAAGTTCACAATGTCCGTCGTGTCACGCTTATATACTATAAATGGAAGAGCATGTGAGTGTTTAAATATACAAAAATAGCTAACCTACATCCTAGATTGCACACCTTTATTCAACGTACCTCATATACGGGCAAAACTATCTTATTGATGACAAAGTAAATGAAAGTGAAATAACGGTAAGGAGCATCGTAAATAATAAATATAAACGAGTTTATAGCAGCAAATAAGCCATTTTGAGCACCTTTCAGTACATTTATTTAAGCTAATCTCAGGTAACGAGTAACAACGTATAAACTAGATCAAAAGCTATTAAACTTTAGAAACAGATAAAAGCCACTTTGCGTGAAAGTTGAGGAGATCAGCCCTTGAGTGGCAAGGAAGCAAATGGCGCGGAAACAATCATAAATTATGCGCTTACGAATGCCTAACAGAATCCATTAGTTCAGTTTAGACGCAACGAGGACTTCACGATCCTATTGTGATCGGCAGATAGTCGTCAAATATAAATGTCTGACGGTAAGAAACCATAGAAATTTATCAAAAACTCCATAAAAGCTACTCGTATGTCAATCTGCATTCATTATAACTGTGATTTTTTTATCTCCCATAATATATTTAATACTAGCGACTCGCCCTCGCTTCGCTTGGGCTTTTTCCTAGATTAAGCACAGGCAAAGCCGCGGCATCCGCTAGTTATGCATATAAACCTTCCTCTTGAATCACTCTATCTATTTAAAAAAAACCGCATCAAAATCCGTTGCGTAGTTTTAAAGATTTAAGCGTACAAAGGGATATAGGGACAGAGAAAGCGACTTTGTTTTACACTATGTAGTGATTACATCGTTCAAATTGATTCCTTCAACAAAATAAAAATTTATATAGGTAGGTACATACATACATATAGACAAATTAATCATATTTTGACATAGTATTCAAATTAAAAATAAAAGCCAAAAAATGACATATGAGCACTGTTTTCAGGTAAGGTTTCAGGTAAACATATAAATCTTTACCTCTCATTCACTATAGTTACCTAAAACAGTGCTTCACTTACGATTGCGTTACGAGGAGTACTCATTTTTTTCTAGTCTTCCAGTAGATACAATATCACAATAAAACAACAATCTTAACGATTAAATTAATCTTTAATCTAGAACTTTGTAAAACTTAACAAAATTTAATAATCTATTTTTTCTCTCAATATCTCTACCTCTAGGGCTTTTAATAGTTTTGTAAAAATATATCGTTAAATAGTAATGAAAACCTCATATGTCCTGAATCCAAACTTTACAGGAAACGAAAAAAATGGTTCATTTTTGTCAACGTCTTTCAAACAAAAGGTTTTCGTTTTATTCCAAATATGGCTCTAGTAGTCGTGTATTGGGTTTACGGTTTCACCGTAATATAAATTATAAAATACGTAATTTTCATTAAATTTTTACAAAAAAGAAACAAAATATACATTTTTGACATATAAGGTATTCATTCTACAGCGACGATATAACAGTCGTGTACCTGTTCGTCGTATATAAAAGTCATACGACGTCACACTGTTCCTTAGAATCAACTAATGTTGCTCCTTAACGTAAGAGGCCATGAGTGTTGCAAATCAGTCACTTCTTAACTAGAAGGAAGTCTTGAACGTACTATATTATCCTCTTTACCCTCGTCTTTACAAAACATTTTTGGTAATTGTTTCTTAAAATAACACTAGCGGCTTCATGCAGCTTTGTTGGCTTTATATTTTAGATCTTTCCTAAATATAGCTATCATTTAAAAAAAAATCTAAGGAAGTGTTATTGATACATTCATAAAACCTACTATAGTTATACTCGATAACCGTTATAGTTAGTTTAAGTAGACATTCATTGGAAACTCACACTGGGTTGGCTGATTTCACAGTGTCGATAGAGATTGTATGTTACGTGCATTTCTAAAAACTGTTATACATATTAAGTTCAAATAGTGTTTTTTAGTTTAATTAAATATTTTTTATAGTAAAATTTAATTCTAACTTATTCGAATCTGTACTTATTCGTATCTGTAAAAAAATATTTAATATATCTTATATATAGTTATGATTATTGATACAGAGACCAAATGTATTTTTTTATTTAATAACTTTTTATGCCTAGAATATGCCATTTCGGAAAAATGTAGTTGTAACTGACGAAGTCTGAACTATAGTTAAAGTTATTAATGTATTCTTTAAGCAATTGCACCTTGAATAACATATTTAAATTACATATAAATAAACTTAATTTTAAATTAAAATGTGGGTAAGATTTTATTTTTAAATTTTCCTCACAAATAGTGGCAAATATATGGGTCTCGTTAAAAATTGATGAATGAAAACGAAATGTATGTGCGACAGTTTAAGGGCATGAAGACTGGCGTGAAGTACTGCGTCTAGACGTACTGTGCGTGACGAGCGTGACATTAAACACTATAAGAAATATTTAGAGATCCGTACTATAATAAGAAACTCTCCAAATAAAATAAAACGAAGTCTACCAGGATTTATTTGCTAACTAGCGACTCGCCCTCGCTCCGCTTTGGCTCGTCCCTAGACACAGCGCAGGTTCTGCTAGTAAATGTATACAACACTTGACAAAATGCATACCAAAATCTTCCTCAAAAATTATCCTATCCATTGTTGAAAACAACATGAAAATCGGTCCAGTAGTTTTTGAGTTTATCGCGGACAGACAGACACACGTAGCGGAGGACTTTGTTGAAAGCAATGCATATCTGTTTATGCACTAAGATCTTCTTATTTGCGAAAATAAATTTGAAACTGTTTTTGTTTTAATTTAGAGAATTCTGTCGGTTGTATCATGGTTACCATGGATATTATATCTAAAAAAAGTTAGAAAACATGCTTTAATATATTTTATAAGAATTTTGTACTCTTAAAAAGTCGTTGACGAAGTAACTTTCTGTAACCTAGAAAAATGTCTGACTGTATAATTTACCACATAGTGTTATAAATTAAGAGGAAATTCTAATAAAAATCGCATGAAAGGTCATTATTTTTAATATTTTATTTTACATATTAAGTAATCAAAATATATTTAATTTCATTTTTTAAACTCGTGCGCACTTACTTCTTGAATAATTATTAATAAGGTATACTGAAAGAAATATATGCGGAACACATTTGGAAAAAACGATTTGAGCTTGAATATCATTTATGATATTACAAAGTAAATGAAATAATTACGCTAATTATTTACAATGAATAGTGTCCTAACGACCGCATTAGCATAACCAGTAAAGTGTCGTTCTTCAACAATATTATATCTTTACATGCACATGTCTAGTTATCACTATTTACTTGTAATTCAGACCGACATCAAAAGTATGAGGTAGAAGTAGATAGAAATTCAGGTTTTAATATAGATATATTGCAGTATATCTACCGCTATTAGAAATTGATTCTGAAGATTTTCTTTATTGAATAGGCCTCAAGGGCGAAATCGTAATAAGTTAACTTCTAAAAGCGAAAAGTTACGTCATTCAAAACCTTATGGACTGGATAGATTTTCATGAAATTTGATATGATAGCAAGTTATTCGGATCAATATATGAGATACTTTTATTGCTGGAAAATATCTTCTCTGAGAAATTCAGAATAATCGTTTAAAACGCATGGAACGAACCAGAGCGGAGCGGGGATGAGTAACTAGTCTTATAAAATAAAATTTTAATTAACGGAAAGTGAAATAAAAGAAAAAAGTATATAAGATAGTACGAGTAGGTATATTTACATGTAGGTACATTATATGAAGAAATGCATAATCTGAAAGAACTTGATTGAAGACCAATCTTGACGTAACACAAATCTAAATGTCAACTTTGGGGAAAAGCTAAATACATAATAGTGTTTTAGCATAAAATGTGAATTTATTCCTTCGGCGGCTGCTATCTGTCGAGTCAGATTTACAACTACGACATTGTGATTTATTTGGTACCTATTAACTAATTTCAGTATCTGGATTTACCTATAGCTACATACATATTAGAATATAACTAGATTTAGCGCGAGTGAAACCGCGGGTTCCGCTAGTGTATTATAAACGTTCCTCTTAAATCACTCTATCTATTAAAAGAAACCTCATCAAAATCCGTTGCGTAGTTTTAAAGATCTAAGCATACATAGTGACAGACAGACAGCGAGGCGATTTTATTCTAATTGAGTCAATTATCGATACAGAATCTACTACTACTATAGTATACTACTATAGTTTTATTTGGATTTTCGTCTGAAAAGCACTGGACAGATTGTGAAAAATTTGCTATTGCTATTTTAATAAAGGCAGTGGTATGCTAACGTTCTCACTCGGGAAATCGAGTGAAGCGAGTTCCAATCAATCAACTGAAGCAACAGAACTAAAAGCTTAAAAATATTACTTTTCAAGAAATTTCTAAATTTCTTTGAACAAACATACAACGGCATGACTTTATTGTATATAGATATTCATACAATATTCATGTTAGCAGGGATAATCCGTTATTTCGCCTCAACGGATTGATGGCGCCAATATTACAACTTTCTGAATGCATCCCAAATCAAATTCTTATAAACACAGCAAGAAACATAAGATCCTCTACCAAAAATTATACAAAGTATATAAAGCTGTCGGCACATGTAAATAAAGGTGCTTATCCTTTGTGAAGTTTTCAAATATAGATATCATTGTTGAAAATTGTAATGCAAGTCATGCCTCTCCATGTCACCTCGTTTGTCACTATCGGCAGAGCAACGTGCGTTTTTTATATGCATAATATTAGGTGAAGAGACAGTGTCATTCGTTTCGTGGCTTTTAGGAGTTAGAAGGTCTTAATGCTTAAAACACAAACTTCTAGAATTATTTATAAGGCATATTCATAACACTAATAATAATAATAATAAATAATATCCTTCAAATTTTAGCTATCGCAACCAATGTCACTGAGACTATGCAAATTTTTAATTATAGTGCAAAAGGGTATGCGCAGACACAAATGGCCTGACGGACTGGCTGTACAATGTTTTGACACATCCGATGAGGGCACGTAAAGACGCGTTGCTCTCCGAAGAATTATTTAACGTACCTGAAATTAAGCCAGTCAGTATGAAAATTAGTATAATAAAAAAAAATAAAAAAACCCAGTCGTCTCTTAGCCTATAATAAAAGTTTTGGGAAAAAAATCTCACTTCACACATTTACATGGATGCAAATTGAATCCAAATAACATGACAAAAGTATAATGAATCGTATTAGTTATGAGAAGTCGGTTCGTTGTAACTGCTCGAATATTCGCCCATCAAACTTTACCACTTCACAATCTACATACGGGTAATTACATATAAGTAGTATATACTTAATTAATTGAGACAGTGGTATCCCAGCGGTAACGCGGTCGCTTGGATAACCGAGTGATGCGGGCTCAAATCCGGGTCTCGCACCTCTGATCTTATGTGAGAATCATTTATATCATGATTACCACTTGTCTTACGGTGAAGGAAAACATCGTGAGGAAACCTGCATGTCTGAGAAAACCTAACAAGTTTTCGAAAGGCATGTGAAGTCCGCCAACACGCACTAGGCCAGCGCGGTGGACTATGGCCTGATCCCCTCGTACTGAGGGAGGCCCGTGCCCAGCAGTGGGACGTTAAAAAGGGCTGATGATGATGATGATACTTAATTTATTTACTTTGGTTAAAAGTATTTATATAGGATATTCGACAGATATTTGATAATCAATCTTATACATTCGTGTTTTTCTAGTAAGTTTACCTTTCCAAACTACGACCGGAAATTCGGAGGTCCTGAATTAGTTTCCAGGTACTACACTACACACTACCAAACAAACAAACAAACTCTTCAGCTTTATTATATTAGTAGAGATGTATAGACTAGCAATTAGCATCAGCGAAGCTACGGGTTCCGCTAGATAAAATAAATAAAATATCTACCTCCTCATTTTTTGAAGCCAGTTAAAAAGTAGCCTAAGTTAAGCCTTATAACATTAGCTATCTGTGAGTTAAAGTCTCATTAAAATCGGTCTAGCCGTTTCAGAGATTAGCTGGAACAAACAGACAGACACAGACTAAAATTTAAAACAAAATGTTTAATTGTTGCTAGTATATAGATACTTTCATATTATGAATTTAGTGGAACGCTTTTTGAAATTAAAAACAAACACTCCAATTTTATTTATATGTATAGATGTAAAGATAAAAAAAGTGCGTGTGTACAAAGTACACATGTCAAAAGTAAAACTTCTTTTTTAACTAAGACTAACTCTTCTCCGTCTCTGTGCGCCTGGTACTATGGACTTATTTTTTCGTTTCATCGAGTTTGAAATCACAACGATTCTAAAGAAGTTTCATTTCAAAAATATATAAAAATGCTAAGCTTATAACATAAGTACTAGACGTACCAGATGATAGTGTGAGAACGCACTGATTCAAAATAATCCAATCCAACATAACACGCTCTAGCGAGGCATGTATTTAATTAACATATGCAATATGCACAGACCACCGTGATGGCTCTTTAACATTCAGATTTGTTTTAAATAATTAATTATAATCGATCTACAAGCATGCTATCTGATTTTGTTTCATACTTATAAGCTTAAATACATCATTAAAATTAATAAATATTCTAGGTCATGCAAAAACAATGGTGTGCTACAAGTTACAACGTAAGACAAGTGGTAATCATGTTGAAAGTGATTACACAATTTTATATATGATACACGTGTATCTCACGAGAATTTATCGCGTTATAAAGTAGCATATTACATTTATATAAATTCATACATATTAAATCTATCTAAATCTGACCTTTATCGAAGGAGTTATTATAAATCTGAACTTTTTGAGACAGTTAGTCTTTTAAAAATAATATTTAAAATATGTAGGTACAAATTACTTGCATAATTTTGCCTTGCCCCAATTTTTCTTAGAATACCTATATGGATAGTAGGGAATATTACTTACTAGCATTTCCCGCGGCTTCGCACGCGTTCTAAAGACTGGAAACCAATTTTTTTTCTGAATTTTTCAAATCGAACCAGTAGTTCCTAAGATTAGCGCGTTCAACCAACCAACCAAACAAACAAACAAACTCTTCTGCTTTATAATATGAGTATAGATTAACATATTCCAAAATGTTTTCTATTTTAAAGTCGGGTAAAAATACTTGATTTTAACAAAAGAATGTGTTTATGTAACATCCATTGCTTATTAGACATTCTGTAAACAGTAAATAAGATACTATTTTGAATGGTAATCGAGTCCTAAAAGAGCCGACTTCGTACAAATTTATTAATTAACACGCTGCTCGCGGCTCTCGGAGTGTCGCTACCTTTTAGAATACGTATTGAGACTAAGTAAAAAGTAAATTACTAAACACAACCAAATTACTCAATGAGAAAGCTTACGAATAGCTTTTTTATAATACGAGCTTTTTAAAATGTGGGAATATTCTATGTTATTTTTGTACCTATTTATTTTTTATTCTAAAAAAATATATATTGGGGACATTATTACACACAGCGCCGTCTAGTTCCGTGGTAAGCTAGGAGGCTTGTGTTACGGATACCAGATAGTTGATATACTACATATATAAGTTTAAATAAATATTATAAATATAAACACTCATGACTGGAGTACAAACATCCGAGTTTAACAAATGAATGCCCCCAGCGGGACTCCAACCCGCGACCGCTGGCGCGAGAAAGTAGGGTCACTACAAACTGCGCCAAACGTGTCGTCGAATATTTGTTTCACTTAGATATAAGTGTGATCCTACCGTGATATTGTGAACACATGAGTGAATCGCATGAGTTGAATCTGTACATTAAATAATAATAAAAAACTGCCTCGGTGGAGTAGTGGCGAGCATGTACGGTCATACATCAAGAGGTCCTGGGTTTGAGTCCCGGGTCGGGTCAAGTTTAGTTATTGAGTATTTCTGTTTCATAAGCCTCAGTAACAGCCCGGAGTTGGGAAGTTGGTGGAGTGTCACCCTCGTGCCTCGGAGAGTACGTAAAGCCGTCGGTACGCCTTAGCTCTAACCCAACCTAACATTATTGTTTGGTTTATATATTATTTTAATTGTATACTACTCTGACTATATTGTTACTTATAAATGAAATCTTTTCGGATTTTGTCGCGGATTATTAAGATTTTTGGTTCTCGACGATTCGAAAGCTTTGAAAGGAGAGACAATGGTCTCCGAAAAGTTAATTTCATGTATAACGTCAGATATTCGCGTATACCTAAGAAAGTATTATATATTGTTACTTAGTTTGAAATTGTGAGTTGACTAATTTTTATTATTTTGTTTGGAATGATAAATAATTGTCACGGAAACCATGAGAATGTTTTCAAAAATGCCTCAAAGGAAGTTCCTCAATTATACGGAACCGGCTTTTTAAATTAACTTTACGCGGCATTCGACTCACTCCCTCTTGGAGAAACTCACGATATAAAGCAAACTGTTCTATTTATCCATCAATTATGACAATACTGTTGAACTAGATTTAATTTATTTTTGTATTTTTTGTAAATTATATTTATTTCTTTCATCTTTCAAACCGTATTAAGCCCTATTTTACATCCCACTGTTGGACAAAAGTCTTCCTTCAATATAAAGGGTATCCAGCTCATAATCCACCACGCTGCCCTAGTGCGGGTTGGCGGACTGCACATATCTTTCGAAAACTTGCTAGTTTCTCTCAGACTTGCAGGTTTCCTCATCATGATTTCTATCACCTTTGAAACTGTAACACAATAATTTCATTTGTTTACAAGTCAGAGTAACATTTAGGATACTTTTCGTACTAGTACCTACATAAAGAGATTCCAGTAAGAAACATCATTTTATAGCCTAATAAATACCTACAGTATAGCAAAAAGCTATCTAATATATATACATTTTGTAAGGGTTTATTATGTTAATGTTGTTGTTCATTTTGTTAATAATAATTTGTAGAATATTTTAAGAAATATCACAATTGACAGTTGGCACATTTGTATTCCTTACATATATATTCATCGAAAATACAATATATAAGTACTTTTGTTTTTTGAATGTAGACATATTGAAAATTTAAAATCTCTATTCGTTCGCGTCTTAGGGCAAAATCGCGAGTGCATGCGCATAGACTTGCAATATCAGCAGCAAAAATAAATGGATTAAAGTAAAACTTGGTTTACTTTATATTTAGTTATTTTGAAGTAATTAAACACCATACAGCGTTAGAGGTAAACGCGCCGGTATTTTAGGAAAGCTATCAATCGGGCAGTCAACTGAAAAGTTAAATGGCTTATCCGCTATGTGGTATTCCGGCAACACGTTTCTCTATTAACTTATGGTTATTGACTATGGTTAGTTTAACTAAACGTTATGTTATTAGATATACTGTTAAGTGTTACGAATTTAATGGTCTAGAAAACACTCTATTAATAATATATACTAGATAAAATTTCGGAATAGTAATTAGGTAGATAGTAGATATACTAAGAATATATATATGTACTTAATTATTATTTTAAAGCTACTAACTATAATATCGCAAATCGAATCATGAATCTTTATTTTTGTTGCGTTTTGTAAAACCAAGTAGTATAGTATTATGTGATAATTGGTAAAACTTATTGCCAAATTGCATAGGAATTATTGTGTGTACTAGTACAATCTTTAATCAAAGACTAAACTATTATCAACAATATAGATAATTAAAACTAAACAGAAAAAAAGTGGGCAATCGATTTTTTTCTTTTGTTTGTTGGAATTTTATTTATATGTACAGGTAAATTATATTTATATATAGTTTATTTTATACGTATTATAATCAAATCGGACTTCATTATTTTTTCCCTAAATAGCGAATCTTTTCTAAATTAAGGTTAATAGTGACATCTATAATACAATAGTATAACTAACAAGAAACTATTTCTTATTCCTTGTTCTACTTGTCAATAGATGGCGCTTTAAAGGTAGTAATAGTTATCAGTGATATTATATTAAACCCTTAATGTAATATTACAATAGTAATAATTTGTTTTATCATATACCTATAAAAATTTAAATATTATGAATATTTAAAAATGAAGGAAATAATGTGTTTATCTATACAAATATATGGCAATACAAAATACAAATTCATTAGCCATCTTTCTTTTTTTGACGTGCTGTCAAACAACAAAAACAGCACGTGTGAAAATGCGTATTGAAACTTGTTATTTCTGCTCCTCCAGGATATATCCTGGCCATGGCATTCAGTTTGTGAGAAATGATTGCAAGGTACGATTAAATTCAGTACATATCCTGCCGAAATTTATTATTTTTCACTGTTGTATCAATAAGTTTAGAGTACTTGTTTAGATTTTCAGATTCTGCCGTTCAAAATGCCATGCTGCATTCAAAAAGAAGAAGAACCCACGTAAAACCAAATGGACCAAAGCGTACCGTAAGACTGCTGGCAAGGAATTGGCTATCGATCCATCTTTCGAATTTGAGAAGCGTCGCCACGTACCAGTGAAATATAACAGAGAATTATGGACTAAGACCATCGAAGCCATGAAAAAGGTTGAAGAAATCAGGCAGAGGAGATCAAATAACTATATTATGCAGAGGTTAAGGAAAGGACGTGAAGTAGAATGGCAACGAGATGTCAGAGAAGTTCAAAGAGATATATCACTAATCAGGTACCTACTAAAGCTACTATTTTAACAATAAATTGAGGGAAAAATTAAAAGCACCACTTAAAAAACCCACCCAATCAAAAAAAACAATAGTTAAAGTGCAAAATATACTTTGTTTCTATATTTATTTAATTTAATTACAACTTGTTGTGTAACATAATATGAGACTAAACATTGCACAAGAAAGTCAAATAAATTAATTGTCTAATGTTATTTCAGTTTTAAAATTAAATTCCAGCTGTAAAATTATTTATTCATCTTGAAAACCAATTTCATATAGTAGAAAAGTAGTTAAATTATTGCTTCGAAACCATACTGAAAAGTATGGCAGAGTTAAAACTTATTTTGTATTTATAATATTAATATTGTGATAAGTTTGGTGTATCCATTATACCTACAACAATAAATATTTTGCTTATGCCTTGGAGAGCATGTATGCATGCTGTCATTCCTGTGCCTTAACTCTCACAAGTTGTATCGAGCAGTAGTTCCACGGGAATATGAGAGTGATAAGGAATAGAGAGTGCACTTGTGTCTGTTGTGCACTATAATATCTCCAGCACAGATCGGGAGGATATCATTTTGCTTATATTATAGATAGTTAAAAAGGCTTTTTATTTGACTTGATATAATAACAAGTGAAATATAAATTTCATCTGAGAAATTAAAGTTAGATTAGATAGACTGATACAAAAAGTTAGTAGAAAAAATTGGAATGTAGTATGCATATCTCGCTTATATATGAACTCAATTTGAAATTTCTCCAGTATTATAACTGTTAAAATGTAATAAACAAACAATAACACTCTTCTTAATATAAAAAAGCAAAAGGTCACTCACTCATCACAAAATATCAAGAAAATGTTGGACCTATAAGGAAATATGGCAGGGAGGTAGTTTACAGTTAGTAGATGTCCACTAAGAATGGATTTTTCAACAGAGCCGGATTAAGGAGGTCTAAGGACTCTCTAATTGTACGAAAGTCCTTTATTTCTTGTGCTTATTCTCTTTAATGTTATTTTTCAGATCACCTGCCGCTGGTCTTAAACAAAAGGAAACTGAAGAAATGGAAGTTGAACCTGAAACAATTGAAGTTGTCGATGCTAAGGGAAGGAAACAAGTCATAGAAGCACCTGTCATGGTGCCTGCTGTTGGAGAAATGATTGAAGAAGTAGTTATATAGTTTTTTCATTCTAATGAGAAATAATTTAAAATATGAAATACAAGTTTTATGCCAACAAAATTGGTTTTTTATTTATAGAAAGTTAATTTTTATTTTATATTTATTTTATGTATTTTCTGAATGAGGAGCTTTTGTATCTAATACTTTCTTAGGTTAACGCAAATATTAGACATTATAAATGAAACTATCTTTTTGGATTTTGTCGCAGATTTATTATGATTTTTGGTCCCCGACGTTTCAAATGCTTTACAGCAATCATGGTCACGGAGAAGAGAACCAAATTTATAGTTTCATTTATAAAGTTTCTATATCTCTTCTGGTTTCATAAAATGCCGCCCGATAGATACTTCATCTTAGGATCCCAAACATACGTTCATCTTGTCGTGGGGGGCTCAGTAGCGTCGGAAAACAGGCCGGGTGTAGAGCCAAGAAACAGGGAGGGCCCATTTCGTTGGACGGTGTGTCATGCAGATTACTCCTGGTACTTCTCTGGATAGCAGAGGACTGTGGAGCAACCCCCTTAGCTGGGTAGTCTGCATTGGCAGACCAGGCGAGTACCAGACTGTCAGGGTGTTGTGGTTTTATAAATCTGTTTGGTGGTATGGCGCAAGAATGTCACTACAAACTTTTTTTTTATGGTAAAAAGGGGGTAAACGGGCAGGAGGCTCACCTGATGGGAAGTGATCACCTCCGCCCATGGGCATCTGCAAGCCTGGCTATCAGATGCGTTGCCGGTCTTTCAGGAAAGGGAGGGAGGGGGAACGAAGACGGAGGATGAAGGGAGGAGGGAAGGAGAGTGGACCTCCGGAATCTGGGAAAAACGTGTCGATTCTTTTTTTTTTTTTTTTTTTTTTTTTTTTTTTTTTTTTTTTTTTTTTTTTTTTTTTTTTTTTTTTTTTTATTCTGAATTAGTGCTTGACTGCGTTCCACCTGATGGTAAGTGGTAACGCAGCCGGAGATGGTAAGTCGCACTAATTCAGTAGCCACCTATTCACTCTTGCCTTGAAGACACCCATATTGTAATCGGACGGAAATACTGACGTGGGCAGGTTGTTCCAATCCTTAGCCGCACGTATAATAAATGACGAAGCGAAACGCTTCGTCCGGACGGATGGAATGTCCACGACATAAGGATGGAAACCAGCTGTTCGTCGCGTCGTCCGATGATGGAAAGGGGATGGGGGAATTAAATCATGTAATTCCTGCGCACACTCTCCAAAATGTAACCTATAGAATACACAGAGGCTGGCAACTTTACGTCGGTGATCGAGGCTTTGTAGGTTGGCATTTACCAGCGTAGGGTCACCAATAATCCTCTGCGCACGCCTCTCAATCGAGTCCAAAGCAGACAGATGGCATTTCGCAGCACCAGCCCATATGTGACTACAGTATTCCACACACGACCGGACTTGAGCTTTATATAAATCAAGAAGCTGTCCCGGTGTGAAATACTGTCGGACCTTTGCGAGGATGCCAACTTTCCTCGCTGCTACATTAGCCTTAGACTCGATGAACCGCCCGTAGCTCATGTTGGAACTAATGTCCATCCCCAACAACTGCAGACGGTCAGTGTATTCTAGAGGCACATTTCGGAAAGTAGGAGTCAAGGTAAAAGGACTCCTTTTTGCGGTGAACAGACACGCCTGTGTTTTGGTGGCGTTGAAACTCACAAGATTGGCATCGCCCCAAGTGGAGACTGCCTTGAGTGTGAGATTCAAACGCTCTACCATGGCCTCTCTTTCGGACTGAATTTGATCTCTACTGGCTCGAGGATTTGGCAGGTATCTCTCTACAACAGTGCTGTCGTCTGCGTACCCATAGATTCCGGGTATAAGCAGATCGTTAATATGCAGCAGGAACAAGGTTGCAGAGAGAACAGATCCCTGAGGAACTCCAGAGTTGGTTTTTAAGGGTTCTGATGAACAGCCTTCAACCACAACTCTGAGTGATCGGTCGCTCAGGAAGTCTTTTATCCAGCCGTAAGGCCAGGAGATATGCCATAGGCTGAAAGCTTGCTTATAAGGCTAGCGTGCCAAACCCTGTCAAAGGCCTTTGAGACATCGAGGGAGACTGCAATCGCCTCCCCACTTCGCTCAAGAGCTTCGCCAATGGTGTGGTTCCCATACACTAGAAGGTCCCCAGTCGACCGATTCTGGCGAAACCCATATTGTCGATCACTGAGGAGATCGTTCTGTTCTAGGTATGCCATAAGACGAGTGTTCAATACACGCTCCATAATCTTGCAGAGTATGGAGGTGATTGAAATTGGACGATAATTGGCAGGGTCAGCACGGCTACCTTTCTTGGGCACAGGTTGCACATTAGCAAGCTTCCAGGATTTAGGCACTATTCCAGTCTTAAGAGAAAGGCGGTACAGACGTGTCAGTATCGGAGACAACTCGGGAGCACATGTTTTGAGCACTATCGCTGGTATACCATCGGGACCACTGGCTTTATTCACATCTAGACGACACAATATTCTCTTTACCTCCTTATTAGTTATGGAGATTTCGGGCATTGAGATCCCGCAGTGAGGTAGATGTGGTGGAGTAGCATTGCCAGAGTCTAGATATGAATTTTGGGCAAAAAGCGAGGCAAGTAAAGACGCCTTCTCCTTTGCCGTATGAGCCAGGGATCCGTCAGATTTTACTAGCGGTGGCAGTGAAGGCCGACAGAAGTTCGTCTCAACTGCTTTGGCAAGGGACCAAAAAGCTCTGCTACCAGATGGTTGGGCAGAGAGCTTTGCACCAAAATGTGTAATTCGGTCAAGACGAGCCTTCTTTAATGTCTTTTTGTAGGACTTGGCGGCTAAGTAAAAGGCTCTCTTCTTAGGTCTTACATCCGGAGCTTTGCGGTCTCGAGCATCAACCCAGGCAAGGTAAGCCGAATGCTTACGCTTTTCAGCCAAGATGCATTCGGTATTAAACCATGGGCGAGCTTTGCCACCAACGGGTACATCAGAGAATGGGATAAAATATTCCATCGCTTGATGTACCACATCAGTTATAGCATCCGCACAGCTCGACGGATCGGAAGAAGAGAAGCAGACCTGCCGCCAAGGGAAGGATGCAAAAAAGTGTCGCATCTCATCCCAATCTGCTGACTTGTATTGCCATACTCGTCTAACACCAATAGAGTCGTTACCAGGTGGAGAGTAAGGTAATACAGTTTTTACCAGACAGTGGTCAGAGCTACCCAATGGGGATGAAACCTGGATGTTATATCTGTCCGGATCTGTTGTCAGCAGAAGGTCCAGACAATTAGCTGTATGGCCGTCCACATCGGGTACCCTTGTCGCTTGGTCAACCAATTGGGAGAGTCCAAGTGACACCGCAAACTTCCACGCTTCTCTCCCAGCATGGTCCGTCTTCTGGTATGGGAACAACCAATCTTCATGATGGGCGTTAAAGTCCCCCAGAAAGACTAGCTGCGCGGTGGGGTACCGTTGGATAGCCACATCAGCGGCCTCACTGAGATGTCCAAATAATCGAGTTGTCTCCTGGTCACCTGTGTGCGATCGGTAGACACAGGAATACAGGATCTTTTCGATTCCTGTATCTACGATAACCCAGATCGTAGAGAATGTGGGGTCTTCAAGGTGGCGGAGACGCTGGAAACAGAGGTCATTTCGCACGAACAAACAGACTCCGGCCCGCGAGCTGAAGTTATGCTCCAACGTGTAACCGGGATAGTCCAGGTACGCAGCGCTTAATGGACATTGAATCTGCGTCTCCGTCAAAAAGAGCATGTGTGGCTGCGCAGTCTCGAGATGGAGGTGGACTGATGAGAGGTTTGTGTGCAATCCTCGGATATTTGTGAGGTGCACATTAAGTGAGGGGGAGTGCAGCCGCTTAAAAACATTACCCTTTTTGTTTTTAACCATGAAATTTATGTAATGGAAGAGTGAATAGGATGGAGAATGGCAGTTGAACGAGGTGTTGCACGAGCCCGGCAGTGATATTGGTGTTGTCATGCCGTTGAGGGCTTAGTCTGGAGACTGCGGGGACGCCCGAACCCCCCCAAGGATCGCCATCGGGCCCCCTCCTCTGGTCGCCAACCAGCACGATGGAGCCACCCTGGGATTTTTCACAGATGGCGGGGCAGCCTTTCATGGGTGGCTAGCCCACTAGTTGGGCCCCCAACTGTCTGCGGTCGGCCAGCGGCAAGCCGTGCTTCGGATCCCGCTACCCTCCGCGACTAAGCTCTCGACACAACAAACAACGATCCACCACCAACACGGCTACTGTGCAACACAACTATTCAGACCCATTCCCCATACGGCTTCATCAGCTCCCACATGCCGGAACGCGCTGTTAGGCGCTTGGCGGCACGACTTCTGCTGATGGGTGGTAACTCTGCCGTCGGCTGATGTTGGAGCCTACCACCGAGACTACCATGGTGTTCGGTAGTTTTTCCCTTAGTCGCCTTTTACGACACCCACGGGAAGATATGGGGTGGCCATATTCTTCTTGCCGTAGCCACACAGCTAAAAGCTAAAAGCTAAAATTCTTATTGAAATGGTTATTTTTAGTGATACTGAGACCGAATCTATACTTTTGAAAATTTTTGTCTGCATGATGATAGCTGGTTATGCGAGTCAAAATATCTATAACATACTTTATACTGCGAGAAAACACAACATCACTGAGAAGTACTTAGGTACTATTAACCGTTAAACATACCAAAAACGAGTCTATGTGGAACGAGGGTGAGTACTAATTAGATAAAATACAAATATGTCGAGGTAAAAACCCTGGTAGTCCTATTTCAATATGATCTAAACAAAGATGGAATCTATAGTTTTAAAATGTGACCGTCACGAGAAAACTACAGGACAGATTTTGACATATATAGGATAGTGGATACTGTTTACTGCGGGATTATATCTGAAAACTGTTTCGGTGGTGTAGTGGCTAGCATGCACGGTCATACATCGAGAGGTCCTGGGTTCGAGTCCCAGGTCGGGCCAAGTTTAATTATTGAGTCTTTCTGTTTAGTAAGCCTCAGTAATAGCCCGGAGTTGGGAAGTTGGCGGTGAGTCACCCCCGTGCCTCGGAGAGCACGTAAAGCCGTCGGTCCTGCGCCTTAACTCTCACTGGTCGTGTCGAGTAGTCGTCCCACCGGAGTATGAGAGTGATAGGAACAGAGAGTGCACTTGTGTCTGCGCATACACTTGTGCACTATAATATCTCCTGCGCAGTTGGCCAGTCTTAATGAGATTGGCCGCTATGCCCGGAATCGGTCGGACTCGGAGAACATTATTATTATTATATCTGAAAACTGTTTCGGTGGTGTAGTGGCTAGCATGCACGGTCATACATGGAGAGATCCTGGGTTCGAGGCCCGGGTCGGGAAAAATTTTAGTTATATGAGTATTTCTGTGTAGTAAGCCTCAGTAACAGCCTGAAGTTGGGAGGTTGGCGGTGTATCACCCCCGTGCCTTGAAGAGCACGTAAAGCCATCGTTCCTGCGCCTTAGCTCTCACTGGTCGTGACGAGTATTCGTCCCATCAGAATATGAGAGTGATCGGAACAGAGAGTGCACTTGTGTCAGTGCGTACACTCGTGCACTATAATATCTCCTGCGCAGTTGGCCAGTCTCAACGAAATTAGCCGCTATGGCCGGAGTCGGTCGGAAAACATTATTATTATTATATCTAAGAAATTTATAAGTAAAATACTAATGTACGTTCATGGACGAACCCAAGCGTACCGTACGAGTATTCATGATGCATAATATATGTACGTAATATGCAGACAATCTCCAACTGTATAATTATATCTCAGATTTGAGAATCATACAGTACTTTACACGTAGAAATGACGTAATTATGTTACTATGCTCTCTCTCCAAAAATAACCTAATATAAGAACGTATTTCTTATGAACAAACACAAAAAATGTACATTGTGTTTTGTAAATTTTACCTTAACAAAATCGCGTAGTATAAATAAAGTATTGATTTCCACCGCCACCAATACTTTAATCCCCTTAGGTTTTCATACAGAGGTTGTAAACCTTTTTATATGACTAACTTTTTCATTAATTATTATAAGAACTACTTATTTGATAAGTCTCGCATATCAATATTTACTAAGTACCTACGTCACGAATATTTTATTATGATTAATGATTTAAAAAATATTCTTTATGTAAAAAAATAAACGTATTTACAACTATTCAAACCGTATAAGGTAAGGTAAACCTTTTAAGTAAGAAGTAAATAAAAAACTTTTAATTACTTATTTTTGAAGTCGGTGCCAGGTTAAAGAAGGACAGTTTTATCCTGCCTTTGCAACGAACTTATAAACGGGTATTTTGATTTTTAACAAATTGCTAGATTGATCGAGTATTTATGTATTAAGGTTATTTTGCTTTACCTTCCTCAAAAAAAATAGAGGATACGATTTTAGAGGAAGACGCCCTAAAATGTTGCCCTTTATAAAACTTGAATGCAACTATTATTTAATTATGGCTTTATTATTTAAAAGCCATCTACTAAACAAGCCATTTTGAATATAAATAAGAAAACATCTCGAACTAAAGGTGAAAACGTTGAGTTTTCCTACCTAATCCAATTAGTACGATAGCATGTCTGGATTAAGTAGTACCCAGTCAACTTCCTTTACAGTGTGGAAACAGTTCACTTTTAAAATGGCAGTTAATTCATATATAATCAGTATATTAGTGGCTTGTGTTTCTTACTTCGTTTACCAAAAATACACAAACGTGTACACCAGCTATATTACAAAACCTGAAAAAAGATATGATTACATCATCGGTAAGGCTAATAATAAGAGAAATGGAGTTAGTTATAAGGTAGAGCTTCATGAGTTATTTGGTTCTCTACTCTTGCTTTACTTACGTAATGCGTGGCGGGTGACGGATTCAAAAATATATTCGTATATTTTATTCTTGAAGGCTGGTGAATAATTCGCTATTTAGTGTATGTATTATGTTTACAATATGTATATAAAATAAGAGAGGAAACTTGCATAACTGAGAAAATCTAGCAAGTTTTCAAAAGACATGTGAAGTCCGCCAACACGCACTAGGCCAGCGCGGTGGACTATGGTTTGATCCCCTTCGTACTAAGTGACGCCCGTGCCCAGCAGTGGGGCGTTAAAAAGGGCTGATTATGTTGATGATATAAAATAAAACAACCTCAGAATTTTATTCCAGATTTAGAAAAGGATGATACCATTTACTATAATAAAATTAAACAAACAAAATTATGAAACTATAGATTCCGCCTCTGTACCTTTAGATAAAAGCAGTCATTTCAATAAGGTTTTCCAAAAAATATGAAATAAAAAAAAATTTATACCTACGTCTTGATAAATTGCTATTTCAATATTGCTAGGAGCAAATATTTGTTCGTTCGTTTTTACTAAGCTTTCTGAGAATTATCCACCGTAAATCCAATTATCGTCAACAATCGTTTCTTAAACTTCCCCCGGCCAGTAAATACGTCACCACATTTCAGAGTTTGCATAAAACAAAATTAAATAGACTAACTTACGAGTAGGTTTAATTTGTTCATCTAATATACGAATATCTCGTGTCACGATGTTTGTGAGGAGGATGAGGCTCGACTGATTTTGATGTTTTTTTTGTATATTTGATAGGTATGAGATAAGGTTATTAAATCTTTTTCACCCTCTTATCGCCCTCATTTTTTAATTCCAAATGTATACTTATATAGCAGAACAACGTTTGCCGGGGCTTCAGCTAGTAGTAAAGGTCAGTAGTAGAATATAGAAAGGAATACGTAGGATATTAACACACAGCAACATCTAGTTTCATGGTAAGCTACGATTATATGATGATATAATATATAATATAGATACCAGATAATTTATACATTACACGTAAACTTTAAATACTTACAATGAGACTCGAACCTGCGACCGCTGCCAAAGTAAATAGACCCTCTAAACTAAGCCAAACGTTAAAGTTATTTCTTTGCTTGCTTTCAGTTGGAGCTGGAACAGCAGGATGTGTCCTCGCATCTCGTCTCTCAGAAGACCCATCAGTCAAGGTCTTGCTAATAGAAGCTGGTGACCACATGAGCTATTTCACCAAGATACCCTTAGTTTCCACCGCTGCACAGCAAGGACCTAACGACTGGTCGGTGCACGCCACATCGCAGAAATACTCATCGTTTGGATTAAGGAATCAGGTTTGTAACGTGAAATATTAGACAAGTAATACCTACCTTACTATTTATTTGAAACGATCTGAAAGAGGAGAAGGAACTCAATTGGATGTATTTTTGTATGATATGTAAATTTTTATTATTCTTATTTTTAATATACCTACAAGTAATCTAATAAATAATATATATCTAATAAAGAATATACCTTTTATATACATAATATATGTACATCTTAAGGTCCGCGCGCACTAGGCGCATATTTTGCAGTGCAGTGCCGCGTCGTCGCTCCGCTGCAGTGCAGTTACGCCTAGTGCGCGCAGACCTTTACAAATATGACCTCACTATTTCTTATAGGTGCCAATAATTCCGCGAGGAAAAGGTCCTGGAGGGTCCAGCCAAATTAACTTCCTGCTACATGGTTTCGGTCTGCCTGAAGACTACAACAGATGGTCGAGACTAGGTTTCAAAGGATGGACGATGGATGATCTAAAACCTTATTTTCTTAGAGCTTTTGGGACTGTGAAAAGCGAGTTTGATTCCGACTACTGTCCGCCGAAAGGAATTTGTTCAGAGGTTATAAGATATTACTAATTACATTACTTTTTTATTTATTAATTGGATGAAACACTGAACCTGTCGATATTAAAAGTAATAAATTACTGAGACCCATATTTGGCATTGATGTAAAATAATTATGATATATCCTACAATGTAAATAAAGTATAAATAAAAAAAATATTAATATTCTATATCTTGCATATGCGAAATAAGTATTTATAATGTAGATTCTCTAATTGAAAATAAATAAAATAGTATTAGCCCTGCTGAGTTTCTTTCACCAGTTCTTCTCAGGTCAGCGGCTTCTTCTTTCCGAACTGGTGTTAGACTCATGACGTTTAGTAATAAATTGTAATATTTTTATGCTGAATAAAATATTTTGATTTCATTTGATTTGAAGTTAATAGTTAAAATATATTTTTAGGCACCAATGAAACTTAAGATCATAGACGAAGATAACGAGATGTTGAAAGTGTTCAAGCAGGCGTCATCAAATCTTGCTGATAGACACACGTTGTTCAGAAAGGCGACAGCGAGTGTGAAAGATGGTAGCAGATATCAGACGTACGATGCTTACCTGAAACCAGCTCTAAAAAGACCTAATTTGCATGTGTTTCTTAAAACTCAAGCTATCTCTGTAAGTTAACATTATACATAGATTTATTCAGAGCTATTTTTTATAGGGGCACGCGAGGGAACGTAGTGCCACAAAAGAAATATCGAAAGTATCACAAACATTGCCATAAAACTAAAAAATTGGACGAAATTTTTGAACGAAATGAAAAATAATGAGTTAAACTAATTTCGTAAATTTAAAAAAATAAAGATTTTTTTTCTCATAACACCGCTGCAGAAGTGACAAAAAAAGTCTAGATTTACTAATCTTAATTCATAATATTTCTCATTAACTTAGTCCGTAAACATTTTCAGCTTAATTCCAACACCTCATATAAACAGCTATGAATATTATGGCCTAAAATAATTTATCGTAAAATTCCAGATACATCTATGTAAATGTAACATTTTCCTTAAATGTTTAACGATGTAAAAATATTAACTGACCATTATTATTCGTTAAGTTATGTATAATTACTACATTAATATTAAAATAATAGGTATATTACGTTGTAATAAGCAAGAAATCTTATTAGCTATTTCCTTTGCAAGTACCATAACAATTAAATACAATGATTAGTTTTTTTTTTGACTTTTAGATCAGGTTCGAAGATAAGAAGGCAGTATCTCTATATATTTTACAAGATCACCGAAATCTGGACAACATATTTGTTAACAAAGAAATTATATTAAGCGCCGGTTCCATCAAGACACCACAAATTATGATCTTGTCAGGAATTGGACCAAGGAATTTGATCAAAAGGTAAAAGAGTCTGAAAAAGTCCCAAAAAACATTTTTTTTTATTTTATTTTGAATTAGTGCTTGACTGCGATCCACCTGATGGTAAGTGGTAACGCAGTAGTAGATGGTAAGTCACACTAATTCAGTGTTCACTCTTGTCTTGAAGACACCCATATTGTAATCGGACGGAAACACTGACATAAGCAGGTTGTTCCAATCCTTAGCCGCACGTATAATAAATGACGAAGCGAAACGCTTCGTCTGGACGGGTGGAATGTCCACGACATAAGGATGGAGACCAGCCGTTCGTCGAGTCATCCGATGATGGAAAGGGGATGGGGGAATTAAATCGTGTATTTCCTGTCGTGAAATTTCATATGTAAAATCTAACTTACTTAGAATATTAAGAAAAAGATAATCAAAAGATATCACTACATAGTATAAAACAAAGTCGCCTTTTCTGTCCCTATATCCCTATATCCCTATGTGCGCTTAAATCTTTAAAACTACGCAACGGATTTTGATGCGGTTTTTTCCAATAGATAGAGTGATTCAAGAGGAAGGTTTATATACATAACTAGGCGATCCCGCGGCTTTGCCTGTGCTAAATCTAGGGAAGAGCCCGAGCGAAGCGAGGGCGAGTCGCTAGTTTGGTCTATATAATTACTTTCGTAGGAACTAAGTATACCTTTATTTAAAATACTTTCAGGCTCCGAATAGACCAGATTTCTGAGAACGAACATGTTGGTCACAATCTCCACGACCATATGAATATACCAATATATGTCAGCATCAAGAAGCCAATCAGCGTCACGCTGGCAAAGGTGTTCAGTGTTTCGACTTTGGTAGATTATTTGTGGAAAAATAGTGGTAAGTGTAGAATAAAAATAGTGCTCTATAGTTAAGTATATATAGTTACTTGTAATTTCCTTTATTGTAGAGAGGGAATGTATAGAGAATTTTGTGTAATACTTAAAATTAAAAAGCTGTAGATACTACTACGTCATGGGTAATTTTGTAATATAAAATTAAAATTTAATGAATTTAAAGAGGCCCGGTCATTAAATAAACAGACACGTAAAATTTAACAAACAATTTTTTTTCCTCATTATCATTTGTTTGCTCGAGATAATATAAAAAAGTAGTCGTAGTTACATTTTATTTAATTTATATAGTAATAAATTCATTTATATTTTCATTCAGTGACTCATTATTAGTACTTAATTAATTAATACTTTTATTAGTACCTATACATAGAGTAGTACTTATTCTTATGTTGTTACGTGATATAATAATAATAATGATAAATTATTTAGTTTTAAAAAAAGATCGTTGTCTCTATAGCATCCTTTTACAATAACTATATGGAGATACAGTCTTAACTTATGTTTATTTAATCTTAGAATATTCTTAAAATGTTAATAATATTAGTTAAGTATTTGGTTTTTAATTTTTAAACTATTATGTTGAAATATTGTTGTTTAACCTACTAGGTATATTTAATGTCGTTATCACCTATAATTACTACTTTTTATGTTTTATTTTCTATTTACAAATGGTTTCATTATAATCAAATCAAATCAAAATATTCTTTTACAAGCTCTTTGGAATCGTCATTTTTACATTATTAAAATTAAATGTCAGTCTGTTAGTCTGTGAGTAAACTACCACTGTAGCTAACATTTCTGTATTTGGATGATCACATGAGTGGAGGCTTTTCGTGGGAAATAGCGCAACAGTGTTCGAACAGTAAACATACAACAGTAAAATCTCTTCGCTATCGTGTGGCATTGTTGTGTAAAAACAGTCTACCCTGGCCTCGGCGAACATAGCCGATGCGCTACTAAAACAAGGTTGTCCCAACAGCACTCTAAAGGAATTATTATCTTGAATTCAGAATCCGGGAGGCCCACTCTCCATACTTCCTCCCCCCATCCTACCTCCCTATTCCCTCCCTCCTCCCTCCCTCCCTTTCCTAAAAGGCCGGCAACGCATCTGCAAGCCCTGCAGTGTTGCAGATGTCCATGGGCGGAGGTGATCACTTCCCATCAGGTGAGCCTCCTGCCCGTTTGCCCCCTTTGTACCATAAAAAAAAGAATACAAAGAGCGCGTTAAGATTTTTAAGAATATCTGGCCAACAAGCTGTACGTATAAAATGATGTGGCTAAAAATAGAATCATTGGGAAATTCATTTACGCATACCACCTGTGACCTTCGGGTACCATCGGCTAGGAACACCTACCTACTAAAACTCGGTCTGAGTTTTCCTCGTCGTAGTTTTAATAGATCGTCGGATTGCTTACTCGTCAACCACAAAGATGTAGATTTGATCCTGGTCAAACCAATAGAATACATTCTATACAAAGCAAACTATTAGGTTTGCTTTAATAACTATTTATTCTATCATTATATATATCTTAATATATATATATTTCTTGTGTGCGTGTGTATGTGACTGAACTCCTCCTAAACGACTGGACCGATTTTGATGAAATGTTTTGTGTGTGTTCGAGTGTATTCGAGAATGGTTTAGATTCACAATTCGGTCCACTACAAAATGTATTTTTTAAATTAATTAGTTATTTATACATTTGCACAATAAATGACATATTCAATTATAAATAAGTCGTTGCTAGGCAACGCTGTTTTGCGCATGCATACTAAAACATTTCACCGGGAGCAAAAGTTTATAAAAATTTTCTATATGTACAGGACAACGTCTGTAGGGTCCGCTAGTAATATATACATTTTCTTCCTAGGATATTTGGCATTTCCACCTGTAGCTGGTGTCGAATATCGAAATGCTTCAGCTGTAATGTTGTTCTCAATGGGATCATCTAGTGAAAGATTACTGCGTGACTTATCCAACTACAAATCCAAGGTAATAATATGATTTGGATTTAATAAATCTGTTTTTTTTTTTATTATTTTATATATTTTCACCAACCCGCGCTTGGCCACTGAGGTGGACTACCTCCCTAGTATTCAAGGGAGGCCTGTGATCAGTCTTGTACGTTTGTGTGTATTTTATGTGAAACTTTTTGTGTACTTAAATTTTGAATACTTAATTAATGTTTTCAATAATTTATCGAGTCTACATAAATAAAAAGGTATTTTAGATACATTATCTGTATGTATTTAACAGGTATTTCGAGAATCGTTCCCCTTCCACAATGACACTAGTAAGGAAGGCTTCATGTTCTTAGCGACTTGCGTACAGCCGAGGAGTAGAGGGTCCGTCACATTGAAGGATTCCAGCACTACCGTCCCTGTTGTGGTGGACCCCAACTATTTGTATCGGGATTATGACGTCAAATGTATGATAAAAGGTTCGTTTTAATTTCTGTAGCCCTTTATAATCCATTTTTTTACAGTGTAAATCTATAATCAAACAGGGATACATAAAATGAAAAGCCTAAGTAACTCCTTATAACATTATCTATCTGAGAATGAAAGTCCCGTCAAAATCGGTGCAGCCGTTTCAGCGATTACAATAGACAAATATTTTTTTAAATGATTTTGTGATGTAAGTACTGAATATAAGTACTTTCAAATGCATTTTGTGAAAAGCTGTTAATTTGAAATTAAAAGCAGTTCAATTTTATTTATATGTACTGATTGATGATTTTAGCGCTAAGACGAGCAGAGAGATTATTGGCAACCAAACCGTTTCAAGACATCGGAGCGCGGGTCCACTGGCCGCGGCCGGAGCGATGTCTCACTTTCTGGAACTACACAAAACTAGACCAAATGGGATTAGTTAGAAGAAGGAAAAAGTATAAAAAATACTTATTATAAATTTAAAATATAACTAAAAATAATCGTAAAATCGCAACTTATTATATTCTACATTTTTCAATTTTTCTTATTAATATGTCTGAAGTTTTTAGACAAATTCCCTCATAAACTTAACTTTTGAAGTGAAACTTCTTTAGAATCGTTGTGATTTCAAACTCGATGAAACGAAAAAATAAGTCCATAGTACCAGGCGCTTAGAGAAGGGGAAGAGTTAGCCTTAATTTAAATTCAAGTTTTACTTCTGACATGTGTACTTCGTACACACGCACTTTTTTTTTAAAGTAGGTACGAACTTCCCAATAATTCTATATTATGTGGTATAATTATAGTTATAGTTCACGAGTACCTCACTCTCGCTCCGCTCGGCTTCGATCCCTAAACTGTACGTTTTAATGGATAATAAATATTTCATAAAAATTTTACTTTTCCCACATTCTCAATATATAAGGATAACAAACTATAATTATTATAATAAATTTTATCAAAATCTGGTCATGTACCTCGTGATGCCACAGACAGATAGATAGACAAAAATTCAGAAAAATATACATTTTTCCTCTGTTTTGATAATAATATCTAGTTATAGGTAAGATTTTCCAAAATATTTAATGTACAGATTCGAAAAGTTAGAATTTTATTATACGAGTATGCAAAGATTTTTATATCAATTGTAACGGGATACTCGGGATGGGACAGGACTGTACGGGATTTTTTATTCTTTTCTTAATGTTTATGTTTTTGTTTTTAGAATAAAGACGACCACGAGTACACCCAAGAAAGGGATTCCGAAACCGAAACCAAATATTATCAGTCCCCCAGACGAATACCTCGAATGCTTACTAAGAGAGGTTGCAGTCACTGGACACCATGTTGCTGGCACTTGTGCTGGAGGAAAAGTTGTCGATGATGAATTAAGGTTAGCCCTTCTATGCCCTAATAGAAAAGTAATATTTTATTTTATTAACATTTTAATAATTATAAGTTTTTTGCCTTTGTAAAGTAATTAATAAATGTGAAATGGAATTTTACCAAAGAGAAATATTGCGAACTTATCAATCTATACGTTAAAATACATAAATTGATTGATTTTGTCGTGCTAATTTGATTTTTGTAATAATGTCTAATAGCTTCACCAAACCAAAAAATTACAAAAGTATCTATACTTTAAAATTTGAACAATCATTATTACCTATAGTAAATCATCATTGACGACACTTTTGACTCAGTTTGTAGTGACCCTACTCGCTGCGCCAGCGGTTGCCGGTTCGAGTCCCGCTGGGGGCATACGTTTGTTGAGCACGATTGTTTGTACTCCAGTTCTGGGTGTTTATATTTATAATATGTATTTAAAGTTATATATGTAGTATATTACCTATCTGGTATCACAAGCCTCGTAGCTTACCACGGAACTAGATAGCGCTGTGTGTAATAAAGTCCCAACATATTTATCTAGTTACTAGTACACAAACATAGATGTGTTCCGTTTTATTTTCTCGTTTAGTGTTATTACTATTAATATTATGTTTTTATATTTCAGAGTCAAAGACGTAAAAAGCTTACGTATAATGGACGCTAGTGTGTTACCTTCACCAATATCCTTGTACCCCAACTCCGTCATAGTCGCCATGGCAGAAAAGGCTGCGGATCTAATAAAAAACTCTCCTATAATCACTTAAAACTTGTAATACTTCTTAGGTTTACTGGCATACTTGACATTATAAATGAAACTATCTTTTCGGATTATACGCAGATTTATTTTGATCAGCAATGATGATTTCTGTAAAGCATTTGAAACGTTGGGAACCAAAAATCAAAAATAAATCCGCGACAAAATCCGAAAAGATAGTTTCATTTAAAACTTGTAATAAACGATTTCCATTAACTTATGTTTTATTACGATTCCCATGGTTAACTGCTTTTTTGTTTTGGGTAAAAAGAGGGATGAAAAATTTTAAGGGAATCAATATTCATATCATCTATTGTTTCTATGAAATAGTAACTAATCGTTTAAACGCACCTATATACTGCCGTCATAAGAAAAAAGGGCACAACTAACATTTTGCAAAAACGGAGAAAATCGGGTTTAAAGTATTTCTTAGTTTTTGGTGAATAAAAACGACAGTATTTTATTTTTCGAGGATGTTTGATTGAAAATAGTAGCGTCTATATGATTTTTATATGTATGATTAATTACTATTTTTTATTTTATTCGCATGTATTTAATAATCTACATTTTCTTTTTCAACGTAACAAAAAAATTGAGTAAGATCCTAAATTTTACGTATAAAAGGCATAATTAACCAGATGTGACTTTAATATTTAGTGAAAAAATGTAAATAATATATTAAATATTACAATGAACTGCAGGCATATTTATTAAATTGTGCCTTTTCATTCTAGCTTAAACAAGATAAAATGATCTTATAGCTGTTATAAAAGGCACATTAAAAACACAGGAAATATAAAGCTTAATAAAACTTAAAAATATTAATACCGTTTATAGTATTACAACAGTAACTCTAATTATCATAACCAATGATGATCATCTTTTTAATGAAAATCACATTATGTCAATGACGTGTTATATAATTAGTAGGAACGAACTTCAGCGTAGCGAGGGTGAGTCGCTAATCTATAATCTACATAATATAATAAAATTCGAATGAAATCGAATATATTATGTAACAATCAATATTTTTTTAAAATCGAAATAGTGATTATTAACGATATAGAGACCGAACCTATAGTTTTTACAATACTTGTCTGTCTATCTGTCTGTCATCACAAGAAAAGCACTGGAGACATTTTGATGTAATTTAGTATGATAATAGCTGGTTATCGGAGTGAATGGATACGTTTTACTGATTTCTGAGAAATCTATACTAAAAATCAAAGCGTTATTAGGAACGAACCCGAGCGGAACAAGGGTTTGTCACTAGTTTATATATAAATTCGCTTGAATATCTTAAAGAAGTTAACAAAAGAAAATAAGCTTTTAAATTGCCATCTATTCCACGTGGAAGCTACAACACTACCGAATATTAGTTAAAATTTCATCGACAAAAAAATACTTAATAGATTGCTATGTGTTTTAAATTACTCGATAGCCTTGACGCGTCATCCATAGAGCGCGCATTAAAATCGTGATTTAGCAAATTTACAATTTTTTTGTATTAATTAAAAATACATTAAACCAACATTTACAACGCAGCGTATAGAATGACTTTCTACTTCTACCTTTAAGAACTGTTTGGTTGTACGAGTAAATGTTAATACCTCAGTCCCCAGACCAAGAAATAATCTAAACGGAGTGTCAGGGAACTGATTATTGAGCTTGGCAAAAATATTAGTACCTATATTCTAATCCTAACTTATTAATATTATAAATGCGAAAGTAACTCTGTCTGTCTGTCTGTCTGTCTGTCTGTCTGTCTGTTACGCTTTCACGCCTAAACCGCTGAACCGAATTCGATGAAATTTGGTACACAGATAGAGAAGACCTTCAGAAAGGACATAGGCTACTTTTTATCCCTGTAATCCCACGGGAACGGCAACTACGTGGGTGAAACCGCGGGGCGCAGCTAGTATTGTATATATAGCTAACTCTTTTGCAAAAAAAATTTCTTTCTTCTACATCAATGAAAAATTTTTTCCTCTACATCAATGAAAAAGAACAAGAAAGAGTTTTTTTTTAATTTGACGATGTATTGGCATGTTATTTGAAGCATCCTGGCATGATTCTTTACGTTCCTTTAGCTTTTGAAATTAACAAAAGACAAGTATTGATTACTGTGGATTATTGTAAAATTGCTTTACTAATGCTTAACTAATGTTAAAAAAATTGTAGGTATTTTACTAGGTATTGATAAAATATTTTAGCTTAAAATATTTTAGTAAATTTTTACAAATTCCCTACAATTAGTTTTATAATATGTACCTACATACAATTAGTTTTATAATAAAACAGTAACATAGCGAAATCTGTACATGAAACGTTATTTAAAAATAATGACAGTAGGTAACGTTTTTTTTTATTTCTGTATGCCTGTTTTTGTGTTCTGTCAAGTCGTCCTTAGAAATCTATACTAATATAATAATTATAAACAGGAAAGATTTGATTGTTTGTTCGTTTGCCAATTCAAACTCAATCTATATGAATCGGTTCAATAGTTTCGGAGCCTACTCAATAATCCGACCGATTTCGGTCACGGCGGCCAATCTTATTGAGACTAGCCATCTGCTTGGGACATTATATAGTGCAAAAGTGTACGCGCAGACACAAGTGCAATCACTCTTTCTTATCATTCTCATATTCGGGTGGGAAGACTGCTCGACACAACCAGTCTTCTCAACTCCGGGCTGTTAACAACAGAAACAAAACAGAAATACTCAATAACTAATTTGGCCTGACGCGCCTCGAACCCAGGACCCTTCATGTAATAAAATTTTAACTGAGTTGAATCTGTACATAAGATATACTTGGTAAATCGCATTGACATAGCCATTATTACCGATACAGAGCTCGAAGGCTGAATTTTTAATTTTGAGGTTTTTGACTGTAGGTTCGAAATGGAGCGGAGCGAGGGTATGTCTATTATATCAGAAAAGTCGACATTAAAAATCCTTGGATAGCAATTTAAAAACACTGAGCTCTCTTATAATTTTATCGTTGTCGACGTTATTTGTTTGTTGCATTCAGATTTCATCCCTTTTTAACGTCCCACTGCTGGGCACGGGCTTCCCTTCAATACGAGGGGGATCAGGCCATAGTCCACCACGCTGGCCAAGTGCAGGTTGGCGGACTTCACATGTCTTTCGAAAACTTGGTAGAAACTCTCAGATATGCAGGTTTCCTCACGATGTTTTCCTTCACTGTAAGACAAGTGGTAATCACGTTAGAAATAATTCGCACATGAAAATATCAGAGGTGCGAGAACCGGATTCGAACCCACATCACTCGGATAAGTGAGCGCGTTACCACTGAGCTACCACTATCATGTAATTAAATACTACCGACGTTATTTATTAGATATAAATTAACAATAGAAATCATGATTCAAGTCACAAATTATTAACGTATGAGGAAGTTTCCTTAACGATACTATAGGTTTCGTTGTATTGATATATATAAATTAAAAAAATTAAACATAAAGTTAAAATGTCATAATATATAAAAGCAGCACTGTAATTACATTCGTAAGTCCTTCTAGAGGTTTTATTTGTTTTTTTGTTTATTCAATTAATTGGAAATAAACAAGTAATTTCAATCGAGGAAGTCTGTCGGTAACACTAGTGAAGGTACGAATACGAAGTATACAATGTACATTGTACATAATATTATATATGTATGCAAAGGTCAAATTATTCTTTAATTTTATTTTAAATGAAACTTTTTATCGTATTTTGCCTGATATTTCGAATGCCTTAGTAAGATTAAAAAAAACGCAAGAATATCTTATTGTTTGCGTTTTTTTAATTTTTATTCATTGTTTGTGTTAAGTGAGCGTGATTTTTATGCCACTTTTATTTTTTGCATGCGGGTATATTTAAAACGAGTTATTTAAAATACAAAGGTATTTAATATGAAAGGAATGACTAATTGGCGGTCGCCTATATTATTGCATTATTAAAAAATAAAAAAGTGGTAAACTATAGACAACGTATTATTGGCCTAATTGAGAAGTAGAATCGACTTTAAAATTAACTTTTAAAATAAATATCAGTATGAT
Source organism: Boloria selene (assembly GCA_905231865.2). Lineage (NCBI taxonomy): Eukaryota > Metazoa > Arthropoda > Insecta > Lepidoptera > Nymphalidae > Boloria > Boloria selene. Next base: position 11,887,495 of record HG993147.1, read on the forward strand.
CTGCGACGAATCTACTATCGACTCGTGCAGTGTTGTCGGCTATAGTACTTACCTATGTAAATTTTTCATTTCTTTCTTAATATTATAAAAGACCTTAAATAACAGTTTAAATAACAAGGACCACTACTTTGATTATATTTCCTTTATAATAAAGTCACCATTCACTGTCACTTCTTTCGTATTTTAATATTGAGATATTTTTTCGCTGTAAAATATATCCTATATTTTGACCCCGATAACCATGTCATCAATATCCGCTATCATTATACTAAATTTCAATAAAAATCTGTCCAGTTGATTCCTCGTGACAGATGAAAAAAATCTAAAAAAAATGGATTCGGCCTTTCTATTCATTTCTAGAGGGATTTCTAGAGAGAGTTTCTAGACTATTTCAAAAGAGTTTCTAAACAGTAATATACGCATTAGACTTAGAATTTTTTTATATGTAGATATATAGATTGATTGCATTATCTATGAGTGTCAATTTATTATTTAACACTATAATCTTTATACAATAAGCACAAACGATTTCCTTTAAATTCGAGTCTACTGCCAATAATACTAGTATGAGTGAGAAAATGGCGAGTAAACAATAGTAGTGCCTCAAAGTAACTTTAATACTCTTGAATAAAAATAATTAAAAATAAAATTGCAGAACACGTTTATAGTATCAACTTCCTGCTAGTCCATATTCTCTCAAGTGCAGATCTGATATTGTTCTTTGTCGAATGGAACAATGTGTGAAACAAGTGCAAGTCTCGATGGAAAAGTTGCCATTATCACAGGTGGCAGTTCCGGGATAGGATACGAAACAGCCAAAAACCTAGCAACGAAAGGTGCCCGAGTTATTATAGCCAGCCGAAACAAAACAAAACTAATTAAAGCTAGAGACCGTATAGAACGAATCACGGGTAATAGAAACGTCGCATACAAAATACTGGATCTAGCCTCCTTGAAATCCATCAGGCAGTTCGCTGGTGATGCTATTGCTACAGAAGATCGTCTGGATATTCTAGTAAATAATGCTGGGGCTGTTGCTTTACCGGATAAATTGACAGCGGATGGAATCAACTTAACAATGCAAGTAAACTATTTCGGAACATTCTTACTTACATATCTATTGTTGCCTTTGCTCAAAATCTCTGCACCAAGTCGAATTATCAATAGTTCAGCTTCTTCAATGTACATTGGACATTTAGATTTTGATCACTGGAATGAAATTGGAAGATATACACCTATAGAAACGCTGGCAAATTCTAAATTAGCTGTGGCGTTATTTAATGCAGAATTGGACAGAAGGTTTAAACATACTGGTGTAACTGCTAATAGTTTTGATCCTTTTGTTGTTCGTGATACAGATATATTACATAATCTTCCCAACTTAGTTAAAAATATTTCTCAGTTATTTATAGACGTCATTGGGCAACCAAAGGAAGATGTGGGGAGGCAAATAACATTGTTAGCAGTAGATCCCGGACTTCAGAATGTGAGCGGTGTACATTATAAATTTTGTAAAAAGTGGATAAATCATTGGTTGGTAAACGACAGCGAGCTTACAAAAGAACTGTGGGATAGATCAAAACGTATTTTAAATATAACATCTGAAGAAGATTGGGAAAAAAATAATTAAACTTGTATTCGTAGTTAATAGGCGTAATAGGAATGGGCATTTTTATGTAAATTAAATATTATGACATACTTATCTTCTGCTATTAATTTTATTCATCAATAACAACATAATAAAAATAGATTGTATTTATACGAATTAGAATATTATATATCTTGCGTCATTTATTCACGTAAGTTTTTAATATAAGTATAACAGAAATACCTATATAGTATAAGTATAACAAAGTCATGTCGGGACATTAAATACGAGTTTTTTTTAAATGTTGTTGTAACAGTTATTCTTATCGAAGTATTCGAAAGAATCTCCTTTTTAATGGTTAAATTGAAATCGTAGCATATTGGTGGAAGAATAATGCTCAAAGCCTGGACTAAACTAAATCCGTCCGTGCATGTGTCTTCATCACGAACAAAGGAAAATTTGATTAACACAGTGTCAAAAAATGAAAAAGTGTTTACAAGAACAAATTTGTTTACCTAAAATTTAGATTATTGTTAAAAATACCTTTACGATATTTTTTCACGTTTAAAAATTGCTAAAATCACTGTATTAGTACTTCTATTTAAATTAAATATTTAAATTTCAGAATTAATTTTATTAATTTAAAATATTTACCAGTCATAGTTCTGCACATATTTATAAAATAAATTCCTTTAACTATTTACGAGTCAACAACATGTATTATATTATATTGTTTTAAGCAAATAATAAAAGCCTGAACTAACACGGTCCAATTTATTGTATGGGATGAGACATCTATATTAGTATAGTAGGTATGAGTACAGTATATATCTATACTAATATTATAAAGCTGAAGAGTTTGTTTGTTTGTTTGGTTGAACGCGCTAATCTCAGGAACTACTGGTCCAAATTGAAAAAATATATTTGTGTTGGATATTCCGTTTATCGAGGAAGGCTATAAATTAAATTACATGGCTAGTGGCTACGACCAATAGGAGCGGAGTATGAATGATAAATGTTGCAAAAAACGGGAAAAAATATTTCTTTTAATTTTTAGCCTTTAGAAAGCGAGTAGAGCCGCGGGAAAGCATCGTTATTTATATGATCTGTGATCCACTGTCCGTATATGGCGAATATGCATAAAATCTATCACCGACTGCGGACTTTAAAAGCATTTCTGCCGAGAAGAGCCGATGAGAAAACCAACTGTACATAACTCCTTTAAAGGACGAGTATATTCGTTAACAATATTGCAGTACAAAAATTATAAAATTATCTTTTTATCCTACATGAGACCCATAAAAATGAAATAAGTCAAGCCAGCTATGATAATTAATAAAAGAATGACGCTTCCGTGAAATACATCTAGTTAACATATATCGTAATGAGTAGGTATATAAAATACTTACAGACATCCTACGATGTAAAAATAAGTTCCTCTTAAATATTTTCTACAGTCATAACAGATAAATTGAAAGTTGTTTTACATGTTACGTAGCCTTAATTAACGTTACGGTAATGGTAAGTAACTTAATTTTATTTAACTGAACTATTACTGCGAATGGTTCAGTTACAGAATTGCACTCCAGGAATCTAGACTGCGAGTGTAAGTGATTTTATTAACATGCATATTAATGACGAATTTGCGAATTGTGAAAATGATATACGATTGGATAAAAAAGTGGCGATAGTCACTGGAGCTACATCAGGCATTGGACTAGAAGTTGCCAAGAATCTAGCGAAACGTGGAGCCAAAGTGATCATAGCAAGTCGCAATCCTGCCAAGTTGTCTTATGCTAAAAATGCCATCATCCACAGTTCTGGAAACGAAAACGTGATTGCAAAGACAATGGACTTCGAATCTCTTAAATCTATTCGTAATTTTGCCAGTGACATCAACAGGTTCGAGCCGAGGCTAGATATATTGATTAATAATATTGCAACTATCGTAGTGGAAGATCGATTGACTGCTGATAACTTACAAACCATAATGCAGGTTAATTACTTTGGAGCATTTCTATTAACTTTTCTTCTTTTTCCACTAATGAAAGCATCAGCGCCTAGTAGAATTATAAATACGTCATCCTTAGGTGTTCTTTTGGGGCAAATTGAAATTGATCACATGAATGACGTAGGAAGATACTCCAATTTTGAACTTTACTGCAACTCAAAACTGTTACTGTAAGCGTATACAGCATTGACCCTGGCTTAAGCAAGACCGAATTTTTTAGAAATTATAATAATACAGCATTGCGGAATATCTTTAACTCAGCGCTTTTGCTATTTGGAAGGCCTCTTCATAGAGTAGCAACAATGCCTGTCTTCGTAGCTGTTGATCCCAGGGTTGAAAAGTGTAGTGGAAAACATTTTCGTGACTGTGCCGAATTTTACAGTACCTGGTTTGCTAACGATACTGTACTAACTAAAAAGTTATGGGAAAAATCTAAAATGTTAGTAGGCATTACACCCGAAGAAGATTGGGAAACATTATAATGTTTAAAGGTTTTTATCAAGCAGGATTATCATATATGTTATAAATGCTTTTATGTAAAACTAAAATAATTTTTAAAATTTTGCTTCATTAGTTTCGTATTACGAGTATAAGTACATATATCGCTATTCATTTTATATGAGTTTCACTATTATTTCTTAGCAATATATTGAAAAGCAAAACGGTGTTTTTTTTTATTTTGTCTGTCGGTAGGTACTTGCTTTTGTTATTTAGTTGCCGTAAAAATCATGAAATCTTTGTAACACAGTGATGGTAATATTAAAATGTTTCTCTTGACTATGATTGCTGTAAAGTATTCGAAACGTCTGTACTAAAAATAAAAATAAATCTGCTAAATAATCCTAAGATTTATTTAAACTCTTGCTTCGCTCTGTTCTGACCCTACGATATTAAGTTAAAAATCTGTTCAGTTCTGTAAAGCAAACAAATAGATAGACAGAAATAAATAAATAAATAAATAAATATGTTGGGACATTATTACAACAGCGCCATCTAGTTCCGTGGTAAGCTACGAGGCTTGTGTTACTGATACCAGATAGTTGATATACTACACATATATAAATTTTAAATACATACCTACATATTATAAATATAAACAGCCATGACTGGAGTACAAACATTCGTCATCAACAAAGCGGGACTCAGCGGGACTCGAACCCGCGACCACTAACGCAGAAAGCATCAACTGAGTCAAATTTAATAAAATTGTACAAAATAATATGACAAAATAATAATAAAATTGTATTCGAATTTAACATAGACCTAGGCATAAGCATTTTGCTGTAAAAATATTGTGAGATACTTATGTAACACTACTATGTATGTAAATCGTATGTATGTCGAACAAATAATATGTTGTTATTTTTAAGTTTTATTTTTCCTTTCTTCCAATGTCACATATATAATAAAGTATAACTGAGTCGCGTCTGTACAATACATAATTTGATAATTATTTATACAGCGGAAAAGCGCTCGCTTGAATAACCGAGTGATGCGGGTTCAAATCCGAGTCTCGCACACCTGATTTTTTCATGTGCGAATCATTTTCTATTATGATTACCACTTGTATTACGATGAAGGAAAACATCGTGAGAAAACCTACGTGTCTTAGAAAAACCTAGCAAGTTTTTCGAAAGACATGTGAAGTCCGCCAAAACGTGGGCCAGCGCGGTGGACCAAGGCCTGAGGCCTCCTCGTACTGAGGGAGGCCCGTGCCCAGCAGTGGGACGTTAAAAAAAAGGGCTGATGATGATCATGATGATTCTTACATATACTGTAACAGTTAATTATTATCAAAGTAGAGGTGAAATCCACAATTATTTATTACTATATTGTATTATAAATGAAACTATCTTTTCGGATTTTGTCGCGGATTTATTATGATTTTTGGTTCCCGACGTTTCGAATGCTTTACAGCAATCATGGTCACGGGAGAGACTAAGGTATTAGACGTCTCAGGGGGTTATATACTTGTCACGTCAAACATTCGCGTAAACCTAAGAAAGTATTACTATTTTGTAGCAAAATCACTGAATGGGTTTTGTACCTCAAAAGGAAACTTACCTTTGTTATTCGTCTGTCTCTCAAGAGTCTTTATCTCGGAAACGGGTAGAGGTATCGAATTAAAATTAAAACCATAAAGCTTTTAAAAATAAAGCTTTTAAGTTAACGTTAAAAATGATACAGCCATTTGTGCCGCAAAAACTTATATTTCGATTTTTAGCAAGTAATATCGATATAATTTTAGAAAAGAATCTGAAAACTATACATTTGTAATTAAATCATAAAATATAGTCAAAATTATATTTTTATACCTTTTGCTATACCTTTGGGCCATGGAGTTAAAGTGCTAAGCACTTTTTAAAAGACATAACACCTCGACTAATCGCCTCTACTGGTGATAGGAGAGCTGGCTCATTTTTCGCCCAAAGAATCGGCAATGCCATTCAGCGGATGATGCGGCCAGCATTCTTGCCACTATTCCACGGGGACACGACTTGTACAGTAATAATTAACCCTTAATTAGGCGCATGAAGAAATCACACAAGTAGTCGCATGGGGTCACATCTGACCCCAAAGTTATGAATAAAAATGAAGTGGAAGGAAGTAATAAAATGAAATGTGGAATATTAAAAATAATTAAAGGGCTTATTGAAATGATAATAAAATAATAAAACATAACTTTCACTTAAAATAATTGAACACAACTTCTACTCGTAATAGCTCTTCAATTTATCATGTTTTGGTATAGCTGAGATCAAAAAAATATATAATAAAAACGTGATACGTCAGCAGAATCATCTACTTCGCATCCAATGCGTAGCAAGCCCTGAAGTATGTGTGTGAATATAATTAGCGTATATCATTGCAGTCAGCATCTTATATACCATACCAAATACTATTATAATTATAGGTAACTATTGCTGATTTCTGAGCACTCTTTGTTTGTTTCGTTAACGTTATTCAGACTCTTCGTTTTCCGACTCATGAGCACATGCTCCACAGCTATGTACAGAAATATCATTTGCAATTTCATATTACGAGATAGAACATGCGCATCTTGCTCATCATAAGACAACTCTTACAGTAATTGCCGTATCTGGCTTTCTTGATTCATAATAACAAATAAAAGAAAAACAAAGAAAAAAACCTTGTAAATTATATAACGCAAAAAAGTAATACGTAATTATTAGTTAAAATAAATAATTTTATATGCGTAGAATCACAAAAATAAAAAATTACCTTTTGCCAAAAATGTTACGTAATTGGTCGCATAGGGTCAGCACCCAAGAGTGGTCTGTTCGTTACTTTTATGCATACCGCGCGGAAAGATAGGAAGCAAGAAAGAGCGCTGTGGCGGTCTATACACTCGAACATAATTTTTTTTCGATTTGAAATTTTCTTGACCCCACCCGCCTAATTAAGGGTTAAGTGTATATTTGCTTTGTATATATAGTTAAGTTTACTTGTAATTTCCTTTTTTGGTATTATCTTTATTTGAAATAAGTATCATCGAGGTTAAGCAACGGTACGCGCAGTCATAATTGTATGGGTGATCAAATCTTTTTGTACATTTTCTACAAAAAGGTATGATTTTTAGCCTTTTACTAATTAGTACAGGGGAGAAAAATCTGAAAGCTGTATAATTTCAAGTTTGTACGGAAAACTTCCATATACTTGTCCGAATATTTTAAAGATTAAAATTAAAACGTAGCTGGAGTACCGAATATGTATCTTTTATTGGTAAAACTATATCAAAGTCATTGAAGTTTCCAGTTGATTTGATGCCAATTGCTAATATTGACTTACAAACTATAAAACGCACTTTTATCTATAATACTAAAAATTTAATTTGTAACGTCTAACTCTAACGGCTTGTCAAATCAAATAGACAAAGTCAAACAAAACAAAAATAGAATCTAAATAAGTATATTTAATTCAAATAGACTTTTATTCTTTTTACATTATTAAAATTTAATTTAATTATCTACCAGTGGCTCTAAAGTGACCCTTCTGAAAAGGACCGGTGAGAAAAATAAATAAATAAATAATCCAAGATTTTGCGGAACACGTATTTTAAAAATGAATATAAAACATGAGTAGGTTATATATTGGTAGTAACTTATTTATATAAGGCATAAGTTAGTCTTAAAATAGTTACTACAACAAAATACATGCGGAAAAGTTAAAATTATTGAAAGCTGTTTTACGTGTTATAAAAAGTAAACCTTCTTTAGTGACTCAATAAAATATAGTTCAGTTACAGAATTGCGCTCCAGGCAACTAGAGTGTAAGTGATATTGTTATTATGCATATTAAAGACGACTTTACGAATTGTGAAAATGATATACGTTTGGATAAAAAAGTAGCGATAGTCACTGGAGCCACATCAGGTATTGGACTAGAAGCTGCCAAGAATCTAGCAAAACGTGGAGCCAAAGTGATCATAGCAAGTCGCAATCCTGCCAAGTTGTCTTATGCAAAAAATGCCATCATCCACAGTTCTGGAAACGAAAACGTTATTGCAAAGACAATGGACTTCGAATCTCTTAAATCAATTCGCAATTTTGCTAATGACATCAACACCTTGGAGCCTAGGCTAGATATATTGATTAATAATATCGGGGCTCTCGGACTGGAAGATCGATTGACTGCTGACAACTTACACACCATGATGCAGGTCAATTACTTTGGAGCATTTTTATTAACTTTTCTTCTTTTTCCACTAATGAAAGCATCAGCGCCTAGTAGAATCATAAATGTGTCATCTTTAGGTCTTCTTTTGGGGCAAGTTGAAATTGACCATATGAATGACGTAGGAAGATACTCCAATTTTGGTTTTTATTGCAATGCTAAATTAGCGACTGTGTTATTTACGGTGGAAATGGATAAAAGAATTAAAAACAGTGGAGTAAATGTATATAGTATGGACCCTGGTTTAGCCAAGACATACATTTTGAAACAACATTATGATACAACATTGGGGAATGTCTTGCAATCAGGGCTTTTGCTACTTGGAAGACCTTTACATAGAGTAGCAACAATGCCTGTCTACTTAGCTGTTGATCCCAGGGTTGAAAAGAGTAGTGGAAAACATTTTCGTGACTGTGCCGAATTCTACAGCTCCTGGTTTGCTAACAATACTGTACTAACTAAAAATTTATGGGAAAAATCTAAAGCGTTAGTAGGCATTACACCCGAAGAAGATTGGGAAACGTTTAGTGTCTAGAGAATTAACTCAATCACAATCATCATAATTATTCCTACTTTATAGTTTTATGAAATAAAAATAATTTTTATAATGTGGTTTATATTATTATGTCTTAAATCCATTTAACATAAGTTAAAAGTTTCGTATATAAAATAAAACTCTTTTTTATTATTTTATCGGACGGTTCAAATAAAAAAGGACAAGTCGTTGTAACAGTACTTAAGTACTAGAAAAATAATAAAAAAATACTATTTATTCATGTTGGGAGCTGCCAGGTCTACGTATAATATTTATTTATATCTACCCCAAAGTGCAAATATTTCTAAATCTTATCTCATTTATAAATCTACTACTTGTTAATATCACTACATAGTATAAAACAAAGTCGCTTCCCGCTGTCTGTGTGTCCCTATACGCATCTTGACCGTCTGAGGGCTGGTGGCGCTAACTTTACACCTTCTCTGAGTGCCTGGTACTTGTACTAGTATTCGTTTATATTTATACTAATCTAAAGCTTTACATTTCCGAGACTTTATAGGGAAGAAAAAAGGAAGATAGAAAAATAAATAAAATTATAATTATATATTTGACGACACATTTGGCGCAGTTTGTAGTGACCCTACTTACCCTCGCCAACGGTCGCGGGTTCGAGTTCCACTGGGGGCATTCATTTGTTAAACTCGGAGTCATGGGTGTTTATATTTATAATGTGTAGGGGAGACCGGGGCCACAATTAACAAAAAATGTACTTTTAGTTGTAGCTTAAAAATTATTCAACATTTAGACTTGATTTTTAGAATACATGATGCTTTAATTATTCAGGTTTTACGTAATTATCTCAAAACAAACATAATAGAAACGATGCCGTAAATAGAACGCTTTTTCTTAAAAATGGCAGTTGTTGATTGTTACCTCACGTTTGGGGTTAGAATTAACAGGTGTGGGGCAGGTATTAACTGAAGGGGTAAAAATTAACATATGTTATGCTGACTGATGTAAAGAAAAATAAATATATGTAAGTCATATTTTTTATTAATGAAAGTGAAATTAATACAGCCTTGCATAGAACACGTTTTCTTATAAACTGATGATAACAAAATCATAAATTATTTTTTAACAAAAATGAAAACCGACGTCAAAACGTTACAAATCGAAACTAAAAAGAAAAAAATAATTTTAATCAAGTACTTAAGAAGTTATTGTTGGAGTCGGTGCCAGTCAAGAAGGACAGTTTTATCCTGCCTTTGCAATGAACTTTCGAACGTATATTTTGATTATATTTACGAATTGATACATTAATTAAATTGTATTAAGATTATTTTGATTTGGCTGCAGCAGTAGTTTAGTTAACCTTTCAATATTATGTTTAAATATAATATTGGAAGGTTAACTAAACTACTGCTCCAATAAGTCAGCGAAGTTTTGAAATGAACGACAATAGTCAATCGAGATTTGTCCACGTCTATTTTTCCACGTAACTCGTAGACGTTAATAAGATTTACCTTCTGTTATCAATCCACCTAATATCCTGAAGGAATACGACTATCAGTTCATATATTAAAAGAATTTTCTTTCAACTCCTAACCGTTGAGGAGATATACCTTACATCATCACAAATTCTTGAACAACTTTAGAAAATATATGAAAACGGTAATCAATGCCGATAAAATTTAAGGGTTGCCCTCGATTTCTCTTACTTTGCTATCCGGTTTTTTCTTTTTCACAAAATTATAAATCATAACAGAGGTCAAATTCTTTAGCTACATCCCTGTAATTTCTTTTCTTCTCAATGTTCTCTAGCGCAGCTAGCTCGTAGAGCTCTAATGATGTGGTACCACGTGTAGTTTTCCGTTTATAAGTTCTCATGCTGTCATAAAAAAAAGTATTAAATAATAATTCACAAACATTCAGCTACCCTGTTTATACTAGCCCTATATCTGGGGTAGGTATTAACGTGTTAAAATAAGCCCCCCCAATGTGTTAATTATAGCCCCAAAGGTACATTTTTATTATTAAATAACGTAATAAAATATTGGTCAATAGTTATGTCACAAATGAAACGTAGAATTGTTCAGTATGAAATATGCTACTAGGAAAACAAAAAACGTAATTATAACACTTTATCATTCTTGTACAAATCAAAAAATCGTAAACTATAAAATGATCGTTACCTGCTTCAAAATATCGACCTGCATACAACATACTCAAATGATGCGCGGAGCGCAACTGACTATTGACTAATACCATGTCATACGGCTCGATCTAATTGACAACCTAAGACACGCACTGGAGGTGTAGTAGGTATAGTTTTAGAGAAATTTGCTTGTTAATACTTACCTCTGTTAATTGTGGCCCCGGTCTCCCCTATGTATTTCAACTTAAATACATTTAGTATATCAACTATCTGGCATCCGTAACACAAGCTCAGTAGCTTACCACGGAACTAGATGGCGCTGTGTGTAATAATGTCCCAACATATTTATTTATTTATTATTTACTAGTAAGTACTTCCCTTTTGTATAAGATTTTACAAACTTTGAATTTTTTTAATAATTTTTTTATTATATAAACATTCCGTGGGCCTTAAGGAACATTCAAAAAATATTATCCAAATCAGTCGAGCCATTCTCGAGTTTTGCGCTTACCAACATTCATTTTTATTTATATAGGTAGATTATAGAAAAATATATTCGATAAACGTAGGACATTTTGTCCACGTAGGTCGTAGAATATAACTTTATCTATTCAAATATATAAAATTCTCGTGTCACGGTGTTTGTTACCGAACGCCTCCGAAATGGCTCGAGCGATTCTCATGAAATGTTGTGTGCATTTCGGATAGGTTTTTAGAATTTTTTTTGTGTATAAAAAATTTATATTTTTATTATATATCATTCAAAAATACATACCCTAAATTTTTACCCTTCTACGATTATGAACCCTTATCTTTTATTTGTTAATAATACATTTTTGGCAAGATTTTTATTTTTATTTTGTCGTGACTTCGAAAAAAAGATCCGCAATGGAGTTGCAAGATGGCAATCGAATATCCTAATAATTGAAGTACAATAAACTTTCGTTCAAAGTCAAGTTCAAAGTTCCGCTAGTTTATTAATATTTACTTATAAAAAAATTTTAAAATTTAAAATTTATACATTTTTATACATATAAAGTAATAATTCCAAAAATATTTAAATTTATTTATTATTTGCTGAATACCAAAAACAAATGTTACAAATAAAGTATTGGATACGTATTACGAGTAAGTGCAAAATGTTCTTCTTTAATAATAATTTATAATTATTATCACTTTAATATTAAATTTCGTTTATTGCAAGTAAAGAATCAAATTTGAAAGTTAAAACAAAATAAACTAAAACGTACCAATTGAGAGGAGAGCTGCTCGATGTGTTCTCATTTTATGATCATAAAACCTAAAAAAAAGCCACAGTATATTTTTTACATTTGCATAACTAATGAATAAACATAATGAAAGGTAATTTAGTGTGCCAGAAGATAGTTCTTGTAAAACGGACATTATCTTCAAAATTTCAAATCATAACTTACTTGTAAGTTGAAGTAATACATGACGTTAAAAAGCGTACCTCGACCTCCTTTACATATTTACCTTGAAAAATATTGTATCTGCTCAGTTATAAAATAGTACTCTACTTAGCCGGTCTTAAATTAATATTTACATTATGCGTATCTTAGATGACTTTACGGATTGTGAAAATGATGTTCGATTGGATGGAAAAGTTGCCATAGTCACTGGAGCAACATCCGGTACTGGACTAGAAGTGGCCAAGATTCTAGCAAAACGAGGAGCCAAAGTCATCATTGTAAGTCGCAATCCTGCCAAGTTGTCTGATGCAAAAAATGAAATCATCAATAGCTCTGGAAACGAAAATGTTATTTCAAAAACAATGGATTTCGAATCCCTAAAATCTATACGAAGCTTTGCCAATGGCATCAACACTTTCGAACCGAAGCTAGACATATTGATCAATAATATCGGGGCAATCGGATTGGAAGATCGATTGACTGCTGACAACTTACACACCATGATGCAGGTCAATTACTTCGGAGCATTTCTATTAACTTTTCTTCTTTTCCCACTAATGAAAGCTTCAGCGCCTAGTAGGATCATAAATGTGTCATCCTTAGCTCTTTTATTGGGGCAAATTGAAATTGATCACATGAATGACGTAGGAAGATACTCCAACTTTGGGATTTACTGCAACGCTAAATTAGCGACTGTGTTATTTACTGTGGAAATGGATAAAAGAATTAAAAACAGTGGAGTAAACGTATACAGTATGGATCCCGGCTTAGGCATGTCGGAATTTTTTAGACATTATAATAGTATTACATTGAAGAAAATCTTGAACACAGCACTTTTGATATTTGGAAGGCCTTTAAACAGAGTGGCAACAACGCCCGTCTTTTTAGCTGTCGATCCCAGAGCTGAAAGGACTAGTGGAAAGCATTTCCGTGACTGTGCCGAGTTCTACAGCACCTGGTTTGCTAATAATACTGTACTAACTAAAATGCTCTGGGAAGAATCGAAACGGTTAGTAGGCATTACACCCGAAGACGATTGGGAAAATGTAAGTGTCTAAAAATATTTACATAAGCCTAATTACCCGACTGCGCCAGGAGGAGGGTTATGTTTTTAGAAAGTATGTATCACCTATGTATGTATAGTTGTTTTGCATGCTCTGCGATCTGAACGGCTCGATGGATTTTAGATTGAGAGGTTAAATTCATATTTCGTTTTTACCGTGAAAGTGACACTGGGTACGTGTTATCCGTGTCGCGAGATGTACATATGTGTATATCTCCGACTGCATAATTCTAAATTTCTTTGTTAACTTTTGTGCAGTCGGGTCTTTTATTTTTATAATTGTGATGTATGTATTTTATTAAATTTAATAATTATCGTAATTAAATTATAGTACTCAATAAAAAGGGTTTTTTAATTTTTTTCTTCATAAAATAAAGTCTAATAATACTTTTTTTTAATTTTAGAATTATTTTATAACATCTTTGCTATGGATATAAATCAACAAATAAAATTATCATATTCTCATCTTAGTTAAATAAGTAATGAATTATTAATATTGTTTCAGCAGTTTCATAGTTAACTTATTACCATGCCACCAGCCCCCGACGGATATTCTTGGGTTTTTTTAATTAAGTTTATAGGTAGTTGAATATATTATTGCCACATCTACAATAATCGAGAACCAAAAAGGGAGGTACGTAGGGAAATGTTATGAAAACTGATACTCTATTGTTTACATATTATATAACCGACTCCGAGAGAGATCAGCTCTACTTGTTTAATCTTTTTACGTTTATTCCCCGCATTACATTTAGTTTTTAATTCGAGGGGTTTCAAATTATTTTATCCATTTTTAATTACTTTTTAACCCGCGTTGTGGGTTTTTTTTTATTTTTAATTTTGTTTTTTATTTCCAACTTTTTAGAGAGCATACATATTATACATAACGCGCCGCCCCGGGTATTCGCCCGAATACCCTATGGAAGATACACCTCTGCTACAGTAGTACATTAGATAAGTATTTGCAAATAACCTTTTTTCGGGGCTTTGTTGTAACTCAACTCGATATCGTCACGTATAATGAAAATAAAGCAAGAAGAAAAATGACAATACGTTAATCTGCGATGAGTCTATTGATTAATTATTTCTGAATTCAATAATAATACCTATAAAAATAAGCTAGGTCACCGCGTGGTGAAGGCGGAAACAGTTCCAAATACTGACTACCGAAACTCCCTAAACATTATGTATGACAATGCGCTTATGTTGAGTGTTTTCTGACGCGCGTTGAATTCGATTTATATAGATCTGGCTCGCTCCCCGGCAACGCAGGGGTTAAGTCATTTATTTATGTAGACCAAATACATCGATATAATTTATCTTACGAATTATGATTATTATTCAGATATACATAATTTATTATTAAGTTTAATAGACAATTAAGAAACAAACCCGAACCAATAACTGAATGAAAACTGCATTAAAATCAGACTAGTAGTTTTGGAGAAAAGTTTCAACATGGGTTTACACAAACAATATTTGCTGCAGCGCTCCCTGGTGAGTTATCACCGTAAAACCTATCTAAGAACATGCACCAATTAAACCCGAACCCATAACTAAAAACTGCATCAAATAGGGCCAGTAGTTCTCGAGAAAAGTGGCAACATTTATTTGCACCAAAAATGTTTGCTGCAGCGCCCCTGGTGAGTTGTCACCGTAAAACCTATCTAAGAACATGCAACGATTAAACCCGAACCGATAGCTAAAAGCTGCATCAAAATCGGGCCAGTAGTTTTGGAGAAAAATGGCAATATGTATTTGCACAAACAAACACACTTCCTCTCACCCCAAACGCATATACCGTCTCCGTTCCATCGTGGGTAAAAATATGTTGTTCTCACAGGAAAACACAATCATTGGTTTTATAGAGTAGTTCTGATAAAAGAGCGGCGAGACTTTAAAATATTAGTAGTCAATCGTTGGTACATTTAGCGCGAGCAAAGCTGCTGGTTGCACTTGTAAAGAATAAATAAACTAACCTTACCTATTTATAATATATAAGTATAGATTTTTATATAAGTTACTAGCAGTAGCCGCGGCTTCGCCCGCATTCATATTTTCCGTCGCTATTAAACTTCTAGGCACTTATAATAATGTTCTCCGACCGTTTTCAGCCATGGCAGCCAATCTCATTGAGTCTAGCCAACTACGCAGGAGATACTATAGTGCACGAGTGTACGCGCAGACACAAGTGCACTCTCTATTCCCATTACTCTCATACTCCGGGGGTGACTCGTTGTCTATTTCCGAACTCCGCTTGAGATTTGCTAAACAGAAATCGGTAACGCGCTCGCTTGGATAAACTGAGTGATGTGAGTTCAAATCCGGGTCTCGCACCTCTGATATTTTCATATGCGAATCATTTCTATCATGATTACCACTTGTCTTACGGTGAATACAAACATCGTGAGGAAATCTACATTTCTGAGAAAACCTAGCAAATTATTGAAAGACGTGCGAAGTCTGCCAACACGCACTAGGTCAGCGTGGTGGTCTATGACCTGATCCCCCTCATTATGAGTGAGGCCTGTGCAGAGCAGAGGAACGTTAAACTGGGCTGAAAAGACTAAACTTCACACCATCACTTAATGGGCTAATCTATAGATCGCTACTATATTCATAAGCAGCGTTCTATTTCATAGATGTGTACCTCGCCACGTTGCCGGCCTTTTTTTATTTTTCTATTAGTAGGTATTATGTTTTGATTGACATTTTTAAAATCCTAATATCTTTTGAATATATTGTCCAATTTAAATCCATTATTATTGTATTATAAGCACATACCAATAAAAAAGTATAGACGGAGCCGTTGCAAACAATCACGACAAAATAAGTGAAGACTAGTCTTGGCTTTGTGTGCGTAACTTGGTGTAAGATAGCGTAAATTTGCACATGTGTGTTAGAGAAAAATGTTGCAAGCGTTCGCTTACGACTCCTACGTGTGAGAGATATATTTTGGTATAGTTTTACTATAGTATTGTTTTTATTTGTCTTGGTTAGATAAAATGAAAGGTAATTTATATTAATGAGTCATTTATTCTTATTTAAAAATAATTATAAATTTAATACTAGGTAATTATAACTAATGCCCATTATGTTGTATCAATTTTTCATATGTCTGGCGTTTTGAGTCACAACTTTTAACTTTTAAGCCACTGGACATCATTTCTGTTGTCCCGTTCAGCTTTAATCCAGTTCTCTCCACGTTATATCACCTGGGAACCTAAAATATATTATCATATCAAAATAACTATTATATGAGAGAGCAACACCAACTTCGGCAATTGAGGTCATGCTTAACATTCTTCCACTACTAATTCCACTTATTCATCCAACAAGTAGCTGCAACTACTGCAATTAGACTAAAAAACTATAAGCTGGTGTGTTCCACTGGTACATCACATATGAAAATCTTGGAAGACATAACCAAGGATATTCCGTTTATGGAAGCACCCAACGACGGAATACAAATAAAATATATTTTTGACAAAAAATACAAAATACAGCTGGAAGAGGATTTGTATGCAGACTCCAACAAGGAAGAACTGAAAATCGTCACAGATGGCTCAAAAACAAATACAGGGACAGGCAGTGGAATTTTCTCTGAATACCTAAATATTAAAATAGCACTACCCATAGGTACCTATAACACAGTATTTCAAGCGGAATGATTAGGTATACTCGAGGCAGCCCGAACAATAGCGACAAGGAACATAAAGGATTCCTCCATTCGTATACTATCAGACAGCATGTCAGTACTACAGGCACTCAATAGTAACTCAATAACTTCAGGTATCGTTTACGAATGCAATAACGCCTTGATGCAGGTAAGTGCTAACAATGATATAACACGGCAATGGATCAAAGGTCACAACAACACACGCGGAAACGAAATCGCTGATGAGCTAGCAAGAAGAGGGTCAAACCTGACGGCCATTGGTACCGAACCGATCATACCTTCCTGCTGGCTCAAAGGCCAAATTCGACAACGCATGGAAAGTAAACACATCAAACTATGGTCCGAACTCCAGGACTGTAGACAGTCCGAGGCGGCGCTGCCAACAATTGACAAAAAAACGGCCAATTGTTTAATGAAACTGAACGGACGCCAATTAAGACAAATAACCGCGGCCCTGACTGGACACGGGCTGCATAACAAACATCTATTTAATATAGGCATTACCCTGCTATTACAGCCCCCTGTGCAGAGCCTGCTTGGGTGCTGAAGAAACGGCTACACATGTACTCCTAAACTGTCCAGGTGTAGCGGTGTACCGGGCACAACATCTTGGCACCCTGAGAGCACTTCCGTAGATCTTCAAGACGCCCAAAAGTCTTCTGAAGTTTCTGGAGGAACTTGGGTGGCAAGAGTGAAGTTGGAACAAAAATTTCCACACACGTAAAATAGGCGCTTAGTCGTCGAGTTGCGGAAAACAGCCCTTCAATACCATACCATACCATAACTATTATTTGAATATATTTATTTATTTATTAGGGATGGTACACAGCACAGCAAATGTTATAACTTATAAAAGAAAAAAAAATGTAATACAATTATGAAGGCCAATTACGATCCACTAAAAATTAAATTAAGTAGGTATAATATAAAGAACAACATGCAAATAACCAAACCAAATTTATTTTTATATTAAACTAATTAGGTACTTAACACCATTTGGAAGTATAAATAACGAGTATAAATAATTTTCTTAATATTTGAAAATATAGATATAATAAGGATATTTTCAATATGTTTTATTTTTATTAAATGTAGTCAAGCTGTAATGTCGAATTCCTTTGCTCTCGTAATGGCGCCAACGCGATATACACGATTATACTTTGTCCATTTTGTTAATGGTTTTTTGACAGCTCACGCCCACGAAGTTTCGTATTTAATGGTTAGCCATTAAAGTTAAAATGTCATACCCATTAATATTGTACTTCATGGACGGGCACCTCCCCCTTATTGCTGTGCCACACATAACGATTACTACGATTGTGCCACAGATTACAAATAATCGATAGAAATCAATGCTAATATGTAAATAAGGTGTAATATGTTATTTAATAGGGAAGACAAAAAAAATTTAAGATTTAAACCAATAAATTAAAATATTAAAGTTAATAGTAAAGTTTTACTTTCTTCTTAGTATAAGGCATACCTACAAATAAAACAACTAAAATAGTTTAATTCCTTTTATTAACAGGATTCGTCAAAATCATCATTTATATTAGATTTGTCCGATGAGGAGTCTTCAGTTATATTAATTACTAGCTGACCCGTGCCCACTTCGTTGGGCATAATGTTAATAATCCTTTTTTAGTACAGAGTGTTTAAATAATTTATATTATTTTATTAACATAAAAAATTAAAAATTAAATTATCTATACTAATATTAAAAAAACTACTTTTTGTCACTTAAATATAAAAGTTAGACATATGCTGTCGTTGACTTTTTTGAAGGCATTTTTAAGCTCCACATCTTTTCTCTAGAACTCAAAAATATATCTTTCATAGTTAAGGCAGCGTTCGTAAGAAACGCTTTCATTCGATTTTTATTTTTCGGTTTTTTATATAACCTATAACAATCAGCAATAATGTGGCTTTCTATTGATGAAAGAATTTTTTAAATCGGTTCAGTTGATCCCGAGATTACCCCTTACAACTTAACAAATAAACAAACTTTACTTCTTTATAATATTAGTATAGATTAACTCTTGTGTGCATAAATTATCAAAATATGCAATTTCAAGGCCCGAATCACATTATGATTCTCTTAGTTCTCTCCACCACACTTGATTTTTACGATAATAATATTTATTTTCATATTAATAATTATAAAAATAAATATTATTTTATACTTAAAAAAATAAGAGAAATCGATTATTACGTCCTTTTGTCATCACTATAGCTTGTCAGTCGGCGAGCTGTCAAAAAACCATTAAGAAAATGGACAAACTATAGGTGCATCACTGAATAGTTTTTATAGTAGTCATTGTTTTTAATGGTATTCATAACCAGAAGTTAATTCAAAAGTTTTAGAATAGATAATAAATTGTTAGAATTTTGTTTGTTTTGTTGTAATATTTTTTTTTAATATTGTTCATTTGTGTTTATAATATATTATTTTCAAATATTATAAAACAATATCATAATATTTAAAAATAATAATAATAGTAGTAAAGAATATGCGTTAGAAATTTTGTAGGTATTTAAAATATCGGCTTTCTTCAAGATCAAAGAACCATAAACTACCTCCAAATTTAAACCCGCCTTAATGCGGTCCTAAGGTGTCGCATTAACTACTCGTATCTTCCTGCCAAATTTAGAGTTTGTAACAAATAAAAAATGAAGGCCTTTCATACCAAATTTTAGTGGATTTCTAGTTTACTTAGTCTAGCTTACTTACATATATTTCGACTTAGAGAATGGGTAAGATTTCAACGAATTCTATTCAGTCTTTTCTAAATCTAATTATTTAGTACTGTATGAATCATTTGATCATGAACGAATAAGCCATGATATCTCATTATATATTAATGAGTACGACTTAAAATCGGTCGTTAAAAAAGTTTTTATTAAACAAAAATACATGCAAAATATATCCTTAAGAGATCATCTAGATTTTTTTTTTGGAATGAATTAATCATAATATAATAAATTAGTCACTCACATGAAACGGTAGACGTTTATATTTAATATTACAAAAAAACTATTTTCCGTTAATAAGCCAATTTGGACCTTTTTTGCTTTTAAACCTTGAGATACAAATATTGTACGCTCAGTCATAACATTGCGCTCTTGTTAGATGGTCTCATAGTGACATTAGTATCATGCGTATCTTAGACGACTTAACGAATTGTGAAAATGATATTCGATTGGATGGAAAAGTGGCCATAGTCACAGGAGCTACAGCGGGAATTGGTCTAGAGGTTGCTAAGAATCTAGCAAAACGCGGAGCCAAAGTCATCATAGCAAGTCGCAATCCTACCAAGTTGTCTGATGCAAAAAATGCCATCATCCATAGCTCTGGAAACGAAAATGTTATTTCAAAAACAATGGACTACGAATCCCTAAAATCTATACGGAGCTTTGCCAATGACATCAACACTTTCGAACCGAAGCTAGACATATTGATTAATAATATCGGGGCTATCGGACTGGAAGATCGATTGACTGCTGACAACTTACACACCATGATGCAGGTCAATTACTTCGGGGCTTTTCTATTAACTTTTCTTCTTTTTCCACTAATGAAAGCCTCAGCCCCTAGTAGAATCGTGAATTTGACATCTTTTTCTCTACTTTTGGGATATATTGATATTGATCACATAAATGATGTAGGAAGATACTCTAGTTATGGTTTATACTGCAACGCTAAATTAGCAACTCTGTTATTTACGGTGGAAATGGATAAAAGAATTAAAAACAGTGGAGTAAACGTATACAGTATGGATCCAGGCTTAGGCAAGACGGATTTTTTTAGGAATTATAATGATAGTCCTATGAAGAAATTCTTGAATGCAGGACTTGCTTTAGTTGGGAGGCCCTTGAACCGAGTTGCCATAATGCCCGTCTACTTAGCTACCGATCCTAGATTAGAAAAGTCTAGTGGAAAACATTTCCGTGACTGTGTTGAATTTTATAGTTCTTGGTTTGCTAACGATACTGTATTAACTAAGAAGTTATGGGAAAAATCTAAAATGTTAGTCGGGATCACTCCTGAAGAAGATTGGGATAAGTACTCATAAGAATCCTAATAATCGTATGTATTTTTTGATTAAATTATTTGACTGATTTAAATATTTTCATTTTGTCCTTTTCGACCAAATTTTTAATTTATTTTAATCTAAATACAACAAAATAATTACAAAGCGAGTTCTTTATATAAAATATTTAAACAACTATGTACTATACTTATCCTTAAGTGACTATTTTGGACCTCATATTCAATACCCAGTACAGTAGTTCTTAAAATTAGTGTGTTATCTTATTTATTAGCTTGTCATGCAAACACAATACGTAAATCTCTTATTTCTAGGGGAAATCTAAAAAAATCGTTCGGATGGATTGACTCTCATACAAAAGGTTCACCGATTTATTACACAAAAGCCTTGAAAATGAATTAAAGTTTAAATATTTAAAATATGTTAAAAATAACTTAATAATATTTTCCAAAAATATTTAATATACAGATTTTACTCAGAATTTTATTATATGTAAATGTGTGAAACAATGTGAACAAATGTTTTATTTTGGCTAATGCTAGTCGTCTGCTAGTTGGACGAGTAAAATAATTTAGTTGGACGAGTAAAATAATTGTTGGATGACTAAATTATTTTAAAGGCTGTTGCTAGTCATCCGATAATCGTATTAATAAAAAATATATTATTCGTCCGACTATTGTCGGTTTGTACGAATATCTATCACTTCTTTGATTTCTAATATAAAATAAGCGATTTTTATGTGCAGGATATACCTATGCCAAAAATAAAAAAAAAATAACCCTAACCTACCGAGCTGATAATTTATTATTTAGATCCCACCCACTTTTAATAAGTCCAAGAGTTTTTATATGTAAAAGAGCTGGCTCTATAGAGTCGTCCTATGAAATTTACGTTACTAACACTCCCTGAGAGTATGTACCTACATCAAAACAATGTACAAGAAAATGGTATTTTGTAAAAAGTACTATAGAAACGTCCGCAATTTCATTCACAAGTATGTTAAAACTTAAAAAACAAATTGATTTCTCTTTGAGCCATTTAAGAAGCAAAAAAGTCTCAGTCGAGATATATCAAACACCAATTGTCGGACGAATAATATTTAATTTATTCGTCCGCTTATCGGATGAATAGACACTTCGTTCTATTAATGGAATAAGCATGTGATTCGGCATTATTCTAAATTTTAAACCAATTATCCTACAATTACGCATGTCTAACGCAAGTGTACATACGTAAAAAAGATCTACAGAATAGTGAAAAGTACATTTTTCATACATAAATATAAATGAATACAAAAATATTTAATTAAACTACAAAATATAATGGTTGGACAATGCATAATGTATTTCATGTTCATTATAATTTATAAATATTATTATAGCAATATAAAATAAGACTTTTAATTATTAAAGTTAAAAAAAATATACATTATATGCAAACTTACTTTTTACGTCTAACATAACCGTGCTAGGTCTTCCAGCTCCCTCCAATACCAGAGTTTCTTGTCAACACAAGAGTTTCTGGACTTCACATGTCTTCCGATAACTTGCATGATTCTCTCACACATGCAGGTTTCCTCACGATGAAAATATCATAAATAAATAATATGTAAAATATGTTGGGACATTATTACACACAGCGCCATCTAGTTCCGTGCTAAGCTACGAAGGAAGCTTGTGTTACGGATACCAGATAGTTGACATCTTCTTCTTCTTCTTCTTCCTTCCCTTGTCCCGTCATTCGGGGTCGGGTCTCCTCACTTTGTTGCGCCAAGTAGATCTATCTTGGGTTGTTGTTATTGGCAAATTGGCTTGCTTGAGGTCTCTCGCAATATTTGACCACCAGGTCGAAGGCGGGCGGCCTCTACCTCTCTTTTGTTCAGGTAAGTTTAACGCCATTTGTACTACGTGGTTCTCGTCTCGTCTTTTAATGTGCCCATACCAACGTAGGCGATTTTCGGTGATTTTATCTGCTATCGGTGCGACCTTAAAACTACCTCGGATGTATTCGTTACGAATTTTGTCCAGCCTGGTCACACCTCTCGCCCATCTTAGCATCTTCATTTCGTTAGTATGGACTTTTTGTTCATGCGTCTTTTTTACTGTCCAGCACTCGGAGCCATACAGTAGCGTCGGACGAACTGCCGTTTTGTATACTTTCCCCTTGGTTTTTATGGGGATCGCATAATACGCCTGTGAGTGTTTTCCATTTTTTCCATGTGACGTTGATCCTGTGTGTAACTTCAGCATCTATATTGGCATCAGTTGTCAGTATGGAGCCTAGGTATTTAAATTTATCTACTGAGGGAATAGGTGTTGACCCTATGTAGATAGTTTCCCGTGATCTATTTCCACTAAATGGGCATTTAAGGTATTCGGTCTTGCTTCTACTAACTCTTAGGCCGTATTTCTCCAATGCTCGCGTCCACGTATTTAGCAGTTCCTGCAGATGGGTTGCGGTTTCAGCAGCCAGAACAATGTCGTCGGCGTACAGCATAGTCCATGGAAGAGGGGACGGTATATCTTTAGTAAGATAATCCAACACCAAGTTAAACAATAATGGGCTGAGCGCAGATCCCTGATGGACGCCTACTTTGACCTGGAAAGCTCTACTTAAGCCTGCTAGGTTACGAACTCTTGTGCTAGCGTTGTTGTACATATCTTTGACGAGCTCTATGTATTCTTCTGGTATGTTCTGGTTACGAAGAGCCTCCCACACTTACGGGGAACTCTGTCGAAAGCTTTTTCCAGGTCAATGAATGCAATATGTAGGTCTTTGTTGTTTATTCTATATTTTTCCATCAGGATTCTAATAGTTTGGATAGCGTCTGTGGTTGATCTGGACTCTGTGAAGCCAAACTGATTTGGGGATATCTGAGAGATGTCACCGATACGTTTATTTAGAATTCGTTCCCAAATTTTTAGTGTATGAGATGTAAGTTTTATGCCTCTATAGTTTTCACACTGTGCTATATTTCCTTTGCTTTTATAGAATGGTAGTAAGTAACTTTGGCGCCACGAATCTGGAATGCATTTGGTAGCCGCAATGATGTTAAATAGTTTAGTCAGCCAGCCTACGGCTATTGGGCCAACGTTTTTCCATAGATCGGCTGGAATCTCGTCTGGGCCAGTGGCTTTTCTATTTTTCATTTTGGCTATCGCGTGCTTTACTTCCACAATACTTATTTCGTGGATTGGTCCGCGCGTTGGTGGGCAGGGTAGAGGATCTTTACTTGGGAATTCTTCATTTAATAGTTGTTCGTAGTATTCAGCCCACCTCTCCCTAATTTGTGCGTTGTCTGTCAGTAATGTTTGGTTCTGATTCTTTATATACTTGTTGAATTTTATGTCTGTGGTGGCTCTATGTCTATATTTTGCAACTTTGAGGATTTCGTTTGCAGTCTTAGCATTTTCCAGGCTATCATAAAACACCTTATTACTATTTGCTCTTTCTTGTGCCACGCATTTCTTAGCTTGTTGTTTTGCAGCTCGATATAGGTCCTTGTCCTCGTCTGCCTGCGATATTTGCCACTTCTTAAAAAGGTCTTTTTTATTTGCTAAAGTCTCTTTCACCGTACTGTTCCACCAATTAGGGATTAGGAAATATGTTTAAATACATACATATTATAAATATTAACACCCATGACTGGAGTACAAACATCCGTGTGTCCATAACGAATGAATGACCCCAGCGGGACTCGAACCCGTGATCGCTGGCGCAAGAAAGTAGGGTCACAACAAACTGCGCCAAACAAGTCGTCAATACGAGAAGTGAACCCGTTCACTCGATTTCCCTAGCAAGCACTCTACCACTAGATATATCACTATTGACATAATAATCATAATCATAACAGCAAAATTTAAATAGTTACATGATTTCTATATATTATAATATTCATTTTATTACAATTATTAAAATGATTAAAATTAACTTACGACGCACATGAGCGAGCGAGAAGTTGCTTATCTATCTATACTGTATATGTGTACTGTTTTTCTATCTGTCTTTCTGTCCGTAACATTACAAGAAACTACTGTAGAGATATTGAACACGATAACTGGTTATTCAGGTCAGCATAAATGATAATTTTTACTGCAGGGGAAATACCTACTCTTTCTGTAGGGAAAATACCTACGCGTACATATATACTAACCATTAAAGTGTACCTAGCAATCATAGAATGTATTCTTTGTTAAACCCTCTTATTTGCTTATTCATTAACACATATTATTCTATTGACCTGTCTGTATATGCTAACTTGAGTATGGCCTTAAAAGTTAATATAAGAACTATCTGACGTATTTTTATAAATAGCAATAGTGCTTAGAAATAGACCTGTAGATATACAATAAAGGTATCACGACGGCTTTTTATTATTGTATTATAAGCTCAGACCATAGCTGGGCATTAACTCGTTAATCTGTTAATCGTTAATTAACGGAGTTAACATTTCGATTAACGATTAACTTTTAAGTTAACTTAAAAAAATGTTAACGGAATCGTTAACTTCCGTTACATTTTCTCAAGTCCGTTAATTTTTAATTCAGTACCCACTATTTACTAAGCACCGCGCCGCGCCATACCGCCACGAACGTGAAAAACGCATTCTGACATGTAAGTTCGGTAAAGTCGACAAGTGCGGCGGGGCGTGTGTCGCGAGTAAAACGAAAACACCTGACCCCAGCGACTCCCTCCCGCGCTGGATGTTACTCGTGCGCACGCTGACTCGCCCGAATCTGGTATACTTCGGCGAGTACCCAGGAGTTCCCAGGGCGAATCACCCGCCACAATTATGGTCACCATAAAGGACACCGTACGGTATGCGCAATTGGGCCCTGTTCGGGGCGGAGAGGGCGTCGATCCAAACGGGTTCTCGAAATGCTTAGAAGCTTTTAAGTTCCAAAACTCAAACGAACAGATTTCATAAGTAGGTATGTCATTAGCGCAATGTTGTAAAAAATGCAATTTTAATCACGTGTTAACGGATAAACGATTAACGTTAACTTGCGTTAAATCTTCAGAAATGTAACGCCTTAACGATTAACGAAGTTAACTCTTTTAAGTAACGGATTAGCGATTAACGAGTTAATTATTCGTTTAACGGTGCCCAGCTATGGCTCAGACCAATAAAAAAGTAAAGACGGAGCCGTTGCAAACAATCACGACAAAATAAGTGAGGACTAGTCTTGGCTTTGTGTGCGTAACTTGGTGTAAGATAGCGTAAATTTGCGCATGTGTGTTAGAGAAAAATGTTGCAAGCGTTCGCTTACGACTCCTACGTGTGAGAGATATATTTTGGTATAGTTTTACTATAGTATTGTTTTTATTTGTCTTGGTTAGACCGAACTCCAGGACTGTCCAAGGCGGCGCTGCCAACAATTGACAAAAAAACTGCCAATTGTTTAATGAAACTGAACAGACGCCAATTAAGAGAAATAACCGCGACCCTGACTGGACACGGGCCGTATAACAAACATCTATTTAATATAGGCATTACCGACAGCCCCCTGTGCAGAGCCTGCTTGGGTGCTGTAGAAACGGCTACACATGTACTCCTAAACTGTCCAGGTGTAGCGGTGTACCGGGCACAGCATCTTGGCACCCCGAGAGCACTTCCGGAGATCTTCAAGATGCCCAAAAGTCTTCTGAAGTTTCTGGAGGAACTTGGGTGGCAAGAGTGAAGTTGGAACAAAAATTCCCACACACGCAAAATAGGCGCTTAGTTGTCGAGTTGCGGAAAACAACCCTTCAATACCATACCATAACTATTATTTGAATCTATTTATTTATTTATTAGGCATGGTACACAGCACAGCAAATGTTATAACTTATAAAAGAAAAAAAATGTAATACAATTATGAAGGCCAATTACGATCCATTTAAAATTAAATAAAGTAGGTATATAGAACAACATGCAAATAACGAAACTAAATTTATTATTATATTAAACTAATTACTTAACACCATTTGGAAGTATAACCCAGTGAACACAATTATGTCAGACTGATGTCTGAATAACGTCATGCTACGTCATGATTTACGTAAGATGTGAGTCATATATGACTCACAATTTCCCATTTCCTGACGTAAGATTCTTACGTAAGATAGATGACGTAAATATGACGTCCACCTCCTGACGTCCTATTGACATCATTATGACTGATGTGACGTAAATTTGATATATATATATATATAATAGGACGGAGCGTACGCAGTCCCCACTACCAAAAATTACGCGTCCGAGTTATCCGCATTAGGGATAATCGCAGAGGTCAACCCAGCCGCAGTTCAATGGGAGGGTCTCGCTCTGGGGGAACCGCCTTCTTGATCACAATGTCCCCTACGCCAGGTAAGTATGCTCAATTTGGCACGACCTGCCATAGTCACTGTTTGCGAGAACATCTTGCCATCGCGATTCAGAAATCGCTTACAATTGAGCAGCGCCATCTAGTGGAAGATATGTCGAACTACTTACCTATGACCATTTAAGTACTCCATATAAGACTATGCATTAATAATTTGCACACAAAACCTTCATTTATCTAGCACATGTATGATCCATACGCAAAAAAATTTTGTTTTCATATATGATCACGATTTATAACTCCAATATAATATCAACTGTACGTAAACAAATGACTTATAACTGATGTAACGATATGATGTTCTTATTACATCAGTTTTACGTAAAAGTGGGGACTTATGTCTTGCACACGAATATGATGGAATTATTATATCACTTTTACGTCAGGAACCTGACCTGTACCTTATGTAATCATATGACTTACTAATTACATAAATAATACATAAAATAATGACTCCAGTATGACGTCATAGCATGATGAAAATATGATATAATATGTACGTAACAGTTAAGTCATACAAATAACATCATATCAAAGTCAATTTTGATGTCAATATGAGGTCATAGTGATGTAATACAACATGACCTCAACTGAAAGTCATCAAACATAGTCACTATTATGTCATACTTACGTGAAATTTTTTGACCTCTGTGTGACCTAAATATGACGTCATTTTAAATTCATGTGTTCACTGGGAAATGACGAGTACAAATAATTTTCTTAATATTTGAAAATCAAGAGGAATAAGGATATTTTCAAAATGTTTTATTTTTATTATATGTGGTCAAGCTGTAATGTCGAGTTCCTTTGCTCTCGTAATGGCGCCAACGCGATATACACGATTAGGTGCATCACTGAATAGTTGGTTTTTAATGGTATTTATAACCAGAAGTTAATTCAAAAGTTTTAGAATAGACAATAAATTGTTAGAATTTTGTTTGTTTTGTTGTAATAAATTTTTTTTAATATTGTTCATTTGTGTTTATAATATATTGTTAGATGGCAACACTAGTTAAGTCATCCACAGCACGACCACATCTATAAATAGGAGACAGCGGAGTGGGACAACCTCTTTGTTTCACTAGAAATCGAGGAAGCAACATTGCGTCCTGCCCTTATACTCATAGTTTACCGTGATAACTTTAAATTCACTGTACTTATTTTCATTTAGTCATTAAAATTATTTTTTTTAAAGTGTTTAATGTTTTATTTATAATAATATTATTTTCAAATATTATAAAACAATATCATAATATTTAAAAATAATAATAATAGTAGTAAAGAATATGCGTTAGAAATTTTGTAGGTATTTAAAATGTCGGCTTTCTTCAAGATCAAAGGAGTGCAACTTCTGGTATATTTTATATATTCTGTGGCGGAAGTCTCTTAACCATAAACTGCCTCCCTGACAAATTTAAGCCCGCCTTAATGCGGTCCTAAGGTGTCGCATTAACTACTCGTATCTTCCTGCCAAATTTAGAGTTAGTAACAAATAAAAAATGAAGGCCTTTCATACCAAATTTTAGTGGATTTCTAGTTTACTTAGTCTAGCTTACTTACATTTATTTCGACTTAGAGAATGGGTGAGATTTCAACGAATTCAATTCAGTCTTTTCTAAATCTAATTATTTAGTACATGAATCATTTGATCATGAACGAATAAGCCATGATATATCATTATATTAATGAGTACGACTTAAAATCGGTCGTTAAAAAAGTTTTTATTAAACAAAAATACATGCAAAATTATATTCGTTGATTCTTAAAAATATCCTTAACAAATCATCTAGATTTTTTTTGAATGAATTAATCATAATATAATAAATTAGTCAGTCACATAAAACGGTAGACGTTTATATTTAATATTACAAAAAACCTATTTACCGTTAATAAGCCAATTTGGACCTTTTTTGCTTTTAAACCTTGAGATACAAATATTGTACGCTCAGTCATAACATTGCGCTCTTGTTGGCTGGTCTCATAGTGTCATTAGTATCATGCGTATCTTAGACGACTTTACGAATTGTGAAAATGATATTCGATTGGATGGAAAAGTGGCCATAGTCACTGGAGCCACAGCGGGAATTGGTCTAGAGGTTGCTAAGAATCTAGCAAAACGCGGAGCCAAAGTCATCATAGCAAGTCGCAATCCTGCCAAGTTGTCCGATGCAAAAAATGCCATCATCCATAGCTCTGGAAACGAAAATGTTATTTCAAAAACAATGGACTTCGAATCCCTAAAATCTATACGGAGCTTTGCCAATGACATCAACACTTTCGAACCGAAGCTAGACATATTGGTTAATAATATCGGGGCTATCGGACTGGAAGATCGATTGACTGCTGACAACTTACACACCATGATGCAGGTCAATTACTTCGGAGCTTTTCTATTAACTTTTCTTCTTTTCCCACTAATGAAAGCTTCAGCCCCTAGTAGAATCGTGAATTTGACATCTTTTTCTCTACTTTTGGGATATATTGATATTGACCACATAAATGATGTAGGAAGATACTCTAGTTTTGGTTTATACTGCAACGCTAAATTAGCAACTGTGTTATTTACGGTGGAAATGGATAAAAGAATTAAAAACAGTGGAGTAAACGTATACAGTATGGATCCAGGCTTAGGCAAGACGGAATTTTTTAGGAATTATAATGATAGTCCTATGAAGAAATTCTTGAATGCAGGACTTGCTTTAGTTGGGAGGCCCTTGAACCGAGTTGCCATAATGCCCGTCTACTTAGCTACCGATCCGACAGTAGAAAAGTCTAGTGGAAAACATTTCCGTGACTGTGTCGAATTTTATAGTTCTTGGTTTGCTAACGATAGTGTATTAACTAAGAAGTTATGGGAAAAATCTAAAATGTTAGTCGGGATCACTCCTGAAGAAGATTGGGATAAGTACTCATAAGAATCCTAATAATCGTATGTATTATTTGATTAAATTATTTGACTGATTTACTTAAATATTTTCATTTTGTCCTTTTCGATCAAATTTTTAATTTATTTTAATATATAATTAATTAATAATACATATTCAATACCCAATACAGTAGTTCTTAAAATTATTGTGTTATCTTATTTATTAGCTTGTCATGCAAACACAATACATACACTGCAGGTAAATCTCTTATTCCTAGGGGAAATCTGAAAAAATCGTTCGGATGGATCGACTCTCATACAATAGGTTCACCGATTTATTACACAAAAGCCTTGAAAATGAATTAAAGTTTAAATATTTAATAAAATATGTTAAAAATAACTTACTGAGCCTCGCTCCGCTCGGGTGCATATATTCTCACGTTTTTTAGAAATGAGATATTTTCCACACTACACTCACTATACAAAAGTTCATTAAAATTAGTCCAGTGGTTTTTCCGTGATGCGGTTACAGACAAACAGACGAAAAATCTGAAAACTGAAGATTTGTCCTCTGTATCAATATTAATGAATATTTGAATAATATTTTCCAAAAATATTTAATATACAGATTTTACTCAGAATTTTATTATATGTAAATATATATAAGATATACGAGTAGTGCTTAGAAAAATAGTGCTATAAAAATGTTATTGTATGTGTAGATAGATGTCGAAACTTGCGATAAGCGTACACGGTACATATAATAATCTATTTATACATAGTGTGAAACAATATCGTTAGCAATTTTTGATACGGTTTTTATTAATGGAATAATCATGTGATTCGGCGTTATTCTAAATTTTAAACCAATTATCCTACAATTACGCATGTTTAACGCAAGCGTACGTACGTAAAAAAGATCTACAGAATAGTGAAAAGTACATTTTTCATACATAAATATAAATGAATACAAAAATATTTAATTAAACTACAAAATATAATTGTTGGACAATGCATAATGTATTTCATGTTCATTATATTTATAAATATTATAATAGCAATATTAAGTAAGACTTTTAATTATTAAAGTTAAAAAAATATACATAATATGCAAACTTGCTTTTTACGTCTAACATAACCGTGCTAGGTCTTCCAGCTCCCTCCAATACCAGAGTTTCTTGTCAACACAAGAGTTTCTGGACTTCACATGTCTTCCGATAACTTGCATGATTCTCTCACACATGCAGGTTTCCTCACGATGAAAATATCATAAATAAATAAATAAAATAAAAAAATAAATAATAAATATGTTGGGACATTATTACACACAGCGCCATCTAGTTCCGTGCTAAGCTACGAAGGAAGCTTGTGTTACGGATACCAAATAGTTGACATACTACATTATACATATATATGTTTCAATACATACAGATTATAAATATTAACTCCCATGACTGGAGTGCAAACATCCATGTTTAACGAATAAATGCCCCCAGCGGGACTCGAACCCGCGACCGCCGCGCTGGCGGGCGCAAGAAAGTAGGGTCACTACAAACTGCGCCAAACAAGTCGTCAATTCGGGAAGTGAACCCGTTCACTCGGTTTCCCTAGCAAGCACTCTACCACTATATCACTATTGACATAATAATCATAATCATAACAGCAAAATTTAAATAGTTACATCATTTCTATATATTATAATATTCATTTAATTAGAATCATTAAAATGATTAAAATTAACTTACGACGCACATGAGCGAGCGAGAAGTTGCTTATCTATCTATACATATGTGTAAGTGTATAAGACATAATATAGTCACGAAACAAAGGTTAAATATATAATATTTAGATTTTTTTATAACTGTCTTTCTGTCTGTCCGTAACATTACAAGAAACCACTGTAGAGATATTGGGCATAATAACTGGTTATTCAGGTCAGCATAAATGATAATTTTTACTGCAAGGGAAATACCTACTCTTTCTGTAGGGAAAATACCTACGCGTACATATATACTAACCATTAAAGTGTACCTAGAAATCATAGAATGTATTCTTAGTTAAACCCTCTTATTTGCTTATTCATTAACACATATTATTCTATTGACCTGTCTGTATATGCTAATTTGAGTATGGCCTTAAAAGTTAATATAAGAACTATCTGACGTATTTTTATAAAAAGCAATAGTGCCTAGCAAAACAGACCTGTAGATATACAATGAAGGTATCACGACGGTTTTTGACAAGTAATAATTTAAATAAATATAGATAAAGCGCAAGCAACGCCAGCTAGATAAAACAAATTAAATTTCTAAAAAAAGTTGCCAGGTTATCCTTATAGCATTAGCTATATGCGAGTCAAAGTCCCGTCAAAATCGGTCCTGCCGTTTTAGAGATTAGCCGGAAAAATTAGACAGGCAGACAGACAAATAGTTTGCTCTGAATTTCTTGAAATGGCTGTACCGATTTTGACCGCACTTACACTCGCAGATAACTAATTTATAAGGCGTAACTTAGGCTACTTTTCACCGCCTTCAAAAAAGGAGCAGAGAAATTTCATTTATTTTAACTACCCGTTAAACCGTAGCTTCGCTAGTTATACATAAATAAGACACCTATGCCGTCCCAGGACAAAGCGTGGGTAAAACGCTTGTTTTTAATATAAATCTTAGGGAAGATATAAACTTATAGATTTGAAGTGTTTTTATGATAGCCAAACCAGAAATTAATTTGTTATAAATATTTTTTTAATTTAGACAAAAAAAGACAGCAGGTAAACACGGCACGATATAAGTACATAGTTGAAGCTATATAAGTATATTATATGATTATACTTCACGATATTATGCTCGGTAACCTTGACGTACAAACTCCATAGTGACTGAGGTCTTTAGACCACAGCCAATTATCTCGTCAAAACTCTTTATTATTTTACAACTTTTTCATAAGACAGAAATAACATTATTTCTGTCGTAATTCCAAAAATTTGGTAGAATTTGTTGTATTCGGCAATCCGTGTTTTTTAATGTTTTTCTGATGACTCTACTAATATTATAAAGATTAAGGGTTTCTCGAACGTGCTTTGTTTTATAGTTAGATCTTAGGAACTACTGGCACAGAATAATACCTTATCTGGTTTAAATAGAAAAATCCTTTAAGTGTTGGATATTCCTCTTTTTTGAGAAAAGAATATGTAAAATAGAAAAAATCCGTTTGCGGTTCTTAGAACGCGTGCAATGCCGAGGGAATTACTAGTATACAATAATCAGGTACACCAAACCTTTCCAGAAATCTTTGCTTTCCCGAACGGTGAGACAAACAAAATTCATAAACCTTCAACTTTTACAATTAACTTCATTTCCAACGTTACCGTTAGATAATAAGGTGAAGGAAAACGTCTAGTGGAAGCCTCTATTTGTAATATGTGCTCTTACCCGCACTTAAAATAATTTTTATTGAGAGTAATTTAGAATTTAAACATTTATAACTTTAATATACATTTGTTTTTACCAAATTAAAATTAAAAAAATATGGAATGGCCAACTAAAAAATCTTTGTTATGTTCACAACAATTCACGTTATGAATATAACAAAGATTTTTATTAATAATAAAAATACTACCAAAATTGCTCTGCGGTAAAATTTAAAACTAGGTTAATTATGATTTAACAAAAATAAACACTAATCTCCACTACATAAAAAGGTAGGAATGCACCTATCTGTTTGTTTGTAATCCGCAAATCGTTATGTCAGTCACACTCATCTCGCTTCCGTGTGAATTACGCAAATATCACGACTTGGTACAAATTGTATGCGATAGCGGAGACAGGAATGTATAAATTATTAATAAAACACAAAATTAAACACAAAACCCGGTCGCGGGTTCGAGTCCCGCTGGGAGCATTCATTTGTTAAACTCGATGTTTGTGCTCCAGTCATGGGTGTTTATATTTATAATATGTATGTATTTAAACTTATATATGTAGTATATTAACTATCTGGTATCCGTAACACAAGCCTGTAGCTTACCACGGAACTAGATGGCGCTGTGTGAAATAATGTCCTGTCATATTATTATTATTATTAATCCATACATATAATAAAATTTTAACGTTTAATTATAATAAAGTTCCACTAGTTGATAAATATTGTAATGCAATATTGTTACCAAATATTATTCGAAAAGAGCAACTGTTGAGTTCCTCGCCGGTTCTTCTCAGCAAAACAGCTTTCTGAGCCGGTGGTAGCTTACTCACAGATTTACAGACTGATATGTAACTTAATAATGTAAAAATGACGATTCAAAAGAGCTTGTAAAAGTCTATTTGAATAAAGAATATTTTGATTTGATTTGCTAGTTTAAATATATAGATTGAGTGCTAAGCACCGAAATGATTGAGTTACGAATTACCATCAAGACTACGCCGAAATACTTTGTCTAACTCTCGCCCTCTGAGTCTTCGTCCTATCGTTTCGTATATATTTAAAGTATATAATACATTAACTATAGACACATATTACATATTATTTATACACTATAAATATATTATATTACGTATCGTCTTAGTCTATAATTAATTAATTATACATATGTAAATATACACAAACACAATACAAGTTTTATATTTTTAACCAAAGCCTTAAAATGTTCTGTGATGTATAACATAATATTAGGTATAGCCTATAGGTAGATATAGCTTATGATTACTTGGTTGAAATTTTCCTTTTTTTGCTTAGGGTCTTAAGGAAATTTATTTTTATCAATTAAAAATGATTACATCAGATTTCGACCAAGTAAGCACTACTTTTCATAATTATTCTTTTTTAATGAATATCTCGTATATAATCGAGGTGGTTACAAGTAAAATAAAAAATATCACTGATTGTTAAATAATAACCTTTAGGTGATTTTTTTGCTTCTGTACCTACCTTTTTTGTTATAATTAATTCCACCGACTCTACTTGAGATAATGAATCACCCAATTTGCGTTTTTTATGTAAGTTTCAAGCTAAGCATAAAGGTATACTTTAACACGTGTTCTCAAAACAATTTTTTTTTTTTGAAGGCAGAGATTTAATATTAATAATATTTTATCCATTTGTACATAAATATGACCATGAAATTATAAATATAGTACACAAAAGCCTTTATGAATAAAAAGTGCGTGTGTACAAAGTACACATGTCAGAAGTAAAACTTGAATTTAAATTAAGGCTAACTCTTCCCCGTCTCTGAGTGCCTGGTACTATGGACTTATTTTTTCGTTTCATCGAGTTTGAAATCACAACGATTCTAAAGAAGTTTCACTTCATAAATATTTTGCTTTATATACCTACGTAATAAATTGTCCGGTAAAATACCGGTTTCGATAATTTCGTTTGTTTTCTCGGATTAGGTACACAAAAAAATATCTAAAGTGCAATAAGCCATTGCATATATTATGTGTGTATATTAATGAATTGTATCGAAACTGACACTTTCGATATTACACAGGATAGTTTATAAAGAAACTATATAAATAAAATTTACTCTCTGAAAAGGCAAATTACTAAAGCTTCATTGGATTTTTTGTACTTTAAAAAAAGAAGAAATTATTAAGAAGTAAAGTAAAATTTTAAATATAGAGTGTTCGGAAAACTAGTTAAAAGACTGGAAATAACCTATTCATTTGAGCGCAAAAAATGTTTCAAGACATACAAATTTTTTTACTTAAATGATATCTATCTATCGGAAGCCTATGATTCTCGCGTTATAAAGACAAATCGAATCTCTTGAGTCTAGGCGTTTAAAAATGACTAAAATGTATAGATAAAATAATATTTTTAAAGCCTCATAAGTCATCATAAGCTTATTACTTATAAAGAAGGCAACAAACACTAAAAGGATTCTGCGGTGAAACTGGAAAGTGTGTTTCCACCGTCCTTTATGCCGTTTGCATCTCAAACATCTAACGTGTAATATATTGATTTGTTAAACACGGCACATCGTCGCTACGAATTAGCGGGTTTTCTTTGATGCTATTTTAAACTTTGTTTTACTTTTCTATTAGAATTCTGAAGGTAAATGGCGTATTCAATAGGGAGTCTCTTGTATGGTTATATTCTTATATAGTTGTGTGTTATATAAGTATGTACATACGATTTGACGATACGCTTGGCGCAATTCGTAGTGAAGGGTCAGACTTGCGCCAGCGGTCGCGGGTTCGAGTCCCGGTGGGAGCATTCATTTGTTAAAATCGATGTTTGTGCTCCAGTCATGGGGGTTTATATTAAAAATATGTATGTATTTAAACTTATGTATATAGTATATCAACTATCTGGTATCCGTAACACAAGCTTCGTATCTTACCACGGGACTAGTGTAATAATGTCCCAACATATTTATTTATTTATTTATTTATAAAACATTGCCCCCCTCGTACTGAGAAAGTAGAGGCCGGTGCCCAGCAGTGGGATGTTAAAAAGGGCTGAAGACATACATATAAGTAAACGGTTAATTTTAATGTGATACTGATTTTTTTACAGATTACCTATAAGACTATATCTATCTATATATTAATTACATAAAAGGCGATGTGTGTATGTATGTTCCTAATAGACTCCGACACGGCTGGACCGATTTCGATAAAATTTTCAGTCAATCTTTAGATTAGTCCAACGGGTGATCCTGTGAAGAATGGCAGTATTCGGAATAACAGTTTATTTATGCTACCCGTGCGAAACCGGAGCTCGTCGCTAGTTATTCAGAATTATTGGATTATTTATTTATAGTTAAAAATACAATCAATTTGATGGTAAGTGGATTATGGCTATCATCGGTTAGAGACATTTGCAATATAAGTGGAGTTGCGAATGCATTGTCGCCCTTGAAGTGATACTCTTAACGAAAAACCCCCGGGGGGAAAATCATTTAGGTATAATAAACGAAATAAAAATACGAGTGTTAAGCACATTTTATTCTGAACATATAAACTGGCTAATAAAGTTAGTTACTGAAGAATAAAAATAGTAAATCTGTTTCATTGTGTTAATATTATCAAAAAAATATATAAATGGTGTCGTGGGACACCAGGTAGGAACGAAGTTCCTTCGGTTAATGTACAATCGACACAATTTGCAAAAAAAAATCGTGCTCAATTTTATGTAGGTTTTCTTGATTTTTCTCTTAAATTTTGCTGATTTGTTTTTATTTAAGTACAGGAAAGTATTTAGGAAATTCAGTATTTTAGGAAATAATAAATAACGTAAAATAAAAAAAATCGTAATTCAAATTATCAACTAAAATAATAAAATATGTCTCTTTAAGTAAAACTAAAATGAAATCAAATAAAATAAATATAACAATAGAGTTTAGTAGTAATTTGAATAATTTTCATTTACCTAATTATCTTAAAGAGAAAACAAAGCTTTAGTTTTATTAAACCCAAAATTGTTTTGTAAATCATCCGATGAGATCGATTTACAAAATCACCGCAACCGAAACGTAAAATAATCCTGAAATATATATTATATAAAATAAAAATATACAATAATCTTGAATCTGAAAAACATATTGTACTACATTAATCAACAATAAATGTGAAGTGAAACCTGACATAAATAAAATTAAATAAATCTGGACTACTATAAAATAGCGCTTTTGCATGCACTATAATTGTCATGAATAAATATCACTTTGTTTACACGATTATAAGTCAATCTAGACCTTTTGGCAGACAAAACTAACCCAGCGGTCGAGAAAACTCTTTCAATAGGCGTACTTGTTACGGGTACTCCTAAATAATTAAAAATCCTCCTAAATATTTCTTTTAAGAGTTAACAATACAAGTGGTTCATCATCATCTGAGGACTGTAGTGCGTCTTTAATTTCTGATCGGAATATCAGCGCAACATTTAAAGATGTGGATTTTTGAGAGCTTAGTATTTCTACAATGACCTTGATTTTTTTTTAGAAATGTGAGTAAATCTGTCATTAACTTCCACTCAAAATTGTTTAATTTAAGTTGCTCTTCGCCAATTTTGTCAAGCAAGATGTTGACAGCGTAACGATTGCAAGAATGATTTAAACTTTCTAGCATGGCCAAAACGCTGTGCCAGCGGGTCGGTGTCGAAGTTTTTATGCTTGGTATTGGCTTCATAAAATCATCGATTTCACTGAAATCGCCATCGTCGATCTCATTATAATCGTACACAAAATTATCAAGGATTGGATCCCTCTCGTCGTTTTTCAAATCTTCTCCTGTTTTTTCTAGTAAAACAATTATTTTTCGCTGTCTCTTATCAGCTTCAGCTTCTAATTCAGGTAATCTATATCGCAGCTTCTTCACTATTTTTTGCACTTTGTAACCAGTCTCTTTACTTCTTGGGTCGAATTTATTCCATCGACATTCACCAAATTATGAAGACCATGGTCCAAGCAGAGATGACTGCTAAGTGAAGCCAAATCGACTGCACGTTTAAAATTTGCTTCGGCGTCCGTGACAGCAAAAATAGTTTTATCAAGAAATCCAAAGTCATTTCTTACTTCAGCGATCATATCACAAATTTTTTGACCAGTTTTTTTTTCGGTTATTAAGGTCGTTAATAACGTGAAATATTTGAGTTGCATATCTGTATAAAACATATTGTTACAATTAGATTCTCAATTTACATTGTACTTTAAATAAAGGAAAGGGGAAAAATATATAGCTTCTGTCAGATAATGGTATGTGAAAGTGATATAATTTTGACTCCGATATTGATCGCTCCACAAATCAAAGGTTATTGCTCCACAGCATGACTGCATTGTCTTTTTCACATGTGATAAACAGCTTTCAAATACATCGTCCAGAGCCGTTCCAGATATTGTCAAACGAGATGGTAAATCTGCCGTGTTCCCAATTATCTTGTATTTCTAAAAAAAGGTAACTAACTTTAATCATTGAAGTCAAGTCTATGGATTAAATAAAGAAATTCTTTATTTTAAGTTATCTACGTACACCACGTGTACCTACCATGAAAAAGTCCTGCATTCATTTGTCTGATACTGAGTTAAATGGCATCAAAGAGCGACAAAACCAGAGAGCTAGATCTCGCGCTAGGAACCACTTGTCATTAGTTGACGACGCTGAGGATATACTCTGCTTTGAAGTTGAAGGCCTGCTGGTAGTAAAAAAATCTTGTATTGTCTTTTTAGCAGCTATACCCTTTTCTCGTAGACCATGAACATCGCGAAGGTGACGAATTAGATTTCCAGTGCTCACACATTTACTGTAAGACTTTACTTTTGTTCTAAAACATTAATCAGATAGAATTATATTAATATAGTACATGAGTAATGAGTTCGGAAGTAAAATAATAATAATATATAAATGGTGTCGTGGGACACCAGGTAGGAACGAAGTTCCTTCGGTTAATGTAGAATCGACACAATTTGCAAAAAAAAATCGTGCTCAATTTTATGTAGGTTTTCTTGATTTTTCTCTTAAATTTTGCTGATTAGTTTTTATTTAAGTACAGGAAAGTATTTAGGAAATTCAGTATTTTAGGAAATAATAAATAACGTAAAATAAAAAAAATCGTAATTCAAATTATCAACTAAAATAATAAAATATGTCTCTTTAAGTAAAACTAAAATGAAATCAAATAAAATAAATATAACAATAGAGTTTAGTAGTCATTTGAATAATTTTCATTTACCTAATTATCTTAAAGAGAAAACAAAGCTTTAGTTTTATTAAACCTAAAATTGTTTTGTAAACCATCCGATGAGATCGATTTACAAAATCACCGCAACCGAAACGTAAAATAATCCTGAAATATATATTATATAAAATATAAATATACAATAATCTTGAATCTGAAAAACATTTTGTACTACATTAATCAACCATAAATGTGAAGTGAAACCTGACATAAATAAAATTAAATAAATCTGGACTACTATAAAATAGCGCTTTTGCATGCACTATAATTGTCATGAATAAATATCACTTTGTTTACACGATTATAAGTCAATCTAGACCTTTTGGCAGACAAAACTAACCCAGCGGTCGAGAAAACTCTTTCACTAGGCGTACTTGTTGCGGGTACTCCTAAAATCGACGTCGCTAGCGAAGAAAGCCACGGGAAAGAATCCTTATTTACAAGCCAGTAATTCAAGAAATCTACATCTTTAAGATCCTGCAGCTTGCATGTTGCAAAATATTTCCAACATTCTTGTTCAATTGGATCATCTACAGGTACAGACTGAGTTTCAATGCCAGAATGCTTTTCGGAAAGCCTGATTAGAAAGGAACTAACGGTAACGGTATCAGATGTCGTAGTCGGTCTTGCTACTGCTTGAGATTCAGAAGTCTCCATAGAAGGGATTAGATGTGGACGACTTTTAACAATTTCTCTGATGTAATCTGATAAGAAAGACACCCTTGTTTGATTGGAAATCTCAAGATCTCAAGGACATCTACTTCACGTATCCCTTGAAAGCGACAGTCCAACAATGTAGCAGCCACTATTAGTTTTGTGATCGGGAATTGGTGATTTAATTTATCCATCATATTTCTTTTAAGAGTTAACAATACAAGTGGTTCATCATCATCTGAGGACTGTAGTGCGTCTTTAATTTCTGATCGGAATATCAGCGCAACATTTAAAGACGTGGATTTTTGAGAGCTTAGTATTTCTACAATGACCTTGATTTTTTTTAGAAATGTGAGTAAATCTGTCATTAACTTCTACTCAAAATTGTTTAATTTAAGTTGCTCTTCGCCAATTTTGTCAAGCAAGATGTTGACAGCGTAACGATTGCAAGAATGATTTAAACTTTCTAGCATGGCCAAAACGCTGTGCCAGCGGGTCGGTGTCGAAGTTTTTATGCTTGGTATTGGCTTCATAAAATCATCGATTTCACTGGAATCGCCATCATCCATCTCATTATAATCGTACACAAAATTATCAAGGATTGGATCCCTCTCGTCGTTTTCCAAATCTTCTCGTGTTTTTTCTAGTAAAACAATTATTTTTCGCTGTTCCTTATCAGCTTCAGCTTCTAATTCAGGTAATCTATATCGCAGCTTCTTTACTATTTTTTGCACTTTGTAACCAGTCTCTTTACTTGGGTCGAATTTATTCCATCGACATTCACAAAATTGTGAAGACCATGGCCCAAGCAGAGATGACTGTTAAGTGAAGCCAAATCGACTGCACGTTTAACATTTGCTCCGGCGTCCGTGACAGCAAAAATAGTTTTATCAAGCAATCCAAAGTCATTTCTTACTTCAGCGATCATATCACAAATTTTTTGACCAGTTTTTTTTTCGGTTATTAAGGTCGTTAATAACGTGAAATATTTGAGTTGCATATCTGTATAAAACATATTGTTACAATTAGATTCTCACTTTACATTGTACTTTAAATAAAAGAAAGGGGAAAAATATATACCTTCTGTCAGATAATGGTATGTGAAAGTGATATAATTTTGACTCCGATATTGATCGCTCCACAAATCAAAGGTTATTGCTCCACAGCATGACGCATCTAGCTGAATTGTCTTTTTCACATGTGATAAACAGCTTTCAAATACATCGTCCAGAGCCGTTCCAGATATTGTAAAACGAGATGGTAAATCTGCCGTGTTCCCAATTACCTTGTATTTCTAAAAAAAGGTAACTAACTTTAATCATTGAAGTCAAGTCTATGGATTAAATGAAGAAATTCTTTATTTTAAGTTATCTACGTACACCACGTGTACCTACCATGAAAAAGTCCTGCATTCATTTGTCTGATACTGAGTTAAGAGCAACAAAACCAGAGAGCTAGATCTCGCGCTAGGAACCACTTGTCATTAGTTCACGACGCTGAGGATATACTCTGCTTTGAAGTTGAAGGCCTGCTGGTAGTAAAAAAATCTTGTATTGTCTTTTTAGCAGCTATACCGTTTTCTCGTAGACCATGAATATCGCGAAGGTGACGAATTAGATTTCCAGTGCTCACAGATTTACTGTAAGACTTTACTTTTGTTCTAAAACATTAATCAGATAGAATTACATTAATATAGTACATGAGTAATGAGTTCGGAAGTAAAATAATAATAATAAAATAACCAATGTAAAATATTTTATATTTATAAATAAACTAATACTTACGTATTTAATTCTTTTTAAAAGTAAATACTTCCTTCAAATAAAACATCTGGTACTAATAATTGTTTATTGGTGTTCAGTTACAACCATGTAGTTACATATACGCATTACATGACTAATCAGTCAAATAGTCGAACTGTATTCCTGAAAATCCAAACGGGAAGTGCCCCCACCATGATGGTATCACGGCTTTTATAATAATTAATGTCAAAACAGCAACTCAAATGTCAATTTCTTTTTAAAATTAATAGCAATACTTATACAAAAGAGTTTAACATAAATCAATCAATTCACTTAAAAAAATAACTAAGCTAACAGTTCGGCCATCCTTTAAAAAAACGAGTCCCTTCGTTATTAGAGTTATACATACATAACACTAGTTAATAATGATGAAAACTATTTTTAATAACAATCTTTTAAGATCTTCACAATAACCAAATATAGATATAGCCTTCTCGGCCATCTTGCAATTAGTTTAATTCAAATACATTATTTCATTTATACAAAGTAAAATATGTAGACATATATAATTTTATATAACACAAATGCAATCAAAAATATTTTTTTTTCAACAGTACAAATAGCAATCATAATAATATCAATTTCCTTTTCAATTCATCATCAAATCTGTTGCACTCATTAGTTGGCTTATCGGCCTCATGTGCAAACAGAATATCATGCGAGCTTGGTACACTCATAGTTGACCTATCGATCTCATGTGCACTAGACTCTATCATTATCTATATCCTTAATCTAATTTACTCTAAGTGTCATAGTCAATAACGTCTTTCTGTTGCACTCCTTATAGTTTGTCCATTTTGTTAATGGTTTTTTGACAGCTCGCCGACTGACAAGCTATAGTGATGACAAAAGGACGTAATAATCGATTTTTCTTATTTTTTTAAATATAAAATAATATTTATTTTCATATTAATAAATATAAAAATAAATATTATTATCGTAAAAATCAAGTGTGGTGGAGAGAACTAAGAGAATCATAATGTGATTCGGGCCGTGACATTGCATATTTTGATAATTTATGCACACAAGAGTTAATAATTAATATAACTGAAGACTCCTCATCGGACAAATCTAATATAAATGATGATTCTGACGAATCAGGTTAATAAGAGGAATTAAACTATTTTAGTTGTTTTATTTGTATGATTATTATAATAAGAAGAAAGTAAAACTTTACATAATGTTAATGTCTTAATTTATTGGTTTCAACCTTAAAATTTTGTTGTCTTCCTGATTAAATACCTAACATATTATTATACCTTATTAACAAATTAGCATTGATTTCTATCGATTATTTGTAATCTGTGGCACAATCGTAGTAATCGTTATGTGTGGCACAGCAATAAGGGGGAGGTGCCCGCCCATGAAGTACAATATTAATGAGTATGACATTTTAACTTTAATGGCTAACCATTAAATACGAAACTTCGTGGGCGTGAGCTGTCAAAAAACCATTAACAAAATGGACAAAGTATAGTTGGCTTATCGGCCTCATGTGCAAACAGAATATCATGCGAGCTTGGTACACTCATAGTTGACCTATCGGTCTCATGTGCACCAGACTCTATCATTATCCATATCCAAATCCTCAACCTAATTACTCTAAGTGTCATAGTCAATTACGTCCTTCTGTTGCACTCCTTAGTTGGCTTATCGGCCTCATGTGCAAACAGAATATCATGCGAGCTTGGTACACTCATAGTTGACCTATCGGTCTCATGTGCACCAGACTCTATCATCATCCATA
The DNA here is from genome assembly GCA_905231865.2 of Boloria selene. Classification (NCBI taxonomy): domain Eukaryota; kingdom Metazoa; phylum Arthropoda; class Insecta; order Lepidoptera; family Nymphalidae; genus Boloria; species Boloria selene. The sequence goes on from HG993147.1 coordinate 11,931,776, forward strand.
TCCAATTCCTAAATCTAACTACTCGTAAGTGTCATAGTCAATTACATCCTATTTTACATTATCATCAACGGCGATCTTGCAATTAGTTTAATTTAAATACATTATTTCATTTATACAAAGTAATATATTATGTAGACATTTATAGTTTTATATGCAATCAAAAATATTTTTTTTTTCAACAATACAAATTATAGCAACCATAATAATATCAATTTCATTTTCAATTCACAGAATCAATTCATCATCAAATCTGTTGCACTCATTAGTTGGCTTATCGGCCTCATGTGCAAACAGAATATCATGCGAGCTTGGTACACTCATAGTTGACCTATCGGTCTCATGTGCACCAAACTCTATCATTATCCATATCCAATTCCTAAATCTAATTACTCTAAGTGTCATACTCAATTACATCCTATTTTACAATATCATTATTGTCACTGTCAAGTTGTGGAACAGTATTTCTTATCGAATTGGGGCGATAAAGCTCAAGTTCATTTTCACTGTTAGAATCCGAAGACTCACTCACCAGTACCTACTCGTCTTCGTTTTCTGGGATTTGAAAGACCCGCAGATCGATGCATTGCAGAACGGGCTTCTAAAGATATCCTCGAAGCTCTCAGGTGTAACCTCGAACGATGCCTGCTAGGAGAACGGGTCCTACTAATTTCATCTTCCACCAAACCACGATGGTGCGACATTGATTTTCGATTTCGCCTTAACTAGCGATCATAATTGCTCCTTCTATCACTCATTATCTGAAACTTAAACACATCTGTTTTAGTTTACTTGTTTTATTATAACATATTTATCTCAATAAAGTGAAACTTCATGAAATATTTAAAAACTGTTTGTAATTATTAATCACTTTAATCCTTCTTCACAATACTAAATAAAAGAAAAAAAATATAATAAAAGGGTTTTATTACATCTAAATCATGTGTAATCTTAAAAACTTTCAGACATACTTTATGATGTTTAATTTCTTAGTTAAAATAATTATAACTATTTATATCAATAATGTTATTAAAACTTATAAAGAAATGCTCCTAATAATTCATCTCTTCACTTCTCAATACAAATATTAAATCATTATTTAAATTTTATTTTATTATAATAATATATATTTTATTTTATACACTTTCGTTGTATCCTTTGTTGTCAGTGACATTTCGATAGAACGGCCAATATGGCGACTTCGATTTGTATGTCAGCAGCATTAAACAAAATACTCGACAATCTGAATTTTGCGGATATATTTCGTCGACTCGAAATCTTAATTATTTTTTTTTTATATATTTCATCCTTTAGGTAAGGTTTCAATCGAGTCTACCATACCCCTCGACGAAATTATTAATATAGAAGTATGTATACACAATTTCTTTACTCTAAAATACTAAATAAATGCAAAAAGGAAAAAAAACGTATGATATTACAAATAAATAATTACATATTCATAAAATTATAATATCTTATCTTATATGTTATATAAATTATAATCTCACGACAATATGTATATATTTATTGAAAATGATAATAAATAAAAGAACATTGTACTGACCTTAAAAATTTTTTTTGAACGCGGAGAGCGTACCACTTCTGAACTAAAAGTAAATACTTCCTTCAAATAAAACATCTGGTACTAATAATTGTTTATTGGTGTTCAGTTACAACCATGTAGTTACATATACGCATTACATGACTAATCAGTCAAATAGTCGAACTGTATTCCTGAAAATCCAAACGGGAAGTGCCCCCACCATGATGGTATCACGGCTTTTATAATAATTAATGTCAAAACAGCAACTCAAATGTCAATTTCTTTTTAAAATTAATAGCAATACTTATACAAAAGAGTTTAACATAAATCAATCAATTCACTTAAAAAAATAACTAAGCTAACATTTTGCACTAAATAATTTCCTACTATTATCACTGTCAATTGCATTCAAGTCACTTGTTACTTGACTTGCCATTGTTACTATGACGACTGTCGCGCCTGCGCACTATTTAACGGTTTTATTCCACGCTTTTACTATCACATATTTTTCAGTTCAGTCGCGCAGCAAAATCCCTATCTCCTCCAGCCTGCCGTAAGGAACTTCGTTCCAATAAAATAACCAATGTAAAATATTTTATATTTATAAATAAACTAATACTTACGTATTTAATTCTTTTGCACTAAATAATTTCCCAATATTATCACTGTCAATTGCATTCAAGTCACTTGTTACTTCACTTGCCATTGTTACTATGACGACTGTCGCGCCTGCGCACTATTTAACGGTTTTATTCCACGCTTTTACTATCACATATTTTTCAGTTCGGTCGCGCAGCAAAATCCCTATCTCCTCCAGCCTGCCGTAAGGAACTTCGTTCCAAAAACAAAAACTTTTGTCCCCGTCACTTTCTATGTATTTTATATGTAATTTTAGTGCAATAAATAATATTATATAATATGACCCTGTCATTAACTATGTTGAGCTTTAAAAATCCAAAATCTATAAGATATATATATCTTAAAATATAAGAATTCGAAATCTTCTTTATTACAATAGGTGTCTCAATCGACAACTTTCAAAACTGTTTATAGTTATAAAAAAAATAAACATAAATTGTAATGACAGATAATCTTCGTAATGATACTACAATGGAAACATCGCAATTTATCTATTGCACTTATGACATAATAATCATTAATTGTAGTGATGTGCAACTTACATTCAACTTTAATAATATGTTGCTTGAATTGTATTACTCTTAACAGATTTGAGGTTCGAGTTCAGGATCAGGATACAGGCATTTTCTGTTAAACTCTTCGTTCTTAGTAGAGCGCTAAACAGCTGCGCTAATTAACTGACTCGGCGGTGTGGTGGCTAGCATGTACGGCCACACACCGAGAGGTCTTGGGTTCCAGTTCCGGGTCGGTCCAAATTTAGTTATTGAGTATTCCTGTACAATAAGCCTCAGTAACAGTAGTTAGGAGCTTGGCGGTTTCTCACACCCGTGCCTTAGCTCTCACTAGAGTGGTCGTATCGAGTAGTCGTCCCACCGGAATATGAGAGCGACAGGAATAGAGAGTGCACTTGTGTCCGCGCGTACACTTGTGCACTATAATATCTCCTGCACAGTTGGCTAGTCTCAATGAGATTTTACGCCGTGGCCGGAATCGGTCGGAGAACATTATTATACTTATAGCTGTATAAGTTTAGGTTATTTATTCTCATCTACTTTGCGTCAAGGTGGAATAGAGATTTCAAGTACAATACAAATCAAATATTCGTATTAAATTTATATTATTAATTATTTTGTTCCTTTACAGGAGAACCGCCCCTGGTAGAATCTGTGTTTGGTGTAAAGCATTCGAAACAGTGGAAAACAAAAAGCAAGATTGCAAACCGTGATTTTATCCATATTTTTTGTAAATATCCATTACAATCATACGAATTTAATCGAATCCATCATGTAAATTTTTCTTATAAATAAACATTTCTTCGGTTAAGTCAACAAGTATGAGCCGAGATAGCAAAAACAATATTAACTCGTAAGCTGTTTAAATATCGATACATTACTCGTCACATCACTATACACCTGTAACAGGTCATTGGAAAGTATGTAGCAAAGGTTACACTCATAGCATTCGTTATAACGATGCTGTATCAATAAAAGGTCTGTTAGAGTACAATGTTTACCTAAAGGACTAACTAGGTGTACTTTACTAGTCTCAAGTTTTCCTAAAAAGATTATTATGGTGTAAAGCATTTCCTAAATAATTTATTTTCTCATGAATATGGTTAATACTATACCTAGTTCTGAATATTTTCTTTATTCCAAGCTATCAAACTGTTGTGAATACTGATTCTAATTTTATTAAGCCTACAATATTCCTCCGTTATAACTTACTAGCTGACCCGTGCCCACTTCGTTGGGCATAATTTTAATTATCCTTTTTAGTACATAGTGTTTTTAAGTTAGACATATGCTGTCGTTGACTTTTTTGTAGGCATTTTCAAGCTCCACATCTTTTCTCTAGAACTCAAAAATATATCTTTCATAGTTAAGGCAGCGTTCGTAGAAACGCTTTCATTCGACCGTTTTTTCTCCGATTCACTTTGCAAAACGGACGTAAAAGCATTTTTATTTTTCAATGTTTTATATAGCTTATGACACTCAGCAATAATGTGGCTTTCTATTGGTGAAAGAATTTTTAAAATCGGTTCAGTAGATCCCGAGATTACCCCTTACAATTTAACAAATAAACAAACTTTACTTCTTTATAATATTAGTATAGATATGCTACCTTAAAAAGCTGTAGGTTATATTTGAATCTTGAAAGAATCGAAATGCTAAGTCTTGAGATATTTAAAGAATAATAATAAAAGTTACAAGATATTATGTACATAAGTTTTTGTGCTTCACTATAATAAAAACGGCAATTCATTGACCTTAAAATTATTTGTATTAATTATAATACATAGTGCTAGCACAACATACGTCAGACTTATTACATATAATTAAGGTCATCCAATTTCTTAAACTAAAAAAAACGCGTTATCTTATATAGACTATAATTTAGGAATGAAGTTAGTCAAACATACAAAAAATCAAATTAATTTATATCGTGTAGTAATTAGTAGCTACTATACGATATACAAGTATCAGCTACCTACTTCGATTTAAAATGTCTAAGAAAACTAAAATAAGATAGGTAAATACGAATAAGGAAAAAGAAGTATTTCATTCATTTACATTTATATATCTATTACTATTGTGTTAGCAATGCTTTGCTCTGATGCGTCCCTAGGTTTGTACTCGGACGTGCTCAATGCATTGCTACACTTCAATATGAAGATGTTATTAAGTGGAATAATTGTGTAATACATAGAAACATTACAAGTTAACGAATGTCGATGAAGTCTTTCCATTATTTTTTCCATAACCAATAAAAAAACAGCAAATTAGAATATAAGCTTCATGATTTATACAACTAAAACTTTCTCATGAATCCCTCCTATAGTCTATTTACATAGTTACGCATGAAATTCTGTTCAGTAGTTTTAGAGCTTATCGCGAACAGACATAAAAATAAACGCGATGTGAGACTTTATTTATAAATATGATGCTATACGACAATCTTAGAAATAGTAAGATGATTTAAACAATTTTAATTTCTTTTTTAATTGATTCTACGGCCCAGATTATTCCGAAATATTTCCAGAGTTTGTATTTAATACCTGATACCAATTCCTGTTCTACAACCTCCAATCATCGAAGCTCAGGCCTGCTTGACTTCTACTATGCTAATTATCACGGAATAATTATTATAAACTTTTCAGGTTAACAATGTAGGTCTTTGGGCAAAAGGGAATCCTGCATCCTGGATTTAATTTAAAACAAGAGATGGATCTAACGCGAGTGAGGCCAAGGATTCCGCTAGTGTATTATACATATAAACCTATGAATAGGTACATACTAATAAAAGTATTTTATTAATATTAAAGGTATATTAGGTTTGCATAAGAGGTGTATTAAATTAAATATTTATTAAGTTATTTTAAACTTTTTAGTTTTTGAAGTCGTTTTTTTATACTATGTAGTGATATAGCATTGCATAGCGTTTTAAGTGTGTTACGTTATTCGTCTTATTATGCATAGTGTATACAGGGGTTACAAGTGATTAGGGTTTCCTGCATTGATTATATAACAGAAGAAAGTGCAATAGCAAAGATAACATGCTTAATAGTGGAATTATGGTCGTGCCCAGCAGATCTCCCTCAGTACGAGGGGGATCAAGCCATAGTCCACCACTTCGTGCGTGTTGGCGGACTTCACATGTCGTTCGAAAACTCGCGAGGTTTTTTACTATTTCAAGTGTCAATATTAAAAGTGTACTAGCATAGAAGTAATAGTGTTTTTTTCTTTTTAATTTATTTGAGTAGTACGAACCAATATTTATATATCTGAGATATTATATATATGAGGAAATGTGTATATAATTAGTGATTATATCGCGAAACGTAAAGCAAAAACTCCTCTTATTTAATTGTAGTTGTCTGAAATTTTTAAGGATGTATCATTAAGCATGCTTGAAACGTGCTATTTTGTATTATTATTTTTGTGTAAAAGCATTATCTATAACTACCTACGTGAAAATTTAAACGGAGTTGGGTATATCAAATATTTTCAGAAAATCTTATTAAAACAGTTTTTACTGTCAAAACAGAGGCTGAATCTGTAGATTCTATAATAATTCTTGTCTGCCTGTCTTCCGTCTTAATGGGGTATCGCCCGACGGCCTGGCAGGTCTGTCGAAGCTGACAACACAGGCGAGGGGTTGCTCCAGAGTCCACTCTGCTACCAGAGCAGTACCTGGAGCAAACCACATGACAATTCGCCTAACGAAAACCCTTTCCCTTTTCTCCTTGCAAGATTCTTGGCTTCGAGCCCAGTCGGATAGCCGGACGCTTCTGAGCCCCACACCACTACAAGATGAACTCACGTAGAAGGGTCTCTGTGCTGAAACTTACCTTTAGACGTATTAAATATACTTGGTTGTGAACCTACCTAACTTAGGGGCTAAACCGAGCGTACTCGTAGTTAGGGCGTTTGCTAGTTCTAATTATTATAGCAAAATTGCTATGAATTGATGGCTTAAACTAAAAAAAGATACGTTTACATACAAAAAGATTATTGTTTGGGTAATAAATAAAGTAAAGTAAATAAAAAAGTGCTAAGAACATCATAAAATTACATAAGGAAGTAGATAATGTGTTTTTGTTTAGTTTTAAATTATTTATCTTCTGTTAATTGAGTTTCTTTGAACAAAAAATTGTAAAGGTCTATAATTTTCATAATAAGGAGTTAAAGTAAAAAATATGAGAGCGAAAAACGTAGCAATAAAAAATATAAGATCTCGTCGTAGAGGGATCTGGACATATTAAAATGTATTATGCCCTTTTCAACGACCTATAACTGGGCACGGGCCTCCCTTTAATACAGAGGAATCAGGCCATCGTCCACCGCGCGGGCCTAGTGCGGGTTGGCGGGCTTCACATGTCTTTCGAAAGTGGCCATTTCGAAACAGAAGACATATTCACTCACAGAAGTAATTAACAATCATCACTGTTATCTGATTACAGGTAATAGTGGGAAAGTTATGTAATATAACAAGAGAACACTGCTGTGTGGTATAGAGTATAGACCACGAAATACTCTTCTCTGTGGTATAGACTGCGATGTTAGGGCATCTCTGTTTGTACAAGTCTCTGAATGTTAAAATTTTATCATTATCACGTTACAAAGAAATTTATCTTCAATTTCCATATTAGATTAAGATAAAAATGTTTATGGTGATGATATGTGACGTAATTCTATGTGCTCTATTACGAATAATGCTGTTCACTAAAGGTAAAGCAAACAAAAGTCACTTAGGAAGAGGTTATAAAATGACTAATATAAACATTTTATTTAAGTGATTGTCGAAAGGCATGACACCGCTAGTTTTATTATACTTCCCTAGCTAATAAATATATACAAGAATGTGTAAAATACATGAAAAATGAATTTAATGTTTGTAAGATCCAATCCTTTTAACTGAATACATTTGGAATTACCTATATCTGTTTCTAACTTTCAATAGATAGTAAATTTTATAAGGATAACTTATACAGATGTTATTTTAACGAAATAATTCTGCTCAAAAAATAAAACGTATCTAGTAACGAACCTTAACAAATATGTAGACAGACAAAAATGCCAAAAATTGTGTTTCTTACACGTACCATGTGTACACGTGCATTTAGTAAAAAACTCTTATTTAATGATGTTTCAAAAAACACTTCAATTACTAGCACGATACAAGATCTAAGTATATAAAAGCGATAGGTCACTCACTCACTCATCACGAAATATCGAAAACTGCTTGACGCATAAAGATTAATGATGAAATTTGGTAGGGAGGTAGTCAATAGATATTAGTAGTCCGCTAAGAATTTTTGCGACAGGGCCGGATTAAGAAAGTCTAAGGCTAAGGCTCTTGCAAGCTTGTGAAAGTCCTTTTTTGAGCTACTTCGAAATTTGGCAGCGAACCTGGGAACGACACCGAGCGAAGCAAGAGTGAGCTGTGAGCCGCTAGTAGTGTATAAATTAATTATTTTCAATAATGCATTAAGAAATCAACATGATATTCATATTGTTTATTATCTTTAATAACTTGATTTTCGTTTTACTTCTCAAAGTATTTCCTTTAACATTTTTAAGATCAAATAAAGTTTTAAAACTATTTATAAACGTAAGTATATAAAAGTTTTATTTTAACTGCCTTGAAAAGAATATTCTTAAAAATTTTCAAACTACATATATAAAACCAATCATAATCACAGTCTGTTTGTCATACGTGTTTCCACTATTAATTCAATTGCTTCTATGATTAACTTTTACTCACATCGAAAGGTTACGTAGACACTGGTCGAACACTTATCTTTACCAACAAAACTTCAACTCTTAAAGTTTTAAAATAAAGCTTATTTTCGCATAAGGATTTATAAGTGTAATAATAGAGCCTGTGTTTTCTATATTTTTAACACTTGATTGATGTTATGAAAAGTGACTGCGCTATATGGAAATGTTATAAAATGTATAATATATTAGCAGACTTTAGTTTATAATGTACTATGGAACCCGCGGCTTTGCTCACGCTAAATCTAGGAACGAACCCGAGCGAAGTGAGGGTGAGTCGCTGTTTTAAGATAAACATTTTCATCATACATTACATATGTGTAACTCTAGCGGTTTTAGCAGCACACGCCAGAATAGCTCGCAGATGGTAGATTTTTTACTACTTGCTTGATACTTATCATCATATTTTGGACAATTCACTCAAAATCTTCATAAATTATAGCCTATGTGTTATTCTGATGTATCAGTTATATTATTGTAAATTTTCATTAAAATTCATTCAGTAGTTTTTACGTGAAAGAGTAACAAACATCCATCCATCCATACTTACTAACTTTACAATATTAGTAGGAAGCACAGATATAGGAAGTTAAATCTATAAAATATAATAAAATTCTAACTTAGTTGAATCTGTACATTAAATATTTTTTGTTAACTCTAATTGAAATATTCATTATTAACGATACGGTCTGTTGACTGCATCACGAGAAAACTACTGGACAGACTTTATGATAGTTATCCGGGCAATGCTAGTTGTAACTTGTAATATAGGTCTACTGTCCTTTCATTGATTTATTATAAATAAAATTTAAGATGTATCTATTGTAAAGCTTACAGTTTCCGGTATCGTTTGAAGATTTAAACTAAAATAGAATAAAAGTTTCGAATTGGCCAGAAATGTTGATCCGAAGGTCCGGGGTTCGAGTCCCAGATTTAGATTTTTTCATTTCTGAGTCCCAAAGTAGAGAAATGAGATCATTTAATATGATAATTAATCATTTTGGGGGTTTATCGGGCCAAAACCGATCATGAGCGAACTATGATCAGCAATATCGTTCGACACAACGACGACAGTGAAAGGAATAGAGTGTACTTATGTCTACGCATACACTTGTGCACTAAAATTTGTCTTACACAAGTGGCAAGTCTCGATGAGTTAGTTCACCGTGACCTAACCTAATAGCAAAAATAATAAGAATAATTACTTATTGATTTATTAAACTTTACCTGATTGATTTACCAAAATAGTTAAGTGGTCAAAATATTTCTGGACTTCAATAATAATAATAATAATAATATGTTGGGACATTGTTACACACAGCGCCATCTAATTCCGTGGTAAACTACGAAGCTTGTGTTACGGAAACCAGACAGTTGATATACTACATATATAAGTTTAAATACATACATATTATAAATATAAACACCCATGACTAGAGTACAAACATCCGAGTTTAACAAATGCATGCCCCCAGCGGGACTCGAACCCGCGACCGCTGGCGCAAGAAAGTAGGATCACTACAAACGGCGCCAAACGTGTCGTCAAATTTCAAAATTCTTAACTGTAATTCATGTCAACACTTCCAGGAATTAAAGCTGCTGTGTTCTTACGATGTCTTATGCATAATTTAGTCACTAAACTAACGATGTAATTAAGACAGTAGAAAATATAAATATTTTAAAGTGAACTTTTAGTAATCATCGGTCATGTTGGAGCCATCACCACCTATTAACCTTTCACTTTAGAACTTCAGACGATCCGTCGTATTCAAAGTTGTTAAATAAGAAACAACTTTTACATTATACATAACATTATCTCTATGTTCCTTAGGTAGATATACCACGATAAAAAGCTACGGCAAATTTTGATGTTTTTGCACATCGTTCATAATAGATTTTATAATGTTTTATATTTAAAGATTTAATAGCTTAATTACGAAAAAATATATGAGTCCAAAGTAAAGCGGCAAATTTTGATGTTTTTGCACTTCGTTAAAAATAGATTTTATAATGTTTTATATTAAAGGATTATATAGATTAATTACAAAAAAATATATGAGTCCAAAGTAAAGCATTCGTCTGGAGCCATTGGGCATTTATAGTTAAAATTAATGTCAAATATTTGTGTATTTCCTGAGCCGTCCCAAATCTCTATATCCGCTCTTACGCTTTTTATAAGTCAGCCTTCCTAGACCTAAGCTGCCATTCTCTCTTAATATAAAACTCAAATTTATTTTAGGCCATTTAGAACAACGAACGTAAATAAACTGTTGATATAAACATTGCCTATCTTAATATATATATTTCTTGTGTGCGTGTGTATGTGACTGAACTCCTCCTAAACGACTGGACCGATTTTGATGAAATTTTTTGTGTGTGTTCGTGGAGATTCGAGAATGGTTTAGATTCACAATTCGGTCCACTAGATAATGTATTTTTTATATTATTTAGTTATTTATACATTTGCACAATAAATGACATATTCAATCATAAATAAGTCGTTGCTAGGCAACGCTGTTTTGCGCATGCATACTAAAACATTTCACCGGGAGCAAAAGTTTATAAAAATTTTCTATATGTACAGGACAACGTCTATAGGGTCCGCTAGTACTCGTATATTTTATTTATACTTCGAATCCGCAATTTCCGGATAGAAAATAAAGCACTAACTAAATATTACTACTGTATAGTTACATTATTAAAATTATATATAATAATTACAGCTTCGTCTTCATTTTAACTTCTAATTGTATCGTCCACAGAGTTAAACTGAATGTCAATGTTATATGAAAGTTCAATCTGAAACGCTTCAGCCGTTATCTATATATATAAAAAGGAAACCCGTTTTCCGTTGTCACGACATAGCATAAAAACGGCTTGACCGATTTGGCTGATTTTTTTTTGTAGTTTTCTAATACTCTGTACAAGGTTCTTACGGAAAAAAATATTAAGAAAATCTCTCAGAAAGATTGAAAAATATACATTTAGTTTTGCATATTTAAAAAAAAACGCGTTACGAATGTCAACGTCATTCAATTTAAAACAAAAAATATGTGGTAATCTGTCACACATCCATAACCGCGCTAAAAATAATTTTATTAAGTTTTTGATAAAGTTCGTTTTGTTTTAAAAGACTAAGAAGTTTTTTTAAGAAGTTCAATTCACTTTATATCGATTTTTGTTATATTGAACCCTACGGAATAAACACTATTATAAAAATATATATTTTATTTTTTATTTAATAAAATTAGTAAAGTCCTTCTCAGGTATGACGAGACCAGGGAAATAGGTATTCATTTTTATATGGAGGATATTATAGATTCCAGTTCAAATTGAATAGGTACGCATACATAAGATAGGTCAGCTATACAAAATAAAGTAGTGCATCAAATTTACGCTAAGGCGGTACGAAGTTCGCCGGGTCAGCTAGTGAATTATATATAACAAACATATGTACATACACATTTATTTTTGCATATATAGATAAACTAGTCAAGGCCCAAAGTGTTTAATTGAGTTTATTTTTATTTTGAAGTATCTAGATGAATACAGTAAACCAGTAAGGCTTAGTCATCTTTGGCCATGTGAGCATCCTTTAGGTTAAGAGGCTAGAGGGTCGAGGTTCTAACTTGAATTTATTATGTCACTGTTGACTTGCTATTGAAGACAACATTGCGACAATGGATGGAAACTTAGATATATTATTCATATTATATAATAGACATTAGACATCATCGTAATATTTAAAACAATTTATTTATTTACAACTAGTGATTCACCCTCGCTTCGCTCGGGTTCATCCCTAGGTACACCTTTGTATAAGTTTTTACAAACTTTGAATCTTTTATTTTTTTATTATAAAAGCATTCTGTGGGCCTTAAGGAACATACAAAAAAATATTAGCCGAATTGGTCGAGTCGTTCTCGAGTTATGCGCTTACCAACATTCATTTTTATTTATACGAGTATAGACTAGTGACATCCCATTGTTACTCTCTGGCCCTGTCTTATTTCTGAGAAATCTATACCTTTTAACTGTTAGAACACATCTAGGGACTAGCGATTAACCCTCGTTCCGCTCAAGTTCGTTAGATTTCTTCGGTATTCGAGTTAGGTACTGTTCCTCACATACATTTTTAAGCAATAAAAAAATATCTCGTTATGTACCTTTTTTTTATGTTAAAAAAGGGGGCTAACGGGCAGGAGACTCACCTGATGGGAAGTGATCACCTCCGCCCATGGACATCTGCAAGCCAGGCTTGCAGATGTGTTGCCGGCCTTTCAGGAAAGGGAGGGAGGGAGGAGGGAGGGAGGGGGAGGGAGGGAGGGGGAGGGAAGAGGGAGCGGGAACGAAGACGGAGGATGAAGGGAATAAGGGAGGGGGGAGGAGGGAAGAAGAGTGGGCCTCCCGGACTCTTACTCACCGGACGAAACGCGACAGCATAGCTGCCACTTCACGCCGGTCTTCTGTGAGAGAGTGGTACTATACGTGCCGGCCCATTCGGCTGCTACCCGAAGGTAACAAGCATGGTACTACCACTTTTAAAACCTATATGTTGACCCAGAAAACCAGCTACTATTATACCAAATCTCATCAAAACATGTCCTGTGGTTTTTCGTCATGCGGTCACGGACGGGCAGACTGACAGCAAGGGGTAAATTGTTTTGATTCTTTTTAACAACTTGTCTGAAATTGATCGTATCGTACAGTGCAAAGACATCACAAGGTCATCGTTTTAATTAATCACGCGTCACTGCTAATTACATTTACCGTAAGAGTCGTGGTCGTCTATAATAAGTGATGCATTAAGAAATATTCATTATTTTTACTTTCTATAAGTTAAAAAAATAATTCTGTAAAGTATTTTTAATAAATAGAAGTAAAGATACTTTAAAAGTATGAATCTCATTGTAATAAAACTCAAGCCATACCTACACCCGAGTGTGAACTAGTGAATACTCTTTGTACTTAATTTCATCAATTAGCTGACTGTTTCAACGGAAAGTCACTAGAGCGGTGTCATGCGGTGCAGACGCATTGCGCAGAAAATAGGGGCGGCTTTTAGCCATCTAATACTTAATACTTTTCGATATGAAACTCTAAGGAAAATTACCTTAAATTGTAAAAACTGAATGACACCAAGAAAATCTACCACACGGTCCTGAAAGTTATAAAATTGAAAAACTTTTACCGTTTTTTTAAATGGTAACACAGTAATACAAAAAAATCGATAATAAAATCCGAAAGTTGCCATCTTTAACCGACTTCAAAAAAGGAGGAGGTTATATGTTCCATTGTATATATATTTTTTTTATGTATGTTCACCGATTTCTTCGCCATCTGTGGGCCGATTTCAAATTTTTTTTCTTTTGTTCGGTATAGCTCCGAGTATAGCTCCCCTCGGAGCTATATATATAGGGTCCCATTGTCACCAAGTCAGGATCTGATGATGGGATCCCAGGAAAATCGAGGACAACTCTCAAATTTTATAGGCACCTATTATGTTTTTGATATATTTTCTAATATCCGTTGTCTTCGGATATTCCATTTAATATTTCAATAATTTGGATGAAAAGAATTTAGTTGGGCGGAACAGTCAAGCCGCCTCCCAAAAATCAGTGGTTATAAATCATAATCCTACATTTTTGAAGTCGATCAAAAATGATTATTTCAAACAGCTACCGACTAAAACATTTCGAAACATTTTAGCTTACAGATATGTAAATATTTCTATTCTGTAAATACTAAAGCAAATATACTCTTATGTTCGTAACAACACTAGTGCCCTTTTGCTCTTTCACTTTCATTTTATTTGACACTATTGACTTGTACAATTTTACAATTTTTATTAAAAAAGCTAACACTTTCTTAGGTTTACGCGAATATTTGACATTATAAATGAAACGATCTTTTCGGATTTTGTCGTGGATTTATTTTGATTTGGTTCCAGACGTTTCGATTGCTTTACAGCAATCATGGTCACGGGGGAGACTTAGATAAAAATGAGTTGGTACACAGGTTCGATTACGAAACAATTTTATCTCTTGTAACGACGATTGCTAATCGTTATTGTTTGTTCAAAAAACAGTTAAAATAAGTTGAGGACTTTTCTTATCGGTATATAATGCATCGGTAGCTCAGTGGTAACACGCTCACTTGAGAAAACAAGGGGGTTGAAATCCTGTTTATAACTATTAAAATAATATAATGCTTATTATTATATTTTGCATGATATTATAAGTTCAACTTACAATTGCACAAACATCTATCAACATGCTAACGACGATAATAAAGACGACTTAATAAATTCCGATATTTTATGATATGCAACTTAAATACATTGCTAAATATGTACTAATGAGCATTTCTTGCATTCGACTAAATGGGGGGGGGGGGGGGGGTCTGTCTTGTTGGTAAAAAAAACCAATTCTTTATTGAAAATGCCTCCTCTTCTTTTGAAGTGGGTTAAAAAGTCACCTAAGTTACGCCTTATAACATTAGCTATCTGCAAGTGAAAGTCAAAATCGGTCCAGCCATTTCAGAGATTAGCTGGAACAAACAGACAGACAGACAGACAAAAAAAAATGATTTTTTTGTTCCTAGTACCGTATATACTTTCATATGCATTAAGTGAAAATCTGTTAATTTGAAATTATTTTTTTATTTAACTATCTATAATGCATCATCTCTTACTATGGTACTTGATGGCATAACATATTATTTATTTATTAATAATTTTCGTCTGTCCAATTATACCAGCACACAACAGTTAAGTAGCTATTTTACGTGCTTATTTTCTTTAGATGGTTATACTTATGTATGTTATACGTATGATGTATGTATTGTATGATATCATGTATAATATTTAAGTAACGAATTATCTTTGACTATCAGCTTTGTGCACATTTTATACCTGCTTATTAACATTATTTCTAACGAACAAAGGTTGGCTGGAAGAGATCTCTTCTAGGGATAAGTCCACCTTTGCATACAAAAGTTATATTAAAATGTCTGTATAATATTTTCTTAAAGTGCAATAAAGAATACTTATATATAGTAGATCACATGCCTCATCTAATGAAATAATCAATTTGCGATGGGCTTTTGTATTAATTGATATTTGCAATATTACCTTGAATTAACCTCGGATGATTTTTTTTATTATTAACTAGCGTCTCGCCCTTGCTTCGCTCGGCTCATTCGTAGATTTAGCGAACCAAGCTGCGGATTCCGCTTGTTATACATATAAACGTTCCTCTCGAATCCTCTAACTACCAGTTTCAATAACTCTATCTACCGATGACTGGTAGTTACTTTCATACGATTTTGACAGGTTGTAACTTTTAATGTGTCAAAATAGTATGAAAGTAACTACCAGTCATCGGTAGATAGAGTTATTGAAACTGGCAGTAAACCGCATCGAAATTCGCTACGTCGTTTTAAAGATTTAAACATTCATGAGGACAAACAGACAGCGGGAAGTGACTTTTTTTATACTATGTAGTGAAGACTTAAGCCGAAATATTTTAATATAATATTTATCCGTTCTTTAACACATTGGCTCATTATGTACATTTAATGGATGAACTAGTATGTAATCAACCATTATATGGATAACGTAGTGGACGTTATCCAGTGCAGTTTAACGCACATGTGTCCTAATGAGAAAACTCACTAGGTTCTGTCATTGTTGTAGAAATACCTCGCACATGAAAATATGTGAGAGTCGGGATTATATATCTTGCCCTTAAAACGGACCTTTTGGAGGTTTAATGATTAATGAGCCGCATATTACATTCTGCGTAAATTGTTCTCAACGCTCACTGGTCGTGTCGAGCAGTCGTCCCACCGGAATACGACAGTGATAAGGAATAGAGAGTGCACTTGTGTCTGCGCGTACACCTGTGTACTATAATGGCTCGTCTCAAAGAGATTGGCTGCCGTGGCCGTAGTCGGTCAAGAGGACATCATCACTACTGCATAACATTAGATTTACACATAAATAACTATTGTTTATTTTGTACTATGGTGACTACCAATAAAAAATATAGAAAAATTACAAATTATTGTAGAACTAAACATCTAGTTTACACGCCATTATTATCACAAAGTGGACATGTCAGAAGTATCTAGCCTTTAGATAAAGAGAAAGGAGGATCGATTCGAGCAAATCAATGGCAAATGATATGTTTTTTGTACGAAAAGTGAACGGACATGAACGCAACTATAATATCTTTAGCCTTGAGTTCAAATGTGTGATGGACCGAGGATGAATATTTCAATGATTGTATATTATTATGTAAAAGCATCAAAATTCTGTTAGTTATGAACATTCTTTGCATAGAGCTTCGCTTTAGTTTTTATCGTAGAAACGAAAACCATTTTTTATTAATGTATTTTAATAGTTTAAAACGAGTATTCCACAAAATATACGTATATAATGGAGAGCTTTTAAAAATTATGGAATGTATAGTAAAAGTGTTAATTTAAGCTTTAATAAAATAGGGATTTACTGTGTATTATACTTTAAAATTAAGTAGAAATATTTATTTATTTATTAATTTATATATAACTAGCGACCCACCCTAGCTTTGCTCGGGTTCGTCCCTAACTTTAGCGTCAGCGAAGCCACGGATTCCGCTAGTTAAAATAAATATAATTTCTACCTCCTCCTTTTTTGAAGTCGGTTTAAAAGTAGCCTTAGTCACGACTTATAACATTAGCTATCTGCGAGTTAAAGTCCCGTCAAAATCGGTTCAGCCGTTTCAGAGATTACCCGTAACAAACAGACAGACCGACAGACAAACAAAAAAGTGCGTGTGTACAAAGTACACATGTCAGAAGTAAAACTTGAATTTAAATTAAGGCTAACTCTTCCCCGTCTCTGAGTGCCTGGTACTATGGACTTATTTTTTCGTTTCATCGAGTTTGAAATCACAACGATTCTAAAGAAGTTTCACTTCAAAAATTATTTATCGTACATACTTTCATTTATGCATTTAGTGAAAAGCTATTAAATTGAAATTATATACATTCACATGACGTTAGTTATGCAGTGCACTAGTCACAAAAGTACGTATTACTCCTGCTTAACGTCCATGCAAAAAATCATTCCGATCTGTTGCTCTAATGTTTCTTGAAACAAAATATAATAATTTTTTAAAAATATAATATTAACCTAAGTTTATACAATATTTACAAAATGGTTATGCGCAATACATTTTTCCACTCAACAGTTACAAGATTTGAGCTCCATTCTATTGTTTTGATTACTCTTAATTGTTGTTACACCATGTACGATGTAACGTGAAAAACTTACCTTCCAAATTACTAGCCACATAGATTTCAAAATCTTTATACATAAAAGTCTTCTGTGCGTGTGTATGTAATTGAACTCCTCCTAAACGGCTGGACTGATTTTGATGAAATGTTTTGTGTGTGTTCGAGTGGATTCAAGAATGATTTAGATTCACAATTCAAATGTATTTTTTAAATTTATTAGTTATTAATAAATTAAGACAATTAATGACATATTCAATTATCAATATGTCCTTGTTCGCGCATGCGTACTAAAAGATTTTACCAAGAGCAAAAGTTTATAAAAATTTGCTATGTGTACAGGAAACGTCCGCTAGTCTTATATAAAGAGGGTGAAACATTCAAGCAAACGAACAGACAGACAAATGGACAATATAAAATAATAAAATTTAGTTATTATCATAAAAAGCTTAGAGTTGCTAAAGTCTTTTAAAAGCTTACTTTACATTAAACTTACAGAAGGTTAAATGAGAATTTAGACGCATATTATAAATGAATACAAGATCTGTCTCTCCCTTTCCCTTCTTGTAGATCTCATGGTCAAAACATCGATATATTTACCGTTTAACCTTTGATAGTAGCCTGTAATTA
This sequence comes from Boloria selene, assembly GCA_905231865.2. Taxonomy (NCBI): domain Eukaryota; kingdom Metazoa; phylum Arthropoda; class Insecta; order Lepidoptera; family Nymphalidae; genus Boloria; species Boloria selene. The sequence continues at coordinate 11,950,142 of HG993147.1, forward strand.
TTCTCACTAATCCAACATGAAGTAATTCACACATTTACTTAGACAGAGTCTACCAATTACATACTGTTATAAGCCCATCTACGATCTTCTATTTAAAATATTTATGGCCATACACGTCTCAGTATTGATTTTTATGGTGCGGAGAAGTTAGTAAAACGAGTTCACTTCATACAGTCGCTATTGCTAAATTTACACAGAAAAATTAAGAACACTTGAATGTTGTATACTCTAATTAAAATATTTTTTTTTGTTATGTGGCCTGTTAAAAATGATTAGACTAAACTATGACTTTTAGGACGTCAAAAGTCTTAAGTCTCTACAGCACTATAGCCTTTACTTTAACGTATTATAACCGTCGGGAACAAAAAAGTAAAATATAACTGCTTAAAACGAAACTTAGAAATCATGAGGTCTCAAAAGGAGCGAGGAGAAATTTTTAAAGTTATTGATAGAGTTATTAAACATTGTTCACTTCTCAACATAACAATTTGTATATAATTGTTATTAATATAGTACTGGTAATTATTAATAAACGTTCAATAACACGTCGTAAAACATGTATATTCATTAGAAACTCGAATGAATCTCGTCAATCATAATATGACTTCTCGTGACGGCTCTTCAAACTACGGTTTAACGCAGTTTTGCTGTATTAACTTATAAGTTGTAACATTATTACTATGAGATTTACGGTTAAGAGAAATTTAACTCATTGAGTTCTATTTGAACATAACGTAAAGTAATTTATATATACAAAGAAAAATGCTCATTTGTAAGCGGGTCACTTCACAAGTGATGGGACGCTTTGCTTATTATTTTTAAAATGATAAAAGTTAGTATGAGTGTAGGATTTATAAGATAAAACGTGGAAAAATTATCCACAAAAGAAAGGGAAAAAAGATGTTGCTTTTTATAAGACTTTAATAGTAATAAATAATTATGTATTTGGACATAGTCTGTCTGAAAAACTATTTGTATCCTAATAAATAAAGATTTTTCTATAGTATGGCCTAAAAACCTGGGTTTTTATCAAAATTTGAAAAAGGGTCTTAACAGACGGACAAACAGAGAAGGAGAACGATTATGCGGATTTCTTTTTCTTTTCTTTTTCACGACACCTAAGAATATATTTCAACTCAGTTCAACAGTAATACAATAATATTTTAACTTATGATTAAAAACATTTATTCATTTATATTTTTCTTTTCGAATTACAATTAATGTTTAATTGCATATTACAGAATTTTAATAGCGTATTTATGATAACGTGGTAAACATATGAATATTTGAATTTAATTAAATCTGACAATAAGTACTCTATGTATATTCATGAGTGAATATTTCAAGAGATTGTCTTATGTAACAGTTTATGCATTAAAAAAACTAACGTTTGGCAAACATTATTAAGTTCATTATATCTTCGACTAAAAGAATCGATGATTTTAACAGTTACATCAGCTCCATCTATGAATTTAAAACCAACATCAGATCAATGGTATTTAAATAAACAGTGTAATTATGCATAATGGATTCTTTCGTTTCCCTTCACTTAACGCATTTTTGAGATCAACATTTTTAACTTTTATTAATTTAACGCTACTTTATCGGTACATAGTTATATGTAACACTTTAACCAAAGCGGGAATCGATCTTGTGATAACCTTCTAACGCTTGTACAAATATCCAATTACTTCTATGTGTATAGAACAGTAAAAAAAATATTGCAATAGTCGATCGTGTATCGAATAATTGAGCGAGGTCTAACTGACCCCACGCCATGATCACACTAAGGTCGCTTTCGTAACGGACGATGTGACTAAGCGAATATCGCATGCAAAGTGGCCAAAAACGGCTATCTTTAAACATTCCAATAACGTACTGTTACATGATACTATTTGTATAATTTACTTGTGTTAGACTAGTTTTGTGGAAGACCAAACAAACTTAAAAGAAATCGTATTATAGATAGTGGTATTCAAATATTATCGTAAGCCATGTATAAGTAGCCGTTTAACATTGTTTTATATGTACAAATATGTTTAACAATGTAGCAGAACGTCTTATTCAGGACTTTTCATATCTCTTTACAAAACTAATTAGGTTACCTAAAATATATAATTAGTTCAGATAATTATTTATGTATATCTAACGATATACTCGAACACAATACTCGAACGCATCTTGGTAAGCAAACTCCCATAGCTCGCATATGCGCGAAATATAATGAAATATCTCGAACTCTATCTGACATCGACATATTCCACAACTCCCAATCAGTTTTTAAAAAAAGTCTCACTGATCATTTATTAGTGAGCCCCTATATATGTTAAAAAAAAATTCTTTTTCCTCTTAAATGTTTTACATGTATTTGTTTGTAAATGTTATGTGCGCTTGTTATAGATATACATATCAGTGAACGAGTTTTTGTTTTCTCAATATAATTTAGTGTATTAATGTTGTATATGTATATTGTAAGTGTGCTTATAAGAAAATAATAAATAAATAAGCTAAGCTATAGTTGTAGTTGTTGTTAACCAAAGGTACCAAGTTCTGGGAGACAGTACGTATACGTACCCACATGAAAATATAACTTTATTCGTTGCTGAAAGCTAATCTAATGTTGATGATTACTTTTCTTCATCATTTTTCACATTTTTGCTTTGGACATACAACTGTTACTCAGGTGTACTAAATAAATAAATTCTTCAAAATTAGGAAATTGGAATGTTTTGTGTAAATGTCTTAAAGCATCTAAATTTAAGAATAAATTATATACATTCATTTGTGATGCTCTCAGTAATGCTAATGACCTCTAAATAAGATTTGAAAGATGTGAATGTATAGATGGTCTAAGAGCCGGTGGAACATCGACCTTCACCGATCTGATAACCAGATGAGACATATTTTTTATCAAATATAATTTATAAACAAATATGCCTATAATTACTTGCCTATCTGAAAGTGCTCATAGCTATTTTTAATTAAATTAACTTTAATCGATTTTTTTTTTCATCACTTTCATTCTTTTGATAACCAAATGAATTTTATTTCACTGTTAGTTTTTAACACACAGAATATGCCTCAGTAGGTTTGCCTACTCATTTTTGTGTATCTACCTGGCAAGCCGATGTGAACAGGTAAGTCAATATAGGTGACTCCATCGTTCTGCTAACTTATCGAAAGTTATATCAAATTTTAGATCATTTTATTACAAAATCAGTCATATAGACTTGCCTGCAAAAAATCATACTTAAAGCACTGTTGCCTAGCTAAAAATAGCCATGAGCACTTTCAGATAGGCAAGTAATTATAGGCATATTTGTTTATAAATTATATTCGATAAAAAATATGTCTCATCTGGTTATCAGATCGGTGAAGGTCGATCTTCCACGGTCTCCTCTACGGTAAGACATTATAACGCTAAATTTTGACTAGAAAATAATTGCTCTGAAATGTGTAAGTACTCAAGTCATATTTCACAATGAAAGTGTTGAGCGAATGTGTTTCTACTTTAAAGCATAAGCTGTTGCCAATAGCTGGAAATAAAAAAATATTAAATATTTGCTTACATGTAGAATGTACATACATAGAAAGTTTAGTTCTGTTTGTCGATATGTTAAACAAATTATTTAAATATAAAATTCCCGCGTCACGATGTTAATCCGAGATGAACTCTAAAATGTATTCTAACTCAACGATTTTTGTACAATGTGTGATTTGTTATCACTTGCAAGTTAGGATAGTTTTATCCTGGTCATTTCTTTTATTTTAATTACCCACGACACAACGGAGACGGTATATGCGTTTGGAGTGAGAGGATGTTTGTTTGTTTGTTTGTTCGTACAAATCATTGTTGCAAATCATTTTTCTCCAAAACTACTAGTTCGATTTTGATGCAGTTTTCATGTAAAAATTATATTGATATCCATAGAAGGAGAAAAGAAAATATATGTGTACCACAGCATTATGTGCCCGGTTTGCTAGCATTATATCAAAAAAAGTTCAAAAATGTAATTAATTTTGTTTTTTAATTTTTAGTTAACAATTATTTTTTCATTAACTGATTACAGTCGAGCTTGAATATAAACTATGCTTTAAAAAGTTTTTGTGCACCGACGTAGGAAGTCAAATCAACAGTAAACAGTATCTAAAATAAATAAATAAATATTTTGGGACATTTTACAACAACACCATCTAGTTCCGCGGTGAGCAGGAGCTACGAGGCTTGTGTTACGGATACCAGATAGTTGATATACTACACATATAAAATACATACATAATATAACACCCATGACTGGAGAACAAATCGTGCTCAACAAATGAAAGCCCCCAGTGGGACTCAAACCCGCGACCGCTGGCGCAGAAGGTAGGGGACACTACTAGAACTGAGCCAAATATTATGTCGTCGTGAAAACAGTAAGTATATATATTTATTCAGCTCTTTCTAATGTCCCACTGCTGGGCACGGGTCTCCCTTCAATACCAGGGGAACAGGCCATAGTCCACCACGCTGACGAAGTATGGGTTGGCGGACAACATATGGCGGAAAAAAAAGTAATACTCTACAAATAAAGAAAAACAAAACTCGTCGTTTGCACCATACATGTCTACACACATGTTGAAATGTCAGAAATAATGCATTCGCTTCTCAAGTTTTTACTATATCTGCTTTAAAAAATCATTATACTTATGAGTTATGTATAATTACTTTTTTATGTATTGTAAAAGTTTAAATTTTCGTTTTGTTTGCAATTGATGGTTGCAAAGCTTGTGGTAATTTAAAATTCTATAATGTTCTTCTAAATATCCTCTTTCCGCTAACTGAAATTTCACCGACAATAATTTAGCAGTACCAGAAACAAAACCTAGAGTCAGAAATATATTGAATTATAGTTTTTGAGATAAAATTATAACGGCACATAATGTTTTGGAAAATTATATTGATATAGTCATTATTATAGTGCTTAGTCCTAATCTATAGTATTTAGAAGTTTTGTATGTCTGTGACCACATTACGACAAAACCACTGACCAGATTCTGATGACATTTGGTATGATTATAATTGATAACTCATTTTCTGAGTCAACATATAGAATACTATTTATTGTTTGAAAGTATCTCATTTTTGAGAAACGTGTACTAACCTTAAAACGTACCTAACCTGAGTGGATGGAGTCTCTAATATTAAGTAAAACTAAACAGAAGTCATTCCATCCAAACAAACACTTTACTTTTATTTACAAATATGGCGAAGATTCATTTAAATCAACCGAGCACAACCAAAGATAGCCATTAACCTTTCATTTTCACGCCATCCCATATACAGCAGAGGCCATTAAGCAGAAAATTAAGATGTAAATTAGACAAAAGTATAGGCAAACCCGAGGGGAATAGTGAAAAAAATTCTATCATATTACTCTATTAACAAAATATTCGTAAATTTGTTGTGTTTGCGTAAAATAATATTTTTACTAATGTTGCGTAAAGAGTAGTAGTGCTTAAAGTAGTATGCAATACTGTAGTATCTGTTGCGTGTGAAAGGTCAATGGGGCTATATCATATGGCATGGCATATCATCTCAGACCGTTTAAAAATATCATGCATAGCCTTAAACTTAAAAAATCCTAAATAGAAGAATGATATCATATGTCTATCTCTTTTACTCAAGCTGCACACATATATGATGTAGAGCAGTGTTTCTCAAACATTGTTCTACCATGGCCCGGTAATTTTCACACTGCCCCTTCGTGACCCACTTAATATTTTAAGCCCAAGCTAATACACATTTATTAATACTAAAAATGGTTCATTATTACACTGCGATGCGTCCGTCGATAGTAGGTATTATTTTTTAAAACAAGGTGGGATCGTTGCGACCCGGTATTTTATTTTGCTGGCCCGGTACCGGGTCGCGACCCGGCAAATGGGAAACACTGATGTAGAGTATTAGTATTCCCTAGATATTATAATAACAATGTACGTTCTCTTATCAAATATTATTTGTTAAGTCCAACACATTAGCGTACAAATATTGAATTTGTGTGTGGGATATCATTTTAATGTATTTATCATACCATTGTGAAAAAATCTGCATGTCTGAGAGAACCTAGCAAGTTTTCAAAAGACTTGTGCATCCCGCCTACTCGCACTAAAAATAAATAATATTAAAATCACTTCGAGCAATGAATATTTTATTCAAGAAAATATGTGTTGCATATTTTCATCACAACATGCCAAATCAACCATTTTGCCATTTGGTTAAACTCTGATGTCTTTGACGCCCCACTTTTTATGTCAGAGGTGTAAAAAAATTACTAAAATTAACTATCACATATTAATTTATACTAATATTATAAACAGGAAAAATTTGTATTTTTGTATGTAACGAAAAGACTCAAAAACTACTTACTTCAAAAATTCTTTTGCCAAAACCTACATTATTACTGAGCGACATAGGCTATATTTATTAAAGATCTAGCTATCTAGAAGCGAGGGTGAGTCGCTAGATAGTAGATACCAATATATGAAGTAACATTACAAAATCAATATATCATATTTACGTTCTGTTTTTAACAACAAAATTCTAGGTCAGAGTTAATTATAATATATAATATCATAATCATAATACAACGCAATCCACACTTTAATTATTTACATTTAAGAAAATACATATTTAAAGAAAAATATTAAAATTTTTTTAATTTTATTTTATTTTTAACTAGCGACTCGCCCTCGCTTCGCGCGGGCTCTTCCCTAGATTTAGCACAGACAAAGCCGCGGGATCCGCTAGTTATGCATATAAACCTTCCTCTTGAATCACTCTATCTATTAAAAAAACAGCATCAAAATCCGTTGCGTAGTATTAAAGATTTAAGCATATATAGGGATATAGGGACAGAGAACGCGACTTTGTTTTATACTATGTAGTGATGATTGTCATCTTGTAGATTGACACTATTTGTTCTTTTTTAGTCTGTGGTCGAGTCAAATCTCAAATGACAAAACATAGAAATAGCAAAAAATAAAATCTGCCTTATTTATCAAACGGTAATCTCAGAAATTATTGGTTTGCATTTGAAAAATTACTATTATTGTGTTGGATAAAAATTAATCGGGGATGGCTATAATGTATAATCACGCTATGATTAATAGAAGCGGAGCATCAATAAAAATGTGTGTTGCATACAAAATTCCTTTTGAGAACTTCCGTTGCATGCGTTGTGTAGACGGTTAAAGTTACGCAAAAATCATGTATGAAAATAATGTTCCTCTTAAAAAAAATTAAAAAAGTCTGAGATAACATGTATCTTCTCTTAAGGTTTTTCAGTGTGAGTAATGCCAGTGTCTTCAAATGGGCTGCAACGTGTAGAGGACAATCTTTGGAATCTTACCGAATTCTAAATATTTAAGTTACGGTTGCCTAAACATTTCATCACCAATTTATTGACAAACTGTACAAGCGTAAAAATAAATAAAATTATAACAATTTTATTTAAATAATTCATAAATACAACAATATTATCTTAGTGCAAATCAATGGAAGGTAGACGTAATACATAATTACATGACTACCATTTGTTGAATCGAATCCGATGGAAATTGACACGTGGGAATTTTTTCACACCACAACGGAATAAATACATGCAGATTGTTGAACAAGATGTTTAAAAATTTTAATATTTTTTTCAATTTCTCAGCTCTTTGAAATGAATTACCTCAAACATTTATGTTATGTTACTAGATATATTATTAATATAGTATATTGGAGTCTGTACTACGCAAAGAGAATAATTTCGGTCAATCTCGCTGACATCAAAGCCTCAGGGTCAGGATAATAATAATAATAATATTTATTGTACAATGTACACCCAGTAAAAATGAGATATAATCCAAAAAAAGATGGAATGCACAAGAGGCGGCCTTATCGCTAAAAGAGCGATCTCTTCCAGGCAACCTTAAGGTAAATAATAAAAGTAATAGTATAAGATAGAAGGGCGCGATTTAAATAAGGAGATAAAAAGTATATTAGTCTATATGTTCATGTAGTATGTAGGATCATCAGGATTTTCGACGATGGATTTTCCTATTATGATGAAGATAAGTTTTCAAATGCCATCCAGTAGATAATTTTTATAAGAGTTCAGTACCTAAAAGGCAGTAAGTACAAAGTTAATTATATGTAAATTATATTTAAATGGCTAAAATACCGCCCGGCACTGACACATAGAGATTATCTGCATACTACTATATCTGCGTACATAAATAAATATGTTGGGACATTTTTTACAACAGTGCCATCTAGTTCCGTGGTAAGCTACGAGGCTTGTGTTACGGATACCAGATAGTTGATATACTACATATATAAATTTTTAAATACATACATAATATTAATGTTAACACCCATGACTGGAGAATAAACATTCGTGCTCAACAAATGAATGCCCCCAGCGGGACTCGAACCCGCGACCTCTGGCGCAGAAGGTAGGGTCACTATCAACTGAGCCAAACGTGTCGACATAGATATTATATTCCTATCATGATAACAATTTATCACAACCGGTAAAAGATCGGGCGCCGCGTAGGCGGCAGGACCAACATACAGCTTAACTTACTCTCATCATCCGACACTGCATCTGCACGTTCAGTTCATTAGCGGCTCACCAGTGATTCATGCCAATAATTATGATAAATTATTTTTATTTAAAATGTTTTAGGTTTTATTTAAAATGTCAAATATTCGCGTAAATCTAGAAAAAAAGCTATCCAACCTGAGCGGAGTGAGGGTCAGTCGCTAGTTATATAGTGTAAATCTCTTTATATTTTAAGCACGATATATGTCTCAATGCCGGTTATATCCTTTTCTTGTAATGCCGCTTTCTTCAGTCGTAAAATGTGTAATGAGATGTTTATATTTGTATAAAAGGATCTCATTTTAGTTCACCTGAGGCGCGATCTTTTAAGTTGTGAAACGTGAAAAAAATATTACTTTCTTGCTACTTACTTTTAACTTAAATCATTTGCTTTTATATAACACTAGCATTTTACGTGGCTTCGCACGCGTTTTAAAGACCGGAAACCAAATTATTTCTGAGTCGCGTCATATGGTACCTCGCAGAAGTAACGCATTTCCCGTTTTTGCAACATTTTTCAATGATCCTATTGGTCATAGCGTAATGTAATATTCTAGCCTATAGCCTTCCTCGACAAACGGACTATCCAACACAAAAATAATTTTTCAAATCGAACCAGTTTAGCGCGTTCAACCAAACAAAAAAAACAAACAAAAAACTCTTCTGCTTTATTATATTAGTATAGATTATATTTTAGTCTATATATTATGTATTTTAAGTACCTTATAATTATAGATGTTCTCAAAATAAACACGCAATTAAACTGAAAATAACAAACAGCTGTACACTGATAGATACTGATAGAACCATACACGATAGAATAAAATCAAATCAAATCAAAATATTTTATTCAGCATAAAAATTGTTACAATTTCTTACTGAACGTCATGAGTCTACCACCAGTTCGGAAAGAAGAAACCTCTGACCTGACGAAAAAACGAATTAACCAACAAATACGGAATTGTTATGCACACTATGCTTATAGGTTTTGTAGTTAAGATGGGACAAAGACTACGTGCAACGTTGCACATTCCAGAGACTTGTAGGTATATATGTTGACATTGTAGTTTTTAAAATATATGAAAATTATTTATTTAGCTAAATCACATAGTTACGATAAGTCCATTTAATAGTTATATTTCTAATTTTAATGATATTGATAGTAGAAATTAGAAAATGAATGGGCTGCTAACGTCTTCACCCCTGGAATAGTTGCGAATAAAAATAAGTATGTAGTTTGTCCATTAAATATTTTTTGAAAATCTAAAGATTTTTTAATTTTTGTTTATAAAAACCATAACCCCATAATATATTTTACCATTGGAGAAAATATTTATGTGTACTTTTAACTATCCATTTGCTTTTCATGGCTAAACCGCTTAACCACTCAATACAGTTTGATGAGGAAGTCGTTTTCCATTTTGAAATGGTATAAATGTGAGAGTAAACGATTTTACAGGATGTAACACAGTAGAGGGATTTAGATTAAAAAGTTAGTTAACCTCTGTTTTCTACTTGTTCTAGTCTTATAGTGAACTCGTAACGGTTATGTGTTAAATCTGCCAGGTATTGCTAAAATTTAAGTTACGTTTAATGACGTGCCATGATTAATAAGACTTTATTTTTATCCTACTATGAACTATCTCTACTAAAAACATAACAAATCAACCATTTTCAGGTATGAAAAAAAGAACTTATGTACTATTCCAGTCTAAACTCTATCGCTGTGCTAAATTACATCCAAATACGTTCAGCCGTTCTTGCGTGGTTGTGTAACAAACATACATTTAACCAAACTTTCACATTTATAAAATTAATGGAATTTTCTAGTAAATGTACATAAAATCTCAAAGTATACCATAAGTAAGAATCAAACCAGCCTTCACCTGCTTGATGCGTTGCCGTTGCGCCACATGCTCATCAACTTCACATATCTCAGGAATTATTCGTAGATTGTACAATATATTAAGTACGTAGTGCATTATAAACAGATGTTTCCTTAATACAGATTCGTATTATAATCGTAGGTGAATGTATCATTTGAAGTTACTTCAGCGTCTGTCACATTATTATGCAAAATACTCAATAGTTCCGGGGTCTATTCCTTTGTGCACTAGTTATATATACATGTGTAAATATAACATTGCTTTTTGCTCTAGTTACAAGATTAATGAGGAGGTTCATGGATCAAAACTTAGGTTAAGTTAAAAAAGTTTCTTGGCGAATATGGTCACCAGTGTAAAGTGACAGGCAGTTACCGTTTTTTTATCAAGATTGATGTAATCCTACTTGGATTATAAAAAGGATTTTTGATCTTTACAAAAAACTCAAAACTTTCTTTAATGTCTTGAGTTAAGAAGTTTCAAGTTGGTAGTGGTTAAACCCTTGAGAGATGATTTAAGTCCCGTGAGTTATAGCTTCTTATTAAATATTGATAGTTCGAATCAATATTTAGAAAAAGAAAGAACACTCGAATGCCACAACCAAAAATGGCATATTAGGACCAATAAAATAGATCGGAATATTGTTTTTTTTATACACACTCAATTATTTTTAACACATGATTATGTAATTTTAAAAGCGAACCTGTAAAGGCGAATCATACTGAACTGTATATTGTAACCATGGACGAATTAGTTTATTCGTCCATGATTGTAACATTAATTTATAGTGTATTTATGATACTTCGATGGTGTATCTTTCTAAAATAAATAAATAAAGAAAAAAATAAAGAAATAAATAATGGTTGTATTTTAATATGCAAGTACATAAAAATAACAGCTTAATTTCGAAATAAAATCTTAACTAAACAGCCTATCTTGCTAAATTAGAAATCTTAAATCTAATAGGTTTTTATGTAAACTTTTACGTTTCTTCATTTACCAAAGTGACTGATGTAATCAAATGGAAATATCTAATAATAATCATTACTCTATCGTATGATACAAAGTGACGTAAAGCTAAATACGGATTTGGATTTTTGTGCTTATTGGGATGAAATTAATTTTAATGACTTATTCATTATTTCGTAACATTTTCATTGTTTTTTTTTAAATAATAGAATATACAATAATTAAGGGCGATATTGAGTTTTTCGTATACCTGCCGTACGGTGCAGGTCATCTGCTAGGAAGGTGTCCCTCACTGCATTTCATATGGCATATGGAATACCCTAAGAGAGTCTTATATCCAACAGTGGACTGAAAATTGTTAATGATGATATAATGATCTTTATAATAAAAACTTTGTAAACATGTATGCGTTAAAACGGTTGCGTTAATGGTTTCAGATTTTAAAAAAAAATCTTTTTTTCAATCTGAATATACAAAAAGTTATGTTCTAATGAGTGCGTACTGTTCTTAATTCGTAGCAAATTAAAAAAAAGAAATTAACCATGTAGAATTTACACCAACAGTGTGAAAGCAATATTTGGCGACCTATTGACGTAAGTACCTATAACTACTATGGAAAAACCTAGCTATACGAATTTTTTTGAGACACTGCTCCAATGTAACACACTTAAAAATATCGTATTACACTTTCCTTAAAGGCTTATCTTATTAGCTAAAATCACATCAAAATTGTTTAATCCTTCCTTTTAGAGTGCTTATATCAAGACCCTTTTGCCATTAAAAATTCCCGTTAAAGTTGAAAAAAAAATTTCTTCTTATTGAAAGGATTGTTTGTCCTGATTTTATTAATTGTTTTTATTAATTGATAATGTTCAAAATATTATATTATTTTTATTTATCATTGTCATGGTTTTATCATGTAAAAAATTGTTATCATATGCATATTTAAATTTTGTTATTATTTGTTCTTGATATTTGTTAATTCAATTTTAGATTAACATTACACTGCTTGCTTGCATGTATGAAAAAATTAATTTGTGGAAACTTGATTGGTCGATGTATTATTATTATTTTGCTTTGTATTTGTATGTATTTTATTGAACTGTTTGTTTCCCTAATAAATAAATAAATAAATAAATAAATAGATAAATTTTACTGTATTTTGTTCTCACCAAGGAGTTTTTTTATTACTAGTGACCCTCGCTCCTTCAGAAATGTACCTATAATAGTTTATAAATTATAATGGTAATAATAATATAACAGTTATAAATATAATATTTTATAATAGTTATAATAGTTTCCTGTAGTAAAATAGTATGCTATATATTGACCCGAATAAAAAGCTATCACTATACAGATTTTCATTGCAATCTAGTTAGTGGTCTTCTCGTGACACTGTCACAAACAGAAAGAGTGTAAGTAAGCATATAATTAATATGCTTATAAAAATGTCACAGATGTATTATTTTATTTATTAATACTAAGTTAAAGTTTTAAACTTCTAATATAAGTATTGTTTTATTTTTTTCTCCAAAGCAAGAAGCTGCTAAAACTAACGCCAAAACAGCCGTCGGACATTTAAATACGTTATCGATAACTATATAGTTTTATGAGTGCTTAGAATTTAATTAGCATACAAGGATTGTTGACATCAATTACTAGAAAGTTTGCACAAACTCGACGATTGTATGGCTTAAAGCGTTTAGATTAGCGTAAACTGATATCTTTTTATGTTTTTAGGCAATTAATATTATAATTGATATACCAGTTTTTAGGATATCGTCTTAGAAGCTAGAGCTAGCGTTTATTTTGAGCAGAACACCTTATTAATTATATACTTAACACAGATGAGAAGAAAATTATCAGCTGCTTTTTGCTGATCATTTTCTTTTGAAACTGGAAGAAGGGTCTTTGTAAAAAGTACTAGTTCTCATTGTACTTTTGTGTTTATTGTTTTAAAATTGTGTCTTCGACGAGGAGAGTGGGTCAACAGTGACAAGGACCGTCGCTTGACACACAATCTACATATCCCGAGTGACGGGTAACTAGGCGCATATCATTAATATTTAATTATTAGTGAAATATAAAGTATAAGTTATAAATATTTTCAAAAATTTAAGTGTTTTTAATAAAGGCTGGTTTAAACCAATAATATGAGTACCTATGTTTAAAAAAATACAGTCAATTAGAAATTTTCGTGTTGGAATATTCCAATTTTGTCATAACTAGGTCCCGTGTCCTGACTGCGTCTGGAATATTAAAATATGACAAATATTATATTAATCCTATTAACAAGTGACAAGACTAATGGTCTTTCAATTTACATATTGTATCGAACCTTCTTTCATGCGATCTAACTCGCTTAAAAAAGTAGTGGTAGCTCAGTGGTAACGCGCTCTCTTGGGAAACCGAATGATGAGGGTTCAAACCTGCGTCTCGCTCCTCTGATATTTTATGAGTGATTTTTTTTTTCCTAAATGATTACGATTTTTCTTACGACAAGTAAAAATTGTTGAAAAACTTGCATGTCTCAGACCGATTAAGTTTCCGAAAGATATGTGAAGTCCGTCCGCACTTGGAAAGCGTGGTGCTGGTGAACTATGGCTGTATACATTATCCCCCTCGTATTGAAGGGCGACCCATGCCATGCCTAGCAGTGCGACGCTAAAAGGTTGAATACATACTTGAACAATTAGAAAAAAGCATTTAGATTAAAAATTGATTAAGTATGTTAGGTTACATATTGGAGTATTTCTATAAATTTTCACTTTTACTTACACAGAAAGGATTAATGTAAACCATTAATAATATACGATTCATATGTAAATATTAATAAAACTTAAATTAAATTCAAATCATTTATACATTATCTTGTATTTTTTAAACCATGACATTAATATCAATATAAAAACGCAAACCAATCTTAAAAATATAAAAAAAACAGTACATACAGGCGCGGTCCGAAGGGGGGGGTCACAGGGGACATGACCCCCCCCAAAATCTAAGGTCAAATTAAAAAATCTCAAAAATTTGCCAAATAATAAAAGAAAATTTCTAGCTATCGCCCTACAGCGATAAATTTATAGTTTCCTGACATCTAGTGGTGTTTTTATGAACATGATGAAACATGTTAGAAGAGCGATTAACAGGTTTAGCTCTTCTAAACATTCACCCGGAAATAGTAATAGAATAGACGTTTCAAATATTATCACCCGATTCGCAAATACAATCAATCAATCAAAATATTCTTTATTCAAATAGACTTTTACAAGCTCTTTTGAATCGTCACTTTTACATTATCAAAATTAAAAGTCAGTCTGTAAGTCTGTGAGTAAACTACCACCGGCTCGGAAAACTGTTCTGCTGAGAAGAACCGGCGAGAAACTCAACAGTTGCTCTTTTCAAAAAAATATTTGGTAATAATATTGTATTACAAATTATCTATTTATCCTACGTGAGACACAACCAGTCACTAATCCCACACATTTACATCTACTAGGTATTCCGCTATAATACAATAATACAAAAAGACGACTTCCATTTGTTTTATAAGTAATGTATAAAACCGACTTCAAACCGTTACAAATCGAAACTATAAACAGAAAAAATAATTTTAATTACTTAGTTATTGTTGGAGTCGGTGCCAGCCAAGAAGGACAGTTTTATCCTGCCTTTGCAATGAACTTTCGAACAGATATATTGATTATATTTACAAATTGATACATTCATTAAATTGTATTAAGATTATTTTGATTTGGCTGGCACCGACTCCAACAATAACTAAGTAATTAAAATTATTTTTCTGTTTTTAGTTTCGATTTGTAACGTTTTGTTAAAAAATAATTTATTGTTATTTTTTTTGTGGAAATTAGATATTTTGTTTAAATATAATATCGGTAGGCTAACTAAACTACTGCTCCAATAAGTCAGCAAAGTTTTGGAGTGTACGACAATAGTCAATCGAGATTTGTCGTCTATTTTTCCACGTAACTCCTAGACGTTAATAAGATGTATCTTCAATTATCAGATCAACCTAATATCTTGAAGGAATGCGACTATCGGTTCATAAGTACGTATAATATTAAAAGAATTTTCTTTCAACTCCTAAACGTTGAGGAGATATACCTTACATCATTACAAATTCTTGAACAGCTTTAGAAAATATATGAAAAACGTAATAAATGCCTATAAAATTTGAGAGTTGCCCTGGATTTCCTTAGGATCCCATCATCAGGTCCTGACTTGGTGATAATGCGAATATCTTGGAAGTATAACCTACCGAACAAAAAAAAATGTAATCGGCCAACATTTGACGCAGAAATTAATGAATTAACGTAAAAAGAACCGTCGAGGAATTGTACCTTCCATCATCGGCTCTTCCTCATGAAATAATGATTTTCAGACACAAATGCTTGAACATCTTTAGAAAATATACCAAGAACTTAATAGATGCCTATAAAATTTGAGAGTTGTCCTCGATTTCCCTGGGGTTCCATCACCAGAATCTGACTTGGTGACAATGGGACCCCCTCGGAGCTATACTCTACCGAACAAAATAAATATTTTTTGAAATCGGCCCACAGACGGCGGAGAAATCGGTGAACATACATTAAAAAAAAATATATACCTACAATGGAACATATGACCTCCTCCTTTTTTGAAGTCGGTTAAAAAAAATTGTGTCTTGTGCAATAATGTGTATTGAGTGACCCCCTCCAAAATTTCAGTCTGCGACCGCGCCTGAGTACATATAAGTATTTACAAACTTTGAGTGCTTCTAATGTTTTCAATAACTCGACTTAAATGTCAATGTCTCAAACCAAAACATTCGTAAGATCCCCAGTAAATTACAAGACCCTCGAAAATTGAAAAAATCTCGCATGACGCCCTCCAATTAGCCAAACTTCCTACAGTGGTAGCATCTCCCTTACACAATCTTCCTTTCGCCGCCCCACCGCGTGCGAAGTATAGTATATATCACTGTGACACTTGGACTCTAGATCATAGTTCGTACGGAACCTCACATCTTCTACACACCATGAAAGCCTTCGTAGCGGTAAGTGTAGTGTGTGCAGTGTACAGTGATGTGTTCAGAAATCAATAGATTCGATTTTGTGTGCGATTTATTTCATATTTGTGCTAGTGGTTGATTTCCGAACGACATTTCTATTCACGGAAAGGATAGTTGACGAGTGAAGAATTTTTAGTTCAGTTATTGGAGATATTAAAGTGAATAGCTTATCGATTATCCTTTTCTGTGAAATTATAGTGCTTTTAGACGTATTTTAGAAGTAATATTAATCAAACAGTAAACGCTTTAAAGTACCTGAAACCCTAGACGTAAAGACCCTAAAGGAAAAATAACGATAATTGATTGCTAAAGCATTTTTCTATTTAATTACACAAAGGCTGTAAATCTTTCAGATCTGATTAAACCCGTGGGAAATATAGAACTAAAACAGCGCCATTTCACTTGCGCTTCATACGATTGTGATCGTCCTATTCAAATGTCAAACGTAAAATATTTATCAGTATTTTTAATCCGTAATACAAGGAAATAAAGTCGAAAGTACAGTAAACTATTACTCGTAAAAGGAAGTTCACACAGAACAAGATGCAATAAATTTTAAACTTTTTGTGAGACTTGTGTAATTCATTTGAATATTTTCCAAGTAAAGATAAATCGTTTTGTATTCTTATAATGTATTTCTTACGAAAGTAGCGCTTCCCATGTAGTTTTTTCAGTAACCACACATAGGGATGTAAAAAATACAATATGAATTATTTAAATATTCATAGAAAACCATTTTTCCTTAGTAAAAACACATGAAATTATGACTATCGCCGAAACTAGTGTACATATTTCATTAAATTTTGACTAAAATCTTAAAAATTATTATTTGAAAATGAAAATGTTCATACATTTTTGAAAAATTAGTATTTTTATCTTTTTTAATATCGTAATACCTATATAATAAATAATAATCCTTAGGTGATGCAACGGTCATAGGTCGAGTCGAGTGGCTACCGTAACGTATTGCATCAAAAACATATTTCCTTTACATAACTATTATACTTTCTCTATAATTACTTGTATTTCAAAACTAACATAAATTTTAATTTCAATAACATTAGATAGAGAAGTTAAAATTATTTAATACTAGTAATTCGATCTGGAACCGCTCGGATTCGTCTATAAGTGCGTTGTAAACGTTAGTACCTATAGATTTCTCAATAGCAGTAAATAGTATCCTATATTTGAACCAGATAACCAGCTATCATAATACTAAATTTTACCAAAATCTATCCAGTAGTTAACTTGTTATGGGATCACAGACAGACAGACTGAAAAAAAATCTATCGATTCCGCCTCAATATCGATAATAATGACTATTTCAATAAAATTTTCCATAAAACATTCAATCTATTCGACTAAGTTAGAATTTAATTATATGTATAGATTACATACAACTTCACTCAGCACTCGTACTACACTCAACTGTCATTACCAAGTTTATTTCTCATCGGAATTACCATAATAGTTAAACTGAAGTAGTCGAGTACTAAACTTTCTACATCTTCTTTTGTAGCTATACAATTAAGGTATTTTCTAATTGTTTAATAATGTTTATTCATAAATCAAAAAGTTACATTCTTATAATGTAAATGAAGGCAATCTCAAAAGCGATTTAGTCATACTTAGTCATCGCTTAATTTTTAAAGTACAAACATGAGGTAGTAATTGCATTTTTACGTGTATATATATTCATTGGTGATTTATCAAAAATACTATGTCAGTAGCAGGCTCACTTTTCCAGGTTTCTCTTATGAAAAAATATCGTGTTATGTCGGTAAAAATACACACAGACTAATAGTATCTCCTTCTTTTCAAGTTAACTAAAAAAGGTAATTTACTACATAAAAATAGAATAAATAAACTAACACACAACCATTTAAAGCATTAGTAGTAGTAATTGAGATTCCAATATATATAACTAAAATAATTATATGTAGAGCTTACGCAATATATATAAGGTATATGAATAAATAAATGTGAAATACATTCCAATTTAGCTTCGTCCTTATAATGAGTTTAATTATGTAACATACCATAAAAGTATAGAAGGGCCATCACCCAAATACCAAATCACCCATCGACGTGACATCGACCATTCTAAACACGTCATATTGTCTAAGCACATGCGTCCTGGTTATAAATGGCTTTGTAGATAAAATTAATTCTATGTAAAACTAGAATTTACTTAATTATAATACTAAAAATGGTAGCCCAGCGGTAACACGTCGCTTGAATAACCGAGTGATGCGGGTTCAAATCCGGGTCTCGCACCTCTGATATTTTTATGTGCGAATCATTTATATCATGATTACCACTTGTCTTACGGTGAAGGAAAACATCGTGAGGAAACCTGCATGTCTGGGAAAACCTAACAAGTTTTCGAAAGGCATGTGAAGTTCGCCAACTCGCACTAGGCCAGCGCGGTGGACTATGGCCTGATCCCCCTCGTACTGAGGGAGGCCCGTGCCCAGCAGTGGGACGTTAAAAAGGGCTGATGATGATGATGATGAATACTAAAAAGCACCTTAATTTTTTTTTCTTTTTAAAAATATTATTTGGAAGTGCGATAAAATACGTTTTTAAGTCAAATTAATTTTAGATTGGATCGATTAGAAGAAATTAAATGAGAGTCCTTTGAAGACAAAGCGTTGAATAATATCACTAGCATTATAGTGTGCAGTCACGAAGATCTGGAAAGCTTAGGCGTGACTTCCCACTGTATCACGTAATGGACAATCGCAAAATATAGCTTAGGCTGCTATAAAATATATATACGTATAAATCATTTGTGTCCGTTTGTAATGATTAAAGTTGTGAGTTCGATTCCCAGTTAATGTATAATATTTTTGACTATACAAACTTTGTCATTAAAAAACACTGGCCCGTACTAAAATAAATTAACAATCGCATTAGCAAAAGTAGAAAATATTAAATTAAAACTTATTCAAATTTAAATTTGTAATATATTAGAAAACATAGAAAATATTCCGTTATGAATTTGAAAGTTAAATTATAAAACAAAGTTGCAAAAATTAATAGGAATCTCGTATAAAAATATGTATAATATCTTAATCGACCTCTCGGCTCTCACGTAAAGCGTAGCGCTGCGACATGTCCGACCTATGACACTGCACTTTCACTTCGCGATTCTATTATTTCGTTGTAAGCTTCTAATATACCTCATTAGTGATATTGCTAAAGCTTTACTACACCTTATGAACAAAAAAATAATAAATATTATGGCGTTGCTGACAAATGTGATAAATAAAAATTTTTAAACTGTTTCGTTAGCTGTAAGGCATAAAAATATTTAGATCCTTTGATGTTTAATAATCTATGTTACATACAAATGTACATCTTGATTTAAAATTTTTAGGAAACAATTAAGAAAAGTCAACAAATAGGACTAATTTCAAAAATAATTTTTATATTAAAACATAATTTAACTTTTAGTTAAAAAAAATAAATTTTGGAATTAGATGATTGGATCAAGACTAAAATGTAATGGTGCTTTTAAATATTTTAATTAACGTCCATTTTATTCTATGTTAGAAAGTGACATAATAAAATCCCCAGAAGTATAAAAACTAACTTGACCCCAAATAATAGTATACGTGAGAGAAAAATTTCACCTTCAATTAACTTTGAATATACGAAAGCCAACAATTTGATTGCTTACAAGTACAACACTATTATTATTGCATAGTGATGACCTCTTTCTATTATATTTTATCGAGATTATTATTATAGTGGTAGAATATGATAAGATAATATTAAGAAAGTACAAGAAAGAATGAGATTTTCGTAAGTGAATATTTAAGATGTGTATCATCCCTAATCATCATAATGGAAGCGCCAACTTGATTTTGGTCAACGTGGTAAACTATAGACTCATTGCAGAGACAAATCCTAGAAAATTGTCCAAATCCAATTGCGTGATTTTTAAAAAAGTTTGCATTATTTTATTTCAAGAGAAAATGGTCAAATACCTTAAAATTTTATCAAAAATTTAAATTAGCAGACAAACGCCATTCTTATGAACATCACTAATATTTGCATAACACACAGTAGTGCTCAATAATATTTATTTAGTCATGCCAACGAGAAGCGTTCGCAAATAGAATAAAGTGGACAAAAGGTAAAATATGGCAGCACTTTACATCGATTTCATTTTACTAAAACATCAACAAATTTTATCGATGCTAACATAACTGAGTAGAAAATTACTTATTGGTTAGGTTATCTCAAAATTAGAATAGCATTTAGGTGAAAAGGTCAAAGTATATAAGACCTTGTTTATACCATATAGTAATAGGAATCTTTTAAGCGAATATGCTTCTCTCCCTATAGTATTAGCAAGGAAGTGTACAAAATGTAGATAAATATTTAGGTTTATTGAGAAAACATTATTTATAAATATTATATTTTTTTCTAACAACTATTTATAGATAACGCTCATTGGCATATTACATCTAATACGTGAATAATCAACCGTTGAAAGTAAAAGGCATTTAAGTACTTCGAACAACTTAGCGAGAATTTGTGAAAATTAACATCCTCGTAAGTCGTAATGTGAAGAATACCGTGAAGATCCTGTTTACTGTGACGAAATAAAACTACATAATCATCTTTAAAAATAACAAACTTATTTTGTCTCCAGATACATAATGATTTAGTTCGTAAGCATATACTTAGTAAGTAGTAACCTATTACAGTCATCCTAATTGTTTTATTTCTTTTGCAGTGCATAGCCCTGGCCTTGGTGGCCTGCGCAAGCGCAGAACCTCCGTCTGGTTACAACTACAACCGACCTTCCGGTGGCTTCTCAGGCGGAATAAGTGGTGGCCTGAGTGGAGGCGGCTCATACCAAGCTGTTTCATCAGGATACCAGACCTCCGAGGGCCAAAACGTCGATCCCCAACTCCTTGAACAAATCCGCCAAATCCTCCTGAAAGAAGAGTCTTCCTCTTCCAGCTCAGGATTTGGAGCCAGCGGTCCCTCATCATCCTATGGTGCTCCCTCATCTTCCTATGGAGCCCCCTCATCCTCCTATGGCGCCCCATCATCTTCATACGGAGTTCCCAATGGTGGTCGCGTTGTTGGCATCAACCTTGAAGGAGTTCGTCAAGCTATCCAAGTAGCCCAATTCGAACAGTCTGCGTCTGGCGGTGGATACCCATCTGGTCCCTCGTCCTCATACGGAGCCCCCGCTCGCCCATCCAGCAGCTACGGCGCTCCCTACTAAATCCGAATCTGAACATCGATTTGCTATTCGGATAACTTCGTAACATCTCCGAGGGTCTGAATATTTAAACCAATGGGTAGACCGCCACGTACAATGTAGGTGGCATCTCCCGGCCTCCCATCCTGGCCAACGCCTGCGACTGTGCACGCACATGGGTTACCCAGCTGTCAGCCAGTCGTACCCAAAACTGTCAGAACTGATGAACTGAACTGTCACTCGTTTGACAGTTCTGACAGCTGTATCACCGTACGAAGTGGCTCACAGCTGGGAACGACTCTGTTTTGTAAAAAGTTTATCGATAAGTTAGCTTAATTTACGTTATAAGATTTTGTTTTTTTTACAAAAAATAATAAATACATTTTGACACCGTACCACTTTGTTTATCTTATAAATTATTACCTATAAATTACTAGAAGTCAAGATAAATATAATGCAATTAATTAAAATACCAATAAACTACTTGGAGAGTCTCTAAACATGCATTTAGAAATTAATTGCAGTGCTGCTACGCGTATAATCACTCATCGAACATTCTAGACGTAGTAAGTTATCTAACGAAAACAATTTAATAATCTTAATGGCTATAAAGAGATAAAACGAAGCCATAGACAACAAAGATAAGATAGAATAAACTATTCATATTCTAGTTTTTCATTAGCGAAACATAAAAATGCAAATAAACGAAAGTAGGAATGTAAAGGTATGTAGATAAATATGCGCATCGAATTAACAATGTTATTATAACAGATGCCTTGTTCTTTAATATGGAACTTTCATAAAGCGACGAAATTTTTATGAAAATAGTAACAAAAATAATAAAATGATACCAAAGAAATATAATCATCGAGAAAGTTTTTCCATTAAATTGAATGATCTTTAAAATAATAGAATCTGTTCCCTAAAAAGTATTCAAGAAAATTTTATCTATGAGCTTTACTTATTTAAAGTTTTTTCGCGGAGTCCCTTTGGAGGCATTAATTTGTGTTCATATCTATACTAATACATATATAATATTATAAAGCTGAAGTGTTTATTTGTTTGTTTATTTGGTTAAACGCGCTAATCTCAGGAACTACTGGTCCGAATTGAAAAATTATTATACTGTATCCATAACACAAGCTTACCATGGAACTAGATGGTGCTGTGAGTTAAGGTCCCAACATAGTTATGATTTATTTAAAAAAAATACATAACTAACAAAACCTACTGACCGATTTCAGCACACATTTGAGACTAGCAATCTGCGCTGGTAATATTATAGTGCACAATTGTATGCGCATACACAAGTGCACTCTCTATTCCTATCACTCTCATACTCCGGTGGGACGACTGCTCGACACGACCAGTGAGAGCTAAGGCGCAGGAACGACGGCTTTACGTGCTCTCCGAGGCACGGGGGTGAAACACCGTCAACTTCCCAACTCCGGGTGTAAGTATGATAAAGTTTCAGGTCATATAATATTCACCGAAATTCAATGCTCGGTAACAGCGTTATTCAATTACTTTTATTCTTATCTTGGACCCATTTATTGTAACGTTATATATATTTTATTTTCGAAAACTTTCTTTTTCGATTTATTTTGACGTCAAACCCCAATAAACAATATAAGATATTTCGACGACTTATGACGAAATCATCTTCAAAGGGCGAAATTTTTAAAACATCACGCAACGAACAGCTTAACTAAGCGAATGAATATATATAAATAAAATTGAAGTGTCTTGTGTTAATTGCAAATTAACAACTTTTCACTAAATGCATATGAAAGAATATACGTATGTACTAACATCAAAAAATCATTTTTTCTTATTTTCGTCTGTCTGTCTGTTTGTTCCAGCTAATCTCTGAAACGGCTGGACCGATTTTAACGAGACTTTCATTCACAGATAGCTAATGTTATAAGGAGTAACTTAGGCTACTTTTATTTTAGAAATATTATTTATTTTAACAAGCCTTTACCTCATGGTACGAAACCGAGCGAAATTACTATAAATTTTTATGTGATCTGTGCTATAAATAGACATTAGTAACTATTTTAAAACTATTCTTTAATTTTGAAGAGTGTGATTAATCTCTTCCATACATTATTACGAACATCTTACTTTAAGATAACTAAATTTCACTTCTATTAAGAATGTTATCGAATAACAATAGAAAACTATTCACATGTAAATTTTAATTATAATGAAGCTGTTCCTATGCATTGTGTGTCGTAACTCGTAATGAATTAATCGTAATTAAAATCTTTAATTATTTAACACCCAATAAAATTTTGTGAATATTTTAAAAATCTATAATATTTAAACATTAATAATAGTACAGTAAATAAAGCCGTTTTTTTTGGTCAACCTCGCACTAAATTTCCGATCCAATTTTAATTTTTTTTAAGTTGAGGGTCACTTACTGACCATAAAAACACAAAATGCTGACAGATCCAGGTGGAGCTTTGATCGCAATCTTGAAGAAAAGTTTTACAAAAAACAAGGCTCTGTTAAAAAAATGAAATGTACCCAGAGTCGAACCCGAGCTAAGCGAAATATCAAGCACCAGTTTTTATTTACAATATTTTGTAGACATGTAAAGCTTCTTCAAACATAATATTATATTGTTAAATAAACGAAATATCGAAGTAGGCATAAGTGAATTTCGAATTCGCTAATCTAGTCAGTACTTTCAAACTCAACTTTCGAAGTAAGCTCAACCGATTAGAATTTGCCCGCAAGGAATATACGAAGCTCCACTAGTGAATAGTGATTTCATTGTTATACAACTGTACTTCAATGAGCTTTTCCTAGTTATGCGGTCATTTAAAAAGCCGTTAGCCATTTATGGTAGTTATATTATTATTTTACATGCTACAAAGACCCGAGGCGTATGAGTGAAGTTTAATTTATTGCTAGGAACAGTAGAAAATGTACAAGTTAAAGTTAAGAACTTGGATGAAACAATGGTGTATAATAAGTGTAAATTCATCAGTACATAAGTACGTATGTATAAATAAAATTAACAGCTTTTCACTAAATGCATATGAAAGTACATACATACGGTACTTACATAAGCAAATTATTTTTATTTTTTTTGTCTGTCTGTCCGTTTGTTCTGGCTAACCTCTGAAACGGGTGGACCGATTATGACGGGACTTTTACTCGCAGATAGCTAATGTAATAAGGAGTAAATAAGGCAACTTTTATTTTAAGTTTTTTTTTTAACCGTTTAATTTTACTAAATAATAAAAAAACAGTAAGTGGCCATCAGCGATAGAAAATGTTAAAAAACCAATGATATCGTGTTAATGTTTTAAATGTTAATTAATTGTACGTGAGAACTGTCTTTTATATAACATTGGCTTCCACTTTATAGCTATTATCAAAAGCCTTGGTGGTGTAGTGGCTAGCATGTACTGTCGCACACCGGGAGGTCCTGGGTTCGAGGTTCAGGCCAAGTTTAGTTATTGAGTCTTTCTGTTTCGTAAGCCTCAGTAACAGCCCGGAGTTGAGAAGTTGGCGGTGAGTCACCCCCGTGCCTCGGAGAGCACGTAAAGCCGTCGGTCCTGCGCCTACTCTCACTGATCGTTTCGAACATTCGTCCCACCGGAATATGAGAGTGATAAGAAAGAGAGAGTGCACTTGTGTTTGCGCGTACACTCGCGCAATATACTATCTCCCTCGCAAGTGGATAGTCAATGAGATGGCCGCCATGGCCGTAATCGGTCGGGAGGAGATTATTATTATCATCAAAAGCTTATTTTTATATTACCTTTAAACTTTTATTAATCATTTATTTTTAGTATTAGTATTTCGAAAACTACTGTAGATGTGATGATGATATGAGTAGGTACGTGATGAAAGTGTTATGTAAATAACTCAATAGAATATTTTCGAATATGAAGAAAGTTTGATTATACCGGGATATTATTGTAATTATATATACGGGACTCGCAGATAGAAATGGAAATCACTCAAATAAAGGAGGTCACAATGATAACCTTTGATTGCTAATGTTCTTTTTTAGATTATTTTAGCTAACTATTCCGAAGATTGCGTTGTGTCTTTGTGCACAGCGGAGAAATCCAACATAAAAAAATATCGTTAACTATATTTCTATTTTTTAAACATTATTACAATAGCGCCATCCAGTTCCGTGGTAAGTTACGATGCTTGTGTTACGGATAGCAGATAGTTGATATACTACATATATAACTTTTAAATAGATACATATTATAAATAACCCATGATTAGAGAAGAAACATTCGAGCTTAACAAATGAATGCTCCCAGCGGGACTCGAACCAGCGACCGCCGTCACTACCAACTGAGCCAAACGAGTTTAATTTATGTCTTTTACAGTGAGAACCGCGGATGTCGTGGCCACACGGCAGCGACGACCCACTTGAACAGTACATCATCAGGTCATTATGAAATGCAATCCCGCGGCTAATCGCCCGCGTCTCGGACATTACTCTCTTGCATAATACAATACTGATCAAGATAATCATTTTCACATTTTATTTTTGCAATGGCATAGTATTAGAATTTTTTATATGGCAAAAGTAAAAAATTAAGATAGTATTTAGCTTGGTTCGACTTCTCTTGTATTTTTCTACTTTAATATGTCCCGAAAATCATAAAATGTGTATGTTTATTAAATACATTCATCTTAAAGGAATAATAAAATAACTTGAATTTAGCTCTCTTAGCATTCGCAAGTCCAAGTCCACTCCCTTTAATACTAGAGAAATGAGATCATAGTTCACCACGGTGGCCGGGTGCGAGTTGACTTCACAAGTCTACTTCAACTAGCTACGTTGTGCAGTTTTCCTCGCAATTTTTCCTTCACGGTAAGACAAGTTGTAATCATGTTAAGTTAGAAATGATTCGACATGATAAAAGTGCGAGACTTGAAAGGCAACCCACTTTAGTCCAACCTTTAGGTACCATTGGACGACTATGCCTAATATTAGCAAAAATTTTAGCCAGTCCAGACTACAATACGCTTGAGCTTTTTACTATACGTAACAAAAACAAAACCAAAATAGTTATGAACTAAGGTAAAATATAAAGCAGACAAAGGCTGAGTGGAAGGTAGGATGAAAAGAATTAAATATTATATTCACTGCTTACCACATAAATTTTTGATAACCCACATTCGCTCGCTAACATCTTGCAAAATAGTTGTGGACAACAATGGCTGCGAAAGTACGTTAATTGCCTTAATGATAGCGAGATGGCATCTCGGAGACGTGCCAATTTATAAATGTAGAACTCATGTCACCTTTTTTCATTATTTTGCACGCAGATATGATGTAACTATATTGTTCCCTATTTAAAGATTATCAATATTTATAATTTTCGTTTAAATGTTGAAAAATTTAGTCAAGGCCCAGATAGACTTTTATCATCTGTTCCTTCAATTCTACTTATTGGAAAAAAAATACTACTGACCGCTTGATGTCATGCATCAATCCTATTTGGGAATATAGAAATTTAAATAATTCGAAATTCGGCTAACTCCGTTACATAAAATTTTTCGGAGGGATTTGGAAAGCATGAAATTTTAGATTATTGAAAAATATTATTATTAATGAAAATCGGTTTACTTATTTTTCCGACAAAAGGTTATGGTAATATTAAAATACGAAAAGGACTGAGTCGAAGACGACATTTAATTAAGACTATATTATATAGAGTATAGACTATATTATTTTATATAGGTATACTTTTATTTCTATTTATTAAACATAAACGTTTTCCCAAAAGTTTACTATAGAATGGTGAATTGAGTATGGTATGATAGTAAGTTCGACAAGAACTTGAAAATGTTTGTCTTACAAATCTTATTCACTATTCAGCCCAAAACTTAACAAGCTATTTCTAATTTTCTGATGCGATTATAAACAAAAATTGCCTTTTTTGAAATTTCTGTAAAATAGAATTATTTTAATTCTATAAAATAACAGAAATAATACAAAATGTATGGGAAAAAATAAATTTAATTCCATATAAATCACTCATCATAATTTACATCACAATACCGTTACTTGATAAAAACAATAATATCAACACAAAAATATTTTGCGTACAATTTTATCTACTTACCACTAGGATATTGGCACTTAGTGAGCACAAATATTTACAGCGTTAGCTTTTGTGTGGATACGCCTTTGTTACAAAAAATGTTATATTTTTGTTAATTTCTATGTATTTTTTTCGTTTTTTCATAATACTTAGAAAAGCAAAAACCATAAAATTTACATATATTTAAATAATACGTATATATTTACTTGTTTATTTATATATTTTGATATCGATAAACATTTTCTTCTATTAATATTCTTATATTATATTACCTACTTTAAACAATGAACATTTAGGGCATTAAATGTCAGTCACAAAGGCATATCCACTTTATTGTATTTATAATACTTATTATGACAGTTTTAACTTTAACTTTCCTTTCCTTTCCTTTCCTCCTTACGTTACAAGATAAAGGCACCATTTTTGTTATTTTTACCCCATTTTGGATAAAAATAATACATATAGTTGAAATTACATTGTTACAAGCATTTTTAATCATTTTTAAATTGTTTAACTCCCTTCACTCGTCCACGGAATAGAAAAATGACTTGATTACAATAATACCTATTTATTATAATAATAATAATAATAATTTGGCAGTAAATTGAAAAAAAAAATTTACATTGACTGTTTTTTTTACTGACTTCAAAATAAGATGTTAGTCGTTTTTTTAATTATTTGTTCGATTAACTTTATATTTAGGAACAATACATTTACATACACCTTCTCCACCTCTCTTTCATATTTAAAAAATAAATGATATCTATTTTGCTACCAGTACATAAAAATATCTAAAGAGAGCTGTCTTCGAATTGTTAAATAAATTTCGAATTTATCAATATTATCTTTAACAAAAATATAACTTAAAAAATGAAGACGCTGTAAAACTTGAAAATAAATCTCATTTATACTCATTACTTTTCTTTGTCTACTCGCACAAATAAGTTACTTTACATATTCCCACCGTTACAATGTACAGTAATATTTACAAAATAGCGATGAGTATTCGTCCATGTTTCAGTATACCTTCGTCGGTTAAAATTACAGTTATTTATGCAGTATGATATAATGATTTCATTTAATAGGGACTTTTTTGACTTAGAAAATAGTAAACATACACATACATTACACATTAAATTATAAGTGTTTTGAACATAAGAAAAATACGTTTTTTAAAACACTTCTTAAATATTAATGTGTTATTTATTTTAATCAATAACACAATATGTATTTAACCCTCTTCAACGTCCCACTGCTGATTAGGCCATAGCCCACCACGCTAGCAAGTGTGAGTTGGTGGTTGAAAAGCAAATACACTATATTGGCTTTTTTAATAATTTGGCAGCAATTCAGTTTTAAAACCGTCGCAGTAACGTTAGACTTGTATCGAACGATAGTTAAAAATTATAAATAGACAATTAAATTTTGAGAAAAATCTTTGCTAATGTTCTGATTTATATCTACAGGCTTCAAACACACTGACTAAGTACTTATCATTCGATATACTTTTGATAACTCTGTTTCTCACTCAAATAATAATTATTTTTTCAAAATCTTTTTACAACCTCTGAATATCATTATAGAAAAAAGCAACATAATGGTATGTTTTATTGCGACATGATCTCATATTAAAATCAAAAAAAAGTAAACTAGAAAAATCTAAATATTTCTTTAGTTAGACATATCTACACAAGTTTCAGGAGAACAGTTCAGAATGTAACATTTGCTTTATAAAAAATATATAAATTAAACCATAATCTAACTACAAAAATAAATTTTATAATCTTATTTTGGTGTTTCAAAATAATCAATCGTATAAATTGCTCTAAAAATAATTACTAGGAACATTTAATATATTACATATCTAATCTAAGAATATATAAATGCTTCCAAAAATATGGATGGTATATACAATTTATATAATATTTTTTTTTATATTTGCACCAAATTTTTGACTAAATGCATTAATTTTGTCTTAATTAGCAATTTAACAGGAAAACATTTTAAAATAAAAGAATGAAAATGAGGAAAATGCAACTTTGAAATTTAAAATTATAAGGTCTCATCTCAAATTATAAATAAAATTAAAATAAGGTAAAATTTTTATCTAAATTCTAACAGTATAATACAATTCATAATTAAGTCATCGACTAAGAACAACTGTCACTGTACTGCTATTTAACTGCTTAGTTCAAGTATCATTTTGTTGTAAGCTACATATTAACTCTATAGATTTTTTAAAACAGTGAATTCTTATAATTTATTGAATTTCTTTAAAAATTATGTCACTTATAATGAAATTATGTGTTAGTGTAGCGATAAATTAAAAGCGTTTGTAAATTGTTTTTTACCATCCCACTACAAAAAGATAAAAATAAGCGTAACATAATTTTTAAATAACCAAATAGAAAAAATCACAACTATTTATAAGACACTTTTACAAAAGCTACTATCTGGAAACAATTGTCATAAATTTAATAAAATACTAGTTTGAACCCTGTACTAGCTGGCGCCTTTCTCTTCTGGCCACAGAATCTCGGGGTGGTTCAGCATGTAATACGTCATGTGCTTCTCACTGCCGAACGTCGAAGCTTTCGTCCCTAAACACATTAAGAACTGACTCTTCTCCAAATTCTTATCACAGTCCACTGCGTGAAATTTATGCACTAAAGTCTCATCCGCTATCCTAAATACCGTTAAATTAGTTTTTATCAACGTCTCGAACAGATGCACGTCTTCCAACCCCCACCCCTTGATACTGAGGTCAAACCCCCCAACCCTTTCGAAATCACATTTAAAAATACTAAGAATACCAAAACCGGACTGTCTGAAATATCCATAATCATCGTGTATCTCTTTACTGTACTTCAAATTAGCTAATTCTTTATCACTCATATCACTATCTTCTCTAACATTGTCCTCAAACTTACCTAAATTACTTTCTGTCACAACAGGTTCATCCTTGAGTTTGTTAAACTCATCTCCGTACACTACTTCTGGGTTAAACTCACTAAACACTATCGGAAAGTAAACTTGGTTGTATTTAATTGTATTTATCCTAATTCGCCTAAGACTGATGTGGTTGAACATTATGTCAACATCGATAAAAAATACTAAATCGTCACTAGCACACTTTTTTAAGCCTTCAGTTATAGCGGCGCCTCGAGAGAACGTAGTGGAACCCATTTGAACCACTTTTATATCCTTGCCATATTTGTCCTTGTAATGATTGATTAAGGATTCTGAATTGCTGTAGTCTAAAGGACTTTTGGCATCCAAATAAAGCACCACTATCAAGGTAACACTTTGATCGCTCTTCAGAACTATGTCCTCATAATTCTTCATGAAACGATTGAATATTGCAAATCTGCCCAACAGTGGGAGGATAAAGTTTATCCGTCTGTCATAAATTGGGTATTCGAATTCATCATTGTTCCAATTCAGTACTTTAGGAAGGTTGTCCTGTAACTTTTGTATGCCATTTTCGAAAGCTTCTCTAACATTTAGCTTGGATAGGTCCAGAAAGCTATTTTGGTTCTGTTGGTTTGGCTCATCAAAGTCGTCGTAGTCGTGGTAGGTTTTGGCATTAGGTTCGAGTTGTTCGAGCACCTCCTCATCTTCAGCTGGTGGCGGCTCTCCCATCGGAAGTTCACGTATTTCAGTTCCTGGAAACAATTAGATTTATTATTGTACTGTTACTATTGAAAATACAACGATTTTAAACTACTCTCTTAGAAATAATGTTAAGAAGAATTGAATTGTACACAAAATTGAAATGTGACATTTTTGGTCAAAACTAGAGTCTAGAGTGTAATAACTTTACATACTATCGATCCTACTCTCATTTGATTAATAAATTTTAGTCACCATTACCACTTCTTATAATATGTGTGGGTATTTTTATAAATTTTGCACTTTGAAAGTAAAAATGACTTGAAGTATACCATCCTTTTACAAAGAGACTCCTGATCGTTCTACAGGAGTACAAACATTCATGTTCATCACCCAGAACGGGATTTGATCGCCATCGCAATCACTACAAGGAGGACCAAGCGTCTCATATAAGTTTTATTGCTGTTTTTGCACTCTTTTCACCTAACTTTTAAATATTAATTTCATTAATATTCCTCAAGTTGTTGTTCCATAAAAGTACCTATGTATTATTTTTGCAAATTTTAGTACTAGCGTGATTAGATCATTATCACCGCCTTTAACTAATATTCGTTGTTATCAATTACGCATTTGACTTATATACATGAATAGGCGCCGATATATCAATCAATAGATTAGAATTAACCTTCGACGAAACTATAATTAATTATACTAGACAAAAAAGTAAATGAACTAACGCAAATAATTCATAGAAATATGATTAATAATATCTCTATATTTTCATTTTCTCGCGACTCTTCGCACGCATATTTTAATTTTATGGAATTACTAGAGACAAGGTAGGAACGTCACTAGCTGGGTCAGACGCGCGAAGTTGAAATAGTTGTAAAATTATAGATCAGAGATAAACGCGTTCATACAAATAAATAAACAAATTCTTCAAATGCTAGGGATGCCCTAAAACTCTCTATATACTAGGTTTCCCTAAATCTTCCTATATACTGAACTTCCTAAATCTTCTTTTAATTTGCTTAAGTATAACACTACTCGCAAAATTTCTTCGACAAAGTACTGGTCGAAATTGACCGAAGTCCGAAATATGTGACTATACTCTACTTAGCTTTCCGAGCCGGTGGTCGTTTACTCACAGACTTACAGACTGACTTTTAATTTTAATAATGAAAAAAATGACGATTCAAAAGAGCTTGTAAAAGCCTATTTGAATAAAGAATATTTTGATTTGATTTGATATGATATAAAGTGAAGTGAGACTTAACCCGAAGTGCCTCTCTAACACTCATATTCGTTAAAATTCGATCAACTTTGCCAATAGTGTAGTGGTTATATACGTACTTCGTGAACCGTTTAAATACATATAAATAGTAGTAAATAACCTGTAAATGACTGCTGTAAATAGGCGTGTCTTCTCACGGCGGCGGTCATCTTTCGGCCGCGGTAGCGCCTGTACTTGAGTAGCATGTCGAGTACGATATCGACGCCGTGCAGCGGTTGCAGCCGTACGTACCCGTACAGCAGGTCGTTGAAGTCTATCACTCTACCGCGCTGTCTGGACGGCGCGTTTATTATTTCCATCGCCTGGAAAATTACGTATAGCACAATATTTTAAAACCAAGCGAAATTGATTTTGTGTAAGGTAAATGTGTGTAAATGAACAGTGGTTGTCAAATAACCCGCTCGCTTGGATAATTGAGTGATGTGGGTTCAATAAGTCTGGCACCTCTAGTATATTTATCGTGAGTAAACCTGCATGTTTGAGAGAACCTAGCAAGTTTTCTAATTATGTGAAGTCCGCCATCCTGCACTTTGCCAGCGTGGTGGACTATGGCCTGTTCCCTCGTATAACGTATTGAGGGAGGCCCACGCCCAGTAGTGGGACGTAAAAAGGGCTGATTTAAAAGGTAAATTTATTAAAAATATGAAATAAAAAGCT
The DNA here is from genome assembly GCA_905231865.2 of Boloria selene. Lineage (NCBI taxonomy): Eukaryota > Metazoa > Arthropoda > Insecta > Lepidoptera > Nymphalidae > Boloria > Boloria selene. The sequence continues at coordinate 11,983,583 of HG993147.1, forward strand.
GGAAAAACAAATTAATGAAGGATGTCTGATAGTTAAGGCGGCACTCTGTCTTTACAGTATAGTTTAACTTAAATAACTTTTCAAAAAGTTAATCGTAAAACTACAAGAAAGTTTTTCTTTTTATTCTTCTACTACAAAAAACTTCGTCTTTAGGGCTACATTTATTATTAATATTAAGGTCTAAGGACTTATTTTAGTCTGAAAATTTATCTAAAAGTTTAGGCGATGAACTTAAAAGTTAGGAGGCGTCGCAAGAAAAAATTTGTAATAAAATAACGGACCCCCTAATATGTAGATAATAGTAGATGTTGAAAAAATTATATACAACATTGTAATCTAGTAGATATTGGTTTACATTACATGTGTGTTTTTATTAGTATTAGTAGTTTTTTGTCCAAAAACCATCATAAATCGTACAACTACTTTTATTATTTGGTTTGACAGGTACTCGTACCACACCATAGACAAATACGCAAATATGACATCCAAACTTATTAGTAAAAAGCAAAATATACCTCTCTTATGACATCATCCAAAGCCTCTCTCAATGGCGCTTCTAATCGTCTCTTCGGATTAGGATGATTAATGGAATATATCGATTTACTTATAAAATCAAAAGGCACAATGTCCTCAAACGTGTCCGGTTTGTATCTATTGAAATCTATTGGAGCGCCTGGAAATTAAATAAATAATTTTTAAGAAATCTATGTTGGCTTGGGACATATTGGGACATGTTGGGACATTATTACACACAGCGCCATCTATCGTGGTAAGCTACGAAGGAAGCTTGTGTTACGGATACCAGATAGTTGATATAATACATTTATAAGTTTAAATACATACATAATAAATATAAACACTCATAACTGGACAAACATCCGAGTTTAACAAGTGAATGACCCCAGCGGGACTCGAACTCGCGACCGTTGGCGCAAGGAATTAGGGTTCACTACAAGCTGCGCCAAACGTGTCGCGCCAACATGTCTTGTTATGATTGCATTTTTTTAATTCAACCTCTATTTCTTTATTTGCAGACATTAGACGCTATTTTCATATTGCATATTACTCCCACAAAACAAGTCTATCTAATCTAAATCAACAAACAGTTCAAACGTTTTGTTGAATTTAGCTTAAGCTGTACTTCAGTAATAGACAAATACGTAAAACATTAGAAAAATTATCACATTACGATAAGGTTAATGTCAATAATCTAATCGTAAATACATATAAATCCCCTTTTTACGAATCCATAATGCCATGACATTTATCTCACTCAAATGTGCTTATATTAGACATAAAAAAATATTTATTCTCACCTAGGAATTGAACCTAGTGGTTTTCAGTTTAAGTAAATTTCCCTTTAAAACTGTAGAGATTTTTTATTATTTTATTTTATTATTATTTGAAGTACCTAAGTATTATCTTATTTTAAATAAAAATATCTTTTCGGATTTTGTAGCAGATTTATTTCTGAAACAATAGCCTCCCTCCCTCTCTCTCTCTCTCTTTCCTCTCATCTCATCTCTCTCTCTCCTCTCTCTCTCTCTACTCTTTCTCTCTTCCCTATCTCTCTATCCTCCCTCGCTCTATCTCTCTCTCTCGTGATCATGATTGCAGTAAATCATTCGAATCGTCATGAACCAAAAATGAAAATAAATCTGCGAAAAAATCGAAAAACAGTTTTATATAGATGTCAAATATTCGCGCAAATCTAAGAAAGTATTACCTAATATCTCATTATCTCCCAAGTACCCCGGATCTCCCATCTTCTCAGGAAACAAAGGTGTCTCCTCATCCAGCATGTAATCTGCTACTTCTTCACTCTTCACACCCAACTCTTTGAGTGACATCGCTATGTCTCTGTGTAAGTCTAGAGACTGCTCTCTTAAGTCTTGAATATGTAGATTCTGAAATAGAAAAAAAAATTATGTAACTAACATATAAAAAATTGTGAGTTGAATCTGTGTAACTATTATTTTTTTTGAAAATGTTATTAAAATAGTCATAGTTATTGATACTGAGGCCTAATCTAAGTCTTTCTGGAATTTTTTTCTGTATTTGAACGCTTCAAGGGAAAATCAATTCACAAATGATGGTGAAATTTGGTGTATCATGATAGCTGATAGCCATATTATATGATAGATAGATAGATAGATGATAGCATGATTATCCGGAGTAATTCGATACATAGGATATTTTTTACTGCAGCAAAGGATCACATCTCTGAAAAACACCATCTATAACTGTAAATCGTTGAAAATAAATCGTTTAAAATGCTAATATATAAAATATGTATATAATGAAGATATTAAATGAAATAAAACTGAACAAACATGAGTGTACGCATACGCATTTCTATCCACTCCTTGCAAAACAGCAATAAGAGTATTGACAGAGGATGTTTGATCGGCACTCGCGATGCCCGATACGAGTGTACCTGTTTACAACGGCGTACATACATAGATACTTAATTACTAAAGATAAAAGACAAATATTTTAAAATAATAATTTTGTTATTAAAACTATACGGTATATATAACTTCTTAAGAAGTTTTTCATAATAGTATTATTGTCAATCTTATGGCGGACTTCAGAAAATTTAAGTAGGTAGGTACTACATGTATTTTTTTTCTGTCTAAAATTTGTACTAGTATTTAATTAGTGAATTACGATTTTTTTTAGTTAGTAAGGTCTTAATACTATCTTAGGTTTACGCGAATATTTGACATTATAAATGAAACTATCTTTTCGGATTTTGTCGCGGATTTATTTTTTTATTTTTTGGTTTCCGACGTTTCCAATGCTTTACAGCAATGGTCACAGGAGAGACTGACCATGATTGCTGACCGTGACGGTATCAGACAAAATCCGAAAGGATAGTTTCATTTATAATAGTATGGTCTTATTAGAAAAGTAAAAATCTACAAATAACGAACTTTGAAGCGATTATTATATTCTAGTTAATTTTTGATTAGTTAAAAAGTTATTTTCTTTATTGACTCGTACACAAGTGGTCTCCACGGCCATGATCATTGATCGCCCATCACATCTAACTCTTATTTTTTCCGGTCACGGTAGCGTAATAGACGGCAGTCAATGAATCATTTATATCATACTACGAACGCTTTATACGTAATGGGCACTGACATAAGTAATATTTAATAAAAATTGGACAAGCGCGAACCGACGAAGAGTCTTGACAGTCAGATAAGCAGACAGCAGACAAACGGACAACGAAGTGTCTCTATAAGAGTTCCTTTTATTGTATTACGGAACGGAATAATAAGTAGTAAACTTTTTTAAGACAATATTAATCCTATTTTTCATATGAATGCAAACATTTGATTAAAAATATTTATTTCAATATACTGTTATCTTTCCTATTCCAAGTGTGCACGTACATAATACGTTCAATGCACCGCATTATCTGCACCGATCGATTGCTGCGTCAAGTCGCAAATCTCAACAACCATTCCTAATCTCTTATATATAGCTTTCACTAAATTTATACATGTAATAAAAATTAAACTGAGTCGATTCTATACATTATTTTTAGGAAACTCTTATTTAAATAGGCATTATTATCGATATCAGAGTCTGAATGAATAGTCAAATATGAAATATTCAATAATAATCGAAAGTTATATAAAAGCGATCACTCACTCACTCATTCACTTACTCACTGACTCACTCATTCCCCCACCTTCTCACACATCACGAAATATCGAAAACTGCTTGATGTATAAAGATGAAATTTGGCATGGAGGTAGTTTATAGTTAGTAGACGTCTACAGGCTCTTGCAAGTTTGTATGTAATTATATTCTAGATTAGAACTCCTTTTTCTTCGCATATGATTAATTGTAGACTAGATATATTTAATAAATACAGACAGTGCCGAGGGCAATGGCTAGTACATAAATAAAATAATAAAAGGTCCTTTTTAATAAACCATAGCCCCCATAAAAACTCCAAACATAAAAGGCAGAAACATAAAATCGTTAACGATATAACTCGTAAACGATCAAAAGGTGCGCCCGCGTATACTGCTGGCCGGTACTACGGTTGTATTTGCAAAATTAGACTCGATTTATATTGGTCGAGCTGTTTGTTTCGCTGTTGTTAGGGTTCGCACGCAATTTTGTGACATACACGTAAATATGTTGGGACATTATTACACACAGTGCCATCTAGTTCCGTGGTAAGCTACGAGGCTTGTGTTACTGATACCAGATAGTTGATATACTACACATATATAACTTTAAATACATACATATTATAAATATAAACACCCATGAATGGAGTACAAACATTCATACTCTACAAATGAATGCCAGCGGGACTCGAACCTGCAACCGCTGGCGCAGCAAGTAGGGTCACTACATACTGAGCAAACGTGTCGTCAAAGCACGTAGATATACTGTAATTTAGATTCATAGCAGTTTCAGTAATTTAGTATCAACATCAAAATGTTTCTTCTTCACGTAATAAGATAATTATAGTTACACTTTGTAGTCTCCCTAGCCTCTACGTTACTGGGACACACTCATGAAATATTTTTACTTGAATGTCGGGGTAGTACTTGTAGCTTAAAGTAGCCGATTCTAAGGTTCCCTTGAAATCCCACTCCTGATATGAAAATTGTTACACTTTCTATATAAAAAAAGAAAAGAACCAGATTGTGATGTGATTGGTTGGTTACAAGTCACATTTAAAACTGTTACGGATACGTTTAAATGGTCAATACTGATATCTCAAAAATCGGATATTATCCTAAAGTAAAGTATCTTATATATTAAACCGGATAACCAAAACGAAAGCTATCATCGTACCTAATTTTATCAAAACTTGTCTAGTAGTTTTCTCGTGATACAGTCACAGACAGACTATATACACAAAAATGTAGATTCCGACACAGTATCGACAACAATGAATATTTAAATAAGATTTTCCAAAAATACTTTATTAACCAACTTCAAAAAAGGAGGAGGTATATGTTCCACTGTATATATTTATTATAGCCAAAGAAAAATAATCTTAATAGATACCTATTTGACGAATGTATCAATTTGTAAATGTATTCAATATACCAGTACGAAAGTTGCAAAGGCAGGATAAACTGTCCTTCTTGGCTGGCACCGACTCCAACAATACTAATAATTATTATTTTTTTCTTATTAGTTTCGATTTGTAACGTTTTGAAGTCAGTCACTTTTGTCTTTTTTGTTAAAAAATAATGTTTAGATTCGAATTACAATTTTATAATATGCATAGTTCTTAAAGGTAACGATAAAGGGTAGCCCTAAGCTAGGGCATATTACAGGCCGTAGAGAACCTCTAACTTAATGAGTAGCAATTATAATTGACCAACATCGTTATCCAAGTAGAGGATCTCAAGCCTGTAACTTTGTTAATCATCCATAAAACTATAATCCTAATTTAACTATGGACTTAATTTGCTGTATGAAGTGATAGGGATCTCAATTTATTCTTTAGCTCGTTAGGTTAGTACTTAGATAACTTGAATCTGTAATTACTGAGAATGTCAATAAATAGAAACTTAGATTTAAAAAAAACACCAATGATCATTAAGAATAAGGAGTATAATTTTATTAATCTAAGCTTCAAGAAACATATTTTAAACTAGCTTCTCAAACTCGCTTTGCTCGGGTTCGAACATAGGTTTTTTTTAAACCTAACACTTATCCATTTTTTTAAAAGTTAAAGTAGCTTATATTCCTATTTATAATATATATAAAGTAACGTCAAAATCCGGCCAGCTGTTTCAGAGGTTAGCGAATTAACAGACAGACAGAAAACTATTTTAAAAATTGTGTTCTTATAAGTATCGTATATAATTACATATACATTTAATAAAATGGTGTTATTTTAATATTACATACACTCCAATTTAATTTATCTATATATAAATATAGGGATAGGAGAAATTCTTTAAAATAATATTATAACATTATCTAATAAGAAAAATATTGGCTTCACAGATTTAGAAATCATGTGTATATCTAATAGTTTACAAATAGGTAGTTAAAGTTAAATATAACCTGCCCACGAGTCTCCCGATGAATGAAGTTATCCAGACTAACATGACGTCAAAAATTTGTTGAAGCAAATCAGTAAAGTTTAACTCTTAGTTTAATGAATCTAAATCTATTCATATTTCTAAGATATAAGGTTTCGAAATAAAGAGTATCCTATATGTTGTCCTGGATAACCAGTTCATTATACCAAATTTGATTAAAATTGATTCAGTGATAGATAGATAGTCAATCTGACAGACAGTCAGATAAAAATTCAAAAAATTTTTTTTTAAATATGTTGGGACATTTACACACAGCACTATCTAGTTCCACGGTAAGGTATGAGCCTTGTGTTATGGATACTAGATGGTTGATATACTACACATATATAAGTTTAAATACATACATATTATAAATATAAACATCCATGACTGGAGTACAAAGACAAACATTCGTGCTCAACAAATGTATGCCCCCAGCGGGACTCGAACCCGCGACCGCTGGCGCAGCAAGTAGGGCAGCACTACAAACTGCGCCACGCGTGTCGTCAATATTAAGGATATAGGAATATATCATATTAAGGAAAACATGTTTAAAGGGTACAGCACTTCTAGTTCCATGGTAAGGTATTCAGCATAATAAAACTTTAATCGTGAACTAATAAAGATTATCGGTGTATTTACGAGTGCGGATTAAATAATGAATGTGTTAGAACATTAACACAGCACCATCTAGTTCCATGATAAGCTACGAGCCTTGTGTTACGGATACCAGATAGTTAATTTATACATATTTATAACTTTAAATACATACATATCTATACATATATATTACATAGTACATTACATATACCTAAATGTAAATAAAATGGAAGGGTCTGTTTTTAATTTCAAATTAACAATTAGCAACGGTACTAACATCAAAAAATCAATTTTGAAAATTTTTGGCTGTCTGTCTATCGGTCTGTTTGTCCCGTCTAATCTCTAAAACGGCTGCACCGCTTTTGACGGGACTTTCACTCGCAGATAGCTAATGTTATAAGGAGTATGTTAGGCTACTTTAATTTTACAAATTTATTTATTTTAACTAGCGAAACCAGCGTCTTCATTCGTGCTAAATGTTGGGACGAACTGGCTAGTTATAAATATAAACACCCACGACTGAAGACATACAAACATTAGTTTGTTACACAAATGAATACCTTTAAAGGGACTCAAACCTGTGTCACAAGCACAGCATCTAGGACCACGGCAACCTGAGCCAAACATGTCAATACAAGCCCATTGTATTTAATATACTATATATAACATTTATATATACACTCACCTTAAAATAAGTGTGCAATCTGTACATCTGCCTGTGATCTTTAACCGGATGTAGCGTGATGGCGCGATGCACTTCGCCCCGCTTAAGCCGGCCGGTATACGCCATGGCGCCGCTGCCATTGTGGTGCAGAATCGTTTGCATCTGCAATGTGGGAACATTCTCTTAGTAACAATATATAAAATAAGTAACCCCTAGCATCATGTTCAGGGCAATAAACCATATTATGTAAAGTACAATTTTTTCAACCGACTTTAATAAAGAGGTATTCATTTCATAATAATAATAACTCTCTTTTTCAAAAAGAAACAAGGTAATATAAAAATAGTAGAACGTACAAGCGGCTTTATCGCTAAAAGAGCGATTACTTTCAGGGAACTTATATAGGTCTAGGAAATAGTACCTAGTAGGAAAGAACGGGGGCGCGATTAATACATAAATATTAAAGTTTGTATGTATGTTCATTTTCTTACTCTTACTCTTGAACTGATGTTTTTTTCTTGTATATAATATATTAACATATTAATCACCCCGAGACAAATTTATACCCAAAGCCTCATATTTTTTTTAAGATATATTCAATCATACATATTATGTATGAAGTATGATCATAAAAATGTATGCCTTCATGTGAAGAAATCAAGAAACATAAATTGTGACAAAGACGTTGCGATTTAAGAAAAAAAATATGTCCAAATTATAAAATCTAACCGCCCGTTTATTACGTATTTCAATTTGGTAGTAGGTGTTATGTAAGTATATTCTAACACATAATATTAGAAACACTAAAGGAAACAAAGTGTAAATAAATATTAAGTGATAACCTAAACGTAATTTCTTCAAATTACATTTCGAACGCTACGTAAATACTAAGAAACTTGACGCCAATGAACAGGAAAATGTTATTCTACGAAGATTCTTCACTCGTATTTGTTTAGTTTTAACGTAAACGTGTACACAATATGTAGGTAGTTTATTAGCTGAAGAGATCCTTTAAAAATGGTATTAAACTTCTTACTATAGAAGTTATTCTAACATTTTTTTAAGTTGAAGAAAAGTAGTTTTTAGTTGGCAATGCATTTACGCATACCACCAGGTAGTTATGTCTTAAAAGCCAGTACCTACTAACAAACTAAAACCCAACAAACATCTTTATGGGACGTCGCAAGATCGCTTACCCATTTAACCAGGAAATGAAAAGTCCAACCTATCCATACAAATGAGGAAATTCTCAGCCTATATTTTAGATTAATAAATATTTTCCTACAAAATTAATACATTAGATGAAATATAACAAAACTGTAAAAATAATAAACATAGTATTATTACATTTTCACCTTGACAGGCAAGAGTAACATTAACAAATATGTTAGTAAAACACAAATAACTAACACCAAACATCAATATTTATGCGTACATATTTTATGTAACTTCATACGTGACATTGTATATTATTTACTAGATACGATTTAACGTTAGTAAAGATTATATCTCTGAATATTTTCCTGCAATCAAAAGTATCCTATGTCTTGACCCGGATAACCGGATTATCATCTTTCCAAACATTGAAATTTGTCCAGTGGTTTTCTCGTAATGAGGATACGGACAGACAGACAAATAATACCAAAGTCTAAAAACTATAAATCCAACTATAAATTGATAATAATGAAAATTTCAATAACTTTTCCAAAAAATATTCAATGTACAGATTTGACTTTGTTAGGATTTTATTACTACTAGCGACTCGCCCTCGCTTCGCTCGGGCTCTTCCCTAGATTAAGCGTGATAGAATGATGGAAATAATAGAGATGATAAAAGCTTCAAACTACCCTCTTTTACTTTAATATTGAAAAGGAACTACATTTATTGCTACTTTATTACTTTATATATTATTAGGTTAATCAAGAAATTTAGGATTAGGTAATAAAACAAAGGAAATTGAAATAATTAGTTTATATTTACTACCAGTTCGGAAAGAATAAGCCTCTGACCCGAGAAGAACCGGTGAAAGAAACTCGGCGGGACAATTTTACTATTATCATATTGTTTATTATATATTAACACAATTAACATAATTAATACAGTCACAAATAGTTAGAATATAACTTAATAACTTCATTATAATGTAGTATAACAAAGAAATCTATATAACATGGAACTATAACAGCAATAATTGAAATTCAAATAAATACACTATACATATTACTTAACTTAGTCCTGCTCAGCCGCCGTCCAGAGATAAAGTGAGTCGCCATAACTAGAAAGGGGATATTTATAACATCGTATCGATGTTGTTGTTGTTTTTAAAATTTATCCCCAATAGGGAAAGGCAAATGACTATAGTCCATACAGCCTTATAACATCGTATCGGTTCGTTATGTCAAATCTTAATTCTTATTCAGATTATAAATCTGAATGAAGCGTTGCCACTAATAAAAATATTTAAAAATATAAATTAAAAATATAATTTTTAAAAAATACTAAAAAGAGTTTTATACAAAAATATATATAGCGAAATTAATAATTATCTATTAAGCGCGAGCGAAGCCACCCAGAAGGAAAACAAAGTCGTCAGTCATCACGTACCACTAAAATAACCAGTATTTCTCTACTATACTATGCACGTATAATACATATAAAGTATTAATTATTAAAAACCTTGCTTTTGGATGACTCTATCTATTAAAAAAACCGCATCAAAATCAGTTTCGTAGCTCTAAAGATCTAAGCATACATAGGGACACACAGACAGCGGGAAGCGACTTTGTTTTATACTATGTAGTGATAGATATAAGATAATAACGAGTAGGACGTAGGTAGGTACAAATGTAAAAATATTAGAAATCATCGATTAGCATTAAAGTCAGTGAGTGCAAAGACCACAAAATGATCATACGATAAATATTATCAATCAATTAATTGTACACGATGTTTTAAATGAAGATTAAAGCTTGTTACGTCGTCGCTTTCATTTGCCGACAATTAGAAACGGCACGAAATATGATAGATACTAAATACTAATATATCTGTCTTTTGCTTCTGCAAATACATTTATGGTTTAATAATATTATAAAAGTGAAGATATATTTAGATTTGTTTGTATGTCCGTCTTTTACACTGTAAGATAAGAACTAATCGATTATTTTTGACCGATTAACGAAATTTTGCTACACTTTTGGCATATCTAAATGTAAAAATCTTAGGACATAGGATTTTTAATTATTAAAAAAATATCGCAACACATGAATTTAAAAGAAAATTTATACTTTTCCATAAATATAAGGAAAATGATTTGATACTTTTTAAGATTTACACGATATTTATATGAAACTATCTTTTCGGATTTTGTCGTGGATTTTTTTGAATGATGAATGAACCAGAATGGAATTTTCTGGTAAGTTTGAATTAAATCAATCATCTTTTTTCTAAAACTCTCTTAGATAACATTTTGTACGATAACTATTATTACAGCGAATATAATAAATGAGCACATTTGGACATAATGTCAAAATACATCAAAATATACGATCACTCAATAAATTATCCGAAGATAAAAATTAATATAAAATACGAAAATTTATTAGAAACACAACAAGTTTCTATTAGGTAACATTATTAATGAACAATACGAAGTAAAATTATTTTAACTATTTGAATAACATGCAGTTTCATCTACAGCTCTAAACGCGGTATTATGTTATTAGATACTTTAATCCTCAAAGCTTTAATCATTATTAGTCACTAGCGACTCGCCCTCGCTTCGCTTGGGATTTTTCCTAGATTTAGCACAGGCAAAGCCGCGGGATTCGCTAGTTATGCATATAAACCTTCCTCTTGAATCACTCTATCTATTAAAAAACCGCATCAAAATCCGTTGCGTAGTTTTAAAGATTTAAGCGTACAAAGGGATATAGGGACAGAGAAAGCGACTTTGTTTTATACTATGTAGTGATTAGGTATAAAAGGCTTATTAAACCACTCCGTATCAAGACAGTCTTAGCGTAGTGTAATAAGAGTAAGCAAGTCCGTGTGTCTTCCCATGACACCGCAAAGGCCGACAACTTCACCGGCTACGTACGCCTTATAAATGAGTGTGCATGCGGTATTTCGGGCGGTGTGATAGCGTCCTTGTCTTAGACAGTTCTAATTAGACTGTCTTAATACTGAAAAGTGTAATAAGCTTTTAACAAAAATGTTACCTTGGAGATAGATTTCTAGTTTGAAAGTGAGAATGACTAAGAACTTTGTTTGAAAACTAATTTTATTGCTAATCTGAAATACCTATACAACGAATTATAAGAGCTTGACCTTGCTTTGATATAAAGGCAAGAGATATGACACTTTTGCAAACAATTGTTTATATTCACTATACGTTTGATCAACGTATGCTAATAATAATTGATATTGGTGTTATCCGATATATACCTAGGTATATACAAATAAGTCACTTCATCACTGGAATAAAATACTAGAGCAAAGTATGCTACGTAGAGCCACATTTTGAAGAAAATTACTCAATTTATTAGTTGGTGTTTTTAACGAATCATAGCTACCATATTTTATTTTTTATTTTTCACTAACCTTTTTGTTTCCTCCACTGCCAGACAAAAGATAATCATGTTAAAAATGATTGCATATGAAAGATGTGAAACCTGGGTTTGAACCTGCTTCAATCGGATAGCAAGCGCGGTACCACTGGGCTACCACTGCCTTCAAGTAGTTTATAATATTTGTTGTAAATTATTCATCATTAATCAACGTTATAAGCAAACTTTAATAATGTAATATTCTGCAAGGGTCATTTAATTATTGGTTAGAATTAATTAGCTTTATCTAACGTTGTTGAGTCCCGCCAGATAGCGATCGAGAGCTATTAATTAATTAAATACAATATCTTGCGTAATGCGTACTTGACACTAACGAAAATATTAAATGAATAGTAAAACATTGTTAATGTATAAAGAATACATTTTTATGTTTTGTTTAGGGTGTGTCATGGGTGCTGTAAGGGAATAACAAAAAAAACGAACGGGGGCGAACGAAATGTGAAAAATGTAAAAATTTGTATTTAAGAACAGTAAAAAGATCAAGATGAAGTTTAAAGTTTGTAGAAATTATTATTGTTCTTCTATTAACATTGCTGTTGAGAAATGTATACGACACGTTTGGCGCAGTTTTGTAGTGCGCGCCCTACTTTCTTGCGCAGGCGTTCGCGGATTCGACTCTTGCTGGGGGATTTAATTGTTAAACTCGGATGTTTGTTCCAGTCATGGGTATTTATATTTATAATGCGTATATATTTAAACTTATATATGTAGTATATCAACTATCTGGTAGCCGTAACACAAGTTTCCTTCGTTGTATACCACGGAACTAGATGGCGCTGTGTGTAATAATATCCCAACATATTATTATTATACTACATGAAACCAAAACCCAAGAAATGAAAAGTGTTTGTGGTTTCATTGGCCGCTACAAATTGAATCAGCTTACAATGTTCAAATACAAGCGTTCTAATAGAAAATAAGACTATCTATATCAATAAAATGATAGAGGTCTGCAGTTGTGCGCGCATCACGGAAAAACTACTGGATATATTTCAATGAAACTTTCTAAGTTTTATTTCTTAGACACTTGGCCCTTATCAAAAAAAAATGATTGCGATATCTTCATTTAATAAAAAGTTATTAAAGTTTCAAGAAACAACGATTTGTATATGCCCTGCGTGTTCAGTGATGTATGTTTCCTTCTCGCGGAGTAGTGGGGCAAGCGGCGTAGCGCGCATGCGGAAAACTTTGTTAATATTTCAAGCAACGCGGACGAAGTCGCGGGTATCAGCTAGTATATTCTAAAAATATAACAAACTCTAGTCTATACTCTACGTCGTCCCTAGATTTAGTGCGAGCGAAGCCGCGGGTTCCGCTGTTAAATGTATAAATAAAACACGAAAAATTATATTATAAAATCTTCTTCGAGAACCACTCTATCCATTTGTGAAAACATCATGAAAATCGTTTTAGTTTTTAAACTCATCGCGAACAGACAGACAGATGCGGCGTACTTTTTTTTAATATGTAGTGATATGCTCTACTCTATCAATAATTATGAGTCCTAAAGAAATTAATTTTTATTTTTATTTCTGTTTATTTTACACAATAATTGTATTCGGCCCTTTTTAATGTCTCATATATAAACATTATATTATAAGCAATCTCTTCTTGCCTTGAACTAAGGTAATACATAAAATTAAGTATACATTATTGATTAGTAATTAGCTATTAATCGTTCATAGCCTTCAAGGATGGTTAATATAAACAACGACGCCACGAGAACGTATTTATATATTAAGAAAACATATACAAAAACCGTATTTATAAAACTATGTATGAATAGACCGACCTACATTTATAGTTTATTTATATACTAGCATTTCCCGCAGCTTCGCACGCATTCTAAAGACCGGTAACCAAATTCTCTCGCAGAACTAACGCCCACCTTTTCCGTTTTTGCAATATTTTATACTTTTCATTGATGCTCCGCTCCCATTGGTCATAGCGTGATTTAATATAGCCTATAGCCTTCCTCTATAAACGGACTATCCCACACAACAAGAATTTTTGAATTCGTACCAGTAGTTCCTGAGATTAGCGCGTTCAACCAAACAAACAAACTCTTCAGATTTATAATATTAGTATAGACTAGCATTTCCCGCGGCTTCACACGCGTTTTAAAGACCGGAAACCAAATTCTTTTTGAGTCGGGCGGTATGATACCTCGCAGAACTAACTAAAAAAATACATATTATAAATATTAACACCCATGACTGGACAACAAACATTTGTACTCAAAAAATGCATGCCTCCAGCGTGACTCGAACCCGCGACCGCTGGCGCGGAAAATAGGGTCACTACCAACTGAGCCAAACGTGCCCCTCAACGTTATTTTATTTTATACAACCATCGTAATTTAATTAATCACAAGTTCTGTGAACTTACCGCGTGTTAAAGACATAATACATCTTCTATCACGTCGTCAGGATACGACGCGATACGGGTTATGAAACCTGTTCTAAAAATAGACTGCCAAATGTATTAATAACCTATACAAAGATTGCCGATTGACCTTAGGGAGAAGGGACATGAATAGGAGCCGGCGAGACGAGTTTTTGCAACGGGACCGGCACATGTTTGCAATTGTGGAGATGACATAGACTAACAACAGTTAGAGAAAATAGTTTAAAATTAAAAGATTAATTTAAATAGTAATAATTTATAAATGAAACTATTTTTCTGACTTTGTCTGACGTTTCGAATACTTTAAAACAGCGATCATGGTCATGAAAGATTCTCCCGCGACTATGATTGAAAAGATAGTTTCATTTATTATGTTAATTATTCGCGTAAACGTAAGAATGTATTAAGTAATAATTTAGGAATAGATTTACTTTCTAATCTATATTTTGAGCTTTTTCTTAATTCAAATAAGTAACACAATTGCATTTCTACTAACGAAACTTGATGACTTTTAATGAATTATTTGTTGACTAACTTTGACTAAACTAAAAGATTAAAAGACTAATAGATTTCCAAAATTATTTTCTATGCACTTTATTATTGAAATCTAAACCTTAACATAAGACTCCTATACGTATTACTTTTGTATCTTTTATTCAGGATAATATGTTACTCTATTCCTTGATATAACTTTCTCTAAACATAACTGTATGAAGTTAGTGAATTCATTGATTTTATTTAAATAATTCTAAGTCATATTTAGGAAGCTTCGTTGAATGTTATCAAATTTTGTTGATTGTAGCAACGTGGTAATCATCACTCGAGATTTTGGAAAAAGCATCTAAATCTATACTTGTTGAAACTTTTAAAAATAATAATACCTTATACACAATCTTTGAGATTAATTAACATGAATTCTTCTGAATAGTGAATACCGTTTAAATGCATTTCGTATTTAAGAAAATACATGATTTGTACGAAAATTAATATTGAATCGTCCAAAAAATACTATTTGGTACGTAAAATATTCTCGGGTCATTACTTCACAATTATTGATTTTTACTTTTAACGAAGAGAAAAATGATTTTCAAGTAGGATTAACTCAATCACTATACCTAACCTATATTATTAAATATTGAATGAGTAGGCTGTCTAGGACAGACTTTACTTTCCCGTTCAGATTTCACCTACCTAGGTCACAGAACCGGTCTCCACTACCTGTACTTGCAAAACTATTGCGGTTACATATATAACATCCAACGGATCTATTAGGTACAGTATCCCTAAACATTGAGTTCTCAATGATTTATGTTAATTTAGTTGTAGGTTAGTTAAAAAAGATAAAAAAAGGGCTGATGATGATAGTTGTAGGTATGTACGTATGTACGAAACATGACGGAGTTACCTGTCTTCTACATCGCGCTAAGATTACGTTATGTTTAAAACTATAATATAGTCTGTATTCATATTGTATTCAGCCCTCTTTAAAGTCCCACTGCTGGGCACGGGCCTCCCTCAAAACATGGGAAACGCGTTGGCCTAGTACGAGTTGATGGACTTCACATGTGCTACGAATACTTGCTAGGTTCCTCAGACATGCAGGTTTCCTCACGATGTTTTCCTTCACCGTAAGTTAAATATCTAATAGGTGAAAAGTAATCATAATAAAAATGATTCGCATATGAAAATACAGAACTGCGAGACCGGATTTGAACCCGCAATACTCAGTTATCCAAACGAGCGCGTTACCACTATAGGCTACAACTGTCATATCTAAGTTAGATAGTCTGACTCTTTTTAATAAGTATGCTTAAAAATCGAGTGAAGTTTATTCTATGGCGACATTTAGTGAAAGTAATGATTGCTAAAACACATTGTATAACTCAAATAGGAATTATTTCCATTTTATAAGTACCAATCCGTAAAATTACCTTTTGTTCGCTCTCTTTTCTTAACGAAACGTTTAAAACTAGTTATGTCGTCAAACACACCAATTTAAGAAAATTTTGCCTAAAAATGTGACATAAGCTGCTTTACTTTTATTACAAAACAACCATTTAAACAGCATTTATTCGCGTTTATGTTATTCTATTTATCACTTCATTTTCACTTTTCATTCACTTCACTCAGCTCTGATCTTTAAATAGAAAGTGGCTACTTAAACACAAATACATTAGAGGTGTTAAATATCCAAGATTAGATACACGCAAAAGCATATTATCGATCGCAAACAAGCATCCATGCCAGAACATGTTTTGAAAATTAAACATTACTTATAAAGACCTAAGTATATAATATCAAGTTTTTTATCTGCATAACTAGCGACTTACCGTCGCTTGGCTCGGGTTAGTTCCTAGATTTAGCGCGATTAAATCCGCGGGTTCTGCTAGTAAATGTATACATAAAATTGACACAGCATGAAAATTAGTGGAGTAGTTTTAGTTTTTGAGTTTATCGTGAACAGACAATCAGATGCGACCGATGACTTTATTTTATAATATGTAATGATAATATATTTCCCCATAACAAAATGCCATGGAACGTTATGTTATGGAAATAGCTGGAATATAGGTACTAAGTGATCCATTTCTAAAGAAACTTAATCTAATTTTACTCACCGAGAACGCTAAAAAGCTAAAAACACGGTTATATAAACGTTTTACATTACACGTTGCAAATGTAATTAACTTAAAAGTTATTTTATTTGAATTTCAAAGTATAAGTTAAAAATAAACGTCGAATATCCTCCTTTAATAAAAATAGCCATTAGATATACCATATAAAGGCAAAAGGGGTATCGTAGTCATATCTAAATCAACAGTAGCACTGATAAGAGATTGCCGAGTTAATTTGCACCGTCGCGTCTCGTCTGCAACCATCATCGTTATCACTGATCTAATGAGTCAACATGCAAATAACACGTTTTCATTCGTTACTTATTTATAGCATTTTAAAGTTATTTATTAATTATAATCTATACTAATATTATAAAGCTGAAGAGTTTGTTAGTATGTTCGTTTGGTTGAACGCGCTAATCTAAAGAACTAATGGTCCAATTTGAAAATTCTTTTTGTGTTGGATAGTCCGTTTATCAAGGAAGGCTATAAGCTATATTGCAATTGAAAAATGTTGCAAAAACGGAAAGGGCGGGCGTTACATACCGCGCGACTCAGAAAGAATTTGGTTTCCGGTCTTTAGAACGCGTGCGAAGCCACGGGAAGTGCTAGTTAGTAATAATAGGAATATAATTTATTTTTTTAACAAGGAGAAGTCTATGAAAAAGTTTTGTAAAGCTAATTTACATTAATTACATTAAAACCAATAAATAAATTTTGTTTTTTGACATACTGAGAGACATTGTTATCTCGTTATCTAATGCAAGTTCTGACTACAAAAATTTACTAAGATTAGATTAGTCTTTGAGACTGTAGAGTAGCTCTGTGGAAACGCGCTAGCTTGGAATCGCATTGGCATGATGCATGTATTAAAGGGAGGCCTTTGCCCAGCGGGCGTTTAAAAAGACTGGGCAAATGTTAAGCCTTCATACATTAACTTACTCGTAACTTATTGTATAAGTTGAATATACCCGTAGTATTACAATTTAGGTATTATTTAAATAATTTAGGCGTTTAGGCCACTTATAACAAACTATGGTTCAGAATAATGTGAATTATTTTGATGACAATTTTCATAGATATCATGTAAAAATAAAAATAGGTAAAAAAAACTTTTTAAGTTAAACGGTTTTATGTTAAACATACATTGCAATGTTTAAGATAAATGTACTAAAAACCAAAAAATAATAAAATAGATACAGTCGTGGGAATTATAAACATATGCATAGACTAGACTAAAATAAAACCGTGGGGCACGTCAATTGTCTACAAATTATCGACTCAATGTGCGATAGAAGAATCGTTTAATTCGTCGTTAGGCAGTTGGCCTATATCTATTGACGTGCCCCACGGTTTTATTTTAGTCTAGTCTATGCATATGTTTATAATTCCCACGACTGTATCTATTTTATTATTTTTTGGTTTTTAGTACATTTATCTTAAACATTGCAATGTATGTTTAACATAAAACCGTTTAACTTAAAAAGTTTTTTTTACCTATTTTTATTTTCTAGTTTTTAGTTTTTATTTATATTTTTTTTACCATTTTGTTCCCACGAGTAATGGACATTTTAACGGTCGACCCCCCCAGAGGTCCAATAAAGGGGCAAGGGTATGTACAACAAGATGCGCCTGAGTCTTGAGGGAAAAACGCTAACGACATATCATTTTTATCCACCCTAATGCCATACAGTTCTCGGCGCGTTTTAACCTTTCACCTTAACTTGGGTGGTGTACCGCTAACGACGTATCATTTTTAGCCACCCTAACGCCACACAGTCCTCAACACGATACAAAATCTTGACTTGGGTGGTGGATTCAGGCTGGATTAATCAGATACTTAAAAATTACAGATTCAATTTCTAAATTTAAATCTTATTATTATACGCCATTTAGTGGCTGCGCCCATCTTAAATATTGAGGTTGTATAGTGCACTGTATTCTTCTTGTTAAGCCCTTTTATTTGATACCCATATTGGTGGGATTGATAAAAAATTGTTATCAGCCATTTGGTAGCGGCGGCCATCTTAAATTTCAATTTTGCATAGTAAATTGTATTCTACTTGTTGAGACCTTTCATTTGATACCCATGTTGATGGGATTGATAAAACCTAAGTTATCCGCCATTTTGTAGAGGCCGCCATCTTGGATTTTAATTTTATATAGTACATTGTATTTTACTGGTTGAGCACTTTCATTTGATACCCATATTGATGGGATTGATAAAACCTACGTTATCCGCCATTTTGTAGCGGCCGCCATCTTGGATTTCAATTTTTTATAGTATATTGTATTATGCTTGTTGAGCCCTTTTATTTGATACCCATATTGATAGGATTGATAAAACCTACGTTATCCGCCATTTTGTAGCGGCCGCCATCTTGGATTTCAATTTCTTATAGTATATTGTATTCTGCTTGTTGAGCCCTTTCATTTGATACCCATATTGATGGGATTGATAAAACCTACGTTATCCGCCATTTTGTAGTGGCCGCCATCTTGGATTTCAATTTTTTATAGTATATTGTATTCTGCTTGTTGAGCCCTTTTATTTGATACCCATATTGATGGGATTGATAAAACCTACGTTATCCGCCATTTTGTAGCGGCCGCCATCTTGGATTTCAATTTTTTATAGTATATTGTATTCTGCTTGTTGAGCCCTTTCATTTGATACCCATATTGATGGGATTGATAAAACCTACGTTATCCGCCATTTTGTAGTGGCCGCCATCTTGGATTTCAATTTTTTATAGTATATTGTATTCTGCTTGTTGAGCCCTTTTATTTGATACCCATATTGATGGGATTGATAAAACCTACGTTATCCGCCATTTTGTAGCGGCCGCCATCTTGGATTTCAATTTTTTATAGTATATTGTATTCTGCTTGTTGAGCCCTTTCATTTGATACCCATATTGATGGGATTGATAAAACCTACGTTATCCGCCATTTTGTAGTGGCCGCCATCTTGGATTTCAATTTTTTATAGTATATTGTATTCTGCTTGTTGAGCCCTTTTATTTGATACCCATATTGATGGGATTGATAAAACCTACGTTATCCGCCATTTTGTAGCGGCCGCCATCTTGGATTTCAATTTTTTATAGTATATTGTATTCTGCTTGTTGAGCCCTTTCATTTGATACCCATATTGATGGGATTAATAAAACATAAATTATCCGCCATTTTGTAGCGGCGGCCATCTTGAATTTATAATGATAATGAATAAACATAATTGTATTGTCACCAAAATCCAAAGTGTATACAAAATTTCAGATTAATCGGTTGACAGGAAGAGGGTGAAATTTGAATTACTAAATTTGACCCAAGAATAAATAATAAATAATAAAACAAACGGGGTGAGCTAAATAAAACCGTTTAAAAAGATAGATAATACTACATATCGACTTACAAATCTACCGGACGATAAAGTCGTATCTTATCGACATCTATCCACGATAAAAGTAATAAAAACTATTAAATTATTTGTTTCAATTTTGTAAAACTATACAATAGCAGTTCGTAAATATGTAATGAATATACGAGTACCTAACGTACGTACATAATAGAGAAGTGCTTAAAAATGAAACTATCTTTTCGGATTACCATTCTCTCCCGTGACCATGATTACTGTAAAGCATTCGAAACGTCCGTCGGTAACCGAAAATCTAAATATAAAAATATATAAATCCGAGACAAAATGCGAAAAGATAGTTTCATTTATATGTCAAATATTCGCGTAAACCTAAGAAAGTATTAGAGAAGTGGTTTTTTTATCCAATGCTTTGTTTAAGTTCAATTTACTTCATATTTGTAGATATTGTAAATATAATTAAATATTACTACTACATATTATATATTACTATTATTATAATAATATTGCTACTTCTATTCTACATAATTAATTATTACTATTATTATATTAATATTGCTACTTCTGACTTTTTTTTAAATAATTAAACTGATACTCATTTTTTAGACGAATTTGTTCGTTTAAATCCGCCAATTTTCCGTTTACGTCACATCACAAGCTTTTACGTCATAAAATAAATAGACGATGTATTTTTATATAACTAGTTCGCCCCTAAACTCTTAATTGTACCTAGTTGAAAACAACTTTTATTTTTTGCCTTTCGAGTAGGTTTGCGTCACACGAAGTAAAGAAAGATTTATTCAGTTCAAGTAAAAAAAATAGAAGAAGAAAAAAACATCCCAAAAATGTACTACAATAACAATACTAATTTTGAAAAAAAATCCAAAGAAAGTTATATAAATAATTGTAAATCAAATTTCTATAAATATTAAGTAAACTCGAAATCCTTATACTTTTACATAAATAGTAAAATCGAGTGAGACCCGGGATTTGAACCCGCTACATTCGATTTGCCAAGCGAGCACGTTACCACTGAGCTACTGCCTCATATAAAAGGTGTAGTAGCATACAGAAATAGTCTATGACAGTGTTTCCCAAACATTGTTTTGCCATGGCCCGGTAATTTTCACTCTGCCCCTTCGTGACCCACTTAATATTTTAAACCCAAGCAGCAAGCTAATACACATTTATTAATACTAAAAATGGTTCATCAATACACTGCGATACGATCGATAGTATAGGTATTACTTTTTAAAACAAGGCGGGATCGTTGCGACCCGGTATTTTATTTTGATGGTCCGGTACCGGATCGCGACCCGGCAAATGGGAAACACTGCTCTATGATACTATACGTAGCAACATCAATCATAAGAATAAAGGAAGCACCCACTTGCCCCCCACCGGGAATGGTAAGACAAAATAACGCGCAAGGAAACGCCAATCTTGAACAAGCCAGCTTCCGTCACGACCTTGCCTAAACCTTATTGAGGTTAATTTTTGCAACATTTTAGTCCTACAATATAGGTTTCGAGGGCAATCTACTTTAAATACATTCTTTGCGATATAAATATTGTACAGTCATGTTCGTTGATGAACAATTTTCTGCGGTACTGTTACTTAGATTCTGATTCGCACGTGCCTTCTACAACAAACCATAAACATGACTCAAAGTATATTATCGAATCGTTTAAATTTAAATTATTTGTACTTTGTTGTGTATTAAGAAACTTACTATAAAAACACCTACTTGGACAAGTGATTATGACCAGTTCTCGGTTCATTTGTAAAAATAGACAAAGAACAAATCTTCATTTGATTTTCAAAACTAGTGATGAGCCATCGATTGATAAGATTTAATGAAACAAAGGGGTATCCGTGTACCCTCGTCGTCACTGTAGGACGTCGAAGGATTAATTATTAATCATCATCATCATCATCAGCCCTTTT
Organism: Boloria selene; assembly: GCA_905231865.2. NCBI lineage: Eukaryota > Metazoa > Arthropoda > Insecta > Lepidoptera > Nymphalidae > Boloria > Boloria selene. The sequence goes on from HG993147.1 coordinate 12,005,893, forward strand.
TAACGTCCCACTGCTGGGCACGGGCCTCCCTAAGTACGAGGGGGATCAGGCCATAGTCCACCGCGCTGGCCTAGTGCGTGTTGGCGGACTTCACATGTCTTTCGAAAACTTGTAAGGTTTTCTCAGACATGCAGGTTTCCTCACGATGTTTTCCTTCACCGTAAGACAAGTAGTAATCATGATATAAATGATTCGCACATGAAAATATCAGAGGTGCGAGACTCGGATTTGAACCCGCATCACTCGGTTATCCAAGCGACGCGTTACCGCTGGGCTACCACTGTCACTTTATTAATCATTCATGCGTTTATTAATTGATTAAAAAAACAACTATTTTGTCCATGAATTAAAAAAATACTATAAATATACATACTAGTAATTATTATTTATGTAAATAACTTATATAATAAGTACATATGCTTATTGTATCTATTATATACAAGTATGGTTCGTACTACTTAAACAATGAACTTGTTACGGCGCGGTGTGCGATGTATCATGACCTATTTTTTACAAAGCGATATCTTTATTTTATCAAAAAAACAGATAACACGAATGTTAAGCGCTAAACTAATATGGATGCCTGCGAATATTACATACCTACAAAATTTTACTATTATTTCGATTCATGATAAATCAAGGGATTTGTTTCATAATGAAATTGTAATAGATTATGTATATAGATATACGAGATATTTACTCAATTTGTAGTGAATTTACTTGTTGTCCCAGCGATCGCGGCTTCGACTCCCGCTGGGGCATTCGTTTGTGTTATTAACATAATGTTTGTACTTCATTAAAGGGGGTAGTTGTATATTTGTCACATTTATGTATTTAAAGTTATACATATGTAGTATATACAACTTTAGATACATGTTGTGGCTTGTGTTATATATTATTTATTTATTATGCAATTTACACTTCATACACAAAAGATTTTTTCGTAATTACACAGTGTAGTATTACAAAATGCTAACTACTAACTATTATTGGTCAATAAATATAATCACTACATGGTTGTTATAGATCCTACATAGTTCTAGAAGTTAGATCATTATCACACATTTCTATCTTGTTTCATTAAACTTCAAAGAAATGCCGACAGTCTAATAATAAGATTAACTACATGATAATTATTTAAAAGTACCATATCGTATAGACGTAAATATGAATGTAGATTTTATCAATTGTATTATTCATATACCTATTTAATATTTGATAAATAAGACACTTATCCTTATTTGGTATTAATATCTTTTCCTCGAAGGATAAATAAAGATAAACATTGAAACCATAAAAACATTTAGTAACATATCCCGCCTAATTTGATTTCATTTGTTCACACACACACAGACACACACACGCACATGCACGCACGCAAGCACGCACGTACGCACGCACGCACGCACTCACTCACTCACTCACTCACGTACGCACGCACGCACGCACGCACGAACGCACGCACGAACGCACGCACGCACGCTCGCACACACACTTGATGTACTTACCCAATAATTTAGACAGTATAATGATTTTTTGTTCCACTATAATTTAAATCAATACGGGATGTAATAAATTAGTTATGGTAGGTCAAATTATTTCACCCTTGGGGAAATACCCTTTCGAGGCGAATCGAAAATTAAAAGATAAGGCGTAGGCTTTTTGTGCTTTTGTAGCCACTGGAATGAAACACTACTGCCATACCCTAACTACCCTGAAAGTTTTATCACTATAGTATTCTAATTAACAAATAAGCTCTATCATCGTTTACTTTATACAGAATCAATGAAGTCTAATAAAATAAGTTCTAAAGTGTTCGGATATAAATTAAAAACCGTTAAAAAAATAAGCATTCTAATAAAAGCTTTAAAGTCTAAATTATTTCACACCAACCCCTATTTATAATATTTTTTTTAATTAAACTAATAAAACGAAAATTCGACTATATTAAAATTATATTAAGGTTCATTTGTAGATTATTGAATAGATGTAGACGTACAAAAACTACATATTTAATGAGTTTGTTATGAATTTTCTTAAGCTGACAATGGCTACCTACCAAGATCAAAATGACTGACAGTTTAAATAAATCACTGTAAATGCTATTGGACTATTATTTTACATTTTATGTAAAACTCGGGAGTCACCGCTGGTCCGCTCAGGTTCGTTCCCTTGGGAAGTTTAAACGGTTAATTCAGGTTATATTTCCCTACAGTAAAAAATATCCTTTGATGACCAGCTATCATCCTACCAAATATCATCAAAATCTGAACTGTGCTTTTTTCGATAGATCGATTTCGCAGAAAAAGATTCTAAAAACGATAGATTTGGCCACTAATGATGATAATAATGACAATTTCAATACATTTTCCAAAAATATTTAACTGACACTCAAATCTCTTTTCCTCTCACCGGTAGTATTGAGTCATCTCACAGGAGAATGAGAGTGACAGGAATAGAGTCAGTTACACACTTTTGCACTATAATATCTTATGGCTATATTCAATGAGATCATTCGCCATGGCTGAAATCGGTCGGGAGGACTTTATTATTGGACATTTACGTGTTTCTAATCACAATAACGCTAGAACAGTCACAAAAACACAACGTTTAAAAAGACATAATTTTTTGCCTATAGTCTCAGTAATTTAGTTTAACGTATATAACAGAGGCAATGACCGCGAGCAATGACCTCATAAATGTGGCAAATTCATACGATCATATCTCATGTAAAACACATAAAACTGAAAGTGTTGAATGATCTATGAGGCGATGACCTAGCATGTTGCTATTTATAGTTCTTTTTTAACTTTAGTATTTATATGCGATCTAGTTAGATCTATTCATTGAATCTAGAATCCCTAACTACTCACAATATTGTAATTTACAATACAATTTCTTAAAAAATTGAGATATCACAATGACAGGTGTGAGCTTAGACAATATGCAATATAATATATTAATTAACAAAAATGAAAACCAACTTCAAAACGTTACAAATCGAAACTAAAAAGAAAAGAAAATAATTTTAATTACTTATAGTTATTATATATATACAGCGAAGTTTTGAAATGAACGACAATAGTCAATCGAGATTTGTCCACGTCTATTTTTCCACGTAACTCGTAGACGTTCATAAAATTTACCTTCTATTATCAATCCACTTAATATCCTGAAGGAATACGACTGTCAGTTTATAAGTACGTATAATATTAAAAGAATTTTCTTTCAACTCCTAACCGTTGAGGAGATATACCTTACATCATAACAAATTCTTGAACAGCTTTAGAAAATATATGAAACAGGTAATCAGTGCCGATAAATTTTTAAGGGTTGCCCTCGATTTCTCTAGGATCCCATCATCAGATGCTGCCTTGGTGACAATGAGAACATCTTGAATGTATACCCTACTGAATAAAAAAGAAATTTTTAAAATCGGCCCACAATTCACGGAGAAATCGGTGAAAACACATAAAAAACAACTGTTGAGGAATTTTACCTTTCATCATCAGCTCATCGACATGAGATGATGATTTTCATACGTAAAAGCTTTATCGGTTTTAGAAAATATATCAAAAACATAATAGGTGCCTGTAAATTTTGAGAGTTGCCTTCGATTTCCCTGGGATCCCATCATCAGATCCTGACTTGGTGAAAATGGGACCACCTCGGAACTATACCCTACCATACAAAAGAAAAATTTTTGAAATCGGCCCACAGACGGCGGAGAAATCGGTGAACATCTATAAAAAAAAACATACCACGGAACATATAACCTCCTCCTTTTTTGAAGTCGGTTAAAAAACACGAGCTTTTTCGACATAATAATGTAAAATTACAATTGATATGATAAACTCATCATTTAGATTTAAAATTTAGTCCACAAAGTACTATCTAACATAAACTAATAAGTCAGATACCAAAGGCGTTTGTACATTTACTACCTATTGTTCTTGGAGGAGAGGCTGAAGGCTCTTTCGGTAACTTACAAAGAATAGCTATGTGTACGTTACAACGCCTTGAAAATGAATTAGCTGAATAAAAGAGACATGTATTAATATTTTTATTTAAAACTAGTTTTAATTAATTCAATTTGTTTATGTAAATCAATAATTTTATAAGTGTGGGATATTTACCATTGCCTTAGCAATTATCATAATTTATGCTGATTTAAAATTACGATCGGCCCAATAAATACTTGAACATAAAATTTTCCCATAAAATATCGTAATTAAGAAGCTTTTCTAATTAGCTACTTGAATTCCAATAGTATCTCGTTCGATGCAAAACGAGATCTAGTCGTAGCCTTGCTTTATATAATACTAGCAATACGCGCGGCTTCGCCCGCGTTAATTTTTTAATCGCTACTAAACTTCATTTAATCACTCGCTGGGTTGAAAATTCTCCAAAATTACTCCAGCTTTAATATACTCCTGAGCCGCGCGGCTACCTATTTCATATATTATGTGCGGCGTGCACTCCTCCTCTCCTGTTATTGTAATTTTAGTAGGGATCCTTTTTTTTCTTGCAATTAAAATAGCCTATATTAATCAGTGATAATGTAGCATTCAAATGGTGAAAGAGTTTTTAAAATCCGTCCAGTACTTTTTGAGCCAATTCTTTACAAACAAACTTACATATAAATCTTTCCTCTTTGTAATATTAGTATATATATGTATATATTATATAATTCTTTGTACGTATGTATGTGAATGAATGCCTTCTAAACGGCTACACTGATTTTGATAAGTTTTACCTGTAAAGTGCGTTCACCTCATGAAGATTGGCGAAAAGCTATGAAACGTAGTGGGACATGTACCACTTTGGTTGGTGGTTTACTATGCGGGTTGCTCCTGGTACGGACCGTGGGGAAACCTCTGCTTTGCAGACCTGGTGTCGGGACGTCGTCATTAAGTGTGTCAACCATCCTACGAATGGATTCCTTGGATTTCAGTGGGTAATGCTGGCTTTTCTTAGGCCGGTAAGTTCCACTTACTACCCTTATGTATGCAGATGGTATGCCAAAATACTTTTCCCAACGTTAAATAAAAATCTAATTTTGTTTATAATCCAGTATGCGGAATAAGTTGAATACACATTATGACTAATGTCTTAATAAATTTTAATTTTAGTGACACTAAGTTAAAACAATAATAATATAATTTTTAATACTGTAGGTTGTAAATATGGGGTTAGTTTGTTCAAATATAGATCCATAGGTATACCAGGTAATAAATTTCCTTTTAGTAACTAATAAGTCACTAATATATACCTATAACATTAATGAAAATGTTTTTGAAGAATACACTCAAGACACTCAAAGCACTTGAAATGGTTTAAATATATCAACGAGAGTTTCAATTGGTACTTATTATTGCTTGTTCCTAACCCATAATTATCTTTAACTGTACACATTAAATAACAACACTGATAATTCTTAATGAAAACTGCTTTCGCGATTTATTGTTTAACATTAAATTGCCTAGAAGAAAAGAAGCTACCGACAGGCAGTAAGAATTACATATGTTTTTATACAAATATATAAAAAAGTTATATTAATATTTTTACTAGCATTTCCCGCGGCTTCACCTGTTCAGAAAAAGTAAACCAAATTCTTAGATTTTAATGCAAATAAAAGCAAATACAGTATTATTTTAGAACTAGTTTGAATATATGATGTCGCGGACTTTATTTAAAACTTTTAACGGGGAATGATTTCATCATACATTTTTTAACGATTTTTGCGTAATTTTAACTGTTAACGCAGCGCACGCGCACGCTCTCAAAAGGAATATTTTGGTTTTGCAACATTTTTCATCCATTCACTCCTATTAGTTGTAGCGCGATATTTTATAGCCTACAGGCTTCTTTGATCATTTATCGACATATATATACAACACTAAAACAATTTTTATTTCCAACCAGTAGTTCCGGAGATTAGCGATTTGATTAGATCAACCAAAATAAACAAATTATCCAGCTTATATTCTATATACATTAAAGTTCTACCAGCAGTTACAATTGGTTAATACTTTATAATAAAATTAATAATAAATAATAATATTAGGTACCAACTATCAACCTCGTTCATAACATTAGTAAATCTAATGTATATCTAATCTAAACGATATGCTTCACAAATAGTACACAATATACACAAAAATGTCAATTGAGCCACTGCATTGAATTAATACTTTGTATACACGGCAAAGTAGAGTTCGCTCCAACATAACAAAAAAACTAAAAAGAAAAAAAAAATAAACGAAGCAACCGAGGGCGGATATAAAAATTGTAAACTGATCAGGTGCAAAAAAAGTACATCTGAGTGAGTCATCATCATCAGCCCTTATTATTATTATATATATATGTCCCACTGCTAGGCACGGGCCTCCCTCAGTACGAAGGGATCAGGCCATAGTCCACCTGGCCTAGTGCGTGTTGGCGGACTTCACATGTCTTTCGAAGACTTGCTAGGTTTTCTCAGACATGCAGGTTTCCTCACAATGTTTTCCTTCGCCGTAAGACAAGTGGTAATCATGATAGAAATGATTCGCACATGAAAATATCAGAGGTGCGAGACCCGGATTTGAACCCGCATCACTCGATCATCGAAGCGACCGCGTTACCGCTGGTTTTCTGAGTGAGTGTAATGCTTATATATTTTATAATATTCAATTCAATAACTATAAACTTATAACGTTGGGAACCAAAAATCAACAAAACGAAAAATCGCAAAAGGTTGCGAATATGTAAAAATGTTAAATATTCGCGTAAATCTAAGGTATTAAAGTATAAATTTAACTAAAGTTTATGTACCTTGTAAAAAAATGAAACAAACCTAAAGATCGAGAAGATCTTCCAACTTGTAAATATAGAGCATGCAAATCTTTTTTATATATACATAAATTCAAAGGATCGTATTTCAAAATTAAATAACCATACATAAAGTTACATCACAAACTTTATAGCATCGGTTTTTCTCATCAGAACGGCTTTCCGAGCCGGTGGTAGCTTACTCACAGGCTTGCAGACTGACATTTAATTTAAAGTTTAATAATGTAAAAAAGACGATTCAAAAGAGCTTGTAAAAGTCTATTTGAGTAAAGAATATTTTGATTTGATTTGATAAACGTTCCCAGTCCCCATTGACACCAATACACTGTCTGGTCGTTTCGCATCAAGTGGCCAAACATTGGCCTTAATAAGAGGCCTTTAAAGTTAACAAACAATAAACAAAAGACACAAATCATTTTCGATGGCTTCTCATTTTACCAAATATGAAAACGTATTCAGGTCCCGTGTCATTGCCAAACTGACGTACCAGTCAATTGAGACCTATCTATATTTTAAGATAGGATGCAATTTTATGTTTTTATTATTAAAAATTGGTTAAAAATATTACGAATTGTTAATAATTGTTAAAAAATAAATCTTTTCAGATTAATCCACGAATACGCGAAAAGATAGTTTCATTTTTAATGTCAAATATTCACGTAAACCTAAGAAAGTATTATTATCAGAATTGTTTCCTAACGTCGTAGGACTTAGACAATAATTATTAATCAATAGAAATGACTTTTAAAATCGTAAAAAAATATATTGTTAAGGAAATAGTAAACTAAAATACTAAATCAAAATATTATAAGACCCTATTTATCGATTGCAAGCAAGAAGCAGTCAAAATGCGTAAATACTTCACAGATTTTCAAAGTTTTCAAGGTGAAAGATAAAATTAAAATGCCTTTGAATCGGAAACTACAGTTATATAACAAATTAACAAAAACACAGGCTCATTTGTATAAATAAACTAATTTAATGAGCAGTCTTAAAATTAGAATGTAAGTAAATATTTAAGTTTCTTTGTACCTCGTAAAACGTAAAACGTTGTTTAAATAATGAAGTGCCAACATGCACTTGCAAATTATTTAGTAAATTATCTAATCTTACAGTTCATTTTACGAATATTGAGGAACATGTAAAGAGAAACTAGAACATGTAAAGTTATCACTTTAAACTAAAAAATCAAGTACTTTATAAAAAAATTGCATCTATTTCCACCCTTGCCATGACCTTCGTTTGTACCAAACATTATTAACTTCATTTGTACCAAAAATTAACTTAATTTATGCCCAAAAACAACTTAATTTGACTATCTAAAACAGTGCTTCCCAACCTCTGACCTCATGAAGTCTATGAAAAAAAAATTATAACAATAAGTATGACTTTTACGAGTCATTGGCAAAGCAATCTGTGTTAACTGCCACTCTACAAGCCATTAACAAGATAATTGAATAAGAAATACAGAAACTTTAACTCAAGCTTAGAAAACATACAAATAACTATTGTTTGCCCGTGGTTTTGCCTTCATTGTCTCTTCCACTGCTTACCGAAACAAAAAGTAAAATATAAGGAAAGTCAAGGAAAATGAGTATATTTCAAAAGTTACGTATCAATAATTGGCTTAAAACAAGTACTAGATGAAGTAATTTTATTCATGCGTTAGCATATTATCGCATAATCGTGCAATCTGCTTTGAAATTTCAACATTTACAAAGGCAGAACAAACGTGGCGTGACTCTGGTGTATACTTACATTTAGTAGGATACGCACAATCACTAATTATTCGGGACATCGCCGAAAATGTATTATGTGTATAACTATAAGTAATACTTAAATTAATTAGTATACTTTGTTTGTACTTTTATAAGTGAGAGGTGAAAATATCTAGGCTGGTCTAAGTTTTCTTATAACTTTTATAATAGTTAATTTTATATCCAAGTATATATTATTAGTTATGCGTTAGCACAGAGAATATGGGCCGGAAAGTTACAGCGTAAGAAACATTAGTGTTTCACTGGTAATGTTGTTGAGATAAAAAGAATTAAAAAAAAACATAAATTATAAGAGTTCCTCAGATAGTTTAGCTTTTACAAATTTTAAGAATGTTTGCGACAGGGCCACATTAAGGAGGTATAAGAGCTCTCGCAAGTTATTATGAAAATCCTTCATTTTTTAACCGACTTCAAAAAAAATTCAAAAAAGGAGGAGGTTATATGTTCCGTTGTATGTATTTTTTTTTTTTTTTTTTTTTTTATGTATGTTCACCGATTGCTCCGCCGTCTGTGGGCCGATTTCAAAAATTTTTCTTTTGATTGGTAGGGTATAGTTCCGAGGTGGTCCCATTGTCACCAAGTCAGGATCTGATGATGGGATCCCAGGGAAATCGAAGGCAACTCTCAAAATTTACAGGCACCTATTATGTTTTTGATATATTTTCTAAACCCGATAAAGCTTTTACGTATGAAAATCATCATCTCATGTGGATGAGCTGATGATGGAAGGTAAAATTCCTCAACAGTTGTTTTTTATGTGTTTTCACCGATTTCTCCGTGAATTGTAGGCCGATTTTAAAAATTTCTTTTTTGTTCGGTAGGGTATACATTCAAGATGTTCTCATTGTCACCAAGTCAGCATCTGATGATGGGATCCTAGAGAAATCGAGGGCAACCCTTAAATTTTATCGGCACTGATTACCTTTTTCATATATTTTCTAAAGCTGTTCAAGAATTTGTGATGATGTAAGGTATATATCCTCAACGGTTAGGAGTTGAAAGAAAATTCTTTTAATATTATACGTACTTATGAACTGATAGTCGTACTCCTTCAGGATATTAGGTGGATTGATAATAGAAGGTAAATCTTATTAACGTCTACGAGTTACGTGGAAAAATAGACGTGGACAAATCTCGATTGACTATTGTCGTTCATTTCAAAACTTCGCTGACTTATTGGAGCAGTAGTTTAGTTAGCCTTCCAATATTTTATTTAAACATAATAATTTCCACAAAAAAATTTAAAATAAATTATTTTTTAACAAAAATGAAAACCGACTTCAAAACGCTACAAATCGAAACTAAAAAGAAAAAAAAAATAATTTTAATTACTTAGTTATTGTTGGAGTCGGTGCCAGCCAAAGCAAAATAATCCTAATACAATCTCCTTGGCTGGCACCGACTCCAACAATAACTAAGTAATTAAAATTTTTTTTTTTTTCTTTTTAGTTTCGATTTGTTTGTGCTATAAACTTTAAATTTGGCAGAGAGTACCTAGGGATGTGTCGCTAGTTTAATATAAAAAAAATGAAAAGTATAACTAGATTTAAAAAACATTGTCACCCTACCTTGTTGATCTAAAAATCACAATCCGCTGTTAGTGCAAATTTGCGTCCCAATTACAAATACAAGGCGTAAACAATATCTAGCTGTCGATATGCTCGATAAATCATTTTAATGGCGTTTAAAAGTATTTATTTGTATTTAACTGAAAAGGATCTTACTATGAATATTATAAGTTTCAAATTACAGTAGACATGTACTTTGTGAAATAGTCGATTAAATTGCTATACATGGAATTTTTGTAATACCTATTCTTCTTGATTAAAATTAACCAAGTTTTTTGTAGAATATTTACTTAAAATAAAAACAGAGTTTACGACGAACTCTGATGTTTGTGTTTGAATTTTTATTTTATTTTTAAACAATAACCATATTTACCATTTTAAAAATATATATTAATCTATGTCACCGTAAATTGAAAATAATAGTGACATTCTAGTACAAAAGTAGAATTAATTGAGTTTTAAGTAAACGTATTTCGTACGTTTTCGCGGATTTATTTAAATTTTTAGCTCATCATTTTTTTACATAATTTGGCAATTTGCGGAGAGACTAATGTTTTATACGTCTCAAAGGTTATTTTAGTTGCAATATATAAAGTATATACCCACAAAACTATATTATTATTTTAAGGACATTTAATATTTTGGTACCCTTTTAACATCAACAAGGGTTCTTTCTACAAGGTCGATGGTTCAATAGCCTGTTTAACTACCATTATAAGTATATAAACATTAGACAATATACGAGGGCCGAAAATAAACTGGGGGGGAAAATATATTATATTGTATTCATAATATTTTACTGTAAATATTTATTAAACTAACGTTTAACGGTTGATATTATTGATCTCTCAAATATGAGATATTTTCCCGCGAATGTATTCAATATGTTGTTCCGGATAACCAGCTATCCTCAAACTTTTTCATTAAAATCTATCCATTTTTTCGTGATGCGTTCCCAAACGGACAGACAAAATTTTAAAAGTATAGATTCCACTTCTGTATCGATGATTATGATTATATAAATAAGAATTTCCAAAAAATTGTTAATTATAATATGATAGCGCTGTGATAGTCCAGTGGTAGCCCAGTGGTAACGCGCTCGCTTGGATAACTGAGTGTTGCGGGTTCAAATCTGGGTTTTGCACCTCTGATATAGTAAGATTTCGAAAGACACGTGAAGTCCGCCAACCCGCACTAGGCCAGCGTGGACTATGGCCTGATCCCCCTCATATTGAAAGGAGGACCGTGCCCAGCAGTGGGACGTGAAAAAGGGCTGAATACAATATGTATATATGTCAAAGTTTTTAATAATATTTTCAACTTTTAATTAAGAAACAAAAATTGTGCAGTCACATTTAATAAATTCAATAAAAAGACGATATGGTGCGCAACGATGGCGATCTAAAATCGTTATTGATTATGATGTATGCGACAAATAAGAAATCGTTATCGCAAAATTATATCTTATTGTTATAAATTTAGAGGCTAATATGGTCTGAGGGTATATGCTAAATATTTAGTGTTGTGACATGAATTTATGCAAGACGGAGACATCAAGGCCGCTGTAAGTAAAGACAGGAAATATGATTATTTTAGAACAATTTGTGTTGCCTAGTTGGGCACCCAAGCAATGATACACATTTTTGATCACAGCGTTTATTTCGCGAAGACTTATTCAATTTAATACATTCATAATATAATCTGTTAGATTTGCGCGAATATTTGACATTTAAAAAAGTGTTGCTATTATTATAGTTATAGAGGAAAATAAAATAATTAATCAAGCCATTATAATTGTTGTATTAATGACATTTAAAAAGTTAGAAAAGATATTGAATAATAAAATTAAATTAGAAATAAATATATGTTTTTGTAAATGTAAATAGCTTTTATATGTTAGGTTAAATAATATATTTTTTTATTCTTTTAAAGACCGTACCAAAATATATCCGCAAAAAATCGGGGTTTACGTTCGAATATCAAAACATTTTTACCAAGCTCTTCCAACCAAAACTCTTTTCAAAATTAAGAAGTGCTCGACTTGTATGTAGGTTTTAATGTTTTGTTTGTCGCACGATATTTCTGCCAACTATTCTGTAGCTTCTTATATTCTTTAAAAATACATTTGGACAGAACATGAAATTATAATTATAAGAAATTCTGAGTTGATCCTTATTGAAATAGTAGGCGAAGCCGTGCGTATTGTATAGTATAAATGTAAAGGTCGCGTGACTATAAGTGTTGACCACTGAAAAACATTATACATTATAATAATGCCAATTTACCTGACAAAGAAACAATAAATATTATTCATCGCTATGTAAATATGCAACTTGTCGCGTCTGGCGTCGCCTTTCGTTTTCGTATCGAAATACGAAGTCAACAATTAACGACACGAGTATAGTTCAAATTTCATCGGAATTCCTATTTTTTAATTATTTTAAAAATACCCACTATTTGTAGCTAACTAAGCTAATTATGCTAATAGGTACTCAGTTATTGAAAACAAGACTTTAAGTTTTTGTTGACTTGTCTTTTAAATACATATATACTACCGTTCTACTAGAGTCACATCTGAATGTAATATTTCCATTTATTCGGTGCCAGCTCTCTCAGAACACCAAAGTAGAACAAAATTTGTAGCAAGAAGTAATATAATAAGTCGATAATTAAGAATAGGCGAGAGAAGACACCAATTCGAGTTGGCTGCTAGCAAATTTTTTTTGGGTCGGCAGTTTAGTTAGATATTATAATAACCGACGCGACTAAAAATAAATAAATATATAATCGTCAGAGTAATTGTACCAAAACGTTAAGTATATCTATACAAATATTATAAAGCTGAAGAGTTGGTTTGTTTGCTTGAACGCGCTAATCTCCTAAAATTCCTTTTGTGTCGTATAGTCCGTTTATCGAGGAAGGCTATAGGCTATATTACATCACGCTATGACCAATAGGAGCGGAGCATCAATTAAAAATGTTGTAAAACGAGAGAAACATATTTCATTTGGTTTTCAGGCTTTAGAACGCGAGCGGAGCCGCGGGAAAAGCTAGTTTATTTATAAAAAGACAACGTGAACTAGGCTGGTATAGTAATATATTATCTGTAGTCGAGGGTTACTCGATTATTTTTTTTATTTGATAGTTTTAGCAAAATATGATAATCTTGTGAGTTGACTCTACTTCAGACTATAGTGTATCTAGAACTGTCCCCATACCAAACGTTATTATCGTCTTTAAATATAGTTGCTATATTGGTGTTTTCACTTTCTTCTCTTTAAGGGCTTAAAATCAAAAAAATCTTTACGTCTTCAGATGATTTTTTCCATTAAATATCCTGACAATTTTAGCGTATTCGACTTTTAATCCTGGTAGGCCAGTAAAATAGAATTTAACCTCGCACTAAATTTCCGATCAATTTTTCTATATTTTATAATTAGTTTCCGAGATATCGGCCAAAAACTTTGTTTCAAGATTGTGCTTAAAGCTCTACCTGGATTTGTCAGCATTTTGTGATTTTATGCTCCGTACATGATTCTTAACCTTATAAAAAATATTGGATCGGAAATTTAGTGCGATGTTGACGAAAAAAACCGCTATTTTTACTGTAGTATAGACCAATATAGTAACATATTTATTTTTCAAAGGCACGACACGACACTATTTTCATAAAAAAATGTTATTTAAAATAAAATGTAATACAATGTTATAACAGTCAAGCCGCATTTTTTTATTCTTGGAAAGTTTGTATAATACGTTATATACAAATTCGATGTAGCTTTCAGGAATTCTGATTCATGTATGCCTATTATTTATATATAAATGTACATATCACAATTTAAACAATCATAAAATGTTCAAGCAAGAAAAAAAAGCTTGACCATATATTTTTTAATTTTTTTTCGATTATAGCTTATGATTGAAATTGTGTTTTGAATGTTATAGGTAATTTACTTATGCTTACCTAATAATAGAAGATGTGGAATCCGCTTTTGTTGAATTTGGGTACTGGCAGAACCGCTGGACGAGATTCTATAGGATTGTTATTTTACAAATAATATTATAATTAATAGCATTTCCCGCGGCTTCGCACGCGTTCTCAAGACCGGAAACCATTTTTTTCTGAGTCACGCGGTATGATACCTCGCAGAACTAACGCCCATCCTTCCCGTTTTTGCAACATTTTTTTATTGATGCTCCGCTCCTATTGGTCGTAGCGTGATGTAATATAGCCTATAGCCTTCTTCGATAAACGGACTATCCAACACAAAAAGCAATTTTCAATTCGGACCAGTAGTTTCTGAGATTAGCGCGTTCAACCAAACAAACAAACAAACAAACAAACAAACTCTTCAGCTTTATAATATTAGTATAAATTTATCGGCTTGGTTTTTCCTTACTCAGCCGAGAAAGTCCAAAAGATAGAGAATGTATTATACGTTATTATATTCATCTATAATGTTATGAAGTTCACGTAATATCTAATAAACAAATATGACGAAAGATTAGTAAAGAAACCAATGATGAAATCGTGTATAAGTACGTATGTACGTATCGTGTCTAAGTCTATAAGTATCGTGTATAAGTACGTATGTACGTATGTATATAAGTATGTTACTTATAACATCTTGAATTGTTAGTAATATGTAAATTTTAACCTTTCCTCCCGCCAATATCGTCATAATATTAAAATTTTACGAATTGTCTACCCACGATTTTAAAATACCAGTAGTTTTTGTTTTATCTCACTTAACTTTAAACTTGTAATCTTTTCGCCGTAATCAAGTAATGCCAGTAGCGGGAATATCTGTCAGATTAAACGTCGAAAGTCAACCCAGAATGAAACCTGCAACAAATTTTAACCTTCGCTTCTTGAGAATGTTTAGTAACAGTCCATGTTCCCACACCTTCACAACTAACAATGAAAACTAATCTTCATTACATAAGTCTTAAGGCGTATTTTCTTAATTCAAAGTATGATTTGGAATTAGTGCTAAATGACAGCTCATTTATTCTCTGACGTCAAAATACGTAAGAATTTTAAAGTGTTTAAAAGCAGTTACGCAAGCGTTACGATTTTTTTTATATTTATACTTTTTATCAATAATTTCACTAAATTTATTTTCAAAGTTAATTTCAATTTCATTTTCAATTGTATGTACAACTTCGCACTTGTAGAATGTTCTTCTCAATGAGGTTATAAAAGATATAGGTTCTTCTCATATAAACATGGTGCATTTTAGTTTTATAAATTAAATACAGGCAACGGAAACCATCAAACAGCCCACAGTGTGCAGTAATTTATTTTGAATAAATTATACTATTTAATTATTCTGGTAAACTTTAAATGAGTTTTTTTTATATTTAACTTTAAATAATAATTGGGTTAAGTGCAGACGTTCTATAAGTAATTTCTTCCTTCTACCTATATTTTGTAAATCACGTGTGCGTGAGTCATGATATAACAGTAGCTAAATTACAATAATTTTATTACGTCGGAAGATTTAGTAAAAGGTAATTTATCTTTTACTAAATAAGTAATTGAATATTTAAAAATTTGACCATGATTATAAAACATTTCAAAATTCTAAAAGGATCACAGGTAGGCACGATCTACCTGTGAAATAATTCCTTAAAAGAATTTCCTTCAAATCCCAGTGCAAAAAAAAGTGATGCCATTGTACCGCTCACATTGTTGCGGATACTTCACTTTAAATTGTTATACGAGTATTGCTAATTTATTACCATATTAACCAGTTCGCCTTATAGCATTGCTCTTAACTGTTATTCAGAAAAAACTAAATTTAATTAATAATGCGAAATGCTCTAAGCATTGTGAGTCAGTCCATTTTGATCGTGAACCAATTCCAAAGGCCACTGACCCGGCAGATGTAGGTGACGTTCCGTCCTCGACGACCGTGAAAGACTCCAATATTATCTCACAAATTCACGCAATTATGACCTTAAACTCAATTATTTTATGACATAATTTGGTAAATACTCTCATTTAAACATTTATTACATTGTAGGTGAAATTGTGGGGTCATTCGTGTTCTGGACTTTCATTTGGCTTTAATTCCAGTCAAAATTTGAATGTTTTTTTAATTTAAATTATACCTACACTTTTTTACATGTTAAGCTTTACATTACATTAGTGATTTTATTTAAAAAATAAAATAGCGGCGTGACGAAAACATGACTTCAATTTAAAGTTATGACCGTGGATGTTTCCCGCTTTACTATAAGAATTGAAATATTTATAAATATTAACAAAAATCTTTATTGGAACAGACAAACTTGAATCTTGTGTTGTAGCCACGCCCACATCCACGATTTTTTTATATTAATTAAATACTAGTCCAATATCTTATACAGTGATAATTATATGAAATATAAAGTAGACATACTTGTAATTTGTATTTTTTTTTATCTGTTTCCTAAAAATTATTTTACCTATTTTTTTTAATTTATTCCACTTATTATACTACCTGCCCAGGGATTACCATACATTTTTAAGAAGAGAAAGTAGCTTATAACAACTTATGATCCTTTTACTTCAATGCTCTACATTTTAAAATATTATCATCATTTAGAAGTTTTCCCTTTAAAATGAAATAGGTTTAAATTTAGACAATATTTTTTAAATATTTATTAATCATATTAGGAAGCTATTTTGAAATAACGGACAGACCTTTCAATTTTTTTTATATTTAATATAAATAGGGAGAGGTGCAGATAAAAGGCACATAAGAATAAAAATTTAACAGCATGCTGCAAGAGATCATTTGTGGTAATTACTAGCAATTCTAACGTAAAGTTATACGTCAATGAAATGTTTATTCATGCATTGCGAAAAATGAGTCACAAATATTTAAAATATTCTGATGACATAATTGATTGACCACATGATTTTTTTATTGTATTCTTTAGAATTTCAATAAATTTCAGACTCAACCACTGTACGATAGTCAAAAAAATAGTTAGTAATAAAATAATTATAAGGTTAATTTATAAATAACACAATTCAACCTATAAAGGAATGAAGCCTTCCCATATCAAAGTCGAATGACTTGAAATAAACAAAATCACCTTGAGCATTACCATAAAAAATCTATAAATATATTTTAAAATATACACTTGTTAAGATCTCGTCGCGATGTAAAAAGATGCAGCCCTTTGGTCTGTCAGGTGACCTATTTTCGCCGATTGTACTTGAAGAAAGAACTTGTTTGGTAGTCACAGTATATTTACAGATTTACGGCTTTAACTAAAAGTATTTAAAGCGTCTTATATTGACCGACTTTATATAAAGAAGATAACAATTCAATTCGTTTGTTACGTCATGTTTTTATGTGTACCTTACGTACGTTACGCGATTTCTTGATCAATGAAAATTAAACCCTAAGGTTAAAATGGTATTTATTTGTATTTAACATTAAGTTACATTTTGAAAAGCTTCACTTTTAGCTTTTAATAGTATTTTGGCAATGCAACGGTTATAGAAAGTTTTCAAGACATCTAGATGACTATTTACCTATATAGCAAAAAAATGAGCTAACTCGAATTAAAATAGAATTTGCAATCTTCTAATAAACAATTAGGTACCTAAAGTCACTCTGCCAGACAACTTTTTGCATGGTCACAGTTTTTATACTTAATCTTCGAGTATTGTGTGTATGTACCGTTCAAATTAGTAGCTAATTGAATTTTCTGCAGAAGGTGTACCGCCCGCGTCGTGATACGCAAATAACGGCCCAATTCTATTCGGCTACTTCTATTACCGGGTCTTTGACCTAAATCAAATTCGCATGCCTACTTCACTCACAAAAGAAACCTCTTTGAATTTTCAAAACCTAATAATAAAGTTCATAATTAAATAATCTACTATGACATAATATCGTTTAAAATTAATTTAATCTATGATTAGCTCAGTGGATAGCATGTACGATCTCAAAATGGAGGTCCTGGCTTCCAGTCACGGGCAAAGTATAAGGTTTTCTCTGTTAAAGTCTAAACTTGTTGAATTTGGAACAATGGCAGTGTTTCTCCGCGTGCCTCGAAGAATTCATGAATCCTATGGTTCTGCGACTGATCTGTCACCGATCGTATCAACTCACATTACGTATGGCCTTGTACATTAAGTATTTTTTCGAAAATTTTGTTGAAATAATCATTTTTATCGATACAGAGGTACTCTCTAATTTTTAAAATTATTGTCCGTTTGTCTGCCTGTGACCGCATAACGAGAAAACTACTGGACAGAAATTGGTTTGATGATAGCTGGTTATTCGGTTTAATATATAGTACTAGGTACTTTTCATCGCGGGAAAATATCTTATCGCTAAAAAATCCATAGTAGGTAGGTAATTGTTAAAAATTAAAATGTACGTAGAGACAAACCGCGAAGCGAGGAGCCAGGATAATTTCATCAAGGGTTACGGTAGACTCGATCGAAACCTTAACTGAATAGTAAAACATACAAAAATAAAGATTTCGAGTAGACAACATATATTCGCAAAATTCGGATTGTCGAATAGGTATTTTGTTTAATTCTAATGATGAAGACAGACAAATCGTAGTCGCCATATTGGCCACTCTAGCGAAACCTCACAGATAACAAAATACAAATGAAACAACAAAAGTCTATAAAATAAAATATTATATATTATAATTAAATAAAATATAATATATTTAAAAAACATAAAAAAATGTTTAATTCCTAAAATACTGTTAAAAAAGAATAATATAATAATGTGTTATAAACTCTTAAAAGACGGAACTCTGCGAACAGCAAAGTGAGACCGGTCAAACTACGCCTGGCTGTGTACGTACACAATTACACACACACTCGCACAACGTAACTACGCCTTGCTTGTCAGTCTAGCTATCGCAACTCGTAGGAGCAGCACGTTTTGAGAAATTATTTTACCAGTTAAAATGCCGAATTGTGTTGTGAAAGGGTGTACGAATCAATCTTCAAAAGATAAAAAGCAGGATGGAATCACATTTCACACGTAAGTAATTTGGAAACCAATAATTTTCAATAAATCAAAACAAAATTTTAAGGTTATTGCTTGAAACACAAGTGTTGCCAGAATGAATGTTTTTGTTTACCCTATAATATAACTGGGTAATAATGTGACACGCAACGTAAAGTTACTCGTTTCTTATGATGGTTATCAGTGTATTTTAACTGACTTCACAAAACGAGGAGGTACTCAATTCGACTGTATTTTTAAAATCTTTGTTTACGCAACGCGATATCTTCGCCGTTTGTGAACCGATTTTTAACGTGTTTCAATTATATCCATATTAATAAGTTTTAATTAATATTTTAAGGGATTTGTTACCCTTTCAAGCTTAATAGTAACTATGTGTATTATATATCTTTATAGTAATAATAATAATAATAATAATAATTCCTTATTGATTAACACATTACATATCTTTATAGTAAGTATTACACTTACTGAATTACATTATTTTTTTAGATTTCCAGATCGAGATAAAAAAATTAAACAGAAATGGATAGCCATGATTCGTCAAAGTCGAAAGGAACTATCATGGAAACCAACTTCCCGCAGCGTAGTTTGTTCAGCACATTTTAAAATCGAAGATTTTTACAACACAAATAAAGGGTTACGTCGTGTGGTAAAAAACGGATATCCAAAGGTTAGTTTCTAACAATTAAGATTTATGACAATTGTATGAGACATGTTGATGACATTAATACAATACTGACTTTTATTGTCCATCAGATTTTACCAAACATAATAGAGGCATTAGATAATGAAGACCTAAGCCATCCTCCAAATGTTGTGAGTATTTACACAAAATATACTTAAAATATAAATAACTTCTCCCACTTCTACTTTCTCCTGTTTTTTTTCCAGCAGGATGATTCTGCTGCACTAGATCTATCAAATGATTTAAATATAAGCCAGCCTTCTACTTCATGTGCTGTAAGTAACATAGTTACATACTTTCCGGGATGTTCTCATATAAATACCTATACGTGTAGTTTTATATACCTTTCTTATTTTTGCTGAAGAATTTGAATATTGTTTTGTTTCCTTCAAGGTTCAAACGGCCGCCGTATCGGACCTGTCAGTTCTGGACTTAAAACCAGTAAGTAAGTGGAATAATCACATACAAATACGTCTATTTTTAATAACTCCCTCTTAAATTGTTCTGTTTCTTTAAGGTTTTAATTGCTGCCGCACCGGACCTGTCAGTTCTGGATTTAAATCAGCCTTCTACTTCATGTGCTGTAAGTGAAATAATTACACACAAACACATCTTTTTTTAATACTTCCTTGTAATATTATTCTGTTTTGTTTTAGGTGCAACCAGTACAGTCAGATTTGTCAATTTTCGACGCCCCCAGTAAGCACAAGCTACAAAAAAGGGTCTTATTGTTGGAAGCAAAACTACAAAAAAACAAAAGGAAAATAAAAACCTTAAACCAAAGAGTTAGACGTCTTTACGAGAGAAATAAATTGTTAAAAAAAATTCTACATAACCATAAAAAGCAAAACTAGGTACGAAAATGTTGAATTGCAACAATGTGGCAATTTGATTACAAAAAACCTCTATGTGAGGCCAATAAAAATAAAATATTATTTTTTTTATATATTTTGAAGAAGTTTATTTTAGAGTTAAAAGTTAAATCTGTAACCAAAAAGAAAGTTATACGGGATGGGCGACCTATTTTTGTCATTACGCGTTTTTATAAACCAGTCGTGGAAGCCAAATGTAAATCAGGATTTATAGGTACATTAATTATGATGCATGGAGGGTTTAATGATAACCCTAACGTAAGGCAATTTAAAGGAAGCTACAGAAAAATACTGACGCATATAGAATTATAATGTCTTACAAAAGCTAATTGCGTTCCTTTAGAAAATATAGCAATACTTAAATGTATTTCCACAACTACAAATAATAAGTAGCACTTCATCGTTATATAGACACTAAGAAGAAGATAGCAACAAAAATTCTTCGTTGCAACTTCTTCGTGAAATTGTTAATGAATCGGTTGATTTGGCCAGTCGATTACATGCCAATGCATATGATGACTACAGAAAAATTATAATTGGATACATATCTGGCACCTGGTTAAAACCATAAAATGCACTAATCTAATTGTTTAGATTCCTTGCATACTGATGAGAAATTTTATTTTCATAAGCTCATTAATTTGAAAAATAAGGGCGGTCTTCGCTTCCCGTCTAAGGATCTTTTTAATATTTGTGTGACTTTTGTGAAGCAGTGGTTCGAAAATTATTAATTAAAAATATCACAGTAACCACAGAATATCAACACCGCACTATTGTTATGAATATCTTAAAGAGATTCATTGGAAACAACCAGGTTTTTATAAATTTAGAGACTAAACATGAATATGCTGGGCAGGAACATAAACTTAATTTAATACGGTGTGTAATTGAGAAATACTTAAGCATTAGGTTCCACCATATTGCTAAGTTAGAAACTATTTCCAAATCAGTCGAAAGTAAAAGGCAATCATACAAGAAATTAATTCAGCATAAAGGTTATTAAATAAAGTAAATTGAAAAAATCATAACGAATTTTATTTCTGAAACAGTTTTCCCATTTCCTTTCTCCTACCGTCACTACTTTTTACCGAGAACTTACTCACCAGACACTTTATATCATGTTATGACGTTATTAATTATAACATTATTTTTGTAATTTTGGGGTAAATTGAATTATCATGGCTACACCAGCCCACGCACCACAATGCTTAGAAAGCTGGCCTCACTTCTCTGTAGATGAGTTTCGTCTTTACTTTTTTATTTGTTCTGAGGAGTATATCTAACATTTTTGTATTATTAAGGCAATAAAGATATTTCAATAACATCATTTTTATAATAAAATTTTATCAAGTAGGTAAGTTTAAGCAAATACAAATTACTGCAAAAACCGCGGAAACGTTCAAGGCAAACTTCGACAAACAAGTACTTAAATTGAACTCACGGAATCTGTGTGTTTTCTATGATTAGGTAAAACGTTATCTATTTATATTCTATAGATATTTAAAAAATCTAATTTAGTTCAATTTGTAGATTGTATTTTTTGGAAAACTCTTATTAAATTAAAATTAGTACTGATACAGCGGCCATAGTTTTAAGATTTTTTGTCTGTCATGAGTAAAATGTCCGTTGCATGATTCTTTCTTAGGTTTACGCGAATATTTGACATTATAAATTAAACTATCTTTTCGGATTTTGTCGCGGACTTATTTGGATACTCTCCCGTGACCATTATTGCTGTAATGCATTCGAAACGTCCATTCGGAACCAAAAATCATAATAAATCCGCGACAAAATACAAAAAGATACTTTCATTTATAATGTCCGTTGCATTAACAGTATTTCCTTTCCCAATAGTTTAATGTATTTAGACAATGAGGATATGCGGGGACTAGACCTAGAAAGCGTTCTAAGATCAATTGACAAGAGGTTGACAACCTGTACGATAGCCCTATCTACATCAAGAATGTCCTGTCTGTTTTTGTTAATATACAAATCTTTAATTTTTTTTTTCAATTCTTACAAACGTGGAAAACGAATAGCTGGATTCTGCTTTCAGGCTATTTCCATTTTGCAACTAGCTCTCATCTCTAGGTACGGTTTAACGATTATAAAAGATTTCTTAGGAATGAATTTCTTTCCCGGATTTTTATTACTATAACATGCTTATAATATACATAATATTATAAGACTCTCTATGAATCTATGTCTTTGTTATGATGTTGTTGTTTGTATTGATGAAAACCGCATTAAAATCCGTTGCGTACTTTAAAAGAAAAAAGAAATACTATATATAAAAAGACTTTTTTTATATATAGTATTTAGAGATAATGTTTTCATTGAGACCTCTAAAATCTGAGTCTCCTATAACCATGATTGTTGTAATCATTTAACTAAAAACCAAAATAAATCCTCAAAAAAATCCGAAAAGATAGTTTTATTTTAAATATTAAATATTCGCGTAAATCTAAGGAAGTATAATAATGTTAGTTACAATAAATTATCAAAATGGTCTAGAAAACATGTCATTTTTAAAGTAACGAGGTTAGAATTGCAACGCCTTACTTCTTCGTGTTATCACCAAAGCGCCGAACATGTTCAGATTTCGGCGATTATCTTATCTTGCCCAATGACGTTACGAACAACCGATATTGAATGGAGGTCGAATTCGCATATAAATGTTGCTTTATAAAGGAGAATTAAGTGAGCGAGTGCTATAAAACAAGACTTGTACAAATAAACTATTAAGCCAAGTTTTAACCTGACGATTATTATTTTAACGACATCGTTACAGACAGAAGTAGCCAAAGTTAACGGTAACAAGACGCGGCCTTATCACTATTTTCATGACGTGTATATCAACACCAAGCACTGGGCCTAAAAAATCAAGTTTTTAAATGAAAATTTTGCCATCCTTTACCGAATTTTTGAAAAATCAACTAAATCAAAATACGAATCATTTATTTTGCACTACTAAGAATGTGCTAGAACTTATAAATATAAACATTTTGTATTGAAAGGAATTAATTACACTCATAAAAAATGATGACACTGATATTCCATTTGCTGACGTATTCTAACAAGGTGTCAGGCAATTTAAATATTTTTATCCAGTGCAAATCGAATCAATATCAATGAATATAACGGAACACTTTGATTAAAAATTAAAAAATAAATAAAAAATCCATGATTTGTCGCGCTCATGATCGTATTCATTTATAATGTGTAAATGTTTAAATAATATTTCACATACCTACTACTATTTTTTTCCAATTTAGTAAGTTATTACTATACAGTGTTAAACGTAGAGACCTTATCGTCGACATTGATCAGCTGACTTATAAATTAACAGATAAAATATGCGTGGATTATCTTGACAGATAAGTACAGCTCGGTGAGTAACATACTATGTATTTTTTTAAAAATATAACGATGTATAACTTTAACAAAGTACGACTAACTTAGAGTTATTATGTATACTACAAACTTTAAAAACTTACATACAGACGAACATAGAAATTTTTCTTTGGGAGTCGGTTAAAAATGGTTTTCCTAGCCGAAACATTCAAAAGTGCTTCTAAGACCACTAAAATTAAAACACTTAACCCCTTCTAAATGACTGAACCGATTCTGATGAAAAACAAAATCAGGGTTCTATGATTTTTAGAAAAATATTGAGAAGGAAACATACGGGTAGGACGTCTCAGTCCGCTAATAAATAATCAGTAAACTTCGTAATCGAAGTTGTCAGTTGTCTGTAACAAAAACTCAACTATTTTTATTCAATTTACTGACAGGACCAACCACTCAGCTTAATTTGACTTGATGTGGTTTCGTTAGGTACGTGGTAGCTTACGCATGACTTGTGTTGATAATGGAAAACTTGCGATAATAATATTAGAATTTAGAACATACTCGTATCTAACTTTATAATATGTCGAATTGTTTCATACTTTGTATTTCAGACTCGAATTTGTCATTGACATTTAATATTTTTTGAAAAACCTTATTGAAATTAGGGATTGCAATCCGGAAAACCGGATCCGGTAATCCGGCGGATCCGGCATCATTTCACGGTCACCGGATCCGGTACTAATATACCGGATCCGGCGACCGGATCCGGTGTTACTAATATTTGGCAAAATAATAGAGTTTTTGCATGAGTTGGTACTTTAAATGCGTACTGCGTGGTGTTCATGCGTGCGAGTTGGTGTCTGACATAAATAGAACACTTGTTTGTTAGCATTATCGAATACTTTAATGATTATAATGGTCTCATATCAGTAAAGTAAGGTTTAGATTTTATAAAGTTACTTTATAAATAAAAAATAATTGATCTATCTGTGAAAGTGACATCTAGGAACACTGAGCTACTCGTAACAACGTTAAAATTTTACCTAGTTGCCTACACTAGCCACCGCTACATTTTAATTGCTCGTTGCGTAATCTTAACATTGGGTTAGAAAATGCTCCATCCTGAATGACTGATGGATCAACGCTTAGCCTAAACTACTAATCGTAGAGACCTGAAACTTTTAGGGTGTGACCTTGTAGTTTATGACGTAGTTATCGGATTATAAAGGATTTTCCGAAATTTTATGCCTAAGGGAGTGAAAAACTGGAGCAATGTCTGTATGGTGTGATTCCAATCTACTTCAAATTATGCATAAAGATACTTTAACAGAATTGATGGAAAACGTGATTCGTATTTTATTGAAACCTATTGCCTTACGGGGTTAATAAGGGGTAATTTGGGGTTAACTTACATCAAATATGAAATCAATACTTCTTAGTACTGCTACTACTTGATTTAAATAACAGTTTATTTTTGCACATGTTTGAAAATGTAATACTTTTCTCATCAAAGTCAACAAAAACTTTGTATTAGTAGGCATAGGTCTATCTACTACTACAACTACGCCAAGAAAACCGAATAACTGGTTTAAAGAGTAGTCCTCATAACAAAAGGGATGAAATGGTAAATGGGGAATCAATTTTTGGTATATTATAAGTAAAAGCGTATAGCCAAACATATTTTTTGTACTTTTAGTTAGCGAGGCCGCGAGTTCCGCTAGTTTTTTATAAACTACTTACCTATATTAAGTACAATGATACTTGAATAACTTACTAACAGTTCATTTTGAACCAAAAAGGCGAAAATTATATAGATTTTTTTAGCCGGATCCGGCCGGATTGAAAATGACGCCGGATTGCAATCCCTAATTGAAATAGTCACTATTATCTTTACAAAGATTATTAATTATAGTTTTTAGAATTTTCGTCTATCTAAGAGGGTCGATGTTACTAAATTAGTACACTACAATTAAATTTTAATAAAATGAATATAAAAATAATAAACGTATACGTTTCACATTACTCCAGATAGCAATAAGATTGCAATGTCGCTCTGAGCAAAAAACCAGCTCTCAAAGCTATGTCATTAGTGATAAGACGAATTAGTTCGTGTAGATTGTACCGTTTAGTACTCTATCCTTCATGCTTTATATTTATAAGCCAAGCCAATTTAATATTTATTTATGTCTTTAAATTACTGATGAATATTTAGTTAAAAATAGCGTTTTGGATACGTAATAAGAACGCCTCGACTTTTGGCCCTCAAGTCTCAACTTAAGTAATAATTCGGTCCAGCCGTACCGAAAATAGGATTTTTTTAACGATCGCTCGAACAGTACCTAGTATCGTCCAAATAGCCAGATTGAACTAAATAACAGTACTATACAATAATTGTACAGTACACATTATACTTCATATGAATCACTGTCAGATACTTGACCATATTTTATTAGGTTGGTGTATTAATAATACATACATACGTCTTGTTTTCCCACAGCTCCACTCTAATATATTATACCTTCCTCTGTTAAAAGGCAATAAAGTGCTAAAGGAGTTTCTTAAATCTGGCTTGTAGTTCTCAAGATTAACGCATTTAACAACATTATAAATCAATAAATTATTTTTATTGTGAGTTAAGATAAAGAATTAATTATTATCCAAACTAATTAATTAACGAAAAGAGTAAGTACCTACCGGAAATAATGGAGTTCAATTTTTGATAAGGATTAAAGAGAAAGACAGCTATAAATTCAATTTGAAATTGTAGAATATAACGAGGTTCATGTTGTATTCATGTCCTTTTTTTAAAGTCCTGCAACTGGGCACGGACCGCCTTTTGCTTCGAGGGATCAGGCCATAGTCCACCACATTGGCAAAGTGCGCATTGGTAGTCTTCGCCGCAAAACAAGTAGTTATCTAATTCAAAATTATTTTACGACTCGGGATTTGAACCTGCTTCACTCGTTTCCCAAGTGTTACCATTGCGATGCACTATTTTACAAAGAATTTATAGAAAACTATATTTTGGAATACTCAAGTCTTCCGGACAATTCCAGGATATGTCGCATATTAATAATTATGCAAAAAACCATAGAACTTGACAGTTCTGCCTCATTACAAAATCTGAGATCAACCCGCGCTACTCTCCTTTAGAACCGGTCCGTCGGCTCCAACACGAAGGATTTGAGTTTAATATTTAGCAAAGACATTGAACCTAATATAACGGTAGATTTCTGAATTTGTTTCTTTAAATGACATTTTTTTTCTCATAAACGTATCGCAATGTTTTCATTAACACAACAATATAAATAAATATGTTGGGACATTATTACACACAGCGCCATCTAGTGTTGTGGTAAGCTACGAAGAAAGCTTGTGTTACGGAGACCAGATAGTTGATATACTACATATATAAGTTTAAATACATGTACATATTATAAATATAAACATCCATGACTGGAGAATGGACATACAAACATCCGAGTTTAACAAATGCCCCCAGCGGGAATCGAACCCGCGACCGCTGGCGTAATAAAGTAGGGTCACTACATACTGCGCCAAATGTGTCGTGTCGATATGAAGCCCGATTTACATAAATCGATATGTAATTGATTACTACTTAGTATTGCAATTTTAATATAATTATTTAAAACAATCATGAATAATATGTACTTTAAATAAACAAAGCAGATTGTTTTTACTATCAACTGTTATCGGAATGTGAAACAAATTATTCTTGTGTTTATTTAATTTATCATAAGTCATACGGAATTATTATAGTTTAAGTCCGAATCTTTTTTAGTATTCCTACATCTTATAGCCATTAGCAGGACAGCGGCGGAGTCGTGGGCAAGAGCCAGTATAATTTATATATAGATTATTTTTTTCCTTCAATTATTGCTAGTCCTAGTCGTATGTTTGCATGTTTGCCTATCAAGACATTACAATCTATAGTCTATCCCGAGAGTAGGTATCTGACTGTCAGTGAATAAATAACACTTATGTAATCTAACGATTATATTTCAACATACTGTTATTATAGTTTTAGAAAATTTATTTTTGGTAACATTTTAAAAATACATAGAATATTTTATGACAAAAATAAAAAAAACAATAACGATTTTGACATCATTTGGCTCAGTTTGTAATACTTATAGTACTTACCTTACTAACTTACCGTGCAAGCGTTCGTAGGTTCGTGTTCCGCTGAGGTATTAATTTGTGTGATAAGCACGAATGTTTGCTGCTATTAAAGTTTATGTGAAATAAGATATGACCGTTCATGTTGTAAAAACGTAACTCAAGGGTCACAAAATTAATAGAGTAAGTACTTTCCGTTTACCTAAAACTGAAATTTTTCAAGTTATATCGTTGGCTCAGTGTGTACTTGCTGTGCTAGCGGTCGCGGTTTCGAGTCACAGTGGTGGCATTCATTTTTTGAGCATGAATATTAGCACTCCAGTCATAAGTGTTTATATGTATAATATATGCTTAAAGTTACTTATTATGTGAAAATTAACTATCTGGTAATCATGAAAGGATGTGCTGTGTATAACCTATTGTTCGATTATTATTTATTTAATTCGCACTTAGATAAAAATCGATAATTCTTGAGTGATATAGTAATATTTTTATTACTATCCTGGATATCAGACACAATTACGCAGAAAATACCATTTTAAGTCTGTTGACACACTGACATATTCAATTACATCAGTTGTACGGCATCCATTGTATTGAACACTGGTGAAAGTTACTATTATTATGTTACAATATGTTTAATATTTTTAAAAGAACTCATATTTTTATAAAACAAGTTCATTTTTACACTCTTTAACCGACTTCAAAAACGGAGTAGGTTATATGTTCCATTGTATATATATTTTTTTATGTATATTTTATTAATGTATTATATATTTACTGATTTCTCCGCCAACTATGGGCCGATTTCAATTTTTTTTCTTTTGTTCGGTATGATATAGTTCCAAGGGAGCCCCACTGTCACAAAGTCAGGATCTGATGATGGGATCCCAGGGAAATCGAGGGCAACTCTCAAAATATATAGCACCTATTGTTTTTGATATATTTTCTAAAAGTGTTCAAGCATTTGCGAGCTGATGATGGAAGATAAAATTCCTCAACGGTTAATTTTTATGTGTTATCATAGTTTTGCTTCTGCCTCAACGATTCTTTAATAATTAATTAATACCCATTAATTATTCTTAAGATTTTTATGTTTCGAAAACACTCTTGGAATGTAATCAACTATCTTAAAAGCACAAGTTCATTAGTAATTAAAAATTGTAATATTTATTAAAAGGACAACTGGTTTTACTATAAATATTTTCATAAGAATATCCTTTTGGTACCTATTATAGGTATATAATAGTATAGTATAATTATTATTAGACTCGAAAGTTTGCGTGGACTAAAAACTACTAAACGGATTATGATAAGACTTGATGGTAGCCAATTGTAGTAGCAGACACAAAAGTAAGCATACAACATTTTAAATGAACTATCTTTACGGATTTTGTCGTCGAGAGGTCTCTCCCGTGACCTTGATTGCTGTAAAGCATTCGAACGCGTCGGGAACCAAATCACTACATAGTATAAAACAAAGTCGCCTTTTCTGTCCCTATATCCCTATATCCCTATGTGCGCTTAAATATTTAAAACTACGCAACGGATTTTGATGCGGTTTTTTTTAATAGATAGAGTGATTCAAGAGGAAGGTTTATATGCATAACTAGCGGATCCCGCGGCTTTGCCTGTGCTAAATCTAGGGAAGAGCCCGAGCGAAGCGAGGGCGAGTCGCTAGTATCATAATAAATCCGAAAAGATAGTTTCATTTATAATGTCAAATACTCGCGTCAACCTAAGAATTAAGAAAGTATTACATACAATATTTTTAAAATTTGTTCCTATAAGTATGTTATAAGTTATTTACGTACGGAACCATATTATTTGAATTTTGAATTTGTAGCAATAATAAGAATAATCTTTAATTACATCCCATAAATTACCATAAAGAAAAGTCATAAATGTAGTAAACGTTTATGTCAACCGCGACGTGACAAGGTGGCTATAAATGTCAAAAACAATGTCAAATTAAAAAAATAATGACGATATCAAGATAAAGTATTCATTGTTATATTATGTACCACCCACATACAGACAAAGACATTTCGTGAACAGATGGTTTTACCGCTACAAGTTATTTAAGTACGTACTTGTAACTCTTAGGTGCAAATATAATTTATACTAGCCTTTGCCTATGGATGTGCTCATTTGTCAAAACTTAAGTCGACAAATTTAAATTTTACAATTAAATTGTTACTACAATAGGTATATAATATTATGTGATAATAAGTACGTACTTAAATTTAACACAACAAAAAAAACCAAGTGTTTCATAAAAGGATTTGTATATGGCAATTCTTTCGTGTAGGTAGTAATATATTTTATAGCCTTTATTCTTCATAAAGATTTATTTTTAAGACTAGCGACTCGCCCTCGCTTCGCTCGTGCTCTTCCCTAGATTTAGCACAGGCAAAGCCGCGAGGTCTGCTAGTTATGCATATAAACCTTCCTCTTGAATCACTATATCTATTAAAAAAACCGCATCAAAATCCGTTGCGTAGTTTTAAAGATTTAAGCATACATAGGGATATAGGGACAGAGAAAGCGACTTTGTTTTATACTATGTAGTGATTTACTTATTTGATAAATATAAAAAACCGTAGTTAAATAAAATAATACAGCACTTAACCGTAATTAAATTATATACACTTCAAATTAAAATACCTTCAAAAAAATCTTATACTCGGATATTTTGTTGCCGTGGTCCATTCACGCTAAAAGACATAACTCAAATGGGATAAATGAAATTAGAGATTCATTATTTGTAAGAACTAGACGTGTGATTTTATAAAATCCAGAAAACTTTAAATACCTTTATATAATTACCTAAGTATGGAGTATACCTAGTGCGACTTAGATTTATCTCTTGATCACGTTTCAAAATGTCGGTGAATGAATTACTCAATTGTGCTACTTTTATACATTTGACTATGAGATGGAAAATTGAAACAAACTAGACGTTTACTTTGTCATGTGAACTTAAATTACAATAGACTTAATAATCATATTAGGTTTCCGAATAATTGCTGGACGAATGCGATGGAACTTTTATTTTCTTATAGTGACTTACCCTCGCTTCATTCGTATGATACGAATTTCTAAATTATTTTTAGTTATTTTATAACACAGTAATTTATGAATTATGGCATGTCGTAGGTACTTCAGGTCTACCTTGTAAAGTACACCCTAATAAGCTCAGCCATTTGCCAGCAGCAACAGACGTAAACATACAAACTTTTGTATTTATAATAGTACTACTTACAATCATTAAGATAAGTTTTTATATATTACTGGTAGGTATATAATACCTTAGCGCAAGCGAAGCTTTGGGTTTCGCTAGTTACATACTAAAACGTAAACTAAAACCGGTAAAAATTGGTGCAGTCGTTTTTGAGTTTGTCACGAACAGACAGACAAACGCAGCGGAGAACTTTCTTTTATAATAAGTATGTAGTGATGACAATGGTCACTACTCACTTGATAAGGAACAAATAATTATAAATTAACTAAAACCTTTTAGCTATTAAGTATCAGAAAACCTTAGAAATGTTTAACAGTAGCGATTATAAATACACTAGCGACTCGCCCTCGCTTCGCTCGGGCTCTTCCCTAGATTTAGCACAGGTAAAGCCGCGGGATCTGCTAGTTATGCATATAAACCTTCTTCTTGAATCACTCTATCTATTAAAAAAACCGCATCAAAATCCGTTGCGTAGTTTTAAAGATTTAAGCGCACATAGGGATATAGGGATATAGGGACAGAAAAGGCGACTTTGTTTTATACTATGTAGTGATGATGATGTTTTATAATCATCAAAAATAAAGGTACATGTGAATATTACGAAAAAAGTTTTGCAAGAACATGAGAATTGAAACAATCACAAAAGAGGGCAACATCAAAGACTAAATTGTTTATTTTCAATGGCTGCTCCCGACCCGAGCGATCTACCTGATCGAAAGCCCTTTCACGTGTTTTTAAGTATTCCCATCGAAATTTGGTTGTTCAGAACAAAATAGTGCAAATAAATGTTTAAAAGAAACCGTTTTTAAGATCCAGCAACATCCCTCTTGTTAATAATGGGTAGAAAATTATAGCCTTGTTTTTAAACGAGATTTAATAACTATCTTGCGATTTTTTATAACTAACAAACGGAGATTATTATATTTATTCACCATCTATACAGATAGTTTAAGTTAAGTGTTCGTTTGTAATGTAAAAAAACAACCTTTTACATTATGAAAGTATATTGTTTATGCGGCATGCATATGTATATGTATAACCTATATATGCGGATTGCGGTACATAATTTTATAAAAATACATATTATGAAAAAAAATCTCTTTGATCCGGCCAATTGACTCTGCGAAACAGCTGGACCGATTTTGATGGCACTGTCCCTATTTAACTTATGTTATAAGGAGTAACTTAATGGAGTAATATGGAGTCCATTAAAAAAAATTAATTAGGGACTAACGAACCCGAGCGAAACGAGAATCAGTGGCTTGTCTAACATAATAACATGCATAATATAACTCTAGCTCTAACTTAAGCCGTAATCTGTTCTCAGTTATTTATTTTTCATTTAAAAGAAACCTTTCATTTAGTATCAAGTAATCTTACTATTTTATGTAGCATAAAAACAGTAGGTACCTAGGTTTATAACGAGGCAAAACATTTTGTAACAAAAACCTACTTATTAACGTACATAAATGAGTATTAATGGCATGTAATAATAAATTATGCAATGAAGGTTAAAGTTTAAACTTACATCGTAACTCCAGGTGCAGGAAACTCCGGCGAATTTGGCAACACATCGCCCCAACTCAACGTCCTCGTGCGTCGTGTATAGGTGCTTCAAGCAGTACTTGACATGAGGGGCCACTCTTCGCAAAGTCTCTCGAGATAAAAGAACTCCCGGCCCTCCCATACAAAAGTTTTCGTTATAATCTAAGGCTAAAGCGTCCCTCTCAGAGGTCGTGCCTCTGCCCGCCTGACCGATAAACAGGGGCTTCCTACTATCCACTGACCGTAAGAACTTCTCCAATTTGTCACCTCTAACGTAAACATCATCATCCGCACGCATGAACCACTCAAATCTATCTCCATAATGTTCGTACATGTATAACAACATTAAAAAGGATTTCTTTTGAGGAGGATAGCTGTCGTCGACATTACGTAGCGGAATCAGGGGCAAGCCGGGTGCTTTTGAAACTTCCGAACTAAAAAACGCAATTCGGCCAGGTAAGTCCTGTGCCCAAGTGTCATACACTGCTCTAGCTCTGGTAGTCAGATATTGTTCTGCCGTCATAACACCAACAAAAACTAAAGTTCTATTAGAATTGGAAATTGTTTCGTCAGGCTTCAAATCTATGATTGATAGAGGGTCTGGTGCTACAAACATTTTAGCTTCCGGACAGGCTTCAATCGACGTTCTTGAAGAAGGTCTTAAGCACAATTTTAAGAACACACCGAGTGTCACACCAGCGACCACGCCGGCCACCAAGTGCATCCATTTACTCCTGCGCGGCATCGTAGCACTGATTTAGAAAATGCATCCACTGTTACCTGAGTGTACATTCCAAGGAACTCAGCTGGTGGGGTAGATTATACAGTAAACCTTTCATTCACATGTCGCCGCGTAAAACGTGGCAGATACTGAATATTAAATAAACTTTAAATTAAATAGTCTAAATAGTCTTGACTCCTGACTCCTGCGAACATTCCAGCAAATTTTATCTCTTCTGATAAAACAAAGTGGCTTTCACTTTTTCACTCACATGTCGGATAACTGAAGTATCACGATTAACTAATTTAAAAAGGTAACAAGACTGTCTCTTGAGCAATCACGAATAGTACCATAGTATTATGAAGTCGTAGCCGATTTTCTTGTTTTTAAATTGAAATGGTCACGCTGTCATCAGAAATCACTATCGTGTCACTAGCTATCAGATTCGCAGATACGCGTGTCGAAATGCCGATCCAAGATGTACCGCGACGGTCGACTCGTGCGCCGTGCGCCGGCCGAGCAGTGCAACTGAACTGAACGTCTGACGGTCTGAGTCAAAACAAATTCCGGTCAGCGCAGACTGTAGCTTTTCTCACTTACACACCGTATATCGCTCTTTATCGCGGTCATTACGGATCGGTGTGACGCTTCCATTCATCGTCAGAGTCCAGAGATAATTTTGCGAGTATTGTCTGGAACCACGGCTAGTGTTACGTTTTAAGATTAGGTTCGACGTCAAAGATCTCGTAAATGCCAGTGGCGTGACTATTTTAATATGGGTAAACTATTCGCTTCCGACGTTCTCGTTTCTCATAATATGTATGTCTTGTTTAAACGGCATTTTCAATTAGTGTACTTCCCTTTGAAATAATGATAAGCTCATACTTTACTTTATTTAATAAATAAAAAGGAAGTGGAATCCGATGAAGTGCTGAGGATTGTCTGTCTGTGATCCATCAATCTCTGGAACGTCTGTGCTAATTTCCACCTTTAACCGTAATTTCCTTTACACACTAAACCGTTCTTTTTGATAGTTCTATATATGAGTGACATTTTAAAGTGAAAACGAAATTTAGATATATATGTACATGTATATATACTACTTATTTATTTTTAACTTCATAAATTTTGGTTTATATTTAGTAAAATAAAATTTAAGTAGATTATATCGAATATTTATTATAACGCTTATGAATATTTGATAAAACGACACATTTTAATCCAGGCACTTACAAGAACTGTTCATTTTATACGTCAAATAAATGCGCGATACTGTACTGTCTTATCTCTTCAATTTGACCTAAGAATAAAAATATAAACACTGCTATCAAATTCTATTATTACAAGTAGGTATATTTTATAAAGCAAAAAATGCATAACATGATACTTAAAAAACCCATTTTGACAAAACATTCGTGTTAGTCATCAAATAATCATTATGAGTTAAATATTATTGTTTACTTAAAACAGTCCTTAACTTAGACAAGATTTAATTCTGCAACCATTAGCCTTAGAAGTAATGCACTTAAAATATGCTCTTTTTTGCTGACTCGGCGGAGGCACTGCCGTGCCCCCTGATATTTGTCCATAATACCAACTAATTCCACCACATAATATGTGATAACATGATTAAAATCACTAACACTTATTTTTTTTTTGCTGTCACCTGTACAAGCTCTCTAGTTTTCAGACAAATGCCTAGATTTATGAATAAAGTTGTTAGCATTTACAAATTACATAGAAACGACAACGTTTTGCTTTATATGGTCCCATTCATGCCTAATTAGACCTAATTAGATCAAAGCGCCCGTCCCACCTAATTAAGATTTCTTGACAAACTTCTTGCTAGGCATATTTTATTATCATCGATTTTTGAAGCAATATTTAAACACTGAAGTGTTTAAATCTAAGCTCAGAAAATGCAACGAAAAAATTAATTCGTTTTATTAGCTACTTTTATTACGTACTTAGCTCAATGAAACTACATAATATAAGCATGAGCTTAAAGTCATAGTTTTAAATATAGCTTTGCATAAAAAGTTATAAAAACAAAAAACAAAAAAGGCTTATAGAGAGTGCTTTGCCGCGACTATGGGTTGAAATTAGAACAGATACTATGGAGTACTCTACCGTTTTGTCAGGCCCTTATGCTGTACATAATCGGTTGTTGCATGTGAAGTAGCACTTTCTTATATTTAAGTTAAAATCTCAATAAAATATTTATAATTGGTTTTTTTTATTTTGTTAAACTTGAGGTTTATTTATGATACCATAAACAAAATATAAAATATTCTGCTTTTAGTTAAAACTCATAATATTTTTTATCGTATTACTGCTATTAAAATTATGTTATGATCAATCGTTCTTCTTAATCCACGAAGTATGCACCAATATTATAACAATTATTAGGTGCCTATAGTAATTTAGGTACTATTAAACGCAATCAAATCCGTATACTTTCATTAACAATTCCATGAAAATTAAAGGTCATTATGAAA
The DNA here is from genome assembly GCA_905231865.2 of Boloria selene. Taxonomy (NCBI): domain Eukaryota; kingdom Metazoa; phylum Arthropoda; class Insecta; order Lepidoptera; family Nymphalidae; genus Boloria; species Boloria selene. The sequence goes on from HG993147.1 coordinate 12,042,131, forward strand.
TGTAGAGTCTAAAGGATGCAGTTTCATCGGATACAAAAATCAAAGAAATGACGCACATATGTTAATGCCGACGGGAAGATCATTTGCTTGACAGATGGGACACTACGACGTACAACACAGTTACTGTGCTTTTTAATTTAGACGGACAATATCCAAATTACCAGTTCAGTTTACCATATATCAGTTCTTTTAGTTCACAATTTTTAATGCTATAAAATGGTTTCTCAATTTTTATCCTACACCCCTTAAGTTGCGAACATAAGTGCAAACTCGATACGTCGATCAATTGTATTTATAGTTTACTAGCGAGTCGCCCATGCTTTGCTCGGGCTCGTCCCTAGATTTAGCGCAAGCGAAGCCGCGGTTTCTGCCAGTTAATACATATAATAATAATATCTTTATTGATTTAAATAACAAAAAGTTAAAAAAAATTCTTAAAGAACTATATTATCACTAGTGAATTTTTATTGAAGTACTCGTACACTAACGTCTGAACTAGGCCGAGTCTATATCTCAGTCGCTAGTCTCTTCCAAATTACGCAATTTATTTATTAATATAGTTAATAAGTAAAGTAACATGCAAAATATAAAGATATAAAATGTAATAGACTCTAAACAATTTTGAGATACAACAGTGTAGGTAGTTAAAATATAAAATTTCTTCTTGAATTACATCTCTATCTATCTATCTGTTAAAAAACCGCATCAAAATCCGAAGCTTACTTTTAAAAATCTTAGCATACATAAGGGACCGACAGACAGCGACTTTATTTTATAATATTAATATTATTAGTATTGTAGTAGTTTTATAATATTTGTAATATACACCCTTTTATGTTTAGTAAATATAGACTCTTACACAAACAGGATATAACAAAAGCAAAAAGCTGCTCTTTCTCGAAATTTACGTTAATATTTTTTGCAGTTATAGGTAATATGTAGGTTAAAAATAAAAAACATTTTTACCCTGTGATTTTTATGGAAACCCTATATTCAAGGTTATGATGCCATTGCATTCAGATCAATATGGGTTCATTCCTTTCGTTGTGTACTATAATTGCAAGGGCTTGAGTCGGCATAAAAATGTTTTTTATGCTGACGATATAGGTACCATTTTTAACCATTTAATAAGAATAAAAAATCAATATTGTCTTAAATTTAAGCAATATATTTAAAAACAACTTATGTAAAAAATACACAAAAACGATGTCTACTTATGAATAATAATATATACAATATACATTAATTAATTTTATTCTTTTCTAACCTTATTGGTATAAGGAAGTCTCAATATCGTAATAGACCTACAATTAGCCATATAATCAAACATCGTAGTACATAATATAATCAAATAAAAAAGACTATTAGTTATGGTACTATTTTCTTTTTTAATATTTGCTTGTATAAGACAAAGGAGGAAGTGGCCTATTTTACGTTAAGGTTTTTTTAAAGAATAAACTTTGATTATATAAAATATAATCAAAGAGAATAAATTAAAAACGTACACAAACGTATTGGAAACAAATCTACAAATTATAACAGATAACAATTATTATACTTAATTTATAATAACAAAATTTAGATAATGAGGTATCGTAAATATATTACGTCTAATATTTTATATGTAGGTACTATTTTTCTATAAAGATGAATAGACCTATTCATTAAATTCATGAAAACCTTTTTTTATGATACATAAGTACGCTTGTATTTGGTTTCTCTCTAACGTTCTGATTCAAAATTTAATAACCGGTGGTAACTTTCACAAGTAATACGAATCTAACGACACCTTTGATGCTAAAATACATCGAGCCGTTCATGCCGCAGAGCGTGCCAAACAATTATACATACATACTCGTACCAAACAATTATACATACATACATAGAGAGTATTCTCGAAAAACAAAACCCTCCTTCGGCGCAGTCGGGTAAAAAATGAAGGACTTTCATACAAACTTGCGAGAGACCCTTAGACCTCCTTATATAGAAATCTCCATTTAAGTTGAATCAGTTAAAACAATAATTTTAGTCGATATAAACCAACATTCCGTACTTAAATACCTATGTTGGGACATTATTACACACAGCGCCATCTAATTCCGTGATAAGCTACGAAGGAAGCTTGTGTTACGGATACCAGATAGTTGATATACTACATATAATTAATATAAGCTTAAATATATATATATATATATATATATATATATATATATATATATATATATATATATAAATCTTGCGAATCATCTTGTCCCAAGTATGGGGAAATTTGGCTGCGCTCTTGTATCCACCGGCCTATTGTATCCGTATTCCGGATACAATATTAACCAACCCTGATTTTTTGTCCAAAGGTTTGTTTCGATGTTTGAAATGACTGGGCGAAAAATTGGCTTGGAGACAAATTTCTTCGTAGGGTGATTTTTGGCGAATATCGTAGTTCAGCCATCGGCCGCGCGAAATTTGGAGGGTGCTCGCGAGCCGCGTATATTTTGCCCCGTATATTTCGCTTTTAATTTATCGATTTTATTGTGTCCCACTTACGAATTATGGGGCCGCACTGGGTTGACGGGTAAAGGCGGAGCGGGGTGGTGCGGGGGTGCGTTTCCGTGTTTATAATATTTGTAAACTACGTATATTTCGATTTTAATTTGTCGATTTTATTGTGTCTCACTGACTACTGAGGGGGCCACTCTGGGTGCACGGGCGAAAAATTGGCTTGGACACAAATTTATTCCTAGGGTGATTTTTGGCGAATATCGTAGTTCAGCCATCGGCCGCGCGAAATTTGGAGGGTGCTCGCGAGCCGCGTATATTTTGCTTTTAATTTATCGATTTTATTGTGTCCCACTTACGAATTATGGGGCCGCACTGGGTTGACGGGTAAAGGCGGAGCGGGGTGGTGCGGGGGTGCGTTTCCGTGTTTATAATATGTATTTGTAAACTACGTATATTTCGCCTTTACTTTGTCGATTATATTGTGTCTCACTGACTACTGAGGGGGCCACTCTGGGTGCACGGGTAAAGGCGGAGCGGCATGCGCGTTTTGTGTTTAATATATTTGTTAGCTCATATTTCACAAGTAGTGTTCAGACAATACTTTTAACCGACTTCAAAAAAGATGAGATTATATGTTCTTATTACGTTTCTGACATTATATTTAATAAAGCTTTTCATAAAATATTTTAATTTAAACTATTATTACGTCAATATTTTAAAACATCAATAATATGATTTTTATATTAAAAGGCCTAAAAATATCAATAATAATATTAAAGTAGCAATTAAGTAAAGCAATACAATTACCGCCGCAACTACGGTAGTCACACTTGCTATGTCCTTGACCCCTATGTCGGCATTTCTTTGGCAAACGCGGTTTATATTTTTTAAGGAGTGTTCGCAACAGCTTTATATTGATAAACAATTCAAGCGAGTAAACCGCACTAATATTATTTTAAAAACAATCTAACGTAACGTATAATACAAACAAATATTATATTAGGAACAAAATAACCAAATATGTACATAAATTATATATTTATTTCAAGTTAGTATAGTTAGTATAGTTTTAAACGCTATTGTATTAAAGTATAATTTGGCGCACAGAACTCGTGACAAAAATATTACACGGTTAGTACGACATTTATTTCATTTCAATATAGTTTTAAATGCTATTGCCTTAGAGCATAATTTGGCGCACACAACTCGTGACGAAAATATTACACAGTTAGCACGACATTTATTTCATTTCAATATAGTTTTAAAAATGAATGTTTTAGAGCACAATTTGGCGGACAAATATCTTAAAAAGAAAAAAAATACCTATAATTTATACGTAATATATTTATTTCATTCCAACATAGTATTAAATGCTATTGTCTTAGAGCATAATTTGACTCGTAACAACAATACTATACGGCTAGCACAAAGTGTCAAGCGCGGTAGTTGTGGTCCATATTGATTACATCCTCTTTGTTGTGGTCGTATTATATGTAATAAAAATTATGTTAAAATATAAAGAACATCCTTAAAAATGTTTTTCTTATTTCTATTTCTTTTCTTCAGTTGACTTAAAAGTTTTGAAGTGCGTGCACGCACATAAGAATATGTAAAAGGGCTAATTTTAATATATCGATGTAATACAATCCAAAGACATGAATGATACACAAAAACGGTAAGCCACAATTATACTACGTCTTATCGCGGCATTTCTATGAAGAAGGATTTAAGCAAGAAATACATTTTTATTGATTTTGACTTCTTGTAGGCGTTGTTATTTTAAAAAAAGATTATTACAATAAATTATTATTTTATTTACTAATCATGTTAATTTAAAAAATAAATATGTAGAAGAGAAAGAATAGCTTGTGTAAAATCGTGATTGTGAGACACGAGGCAGAAAAATTTACGCGCTTATAGGGTGGCCCACAGAGCATTCGAATCCCGGTTGAATTACATTTTTCTAATTTACTGTTGCTGTTAATTTAGTTAAATTTAGGTTAAGTTTAATATCACCAACGGAACCGTATAACATAATACCTCACAAGCAATTCATTTTCTTTTCTCGAAAAATGGATTCCCGCCAAAACCAACCGTTTCATAAAAAGTGGAAAAAGTGACGATTTTAAAACTTTAAAGTGACTATATAGGTGTAAAAAGTGACAGTGAATAGCACAGACTATTTTAAATCTTCAAAATCGAACAATTTGAACCTAATTTGGCATAAAAACTGTAATTTTGTGAGTGACCGATTTAGTTTTTCGTGGACGCTGCTCGATTAAGATCAACGACATATGCTTCTAAATAGTGCGTTCTAAAGTGCTCATTGACCTCCACCTATGACCAAAAAACTGAATTTTTTGGACTCCACTAAGTGCGCTAAAAAGGCAAAAAAACAATTCCAGCAAAATTGCTCTTTTCGCCGTCGGTAAACTTAGAGGGTCACGACAGACATCAGAGGAAAACCCATAACAATAGGATCACAAAAAGCGAAATCCCATCAAAATAGCTCCAGTAGTTTCGGAGTTATCTAACATACAAAATTTTGAAAATGAAACCTAACTTTGGACCTAAATAACTAAGAATCTAGATCGATGCCCCACCCTGGAACTTATTAGACCCAACGGAGCAACTCTTCTTCTTTCCAGAGAAGAAAACAGCACTCAAATCCGTTCAGTGGATCCGGAGATATCGGACTAGATATAAGTTAAGGTACTAAAATGACATGTAAAATTATAGTTTAAAAATTATTTACGTAAATATTTTACAGATATCGACATACATATTAGATTCTTTGGATATCCTTGTAACTTTTATATTAAATAAAGTCAATTTTGTTAAAAAATTAAAATTAAAAAAAGTAGTAGTAGAATAAGTAATTAATTAAACTAAATCAGTAAAATTAGTATAATTAATTTTTTTTTATAAAACCGAGATTTTGTATAGAAAAATAATATGAATAATAAAATTCAACGAACAAAATTTGTACAATATTTTTCATATTAGTTGATGGGAGGAGCTAAAAGTGCCAAGACATAGGATTATTATCCTATTTATTTTACTTGAAAAATTAAGACTTGAGAAGTTTTCAGTTTTAAATATTAAGTTTAGATATAAGAATTATTATTTCATATTTTGTGTATAGGTATAATCTGGAACGGGAATCGAACCCGTTACCTGTTTTTCGAAAAAATATGTTTCTTTTAATTCATATCTTTCAATCGTGATCGTAGAGTATACCCTTACCAATACCCCCCCCCCCCCCCCCCACCTTTACTTCAAAAATTTCAAATTCGGCACGTGCACCCCCCACTCCAATTCTAACACCTTCCCAAAACTCGACCCCGCCAATCTTCCCACGAAAAAAGCGCGCTTAAAGCGCTGCAGCGCTGTTATTATTTTCTTTAAATTAAAATTGTTAAAAATGCAAGCGCTTTTCATTCAAAATTGAGTCACAATATTCCATCCCAACAAACACACATTGCAATTTGCAAGTTAGATAAAAGATTGTAATTTAACTTTGATTTTTATTAAAATAAAATTCCGTGCGCAAATCAAATACCTAGAATATTTCTTTACGGTGCCTTCCTACAATTATTATCGATTCAAAGATCTAAAAAGAGAGAAGAGAATATAAGAGATTTAAAAAATAATACGATATAACGATTAAATGTAACCATGCTTATAGAACAAAACGAAATCACATTCGTTTTTCGAAAATATTTTAATTGTTGCAATTAAATATCCATACAGAGTAATGAAATTGATGGCATACCAAAGGTAACCTTTATCCTCATTACTTTTCTTTTGATTATAATTAAAGAATAAATATATCTTATAAAAATAGTTTTGCCGTTTGTTATATTTTCACCTACTAGTCCTAGTCGTCGTGCTCACGCACACATTTACATGTTTCGCTATAGACTACGTCGACACACCAATACGTCCCGCGCCGCGCCGCGCTTGTTCCCGCGCAAATCGCAATACTTGATGAGAAAGCATGACTAGCCGTTTAACATTTGCGAATATGTAGTTAGAATGTGTATTGCGTGCCGTCATTAGGAGTGTTCGTTATATTAGATAACTGAAAAAATACCCTATTATTAATTAATAATCAAATCGTCTATTATATATAATACCTCAGGCAAGCGTTAATTTTTAAAATTATTTTTATTACATATAATACGACCACAACTGCCGCGCTCGACATTTCGTGCTAGCCGTATAATATTTTTGTCACGAGTCGTGTGCGCCAAATTATGCTCTAAGACAATAGCATTTAAAACTATATTGAAATGAAATAAATGTATAACTTCATAAATATGTAATTGGTTATTTTATGACGTGTCATACCATAGATACGACTCGAGCCATTCGAGTGAACTACTTACTACTTAGTACTTACATTCCTTACAACTCGAGTCAGAATTTATCACTCGAGCTGATTTTCGATTAGTTTATATTATATAAAATTTTTAAATAGGTAGGTATATGAAATAAAATGTAAGTATTACGACTAATTAAGTTTCCATGTAAAAGTACAATTTAATTTCAAATAAGAAATTATCAGTTTTTATAGTTCAAAATGAACTTCACTTATTTAAAAATTCAATTTGTTTTTGATTAATTATCAGTAATAAGATAATAATTAGACTTTTGCTGTAAACTTACAACTAAATATTTCTTATAATAACTAATTTTAGCGTTTAACTGATCTATTCGGCCCGCTGAGTTCCCTCGACAACTCGAGTGCAAACGAACTCGAGTCAAACTTGTTTTCACTCGTATTAATGAGTTTAACAAATTCACTCGAATAAGAATAAACAAAAATGATGAATTAAATTATTTAAAACTCAATGCTTTTACAATAGTTTTAGTTAGTTTATATTGTATTATTTAACAATATAGTAAGCCATGTTTAAAACAAACGATATTAAAAATATCAACTTTTTTAATATAGAACATATGAGATTATAACATCGTATTTATACTGTAAAAATGTGAGAAATTCAATTACTTTACAAATCGTTATAAATTAGTATTTTGCAATTAAAAAATATTTGAAACCTAGATTAATACTATCCGAATAACAGCATAACAAGGTGAAAATATGCTTAACTTGAAAATGATTTTCGTACCTATTACCTACGTTTTTATTAGCAATTTGTCGATCGCCGGCCCCTTAAGGAAAATAATAATATTTATAAAATATTTAAGTATTTGAACTATTATTACTTCAATTTTTTTTAATATTAAAAGGCCTAAAATTACCAAAAATAAAATTAAAGTTGCAATTAATATGTCGATTGTCGGCATTCCTTTGACAAAGGCGGCTCTGCTTATGACTTACCTATGTTTTTGTCTTTACTACTTTAGTCAGCGTTCGGAACCGTACGATAATTATCGTACATTTACGATATTGTTGTGCCTACGTACGATGTACGATAGCATTATTTTTTCATTATTATCGTACGCAGGTCTGTATATCACGTGTAAAACATTTGGGTTTCAGTGTTCTGTTGATTTGACAGCGGTGGTTTAAAAAAGATAAACTATAGAGTACTTGCATGCATATCAATATTACAATTTATATGATTTATTTATCTATAATAGACATTATCCTAAAAAATACGATAATGTACGATAATTTTTACGCCCCTGGTACGATAGTTAGTCCACTTCAAGTTCCGAACGCTGACTTTAGTTGACTTTAAAGCGTTGAAGTTGGAGCACGTACATGAGACAAAGGACTGATTTTAATGAATCTGTGTAATAGTTGTGAAAGTGTCATACTGTATTAGTCTTTAATGCTTACTATGGTATTTGCATTTGGTACCTAGACAGTCTTCAATAAACCAAGCGGTTCGTTAATATCCATCCTGGCCGCTAGTGGTTGCCATTGCCAAGGTTCGAAGACATATTTCAACAGTGACAACCGTTTAATTAACGGGAGATGATATAAAACGAAGCTACAGCATCAGGAGCTCTGCGTACGTAAAATAAAATGTGTGCAGGCGGTATCAACGGCTATGTACCGCTTCGCGTACCTACTACTAGGATTTGAGGAACTTATTGGTAGAGGAAGGCCAATGCCCAGTCCCTTCGCCTACTCGTACCCCTAACAAGACTTGCTTCGATTGTTCAGTGTGTGTAGTTACGAGATACAGTTTGCTGTATTTACATTTAATTGATATTTGAAATCAAAACTCTAGTGCGTATGTACCTACTTAGTTTTAAATTTTATGTATGGATTGTGGTCTGTGTCATACATACAATAATTTTGTTTTATGCTCGTAGGTATCGTAAATGTCCTTGTAATTTTAACTTATATATTACTATAAAGAGGAAAGATTTTATTGTTGTTTGTTTGAATAGAATAGGCTCTGAAACTACTGGACCGATTAAAAAAAAATTACCATTAGAATTACTTATGTATTAGGTGGATCACCGATATTCGTGTAGAATTAAAAACTTGTGAGTACATTCTAGGTACATAACAGTTTGAATGTATTTTATTACAAGCGACTCGCCCTCGCTTCGCCGCCGCGGCCGAAGCCGCGGGATCTGCTAGTTATGCATATAAACCTTCCTCTTGAATCACTCTATCTATTAAAAAAAACCGCATCAAAATCCGTTGCGTAGTTTTAAAGATTTAAGCGCACATAGGGATATAGGGATATAGGGACAGAAAAGGTGACTTTGTTTTATACTATGTAGTGAAGTGATAATTAGGTATTATGGTTGATAGGTATCTATCTACACTATCTACATTCTACACCAATATTATGAAGAGGAAAGATTTTATTGTTGTTTGTTTGAATAGAATAGGCTCCGAAACTACTGGACCGATTAAAAAAAATTTTACCATTAGAATCCTACATTATCCCTGATGAACATAGGCTATATTTAATACTAGCCTTTCCCGCGGCTTCGCTCGCGTTCTAAAGACGAATCAAAATACCTCGCAGAGATACCGGCGCCCCTCCCCCTTCACGACCGCCCGCCTTGCACGCGGTGATCATTATTTTGTTGCGAAGTTATGTTAAATCTATACTTATATTATAAAGAGGAAAGGTTTGTATGTAAGTATGTTTGTAACGAATTGGCTTAAAAATACTGGACCGATTTAAAAATTCTTTCACTATTTGAATGCTACATTATCACTGATATCACAGCGAGTGATCGAATGAAGTTTAGTAGCGATTAAAAAAATGAACGACGCCGCGCGTATTGCTAGTTACGAATATTTTAGCGAGTGCATTGCCTAATAATTTAACAATTATTGTTATTTATAAGAATGTTTGCGAAAATAAATTAAACATTGTTTTGTTTAAAGTATATGTAACAAGATATTGTGATAGATTGTAATTTCTAGTGAATGTTATTCAATATTGCATCATTCAATTAAATCATTTTATAATATAACTTTGTGTATTATTTTAATGACTGTTTGTGTGAATTGATGGAGGTTTAAAAATATTTTATTTTATCTTGTAATTTGTAATAAAGTTGTAACTAAAATATTATTTAGATTAACTTATGCTGTCGCTTAGAGATACATACATTATATAAACAAGTTTGTACATACCTATTTTGATAAATTGTTATTTATCTAGACTTTGGATGGGTGAATTTGCCGCCCTTATTAACAATAGGGTTATTGGCCCACAGAGCCATTAGAGGTCGTGGGTTCGAATCCCGGTTGAATTACATTTTTCTAATTTAATGTTGCTGTTAATTTAGTTAAATTAATGTTAAATATTAATATCACGAACAGAACCGTTTAACTTATTTTCTTTTCTCGTAAAATGTATTCCTGTCAAAATCGGTCCAACCGGTTCAGAGATTAGCAGGAACAAACAGACAGACACAAAAACTTAAAAATTTTTTTTTTTTATTTAGGTAAGTATTTAACTTTCGTATGAATTTAGTAAAAAGTTATTGTTTTGAAATCAGAAAAAGAGACAATTCAATTTTATTTATATATACTGATGTACTCATGTACTGGTAGGTAAATTGCGCTATCCTACTAATATTATAAAAGTTGAGCGACAGTTTTTAAGAATACGCAAAAACTACTGAATGGATGGATTTTAATGAAACTTTACAATAATATAGCTTACACATCAGCATATCACATAGGCTATAAATTATAAACATACGAGCGGATCCCGCGGCTTCGCTCGCCCTAATTCTAGTGACGTCATAAGGTAATAGAAAAAGTTTTAAAGGAATAGTTTTAGGAAAGGAATATTCTAGCTTTTTAACACATTTAAATAAAAGCTTGAGTTTAATTTATTTTTTACTTTTACTGTTGTTTTTTTAACCCGCATTCGTATTCTCTACAAATCCTTTCATTTGATAAACATGTTGTAGGAGTGTGTTAAGAATAGCTAGTCCATCGTGGCTGGTCTGCCATCATGCAATAGTCGTGTGATGTGATTTCAAATAACAAATCTAGGACTTCTTATATTTTAATTTGCATATTTAAAAATTACATAAATAAAATAAATTATTATATAGATAAGCCTACTTGTAAATTCTTTTATTGTAAATAAATATTTTGAATAAAAGTTTAGTAAGGTAAATTAGAATAAAACAAATATGCTCGCTCGCGGTTGCAACGGCGGGGCGGCGGGGACGCGCGGCAGGGCCGGCGCTCGCGGCTGTAGCTAGCACAGGTAGGGCTGACGTCACGGCGGGGCGGCGGGGAGGCGGGCCGCTCAGTTATGTTCGAGTCGGGTATGGCCCGGTGGTGCTGATGATAAGTCCCGGATTCGATTGGGCCATTATTGGCCTTATGAAAAATGTTAATATAATTATTATTAATTTAATTTAAATTGCGTAAGCCGCTCTTACTTGGCATATAATTAGCTTCTATTAGTATCATACGATGTTTTTAGCTCCTAGCTATCTATATTTTTTGGTCGGACAGATTTTGTTCGTTGAACAAATTTATAATATATAGAATCTATTTATAAAGTTTAAGTTTTTACTTGTCGTCGATCTTATTTGCGATATAAAAGTGGGCAAAGTTGGGCAAAACCCAAAAGGGCTTTTGCGTTTAAACATTTATTGCTTCAATTTAGAATGACAAAATAAAAAATAAGATTAAATTCAAACAAATTAATATGGCGACTCTGTTTGCACTTCTGCATTATTTATGTTTTTTTGTTTTATTGTCTTTTTAGTTGATTTTAGCGTAAAATAGACATTTTTTGTTGTGTTTGTTTCACAAATTTTATAATTACGGTGTGTTCTATAAGACATTATTAATTTGCGTATCTTAATGTAGAGGTATATTTAAGTGAAAATATGTTTTTAGTTATTTTAAACGTGTTACTTTAACAAAATAATTTTACGTGTATTAGCTTTAAACAGGTTGTCACCTTATTTCATAATTTTAATTTAACTTCGTTTGATAAATAAATAAAAAATCAATATCTTCAGTAAGATAGATGAATAGTTCAAAAACATGTCAGTAGATGGCGTTATTTATATTCGAAATGATGCGTTATATTTTCTCATAGATGGCCTCATTAAAATGTTTATATTTATTCAATAGTAAATGTTTAATTTACTCAATATTAAAAAAAATAAACTTTCTAAAAAAATAAAGTCTTCTTAAGATTTTTTTCTGTTTTAATAATTAAGAAATAAATATAAGCTCTTTAATTCCTAAGAAATAATTACAGCTCGAGGGACAGTGTTAAAATTGTATCGTTTTTACAATTCTACTACTATTTCTTGCGGCTTCGCCCGTGTTTTAATTATTGGAATTCAAATTCTTTCTCGCGCGTGGTAAAGTAACTCGCGGAGCTAACGGTGACCCTCCCCCCTCATGACCTTCGTCGCCCCGCGCCCGTCTTGCACGCGGTCATCATTATTTTGTTGCGAAGTTATGTTAAAACTATAATATATCTTGAGACATTTATTGAAATCAAATAATAAATGATGAAAATTAAATGTAATCAAGTATAAATATAATTATGTTCCAAATTAAATACTTGTGATGAGTTTCTATTTATTAAGGTTAGAAATAAAATTCTCGTGTCACGGTGTTCGAACTTGAACTCCTCCGAAACGGCTTGACCGATTCTCATGAAATTTTGTGAGCATATTGAGTAGGTCTGAGAATCGGCCAACATCTATTTTTCATCCCCCTAAATGTTAAGGGTAGTCCACCCCTAAATTTTTATTTTTATTTTTTAGGCAAAATTTTTTGTTTTTATTTTTTTATGACACAGCATACAAAAATGCATACAACCCTAAATTTTCACCCCTCTACGATCAACCCTTATATTTTATTTGTTAATTAAAATGTCACGGGGTTCGAACTTGAACTCCTCCGTAACGGCTTGACCGATTTTTGTGACCCTTAGCGTGATTGTCGGCCAGGGTGGAGAATTGGCCAACATCTAATTTTCATCCCCCTAAATGTTAGGGGTAGTACACCCCTAAATTTATTTTTTTATTTTTTAGGCAAAATTTTTTGTTTTTATTTTTTTTATGACACAGCATACAAAAATACATACAATCCTAAATTTTCACCCCTCTACGATCAACCCTTATATTTTATTTGTTAATTTAAATGTCACGGGGTTCGAACTTGAACTAATCCGAAACGGCTCGACCGATTTTTGTGATCCTTAGTGTGATTGTCGGCCAGGGTGGAGAATCGGCCAACATCTATTTTTCATCCCCCTAAATGTTAAGGGTAGTCCACCCCTAAATTTTATTTTTTATTTTTTAGACAATTCTTTTTCCTACAGATCAACCCAATGAGGTTGATTAGCAATTAAAAAAATGAACGCGAGCGAAGCCGCGGGTACAGCTAGTTATTTTATAAAAACGCCTTCGCTAGTAATGCAATCTTTAAACCGAATTTGAGTTTATCTTAAAAGATAGACACATTTATTAATGTAACATTATATTTGTTTATGTATTTGGTAACAAGTATAAGTAGAATTCTGCTTAAAAAAATTATTGCTATAGTTAAGTAAAACTCAAATTAAATACAAAATCAAAATAGTATCATAATTCGATCGACGGAGGGACCGATTTAAACTTATTCAGTGTAGATACCGCATGATTCGGTTAATGACCGGATTCGTTAAGTCAACAATGTTAAATAGAGAAGATACGTTTATATTCAGGAGACAATATGATTGATATAATCCATCGGATGTACTAAAGATTCAACAATCTCATGAAGGATACGTTATATATTCAGTGTGCTGGAATGATTTCGGTAATAGTTTGGATCCGCTAACCGAAGCGGGAAATATGAAAAATGAATATCAACATTTTTCATTTAATTGAAATTTCGTGTTGATTCATGATATCGTAAGGATAAAAACTGCATATATATGCATTAAAAATGTTGTCGCATTCAGTGGTACCAACAGGGTGGTACTATGAAGCGGCGCATAATGTCTAAGAAGATTTATTTATATATATATATATATATATATATATATATATATATACTATAAATATAAACACCCATGACCCATGACTGGAGCACAAACATCCGAGATTAACAAATGAATGCCCCCAGCGGGACTCGAACCCGCGACCGCTGGCGCAAGAAAGTAGGGTCACTACAAACTGCGCCACACGCGTCGTCTTACACTATCACTTATTTTAACCATTAGAGAGCTAACTGCTTTTTCGATATCCTCTAATCTCTTGGGTGTAAAGTTTATTAGTATGTGTGCGATGACGCTATCCGTTATTATACCGGCGTGATAAATTTATTAATAATTTTATTTTATTTAATACTAGCGACTCGCCCTCGCTTCGCTCGGGCTCTTCCCTAGATTTAGCACAGGTAAAGCCGCGGGATCTGCTAGTTATGCATATAAACCTTCCTCTTGAATCACTCTATCTATTAAAAAAAACCGCATCAAAATCCGTTGCGTAGTTTTAAAGATTTAAGCGCACATAGGGATATAGGGATATAGGGACAGAAAAGGCGACTTTGTTTTATACTATGTAGTGATTAGTATTATTAGCTACCTAGTGGAAATGCAGAGTCTATTTAGTACTCGTATATATTTTATTAGTTTTTCACTCTTATTATTTTAATAACATGTCTCTTGAAAAATATTTCTCTGGGTTTCGAGGCTGTATATAATATTATTGAAGTGATATTTTTTTTAATTTTGGCTTAGAATTGTGTCAACGGACGCAATACATTCTGCCAGTGTAAGTGACATTGTGAGGAAGACACGAATTAAACTTATAAATTATACCTACCACAGAATATATAATATAACTAATACTAATATACGAATAAATGTATCGATTAGGTACATCAATAGCTAACCTACATACGAGTAGCTTAGCTTAATGTCTCTATATTATGTAGATACTTAATGCGCGCGTTAAAAGCGATATCGATCGACGTAAGGTTGAAGTTTGACTTGAAGTTTTTACATAAAATATGGTAATTCCCGTCGCCAATAAGAAAAATCAGATAAATATTATGTTATCCAACAATTTACGTAATATGTATAATATAATTCTAACAGTCAGTCAGAAATAATAATTATTATCGATACAGAAGCTTACCTATATAGCTTTTTTGAACTTTTATCTGCCAAACTGTTATTATATAATAATTACATTATATTAATTAGTGAATATATTACTAATTACATTCTCTTTGTGTCAAACTGTGACGGAATCACGAAAATACCGCAGGATAGCTTTTGATAAAATTTGGTTTGATGATAGCTGGTTATCCGGGTCAACATGTAGGATACTTTTTACTGCAGGAAAATACCTAATTTCTTAGAAATATATCCTATCCGGTTCTCGCACTGACAATTTCATGTCCTAATCATTTCTAACATGATTACAACTTGCCTTACGATGAAGAAAAACATCGTGAGGAAACCTGCATGTCTGTGAGTAGGTACTAGATCGTTTTGAAAGACATAATATGAAGCCCGCCAATCGGCACTTGGACAGCGTGGTGGGCTATGACCTGATTCCGCTTGTATTAAAGGGAGGCCCATGCCCAGCAGCGAGACAGTAAAAAATGGGCTGAATACAGTTGACATTGACTTGAATACTATACAAACTTGTGTTTTCTTTCATTCATTCATTTACTTTATCTCATTAGTCTTCTGATGGCGAGGGCATGATTTTATAAAAATATTTTTTTGTTAAATGTACGTTATCATTAGATACCTATTAGACCTTTAACTCAAAATCACACAGTTTTAAGTATGGTGGAGGCGGAAAACATAGAAAATATATCTATATTAAAAAAGACAACAATTTTAAGCAATTTTGCCTATCAGTTGAGACAAAAATTTCGAACGAACGAAATATTAAACCAAAAACTCGAACATTTTTTTAAAATTGATGATAGCCTTCATGGTATTTTATTTGGCAAACTATTCGCGATGTTTTAATAAAGTACATAAACCATACATTTATTTAATCTAAGACTATTATAGTAAATCATACAGTTCAGAAAAAAAATACTGTGAGATCTATTCATCTCAGTCACAAAAAATAATTCAAAAGAACGGTTATTATGAATCCTACATGCAGCCTTTTTTCAATTACGTCTTTTCGGTCATTGAATAATAACTGCATAATTTAAACCACATGTTACGAGACTACTGACGCACTTTGTTTGATTTAGGCCCGATTCTCACTATAATGCTGTATACAGTTCGTTCTAGATCCGACTTCGGTCTGGTAATATTATCAACTAAGAAATATGTATGCATACCTTAACGGTAAGTGGTAGTAGATAGTTAGGTATTTTGTCTACAGATGACAATGATAATAATCTATATAGGTATAAATAAAAATGAATATTGCTAAGCGTAATAATCGAGAATGGCTAGAACAATTCGACTCATATTGTTTTTGTATGTTCCTTAAGGCACACGCAAGGTTTTAATGATTAAAAAAATTCAAAGCATGTAAAAACTTATACTAAAGGGTCGAACCTGAACAAAGCATGGGTGAGTCTAGTCGCTTGTAATTAATAAAAATAAATGGAATAAGTATATAATATGATAATGACATAGTGCAGAGACTTAAGTACAATTACAATCTGATAAATTCACGAAAAAATACTAAGGTAGTGCGGAGTGAGTAACACAACAGTCACAAGAGCTAGTGTATTAAATAAGCCATCTAGCGGATTGTATGAGAAACTTAAAATATAATCAATACAAAATACACTAACTGATGTCACGTGGTACCCAAAGAGGGCGCTTTGTTTACAAAAATTTAAGAAACTAAAAATAAGTATGTTGAAAATGATGCAGGATAAGATATGCAAAATATTGAAAGTGTAATTAATAAAAACAATTTAAAAGATTAAAAGCTTAAAGTCAAAGAATGACCTTCTAAACCAAAAATTAGAAATAAAAAATTATAAGAAATCTTGAGGGATAAATTAGAACAAAAAATCTACTGTTTTTGGTATGGAAGAGCGTGAGGAGGCATGGAGAATACCATAAACATCAAATGCGATAAAAATTAAAAAGATCTATGAAACCAGTGAGAAGAGAATAGAAAAGAGAAAAGAGAGAAAAGACCTATATGTAGTAACACTGCAAACGTTAGGTTCAAAAATATTAAAAATAAGAAGGAACTTAAGATTCTTAACGAAAAACGTGAAGAACTACAAAAGAAGTAGCAAAATAAAGAAAACAAGGAAAGAGAGTTATAATAAAATTTGACCTGTAATATTAAATAGGTAAAAAATATATTTTAGATAGATGTATGTCTATAGTAAAAAGGGAAATCTATCTGAATCACTAGCGATTACCTTGTGCTATACCACACGTAAACAAATAACAATAGAAAGGGGCCATCATAGTATATCAACTATCTGTATCCGTAATACAAGCTTCGTAGCTTACCACGGAACTAGATGACGCTGTTGTAAAAAATGTCCCAACATATTTATTTATATATTTAACTATAAAGTACTTACGTCAAACTAATTTTATGAATTTTTGACCGTCCCCGTCCTTGTCACAGTTGGACATATTTGTGAGTATCGTACGAGGGTGTACGATTCATCCTTTGATCACATACATGGATTCATCGTTTAAGATCTGTTATAAAAAATATATTATACCCTTATATTATCATGTTATTTCATGCCTTAAAATATATGCTATATAATGTATACATTGACACATTGCAAATAACATAATATGATCGTTACAACCGTAATTAGACCATCAGTATCCAGTCATGTAGTATCTTCTTCCATTTGTTAACATTAGGAGCGAAAGCTTAATATTAAGCAAATAAAAACAAGGTAAAATAAACGGCAATAACATATTATTTAAAAAAGTTTAATAATTATATAAAAATAATATTACAAGACAAGACATATGAACATACAATTAACTAAACTATTTCATCTTATTACCGAAACAGCAATATTATAGCAAATATAAAAAAAACACTTTGCAATACTTTCTTTTACGCGAATATTTGAATTTATAAATGAAATTATTTTTTCAGATTTTGTTGCGGATTTATTTTGATTTTTGGTTTTCGACGTTTCGAATGCTTTATAGCAATCGTGGTCACGGGAGAGACTGATGAAAAAAATCCGAAAAGATAGTTTGATTTATAAAAACACTTTGTGTTTCTCAAAAAGTGCAAAAAATAAATAACTGAAATCTAATTATATTCGCGTAAAAAAAGAAAGTATTTTGTTGAACACATCTGTTAGACCGTGTGGTAAATTGTTTAAGATGAAATCATCCGAACCTGTAAAGGGGTTGGTGAATATCATGATAATATGATAGTCGGTGCTTGGTGGTCAGGTTTCTTTGGTGTTTAATGTAGTTGTAGCATGTAGGCAAACCAAACCAAACTTCGGGACATCTAGTAACCCGACCAATTACTGTCTACTACTTAGCATAAATCTTATAAGATCTAAGCATGCATAAAACATATATAAATTAAACATTATCAAAAATCATAAATTAAAATGAACATTGGCACCATGCACTTGACTAAAACAAACAATGCTAATCGACTTACAAAGTAAAAATGTAAACAATAAAGTAAAAATACTATTATATAATTTATAAAATTAAATTCGTAACATACATTAAAATAATCAGACCTATTAATTATATTTACCTAATTATATTTTGTGGAAGAAAATGTTAATATCATCAAAATTTTAGATGTTTTTTGAGGTAGATTGATCACTATAATAGTTTTTTAAATGCACATTTGTATCACTCGACCATCCGTCGCCTACAGGATTGAGGATTATCACACAAATCTTAAGCTCAATTTAGACAATGGCGACTTTTTAAGTAGTAGAAAATGAATATGATTGTTAATTATTAAAATTACATGTGACGAAATATTTTACTTTAATAATTTCATCACATAAATAGAACACTATCGTCTCTGATTATACCTACACGTTAACGCTCATTTATGAATCAATCACCTTCTAGGCATTACATGCGTGATGCGATAGATGAAATGACAAATCTAATATTTAAAAATATTACATTACATACTTGTATTATAAAGTGTAATTCGTCTAGGAAACGATATAAATGTGTTTTGGATAATGGTCTAGCTCGAGGCATTGAAGTAGATGATACTATAACATTTGTATTTATATTAAGGCATTTATTAACAACAGGCAGTGGTTTGAGATAAGTTCCGTACTTGACTGTTAATGGTTCCGATCTGGATACTGTTTTGATTGAGGTTTCCAGTGAACCAGTTTCTTTATCACACCTATGATAACTATAACTGCTGAAAAAATATTTTTCGAGGTGCTATTGCATCTGCTTTTCCAAAATGGTTATTTGTTGGTGATGAAAACACTGCATTGGATATGGACATTCGCGAGCCACAGTTTGAACGTTATTCAAAATCATTTGTTTATAACGTTATTGATGTTATTGAACTTGTTGACCGTGATTACTTGAATTTACTGTGGCTGAAACTTTTTTTCTGCTAACTTTTTCTACAAGAGACTGTGAGAACTCAACTTGGAGGGAGAAGTCCACTTGATAACTAGATTCGTCCCGTTGCGTTTAATGTATTAATTAGACCAAATAACCTTTTGTGTGTCTCGCCAGCTGCAATGATCGAACTCTGAAGGTTACTAAGCTTGTCGCACGAAGAACGCACAGTAGCGCGTATTTTAGTCAAGAGGGCACCGCATTTGTCCAATATTTGCTGCTTCAAAACAAGTTGAGGACTTATCTGGTGGTTCGTTAACGTAGAAGTCTGGGCTGCTATTGGTCTGTGTGAACTACTTTCAGAAGGAATACTAGAACAGTACAGGTTATTCGCTGTCTCAATATTTTTGTATGTGGGCGTATCATATTCTGTGATTACTGCATGATGGGTAACATTATTGGAATCTGAATGTACGCCATGATATGCACGTTCACTTTGATTTTCCTGCGATTGCTGTTCGTTTAGAAGATATTTGTTGCGGGTAGTTAATAGTGTTTGCTGTATCGAATTCAAACGCTTTGCTAAATTAGGGGACGGCGTTTTCTTTGTGACTCCATGGAGGGTAGGTTGCCTAATATTTTTTGGTTTCCGAGAGATGTCAACATCATATTTCGGTCTTCGTGTTGGCCGTTCTGGATTCTGCTGATTCAGTTGCGGCTCTTTCTGTTGTGGAAATTCCGAAGTCAGATCTAAAAGATTTAAAAGGTTTGCTGAAGTTTGTGCGACAGAGCTTTTCCTACTGATAGTATGATAGTAAGATTTGTTATCGTAATTGTTGCTCTCTCTGGACTTGTTGAGTAGCTCTTGTTCAAAAGTATTTCGGTTGGTCGGTAAATTTTCCGAAGACCACGTAGGATATTGTTGTTGAGGTGGCAAACTTTGCTGTTCGTCTAATCGTTGAACAAAGTTAGTGCATGTATGAGATGTGCTTGGATGATTTTGTGAAACTGATGCAACATGGATACTCTGAACAGTATCCCTTGGATCGATAGTATTCATGTTCATGAGGCGTCTATTGTCGACCGGCTCTAAAAGCCTTACCCCGTTCATGTGGCTGCATAATGGAGCAGACATTTTGGGTATGTTTAGCAAGTGAAAAAGAGTAGGTTCGTTTTTTGAGACGTCATCCGTGTTGGGTTCTTGATTATTACTAGTCATCTTTATTGACGGGGCCCTTAAAGCTCCAAAATCACGTTGCGTCACAATCCAATGCTCAGCATCTATGTAAACATCTGAAAAAAATAAATATAATTTCCTCTTAGTTTCTGAGATGTTCTGAATCTGAATATACTTTGATGGTACATCGCACAACCAATTACCTAGTTTACTACTACATACTAAGCTACAAGGTTTGTGTTCACATGATAAATATTTTTTTACTGTGTTAAGTTTTCATCTATATGTGATAACGCTTAGCTTATTCGTTTAAAATTAAAGCAAAATATTAAATAATAAATAAAGAAAAGTGAATTGATTACATTGCAAAATCATTGTTGTAAAATATACCTAATCATAACGTTTTTCTCTTACAAGAAATCCATACGAATTTTAATTCTTATTTAATTTTTTCCTTTATTTAAAGGTGCATTAAGGAAGGAATAATTTTTCGTTTAGTATCACTTTTATTTGTAATCCCACACGCCAAAACATAATTATCAGTTCGTTTACAATTAATTTATAGTTTAAAGTATCTTTCATATATTGATATAAATGCACATATTATTTAAGGAATAAGGGCCGTAACAGTGTACATATATAAAGTCGGTGCTACATAATTTGAATTCTGGGCGTTTATTTGTTATTGTTAAATATTACGATCCGACTTGTTATAAAACCCGCGTTACTACATTAGTGTATTGATTTAAACTCACCGGATTCATATTTGGTGACAGCTTTATAAAATCTCCACAAACCATTCCTTCTTTCCTTTCCCTTAACGCGCGTTCTTGTAATGATAGGAATTTCGTTATTAGGGTACGCAACAATGACCTGATTCATCTCTTTACGTACTATCCAAGAGTATGGCACGCATATGTAATTATCAATACCTTCAAAAGGCAATTCTATAAATTGCACAACATAGAATACCGAATCAGTTCTATTACGTTTTACCTAAAACAAATATATAAATACTTATGTAAATACCAAGCAAATCAATATTGTCCAAACAATACCAGACACATCTCATCACATCTGCTGTTGCGAGATGTGTCTGGTAGGTTAAGTTAGGTAAATATTAAACAATAGTTTTATGTTCATGGCAAGTTATAATAATGACGGGCATTTTCTCATAGGCACATCTCACTGCTGTTGTGAGATATGTCTGGTAGGTTAAGTTAAGAAAATATTAAATAATAGTTTTATGTTCATGGCTAGTTATAACAATGACGGGCATTTTTCTCACAGGCCTCCCGAGTGTAGTTCTTTTTTAATGAAGAAGTTTCCCATTTTTTATTATATAAGTAAAATATAACAATATTACGAAATAATAATTAAAATATCTCAATAATTCTATTTAGTTAAATATATAGGCATAGAATAAAGAAGTTAAATATAAATATAATATACTTAGTATCGACGTCATGAAACTTCTTCATTCTTCTATCGTCACATCATTTGATTATTACTTATTTTATTAAGAAGTAATGATAAACATAAAACTTACTGTTTTCATTTTAACCCCTGTATGTATTTCACGTATGAATTCCAAATATTTCCACTACTACTCTTCTTTAGTATATACCTAGCAGAATCCGTGGTAGACCGTCGCGCTGTAATGTTCGGTGGTCAGGAGGATCTTGAAATACAAACAGCAGCGTGACGTTGGTATATGTTTATTTATCACACAACAGTTATAGATTATAAAGTTCCTACTTGCTATACTGTAGCTGACTCGGAGGTCCAAAGGGACTCAAGGAACTCAAAGAACTGACTTACATTATGGGTGGAGGACCTTATAAACCAATACAACTGTAAACACATTTGGGAAAATAAACAAATAGTTCCTGGACTCTATTATTATTATTATAGCTTTATTTTTCCACTTAACAATGTTACAAACAAACGTTACAATGTTACAAATAAAAGTTAAATTATTATTAATATTGTTATTATTTTTTGTTAAGTGGCCCCCTTATGGGTAAAAGCCTCCTCCATTTCCTTCCACCTTTCCCTATCCATGGCTGTTTGCATCCAACTTGTTCCAGCTATGTTAATTATGTCATCTGCCCATCTCTTTTTTTGTCTTCCTACATTTCTTTTGCCTTTTGGTCCTTGCCATTTTGTTATTTTATGAGTCCACCTTTTATCTTTATATCTTGACAAGTGCCCTGCCCAGTTCCACTTTTGTTTCAGGCTAAAATGAAGAGCGTCTATTAATTTAGTTTTCGAGCGGATGTCTGCATGTCTAATTTTTTGGATTTTTCTTAGTTTTAGTATACTGCGCTCCATTGCATGTTGACAAGATAAAATTTTGTTTTTTACTTTTTCAGTGAAGACCCATGTCTGGCTAGCGTAAGTTAGGCTTGGGAGAATGCAAGAATCCATTATAGTCTTTTTTATATTGATGCTGTAATTTCCTTTTAAAATTTCTTTTTGGGCCCAATATTTCTTCCAAGATGTACTTATTCGTCTGTCTATTTCGTTCTCGTTGCTACTTGCTTCAAAGGACACTAATTTACCTAGGTACACATATTCATTTGTATATTCTATTGGGGTTTCCTCTACTGTGATTGTTCTTTTTTGACTGTTTGACATTATCTTAGTTTTTGATGCGTTCATATGTAAGCCGATTTTTTTACTTTCAGAGTTTAATCTTTGTAGCATTGCTTCTAAATCTCTCGCATTTTCACTGAAAAGAACAATGTCATCTGCAAACCTTAGATGTGTTAATTTATCGTTAAGTATCCATATGCCTTTATTTTCCCAATTAATGTTTTTGAAAATGTCTTCAAGTACGGCTATGAATAGCTTTGGAGACAGCGGGTCACCCTGCCTCACCCCTCTACCTATTGTAAATTCCTTCCCCTGTCTTTCTAATTTTACTCTACTGACACTTTTAGAATAGATGTTTTTTATTATATTTATATATGTTTTGTTCACATTATTATTTCTTAAAGCAGTCCATATAGATGTGTGCACTATGCTGTCGAATGCTTTGGAATAGTCCACAAAAGCTATGTAGAGTGGTTTATTAAATTCTTTATATTTCTCTATTATTTGTTCTATTGTATGAATGTGGTCTATTGTTGAGTAGTGCGGCCTGAACCCTGCTTGTTCTATTGGCTGATTTTTGTCTATATCTGGTGCAATTCTTTTTAGGATGATTGATGCAAAGAGTTTGTATATTGTTGATATTAAGCTGATAGGCCTGTAGTTGCTGATGTCGAGCGGATTCCCTTTTTTATACAGCAATATTATATTTGATTTGCTCCATTGCGATGGTACTTCTTCTTTTTCCAGTACTAAGTTAAAAAGTTCAGCTAGGTATGCAGCCAGGACTGGCGCTCCAATTTTTAGGGCTTCATTTGTGATGTTATCTTCGCCTGGGCTCTTCTCTGGTTTAAGTTGATTTATTTGGGTCATTATTTCTCTTTTTGTTATTGGGTCTAACAGTGTTTCTGTTATATATTCTCCAGTTATATTAGTATTATCTCTTTCAACATCTTGTGCCATGTCCTGTGGAGGTTTTTTGTAAAGAGATGTATAATAAGCCGTTGCACATTCTATTATACCTTCTCTATCTTTGTTTTCATTTTTCAGACTTTGTATCCAATTTTTGTGGGTATATAGTTCTCTAAACGCTTTTTTTGAACTACGGAAATAAGACATATTTTTTTCTATAATTACTCTTCTATGGTTAGCATAATCTTTTTTAATTGATTTGTTAGTTTGTTTAAACAAATTCTTCAGTTCCTCTCTCATTTCTTTGGACTTGTTCTTCATTAGCATAAGTGTAGTTCTTCTACATATCAAATTTCGTGTATGTTCACTAATTATCTTTTCTTTGTGGTTTTTATTAACATTGTCATCCATTTTAAGGCTTGTTGTGATTTTTTCTTCCAGTATGTCACTGAAGGATTGTACAGTATTATATTTCTTTAGAAATTCCTCTAATACTGGCAGGTTACTTGTTAGGTTTTGTATGTATTTGTTCCTTTCAAGTGTGGACTTCAATTTGTTTGGCCTGGTTTTAAATGTTCTTCGGCTAATTTGAGGTTTTTGAATTTTTAGAGAGCATCTCACAATCCTGTGGTCAGACGGAAAGGACTGGACCTGGACTCTATACTCGTTATCAATTACTGGTAATTTGATAGTTCTAAATGTTGTTTATATAACGTTTAAGTGCAATTAGTCTAAATTTTGTTTATCTTTCATATAATATTAAAGAACAATTGTTTAAAAATAATATGTAAACATTATACCTTGTATGTATTTCATGTATGAATTCCAAATATTTCCACTACTACACTCCTTGATATGTACTAGGATAGCTGAATCCGTGGTAGACCGTCGCGCAAACCAAAGAGAATGTAAAATAATAAGAGACGGGACTCCCATACTAGCCAATGAAATCAGTTTACATGGAATTCTATTACCAACATTAACAACGAAGATGTCAAATAACAGGAGTACCAATCTAACGTCGAGATAGTGCTTGACAAATAGCGTTTTATCGATATCGATAAAATAGGCAGGGTAGAAATCAGGGTCACTTCTAGTTAATATTATTAATTTTAGGGAAGTATCGCATCCGTATTTATGAGTCCAATGTTGACGAGGGGATATTTGATACTAATACAAGATTGGACTTAAATGCGGACCCGAAATAAATAAAAAGCTTTTTCAGCTAATTTAATAAAAAATTTATTACCGAAATGAATTTACTTATCCAACAAAACGAAACTGAAACAAACAATTGTAAATAGATGAGAATGCTATACAAATAGTTGAAATTTATATCATATAAGTTTTTATTTCTTTCTAATATATAGTATTAGTTTGTAATAGTGAAATATTAGAACTTGCCTTATCAAAATATCCTATATCCTATATAAGATGTCCTGTAAAGCAAAGCTGTATTATGGAACCACAGACGGAATCATTGTAGTGAGAATCATATTAAATATTATATTAAAATGTTCCCACAAAGATCAAAAATTATTATCACATTAAAAAAAATTACAAAGAAATCACAAGCAACATACAAAATAATAGGTAACATTAAAAAAAATTATCAGTATTGACTATTAGAAATAGAACAATAAAATATTAAAATAAAGATTTTTAAATATTTTTTTAAAGTTTAAAATTATTATCACTGTTTTCTTGAGCTAACTTTTATATGTTTTTCTTTCTTTTTTGGTTTGATTTGTTTTGATGATTGAATTTCTTTCTGGTCACTTTTTTCTTGAGCTCACAGCTACTGTCCTGATGTATATGAGTCTGGAAATAATTGCAATATAAAAATTGAATCAAAATCATAAGAATATTATGTTCTAAAAAGTGCAGCTGCCAAACAAAATTGAAAAAAAGAGATGGTACCTGAGTAACTTAGTCCAGCCTGGAATAATGAAGCTTTACAATCATTTATCCCTTTAAAGGTATTCGGTGGTTGTTGTTGTAATGTCAATGTTTGAATAAATGTGACAGGGAAATTCAAGAAACATGTCATGCTGTTGTGAAACTGGTTTCCACTTATATATTTTAATGTATGCAACTTTATAATGTTAACTTATATTAACTCTTCTTTTTCTTTATCCACAAACGTGTCCCACTGTTTACATCTGAAATTTTTTTATCAAAATTTAATCAATTTTTCTTGGTTAAAATCTAATAATATACATAACTTGGTTATCGATATGTGGATATTACACTTGCAGTACATCACTAGCACACAATTTAAATGTGATAAATTTGTTAATTTTATTTGTTCCCAGCCCGCTTTATTAACATATGGCCGCAAAGTATCACATTTAAGTACTTACTAGTCTTTATGTAAAGGAAAACTCGTCATAAACATCATATTTTCATGATTCGGACGACTTACTCCATTTTTTAAATTTCACAAATAATAAAGCATCTTTTCGGTTGCATTTAGATTCAAAGTACACCCATCACATATTTTCATGAGAATTTACACTTTAGACAATAAAAATCCACAATTAAACAAACATTTACACTCAAAACACAAAATGAAGTTTTAACAAACAACATGGTCAGCCATCTTAACGGAAACGGAACTAATGCAAGAAAGAGAAACTACTTTGAGGGAGTGTGATAGCAATGTCCGCCATTATTTGGCACGTAAAGTCCATAGAAAATTTTTTTGTTCCGAGTTGCGCCAGCCTGGCGCAAACGTCCGTGCGCCTTATACGAGATGAAACCATAGATGACTAATGATGAAACAACTAACCACCGACTAGTAACAAAACAACTAACCATATTAAAGTATTTCTCTATGAACTAACCATAGATAACTAATACAACTAACTATTAGACGAAGTCAACTGACGTTTACTGTGTTGTCAGCTTTTGACAAAATAAAAATAGTGTTGTAAAAAAATGAATGATTGAAAAAACTCCTGAATGAATGAAATTGCCTCGATTGTCTAGTGAATAGTTAGTGTGCCGAACTGCCGATATTGGGTACGGGGTTCGAATTTTTGTCGTGCTTTGTACATACCAACGAGTTTTCGACGACTATGTGCCTATAGAATCCAATTATAGGTAGGTAATGAAAATAAAAAACATCGCTTATTACATAATTTGTTTTTATTCATCATCAGATAAAAAATTATCACTATCGCTTTCGGTGACATTAATTATCAATATGTCTGAAACATTGTCCATCATGTGGTCGAGACCATACATTTTGTCTTCTTCTTTAAATTATATGAGTCATAAAAAAATTTATGTACTTTTCACCTTATAGCGGTAAAAGTAAAATCGTCTAATTTATCTTTGAAACGAAAAACTTAACAAAAACAATAATTTAACAGCGTGGGCGCAGAAAAAACATTCGTGCTATCAGACCAGAGGATAGAAGCCGAATAACAAACAAAATGGCTACCGCAAGCGCGGCGTTGATCGGTGTTGGCACTAGTCGCCGCGCCGCGCTTTGTAATAAGCCGTCAAAAAAAAAAAAAACTGATTGTAGTTACATACTACTACTATTACTAGTGTAAAATAGAAATAATATTCTTGTATAGTTTGAAATGATTTACTATTCACACTCATTGTTCATTCATCTGATTGAACGAGAACTGAACGCATCACTAATACTTTAAATATGGCAACATTATTTTACAAAGTGACATTAGCTACTGTCAGTTGGCTTCGTCTAATTAAAAATACGACTATACGTCTACGTCACAATACGATAAACAAGTTTTAACATTAATTCCTTTATCATTACGCCACTCACTGAGTCAATGGGAAGTCAGTTCCCATTGGGAACTGAGAATAGCTATGTATGATAACGACGAACTTAGGTCCGAAGTCCGAACCTCGCTATAAAAAATAAATCTATGTACATATTATAATAAAATTCTAACCGAGTCAAATCTTTATTCACTATTATTAAAATATTTTTTGGAAAATCTAATTGAAATAGACATTATTGTCAATATAGAGGCCATATCTATTGTTTTTAAAATGTTTGTTTGTTTGTCTGTCTCTCTGTCTGTCTGTCTGTGACCGCATCACGAGAAAACCACTGGACGGATTTGGATGAAATTTGGTATGATAATAGCTGGTTACCCGGGTCAATACATGGGATACTTTTTATTGAGGGTAAATATCTCTATTTCTGAGAAATCTCAACTAACCGTTACAAACCGGGTATAAAACATCTCACGGTATGTGAAATCTATGTTGTTTTCGGTCTATAGAACGCGGATAGAGCCACAGAAAATGCTAGTTTATTACATTTAGTAAATTTGATCACACTATTTGATCGCGTAAAATACCACCGCGTTCAAGGGCTTTATTTACACATTTATTTGTCTGCGAGCGATTGTAGATTCCAGTACCTGAATTTTGCACAGGGAGCCTGGTCGTCTGCTGCCCTGTGGCCGGTAGCCACAGACAATTTAACCTCTAATTGTCTGTGCCGGTAGCGCATTTCCCACCGTTTGCCCCGGAAGCAAGGCGGCGACGTTCTGACTTTCTAGGGAAAATTAGGTAGTTGTATTGGTTTCCCGTTGCCTCCTTCAACAGTCCTTTTGAAGATTATTTAGACCCCAGGCTGCTGAAACATCTTCCAACAGGTGCACGCTATACGTGGTTATTCCGAAACAAATCCGTCGCCAGAGTAGTATGAGGTTACCCGTTGAGGTGAGGTTGACTTTGGAGGCCGTTGATGCTATTGTTAAGTCATGTAAGAGCGCACGAAAGGTTAGAACGACGAAACCCTTAGTCTGACTAGAGTGGAAAAAATATCCAGTAATAACAGTCGCTGTAGTCGAAATCGGCCAAGAACAACACAGTAATCCACTGTACTAAAAACTATAACCTATAGATGGCAAATAAATGAATTCAGTATTGAATAGTTTTTTACCACTTTATAGTTACGAACCCATAGCAGAACAAGGGCCCTTCGAAATAATTTGCTACGGGCCCTGCGCTTGCTTAATCCGGCACTGACAACAGGATTAGTAAAATAAAAAGAAAATACATCATATATTATCGAAAATAACTTTTATTTATATTTTCATTTTGAAGCCATACAATGTAACACTACGCCCAAGCATCACCACAAAATCACTAACTGTTTCATTTATCTAAAATAAATTAAAAATAAAACTACATTAGTGTAACAGATGTGTGGCGAGTTCAGGTGGAAATCTCGAGATCATTTTGTTTGATCCTGCTTTAAAACTGCTTTTGTACCCTAAAATATTCGAAGTCAAAGTGAATCGCCTTTCTTGCTTTTTCACTATCTACGCTAACGTTAAGAGTAATGATTCTAAATCTAATGATTATTATTAAATATCGATATGTATATCAATATTAAATTAATGTAAAGTCATTAATTAAAGCACTAAAGTAGAAGACTTCTGCTCAGTGCTCTGAAATATTTAAAAAAAATAACAATATTTTCTTCTAATATTCTAAAATGTAAGATCTGAACCATTGTACCTATCTCTTGTAGGGGTAAAATATAATACACGCAAAACGATAGGAAAGCTCATAGCCATTATAATTATTGATTAAAATTATATTAATATGTACCTTTAAGTATCAAATACAACTCGAGATTTCCACCTCAATTCACTAATTATTTATCTATTAATTTTCATAATACATAATATATGCCTTGATGCTAAGTTGTATTTTTTTATGTGATCTGTGGTTGTATGTAGTAGGTATGTACGTACCTAAATACTTTTTAACTGAGTAATTTAAATAATAACAGGTAAGTAACCTTTACATAATATTTGTTTTTATAAAACTATCACAATCCATTTCGTATTTAATAATACGAGTGACAATTTCCATAAAAAAAAACTTTCAGGGGGAAATTTCAGGAATGTGCCTTTAAAATAAGCCCTGAGGGATTTTTTATATATTACTCGTAGTTAACATAACACCTTTTTTTCAGAATGAACCTTATATGGGTGATTCTACTCGCAAGGGAATTTTCCGTGGCTCACCTTATTTTGTATCGTTTTTGTAGGCAAATTATTATTTATCTACGTCGAAACTGTATAACTAAATGGTTTCTAGTATGACACCAAAAATTAGTTTACTTTTAAATATATATCTTTAAGAAATTGTACTTTAAAGTGCCAAATTCTAAGTCTCCTGGCATGTCTCTCGGATGAAGTGAAAGCTTAAAGGCTGCATCATAACTTTATTTTGAGTATGTACGTAATATCTGCACTAAAATAGAAATGTATAATATATATAGTTTTGATGTGTTTATTTAATTTTACCTTACATGCGAAAATAATTTAAAAAAAAGACCATTATACTTTGTCTCTCGGTTTTTACCTCAGTCTCCTGCTACATTAAAACACGTTAATATCTGTTTGAATTTATGGCATCTAGCGTCTTGTGTTCGGTCTGAGTGAAAGATCGAAGTAAAGTTAGCTTGCAACCACTCGCATCCGTCTCGACTCGCGGTTTGATTAGTCGTTACGGCGAGTCGTGTGAGTGCGTTTGTGCTGCGGCCAGTCAGCTTAACAGTATCCTGGTACGTATTTATTTAAAATCCATTGTTTTATATATACTTTTTTTGCATTCATAGGCAGTAAATTCGTTACATTAGAGTACAGAATTGCATAATTTCAATATTAAACGTTGCACTGACGCAGTTATTGCCTAAAAACTTAAAATAATCTCAGTATCCTGTCCTCAGTCTCCTGGAAACATAATATCCAGGAGACTGAGGAAGAATCAGGAGACTGAGAGTCATCAAGGTTCCGCACGATAAGTAATCCAGTTATCTTTGATGTTATATTAATTATTGGTACATTTATGTATTATTTGATTCGTTACATATTATTTATCATAGTTATCATAAATTAATAAGCTAGGAATTTTCAGAAGCAGGTTGTGTGCAGTCTAGCAGATCAGAATTAGATAATCAAAGCACTACAACTAATCTCTCTCTCAATTTGGAGAATCTGGAAATATTAGCCGGTATGCCAGACTTAGAAATTGACCCTAGTGATCTTTTCTCAAATGAAACCATTGCTAGTCCAGCCCAAAATTTTAAAATTTTTATGGATTCCTTAGATGAATCAAACAAGGGTACTCGAAAAATGTAAAGAAATATAGCTAAAGACTCTTCAGAAGTTAATAAGATAAATAAAACAAAGAAACTTACAATTAAGAAAAAACCCAAAAACAAACCAAAAAAAATAGTAGTAAAAATAAGAAACAACATTCAAAAGCTGGAAAATCAAAGGGAACAAGTGACAGAGAATCGGATGATTGTTTTTGCCTTATCTGTGGTGCTTTATATAGTGAAGATACCACGGGGAACGATTGGGTCCAGCGTATTTTATGTCGTCAGTGGGCACAAAGTGGTTGCATCAAAAGTGACTCTACATTATTTACATGTCCCGATTGCTCGTCAGACTGTGACTACAAATAATACTTACTGTCTATTAACTGGAAAGTAAAATGGTTTTCTTTTAATAGGATTGATGTTTATTTGATTTTGTTTACTTAAATATTAAAAATTTGATATGAATGTTACCATTTTGTAGTTGTTTAGAAAACTTGTTATTTTTCATAATTTTATGCAAAGTTCCTTATCTTATAATGATGAGACTGATTAGGTACTTTTAAGTTAATTTTTTTTTGAGTTTTGAACTCTATAAGTAATCGATGCTACTAATAAATAGTGAGATTACTGTTAAGTTACAAATAATTAAGCTATTGAAGACTGATGAAACCTTAAAGGTTTTGTATTAAATAAATGTAAATTGATTTGATTT
The DNA here is from genome assembly GCA_905231865.2 of Boloria selene. NCBI lineage: Eukaryota > Metazoa > Arthropoda > Insecta > Lepidoptera > Nymphalidae > Boloria > Boloria selene. The sequence continues at coordinate 12,074,074 of HG993147.1, forward strand.
TCAATAATTATTTTGAAAAAATTGACAATGTTTGTTGTATAGAGAATACTAAAAAAACTATTTCATTTGATTTTTTTTCAATTTTCCTTATTTTGCAATAAGTAATAATATGTGACATTTTGTGATTATTTTTAAGTCAAGGTCTTACAATAGAAGTATTCCATACTCGTAGAAGACACTATTTCTATGCCATTTGAACTATTTTTATTAATAAAACAATTTTATTTAGATAATTACAACAGTTTTTGAGTTTTTTCTGTATCAATACTCAGTATCCTGTTCATAGCCTCAGTCTCCTGGGCCCATATTTTTTATAAATGGTCGTAAATTTGGTATATTTTATTTTTTTGACTGGCCCGTTTGAGATCAATAAAAGAACGACCTAAACTAGACGCCAAGCTACTTTTCTGACCTTAGATGCCAAAAAAATGTTGTGCCAAAAATCACTTCATTTTCGTCCCTCCTGAGTAGAACCACCCATATATACTTATAGAAAAAGTAAATATCACACTGATAACGAAGCTACCACAGATTATCTAGGTACATCATATATAGATATATAAAATTGAAGTGTCCCTTAGTAACATCAACAGATTTTTATTAAATGCATATTTACTTTATATTTATAAGAAAAACGTAATTTTGAACATTGTTTGTTCTCGCTAAACTCCGAAACGGCTGACCCGATTTCGACGCGACTTTTAGGATGAACTCATCTAATTCGGTGATATTTGGTTTGAGCGCTACCACAGGGCTGTACGAGTGAAATCAATGACTTGAAATACAACTTTATGCCTCTGTAATAAAGTTAAAATTCGTCTGTAAAGTTTGGGGACGCTCGAGTGAGCGAGATAGCAACAACTAACGGTTTTATCAGTTCGCGCGCAAATCTCGCCGGTTTCGGCAATGTTTGTGATTTGGTGGCGAACTTTGCTGTATTTATATAAGTATTTTACCGATTTCTTAGCTTCTTTCTAATAAAGTGAATTGTAATTGATATTCCCTTGATGTGGCAGCAAAAAATTCGTCATTTTGTTCGTAAAAAATATTAGCGTTTTAGCGGTTGGGTGGTTTCTTTGCTATCACAGAATTATAGTAGTTATTTACAATTATTTGCGGTTTTAACTGAAAGTATTGACTTATTTTGAGTTTAGTAGACAAGATTGATGTTATTTCATTAGTTTTATCTTGTCTTAATTAAAATGACGACTTTGAGCCAATATTAATTTATATCTTTTGCTATCACGGAATTGAGTGACACTTTGGACTTATCACGAGTAGTTTTATTACCAAATTTCGCAGCATTTGGCTGCAAATTAAAACAGACAATAAAATCTAAGCAAGTATGTATTTATTATTATAATTTGCTTGTTTACTTTCAGATAATCATGGATGACCCCAACAAGAAGAACAGAAAGTACTCGGAGTTCGATCTCAAAATCGCCGTTGAAAATGTTTTAAGTTTAATAATGACAGTCTTACTGCCAGTTTCTATAACCTATCTACCGATGGACCGGTAGTTACTTTCATACTATTTTGACACATTAAAAGTTACAACCTGTCAAAATCGTATGAAAGTATCTACCGGTCTATCGTTAGATAGGTTATAGAAACTGGCAGTTAAACTCCTTAGAAGCTCTGTAAGCTTCTAAGGAGTTTAAGACTCCATGGTCGACGTTAAAAGAGAATGTGACGAAGTACAAAACTCTACGAGAGAGTAATCAAGATGCTCAGATCGTAATGTCCAAAATAGGAAGGCCGTTTGCGTTACCTGTTGAAATAGAACAAAAGTTACTGGCCTACATTATTGAGATGCAAGAACGTGGTTTTGGTCTTACAGTTACCAAAATAAAGCAAATCGCATTGTCTTTAGCAAAAGCTGCGAATATAAGCTGCACATTCAATGACGAAAAGGGAAGATTCTGAAGTAATCCTTGCAGCACCTGTCAGGCCTGGATTTACACTAGGGGCAGTCGGGGCGAGTGCCCAGGGCGGCAAATTTTTTAGGGCGGCAAAACTTTGAAAGGCAAAAAAATTTTTTTAGTCTTAGGCGCCATTCATTTATTACGTAAGACTATTTTCGCTAGTTTTTGACCCCCTCCCCCCTATTATAAGAAAAAATAAGAATAGGTCGACTCCCTGTTTAATATTTATTACGTAAGAAAAAATAAATACACTTTTGGTTTACAATTTCAAAAATTACAATTTTTGAAGTGTTTATTTATAATTTTAAAGGTACAGCTGTACCTGCCGCTCGGTGGCCCGCGCTTTTTCAAAGTATAATTATTTTAACTTTGCGCTTTTTTTGATCTTACGGAAGAACTATCGAGACTCCCTCCCACCCCCTTGTAAGAAAACATAAGACATGTTCGACCCCCCTCCCCCCATACATTGTCTTACGTAATAAATGAATGGCCCCTAGTTAGTAAACTCGAGTGCTTAATATTTTTTTTTAATTTTGAGTATAAATATACAATTAATTGAAAAACATGTCTGACGGACGTAAAATATTGAGCGGACGTCGCGACGTTTCGAATGCTAATTCGTGACAAAATCTGAAAAGATAGTTTCTGTTTGTTACGTTCTACAATGACTGCTAATATACAGGGGCGTAGCTACCGCTGTATCAGCCGTATCAATTATACGGGGCCCCGGGGGTAAAGGGGTCCCCAACCCATGTGAGCAAAAATTCATAAAGTGCTATTCAAAATCTCACTTGAACTCTAAGGCCATACGCTTAATTTCCCGGGAAAAATGAAAATATTATACGAAATTGAAAATTTTTGTAAAGTATTTATAGTGCGTTTTGTTAACTTTTTTGAGCAGTCTCGGAGAAATAAGAATGAGGTGTCATTTGATTCGGAATGGTATGAAGATCTTTGAAAAACATCAAGTCCCGCTATAAAAATTGCAAAGTTAAATTTTATAGTGGTTAAAATTGGTCTAGTACTTTTTGTGTTAATAATTGCCCAACATAATATGTTGGTAAAGATATATGTTTAAATATTTTTTATGATATAAGTAGATGTGGCTTGCGAAAGCCAGAGCATTCGTTTTCGGCCGTAGGAAAATTATAAATATTGGTCTTACAGTTCCGGAAGTAAGAACTGTTTTTTTGAAAATTTCCTCCTCTTTTTGTATCTTTTTCTAGATTTAAAAATCTCAATTGGTTTTTCTAGATATAAGCGAAAAACTAAACCCCTATTTTCTTTAGTTAATTGTTTATAACTTTTTCAAGTTTTGCAAGTAAAACTTGTTTTTTTTTTTCAAAATTGTTCCGGGAGTAAGGACTCCTTTTTAGGAAATTTCCTCCTCTTTTTGATTTTTTAGATTTCAAAAATCTCGATTAGTTTTTGAGATATTTGCAAAAAACTAAACCTCTTTTTTCTTAATTATTTATTATTTTTGCAAATTTTCCTTCAACAATATTATGTCCATATTTTTCTGAGACTACAAAAAATGACCAAAAAAGTACTGGATGACTATACTGGCCACACACTAAATGTTGATACAGGGTCCATCAAGGGCAAGCTACGCCCCTGCTAATATACTAAATTAGCTATTCTATGCATCGAATCCGACGTACTTCAACGTTTAGATTGCGAAGATTTAATCGACCAATTCGCAATACAAAAAGTTAGGCGTGTTTGCCTGTGAAAAAATTGATGTTAAAATTGATGCAAAATTTATAATTGTTAGGAAAAACAACAAGTATTTATTTATGTTTTTGGAATATGTAACATATATTAAAGTTTCTGAAATAAATTAGAGATTTTAATTTTGAGAAATAAAATATATAAACTATAAGTTTAAGTAAAGTTCCAATATTGGGGCGGGTTCTTTTCCGGTGCCCAGGGGCGGCATTGAGTTTAAATCCGGCCCTGGCACCTGTACTGAAATCTCCTGACTCATATGATCAACAATATCTCGAACCAACAACATCACAAGACTCCTCCATCCAAACCAATTCTGAAATCATAAAAGGCACAAGGCTCCCCCATTCAAGGAGTTTTATTTGAAAAAGTTGAACTACTTAAACAGAATAAAAGATTTAAAATTCGAATTTTAGAAGAAATTATAATTACAGCTTCGGTACCAAAACAAAAGCTCACAGATCAATTAGACGAGATTTTAAAAGTGCCCAAGTTAGAGAAAATCAAAATATAAAAAAAAAGAAGGACCGTCCCTCATGCACGAAGTTTAACTCCTATTGCTGACAAGAACCTTAACGACGCTGCTGTTGCCGGTACATCAGGGACTAAGCGACCTAAAACAGCCAACAAAAACCTGAATGACGCTGCTGTTGTTAGCTCCAAATCTGGAACTCTGCGATTTGAGAAGAACCTGGACAACGCTGATGTTCCTAACACGTCAAAATCTGAAACAAAAGTGAAACGAAGTAATAGAGCAAATAAAACTAATACTGCACCTGCGAATTGCGAAGCAACAATTTAAGAAGAAAAATAGAACTGAAGACGACGATTGGCTATGTGAAATATGTAAGAGATGGTACTCAGAAGATGCAGCTTCTAAAAATGGATCAGACTGGATTTCTTGTTCCTTCTGCTTCGAAACGTACCACGTACATTGCCAAAGTCAAGAATTTGAGGCTAATGCGACGATTCTTAAGTGTGATTTGTGTTACGCCGAAGAAGATTTCTAGAAGATATATTACTAAAATGTTTATCTTGTTTTTTTATATTTATGTTAATTTTATGATATTAATTTTGTACAACTTAAATAAAGTTTGCTTGCCCAATTCCGTTATATCACAATTAAAGTAGTAGCTATCACGGACTTAAAGAGGTCACCACGGAATTAGGCAAGTTAATTTGCTTTAGTAAATTTGGTATAACTATTAGGTTTCTAGAAAAAAATGTGATTAATTGTGCCTATATTCCTCATAAAAGACTGATTAAAACTCGTGCTAAGTCTGAATTAAAATAATTAATAATTTATTGGTATTTTATTACTCAAATGCCTTTGTCAGTTAGATGAGTTCACCCTACTAGCAGATAGCTGATGTTATAAGGAGTTACTTAGGTTACTTTTATTTTTGAAAAAGAATTAGTGATCTGCTCAAAAAAACTAAACGTACCTAAGGACGAAAATAAGGGAAGCGAGTGTCGCTAGTTTTATAAAAAAGGGATGACAAATTGTCTGTCTGTATGTAAATCTGTACATAATGTGTATTTATAAAAATATAATAGGAATGCAGAAACACAGAGACATTGCAAGAACATAGGTAATATTAATCTACGTACATACAACAATTCTGATATATATATTATATAAACTTTGCCATTTTTTCTCAATCTAATAATAATTTCTTTACACCTTTAAAATCTTATATTTACATAACTTCATACAGTTTCCGAAAAGCATAATGGACGACCAAAGTAAACGAGCACAATGCACACATTATATATGCATTAGATATAAAAATATTTATAAGTTCTCTAATATAACAAAGCAACTAAATATCGTGCAATGGCAAAAAATTGCGTATACATTTTAAAACCTAGAATTGCACAAGATAGTAACAAATAAAATATTATGTAAAATTATAGCATCTATAATATTTAAAATAAGTGTCCCAAACTTAAGAACCCATCGCACTTCGGAAAATATAAATCCATAGATAGAATGCCAATTACAATACAAAAATGCACATTTCTTCATAATATCTAAATTTTAACTAGGTAATTTTCCCCTAAAATATGCCGAACGACGATTACAAATAATTTAATGTACCTACCTATTTCGAAATTCAATACGGTACTAAAGAGTTTGTATGAACCCTATCTATCCTAATCAATTCATCAATTCATTCATATGTATACAATTTATATTCAATCTGTTATCACGAGGTAAAACATGAAAAATAGCCAAAGAACTAAAAAAATGAAAAAAAAATCCTAGAATTATGGGAGGAGATTAACGCCATCTTCAATCAGTAAATAGATTAAGTATGTACCTGAGTACAAAATCTTATAATAAGATAGACTTTTTCAACAAACATTATACGAGAATTAAACAAAAACAATCTAACAACATATTATAATATATCGTAATTTGTAGGTATGTACCAATGTACATCTTTTACCCATTTTTTTTATTTACAAGCGTATTTTATACCCTAATGTATTCCTGACAATCCTGCTTTCAATATCGAGAAATTAAGGACGACAGAGGCGACTATAGTTTAAATATTGTTTTTTTTTATTGTTTTCTACTTTTTAAATTTACATATTTCAAAATAAAAGTTAAAAACCGTGGGAAACTAGTTTGTCTGTTGTTGATATACATGTTGGCTATTACTCTTGCTATCCCACAGGCCAGTACTGAGTGCGGCGTGATGGGTTATGGCCTGATCCCTTTCACATTAGTATTTAAAAGGTACATGCACAGCAGTGGATTGAATTAGTGATTTAGAAAACATTTTTCTACCTGCAGTGCGATAGACAAGTTTTGGCGATTACTGTACTCGGACTAAAATAAAAGATTAAAAGAAAGACAAAAAAGAATACAGTGATCTAATATAGAGAAGTGATGTCTTTTCTTACTTTTTAGCAGTACACAAACTATAAGTGCATAATAATAATATTATTTCATTCTGTAATAATGGTCCGTGCGCACTAGGCGTAACTGCACTGCAAAGCCTCGTAGTCGTAGTGCGCTGTCTCATACTATTTCATACAAAGAAAATTTTGCAGTGCAGTGCCATGCCGCGTTGCTCCGTTGCAGCAGCAGTTACGCATAGTGCGCGCGGACCATTATAGTTTAAATAAAGATTTTTACATTCTAACAACGTTTAAAAATCGGATTTCAGTTACATTTTACACTATAATATACATTGTCTTGTTTTAATCTGAGCCCCAACCAACATGGAAATTGCAATTTGCAGTTAATTTTAAACCACTATTTTTGCCATCAAAGTTTTACTTTTAAAAAGCCACTTTGGCTTAGAAAAATAATTTTTAGAACCCTTTAAATGCTTATTTACGAAATATATATTGTCATATTATTATTTCATGACCATTTTTATGAGTTCTTAGAAATAGTTTTTTTTTTCAATTGGAATTAGATGTAAAAAGCTTGCGTTTCACCTAAAAATGCCTATTATGCTACACAATGAAGAAAGAAAAATAAACATTTTCACAATCATTTAAAAACACTAAATTCATACATATTTATATTATCTTTAAAATTTATGTTACAATATGTATTTATATATATTAAATATATTAAAAATCTATATTTCCCAGTTAGTTATCCATTCTTTTATACCAGTTCGTTCACATCACATTGGTTGAGTAATTGCTTAATTGTTGATAGAACTGACACACAAATAAGCAGTCAAATAATCAGCTGAGCCTATAAACTACATCTTTTACACTTTCTAAGAAATAAGTTCATCTAGAGCCTTTTCTCTGTTGAATTCATGTTTGGCCAGGGCTGCTGAGACTCTTGCCTCTGGAAATCCTAGGTCTATTAATTCACCCAAAATTAAAAGACCTTCTATCACCTGTAACATTAAAAGATTTATATTATTACTTCTCAGCCATTTTCTGTTTATTAAAATATACAAGCTGTGTCATTTATGTTATAATGCACAATACTCACAATTCAATTATTACATACTTATGTAATGATATTAAATAATTTAATAATGTGACAACACAATCTATATTTTGACACTGATAACAATACTTTATTTACTAAACAACTGTTTGATAGTAAAAAGATAACTTTAAATGTATATTATAATGTAATAAACAAAGCAGTTTTGTGATTTAAATAAACCAATAAGACTTTTTATACTCTTACAATATAAATCTTAGTTTTAAGCAAATAAATGTAATCCCATTTTGTAAAAGGCATCTATATAGCTTATTTGGTGCATTTTGACACTTCTACATCTAACACACATCTTTCCAGCTGGTACCTACTTTTTAAAAAGTAAAATAATATGTGCTATTACCAGTACCAGACCAAAATCTATATCTGTACCATACATCTAGTTTTATGAGCTACAATGATTGAATAACAAAAATCTATCCAAACCTTCACATTTATAATATTAAAAATAATATGATAAGAAACAGATCTTACTTTTTTATCATTGTCACCAAAAAGACTGCATATCCTGGCAACCCTATCTAAAGGAAAACCCATGCCATGTATTTTCTGACACATTTTTTGTAATTTTGGAGGCAGCTTTTCATATGGGTTTGGTAGGTTTTCTAATTTCTGTTTCCTCCTCTCTTCCTTTTTGTCACTACTTGATGTAGATCTTCGAACATTTAAAATTGCAGGACTTGCATTATAGGAACGCTCATGAGCTCTAAGCTTGGCTGATACTAACTCATCATTTAATTCTTTTACAATATCTGGAACACTTCTTGATCGTGATTTAACAGTGCTTTGTGAAATCGCTGCATCATTAGATACATCCTCCTGATTATTTACTTCTTGTACTGTATTTAAAGTATTAGCCACATATGGTATAGGTACTTGAGAATATGAATAATAATATGGTTGAGGTATAAATGTTGATCCATTTTGTATTTGAAGATCTCTTGAATTTGGTAACTGATTATAATATTGGCCTGTATAGGGTTCAGTGGGTACATAATACTGATAGTTTGGCATGTATACATTTTCCACAGGCAAAGCATTGTCACAGTTTTCTGGTTGTATGTAAAATCCATTAGACATTGGGTAGTGCTGTGGCGAGGAATACATTATATTTGGCCCTTGGATCTGTGGTTCCACATATGCATTGGGTATATATGACAAGCCTTCAATTTGTTCTTGAGTTGTACAATTAGAATACCCTGGATATTCTTGATTAAGTGTTTGAGTCTCACAGTTGACTGCTGAATTTCTTTGACTCTGTAAGACCTGAGCTAATAATTCCATATCATTTATAGTTTTTAATTCCACATTATCAAAAGGGCTAGATGTATCATTTTCAAAATCTTTGTAGGTTAAAGTGTCTATGTTCTGAATATATTGTGGAACCTTTTTCAATTTAGGTTGCATTTTATATTCTTGCAGTGGATCTGGATCATCAAGTAAATTGTTTTGTTGATAGTTTGATTGAACTTGTATAGGTTGTAGTATATTTGATTGAGACTCCTGAGAAGAATTACAAGGGTACTCAACAGATGCTGTTTTATCAAATTCTGGGTTATTATCTTGAGTTGGACCTATATCACAGTTCTTTTCAAGTTTATCATCAGGTGACATAGCACTTATTTCTTCAGTGCTGGGGTATGACACCTCCGAAACACTTAACTGCTTCAACTTTTCTTCAGCTTCAGCAGCAGCTATAGCATCTAGTTTTTTTTGCTTTGCCTCCTCTAACAGTTGTAAGCGATGTCGCCTTTCATTTTTCTTCGTCTCTTTCGCACTTTTAAGCTCTCTAAGTTTAGAAAGTATATTACGTTCGAATGTTGAGCAATACTCGACATTTTCCACAACATTTTGGGCTCTTATAGGACACTCTATAACACTGTAAGGCAATTCTATTCTAGGCGGCCGTTTATATTTTTCTGATATCTTAACGGGAATACCGTCCATAAAGTCACTGAAATTAGACATATCAAATCACGGTGGCAAACGGTAATACAATAAAACAAAAATGTTTGTTTCTATATATTTTTTGCACTTTTAAGGTTACATTGTCCTCTTTCAACGTCACCACACTTAGCTTTACATTCACTCGGTGACATTTTTAATTAATTCAAGTCCAAAAAACTCCATTTTGAGTTAATAGTGTATTATTAAAATTTTATATTACAATAAATTTCACACAATAACACTAATTTATTTTTGATACTGATTTGACAAAATCTTCTTGCGTCAAAATGAAATGTCAATGTTAAAGTTGCAAGTTTAAAAATAATATCATGTGACATCATTGCAAAATCTTTTGTTATTCGACAGATACCTAATCAAATGAATTAAATAGGTACAGTTCGCGTCACGTAAAAAGAACGCATTCTTCTTATTCTATCTAATATATTTTTCAATGTATCTACGAATAACCAATATACGTCACGAGCGAAAGGTTAGTTCAATAATAAATGAATATGCTTTGTAATTTCGTGTGCGAATGTACCGATGCGCAAACATACCCCCCCCCCCCCCCCCCACCACTTTTTTCCAGCGTTCTTTTTACGTGACGCGAACTGTACATTTCATTATTATATACGTCAAAAATATTTTTCTCTATTTTTTATATAAAACCATTTCGTAATTAATAACTTTTATGAGCACTATGGTATTTTGAACTGACAAACCAATAGCGAGCCGGAAAGCATGCGGCGCGTGCCTTGACGTTCCTCGCCCGGCGCCCCACGTCTTACCACCAAATTGGCCGATAAATCGCCTCTGCGCAACTTGACAAATCAAATCAAATCAAATCAAAATATTCTTTTTTACATTATCAAAATTAAATGTCCGTCTGTAAGTCTGTGAGTAAACTACCACCGCCGCGCCGGCTCGGAAGGTTGTACTGCTGAGAAGAACCGGCGAGATAATCAACAGTTGCTCTTTTCAAAAAAATAGTTTTATTTAAATAAAAGGAAAAGAACGATAAGTCGGCCGAATGTGGCCGCCATAGACGTATTAACTAATAGGTAATACGTCCATGGTGGCCGCTTTCCACGCAATATTTGACACATAGACACTTTATTCATAAAATTTATTTAAACACATTAAATATAAAAAAGAAATTTACAATGCTGAAAAAGTTTACCAAAATGGCACTTGTTGACTAGACTAAAAGAACCCCCTTCTTTCCCAGATTCGAAAAAATCGTAGATCTAAGGCCCGTTGGACGACATTTTTTTTAATTTAAGTCCTTAGAATAATTAAAATTATTATAGTACCTAATTATTCTAAGTTTAAGTCTATTAGATCTTACTCGAAATTTAAAATTTTAACTATACTAGAGTATCAACTTTTAAAAATATATATAATTTGATTACCTAGTTAGAATTAGTTTTTCGCTGATAAAGCATAATATATGAATTATATGATATTAATTTCGGGAATAAAACAATTATAAAGAAATCAATATTTAAAAAGCATTTCATAATTTTTTTTACTGGCATAATATGGAACAGTCAGAATTTGAATTAAGAAAATAAATGTCACGTGTAGATTTACTTGATCGGTGTCAGATGTCGCTAGTTCTGCTTCCTTGGGTTATGGCGGATTTTTTCATTAATTTATAGATTTACGCTCGTATTCGTGGGTAGATTTATTATAGTCCGCCTCGAAATAATTAACGCTCGATGAACACTGATGACTACCCTAGTTTTTCAATAATTAATCTTAACATTTGCGAGAGAAATAGACAAAATGAATGAAGGTGCACCGGTAGTATATCAGGGAGGATTTGAAGGCCCGGGAATTTATCATGTGGAGAGACAAACGCCGCGACAATATCCACTAGAGATGTTACAGATGATGGGAGGAGTTGGATATAAAAATGGGGGTTCTCCTGGTCACGGCACGCCTAGAAAATGGCAACCTCGCAAAGAGCGTCAATGTAACAAACCTGATACTGCTTTTGGATATGATTCAGACGATTCCAGTTTATCAAGCAATGCCTCTGGCTCAAATAAATCTAGTGATAAAGGTATGTTGTTTTATAAATAATATATTGTCCTTTTAAAATACTATTCTTTCATACCTGTGCAAAACATATCTTTATAATATTTTGTGGTTTACCCTCAATTATTACATTCTTTTTTATAAAATAGTTAAACTTACATATTTTCTGAAAAAACCTAGAATATTTAGTAATATTTTTAAAGGTTTATTGAAATTATTAATATCAAATATTAAAATTAACATTCAGTTACAATTAGAATTCTTTTAGGAAGTAATATCTTTCTCAGGAGCGTACATATATATATATATATATTATGATTGCTTCAAAAATGGAGTGAAGCTTAATGACACATGTGAATTCTTTTGATCATTATTACAACTTGTTTTATGGTGAAGGAAAATAGCATGGATGGAAAATAGCATTGCGGGTTGACACCTGCATGTTTGAGAAAACCTAGCAAGTTGGGAAAGAGGTGTCAAGTCCCCCAACCCACACTTGTGGTGGACTATGTACGGCCTGATCCCAGACCCCAGCAGTGCTACATTAAAAAGGGCTGAATACATAGAACAATTTAATAAATACTGTTTGTTTTTATTATAATGAGGAAAGCAACATAAGCTATGTTGTGACTTAGTGTTAACTTATATCTCAGTCACAATAGATATGGCTGTATCTAAATGATTTGGCCTTGTCACCTTAACCAAGATAAATGATTATAAATTTTGTTAGAACAGATTATCTTTATATAGTGTTTACTCAAAATATTATTGAAAACCATATTTAAATTGCATAAAAAAATATTTATTAATTTAATTGATTTGATTTTCATAGGCATAAAGCTTAACTTAAGAAGTTAGTTTCTGTACTAAATAAAAGGAGACTCAAAAATATAAGAGTTACAGCGCTCCTTGGTACAACAGTGCTGTTTTTTTGTAAAGGACTCTCAACTAGCCACATTACAAAATAAGGAATAAGAAAAAGCTATATAAATAAGTCTTTGATTATAGCTATTAGACTAAATATTATGTTAAATAAAAAGCAAACTCATTTTCAAATTTCAATTTAGTTAATATAACTTTTGACAATAAACTATCACCAGTCTTATCACTTTAAGATAATTTAAGAATAAGAAGCATTCAATTCTTATAAGTTGGAATCTGATTAGTTGTTTTACAAATTACCCCTACATGAAAAATTATAAACTTCCTCTATAAATTATAATATTAATGATGACATTTGCTGATTTGCTGATGATTGTAATTATTGTTTAAATATTTTTTGTGATGGTAGCTAAAAAGTCAGTAAATTCCTTTCTTATTATCAAGTATAAAATGTGTCAGTCTTAGATTAATTATTCTAAGACATCATTATTTTGAAAAGTATACATTGCCTTGAAAGGTGCTAATTATTATCAATTATGATTGAAAATTGTACCACTACAAAGATGCCCATCATTTTTCGTTTTTTATTTAATTTAATATGTTCATTATAGACTACAGGCCCGTGTTGAAAAAATTATGGGTCATTTGAACCACCAGGTGACCTATCTAGAACGATATAAGAGCATAAAATAATAAGATTCAGCACTATGCCGTCACTTGTAAGCTGTCCAACTGAGTACAGGTGAGAATTCAAAAGTACAGGTAGAGTGAGTACATTTTGGTCATATATTTTTGTACGGCATTCTTACCATCGATAGATCCATGAAAAATAATAAGAAAACGCGTAGTGCCGTAAAAAATGGTGCGCCACAAAGTCGGAATTCTTTTTTATTATATTTCGTGCTTCGTCCTCGAGATTAGTAATGTTAGTAAAAAGTATTTATATTGACACTAAGTAGTAACGCATAGTTGCCACCACTTCCGCACTATAGTTGAGAAAAAAGATCTTAATATGACTAAAAATATTTTTAAACGTTTTCTTCCTTTTTTATTTTACCTTGTCTTTAGGAATGGCGACAGGGCCTCATTCGCAGTTTAGTGCTCAACCACTACGCACCTCTTAATAAAAATTAAGTACGTTAAAGTTTCGCACTAATAAGTACATATTATACGCCGTTACTATGTCCAAGTGTAAAAGTAATGAAAAATTGACTTGATAATTCAAGTGGATCTTCGAGCTTTGATTCGACAAAGAACTATCGAATTGTAAGTAATTTTAATAATTTATTCTAATTGAATGTACCAGATTAGTCTGAGGGACTGTTTCGCCACATTCTAAAAACCTTACTTACCTCAAATTATGCATCAGAGTAGTCTGAGGGACTATCCTGCCGCTTTTTATATTAAGGGTACTCTAAATAGAGTATTATAATCCTATGCCAGTGTTCCGAGGGAACAGCTTGACGAGTAATTTCGATAACCTACTCTAATTGAATATACCAGATCAGTCTGAGGGACTATTTAATGTTGGTACACCGTTTGGCACAATAAAGCTGTCAAAGTTAAAAAAAAAAAAAAAAATACACAAGAAAAGTCATTGAAGTCGGATTTTGGATTTAGAAGGATTTTTGGACTTATTTACCTCAAATTATGCACCAGAGTAGTCTGTGGGACTATCTCGCGCATATTATCATAGCCTTACATTAAAAATGCACCAGGGTTGTCTGAGGGACTATCCCGCCGCTTTTTATATTAAGGGCTCTAAATAGAGAATTATAAACCAATGCCAGCGTTCTGAGGGAATAACTTGACGACGTTATTTTTAATAACCTATTCTAATTGAATATACCAGATCAGTTTGTGGGACTGATTTCGCCACATTCGAATAATATGGTAATGCACCTCCCTTATCTTAAATCATGCATCAGAGTAGTCTGCGGGACTATCTCGCGCATAATATAATAGCCTTTACATTAAAAATGCACCAGGGTTGTCTAAGGGACTGTCCCGCCGCTTATTATATTAAGGTCTTTAAATACAATTATAAAATTCTGCCATAGTGTTTGAGGGAAGAATTACACTAGTAATTTTAATAACCTCTAATTGAATTTACCAGAACATTCTGAGGAACTATTTCGCTTCATTCTAATATGGTAATGGATCTCGCTTATCATAGCCTTAAATTAAAAATGCACCAGAGTTAAAGGACTTTAAAAAGAATTACGAAGCTGTGCCAGAGTGTTCTAAGGGAACAACGCGCATCACAGTTTTAAGAATATTCAACTTTTCTTGTCAGACTTTAAAGGAAATGGTGTTTCCTTGTTTGAAACCAAGAATCAAATCGAAAGCTAAATCGATCATGTCGGTACATTAGACATACCGCCGCCATATGCCAGCGAACATTGAAGTTGCTCCTGTTGGCCACGAGATACGTGACGTGTGTAAAACTCTGACCTATCAGACGTTTTAGGAGCGGGCCCATCAATAACAATCTAGATTACAGTCTAGAAATAAAGGCTATATAAGATAGCCACGATGCTGATTAATCCTTTAAGGACTTTGAAACAAAGCTATCGAGGCGCAACAGAAGCTCCTGGCATCTGTTATTACAGCCTAGAATAAGGTATATTATAATGTATTACATTAAGGACCTAATGTACGTCTGACGAATCTTTTGTGACATACAATATTAAGAATCTGAAATACCAGACGTAATTTTGTTCTCTATTCTATCATAAGAATGAAATTAATGGATCAGTTATCCACAAGTAAAATTAAGAAATGTTTATTTGAAACAACCTGTCAGATCACACAAAACTGCAAAAGCAGTTTCTTAATCGAGCTTAGATCTCGAACATATAATCCTTAAGAAACATATTAAATGTTTTCATGTGACCACAGAGCACATGAATATAGATTATCAATTCCGTGCATGTGACGGATACATCAGGCAGAAAATTTAAACGAAAACTAGACTAACTTCTGGAAAACGAGAGCTGGTTCACACAGGCAGCCGGCGCGCTGTCAACAGCGAAATCAACCACCTGCAATTAGGGGAACGAGGCATCTCACGGTACCTCGTCGCTCACCTACAGGCAACAGCCCAAGCAAACTGCCGGACCTAGATCCAGTACGATATGCAGGTAGCCTTACATATTATCGAAAACAATGGTTCTCAATTAGTCGAGATCGTTATATTATGCTGTCATTCTTTAATGGTTACGAATGATATGAAGTTTAATAGTTCCAATCGAACTTGTATACCTAAACAAAAAATTGTATTCTTATTCGATATCTAATACCTCCTAGTAATAAATTATTGACAATTGGAGCTATTTGCAATTGCGAACCATACTGTAATCAATTTATATCGCATGTGTCCTTAATACCAAAACCGAATTATGAAGGTTTATTTTAATTTTAAAATGCTAAAATAAGTTTATCGACACATCTCGCTTAAAGTTAAGAGAATATTCGTATAACTCTAAAGTTAGTAACAAAAGATTTCTATACCGCGACTTTAGATCTTAAAGACGCCTATTTTTTGTTAAGTATTCACCAAGCTCCCAGAATTATTATGTTATCAAATAATCGATTTAATGCATTCAGCCATGTGACCTGTAACCTGTGACCTGTGACATGACCATTCAGCATCTGTACAGCACCATTCAATATTTACTAAATTATAGATACTTTAATTAAATTATAGCGTTCCTGTGGTTATCTATCAACGATATACCTTGATGATGTGTACCTAACGCGCTTTACTTATAAAAAGTGTGCTCAAAAGTTTGAAATCACACATAATCCTTAAAGTGTATAAGTCGTAAATATATAGTCGCCCTCTGAATCGTGCAAGTATTATATTATTTGCTATGTCATAGATAAACATAAATGGCAATCAAGTTTATTTTCGGAGAAAAGTAAAAAAAAATAAAATAAAAATCAAAGCGCTTTAAGATACACGTTTATTTACTGATTTGTTAAGATTGTTAGTTTCAGCCTGCCCTGCTGTAGAATATGGTCAGCTGTATACGAAAGAGCTGGATTCTGGAACGTTGCAACTACCTTGCTTGTACTTGGTAATATTACGATTACAGAAAATATACGTCCCTTCTAGACTCTATTTTACCCGACTTAAACTGATGACTAATTCTATTGATCATTTAATACATAGAATTACAAATGAACTTTTTTTTTTGGATATAGCTTCTGACGCTCAACTACGGGGGATATAGCTTGTAACGGGCAAACAGCTAGTGGACGTTGGTCCGCTACTGTAATGTCATTATATATCATCTAGAACTACAGCTTCATCTTAATTACTCCAAACTTTTTAATTTCTGCCTCATACATTAAGTTTCAGAATAACGTGTTGGCCAAGCCCAGGCGGATCCATCCCATTGTTGAAAGGGAACCTTCTTATAATGACGAAGCAGTGTCAAAAAATCTTGACAATATTCTATGTCCACAAATCGATTTAATTTACTAGCTTTTAAATTAAAATGTAGTAATATCTTTTGGCAAAAAGACACTAAAGCCCTAGCAGTTTAAGCATATATTAACTGGTTACACCATTATTTTTTCTATGCATTAACGTGCATTTACAACAATTAATGTGCATTTGAATATGCATTACGTTAATTATTTTCAGATTAAGCCGAGGGTATTGTAGTGATATCCTACTGGCTTACAATCGTGGACCCCTCTGTTTACCCGCTTATCGACATGAAATATTCTAAAATTTGACTCTAATGAATTCTTTACTCCTTATTCCAGGGATCCAACTCTCCAGGCAACCAAACACCTTGCCGAAGTATAATCGAGACGACACTCTTATTTATTAAGACGCTATGTCCCACCCGGCTACTTATATATTATATTGATATCCCTAGCTGGTAATACAATTATGCAATAGGACGCTTGCCTTAGACGTTGTTTTTAAACTGCAAATAATACGGTCTTCAAACACGTATGAACCTATAACAATACAGTTTTCTACAAGTGTTTTTAATATTGAAGCTCAATTTAGTCACAGTCACAGAGCAGCTCATTGCTCATAATTACCAAAATGGGATTTCCAAATGAAAACTTATCTCTAGATAGTATATTATTCAACAAAGAAATTTATTACTTTGCTTTCTTTAATGACAAGTGACAACTGACAGCAGACAGCCCAAAAAGTTACAGATATTATAAAAATGTAATTGTATCAAGTAAAAATTCATAGTACTGAAATTAATATTAGAAAATATTGTTTTGCAGTATATATTTGCCTTGCAAAAACTCTTATTGCATATTATATAAACAAGATAAAGATTTTTAGTCAAACCAGCTCCTCTCGTAGCACACGCCATACGCCCACATTCATGGCACTTAAACTAGTAACCTTAGACGTCTTTATGAAAATTTCTGGGTTTTTTTTCTAGCTATTCCTCTACTTTTGCAAGATTTTGTAACATACCATTTACTAACATATTTAATAATACCTCTTTAGCCAGGTCTACACGATCATTCTGATTATAATTATATTTCTTTTGTAATATGAATATAGTTAAAACCACAAGTAAATCATTTTTCACTTTTACTTACATATTATGTAATATGTACATTCTGATACAAAATAATTAATCACTGTTATTTTATTTTGTATTTATTGTTTTCGATATTTCCTCCACTTACTCTCAACATCTACTTAGTGTCAATATAAATACTTTTTACTAACATTACTAATCTCGAGGACGAAGCACGAAATATAATTGATGATTAAACGAACTTACCTGTAAGTGAAGTTCTATCATAATTATATGAAGTGCTTCGTCCGAAGAGATTAGTAAGTCCCTCCCACCCATAATGGCCCTAAGAGTTGCGGAAATATCTCTACTCTCTAAACTAAATGAGGCCCTGTCGCCATTCCTAAAGACAAGGTAAAATAAAAAAGGAAGAAAACGTTTAAAAATATTTTTAGTCATATTAAGATCTTTTTTCTCAACTATAGTGCGGAAGTGGTGGCAACTATGCGTTACTACTTAGTGTCAATATAAATACTTTTTACTAACATTACTAATCTCTTCGGACGAAGCACTTCATATAATTATGATAGAACTTCACTTACAGGTAAGTTCGTTTAATCATCAATTTTCCGACAATTTAAAATTCAAGCCTTTAAAAATCAAGGATACGATGAAATTAAGATAGTTATTGATATGCATTCAAATGAACAATCATTTTTTGACGGGACATTATTTTTAATAGTACTTTTGAGTGCTAGACTCTACCTGTACTTTTGAATTCTCACATGCACTCAGTTGGACAGCTTACAAGTGACGGCATAGTGCTGAATCTTATTATTTTATGCTCTTATATCGTTCTAGATAGGTCACCTGGTGGTTCAAATGACCCATAATTTTTTCAACACGGGCCTGTAGTCTATTATGTTATAATATGTATCTTGAAAGTTCTCATCGCTTCGACTTTTTTATACGACCAATATTAACATCCGCCCACTAGACGGAAGTGATCTGCGACGGTTGTCGTAGCAATAATATTACGACAATGTGCCATCGCCTATCATATCATCGTGCTATTATCTAGCTATTAGACCTAAATAAGCATGTTGTTGTTGTGTTACACGTAAACTTTGAGATTATTACAAAGTTTGGTATTGCGTATCACTCCTTTAGTTTTTGACGGTGCGTTGACAGCATCTTCATCTATTCCAATATTACAATTCGGAATAAATAAAAATGTTATTATAGACAAATAAGGCGTAATATAACGAAAATAGTATGGTTTCGTCATTTAATGACTAATAGGATAAATAAGTTAAATCTATTATTCAGCTCTTTTTAAAATCCCACTGCTGGGCTCAGTCTCTCTATAATACGTCGCATGTGCCTAGCCATTGTCCACTACTGGCCACAGACTAAGTGTGGACTAGCACTGCTTCATACATGAAATGAATAAAAAAATGTTCATAAAATAAAACCTACTGGGTCAAACTATTTTAAATTTTTATGGGACCAAATGACAGCTATTGCCCATCAAACAAAATCGGTGCATAAATCACGGAGTAATCGGTGTACATACATAAAAAAAACATACCGATCGAATTGTTCACCTCCGCCTCCTGCGGAAGTCGGTTAATAATATATATCGTATAGTTTAAATCAAATTTTATGTTTCAAAACATTACCACTGGATTAGCACTGCTTCATACATAGAAATTACAAAGAAGATTAATTTTGTGCGCAAGGAGAAAGCAGTCGGCCGCGTGTCGGTGCGGGCGCGGGGGGTGCGGGGGGCGCGGCGGGGGCGGTGCGCGAGTGGCGCGGGCGCGGGCGTCGCGAGCCCCGTCAGCGCAACCACCGTATCGCGCCCGAGCGCTACCTCAGCGCGTCATACCCCTTCCAAGTCAAGTTTTCACCAGAAGACCTGCTTAACGGTAAGCTTTATTATTGAAGTGAAACTTCTTTAGAATCGTTGTGATTTCAAACTGGATGAAACGAAAAAATAAGTCCATAGTACCAGGCACTCAGAGACGGGGAAGAGTTAGCCTTAGTTAGATCTCGCCCACCGCAAGTCAGTGACATTTCTAACTCTGTCTAACTCGTGGGTGTGATCTTCGCGCCATCTCCCTCTCTCAACGAGCTGAGACGGGGTTATTTAGTATAAATATAAACGAGATTTAAAAATTAATTTGCCAAAGAAGTTTTACTTCTGACATGTGTACTTTGTACACACGCACTTTTTTTTATTTACTACCGACTCACAATACAATTCCTGGTAAATTTAAAGTGTGTAGCACAAAATATAAAGATATTTTATATAAAATTTTAAGAGCCCTTCGAACCTCATTAATCCGGCCCTGTCGCAAGATCCGTTCTTAGCGGATGTGTACTAACTATAAATTACTACCAGGCAATTTTCATCTTTGTACGTCAAGCGGTTTTTGATATTTCGTGACGAGTGAATTTTTGTTTTTATATTCATCACTACATAGTATAAAAAAGTCGCTTTCTCTGTCCCTATATCCCTTTGTACGCTTAAATCTTTAAAACTACGCAACGGATTTTGATGCGGTTTTTTTAATAGATAGAGTGATTCAAGAGGAAGGTTTATATGCATAATATACACATAAGCGGATACCGCGGCTGCGCCTGTGCTAAATCTAGGAAAAAGCCCAAGCGAAGCGAGGGCGAGTCGCTAGTAATACATAATATATAGACAGGTTAACTTAAACTAGGAACGTAAAACCCCAGTGAAGATAGTAGTCAATTAGTCATACTATGAATTATATTTTACTATATTTTTCGTGTTAGAAAAGAATAGTATGGATTCCATCATATCATTAAATAAAAAAAAATATTCTGTCTAGTTTTTTATTTTCCATTTCGATGTTTTAACAGGTTCAAAATGGGACACACTATCTCAAGAGATCTGGGACAAGTTCGTGAAGTCGCAGCAAACTGAGGAGACCTTCCGCAAGAAGATGAACCTCTGGAGATATCTTTACGTTACTATTAAGGTAGTAAACTTTTTCTTTATACTATGAAGGAATATAATGTGACTTAAATAAGGGGTAATAAGGTAATATTTTAATATTACAATAGGTATATACTACCTACTTAATTATGTTGTTTTGAATTCTGATAGGCATAATAGTGAAGTATGTGTACTTTCTATTTTAATTTCATTTAATTTAATTTACATTTACCGGGTATAGAAGTGATATGATATGATGTGATTTGATAAAATCATGCACATCGATTCTTCCAATAATATTTGTGTAAAAATTGTGAAGCTTAAATTCTATTACAAGTAAAAAATAATAACTCAATAATTAAGTATAATGTTATTTAACAATGATACAAATTTTTAAGTTTACAAAATAACCAACATTTTAATTAAAACATAAAAACGGGTTATCGTTAATTATTCAATTACTTTATTTACTTCACTTCTTTAAACATTGATGTAATATATTGGAAACTATTTAATCAGTTATATATATATTATAAAATTTACATTTGAATCTGAAAATATTAAACACTGTTTTGTTCACCTTTGTCATTGAAAATAGTCATTATTTTGAAAATATTGGCCGAATTCATAGTTTTAAGAATGTTTGTCTATCTGTGATTGCATCACAAGATAGCTACTAATGAATAGCTAGGAAAATGAATGTTTGAGAAATGTAACGTGTAATGTGGTGGCAGTCGATCTTCCCGCGCTACGGGCTGTACGTGGTGGGCTCCACCATGTCGGGGTTCGGGCTGGACGCGTCGGACATGGACCTGTGCCTGTACGTGCGCGCGCTGGCCGGCCTCGAGCCGCGTGCGCACGCGCTCCTGCACCTCAACTATGTACTCGCATACATCAAGAGCTTTGACCCAGGTACTGGTAATGATATTTTATTTTATTTATTTGATTCACCAGTGGTAATTACAATGTTACAATATTTAAAAATTATGCTTACAGACATCGTTCTTATGACTAAATGCATTACCTTTTAAGGTGAATACCGCATGCATATTGTACGGGCCAATACGTTATATTTGTCGCGTAAGCACTTTACGCCATATATATTTCGATTCAGTAGTAGTCGTGAGCACTCGTAGTAGCACTCGTCGCGGTAGTCGTCGTCGTACGCGCTCACGGGTCGTTCTATATTTCTATCATTCTATCAATAAGCTTAGTTATTATACAATCAGTTTTAGCCTGGACTATCATTTACCTATCAATTATCTATCAATAATTCCTATCAATATATTATCAACCAAAGTGTAGGGGTTTTCGTCTCAGCCCGTACACATATTATAGACATTGTAGAATTTTTTTTTTATATATCTAAAGTAACAAAATTAACTTACAAATTACAATACTAAAACACTTTTTACTACAAAAGAAAGGAATTCAAAGACTCAGACATTCTTTAGCTTTCTTTTAGAACTTAGGTAACAAGTCTCCGAATGGATCTAAGGTGGCATTATTGTTAAGAATGTCACAAAAACGTGACATGGGCGAGTACTTTCCTAAGATAGATTTACGTGTAGGTGCTATGAAGAACTTAATAGGTTTGCGTGGACATCTAGGTACTTTTAGATTAAAAGATGACAATAGTATAGGATTATCGTATATATATATACTAGCTGACCCGTGCCCACTTCGTTGGGCATAATTTTAATAATCCTTTTTAGTACATAGTGTTTTTAAGTTAGACATAATATGCTGTCGTTGACTTTTTTGTAGGCATTTTCAAGCTCCACATCTTTTCTCTAGAACTCAAAAATATATCTTTCATAGTTAAGGCAGCGTTCGTAGAAACGCTTTCATTCGACCGTTTTTTCTCCGATTCACTTTGCAAAACGGACGTAAAAGCCTTTTTATTTTTCGGTGTTTTATATAGCCTATGACACTCAGCAATAATGTGGCTTTCTATTGGTGAAAGAATTTTTAAAATCGGTTCAGTAGATCCAGAGATTACCCCTTACAATTTAACAAATAAACAAACTTTACTTCTTTATAATATTAGTATAGATAAACTATTGATTATTTTATAGACAAAACCTAAATCTAAAATATCTCGCCGTTTATCAAGACTTTCCATCTTAAAAAACGCAAGTCTTTCTATGTAAGTTGCGATCTAGACTTGCCCAGTGAAAAAGCCAGATGATACAAAAAACGCTTTTGGAGTCTTTCGATTCTCAGACAATGGGTAGCATAATGAGGTCTCCACACAACACTTCCATACTCCAAAATACTCAAAACTAAACTTTAAAAAAGAGCAAATTATTTATTGAAGTGAAACTTCTTTAGAATCGTTGTAATTTCAAACTCGATGAAACGAAAACATAGTACATAGTACCAGGCGCTCAGAGACGGGGAAGAGTTAGCCTTAGTTAGATCTCGCCCACCGCGAGTCAGTCACATTTCTAACTCTGTGTAACTCGTGGGTGTGACCTTCGCGCCATCTCCCTCTCTCGCTTAGACGGGGTTATTTAGTATAAATATAAACGAGATATAAAAATTAGTTTGCCAAAGAAGTTTTACTTCTGACATGTGTACTTTGTACACGCGCACTTTTTTTATTTATTTATTTAATATTTAATATATGTATAACAGAAACAACATAATGATAATAACTGCATTAGTATAAAACTGTGTCGCAGTTATTAACGCCCACGCAAGCGTCATGTATGACAACAAAATTTCTTACTTAAACTAAAGTAAGTAAACATCTAAGTATTATTTATAACAACTACATGATAAACCCATTAATTTTCAAAAACGATGATATGACGAAACATTCTAATTTTCAAAGTTTGTGTAATGTTTGTGTAATTCAGTGCATATCTAAAATGGCTGTCAAGTGTTCTAATATTTCAAACTGTGATAATTCTAAAATGCGAACTTATCACCTTCATCTTCATTAACGTCCTCAATTATAATTTTAAAACATTGTTTAACTTTTAATTTTAAGATCTTGCTGGATTTTCAAATGTTTTTTAGTTTAAATAGCTTATATCTTAAGATCCAGAGTGGCCTTTAGGCGGTCGCCGTGATATTGCTTATTATTAAATAGCATGAGAAGAGTAAATATAACACATTTCCAATATTTACTCGATTAAACTATTGTCTAGTGATGTCCAAGTAATGGGTTATGCCAGTATTTTGTAGACTTATCAAGAGTGAAAGGTGCCTTTAAGTTTTTAAGAAGAGTATTAGATGTTCTAGTCTGTCTCTGTATATATCGTGGTGGTAGCATAAAAGTCATCTTTAAAAAACTTCGTCCGCATTGTAAATTTTGCACTTTTGCGAAATGCCGTTCTTTTTAAATTTGAATAAATAAATAATAATATAATTCCATTTAAATATTGTTCATTTATAAATATGATATAAAATTTCCAGGTGCAGAGCTGATCCAAGCGAAGGTGCCGATCTTGAAGTTCCGCGACGAGCGCAACGGCCTGCAGGTGGACCTGAACTGCAACAACGTGGTGGGCATCCGCAACACCAACCTGCTCTACTGCTACTCTAGAAGTTTGTATTGATGCTTGACAAGTGTAATCTGGCGAATTTTGACACTATTGTTAATTATCTACTACTATACTATTTATAGAATCACATACACTACTATTTTTAGAATCACCTTCATAAATTTTAACGGCTTTGTATAGGTTTCTTAGAAATTAGATATTTTTCTTCAGTAAAAAGTATCTTATATGTTGGCCCAGAGAATTAGCTATTTCATTCAAGTATTCAGTGGTTTTCTTATGATGAGGTCATAGGACCACAGAAGAAACTATAAAAACTACAGAGCCTCTATATCCAAAATAATTATTATTTCAATAAGGTTTTTTCATAAATGTAGTAGCTTGTATGCATTCTCTGACAAAGCTGCATGTATAATGAACATTTGAAGTTTGTGGTCTCAATACTTGTGTCAAAAGTAGCAGTCAATTGTCAATCAAAAAAAAAAAAATTTGTAAGAAGTCTGTGCATACATTGACCGGATTTTAAAATTATTATGAAAAATGTGATTTCATGAAAAATATTTATCTAGTTTAAACAAAAATAATCCCAAATTGAGTGTTTTCCTAATATTAATGTTTACAATAAAATACCTATGCTTAGTTTGGCTTATAGAATAATGTATTTACCTAATTTAACAGATGAAATTCCAAATTTGAGTGATTTTTTTTTAATTTATTTATTTATTTATTCAGATCTCCAACAGTTGTACATATTCACTTATATCTAACTTATGCCTTACAACTACTTAAATTACAATGTACTACCAATTATAGGAGAACACATCATTCTCATGTAATTACAGTGTTCCTAATTTTCCCAAGTAATTAATAATAAAAAAAACAAAAATACTAAATATAATACAATTTTAAGAATAGAAGTATATCACAAAAGTTTATCACAAATTGTTAATATCTAATCTAATTAATTTAGAATAATATTGCTTACAATAAAATAACTATTGTTCGGCTTATAGAATAACTAGCGACTCGCCCTCGCTTCGCTCGGGCTCTTCCCTAGATTTAGCACAGGCAAAGCCGTGGAATCTGCTAGTTATGCATATAAACCTTCCTCTTGAATCACTCTATCTATTAAAAAAACCGCATCAAAATCCGTTGCGTAGTTTTAAAGATTTAAGCATACATAGGGATATAGGGACAGAGAAAGCGACTTTGTTTTATACTATGTAGTGATGTACAGTAAACTAATGGTGCCCATATCTATATCAGTGGACTGGCGCGTACGTCCGCTAGTAGCCATCGCCAAGCTGTGGGCTCGCGCGCACCGCATCAACGACGCGCGCCGCCGCACGCTCTCCTCCTACGCGCTCACGCTCATGGTGCTCCACTTCCTGCAGTGCGGCGCCGCGCCCCCCGTGCTGCCCCCCGCGCCCCACGCCCACCCCCACCCCCACTCACATCCCCACGCCCACCCCCAGTCCCACAACCGGGCCACGCTCGGCGAGCTGTTTCTGCAGATGCTGAAGTATTATGCAGAGTTTCCGTTAGTATATGTGCATTTATTTTTTTATCTATATTTTTATTGTGACAAAGATTGTAGAGTAAGATCTTTTTGGTTGATATTCTGTTAGTCTATATCAAATATTTTTTTAATTTTTTATGTATTGTATAATGACAAAAATTGTAATTTTATTTTTAAATTGTGCCATAACCTCTCAAAAAGGTAGTGATAAAAACTATAATCATTTATAAATAAAGAAAGAATACATAGTAGATCAAACCTTTAGAAAGTCATTGGAAACAACTGTATAGAAATAGTATACACTTGGTTGTAATTCAACGTGAGGTGCGCGTCCCAGGTACGGACAGATGGCGGTGTCGGTGCGCGCGGGCCGGCGCGTGCCGCTGTGGGAGTGCCGCGCGCGCGCAGACCCCGCGCACTGGAAGCTGCTCTGCGTAGAGGGTGAGTCTCCTCGAAGTTTTTTTTTTGGGTAAAAATTGTGTGTGCACTTATGTTCACGCGTTAGAAGTTATACTTCTTTGGCATCATTAAATAATACATACTCATTTTCGCAATTAGCACCCCGAGAAACCTCGAAAATGACACCCATGTCATTGTTGAAAATAAATATCGTGAATATAGTTGCAAGTCCTCTAAACTGTTGACTGTTAGCTAACTTCTCCCGTGAGAATTTTGTGTCTCGCTGTCTGCTGCGCGCGCATCGTAAAATTTCACTTTCATCAATTTTTCATAACGCGCCTAAAGAAGTATAACTTCAAAAAGGGGGCAAACGGGCAGGAGGCTCACCTGATGGGAAGTGATCACCTTCGCCCATGGACATTTGCAAGCCAGGCTTGCAGATGCGTTGCCGGCCTTTCAGGAAAGGAAGGGAGGGTAGAGGGGCAGAAAGGAGCAAAGACGGAGGGGGGAGGGAAGAGGAAGGGAGGAGGGAAGGGGAGTGGGCCTCCCGGACTCTGACTTACCGGACGTAACGCGACAGCATAGTTGCCACCTCACGCCGGTCTTCTGTGAGAGAGTGGTACTAATGAACTATACGGGGCGTGCCGGCCCATTCGGCTGCTACCTGAAGGTAACAAGCATGGCACTACCACTAAAAATAACGTGGACGGAGGGTAGAGGGTGGGGTATACACTGGCTTTAATTAAGTCACTTCAAAGTGGACGGAGGGTACAGGGTGGAGTCTACACTGGCTTTAATTAAGTAACCTCAAAGTGGAGAGACTGAGGGGTTGTCTGGTACAATCTCTTTTAAATTGCAGGTCAGAATATTTATTTATTTTGAATTTGAATTTTTTTTTTCAATTGTCTTTAATAGTTCTCTCAAAAAATTTAAAAGCATTTTTTTTATAAATAAATGTATTGTGACACCTGTAACATAATTTATGTTTCATGTAAGGGAAATGAGGTTATACCAAGTGTTACAAAAACAGCTCGCGAAATTAATGAGTGCAGAAGACAGCACTAGTGAAACTAATAACCAATCAATGCTTTAAATTTAAACCCATCAATTTCCAGAGCCCTTCGACCTCACCAACACAGCTCGTTCCGTCTACGACCCAGAGACGTTCGAGCAGATTGTAAGCACCTTCCGCGCCAGCCACGCGCGCCTCGCCGCCGGCATGCGCCTCGCCGACGCCTGGCCGCAGCGATGATGACACACACTTCACACTTGTGGCCGGACCACACTTACACTTGACACTTGGTTGAAAACTTATCCCTTCCATGTGATGTGTTGTGCAAGATTGTGATGTGTTAGAAGTGTTGATGTGCAAATATCGTGTTTGAACCGAAGTGAAGTGCATGCAGACACCGCAC
Organism: Boloria selene; assembly: GCA_905231865.2. Lineage (NCBI taxonomy): Eukaryota > Metazoa > Arthropoda > Insecta > Lepidoptera > Nymphalidae > Boloria > Boloria selene. Next base: position 12,101,916 of record HG993147.1, read on the forward strand.
ACTTAACACTTGTTTGTAATAATTCTCTGCGGTGTGTTATCAGAAGTGTTGTTGATATTCGCAAATGTCGTCTAAACCAAAGTGAAGTCCAAATTACTTGTGCCATTGTTACAACCACGCTGTATATAGATAGACTGGTGCTTCCTGCATCGAACTATGTAAATAGGCGACACGCCCAAACGACGCAATAAGTACTAAAGTAATGTTTGAATTATATTTTTAAAGAAGATTTATATTGTATATAGGATACAGTCCAAAGTAGAGCCATATTTAACCTCACGGGCTGTGATATGCGACTGATTCCTTTAAGTCCTAGATATAATACTTAGATTTGTAACTTAGTCTCAAATACCTTGTGGAGACAATAATTAATCATCACTGCAGCTAAACTACATTCTAAGTATGGAAATATGGATAAGTGTTAACGCTTTGTCCACAAGGGGTTCCGTAGCTTGGACAACTCTATAGTTTACTGTTTATATCGGAACTGGTTAATCTCGTCAATGGTGACGAAATATGTAAAGCTAGAGTTTTCTTAAGGTATGGGACTCGATAATTACAAAACAAATATATTTAGAATGAAAGTTTAGCGGTAATGGTCGCGATAACGACTAGTCTTTAAGTTTGTCATAATATAGTTCCTAACATAGCTATCTCCACTACTAGCATATTTAAAATATTTATTTCAATAATGCCACTATGTACATATGTTACAAGCCCATAGTGCCATTGAAACAAAATTAAAAATAATGTATTGAGCTGCTGAAAAAATCAAGTAGGATTTTACGCGTTGTTATTAAATGCGTTTAAAGTTGAATGCCAGCGCCTTCAGTGCTCGGGCCGAAGTAAAATGGTGGGAAACGACTTAAAGCTCTTCCCGGTGACTTATATACAAGTATATATCGGAATGTATGCGGTGCTGCCTCGATGCGTCCTTCGTTTTTATTAGTATTTATATTGTTTATTTATAAGTTGTTTAACTGTACATACGGAGGGACGGACGGTTTTATGTATATATACAAGTGTTGTAAAGAGTAATGACAAAAAAATCTTTGAATTTGTATAATTTTTGAAGCTTGGCGATGCAACGGTCTCGAAAGCGTTATACGGGACTGTTCTTGAGAGTTAGAAGCTTGTATGAAATAAACTAACATTCCATTCCACATATTTGAACTACATTCATTGTTGCAATGATGAATTGTTAAATTGTTGTTAAAAGGTGATACTTGTTGAGTTTGTGAGAGTTCTAAGTAATGGTGCTAAGTTGTGTTGCCTTATAAGAAGCTAAGCGGTGCTTACAGGCCGGGTTGTTAGAGGCTTCCGGAACCTTTTACTGTATAACAATGTCAGTATTTTATATAACTATCATTATGTCAGACAATACTGTTAAATTTCAATCAATAATGTTATTAAAATTCAACAAATAAATTAGTTTTAACCAAAAAGCAACCCAAGGCAGCTTAATGACTGGTAGCGTACAGACTACAGCTTCCGAAGCTTCCACTTCGAAATACATATATTGAGGTATTATTAACTATAAAAGAGCATATCTTTAAAATAAACTAAGGATTGTACAATTGTTATCTTAACATAAAGAAGTCTCCATTTTGTTAATGTGCACCGACCAGTCCACTATGAACTCTGCCAATGAGGCAATGTCGTTAGATGAAATATTTTATGAACCAATTTTATTTATATTTGTTTTATAATATTAATTTCAAGACCCTATAAATTTATGTTTTTAATTATTCTATATATATTTTATTTACGTTGCGCCCAAAAATTTACTTTTTTGAAATGAAATCTTGTTACTTTGCAGCCCGTATAATATGCTTCAACCTTTTGCACTGGACAGATCTCGCCGGCTGTTTGTGTTGTATAATAAGTTTTATATTGATTTTACTTGCGAGGCACTTTGCCACGCTCGATGTAAAAAGTACAATAAATAATTTTAAAATGAATAATCTATAAGAAAACTGTTTATATATTATATAATGTCTCAAAAGATGTTTATTTAAAAGAAAAATAAAAAAAAACAAAGTGATAATTATATATAACAAAAATAAAAATATAAAAAAAATAAAAATAAAAATACCAAAAAAAATAAAAAAATATATATACACAAAAATAAAACGAAAAAATTTTTACTTGACGTTTCACTATTGTTTAAATACGTGCATGTTTTTTGAAAATAACATTAAAATTGTCGCTCTCGCCGCACTGCGCTCGGAAGGTTTCATTACAATATAAAATTATTTAAGAACCAAGTGTGGTGTTGAAATAATCTCTTATACATTAATTCATAAGTCTGCTAACTCCATCTCAGTGTATTTTCAAAGGAAATTATAAGTATTTTAATAATTTACTCCGAACAATACATCCACCATTTTTTATATGCATCTAAAATTTTATGTTCATATTAAATAATAACATTTTTAGTGTCCTCTGAGAAGTGCACTTAGACGGAGTTAGGTACTTGCAAATTGTAACGAAATATATAATTCAACACGTAAACTTATATTTTTACTGAAAATATTTAAAAGCTTTTACCACAGTATATGCATTTTCCAAATTTTATTTATGTCTTTTTATCCTATGTATTGCATCTAACGATCCCAAATTTTGCGTTTTTAAATGTTACTATTGTTACCAAATTCATAACTAGGGATTGAAAAAATCACTGCCAGGTTGGTGTGCATTTGTTAGGCAGATCTCCAAAAAAATTTGTAACTTGATATTTCTTGCAAGTTTTCTTTTGTGAAAACATGCAACAAACCTTGTTGACATTTAATGTAACTCAAATTACCGTTTTTCGTTCAAACAAATAAAATGCAATAGAGCAATTTTACAGCTCTCAAAATTACTTGTAGCAATCTTAGGTATTATTTAATTTATTGTATAGATTTACAAATTCTAGCTGCAGATGTATGATGTAAATAGTTGGTTGTATGTACTTGTATTATTTAGTAATTGTTAAATATTTTGAAAATTTTTGAATTGCGTATTGCATTTTATTTAGCTGAATATAAACATCGTGTACAAAAATTATTGTAATGGATAAACAATAAATTATATACAAACTGCCAGTATTGTTGTTATTTAATATGCTTACTATTTTTGTATCTTCCCCCTGCTGGGGGTGGGCCTCCCTCAGTACGAAGGGGATCAGGTCATAGTCCACCGCGCTGGCCTAGTGGTAGTGCGTGTTGCCGCATGTCTTTAGAAAACTACTTAACTATCATACCAAATATTAAAATCGTTCTCAGGTTTCTCGTGATGTGTTCATAGAATAAGAATATTATTATATTATGTATAAGTCCATTGAAATGTTACAATTTAAGGACCTAATATTGCATTTTTTGTATTGGCATCCAAAAGTTTGCATGCTTTTTCCAGCCCCAAACTTCAGGATTTTGATATCTTCCGAGAAAGAAAACAGGAATGAATAAATAAAGTTGTACGGATTTAACAAAATTTTTTTTAAGAATGTATTTACATTTTACAATAAAAAAAAGATCCTAAAACTAAGTTTCGTTTTGACCGGATTCTAATGATCGTTGACGAACCCGGTCAACTTTTGAGCGCTGTACCAGCGTTTTAAATGAATGAAATTAAATAAATATATAGAGAAAACTGTTCCTCAAAAGACCATCTACAAGATTGGTCTTAACTCTTAGGTATTTTTTTGAAAGAAAGATAACTTTATAGAAAATTTCTCACTTTTTTGCTGATAACTTCTTTAATTTTCAATTAAGCGCAAAAAGTTATATGATCATATTTGCAGGCAAAGCGACTAACTACGAATTTTTTGTAGGACACATAGTTTCCGGGATATCGCGAAAAAGGTGTTTGCACCCCTTTTTCCAAGATGGCGACCGGGGGACAAGGGCGGCAACCCCACAAACTTAGGGTTAAGCTTCTATTGACCCCCCACACGTCCCAAAAATAAAATTGCGTCCTCTAAAATGCAAAGCTCATGTAACATTTCAATGGACTATATTATAGCTTTTAAGTACATGGAGAATTGAATACCTCATGTTTTTATATGATTTTGTTGATTTTAGTAGATTGCTACTTTTACTAAAGATTAACACGACACTATTTCTTTTAATTAAAAAGAAGTGTAATTGTGCTGTAATTGTTATAAATTTTTTTAACTAACATACATCTATTACATATTATAACACAGTAGCTTAGCGATATCTGTACATGATTTTTTTAAAAAGATTGACTATGGACTCGAAAACAATAGTTATTACATTTCTGTCCGTAAGCTTTACACGCAAAAAAAACTAAACCTATTATGATTGAATTTTGTGTAATGATAACACTTATCACTGTTTTATGGGTTACACAATTTTATGGGATAAAACTATAATTTTCGAAACTCTTATGTTATGGATGTGGTTATCAATTTGTCGCAAGTTACCTTATTCACCTTGTACAAGTGAATTTTAAATGGTATTTTTATTTTGCCAAAGAGTATATCAAAGTAGAGTACCAGAGAGTTATAATATTTATTATATAACAAAAAGTAGACTCCTAGATTATCTAGAAACAAATATAAGCCAATTTGAAAAAAAAACATGATTACGAAATAAAACAAGTGTTCAGTTTAAATTGTTTATTGACATTAATATTCAAAAGTGTTTCATACGTTGAATATAAAAACGAATTTCCGCAGTAGGAAGACAATGTTGCAAGTGACAATGCTGTCTTCGAACTAGCTTCCAGGTCTATGCGCTATAGAACCCGATCTAATAAATAACATCACACCAATGTTTTGCCTCGAATAAACCGACAAAACATCGCCGAACCGACATCGCCGTGACGTCGACTCGCACTCTAATATTTTTGCATTATAACATAATACAGTCAAAGTGTTATTAAAATTAATATACGACGTCAATTCGCCGCAAAAGGAACTAATAGTCTAAAGTCAAATACTGTGACCCTAAAATATGAAAAAATCTTATAAATACGTCCAACTATGTTACAACTGTACCTTCTGAACCATTCGCAATCCCTGTCAAACCTTACAATTACACTAATTACAATATAATATGTAGATGTAACCTATCGCTAGCTAGTTCAAATACTACTACTAGAGCCGGGCTTGCATCGCTCGCGTGTTTCTTTACGCTTTTTCTTAACCCTACTTTTCCACTACATTTCAAATATTAAATAAATATCTAGATGCAAAAATTTAGAATTTTATAAATAAAAACCAAATCGACATTGATTATTTTTTTATAATATGAGTTTGTACCTTACACTAATGACAACATCTATTATCGCTAGTTCTTATCATTACCTAACACAAACATTATTTATACGGACAAAAACTGTTCAAAAATATTTAATTTCCTCAGTTATAGACCGAACACGCGACTTAACCGACGGCGTCGCGAGCGATGCAAGCCCGATGCGACTATAACTAGCATAGTTCTGGACAGATCGATCGACGTCACAAAAATAATATTTCACACGTGACAAATAATGCGGTACACAAAATATATCCGCGGCAGCTACGGTTGCTATTGCGTCGTGTTCACATAAAACTGATACAAATATATAGTATACCA